>CM055120.1:23114105-24525600 GCA_029206835.1 Rana muscosa | reverse complement strand
GGAATTAGGGTTGTCCCGATACCACTTTTTTGAGACCGAGTACAAGTACCGATACTTTTTTCCCAAGTACTCGCCGATACCGATTACCGATACTTTTTTTTCAATGTCATGTGACAGTTTGAAAGATGGGGACTGATAGGTGGCACTGACAGGTGGCACTTCTGGGCACTGACTGGTGACTGGCGCTGATGGGCACTAATAGGTGGCTGGCAATGATAGATGGCACTGATTGCACTGATAGGTGGCACTGATAGGTGGCACTTGTGGGCAGTGATAGGTGGCACTGATAGGTGGCACTTGTGGGCAGTGATAGATGGCACTGAAAGGTGGCACTTATGGGCACTGATAGATGGCTCTTATGGGCACTGATAGGTGGCACTTGTGGGCACTGATAGGTGGCACTGATAGGTGGCACTTGTGGGCACTGATGGCACTTGTGGGCACTGATGGATGGCACTGAAAGGTGGCACTTGTGGGCACTTATGGGCACTGATAGATGGCACTTGTGGGCACTGATAGGTGGCACTTGTGGGCACTGATAGCATTGATAGATGGCACTTGTGGGCACTGATAGATGGCACTGATTGCACTATCTGTGCAATCAGTGCCATCTATCAGTGCCCATAAGTGACACCTATCAGTGCAGTCAGTGCCATCGACCAGTGCCACCTAATAGGTGGCACTGGTAGATGGCACTGATTGCACTGATAGGTAGCACTTGTGGGTACTGATAGGTGGCTGGCACTGAAATGCTGTGGGGAAAAAAAATGACACAGGATTAAAAAAAAAAAAAACTGCTGCAACACCCATCTTGGTACACCCTGCACTCAGCTGAAGTAAGCAGCAGCAGACAGCTTGTTACACCCAGCCCATATAGCTCGGGCTGGGTGTAACAAGATGTCTGCTGCTGCTTACTGCAGCCAAGTGCAGGGTGTACCAAGATGGGCGTGGGGACGTTCAGCCGCTGACGGCGACCGAATGTGACAGCACCGGTCACCAATCCTGATGCGGCTGCGCCCTGCACCCCTGCCAGCTTACCAAGTTCAGCTGCAGGTGAGGGACTCGCTCTCCGCCCGCGGACTCCGTCCATCGACTGTGCCCGCCCTCTCCAGCCAGACTCCGCCCACACTTTCCTTCAGAGACTCAGCCCGCCCCCTCTCCAGCCAAACTCCGCCTGCACTAGCTCTGTCGACAGACTCTGTCCGCCCTCTCCAGCCAGACTCCGCCCGCACTCCCCCGCCCTCCCCAGCCACTGACTCCTCCCGCCCTCTCCGGCCACAAAAAAAAAACGTATCGGGTGAAGCATCGGGAGCATTTGCGCGAGTACATGTACTCGCGCAAATGCTTGGTATCGGTCCCGATACCGATACTAGTATCGGTATCGGGACAACCCTAATAGGAATGAATGGCGAAATGTTACAAAACTGGGAGCTGACAACAGCTGACAACCTCATGATCAGCCAAAACATTATGACCCCCCATGAACAGCATAAACATTATGACACCCCATGAACAGAAAAAACATTATGACCCCCCATGAACAGAAAAAACATTATGACCCCCCCATGATCAGCCAAAACATTATGACCCCCCCCCATGAACAGCATAAACATTATGACCCCCCCATGATCAGCCAAATACTCCAGTTGTAGACTACTGGTGGAGGCAAGAACACTTAACACAATTTCCCCAGAAATTGTAGCTTTTCTAGTTCTATGTTATTCTATTGCGCTTGTTTATATATATATATGACATGACTGCCGACATTTTTCAAAACATTTTTTTTTTTAAATGATTTTTTTAATGATTTTATTAATTTTTTTCCAAAATATATTTTTTTTAAATGATTTTTTTTCCACAAATGATTTTTTTTCCAAATTTTTTTTTTTTTCAAAAAAGAAACTTTATACAGGACAGTCAATGGAAGAAAGTGTAGAACTCTTGTCATTTGGAAGCTCAGCCAGCCAAAAGTAAAAGGCGTATCCAAAAACTGAGCACATTGCCCGAAACTAGACAAACATACCTACGTTTTGATGTATGAATTGTGTATGACAAGTAGATCTTGTGGGCGTGAGAGCAATTTATAGAGAAGGAACTAAGATAATTTTTTAAGGCTCTGTGCTCTAGCTGTGACATCATCCACTCTAAGCAGCCCAATAGACACTCTGTTTAATTGATAAAATTTCCTGAAATGATCACTAAACTTAAACAGCTTTTTCACAAAAACTGTAAAAGATATCAAACTGAAAAGATATAGCCAGATAGCTGAATATTTTGTGAACATTTTAAAGTTTGTTTGGCATCTGTAGGTGAAAGTATGAAAGAGCTGAAACTTTTGGGAGCGGAAGAAGATTTTAAGGTTTTGAAGCATGCTCTCATTGACTTCAATGTTAAAAAAAAGTGTTAAAAATCTTAATATTTGGGGCAGAAAGTGTGATTTGGGGTATTTTTTGGGCAAAAAGTGAAATTTTGGCTAAATTTGGGCAAAAAGAGAAATTATGGGTAATTTGGGGCAAAAGGTGTGATTTTGGGTAATTTGGGGGGAAAGGTGCAATTTTGGGTAATTTTGGGCAAAAAGAGTGATTTGGGGTATTTGTTGGGCAAACGGTGCAATTTTGGGTAATTCTGGGCAAAAAAGGGTGATTTTGTGCAAAAAGGGTGATTTTGGGTAATTTTGGTCAAAGGGTGAAATTTTGGGTAATTTTGGGCAAAAATTGTTATTTTGGGTATTTTTGGGGGCAAAAAGTCAAATTCTGGGCAAAAAGCGCAATTTTGGGTAATTTTGGTCAAAAGGTGCAATTTTGGGTAATTTTGGGCAAAAAGAGTGATTTGGGGTATTTGTTGGGCAAACGGTGCAATTTTGGGTAATTCTGGGCAAAAAAGGGTGATTTTTTGCAAAAAGGGTGATTTTGGGTTATTTTGGTCAAAGGGTGAAGTTTTGGGTAATTTTGGGCAAGAATTGTTATTTTGGGTATTTTTGGGGGCAAAAAGTCAAATTTTGGGCAAAAAGTGCAATTTTTGGTAATTTTGGTCAAAAGGTGCAATTTTGGGTAATTATGGGCAAAAAGTGAGATTTTGGGTAATTTTGGGGAAAAGGTGCAATTTTGGGTAATTTGGGGCAAAAATAGCGATTTGGGGTATTTTTTGGGGCAAAAAGTGCAAATTTGGAGTAATTTTGGGCAAAACTCGCAATTTGTGGTAAAATGTGCGATTTTGGGTAATTTTGGACAAAAAGTACAATTTTGGGTAAAAAATCCGGAGATGGCAATTGCACTCTAGACACAGGGTCAGATGTATTATTGCTTCTCTGCAATGCACTCTAGACACAGGGTCACATGCTAGCCCAATTTTTGCAATGCACAGTAGACCTACTCATCCATATTTTCCAGGACACAGGGTCACATGCATGCAGGTGTGGAGATGCAGCCAAGGCAGGGTCATATATGTCTCACAGGGACATTTGTCTTCACTGGGACTTCCCTGGATTTGAACCCAGGATCACTTGCATGGCAGTCAGGCACTCTACCACTGAGCTACGCCCTCTCCTGAGATCTAGAGCTGCTTCAGTTATTAAGTCTTCTTGCATAGCTTATTATAGCCAAATTTACAACCCTAACTCCTCCCACAGCTTTTACACTACATAGACAAATAATATACCGAAACGTGCGGATTGTTCCCGATTGGTGTGCTATTACTTTGTGGAACGTTTCGCCAAATGGTTCCCAAAATATCGTCGCTTTTGCGGCGAAATTGGTCCCATAGGAATGAATGGCGAAAATAGCTGACTAAAGCTGAAAAATCAGGACTTGATTTCTAAACTGCCACCACTCCCTCATTTTCAAGCCCACCTACACAAATCTTATATCAAAACGTTCAGCTATCCCTGCTGCCACTGCACATGTCCATGGCTAAGGCATAGCCCTGATAGTTTTCACAATATGACTATTTGTTTGCAACTCATGCCGTCCATTGACATTCATTGAAACTCCCCTCTAAGCACTTCAAATTTGAAGGGCAATATATAAACTGCGACTGTGCCTTCAATTTTAATATTTCAGAGACATACTATGCATCAAAATGTAGGTCTGGGTCTTGTGATTCTCACAATATAAAGCTCTTTGCTGTAGGATTTATAGTTTTTAAAATACGACCGTTTGAAGAATGACAAGTATTCAGGAGATGCAAAATACTCTGACCTGTGCTTAGAGCCTGGATAAACAAACATTGGTTTCCTGGCAACGCTGAGGGAATTATAGCTCCTCCCACACAGCTCTGAGGGGAGTTTCTGTATCACAAATTGTTGTAACATGGCGGTTGGCTGTGTTGTCTTTCCCTCAGGACACAGTATGTTCCCAGTTGGGGTGTCTGGGGGGGGAAAGACAATGCACGTCGCCTCTTATTTCTCTAAGGCATTTCTAATGTTCAACTTTGCTTACTCTTTTGATTCTGTTATCTGTAAATGAATTACTATGTACCTCTACTATGTACTGTAATACGACGGATACTGTTTTCCGCTGTTTTGTATTCTTTGATAAAATCCAATAAAACTTTGAAAGAAAAAAAATGTGCTATATAAATAAATAAAAGTTGAGATGCATTTCTCACTCTATCATGCTTGTCATTAGGGATGAGCCGAACACCCCCGGGTTCGGTTCGCACCAGAACCTGCGAACGGACCGAAAGTTCGCGCGAACGTTAGAACCCTATTAAATACAATGGACGCGAACGTTCAAAATCTAAAGTGCTAATTATAACGACTAATATGCATGTTATTGTCCTAAAAAGGGTTTGGGAACCCGGGTTCTGCCCCAGGGGACATGTATCAATGCAAAACGAAGTTTTAAAAACGGCCGTTTTTTAGGAGCAGTCATTTTAATGTTGCATAAAGTGAAAAAAAACAAAGTGAAATATTCCTTTTAATATCGTACCTGGGGGGTGTCTAAAGTATGCCTGTGAAGTGGCATGTATTTCCCGTGTTTAGAACTGTCCCTGCACAAAATGACATTTCTAAAGGAAAAAAAGCCATTTAAAACTGGCTTTAATGTAATGTCTTGTCCTGGCAATATGGATGAAAATCTGAGAAAAATGGCATGGCTACCCCATAACCCCCCCCCCCTACCCCAGCCCATTAGTAGGGGCCTGCCCTACAGGGTATATACTCTGCTGAAATTTGCCCCTTATGCTGCGTACACACGATCGATTTTCTCGACGGTGAAAACACCGTCGAGAAAAACGAGGGAACGGCTTGGTTCCCTACACACATCCCGACATTTTTTTTTTGGTCGAGAAAAACGACCGTGTGTGGGCTCCGTGGCAGTGTTTCCCTATGGGAAAACTGCCGCGGAAAAAAACGACGGGAATCACGACGAGAAAAATTAGAACATGTTCTAATTTTTCTCGTTGTGATTAATGCCGTTTTTCCCGTCGGGAAAAATGACAAAAAGCCCACACACGGTCGTTTTTCTTGTTAAAATTTTTTTTTTCATTTTTCCAGACGGGAAAAATGATCGTTTGTACGCGGTATTAGATGTTGGTGTTGCCACAACACTGTGAGCCCTCATAGTTACTCTTGGTGGGCGCTGAAACGCCCTGCTGTGAACTATTATATCAGGAATTGTAATTACATGCCATTGTTGAACAGTGGTAGGAAAAATTGGGCCTTTGGTGGTGGTGCTGGTGCTACAACATTGTCAGCCCTCACAGTTACTCTTGGTGGGCGCATGAATGGGCCCTCCTGGAAATTATTAGATCAAGAATTGTATTTGCATGCCCCTGTTGAAGAGGGGCAGAAAAATTGGGCCTGTGGTGGTGGTGGTGGTGTTGCCACAACACTGTAAGCCCTCACAGTTACTCTTGGTGGGCGCAGGAATGCTGACACAATCCTCCTCCTCCTCGTCCTCTTCCTGTGTGATGGGTGGGACAGAAGGAACGCTGTCTGGGTAAAGGGGGCCTTGAGAGGCAAGGAAGTCCTCCTCTTCCTGCCTCTGTTCTGCCTCAAGTGCCCTGTCCATTATTCCACGCAGCCTATGCTCCAACAGGTGGACAAGAGGTACAGGGTCACTGATGCATGCACTGTCACTGCTCACCATCCTTGTGGCCTCCTCAAATGGTGCCAGGACAGTGCATGCATCCCTGATCATGCCCCACTGGCGTGGTGAAAAAAACCTGAGCTCCTCTCACCCTGTCCTGGTGCCGTAGTCGCACAGATACTCATTGATGGCCCTCTGCTGCGTGTGCAGCCACTGCAGCATGGCAAACGTTGAGTTCCACCTGGTGGGCATGTCCCATATAAGGCGGTTCTTGGGCAGGTTCAACTCCTTTTGCAGCTCAGCCAGCCGAGCACTGGCATTATATAATCTGCGGAAATGCACACAGACTTTCCTGGCCTGCCTCAGGACATCCTGTAAGCCCGGGTACCTGCCCAAGAACCGCTGCACCACCAGGTTAAGGACGTGAGCCACACAGGGCACATGGGTCAGTTGTCCCTGTCGGAGGGCGGAGAGGAGGTTGGTGCCATTGTCGCAAACCACCATTCCTGGCTTAAGCTGGCGTGGCGTCAACCACCTCTCGGCCTGCCCCTGCAGAGCTGACAGAACCTCTGCCCTAGTGTGGCTCCTGTCCCCCAAACACACCAGCGCAAATACGGCATGGCATCTTTTTGCCTGCGTATTTGCGTAGCCCCTTGAACGCCTACGGAGCACTGCTGGTTCCGAGGACAAAGCACAGGAAGAGGCCATGGAGGAAGAAAAGGAGGGGGTGGAGGAGAGATGTGTGTCACAACCAGTAGTAGCATTTTGGAGGCGTGGCGGCGGAACAACCTCCAACACTACTGCACCTTGTCCTGCATCCTTCCCAGCTGCCAAAAGAGTGACCCAATGGGCCGTGAAAGAAAGGTAACGTCCCTGTCCATGCCTGCTGGACCATGAGTCAGTGGTAATATGCACCTTACCGCTGACCGCCCTGTCCAGCGAGGCATGGACATTGCCTTCCACATGCCTGTAGAGAGCCGGAATCGCCTACCGTGAGAAAAAGTGGGGTTTGGGAACCTGCCACTGAGGAACCGCACATTGCACAAACTCACGGAAGGGGGTCGAGTCTACCAACTGAAAAGGCAGCAGTTGAATTGCTAGCAATTTAGCCAAGCTAGCATTCAACCGCTGGGCATGTGGATGGCTGGGAGTGAACTTCTTTCGACGGTCCAGCAGCTGGGGCAGGGAAATTTGCCTGCTAGAATCGGACGTTGGTGTACTGCTAGCAGAGTGCACGCAAGTACTTGGCTGTGACACACCTTATTCTGAAGGTATAGTGGGGTTGGAGATCCCAGCTGATGAGGAGCAAGGAGAGGTCCGCTTTGTTCTTTGGTGTGGGTCTTTAAGGTACGCTTGCCAACGAGCTGCATGGCAGGTCAACTATGTCTGGTCAAGCAAGTGGTGCCCAAGCGGCTGATGTTTTGGCCACGCGATGCACGCTTGAGACATATGTTGCAAACAGCAGCTGTGCGATCTGATGCACTCGACTCAAAAAAGGCCCACACCAAAGAACATTTGGAATAACGGGCAGAGGCAGCGCCCTGCAAAGGCATAGCTCTGCGGTGTGATTCAGTCGGTGTGCTGCCCTTACGCTGGCCCCCGGAGGGCATCCTGCCTCGTTGGAGATGTGCCTCCTCCTCATCCTCCTCCTCTCTCCTATCAGGCACCCATGTGGAGTCAGTGACCTTATCATCCCCTCCCTCCTCATCACTGGAGCCAATCTGGCAGTATGCTGCAGCTGCTGGAACATGACTGCCAGATTGCTGTCCTTCTTTAGCATCCCCTCTCTCTGCGCTCACGCTACTGCCTTCCTCTAGCTGGGTATCATCATCAGACCCTTCGAAACGCTGGGCATCCTCCTGGAGCATGTACCCAACACTGTGCTCAAACAGTTCGGGGGACTCCTCAGGAGGACATGGTGGGTCTAGGGAAGGAGTGACTGATGATGACATTGATACGAGGGAAGAGGACGCTTTGGCAGCTGCTTTGCCAGTACCTTGAGCCTGGGTGAGAGAGGATGAGGAGGGCTTGGTCATCCACTCTACCAAGTCTTCGGCATGATGCGGCTCAACACGTCCAGCTGCCAAAAATAAGGACAAGCGTGTCCCATGGCCACGTGCTGATGACGATGCACCGCGTCCACGACCAGCACTGTTGTCTCTAGACACAGAGCCTGCTTGCCCTCTTTAATTGGCTCATGACTGTCTGCCTCTCCTTGTTGGCCTTCCAGACATAGTAATGGCCTGCAGGGAGATGGGAAAACCAGCAATTGGGTAGTGTATATTGTGCTGGAGGCACACAACACCCACTAACTCCTGCAGATGCCTTTATTAGAGAACACCAGCAATAAAGGGTAGATACAGGTGTCTACTGTGCTGTGCTGGAGGCACACAACACCCACTAACTCCTGCAGATTCCTTTATTAGAGAACACCAGCAATAAAGTGTAGATACAGGTGTATACTGTGCTGGGGCACACAACACCCACTAACTCCTGCAGATGCCTGTATTAGAGAACAGCAATAAAGTGTAGATACAGGTGTATACTGTGCTAGGGCACACAACACCCACGAACTCCTGCAGATGCCTGTATTAGGGAACAGCAATAACGGGTATATACAGCAGTGGTGTATTTAGGTTTTGTGCTGCCCTAGGCGCCTGACTAAAATCGTGCACCCCTAATTTAAATATGACCCACCCCTTCCTGTCAAGGCCACACCCCTTTCTGTTTAAGACCCGTCCTGAAATTTTCCAGTAGGGACACTAGTTCTGAGGGCCTGGGGGATGGATTCCCCTAATTTGCATAGATTTCCTCTCACTTCCTGTTTGGCTATAAGGGCAGGAAGTGAAGGGAAATCTCTGCAATGGGACAGGGATGGTAAAAAAATAAACTGATAGGGGCTATAACCCTCCCTTACTCTATCCAAAATGGAAAAAAAAGTGTTGCGTACAGTTCTGTTTTTAAGCACAAATTTCTGATAATTTTATGTAGAGGACTAAGAAGATATAACCATGCCAATGGTGCAGCAGAAAATATATAGCACAGTGAGGAAGGTTTGTGATCCAGGATGATAGGACAGTCAAAATTATAAACAGCGCCCCCCCCCACACAGTTGCGGAATGCTGGCCACCCGCATACTAGAAGCAGTGCGGACGCTTTATGGGGGCGCTAGACTAATTTGCCTCTCAGCCCAGTCCGCCCCATATGACTAGCGCTACACTAACAGTGTAGCGCAAGCCGGCGGGGACTCTTTCTGTGCTGCCCCCCTCAAAAGTGCTGCCCTAGGCCTGGGCCTTGTTGGCCTAGGCCAGGATACAGCGTTGATATACAGGTGTATACTGTGCTGGGGCACACAACACCCACTAACTCCTGCAGATGCCTTTATTAGAGAACAGCAATAACGGGTATATACAGGTGTATACTGTGCTGGGGCACACAACACCCACTAACTCCTGCAGATGCCTGTATTAGGGAACAGCAATAACGGGTATATACAGGTGTATACTGTGCTGGGGCACACAACACCCACTAACTCCTGCAGATGCCTGTATTA
The DNA here is from genome assembly GCA_029206835.1 of Rana muscosa. Taxonomy (NCBI): domain Eukaryota; kingdom Metazoa; phylum Chordata; class Amphibia; order Anura; family Ranidae; genus Rana; species Rana muscosa. Next base: position 24,516,018 of record CM055120.1, on the reverse strand, counting down.
GAGAACAGAAATAAAGTGTGGATACAGGTGTATACTGTGCTGGGGCACACAACACCCACTAACTCCTGCAGATGCCTTTATTAGAGAACAGCAATAACGGGTATATACAGGTGTATACTGTGCTGGGGCACACAACACCCACTAACTCCTGCAGATGCCTGTATTAGGGAACAGCAATAAAGTGTAGATACAGGTGTATACTGTGCTAGGGCACACAACACCCACTAACTCCTGCAGATGCCTGTATTATAGAACAGCAAAAAAGTGTAGATACAGGTGTATACTGTGCTAGGGCACACAACACCCACTAACTCCTGCAGATGCCTGTATTAGGGAACAGCAATAACGGGTATATACAGGTGTATACTGTGCCGGGGCACACAACACCCACTAACTCCTGCAGATGCCTGTATTATAGAACAGCAAAAAAGTGTAGATACAGGTGTATACTGTGCTAGGGCACACAACACCCACTAACTCCTGCAGATGCCTGTATTAGGGAACAGCAATAACGGGTATATACAGGTGTATACTGTGCTGGGGCACACAACACCCACTAACTCCTGCAGATGCCTTTATTAGAGAACAGCAATAACGGGTATATACAGGTGTATACTGTGCTGGGGCACACAACACCCACTAACTCCTGCAGATGCCTGTATTAGGGAACAGCAATAAAGTGTAGATACAGGTGTATACTGTGCTGGGGCACACAACACCCACTAACTCCTGCAGATGCCTGTATTAGGGAACAGCAATAAAGTGTAGATACAGGTGTATACTGTGCTGGGGCACACAACACCCACTAACTCCTGCAGATGCCTGAGAAAAGAACACACTGTCCCTGCCTATCTAGCTTAGAGAACACCAATAAAAAGTGTAGATACAGGTGTATACTGTGCTGGGGCACACAACACCCACTAACTCCTGCAGATGCCTGAGAAAAGAACACACTGTAGAACACACTGTCCCTGCCTATGTAGCTCTTTCCCTGCACGCCGGAACACACTGCACAAGGCCGCCGCGCTGGCGGCCTTTTATAGTGTGGGGTGTGTACTAAACACCCCTGAGCTATGATTGGCCACAGGCATCCTGCCTGTGGCCAATTATGGCTCTCCTCGCTGCCGGCGCTGTGATTGGCCAAGCATGCGGGGTCATAGTGCATGCTTGGCCAATCATCAGCCAGCAATGCACTGCGATGCCGCAGTGAATTATGGGCCGTGACGCGCCACTCGAATTTGGCGCGAACGGCCCATAACGTTCGATCTTCGCCGAACGATCGAACAGCCGATGTTCGAGTCGAACATGTGTTCGACTCGAACACGAAGCTCATCCCTACTTGTCATGTGCACTTTTTACATTTGATCAATCAATTGGTTAGTGTCAGTGGTGTAATTAGGTTTTGTGCTGCCCTAGGCCTGACTAAAATCGTGCACCCCTAATTTAAATATGACCCACCCCTTCCTGTCAAGGCCACACCCCTTTCTGTTTAAGACCCGCCCTGAAATTTTCAAGTGGGGACACTAGTTCTGAGGGCCTGGGGGGGAATGGATTCCCTTAATTTGCATAGATTTCCTCTCACTTCCTGTTTGGCTATGGGGCAGGAAGTGAAGGGAAATCTCTGCAATGGGACAGGGATGGTAAAAAATAAACTGATAGGGGCTATAACCCTCCCTTACTCTATCCAAAATGGAAAAAAAAGTGTTGCCTATAGTTATGTTTTTAAGCAGAAATTTCTGATAATTTTATGGAGAGGACTAAGAAGATATAACCATGCCAATGGTGCAGCAGAAAATATATAGCACAGTGAGAAAGGTTTGTGATCCAGGATGATAGGACAGTCAAAATTATAAGCAGCGCCCCCCCACACACAGTTGCGGAATGCTGGCCGCCCGCATACTAGAAGCAGTGCGGCCGCTTTATGGGGGTGCTAGACTTATTTGCCTCTCAGCCCAGTCTGCCACATTTGACTGGCACTACACGAACAGTGTAGCGCAAGCCGGCGGGGACTCTTTCTGTGCTGCCCTAGGCCTTGTTGGCCTAGGCCAGGATACAGCGTTGGGCACTGAATGGATAGCACACTGGTGCCCAGTCATGTTGGAACAGGAAGGGGCCATCCTCAAACTGTTCCCACAAAGCTGGGAGCATGAAATTGTCCAAAATGTCTTGGTATGCTGACGCTTTAAGTTTTCCCTTCACTGGAACTAAGGGGCCAAACCCAACCCCTGAAAAACAACCCCGCATCATAATCCCCCCTCCACCAAATGATTTGGATCAGTGCACAAAAGACATGGATGAGAGAGTTTGGGGTGGAGGAACTGGACTGGCCTGACCTCAACCTGATAGCTGCAAAGGGGCCAACTCAATATTGAACCCTAATGACTAAGGCTGGATTCACACCTATGCATTTCTAGTTTTTTTTTTCCATTTTGCAGATTTGCACTACAGAACGTGTTCCATAGGAAACCATGTTAAATGGACTGTAGTGCAAATCTGCAAAAAGCACTAATAATGCATAGGTGTGAATCCAGCCTAATGCCACGTACAGACGATCGGACATTCCGACAACAAAACCGCAGATTTTTTTTCTCCGACGGATGTTGGCTCAAACTTGTCTTGCATACACACGGTCACACAAATGTTGTCGGAAATTCCGAACGCCAAGAACGCGGTGACGTACAAGACGTACGACGGCACTATTAAAGGGAAGTTCAATACCAGTCGTGTTAGTAAAGTTTGTTGAGACGATTCGCGCTTTTCAGCCTCGTGCTTTTCAGTCCGTTACAGCGTGACGAATGTGCTATCTCCATTACGAACGCTAGTTTTACCAGACCGAGCGCTTCCGTCTCGTACTTGATTCAGAGCATGCGTGGAATTTTGTGCGTCGGAATTAGCTACACACGATCGGAATTTACGAGAACGGATTTTGTTGACGGAAATTCCGACAAAAAATGTCCGATGGAGCCTACACACGGTCGGAATTTACGACAACAAGCTCCCATCGAACATTTGTCGTCGGAATGTCCGATCGTCTGTCCGCGGCATAAGACTAGGCTGCCATTCATTTCATGTGCGGGTAAAGGCAGGTGTCCCAAAACTTTTGACAATATATAGTGTATGTTTGAGAATTACAAGGAAAGGCGCACTTTACTACACTAACCACACAGTCACCACGATGCCTCCCAATGATTTCTAATTCCCCTGTAAGCCCTATACGTTCGCTGTCCTCCATATTACATTCAGTCAGAACACTGACCTCTTGATGGCGGCCTTTTCTGCATTGTTTGAGTCGGAGAAAAACTTTGCTGGAATCGGCTTGTTGGATAAATAATATCTGAAGAACTGCTAAGGAAAAATGAAAAAAAAAAAAACTCAAAAGCATAAAAGTCTTTCCTTTACAGGTAATGGATTATAACTTCTGACAACGTTCGAATTTCTGGCCGTGCCTTCCTCTCCCGGTGACAACTTCACCTCCATTTCTTGTATGGGTGTCACAGGGAAAGGAAATGAGGTCACGGGCAGAAATCAAAAATCCGACTTGAGCCGCACCGATTAGAACGGTTTCATCGCAGTGAGGGCCGGTTCACACCATAGAAACGCAGTGCGGATGTGTTCCAGATGCTTTTCTGCATGTGCGTTTTTGGTGCGTCTTTGATGTGTTCCGGTGCATTTTTTCCCCCCTCTCTTTTCTTAGGGCCAGTTTACACTACATACAGTCCAGTGCGTTTTTTTTCTGCATCAAAAATGCATGGAAAGTAGGTTACCGTATACACTCGAGTATAAGCCGAGGGGGGCATTTTCAGCACAAATTTTTTTCTGAAAAACTCGTCTTATACTCGAGTATATACGGTACATGGTTTTCAATGGCAGAGTTCACACTAGTGCTTGCAGTCCCATGAAAAAAAAAGAAAAAGCAGAACATGCTGCATTTTTCCGGTACTGGAATGCTGTAAAATGCATCGAAAACGCACTGGAACGCACCTAATCTGCCTTGTTTACATAAGCAGACTGCCGTTCTGCCTGTGTCCCGGCAGACATCGAGTCCGCCGGACGCGCTGATTGGCTCCCGCTGTGTCTTATCACAGCGAGAGTGGGTCGCCGGCAGTGCTCGTGCGCCCCGGAAGTGTCAGATCACATACAGAGTGGATGCCCTACCGCGAGAAATATGCGAGTATGTGGGAGCGGTCGCTTTGTTGTTAAATAAGGACGCGTGTTCCAGTGCGTTTTTGGTGCATTTAAGTGCGTTCCAGTACAGTCCAGTGCAAGAAAAATGCAGCACGTTATACTTTTTTATCTGGAACTGGAACGCACTAGAACTGCAAGTCCCGATGTGAACTATGCCATTGAAAACCATATAACCTACTATATCCATGCATTTTTTTTGATGCAGAAAAACAATGCACTGGACTGCATGTGGTGTGAACCTGCCCTTTAAATTGGAGTTCCACCCAAAAATGGAAGCTCCACTTAACGCCCCCTTTCAAGGGGGGAGACCCGGCTGTGACGAGGTCCCCCGGAAGCTCGGTCCCCCCCTCCTCCTTCCCCCGCTGCCACGCCATTCACAAAGCGCAGCACGCTTTGCGCATGCGCAGTAGGGAACCAGTAAATGTACGTGGGGCGGTCGCTAAGTTTTAAATCTGACTTCTGACCTTTCCTTCAGTCTTGCACAGTTGTAGCGGCTCCTCTCCTGGACTGAAACGGCTTCCTCTGATTTCACTGCACACGGTGAGCTTCTCACCATGTGCATTAGAAGCTGCAGCAAGTCAGATAGAGCCCCGCCTCATTTCCTGGCTGGAGGACGTCCAGCATCATCTAGCTCTATAACCCCCGGCCCATGCCTTTCATTGATTGGATTTCTTTTTCTGCTCATATTACATGAAGTTTTCTTATAAAAAATAAATAATAATAATTGTATTTTTTTTTTCAAGTTGAAGGATACTCTTCTTCAAGAAGCATCCTCTCAATGACAGCCCGGTTCTCATCGCTGATGCTGCTGTCCAGGGTCCATGGCTGGAAGGGATATAAAAGCAAAAGATAAATGTGACATTCTGTAACAGAAAAGACCCGTGAAACTAAAAAAGAGACTCACACTAATGGGAGAAGGCATGCTGGGACTTGCAGTACGTTACTTATGACCTCTTCTGTCACACCTTGGTAGAAGTCAGAACTGATACAGAAAATATGACTAAAGCCTCGTACACACGAACGAGTTTCTCGGCAAGAAACTACAAGAAAACTGCCGAGATAGCTTTCTTGCCGAGAAAACCGGTCGTGTGTATGGTTTCTCGTCGAGAAAACTGACCAGAATCTCGACGAGAAAAATAGAGAACCTGCTCTCTATTTTCTCGTCGAGATTCTCGTCGGCATGTTTCTCGACGAGAAAAGTGTGTGTGTGTGTACACTTACCTGTCGCCGTGGAAACCCGTGCATGCGTCAAAGTAGCTTCCTAGGCATAGGTAAGGTGTAGCAAGATGGCGGCGACGGCATCGAATGTGACGAGCGCGTGCTCGTCGTAGTCGATGACGTCATCGCGTTCACTCCATTCAAAGAACCGAGGGTTCTTTGAATGGAGCATGTGTACACTCGGCCTGGGACAAGTTTCTTGTCCAAGAATCTCGTCAAGAAAAACGACAAGTTTTTTCATGACGAGATTCTCGGCCGTGTGTACGAGGCCTTAGTGGTTAGCACTTCTGCCTTGCAGCATTGGGGTCCATGTTTTGAATTCCGGCCAGGATACTATCTGCATGAAGTATGCATGTCCTCTGTGTGCTTGTGTGGGTTTCCTCCGGGTACTCCGGTTTCCTCCCACACTCCGAAAGTCATACTTGGCTCGTCTAATTTGTCCCAATGTATCTAAATAATATAGAGAGCTTAGACTGATGGATGACAGGGACTGATGTGACTGTACAATATGTAAATGGCCAGAGCTATATACTGTAAATACCTTTAAAAGAAAAAAAAATAAGCACATATCAAAATAAAACACAACCATGCCGCAGCAGTAATAAAGGAGCAGAGACGGTCCATTCTGCATAATGAATGTTAGCAAATAAAGTGAAGATGTGTTCTCTATTGAGTACAGGTTTTTACATATAGCACCAACAATATACACAGCACCATAAGTGAGAGAGTTGGGGGGGCGGCATTGGTGAGAGAGCTGGGGGGCGGCATTGGTGAGAGAGCTGGGGGGCGGCATTGGTGAGAGAGCTGGGGGGGGCGGCATTGGTGAGAGAGCTTGGGAGGCGGCATTGGTGAGAGAGCAGGGGGGGACAGTAGTGAGAGAGTTGGGGGTGCGGCATTGGTGAGAGAGCTGGGGAGTATTTGTGAGAGAACAGGGGGGCCTCATTAGTGAGAGAGTTGGGGGGGAGGCATTGGCGAGAGCTGGGGGGGCGGCATTAGTGAGAGAATGGGGGGTGGCATTAGTGAGAGGGCGGGGGGCGGCATTAGTGAGAGGGCGGGGGGGCAGCATTAGCGAGAGAGTTGGGGGGGCGGCATTGGCGAGAGAGTTGGGGGGCGGCATTGGCGAGAGAGTTGGGGGGCGGCATTGGCGAGAGAGCTGGGGGGCGGCATTGGCGAGAGAGCTGGGGGGCGGCATTGGCGAGAGAGCTGGGGGGGTGGCATTGGCGAGAGAGCTGGGGGGGTGGCATTGGCGAGAGAGCTGGGGGGGTGGCATTGGCGAGAGAGCTGGGGGGGGCGGCATTAGTGAGAGAGCTGGGGAGTATTTGTGAGAGAGCTGGGGAGTACTTGTGAGAGAGCTGGGGAGTACTTGTGAGAGAGCTGGGGAGTACTTGTGAGAGAGCTGGGGAGTACTTGTGAGAGAGCTGGGAAGTACTTGTGAGAGAGCTGGGAAGTACTTGTGAGAGAGCTGGGAAGTACTTGTGAGAGAGCTGGGAAGTACTTGTGAGAGAGCTGGGAAGTACTTGTGAGAGAGCTGGGAAGTACTTGTGAGAGAGCTGGGAAGTACTTGTGAGAGAGCTGGGAAGTACTTGTGAGAGAGCTGGGAAGTACTTGTGAGAGAGCTGGGAAGTACTTGTGAGAGAGCTGGGAAGCACTTGTGAGAGAGCTGGGAAGCACTTGTGAGAGAGCTGGGAAGCACTTGTGAGAGAGCTGGGAAGTACTTGTGAGAGAGCTGGGAAGTACTTGTGAGAGAGCTGGGGGGCGGCATATAAAATATGATAATTTATGAGGGGCCTGTATAGGGGCAGGGAAGGGTAGGGGTTGGGTGGGGCCACTGTTGGCGAGTAACTCTTAAGTCCTGGACTTGACATTTTGAGCCCTGCTGTACACTTACATCAGTCCCTGCCCTCAAGAAGCTTACAATCTAAGGACAGGGGCCAATTAACTTACCAGTAGGCCTCTGGAGTGTGGGAGAGAACCCACACAAGCACATGCACACTCAGTGCAGGTAGCATCCTGAGTGGAATATGAACTGAGGACCGCAGTGCTGTAAGGTAGTAGAGATGATCTTGGGAGTCCCACAAACTCATCTCTATCCAAACCCGAAAGCTGTGCTATTTTCTAATCCAATCAGCTGTGGGCCGGGTCATTCCCCATCACACATATACAAAGGGGTGGGATGCTGGTGAGGTCAGTGCCCTTATATGGACACATACCCATATTTAGTCAATGAAGTCACCAACATCTCACCCCTTTGTTTAGGTTTCAATGTCATTGACTAAATATCAGCATGTGTCCATATAAGGCAACTGACATCACCAGCATCCCACCCCTTTGTTTACATCTCATTGACCAATTATGAGCATATGTCCATATAAGGGCACTGACGTCACCAGCACCCCACCCCTTTGTTTACATCTCATTGACTAATTATGGGCATATGTCCATATAAGGGCACTGACGCCACCAGCATCCCACCCCTTTGTTTACACATGTGCTGCTAGGAGATAAATGACCCGTCTCACAGATGACTGGACTAGAAAATATTGTGAGTTTCATGTTTGGATAGAGATGAGTTTAGAGGACCCCTGAGCTCACCTCTATAAGGAAGGAGTGCTAACCACTAATCCACCATGCTGCCCATATTTACCAACAAGTGAACAGCCTCCACTCCCTTAGTAAATCAGCCCTGATGGACTCACAGTGAGGTCGTCATTGCTCTTCCACACGGAATCCAGATAGTGATCGGGAACAACCCCAGAGCTCTGCTCCTCGTACTTCCTGGAAGGAAAAAATAAAATAAATATATTAGATCTTTTTTTTCTTTGTTGCCATAACCTTTTACAATCATCCATGTTGGGACAATGTCCATTACCACCCAAGGCAAAAAGACCAAAGTCCTCCCCCGCCATGAGCTGTGAACTACCTCAGCAGTACAGGATGCAGGTCCTGACTAGAGAGGAGCTCAGGCATTGGCCAAACAAAAAGTTGAGCTATTTTCTAGTCCAATCAGCTGTGGGATGCTTTATTCATCTCCCGCAGCATGCGTAAACAAAGAGGTGGGGTGCAGGTGACGTCAGTGGCCCTATATGGACACATACCCATATTTACTCAATGACAAAACATGGGCATGTATCTACACTGATGTCACTGGCATCTCACCTCTTTGTTTACGTGCCAATTACATTGATACAGGGCAGGTTTCTGTATAAGGGCACTGAGGGCCCCGGCATCCTGCCCCTTTGTTTACGTGTCAATGTCATTGACTAAAAATGAGCATGTGTCCATATAAGGACACTGACGCGGCCAGAATCCCACCCCTTTGTTTACGTGTCAATGTCATTGACTAGATTCGAGCATGCGTCCATATAAGGACACTGACGTCACCAGCATCCTCCCCCCTTTGTTTACATGCCGCGCTCATTGACTAAATACGGCATATGTCCATATAAGGGCACCCAGGTAACTAACATTCCGCCCCTCAGTTTATGAGTCAGTGACATTGATTAAAATAGGGCATGTGTCCATATAAAAGCACTGACGTCACCATCATCCCACCCCTTTGTTTATATGCCAATCTCATCGACAAAATATAGGCATATGTCCACATAAGGACATTGATGTCACCAGCATTGCTCACCTTTGTTTACATGTCAATGACATTGACTCAGTATGGGTATATCTCTGTATAGGGGCTCTGACATCACCAGCATATCTCTGTATAGGGGCACTGACGTCACCAGCATCCCGCCCCTTTGTTTACATGTCATTGAATAATATGGCCATGTTTCCATAAAAGGGCAAACGCATCCCACTCCTTTGTTTATGTACCATTGACCAATGAGTAAATATGGGCATGATTCTGTAAGAGGGCACTGATGTCACTAACGTTCCGCCCCTTAGTTTACGTGTCAGTGACACTGATTAAACATGTGCGTGTATCCATATAAGGGCACCGACGTCACCAGCATCCCACCCCTTTGTTTACATACCAAGGACATTGACTAAACATGGGCCTATGACCACATAAAAACACTGACATCACCAGCATCCCACCCCTTTGTTTACATGCAATTGACATAATTAAATATGGGCATCTTTCTATATAAGGGCACTGTCATCAGCAGCATCCCGCCCCTTTGTTTACATGCCAAGGCCAGTGACTAAATTTGGGCCTATGTCCACATAAAGACACTGATGGCTTAACATCCCGCCCCTTTGTTTACATGCCAATGACATGAGCAAATATGGGCCTATGTACACATAAGGACATGTCACTAACATCCCGCCCCTTTGTTTACATGCTAATGTCATTGACTAAATTTGGGCATCTTTCCATATAAAGGCACTGATGCCACCAGCATCCCACCCCTTTGTTTACATGCCAACGACATGACTAAATATGGGCCTATGTAAACATAAGGACACTGATGTCACTAACATTCCGCCCCTTTGTTTACATTTTACATGTCAATGACATTGACTAAATATGGGCATCTTTCTATATAAGGGCCCTGATGTCACTGGCATCCCTTCCCTTTGTTTACATGCCAATGACATGACTAAATAGGAGCATATTTCTATATAAGGGCACTGACGTCACTAACATCCCGCCCCTTTGTTTGCATGCCAATGGCAGTGACTAAATATGGGCCCATGTCCACATAAGGACACTTACATCCTGCCTCTTTGTTTACATGCTAATGACATCGACTAAATATTGGCATCTTTCTATATAAGGGCACTGACGCCACAGGCGTTCCACCGCTTTGTTTACAGGCCAATGACATGACTAAATATGGGCCTAAGGACACTGATGTCACTAACATCCTGCCCCTTTGTTTACATGGCATGACTAAATATGGGCATCTTCTATATAAGGGCACTGACGTCCGCAGCATCCCGCCCCTTTGTTTGCATGCCAAGGCCTGTGACTAAATATGGGCCTATGTCCACATAAGGACATTGATGGCACTAACATCCCGCCCCTGTGTTTACATGCCAATGATGTTGACTAAATATGGGAATCTTTCAAAATAAGGGCACTGATGTCACCAGCATCCTGCCCCTTTGTTTACGTAACGATGACATGACCAAATATGGGCATCTTTCTATATAAGGGCACTAACGTCACCGGCATCCCACCTCTTTGTTTACATGCCAATGACATGACTAAATATGGGCCTATGTCCACATAAGGACACCGATGTCACTAATATCCCGCCCCTTTGTTTACGTACCAATGACATGCCTAAATATGGGCATCTTTCTATATAAGGGCAATGATGTCACCGGGCATCCCGCCCCTTTGTTTACATGTGTTGTGGTGAATGACTCGGCCCCCAAGCTGATTGGACTTCATCTTTACTCCTGACCTTTGTGTTCCTGCTCCTGCTGAAGCGCTCAAGGTGGACGCCTCCTCTGCCCACCCCTCGGCCCTTCAGTATGGAGTATTTGGAAGGCCCCCAGCTGCGCTCTCCGGTGGCCCCGGGGCGTGTGTAGCATGTCAGTGTCAGCCAATGGTCTTCAAATTCCTGACAGGAACAGAAGCCATGGCGTCATGTGACATCACAGAGGGAGGCGGAGCCACACCAGGCGTAAGACGTGGGGGGCCCCATTCACACACAGTTATATGAAATGCACTGGTTATGTGCGTTGCACATTTTTCGCGTGAAACGCATTGAAAATCAATGGGCTGGCCCAATGCACGGCGAAGGTAGCTCACTGAGCTTTTTGACGCGTTTTTGGTTTTACATGTGGTGAAAAGCGCATTTGTTATCCGCGTTTGGGGTGCCATTAACGTATGGTGCACGTTTTTTGTGCGTTCTGGAAACACACGTGTGTGGAAACGCGTGTTTCTGGAACTCGGAGATGTGAATGGAGCCTTAGACAAGATGGTGGCACTCCGTGACGCAGCACTACGCCGCACAGACCGGAGGAGGGGCCAGCGGTGACCACCACCATATTGTCATTGTATGGGGACACTCCCTGGTGACAGGTCCGATTTGTAGCTCATCTTCCCTCTATTACAGAACATCATATAATACAATAATAATAATAATGAGACTCACCCCTGGCTGCAGTCTGCTGCCCCATCCCCCTCAATGTCCACATCTGCCTCCTCCGCCATCTTGCCTGGAAGGGGGTTCCTTGATCACCTGTGGGGGCCCCGGGGGGCGGCTAAGCACCGGAATGCGGTACCCCGGGCCTCACACGCCACCGAAATTCATCACAGCAACCCCCCAGCCAATCAAAACTCTCGTTTAGACATCTTAGTACACCCGCAGTTCGCTAGTAGCGGCCATCTTGATACACCCTGCACATTGCAAAACATGCAGACAGAAGCCTGTGGAAACCATCTTGGTACACCCTGCTCTCATTATACCGTGTAAAAAAAATGTAAAATGCATGACTCCGGTGGGTGTAACAAGATGTCCGCTTGCTGCCTCCGCACTATATCCTTACTGTGGACGAGTTCAGGGTGTAGCAAGATGGCGGCGACGGGACGTCACTTCCGTTTCAATATCCGACGGGTCGCCTAATCGGCTAGAGCGACGGCCATCTTGGCACGCCTTAACTAATCAAATGACGATGTCAGAGTAGGCGACCCGTCATCTTGAGACACCCACTCAAATATTGAAGTTCACACTAATTTTAGCAGTAAAGTGAGCGTATATACTTATATACAATATGTTGAAATCTGTAAGGCAATTTTGATTACTAAAATGTTGACAGCAGCGGCGAGCCTGTGGTCAGAAGCCGGCGGCGTCCATCTTGGTACACCTTACGCTCGACCTCCACATACCGACAGTAAGGAGGCGCGCAGCGGACATCTTGCTACACCAAACCCCGTTTTGAATTTGCGAACTACTTTCAGAAACCGAGTGAGCTTATCTACATAGATATATCATATTAAAATCTACAGGGTGGAACTGATATTAAAACTTATAAGAGAGGCTGAAGAGGTGGGTGTACCAAGATGGCGGCGCTCTGTTGTGTCAGACCGTTTCTCCAGGGCATGATGAGGTGTATTTTCTGATGGGGACGCGGTGGGTCGGGGCAGTTCCTGACTTGGGGCAAGTTACAGAGAAGCACGTGCCCCCCAATGCTTGTGGTGAGTACTGGAGACCAATCAGGAACATTGTGTCACAACTGTGCAATGGGGGGGAGGGTTTGCTACTACAAGTTCCAGTCAGTTGTTTGCTGACCCCAGTCACAGGTAAGTGGTGGTAGGTGTACAGGTGGGCTGATGAAGAGTTCTATTCATCCAAGTTTTAGATTTGACTTCTCCAGAGGGTGTCAGGGAACAGTAGAGGTCGCCTGACTCCGATACGCCGTTATGTGCACTCAGGAGTCGGGCAGCGGTTTGTGAGGTAAATCAGGGGTCCATGTTCGATGCATTGGGCTGCACTATACCATTCACTATAAATTAGGGTGACCAGACATCCCCGGTTTCAGGGGACAGTCCCCGGATTGAGGACACTGATCAAGTCTGTCCCCGGTTTTGTCCCCGGACTGAATTTGAACAGGGGCTGGGGAAATTTCAAAGACAGTCAATGCAGAATACAAAAAAAAAAAAATCTGAATTACCCCCCCCCCCTGCTCCGCCGCTCCTACTAGCTTAGGGGGGTGTATTTTTCCCATTATCTGTGCCCCTTTCTGATGATCATGTGCTGGTCGGAGCGGAGGGAATATTTCTTCAGTTTTGGGTGCCCATTCAGCTCCGCTCACATGTTCTTCTGCCTTGGCTCAAGTCCCGGCCAGCCGCCTGCCTGTTTATCTCCTTGCCTTCCCTGGCGGAGTGATCTTCCTCCGCTCCCCACCCAGTAGTAGCCGGGGCCCGGAGAGTAAGACTTGACAGGCTGTGAAGTGGGCGGCGGCGACGGTCAGAGAGATGCTGATTGCCGCCATTACTAGTAAATAAAATAAAAAATATGTCCCCGGATTTCATTTTAAAAATCTGGTCACCTTAGGTGGCGCTTCCTTTTTCTCTACTCTTCTTATGGTGGCCTACATCTCCCTCACGAGAAAGAGTCTGGTGGATATCGACAGGTGGCAACCACTGATCCTGTGAGCAAGCAACCCTAGTGTTGAAGAGTTAGTGATTGTGTGTAGCTTTATACTCTGGAAGGAGTACTAGTCACCATCAGCATAGGGATCCTGTGGGACTTTCCTTTTCCTTTTTGAGCTGTGCAGCCAGAAAGTTGAGGAGTCCTCAAGTTATTCAGTTCTACAGTTTATTGAGGTATCCCATGCTCCCTCTCCCTATTCCAGTTCAGTTCATCGTCCCCAATAAAAACCCCCAAAAAATATGTCCCCGGATTTCATTTTAAAAATCTGGTCACCTTACTATAAATGGCTTGCCGCTCCTCTGAAAGGCGATCTGTGATAAGTCGCTCTTTATAGGATGGTTGACAGGTGGCTGGGAGGTCATATGTCGCCTCCGCACTGCCTGCTTTAACCCTGTAAATGCTGCACCACCATGTGGCTCCAGGATGGTTGAGGTTTGCCCTCATTTGGTTGAATAGATTGCGTTTGGCGGCGGTGCTGCACCCCAAATGCAACAGGGAGGGATTCATTTTTGCTGTGGCATGTGTACCCCCCCATACAAATGTCTGAAGATTACAGCAGAAGTGTAAGCCTAGGTGCACGCTATGGTGCATGCACATCACCCCTTGACACCCGTAGCAGAACGCACACCCTGCGCGGGAAAAGGCGCGTTCCGTGCAAATTCTGGTGTGATCCGGCCCTTAAAGCGGTATCCTTCATCCATTTTATGAATCTTTAAAAACATTAATAAAACTCTACTTTATTTTTTATTTATTAATTGAAGAATATGTATATATGAGCTAAACTTGAATGACAATACTGCTTTATAAAAAACAAAGATGAAAATCTGAATAAAATAATAAATAAAAATAAGTTTAATCTTCAATAAAACAATTAATATCCAATTCCACCATTAGTTTTATTCAATTATCTAGTGTTATATTGTTCATATAATTTACACAGAATGTTCCATATTATTAATAAAAACCATTGATCACTGCGCTAAACCCTAAAATAAATCTTACCACATACCTGTGACAGTGAATATTAATTTACATTCATCAATGATTGTTATATTGATGGATGTAAATTAATATTCACTGTCACAGGTATGTGGTAAGATTTATTTTGGGGTTTAGCGCAGTTATCAAATCTATTGAAACATTGTGTATAAAAAAGGGTTGCAGTCCCTGTGTCCAAATAAACATGGACCTCATGCCTCGTACACACGATCCGATTATCGGATGAATGATCGTCCGTTTATTTTTTATTTTTTGCATTCTAATCTCACGTCGAATCTGATGAGTTTACTAAAGTCACGAAAATTCTCGTACGACAGAATAAAAATTCGGAAGCGATGTCATGTGTTGGAATGCATTTGTATTGCATTTTCGAATGACGGCTGTACTGGTTAAACGAAAATCGTCCTATCTGGCATCATACGAAAAAAAATTCCGTGCATGTCTGATAGAATAATATCGGATGAACTGTCCTGATCGGCTCTCGAAAGCTCTGTACGTACGATCGATTCGAATGCGGCATTTTTCGGATCGTGTGTACGGGCTTAACCGCCGTACGTCGGCAGAATGGCACGGCTGGGCACATGGGCGTACAGGTACGTCCCCTTTTAACAGCCCAGCCATGGGTCGCGAGCGTGCCGGTCCTCTTCTCCATGACTTTCCCCGCGGGAACAGCGGACCCGATCGCTGCTGGTGTCCCGCGATCGGGTCACAGAGAGGAAGAACGGGGAGAGGTAAGTGTAAACAAACCTCTCCCCGTGCTTCCTAGTGGTATGTCAGTGATCGTCTGTTCCCTGTCATAGGTAGCGACGATCAGTGATGTCACACGCTAAGCCACGCCCCCCCACAGTAAGAAACACAAATCAGGGCACACTTAACCCCTACAGCGCCCCCTCCTGGTTAACCCTTCCACTGCCAGTATAATTTTTACAGTAACCAGTGCATTTTTATAGCACTGGTCGCTGTAAAAATGACAATGGTTCCAAAATAGTGTCAAAAGTATCCGATGTGTCCGCCATAATGTCGCAGTCACGAAAAGAATCACTGATCGCCGCCATTACTAGTATAAAAATAAAAATGCCATAAAACTACCTCCTATTTTGTAAACGCTATAACTTTTGCGCAAACCAATTAATAAACGCTTATTGCGTGTTTTTTTTTTGTTTTTTTTTTACCAAAAATATGTAGACGAATACGTATCGGCCTAAACTGAGGAAAAAAAAATTTTTTTATATATTTTTGCAGGATATTTATTACAGCAAAAAGTATCTCTATTTTTGTTTATAGCACAAAAAAATAAAAACCGCAGAGGTGATCAAATACCACAAAAAGAAAGCTCTATTTGTGGGGAAAAATTTTTTGTTTGGGAGCCACGTCGCACGACCAGTTAAAGCGACGCTGTGCCGAATCGCAAAAAGGGGCCTGGTCCTTATGCTGTATATTGGTCCGGGTCTTAAGTGGTTAACTGTAGCTCTGACATATATCGTAGTGCTGTACAGAGAGCACTGAGACGGTCACATCAGTCTCTGCACCAGAAGAGCTCACACTCTAATGTTCCCCCACAGTCAAACATTATTATTATGCTGGCCATACACTATACGAAAAATCGTCCGAACGAACTTTCGAAAAACAAATGTTCGGTCGTGAGCGCAAACGATAGTGCCATCATGTAATGACCGATAAATCGCTCAGTGGACATAAAAAAATAAAAAATTTCATATACCTAGTGCAGAAAGTTTGGACGGGAAACACATTAACCTTCTGATTTATCGTTCGTTCGGCAGAAAATTTCCAAACTTGTCCTTCGTTTTTTCGGCTCAAAAACGCCCCAAAGATTATCGATTTTGTGCCCATTAACTGTTCGAAAAACGAAAGAACTGTCTGAACGACCGATTTTTGCCCGAATTTTCGTATAGTGTATGGCCAGCATTAGACTTGTGCACAATGGAAAAATTCATTTCGTTTAGTTACTTTTCGGTCCTGTTGATTCGTAATTTTGCTAAACGGGATTTTTCGTGTTCGGACTAATTCGTATTTCCGCAAGCGACATTTTCCGTTGATTCGGAATGATTCGTATTAATGTAAGCCTTATTTTTAGTTGATTTATAATTCATAATTTCGGTAGGGTACGTTGTTTTTCGTTGATTCTGGACACAACTCCTACTTTCGTAACTTTTTTTTTGGGTTCGATGATTCGTAATTTTCCGTGTCTCTCTCACAATGGGGCTGCCTAATGTGCTTTGAATGGATTTGTACTTTTCTAAATACATTGCGGTTATTTGTAATGATTTGAAATCTCGTACTTTACTTTTGTTTTTGACATGCGGCTATAGCCTTCGCCCCTGTACACCATTTTGAGAGGGAGTTCAGCACGGTGAGGGAGAAGCAGAGAGCAGAGCAGAATGTTATTGTACTTCAAATAGATTTGTACATTCGTAACTTTTTTTTGGGTTCGTAATTTTCCGTGACGGATCACAACAAGTCGACTTGCTGTTGCATTAGGCCGCATTTAACGTAACAACGAATTATGCCGAAGGCATTCTCTATTTGCGATATAATTTATTTCGGATTCGGTTTTATTCGTAATTGCTTTGTTCGGAAATTCGAATGCTTCCGAACGTCCGAAAGTTGCTAAATTCGTACGAATTTAGATTCATTACGAAACGAATTGCACAAGCCTAATTATTATTATACATTTATATAAGTCTGACATATACCGCGGTGCTGTACAGAGAACACACTGAGCCGGTCACATCAGTCTCTGTACCAGAAGAGCTCACACTCTAATGTCCCCCCCCCCCACAATCACACACTATTATTATTATATATTTATATAGCTCTGACATATACCACCGTGCTGTACAGAGATTACTGAGCCAGTCACATCAGTGTTTAAAGTGATAATAAACCCTCCCTTTTTTTTATTTTATTAAAATAACAAACATGCCTATACTTACCTGCTCTGTGCAATGCTTTTGCGCAGAGAAGCACCAATCCTCTTGTTCTGGGGTGCCCCGCCATTGCCCCAGGCCCTTCCTCTTCAGCGAGTGCCCCCACAGAAAGGCGCGGCTTGCCCCCACCCCCTCACCACAGAATTTGACTGCAACGGGAGTCAATAGCTCCCACTGCTATCAATCTGTCCAATGAGGAGGGAGACAGCAGTGAGAGCCACTGCTCTTGTGCACATCGCTGGATCAGGCTCCAGTCTGAAAGGGGGGGGGGGGTGTATCTGGGAGAATCCTGCAGCACAGAAAGTTTTTTACATAGAATGAATGTGAATGTGAATGAATGTGTGACTTGTATAGCGCTACACATGCAAACTGAATCGCCTCTAGGCGCTTTTGCAGCCAGTGTCTGCCTGGCTGGTGCGGTCATTTTACCCCGTAGGATCTCGACACGCTTAGGACACACAGTCGTACACACACATATATATATATATATATATACATATATACTGGGCCAATTTGGACTAGATCCAATTAACCTACCAGCATGTCTTTGGAGTGTGGGAGGAAACCGGAGTACCCGGAGGAAACCCACGCAGACACAGGGAGAACATGCAAACTCCAGGCAGATGGTGTCATGGTCGGGATTTGAACCAGTGACCCTTTTGCTGCTAGGTGAGAGTGCTAACCACTACACCACTGTGCTGCACAGAATGCATTAAAGTAAAAAACCCTAATGGTTTAGAACATTTATATAGCAAACAAACAAACTGGAAAAAACAAAACATCAATTGCTGCCAGTTTGCCCCCCCCCAAATGCAGCCAGTCCCCCCCCCCCAAAATGCCGCCAGTTTGTCCCCCCAGCCCTGCACTTACCTTCCTCGGGTCAGCGCCGTCCTTCTTCCGTCCTCGATGTCTTCACCCGCCCTCGATGCCGCTTCAGCCAATCAGGTTACCGGTAACCAGACCCGGTGAACCTGATTGGCTGAGACGCCTGTCAGTGTTAACCAAGGAACGCACAGCCCGTGCGTCCTCTGGTTAAATATTTGGAAGCCGATTACAGCCCTCAGGCTGGCTCTGATAGGCACTTCCAAACACCAACCAGCCGCTGTTATTCAGATGGCCGGCGCTCAACAGGGGGCCGGCCATCTGAATAGTGGGCGGCAGCGGCGGCGGCGACAGTACATGGGTTCATGCAATGCAATGCATGAACCTATGTATTGTTGTGAGTGACGGGCGCAGGAGCGAGAGGGGGCGGCGCTCCTGCGCCCACTATGGACACACCGCCACTGCCTTGACGTTTTCCACATTTTGTCATGTTACAACCAAAAATGTAAATGTATTTTATGTGATCGACCAACACAAAGTGGCACATAATTGTGAAGTGGAAGGAAAATGATAAATAGTTTTCAAAATATTTTACAAATAAATGTGTGAAAAGCCCCCTTTATTCTGATACCCCTAACTAAAATCTAGTGGAACCAATTTCCTTCACAAGTCACCTAATTACTAAATAGAGTCTACCTGTGTGTAATTTAATCTCAGTATAAATACAGCTGTTTTGTGAAGCCCTCAGAGGTTTGTTAGAGAACCTTAGTGAACAAACGGCATCATGAAGGCCAAGGAAC
The DNA here is from genome assembly GCA_029206835.1 of Rana muscosa. NCBI lineage: Eukaryota > Metazoa > Chordata > Amphibia > Anura > Ranidae > Rana > Rana muscosa. Next base: position 24,496,980 of record CM055120.1, on the reverse strand, counting down.
ACACCAGACAGGTCAGGGATAAAGTTGTGGAGAAGTATAAAGCAGGGTTAGCTTATAAAAAAAAATCCCAAGCTTTAACCACTTCAGCGCCGGCAGGATTTTTCCCCTTAATGACCGGGCCATTTTTTGCTAAACGGCACTGCGTGGCTTTAACTGACAATTGCGCAGTCGTGCGATGCTGTACCCAAATAAAATTGACGTCCTTTTTTTCCCACAAGTAGGGCTTTCTTTTGGTGGTATTTGATCACCTCTGCGGTTTTTTTTCTTTTTTTCGCTATAAACAAAAAAAGAGCAACAATTTAAAAAAATAAAAATAAAAAATGAATATTTTTTTCTTTTTGCTATAATATCCACATATTTTTTATTTTTTTTTGAAAAACTTATTTCTTCATCAGTTTAGGCCAATACGTATTCTTCTACATATTTTTGGTAAAAAAAATGCAGTAAGCGTATATTGATTGGTTTGCGAAATTCCGACAACAATTGTCCGATGGATCCTACAGACGGTCGGATTATCCGACAAAACCCTTCCATCACATAATTGTTGTTGGAATATCCGATCGTGTGTATGGGCCTTTAGAAGAAAACCTGTTATGCCACGTACACACGATCGGAAATTCCGATTAAAAAAAAGTCCGATGTGAGCTTTTTGTCGGAAATTCCGACCGTGTGTAGGCTCCATCGGACTTTCGCTGTCGGAATTTCCACCCAGAAAAGATTGAGAGCAGGTTCTCTATTTTTCCGATGGAAAAAATTCCTATTGGAAATTCCGATCGTCTGTAGCAATTCCGACGCGCAAAATTCCTACGCATGCTCGGAAACAATTTGACGCATGCTCGGAAGCATTGAACTTCATTTTCTCGGCTCTTCGTAGTGTTGTACGTCACAGCGTACTTGACGGTTGAAATTTCAGATAACTTTTGTGTGATCGTGTGTATGCTTGCCAAGCTTGAGCTTCCGGAATTCCGTCGGAAAAACCATCCAAGGTTTTTTCGACGGAAATTCCGACCGTGTGTACGCGGCATTAGTCTGCAAAAGACTTGAGACCGGGGCGGAGGTTCACCTTCCAGCAGGACAACGACCCGAAACATACAGCCAGAGCTACAATGGAATGGTTTAGATCAAAGCATATTCATGTGTTAGAATGGCCCAGTCACAGTCCAGACCTAAATCACATTGAGAATCTGTGGCAAGACTTGAAAATTGCTGATCACAGACGCTCTCCATCCAATCTGACAGAACTTGAGATATTTTGCAAAGAAGAATGGGCAAAAATGTCCCTCTAGATGTGCAAAGCTGGTAGAGACATCCCCAAAAAGACTTGCAGCTGTAATTGCAGAGAAAGGGGGTTCTACAAAGTATTGACTCCGGGGGCCGCCATACAAATGTACCCCCCCCCCCCACACTTTTCACATATTTATTTGTAAAACATTTTTTGAAAACCATTTTATTATTTTCCCTCCACTTCCCTCCACTTCACAATTATGAAAGAAAGAGAGATTCGCCCTTGGGACTTTGAGTGACTTTAAGCCAATAAAAAAAATCGCAGGAATAATTGCAGTGTATATTTATTCAGGTAAAAAGCAGTACATACATTGATGTCATGAACATGGGCCAATTCATACAAAATACAAGACCAATATAAATTAGGTAAAATGATATTACGAGTATCTGACAGTAATTATGTAAACACATAGGCATCAAAAGTAACCCAACGCGTTTCGCGAGGCTTGGCTCGCTCTTCAGGGGTAGATGCACGTAGTGTACCTAAAATGAGAGTGATATAGTATAAAGCATGATATGAAGGCACAGGGGGGGGGCCTTGAATATGAAAAACCCCATACTCACCACTGGACATTGCCAAAAGACAGCGGGGGTGAAGCTCAAACGGCGGCAGCGTCTGTCTCACCAGGGAGCTGAGGAGGCGGAGCCAAACAAAGCTCCAAATCGGAGTCAAACGGAAGGAAGGCCCAGCATGGATGGAATAGGTGTAACCCCAAGAGTGTCAGTGAATCCAAGAGGAATGTTGGCTCTAAATATAAATATGTATATTGAATAATTAAAATATAGGAGTATACGAGTATATGGTAACATATATATGTCTTTGCATGTATAAAAGACATGAGCCAAGGATGGTTGGAGTATGGAGACTGAGGGGGAAAGTGAAAAAAATGCCAGATTGACTAGTATGATTAGGGAAAGATCAGAGAGGAAAGTAATAAGTGAAGGAGAGTGTGAATGAAATGAAGTACAGGTGTGTGGTGAGGACTGTGATGAGAAAACAAGTTGCATGTAAATGCTTGCAGCGAGTAATATATAAACATATAAAAGTATACCTTGGTGAAGTAGGTCTAAGAGTAGTAAATTCCAAGGGAGGGACCTGCACTTGTGTGTCTGTCCTCAGTGAAAGAAAGCAAACAATGAGATCCATGCTGTGCAAACCTCCAATATATACCCCTGAAGGGGCCCGAGAGGCTCCGCCCCCAACACCATGTGCAAATGACCAGCAAACGAGTGCCTAAACCCACCAACCATCAAAAAGGCGGTGTGTGAGCCAAGACACTCCCAGGACCATCTTGATGGTAGTAATGCCTGCAGCCACAGCGATGCTGCAAAATCGCAGACATCGCGCGGCCGACGCATTAACATGGTGCCGATGTGCAAAGTGGCCCCGCCCGCTCAAAAAGGGCAGGCGGGGACAGCAGGGGACAAGGATCCCCCTTGTGATGCACATCGCAGCTCCCAGGGAGAAATAAAGTAGCACCGCCACCAACAGAGAACACCACACCAGCTGGATTGGGATAAAAGTCCAATGCGAGATGTTATTGGATATGTTGGAATAACAAATGGCTAGTGCATGATAAAAATGTAAAATCCATACATATATGTATGTTTTTGTTTTTATTGGCGAGGGTGACCGCAGACCAGTTTTGGGCTGTTGGGTGTCTTCCACCCGGGTATCTTTGAGCCAAGCCTCACAAAACGCGTCGGGTTACTTTTGATGCCTATGTGTTTACATAATTACTGTCAGATACTCGTAATATCATTTTACCTAATTTATATTGGTCTTGTATTTTGTATGAATTGGCCCATGTTCATGACATCAATGTATGTACTGCTTTTTACCTGAATAAATATACACTGCAATTATTCCTGCGATTTTTTTATTGGCTTAACAGTGCTCACCTCACTCAAAGTCCCAAGGGCGAATCTCTCTTTCTTTTATGAAAATTTAGGGATGGAGGTGTGTCACTGGTGACACCAGACCCTTCTTTTTTCTTTTTTCTCACTTCACAATTATGTGTCACTTTGTGTTGGTCCATCGCATAAAATCCCAATAAAATACATTTAAATTTTTAGTTGTAACATGAGAAAATGTGGAAAATTTGAAGGGGTATGAATACTTTTTCAATGCACTGTAGCTCTGACATATACCGCAGTCCTGTACAGAGAACACTAATCCAGTCACATCAGTCTCTGGACCAGAAGAGCTCACACTCTAATGCAGGGCTTTGCTTGGAATCTAGGAGCCAGCTAAAAAAGTTAGGAGCCAGGGCGGGCAGTAAAAACAGGCAGGGGAAGCTCCATTGGCATTGCTGGTTGTCTTCTCATACCAACGGCCACCACAGGAGGGCGCCAGATTCCAGAAGGAAGCTTAGGACTGCAGAAGGCCGCAAAGCCGCGGCCTCAATTACCGGCCGGCGCGGCCCAATGCTATCGTGTCGGGGGGGGGGTTTGCGCACGGAGAACGGATACCCCAGCTGTGTCGCACCAGGTCGCTAATTCTAGTCACAAATGCGACCTGGCGCCCGGGGTTTGTCGAACCCTGCTCTAATGTCCCACCACAATCGCACACTATTATTATACATTTATATAGCTCTGACATATATCGCAGTGCTGTACAGAGATCACTGATCCAGTCACATCAGACTCTGTACCAGAGGAGCTTACACTCTAATGTCCCATGACTACTCATCAAACACAGAATTGGTTATTTTATATAGTGAAGCTCTTTGCAGAGACTGCTGAGCGATTCGGATCAGTCCAGCTCAGTATATGAGAACACATCGGATTCTTTCCTATCACGACATTCATCTTTGTTTCTTTTTCCTAGGAAGAATAAAACATCGTGATGGAGTTCGCCCGTCGCCTCTGCATGTCCAAGCAGAAGATTTTATTGGTGCACAGACTGGCCCCCTCTAGAATATTCCCCCGTAGATGCCCCTTGAGCACAGACATTCTCTCCACACACGGGCAGAGCTCACTGACAGAACTTCATCAGACTTTTATCAACCGTAGACCTCAGACGTCACCCCTGTCCTCCAGATTTCACACCGGCTGCAGGAGAACCGATGGACGTCACAGCTCATTACTTGGTGATAACGTTCGGTGCTCCGCGATCATCTCCAGATTGCCACAGACTATCCTTGCACCCCGGAACCTCATCCTGTGTACCAACACCATCCATACCTCTGCCCGCGTGAATGTCCTGTTACCACCACATGTGTGGATCCTTATCAAACCCCTCCAGAAATTGTTTGCCATCATCCTGGGCAGGTTAGATATTTGAATTATGTCTTATTAATGTTGTGGTTTAGGATTTTTAAATCTGACCTCAAGCCTTCCCCCTCAGTTTTACACAGCTGTACAAGCTCCTCTCCTGTACTTAGTGCTTCCTTTGAGTGGGGATCCCTCTAGTGATTTAACCACTTCCCACGCGGTCAATAGGAGACTGACGTCCGGGAAGTGGTTCTGTTATCCTGACTGGACGTCTATTGACGTCCAGCAGGATAACATGCCGGCGTGCGCCCGCGGCGTGTCAGTCTGACACCCCGCATCTCCGATCATGATAAAAAGCCTCTGTGAGAGGCTTCTTACCACGTGATCAGCTGTGACCAATCGCAGCTGATCATCGCGTGAACCAGGAAGTGCCGATAAACGGCATTTCTCGGTTCACGCTGACAGGGAGAGCCGATTGACGGCTCTCCCTGTCAGAGGGGGGGGGGGGGGGGGTCTGTGCTGACAATCAGCACATTGATTATCAGCACAGCTCCCTCAAAATGTAAAAATTACATGCCCAGCAGTGCCCCATATAATAAACTGTGCAAGTGCCAATCACTGCCCACCACAGTGCCAATCACCGCCCAGCAGTAACACCTGTCAGTACCTCATCAGTGCTGCCCATCAGTGCCGCCTGTCGGTGCCCAGCAGTGCTGCATATCAGTGCCGACCTATTGGTGCCCATAAATTCTACATATCAGTGCCACTTTATCAGTGCCAACTCATCAGTGCTGCCTCATCAGTGCCCGTCAGTGAAGGGGAAAACAAAATTTTATGACAGAAACTAAAAAAACGTTTTTTTTTTTTTTTTTTTATTGTCTTTTTTAGTTTGTTTAGCAAAATATAAAAACCGCAGAAGTGATCAAATACCACCAAAAGAAAGCTCCATTTGTGGGAAGAAAATGATAAAAATTTTGTTTGGGTACAGTGTTGGATGACCCTGCAATTGTCATTCAAATTGCGACAGCGCTGAAAGTTGAAAATTGTCCTGGGCAGGAAGGGGCGTAAGTGCCTGGTATTGAAGTGGTTAAAGATCTATATAGAGGAATCGGGACCTCCTTCCTCCTCCTGGTGATCCCTCTGGTGATATAAAGATCCAAATAGAGGAATCGGGACCTCCTTCCTCCTGCTGGTGACCCCTCTAGTGATATAAAGATCTATATAGAGGATTTAGGACCTCCTTCCTCCCGCTGGTGACCCCTCTAGTGATATAAAGATCTATATAGAGGATTTAGGACCTCCTTCCTCCCGCTGGTGACCCCTCTAGTGATATAAAGATCTATATAGAGGATTTAGGACCTCCTTCCTCCCGCTGGTGACCCCTCTAGTGATATAAAGATCTATATAGAGGAATCAGGACCTCCTTCCTCCTGCTGGTGACCCCTCTAGTGATATAAAGATCTATATTCTATATAGAGGAATCAGGACCTCCTTCCTCCTGCTGGTGATCCCTCTAGTGATATAAAGATCTATATAGAGGAATCAGGACCTCCTTCCCCTGCTGGTGATCCCTCTAGTGATATAAAGATCTATATAGAGGAATCAGGACCTCCTTCCTCCTGCTGGTGATCCCTCTAGTGATATAAAGATCTATATAGAGGAATCAGCACCTCCTTCCTCCCGCTGGTGACCCCTCTAGTGATATAAAGATCTATATAGAGGAATCAGGACCTCCTTCCTCCTGCTGGTGACCCCTCTAGTGATATAAAGATCTATATAGGGGAATCAGGACCTCTTTCCTCCTGCTGGTGACCCCTCTAGTGATATAAAGATCTATATAGAGGATTTAGGACCTCCTTCCTCCCGCTGGTGACCCCTCTAGTGATATAAAGATCTATATAGAGGATTTAGGACCTCCTTCCTCCCGCTGGTGACCCCTCTAGTGATATAAAGATCTATATAGAGGATTTAGGACCTCCTTCCTCCCGCTGGTGACCCCTCTAGTGATATAAAGATCTATATAGAGGAATCAGGACCTCCTTCCTCCTGCTGGTGACCCCTCTAGTGATATAAAGATCTATATTCTATATAGAGGAATCAGGACCTCCTTCCTCCTGCTGGTGATCCCTCTAGTGATATAAAGATCTATATAGAGGAATCAGGACCTCCTTCCCCTGCTGGTGATCCCTCTAGTGATATAAAGATCTATATAGAGGAATCAGGACCTCCTTCCTCCTGCTGGTGACCCCTCTAGTGATATAAAGATCTATATAGAGGAATCAGCACCTCCTTCCTCCCGCTGGTGACCCCTCTAGTGATATAAAGATCTATATAGAGGAATCAGGACCTCCTTCCTCCTGCCGGTGACCCCTCTAGTGATATAAAGATCTATATAGGGGAATCAGGACCTCCTTCCTCCTGCTGGTGACCCCTCTAGTGATATAAAGATCTATATTCTATATAGAGGAATCAGGACCTCTTTCCTCCTGCCAGTGATCCCTCTAGTGATATAAAGCTCTATATAGAGGAATCGGGACCTCCTTCCTCCTGCTGGTGACCCCTCTAGTGATATAAAGATCTATATAGAGGAATCAGCACCTCCTTCCTCCTGCTGGTGACCCCTCTAGTGATATAAAGATCTATATAGGGGAATCAGGACCTCTTTCCTCCTGCTGGTGACCCCTCTAGTGATATAAAGATCTATATAGAGGATTTAGGACCTCCTTCCTCCCGCTGGTGACCCCTCTAGTGATATAAAGATCTATATAGAGGATTTAGGACCTCCTTCCTCCCGCTGGTGACCCCTCTAGTGATATAAAGATCTATATAGAGGATTTAGGACCTCCTTCCTCCCGCTGGTGACCCCTCTAGTGATATAAAGATCTATATAGAGGAATCAGGACCTCCTTCCTCCTGCTGGTGACCCCTCTAGTGATATAAAGATCTATATTCTATATAGAGGAATCAGGACCTCCTTCCTCCTGCTGGTGATCCCTCTAGTGATATAAAGATCTATATAGAGGAATCAGGACCTCCTTCCCCTGCTGGTGATCCCTCTAGTGATATAAAGATCTATATAGAGGAATCAGGACCTCCTTCCTCCTGCTGGTGACCCCTCTAGTGATATAAAGATCTATATAGAGGAATCAGCACCTCCTTCCTCCCGCTGGTGACCCCTCTAGTGATATAAAGATCTATATAGAGGAATCAGGACCTCCTTCCTCCTGCCGGTGACCCCTCTAGTGATATAAAGATCTATATAGGGGAATCAGGACCTCCTTCCTCCTGCTGGTGACCCCTCTAGTGATATAAAGATCTATATTCTATATAGAGGAATCAGGACCTCTTTCCTCCTGCCAGTGATCCCTCTAGTGATATAAAGCTCTATATAGAGGAATCGGGACCTCCTTCCTCCTGCTGGTGACCCCTCTAGTGATATAAAGATCTATATAGGGGAATCAGGACCTCTTTCCTCCTGCCGGTGACCCCTCTAGTGATATAAAGATCTATATATAGAGGAATCAGGACCTCCTTCCTCCTGCTGGTGATCCCTCTAGTGATATAAAGATCTATATAGAAGAATCAGGACCTCCTTCCTCCTGCTGGTGATCCATCTAGTGATATAAAGATCTATATAGAGGAATCAGGACCTCCTTCCTCCTGCTGGTGATCCCTCTAGTGATATAAAGATATATATAGAAGAATCAGGACCTCCTTCCTCCTGCTGGTGACCCCTCTAGTGATGCATCCCAGAATTCTATTCACTTTCCCGCTCTGGCAATGCTATTTACATTGTCCCAGCCCCAGTACTGCCACTTTTGCATCTTAGTCTGTATCTACAGTTGGAGAAAAATATAAATAAAGGAATGTAAAAAAAACAATCATATTGAATATATCATAGCAATTATTAACCCTGTGCAGTTATTAGACTACAAAAGTTCATCATGGTGGTCTCATAAACCTAAACAAGATAGATCTGGGTGAAAAAGTCCAAGATTGGTCAGATTGCAGAGGAGAGAAGTTGGCAAAGTAAGAGAAAAGGGGGGTCTGGATGGGGGTAAAGGGGGGTGACTAGGAGTAAAGTAATCAAAGTAAAGAAGACGCCACTAAACACTTAGGTTTTTATTGCTTGAACACTAGATGGAGCTGTTGCATTGGCTCTCACTCATTTGCATTATGAAGAAGGATAAACGGAGGGACACATATGTTCGTTTTCATTGGTATAATGTGTTTTTTTTTTTTTGTTTTTTTTTTTTTGGTCATATCATTTTTTATTCTTTTGAGGAAACTCGGACACATTTTTCTGCGTGGTCAGTAAATTCAAGTGATTATCAACTTCTGACTCCTTTTTGCTTTTCTGGTACAGTGCAGAATTGGGGTCATTTATAAAACTCATGCAGGCTGCAACCAACATACAGTGCCTTGAAAAAGTATTAATACCCCTTGAAATATCCCACATTTTGTCATGTTACAACCAAAAACGTAAATATATTTTAATGGGATTTGTGTTGGTCTATCACATAAAAGTGTTACATAATTGTGAAGTGGAAGGAAAATGATAAATACTTTTAATTTTTTTTTTTACAAATAAATATGTGAAAAGTGTGGGGGGCATTTGTATGGCGCCCCCCGGAGTCAATACTTTTTAGAACCCCCCTTTCTCTGCAATTACAGCTACAAGTCTTTTTGGGGATGTCTCTACCAGCTTTGCACATCTAGAGAGGGACATTTCTGCCCATTCTTCTCTGCAGAATATCTCAAGCTCTGTCAGATTGGATGGAGAGCGTCTGTGAACAGCAATTTTCAAGTCTTGCCACAGATTCTCAATGTGATTTAGGTCTGGACTGTGACTGGGCCATTCTAACACATGAATATGCTTTGATCTAAACCATTCCATTGTAGCTCTGGCTGTATGTTTCGGGTCGTTGTCCTTCCGGAAGGTGAACCTCCGCCCCAGTCTCAAGTCTTTTGCAGACTCTAACACGTTTTCTTCTAAGATTGCCCTGTATTTGGCTCCATCCATCTTCCCATTAACTCCGACCAGCTTCCCTGTCCCTGCTGAAGAAAAGCATCCCCACCACATGATGCTGCCACCACCATGTTTCAGGTTGGTGTGTTCAGGGTGATGTGCAGTGTTAGTTTTCCGCCACACATAGCGTTTTGCTTTTAGGCCAAAAGGTTAAATTTTGGTCTCATCTGACCAGAGCACCTTCTTCCACATGTTTGCTGTGTCCCCCACATGGCTTCTCACAAACTACAAACAGGACTTCTTATGGCTTTCTTTCTACAATGTCTTTCTTCTTGTCACTCTTCCATAAAGGACAGATTTGTGGAGAAGCACGACTAATAGTTGTCCTGTGGACAGATTCTCCCACCTAAACTGTGGATCTCTGCAGCTCCTCCAGAGTTACCATGGGCCTCTTGGCTGCTTCTCTGATGAATGCTCTCCTTGCCCGGCCGGTCAGTTTAGGTGGACGGCCATGTCTTGGTAGGTTTGCAGTTGTGCCATACTCCCCTTTTTTTTTTTTTCCATTTTCGGATGATGGATTGAACAGTATGAGAGATGATCAAAGCTTGGGATATTTTTTTATAACCTAACCCTGCTTTAAACTTCTCCACAACTTTATCCCTGACCTGTCTGGTGTGTTCCTTGGCCCTCATAATGCTGTTTGTTCACTAAGGTTCTCTAACAAACCTCTGAGGGCTTCACAGAACAGCTTATACTGAGACTAAATTACACACAGGAAGACTCTATTTACTAATTAGGTGACTTCTGAGGGCAATTGATTCCACTATTTTAATTAGGGGTAACAGAGTAAAGGGGGCTGAATACAAATGTACCCCCCCACACTTTTCACATATTTATTTGTAAACATCTTTGAAAACCATTTATCATTTTCCTTCCACTTTGTGTTCGTCTATAATATAAAATCCCAATAAAATATATTTAAGTTTTTGGTTGTAACATGACAAATTGTAGAAAATTTCAAGGGGTGTGAATACTTTTTAAAGGCACTGGATACAGTGGGGAAAATCATCATTTTGCAGACTGTGTAAGTTTGCCCACTTACTAAGAAATGAAGGGTCTATCATTTTTTAATCATAGGTGTATTTTAAATGATAGAGACAGAACATCTTTTAAAAATCCAGAAAAATCACATGATACAAATGTTATAAATTGAGTTGCACTTCAGTAAGTAAAATTAAGTATTTGATCCCCCCAAGCAAAACATGACTTAGTACTTGGTGGAGAATCCCTTGTTGGGAAGCACAGAGGTCAGACGTTTCTTGTAGTTGGTGATCAGGTTTGCACACATCTCAGGAGGGATTTTGGTCCACTTTTCTTTACAGATCTTCTCTAAATCCTTAAGGTTTCTTGGCTGTCATTTGGCAACTCGAAGTTTCAGCTCCATCCATACATTTTCTATAGGATTAAGGTCTGGAGACTGGCTAGGCCACTCCATGACCTTTTAATGTGCTTCTTCTTGAGCCACTCCTTTGTTGTCTTGGCATTATGTTTTGGGTCATTGTCATGCTGGAAGACCCATCCATGACCCATCCATGACCCATCTTCAGTGTTCTGGCTGAGGGAAGAAGATTCTCATCCAAGATTCTACAATACATGGCCCCGTCCATTGGCCCTTCAGTGCGGCAAAGTCGGCCTGTACCTATATCAGAGAAACAGCCCCAAAGCATTATGTTTCCACCTCCGTGCTTCACTGTAGGGATGGTGTTCTTGGGGTCATAGTAGAGCTGCACGATTAATCATCAAGAATCGTTATCACGATTTTTTTTTCCCCGTTGCAATCTTGACAAAGGGTTTCCCGATCTTCCCGATCTTTGGTATGCAGAGAATTTTCTCTCTGCTCTCAGCCATGAAAAGTCAAAGTCTGGGCAGTCTGCCAAGTTTTAAAACATTCTTTATCAGTGGAATTTTAAGTCTAAACATTGTATCAATTTTGTCTTTTACATCAAAGGAATAGACTTCTGTATGTAAATTAGGAAATTTTAACCACTTAAACACCAAACCTTTTTCTGACCGTTGTTGTTTTCAAGTTAAAATCAGTTTTCTTGATAGAAATTTACTTAGAACCCCCAAACATTGTGTGTGTGTGTGTGTGTGTGTGTGTGTGTATATGTATGTATGTATATATATGTATGTATGTATGTATGTATATATATATATATAATTTTTATTTATTTTTTTGTGGACACCCTAGAGAATAAAATGGTGGTTGTTGCAATATTTTATGTCACACTGTATTTGCGCAGCGGTCTTTCAAACGCAATTTATTTGGCAAAAATTACTTTAATGAATGAAAAAAAAAAAAACTAACCAGTAAAGTGTTTTTGTATAATGTGAAAGATTTTACGCCGCGAGAATCGTGATCTTTATTCTAAGCAAAAAAATCGTGATTCTCATTTTGGCCAGAATCGTGCAGCTCTAGGTCATAGTCAGTTAGCATTTTGTTTCCTCCAAATATGGCGAGTCGAGTTAATGCCAAAGAGCTCAATTTTGGTCTCATCTGACCACAGAACTTTCTCCCAATCCTTCTCTGAATCATTTGATGTTCATTGGCAAACTTCAGCCAGGCCTGTACATGTGCCTTCTTGAGGAGGGGGACCTTGCGGGCGCTGCAGGATTTCAATCCATGGCGGCGTATTGTGTTACCAATGGTTTGTTTGGTGACTGGCCCCAACTGCCTTGAGATCATTCACAAGCTCCTCCCATGTAGTTCTGGGCGTATCCCTCACTTTTCTCATGACCATCCTCACCCCATGAGGAGAAATCTTGCATGGAGCTCCAGACCGAGGGCCATTGAGGGTTATTTTGTATTTCTTCCAATTTCGAATAATCGCTCCAACAGTTGTCTCCTTCTCATCAAGCGTCTTGCTGATGGTCTTGTAGCCCATTCCAAATCCTATAGTAGCATACAAAATAATTCTGCGCTGCCCTCTGGATAAGCTGCTAACACAACAAGTAGACAAATAGTAAAAAGTGTGGAAACAAAGTGTAGCGCTAATCAAAAAAATTAAAAAGAATGCATGACGCACTCAAATGAGTATATAAAAATGGTGCAATATAAAAAAGACGCTCAAATATTAAGTAAGAAGTCCTCATATATACAAAATGTCTATATGCGAAATACAAGTGAAAACTTGTGCAACTGAGTGTCCTAAAGTAATAAAAAAATGAAGGCAATGGTGAAATTCAAAAGTGGGTGAAGACTTTGAAGGAAAAGTGACGGTGAGAAGATGAAGAGAACCACCACCACCAATAGGTAAGGAGCTTACCAGATAGTTTGAACCCAGAGGAACATATGTTCAGTGGGTCAAACGGGCTTGGTGTGGTGGAACCACGATTCAACCTGGACAATCTGTATGCTGAAAATTGCTGTGCTGGAAATGGCCAAACATCAACAAGGAGAGAGAAACCGCAGAAGAAAGATGACCTCTTAGCAGATAACCTCATCTGCAGTAGTGGTCCGGGAATATCCCAATCAATATGAGCAGGTAAGTATCATGTAATAGAGAAAAGAAACAGCCACATAGCGTAACTCTGTATATAAATCAAAATTTAATGTAGTGGAAACGCTTACATTTTAAGTTGATATAAAAGCGCTTTGCAAAGAATGTGGCAACAATGGAGTCCTCCCCACGTGTTTCGTCTCCTAGGATCCCCTGTTGATGTTTGGCCATTTCCAGCACAGCAATTTGCAGCATATAGATTGTCCAGGTTCCATCGTGGTTCCACCACACCAAGCCCGTTTGATCCACTGAACATATGTTCCTCTGGGTTCAAACTATCTGGTAAGCTCCTTACCTATTGGTGGTGGTTATCTTCATCTTCTCACCGTCACTTTTCCTTCAAAGTCTTCACCCACTTTTGAATTTCACCATTGCCTTCATTTTTGAATTACTTTAGGACACTCAGTTGCACAAGTTTTCACTTGTATTTCGCATATAGACATTTTGTATATATGAGGACTTCTTACTGTTCTTACTTAATATTTGAGTCTTTTTTTTTATATTGCACCGTTTTTATATACTCATTTGAGTGCGTCATGCATTCTTGTTCATTTTTTTGATTAGCGCTACACTTTTTGTTTCCATTCCAAATCCTATCCCTGACGTCCTCTGACAGCTCTTTGGTGTTGCCCATGATGGTCAGGGTTTGAATGGAAGAAAGAGATTCTGTGAACAGATGTCTTTTATACACATAATGAGTTGTCGTTAGGAGCTCCTTCTTATATTGACAGGACTAATCTGTGTACCTCATGTGCACCTACTGTAGCCAGTCTGTGGGAGACAGAATTATTGTTGGTTGGTAGGGGATCAAATACTTACTGAGCTGCAACTCAATTTATAACATTTGTATCGCGTTTTTTTTTTTTCTGGATGATATTCTGTCTCTATCATTTAAAATACACCTATGATGAATATCATAGACCCTTCATTTCTTTGTAAGTGGGCAAATTTTTAAAATCTGCAGGGGATCAAATAATTGTACGTATATAAACATGTATATCTTTTTTTTTTTTTTTTTTTTCTTCAGGAGCGTACGGAAGTGGTGGAGAGCCCTCCCTGCGAACAAACGCCAGCTGTTTAAAGAGTCCTTGAGGCGTAATCGGTGGAAGCTGTCTTTTAGTGTGGTGGGGTTTGGCTTCCTCGTCAGTCTCTTCTATTTCACTTCCCTGGAGGAAACGCCAATCACCGGACGTATGCGGCTTCTGATGTTTAGGAAGGAGCAGTGTGACATGCTTAATACGATTGCATATGAAAGCGTGAGTAGACTGTGACCAGGCTATAGATTTTGACAAATCTTCCCATAAGGTTACCTGTGCATTCAACATATTTCACATATGGTATTTACCTGTAAAAGCCACCCTTGTATAGACATCCAAAAGCCCTCAGACTGCTGCTGGGTGTCGCCATCTTGGTCAGCAGCCCCAGCAGACTCGGAGCTGTTTCTCAAGTTCCACTATATAGTATTCTGCTCTGGTCCTCCAACAGCAGCTACATAAGTTTATGTAGGATGGGGAAGAGGAGCTGGGCCAGCACAGACAGTAATTAGACACTCCCAGTAGAGGAGGGGGCTTGATGTGTTATGGAACTGACTGTTCCTGAAGTAGTCACAGTTTCCAGAAAGTTCAAAGGCACATTGCAAGTGAATAAAAAAAAAAAACAGTTAGGGCCATTTCACACCAGACGTAGTTCCGTTCAGTTCAGTGTGCTTTTTTTCTGCACAAAATGCATGCACAGTGCTTTCCATGTATTCCAATGGCTCTTGTTGGCTCTAGTTCACACCATGCAGTCAGTTTCTGCACCGGAAACTGACTGCATGGTGTGAACTAGAGCCAACAAGAGCCATTGGAATACATGGAAAGCACTGTGCATGCATTTTGTACAGAAAAAAAGCACACGGAACTGCGTCTGGTGTGAACTGGCCCTTATGGAAAGGAAAAGGAACTGCAGGGAAGTATTAAAAGCAGAACTAAAGGCAAAACTCTTTTTAGTTTTGGATAGAGGGGAGAATGATTAGAACACTTGTCATTTTTTTATTGATGTCTGTGTCCTCATTAGGGGGACCCCCCCCCTTCTCTATTTGTCCTATTTATCATTGAAAGTAAAAGAAAATCCCAAATTTTGGGTTGTCCACAGAACAGTATTAGAGGGGAAATCCTCCAATAGGGACACTAATACTGGTGACCTGGGGGTGCCCAAGGGATACCCTTATTTTGCAGAGATTTCCTCTTACTTCCTGTGTGGCTATGGGACGGGAAGTGAAGGTGAATCTCCCCAACGAGACAAAGATTGCAAAAATAAACCTTACAGGGATTATAATCTTTTCTCTTTTATTTTTTTTCCTTCCCCGCCACCATCCTCCTGGATTTCTATGTCCAACAAGGTGCATGCCACCTTTTGGACTTCTCTCTTTGACTTACAATTTTTTTTACTGAGTGCCGGGAGTATAGCTGTCTCTGTACTTCTGGCACTGGGACACTACATTCTAGTCTCAGTTTCTGCAGGTGCAGAGTCATTTGTAGCCATACTGCCTGCCTCTCCCCCCCCCCCCCACCCCCCCTTCTGCCCAATCACATAGCGTATTGTATTATGTGAACGCATTCACAAAATACAAAGCCTTCTGTGTATAAGAAGGCAGTGTCTGCCCTGTCAGAGTGCCAGGAGTATAGCTATAGCCATACTCCTGGCGCTCAGTAAAACTATGAGATGTAAATTAAAGAGATAAGTCCATTTACCTTGTTGGACCTAACCCATAGTAAGCCAGTAAAGAAGTCAGATGTACTGTAAATTAATAAGATAAGTCCACAAGGTGAGATAAAACTAACTAGGGTGGGATTTTAAGTGAGGCAGTCCCTGGGATTAGCCTCCATCCCCGATATTTTGGAAAAAAGGAACAACTAGAATGGTGGGACTGTGAATGAAGCAACACTGCTGAATTGAATGCGTCAATCAATAAAACATGGTTTAATGGATACAAGGAATACATACATCATGAGATAGCAGAAAACATTATACTGAATAGTAGCAACATAATCATATAGTTAATAATGTATAATTATTAAACAGTAGCAATATAATGATTACCGTATATACTCGAGTATAAGCCGACCCGAATATAAACAGAGGCACCTAATTTTACCACAAAAAATGGGAAAACTTATTGACTCGAGTATAAGCCTAGGGTGTCCATCTGCATGTCTCACTGTGCCTCACTGTGTCCATGCCTCACTGTGTCCATGCCTCACTGTGTCCATGCCTCACTGTGCCCATGCCTCACTGTGCCCATGCCTCACTGTGCCCATGCCTTACTGTGCCCATGCCTTACTGTGCCCATGCCTTACTGTGCCCATGCCTCACTGTGCCCATGCCTCGACTGACATTTAACATGGGAGTCTATGGAAGGGGTGCCCGGCTTTGAAAAATCGGTTCTCCCCGGCCCTAGGTCTCCCAGACAACAAACTTTGCACACTTGTAGAGGGGAAATGGGGCTACATGTGTGCAAAGTTTCGGGTCCAGAGGACCTACGACCGGCCGGTACAGGGTCCCCAAAATCATCAGAGAAATGACCGTTTAACATGGGAGTCTATGAAAGGGGTGCCCGGGTTTGAAAAATCGGTGCTACCCGGCCGTAATTTCCCTGGACAACAAACTTTGCACACATATAGAGGGAGAGTGGGGCTACATATGTGCCATGTTTGGGGTCCAGGAGACTTACGGTCGGCCGGTACTGGGTCCCCAAAGTTCGGGAGATCCGGCACAAAAAGGTGACTCGAGTATAAGCCGAGGGGGGCATTTTCAGCACAAAAAAATGTGCTGAAAAACTCTGCTTATACTCGAGTATATACGGTATCTCAACATAATAAATACTGCACATGAGGTAGGCAGACCAAAATTTTAATGATAATAACATATAAACCATGATAGATAGGTGCATATTGGTAAACTATATAGGTAAAAATGTTCAAACATGATCACTGTGACATCGCATCGTAACAAGCTCTACGCGTTTCGTGGTTGTTGTTACCACTCGTCGTGAGCTGATGCTAGATGTATCTATAAACAAATAGAATAGTCAGATTGGTAAATTGGTAGAAATTATATATATATATATATATATATATATATATATATATATATAAATATAAGCAATGGTATATAAAGGAGAGGGGAGGGAAACCCTTCCAAACACTCTCACCTCATAATGGTACGCTGGTATAATCTTGGTAATATTAACGATAAAGGGGGGGTTTTTTGTTTAGCATAGATAATGTCCTCCCCCGGGAGCTGAGGTGGTATGAACCCAAGGCACAACGGTGGTAGCAGGTATCCAGAAAGTGAGTGTGGATCTCCAGTGATTGGCTGTAGTCTGTATGGATTGTAGCTTGGTAGCGTAAAGTTGGAATATTATTTTCATAATGGCTGTAATAGTAAAAAGGTATTGACAATAAGCAAATCATACAGCCAAGATACTGAAGAAGAAGCCACACCAGTGTGAATGTATAAATAAATAACTAAGTGTAATAGACATAAAGGATGGTGATGAAAAACCCAAAAAGTGACCAAAGTGATGAGCGTGACAATCGAAAGATGAGATGACCCAGCATATATCTGGGAGAGTGAGGAAGAGGGTAATCCAGGGTAAATAGTGAATGATGGGTGAACTGAGCCAGGGTATTGATCCAGTGCGTGGTGAGGGGAGATACTAACTGTGTGCCAGAGGTGAACCACCAACGTCACGTTGCGTGAATAAGAGGAGGGCGGCGATGCCACCTAAGCAGCTGCTGCCGCTCAGTGATGCTGCGTCCGGTCCTCCTCGTGGGACACGCAAGCTTGAATAAGACGCGTCTTGTGTACGGCACGTCGGCGTGGCGTCGACTCGTAGCGGGTGACTGTCCCGCCCCCCACACATAGGGGAGGGGAGGGGTAGGCCCCGGTAGGAGTCGCAGCTCCTGGGGATAAGAGGAAACATCCCTTCCCGGTAGCAGGAAGTGGCCCCTAGATGGTAGGAGGTAATAAAGAAGCAAATTGGCCAAGGGAGTCACAGATGGTAAACAATGGTATAGCAGTGTGCTTCCATCCCCGATGAAGGGGATTTATCGTTAATATTACCAAGATTATACCAGCGTACCATTATGAGGTGAGAGCGTTTTGGAAGGGTTTCCCTCCCCTCTCCTCCTTTTTATACCATTATTTATATATATATACAGTGCCTTGCGAAAGTATTCGGCCCCCTTGAACTTTTCATCCTTTTGCCACATTTCAGGCTTCAAACATAAAGATATAAAATTTTAAATTTTTTGTGAAGAATCACCAACAAGTGGGACACAATTGTGAAGTGGAACGAAATCTATTGGATATTTTAAACTTTTTTTAGCAAATAAAAAACTGAAAAGTGGTGCGTGCAAAATTATTCGGCCCCTTTACTTTCAGTGCAGCAAACTCACTCCAGAAGTTCAGCGAGGATCTCTGAATGATCCAATGTTGTCCTAAATGACTGCTGGTGATAAATAGAATCCCCCTGTGTGTAATCAAGTCTCTGTATAAATGCACCTGCTCTGTGATAGTCTCAGGGTTCTGTTGAAAGCGCAGAGAGCATCATGAAGACCAAGGAACACACCAGGCAGGTCCGTAATACTGTTGTGGAGAAGTTTAAAGCCGGATTTGGATACAAAAAGATTTCCCAAGCTTTAAACATCCCAAGGAGCACTGTGCAAGCGATCATTTTGAAATGGAAGGAGTATCAGACCACTGCAAATCTACCAAGACCTGGCTGTCCCTCTAAACTTTCAGCTCAGACAAGGAGAAGACTGATCAGAGATGCAGCCAAGAGGCCCATGATCACTCTGGATGAACTGCAGAGAACTACAGCTGAGGTGGGAGAGTCTGTCCACAGGACAACAATCAGTCGTACACTGCACAAATCTGGCCTTTATGGAAGAGTGGCAAGAAGAAAGCCATTTCTCAAAGATATCCATAAAAAGTCTCGTCTAAAGTTTGCCACAAGCCACCTGGGAGACACACCAAACATGTGGAAGAAGGTGCTCTGGTCCGATGAAACCAAAATCAAACTTTTTGCCCACAATGCAAAACGATA
The DNA here is from genome assembly GCA_029206835.1 of Rana muscosa. Classification (NCBI taxonomy): domain Eukaryota; kingdom Metazoa; phylum Chordata; class Amphibia; order Anura; family Ranidae; genus Rana; species Rana muscosa. The sequence continues at coordinate 24,477,860 of CM055120.1, read as the reverse complement.
TGTTTGGCGTAAAAGCAACACAGCTCATCACCCTCAACACACCATCCCCACTGTCAAACATGGTGGTGGCAGCATCATGGTTTGGGCCTGCTTTTCTTCAGCAGGGACAGGGAAGATGATTAAAATTGAGGGGAAGATGGATGCAGCCAAATACAGGACCATTCTGGATTAAAACCTGTTGGAGTCTGCAAAAGACCTGAGACTGGGACGGAGATTTATCTTCCAACAAGACAATGATCCCAAACATACAGCAAAATCTACAAAGGAATGGTTCACAAATAAACGTATCCAGGTGTTAGAATGGCCAAGTCAAAGTCCAGACCTGAATCCAATCGAGAATCTGTGGAAAGAGCTGAAAACTGCTGTTCACAAACGCTCTCCATCCAACCTCACTGAGCTCGAGCTGTTTTGCAAGGAAGAATGGGCAAGAATTTCAGTCTCTCGATGTGCAAAACTGATAGAGACATACCCCAAGCGACTTGCAGCTGTAATCGCAGCAAAAGGTGGCTCTACAAAGTATTAACGCAAGGGGGCCGAATAATTTTGCACGCCCCACTTATAATTTTTTCCTTAGTTAAAAAAGGTTAAAAATATCCAATAGATTTCGTTCCACTTCACAATTGTGTCCCACTTGTTGGTGATTCTTCACAAAAAATTTAAATTTTATATCTTTATGTTTGAAGCCGGAAATGTGGCAAAAGGATGAAAAGTTCAAGGGGGCAGAATACTTTCGCAAGGCACTGTATGTGTGTATATATATATATATATATATATATAATTTCTAACAATTTACCAATCTGACTATTCTATTTGTTTATAGATACATCTAGCATCGGCTCCTGACGAGTGGTACCAACAACCAGGAAACGCGTAGGGCTTGTTACGATGCGATGTCACAGTGATCATGTTTTAACATTTTTACCTATATAGTTTACCAATATGCACCTATCTATCATGGTTTATATGTTATTATCATTACAATTTTGGTCTGCCTACCTCATGTGCAGTATTTATTATGTTGATATAATCATTATATTGCTACTGTTTAATAATTATACATTATTAACTATATGATTATGTTTTCTGCTATGTCATGATGTATGTATTCCTTGTATCCATTAAACCATGTTTTATTGATTGATGAATTCAACTCAGCAGTGTTGCTTCATTCAAAGTCTCACCATTCTAGTTGTTCCTTAAGTCCACAAGGTGGCATGCACCATGTTGGACTTAAAGCATAGTAAGACAGCAGATTTTAGAAAGTAGCTGAATTCCTGGAGTACAAAGCCTTCTGTGACTGGGCAGCCGAGAGGAGGGACGGGCAGATCTGCTGCTGTATGAGAAGGCAGTATCCTTTCTTTTAGGGCACCGGGCGTATAGCTAAAGCTGTACTCCTGGTGCTCAGTAAAACTGTCAGATGTAAATTAAAGAGATAAGTCCAGGCACCTTGTTGGACTTTACCCATAGTAAGCCTGTGGATTTTAGAAAGTAGCTGAATTCCAGGAGTACAAAGCCTTCTGTGAATGGGTAGCAGAGAGGAGGGACATGCAGAGCTGCTGCTGTATGAGAAGGCAGTATCACTTCTGTCAGAGCACCGGGAGTATAGCTATAGCTGTACTCCTGGTGCTCAGTAAAACTGTCAGATGTAAATTAAAGAGTTGAGTCCAGGCATCTCGTTGGACTTAACCCATAGTAAGCCAGCAGATTTTAGAAAGTGGGTTAATTTTTGTAGTTTAGCGTTAAGCCGCAAAGGCAGCTGGACGGGTGCGTGCTTGTGCCGCAGCCGCAAAGCATCCCCCCCTGTTGTGTTCAGCAGGCAGCACTGTGAAATGCCTCTGAAGAGCGATCTGTGGTGCTCAGGGCCGGACTGGGAATAAAAACCAGCCCAGGGAAAAAATTCATACCAGCCCCATAGAATTTTTATACCAGCCCAACAGCACAACGTCATTATTTTCTGGTTCATGAAAGGGAAAACCATGCATTTTAACCACTTGCCGCCCGCCCTATAACAGATTGATGGCGGCAAAGTGGTTTCAAAATCCTGACTGGACGTCATATGACGTCCTCAGGATTTTGAGCCGCTGTGCGCCCCCGGGGGCGCGCATCGCGGCGATCGTTGCTGCGGGATGTCAGTCTGACACCCCGCAACACCGATCTAGGTAAAGAGTCTCCGACGGAGACTCTTTACCACGTGATCAGCCGTGTCCAATCACGGCTGATCACGATTTAAACAGGAAAAGCCGGTCATCGGCTTTTCCTCACTCGCGTCTGTCAGACACGAGTAGGGGAGAGCCGATCGGCTGCTCCTCTGACAGGGGGGGGTTTGTGCTGATCCATTATCATCGCAGCCCCCCCGAGGATGCCCACTGGACCACCAGGGATGCCACTAGACCACCAGGGAAGCCCACCTATAGGTATTGCACACTAGACCACCAGGGATGCTAATTATATACTAAATGGATGCCAATCAGTGCCCACAATGGGCACCACTGATTGGCAGGCATTATTGTTTGGCACTGATAGGTGGCACTGTACTGTTCTAATGGATGCCAATCAGTGGCCATCCATGCCCACCCGTGCCGCCTATTGGTGCCCACCCGTGCCGCCTATTGGTGCCCACCCGTGCCGCCTATTGGTGCCCACCCGTGCCGCCTCATCGGTGCCCACCCGTGCCGCCTCATCGGTGCCCACCCGTGCCGCCTTATCCGTGCCCGTCAGTGCAGCCCCATCAGTGCCCATCAGTGAAGGAGAAAACCTACTTATTTACAAAGTTTTGTAACTGAAACCAAAAAAACTTTTTTTTTTTTCAAAATTTTCGGTCTTTTTTGAAAAATTTTAGCAGAAAAAAAAAATCGCAGAGGTGATCAAATACCACCAAAAGAAAGCTCTATTTGTGGGAACAAAATGATAAAAATGTAGTTTGGGTACAGTGTAGCATGACCGCGCAATTGTCATTCAAAGTGCAACAGCGCAGAAAGCTGAAAATTGGTCTGGGCAGGAAGGTGTATAAGTGCCCAGTATGGAAGTGGTTAAAGCACATTTGAAGCATGTATTATGTATAAAGAAGACTGATATGAAAGCACATAGGGCCAATTCCAGTTAATAGTACTAAAAGTGGTCAATCATCAAGGGGTCCCCAGAAACTCTGGGAACGTGGGGGGGGGGGGACCTGTTGACCAGAGACCACCTTCCGCAGAAAGAATGCACTAAGGCATACCTCCCAACATTTTGAGATGGGAATGAGGAACACCTACTAACAAATGTATAGGACACGCCCCTTGCCACACCCCCTTAAAGCGGGGTTCCAATCACATTTTGCAATTTTTAAAACTAAGTTATTTCATCAGGCAATTCTATTGTACAAATAATTTGACTTGCTGTGTCCAAATCCGCCGCCGATCGCCTGAGTTTTTGTGTAAAGATACTTTTAAAAATTCATTGCTGTAGTTCTCATTTTGCTTGTGGGCATGTGAAGCCCACAAGCACTTACTTCCTGAACAGTGCTGACCTGCTGTGACAAGCGGTGACCATCATGCACCGCCCATCCTGCCCCATTCTCTTGCATGGGCATTGTAAGCGCAACGCAGCGCCGTAAAACTCTCGGGTTGCCATCACAACGGGCGGCGACGTCGGAAGTGCCCGCCCTGTTGTGAGGGCAACGAGGATAACACAAACAGTGTAAGAAGCCGTGGCGCCGAAATCTTCATTGAATCGCGTCACTAACTGTTTTGAAGTCCCGCGATTCTAGCCCTAGGGGAAGCGCACTGCATCCTGGGAAATGATGACACACATTTCCCAGGAGCATTAGCGAGCTGAGAAGCCGAGGGAGATGACGACACAAACCGAGGTGATTCAGAAGGCAGATTTCGTGGAACCACATAGCAACAGGTATTTCCAGGTGAGTAAAAAAAAAAAAAAAAAATATTCAAATGTTTTTTTTTAGGGTATTATATGCACATTAATGCAATATTGTTTTTTTTTTTTTTTTTTTTTATGGAAACTCCACTTTAAAGGCGAATTAACCATAAAAAAGGTTTAATTAAATCCACAAGGTTTTTTTTACCACTACTATTCCTTTATATTGGCTTTTAAAATGTACAAATGCATAAATTTAGAAATCGGATGAAAGGTTTAGCTCTGGGAAACACTTTTTGAAAGGATAAAAAGTGCATTTTATATACAACTATATTGATCAGACCAAAATGAGGGACAAATGAGGACAGAGGGACATTGCTCCAAATCAGGGACAGTTGGGAGCTATGCACTAAGGTAGGGGGGGGGCTTACTAATATAGGGGGAACCTTTATATCAGTGCCCCCTTACATTGTTGTATTCACTCCCCCCTTACATCAGTGACCCGCCCCCCCCCCAGACTGGCCTGGTGGCGCTGTCACTGACCTTCTCTCAGGAGCACTGTGCCGGGCTCAGTCAGTCGGCTCCAGCTTGGTGGCTCTGGTTTTATCCTATAGTCTCCTCTCCACAGTCCATACACGTCTGACTTCTCCCTTGACCCCCATCCTGGCAGCTCTCCCTCTTTTGGCTCCTCTCCAGACTCCCTCAGAGACTGCAGACATGATATAAGAGATGGTCAGAGGTTGCGGGCATGATACAAGAGATGGTCAGAGACTGCATACATGGTACAAGAGATGGTCAGAGACTGCATACATGGTACAAGAGATGGTCAGAGACTGCATACATGGTACAAGAGATGGTCAGAGCCTGCAGACATGGTACAGGAGATGGTCAGAGCCTGCAGACATGGTACAGGAGATAGTCAGAGCCTGCAGACATGGTACAGGAGATGGTCAGAGCCTGCAGACATGGTACAAGAGATGGTCAGAGCCTGCAGACATGGTCAGAGCCTGCATACATGGTACAAGAGATGGTCAGAGACTGCAGACATGGTACAAGAGATGGTCAGAGACTGCAGACATGGTACAAGAGATGGTCAGAGACTGCAGACATGGTACAAGAGATGGTCAGAGACTGCAGACATGGTACAAGAGATGGTCAGAGACTGCAGACATGGTACAAGAGATGGTCAGAGACTGCAGACATGGTACAAGAGATGGTCAGAGACTGCAGACATGGTACAAGAGATGGTCAGAGACTGCAGACATGGTACAAGAGATGGTCAGAGAATGCAGACATGATACAGGAGATGGTCAGAGCCTGCAGACATGGTACAAGAGATGGTCAGAGCTTGCAGACATGGTACAAGAGATGGTCAGAGCCTGCAGACATGGTACAAGAGATGGTCAGAGCCTGCAGACATGGTACAAGAGATGGTCAGAGCCTGCAGACATGGTACAAGAGATGGTCAGAGCCTGCAGACATGGTACAAGAGATGGTCAGAGCCTGCAGACATGGTACAAGAGATGGTCAGAGCCTACAGACATGGTACAAGAGATGATCAGAGCCTGCAGACATGGTACAGGAGATGGTCAGAGCCTGCAGACATGGTACAGGAGATGGTCAGATACTGCAGACATGGTACAGGAGATGGTCAGAGACTGCAGACATGATACAGGAGATGGTCAGAGACTGCAGACATGATACAGGAGATGGTCAGAGACTGCAGACATGATACAGGAGATGGTCAGAGACTGCAGACATGATGCAGGAGATGGTCAGAGACTGCAGACATGATGCAGGAGATGGTCAGAGACTGCAGACATGATGCAGGAGATGGTCAGAGACTGCAGACATGGTACAAGAGATGGTCAGAGCTTGCAGACATGGTACAAGAGATGGTCAGAGCCTGCAGACATGGTACAAGAGATGGTCAGAGCCTGCAGACATGGTACAAGAGATGGTCAGAGCCTGCAGACATGGTACAAGAGATGGTCAGAGCCTGCAGACATGGTACAAGAGATGGTCAGAGCCTGCAGACATGGTACAAGAGATGGTCAGAGCCTACAGACATGGTACAAGAGATGATCAGAGCCTGCAGACATGGTACAGGAGATGGTCAGAGCCTGCAGACATGGTACAGGAGATGGTCAGATACTGCAGACATGGTACAGGAGATGGTCAGAGACTGCAGACATGATACAGGAGATGGTCAGAGACTGCAGACATGATACAGGAGATGGTCAGAGACTGCAGACATGATACAGGAGATGGTCAGAGACTGCAGACATGATGCAGGAGATGGTCAGAGACTGCAGACATGATGCAGGAGATGGTCAGAGACTGCAGACATGATGCAGGAGATGGTCAGAGACTGCAGACATGATGCAGGAGATGGTCAGAGACTGCAGACATGATGCAGGAGATGGTCAGAGACTGCAGACATGATGCAGGAGATGGTCAGAGACTGCAGACATGATGCAGGAGATGGTCAGAGACTGCAGACATGATGCAGGAGATGGTCAGAGACTGCAGACATGATGCAGGAGATGGTCAGAGACTGCAGACATGATGCAGGAGATGGTCAGAGACTGCAGACATGATGCAGGAGATGGTCAGAGACTGCAGACATGATGCAGGAGATGGTCAGAGACTGCAGACATGATGCAGGAGATGGTCAGGGACTGCAGACATGATGCAGGAGATGGTCAGAGACTGCAGACATGATACAGGAGATGGTCAGAGACTGCCTCATCCGTGCCCATCAATGCAGCTTCACTGCCCATCAATGCAGCCTCACTGTGCCCGTGAATGCTGCCTCACTGTGCCCGTGAATGCTGCCTCACTGTGCCCGTGAATGCTGCCTCACTGTGCCCGTGAATGCAGCTTCACTGTGCCCGTGAATGCAGCCGCACTGTGCCCGTGAATGCAGCCGCACTGTGCCCGTCAATGCAGCCGCACTGTGCCCGTCAATGCAGCCTCACTGTGCCCGTCAATGCAGCCTCACTGTGCCCGTCAATGCAGCCTCACTGTGCCCGTCAATGCAGCCTCACTGTGCCCGTAAATGCAGCCTCACTGCGCCCGTGAATGCGGCCTCACTGCGCCCGTGAATGCGGCCTCACTGCGCCCGTGAATGCGGCTTCACTGTGCCCGTGAATGCTGCCTCACTGTGCCCGTGAATGCAGCCTCACTGTCCATCGAATGCAGCCTCACTGTGCCCGGGAATGCAGCATCACTGTTCATCAAATGCAGCTTTAGTGTGCCTGTAAATGCAGCCCCACTGTGAATATGAATGCAGCCCCACTGTGCATGGCACTCACTATGGGATTGCCTCGATCACACACAGCGGGCATCTCCCGCGGTGTGTGTCACGGAACAAACAGGAGCTGGCTGGGTCTGTGTTCTGCTGTGTTTGTAGCAAGGTCCCGCCCCCCCCCCCCCCCCCTAGACCGGCTCGTGTGATAGGCGAAACACTGATTGAATCAGTGTTCCATCTACTATCACACGAGACGGTCTAGGGAAGCTGGACCTTGCTACAGCACAGCCGAACACAGACCCAGCCAGCTCCTGTTTGTTCCGTGACACACACCGCGGGAGATGCCCGCTGTGTGTGTCACACATAGGAGAAACGAGAAAGAGAGCGAGGGAGGGGAGCGCTGCATTCAGCCACATCTTAAAGCGGCCCCAGGGCAGGCGGCCTACCAGGAAATTTCCGGTATCCCGGTAGGCCAGTCCGGCCCTGGTGGTGCGGCAGTGACCGCCGACCGTGTAAACTTTTACGGTAATATCTATATAAATTTCACATTTGACTCCCGATCATCTTGCCGCACACCAAGAATTCCATTGTTTCCATTGTTTCTTTTGTTAATACGATCTTCTCTCGTGTGAGGCAATGAGAAAATTCTGCCGCTGTGTACTTAAGAAATGGAGAATGGATCTTGTATTTGTGTTGTTAAGTACCAGCTGTGAACAATTTTCCTTGATGAAAAGCTAATGAATTTTGAAAGAACTACTCTTGCTAAAAAAAAAAAAGAGAGAAAACTAACATTTTTCAAGGCTCAACTAGTAAAAGGCAGCGGGACATTAATGCCCCGGTGAAGGCAATCCAGAATTTCTCTCCGCTGCTCCTCGTCTGATAGCGCAGTTGAGTCATCTACTTTATTTCAGATATTCTTGGCCATTCTGTAGAGCACAAAGCCCAATTCATATTCCCATAATAGAAGCGATGACCCTCTTTCAGGGACATGAAAGGCAGACACAAAGGAACCGAGAAATTGAACCGAAACCTGAAGACTGTGTTATTGTAAAGAGCTGCCATAAGACTTTGATCTGTGATTGGGTCCAGCGTGAACTTTCTCTGCCGAAAGGTATTACCCAGCGGGCGCCCATGACGTCTAATTAAGCTACGGGTTTGGAATTAGTGGCCGTCTCTGATCATGGGAAATTTTAGGTCATGGGGGGTGAAGATTTTGGGATTAAAGGAAACCGGTGCTGTGAGAACTCCATAGGCTGTAGTTGCTGACAGCTTCTCCCGAATGCTGGTTGTCCGCCGGTCCTGAGTCATTAACCTGGAACAAGTATCCTGATTTGGAACTGTGACTACATGCTTGTTCCAGGTCAGTGTCTAAAGGAAAATGTTGGCGGCGTTGCATTAAAATGACAGACAGTAACCCCAAAGAAGAACGCTTATACGAGGTGGTATCAAAAAGTTTTGAGACAAATTTTGTAACACGCCAACAGATGGCAGCACAAGGCTGCAGGCACAGTCACAGGGAGCACCGACCTTCATAAGTCAGTGTGGCAAAAGACATTGTCCTGTCTACATCGGGAACTGTGCAACTGGTGAAATTCTGACAAAGTTGTATACAATACTGGCGCTTATGGTTACATAGAGACAAAACACATAGTATTTACCACAAGAGTCCTTTAAGCTATAAGAAAGCTTTGGTGTGAGTTTGAACAGTCCTGGGATAAAACTGGGCAGCCTTGCTGGGGGAGCCGAAGCCAGACTCCAACATATGAAACAGAGATAAAACAAGAAAAAGGCGCCACTTAGTTTAAAAACTGTCACACTTTAATAACACATCGTATTAAGGCACTCACTTCTTAGTAAACTGTAACGGGTACATAGAGGTCCGGGCAACGATCATGTTCCATTAGTTGGCAGTCTCAGTGAAAATAGACTTCCGTGCGCGCTGAGCGAGAAGCCGGTATGAGATCCATGTAGATATATCCGGACAGTCTCTCAGTAAACCAGGAGGAGGGCTCGAACACAAGCTTGGAGTTTGACTGGGATGCGGCGCTCAGCGGAGTGACGTCACGACCCGCATGCAACGCGTTTCGATGTTAGAGCAGAGAAACAATGAGAGTCACTGCGCGCATCTTTTTCAAGCAATTCTGACTACTTGCGTTACCATGTCTGCGATTTCATCATGGACAGCAAGTTAGAACAAAGAGATGATAGAAGTAGGCAGCCACTTTATGGTTTTGCTGTGGGGTCCTGACACACATACCTTATATGGTATGTATGTGTATACGTTTGTGGACGTCTGATCATCACACGAGGCAGCCTAAAGAATAACTCTTATATCTTCCAAATAAACACCCCAACAGAAGACTTCACCCAAGACATCAGAGGTCTTGGACCTTCGAGGAAATTTATTTTAAAAAGTACATGCAAGAAGCAGGGGCCACTTTATGATTTTACTATGGAACCCCAGCACACATAACCTATATGGTATGTGTGCATCTGACCAACACAGCGCACCCTAAAGAGTAACACTTGTATCTTCCAAAAAAACACCCCAATAGGAGACTTCACCCAAGATCTCAGAGACATTAATAAAGCCGCTCCAGGTGAGCAATTAGGAATCCACCTACTGCAGAACCAAGGCGAAGGTGCTAGCACAGCTTGTCTGCAGACGCACAGGCAATAAAGGAAGTCTGGAATTTTGCTGCACTTCTTCAAACCTTTGTTACATCTTCTTATAACAGGATACAGTAAAAGTTATTGCATTTCTCATTACAGTTAGCACTTACTCATAACCTCCTATATCAAGGAGCCATCAACACATATACTGTATACCCTTCACATCAATAAAGTTAATTGTACTAATTAGAGGGCTCCCTCCCATCTTTCTCAATGGTGGAGTGTGTAGGGAACCCAACCAAATTTATTATTATTTAGGTACTTACATGGGCGTCCGCTCCATAGGGCAAGGGGGGTCGTTTGCCCCCCCCCCGGAATCGAGAAGGTGTTGGCCAAATTGGCAGTGTTCTACACCCTCCGCCGCCCTTACACCCACTTCCAGCCCCGCACAGATCTGCACCGCAGCACATGTACTCCCCCCTGGGCCCACCACACCTCCCCATCGCCGCTTTAAGGCTGCCACGTCTCGTGGTTTGGCAGCGCTGGCTGGGCCTCGCGCTGCAACCCGATTGGCCCCGGCTCTTCTCATTCTCCCGGCCCGGCTCCGCCCCTGGCCCTTGGACTGTGCAGCGTGCCCGGGGAGAGAAGAAGAAAAAGAGCAGGGGAGATGGCGGAGCGGAGGGTGTCTCGAGTCGGTGGTGGTAGTACCTCGGGGGCCTGGCCTCCTGCGGGGGGCGGCCTGCTGCACACACCCACTGGACCTGCTGGAGGTGAGAAGGAAGGAGAGCTGGGCTGTCTTCTCTTATATCTTACAGAGCCTGCTTCTGCTTCCTTGGTAGCTGCCACCAGTGCTAATTTTTGTATTGACTTCATCACCAGCCCAGCATATTATATTGAACTATTTCAGACTATGCCAGATCAATCCTTGCGCCATTAACCCTTTTTTTTTGTCCTAGACAAAGATTGCCAAAAAAATGGACCAGAGAATGGGAGCAGATCAATAGGTTTCAGTAGAAACCTTATCTTGACAGCTGCCGATAAGCACACAATCAGCCACCAAATAGTTTGTATACATCTTTGAATCAACTAGACTCTCTATAATCAAAAACACACGTCGGTCACAAGGACCCAAATATATATAAAAACATGAAGTTCAAGAGCGGACTCTCATGTGCCCTTCCCTCAATCTATGAAAAAATAGGAAAAGGACACTCACGGTGAAGCTTCCTATGTATCCTACACTGGAGTAGGGGATGCTGTCAAACGGGGCGGTATCTGTTCCCAATGGTAATAAAATCTCACTGACCACAGCTTGGACCTTAAAGGAAATTTCTTTTAAGATGGAGATTAAAGAGGGGGCCACTTTATGATTTTGCAATGTGGCCCTGGCACACATACCCTAAATGGTGCGTGTATGCGTTTTGTGGACATCTGACCATGACACCAGGCACCTTTTTAAGAGTAACACTTGTATCTTCCAAATAACCACCCCAGCAGAAGACTTCACTCAAGACCTCAGATGTCTGAGATTAATGCAGTGGGGGGGGGGGGGATTTATGGCTTAGCTGTGGGGTCCCGGCTCACATACCGTATATGGTAATCTGACCATCACACCTAATTATATGGTTACGTTTGTGAACATCCCTCCAAATTATTGAGTTCAGGTGTTAATGGTACAGTACACAAAGACCTTTTAGACAACTGTGTTCTTTCAACCTTGTGGTAACCGTTTGAATGTGCTCATAGCTATGCCCTTCTGGGTACATATCTTACAGGGAAGATCAAGGAAGTTTCTTGTGAAGGGTACTGTTAAATGCTATATCATACAAAGACATTTTAGAAAATTGTGCTCTTCCAACTTTGTGGTAAGTTTGGTCAAGACCCTTTTCTGGTCCATCATGACTTTGCCTCTGTGCACAAAGCCAGCTCCATAAAGACATGGTTTTGATGAGTTTGGTGTAGAGGAACTCGAGTGTCCTGCACAGAGCCCTGACCTCAACCCTACTGAACACCTTTGGGATGAACTGGAACACCATAGGTGAGCCAGGTCTTCTCATCCAACATCGCAGCTGACCCTACAGGTGTTCCTTTTGGCTTAATGGACCCTAATTCCCACAGACGCCCTGCAAGGGGAAACTTCATATTGTAGTGAAGTCATATATAGTCTCCAGTAGATAATTGATGTTTAGTTATTATTATGATGATATAAGTTATGTTTCCGCAGCAACACCCAAGTTCTCCAGAGAATGTACTTTAATTGACTTCCAATACAGAACAAAGTCCAATACTTGCACATATGATACAAATCCAACAGAGTACAATATAATTCAAAGTCCCATGTTCCCTAGATCAATTCTAGACCTGTGCCTTCCTTCCTACCCATACAGACTGACAAGACTGACTGACTGAATGCCAGCTTGAATGTCTCAAATACTGGTCTGACACTGGGGGGGGGGGGGAAAGGTGGGGGTTCTGCCAGGTCAACCAAATGTTTCCATGAATGAATACCCCCTCAAGTCTAATTACCATCAATAAATACTTCTTCTCGGGTCCTACACAATGTAATATTTTGAAATGTTCAATTAAGTTAACAGGCCACCTCACACACCTAGGTAGGCTTGCATAAGATTAGCACATCGGGGTCATTATCTGCCCCCCTCTGATATGTGTAGTAAACCTTGTTCGGCCACTAACCCCTTTGATCAACAAACACCCTTTGATATGTAACCTTGAATGTATGTGACACATATACACTGTGCTATACATATAACACAATGTCAACTGAAATCTGGCCTGGTCAATCTTGTACTTACACATACATACATACATATATATATATATATAATAATATAATGTCCCACATAAATCGGCCAACATATTACAACACATATTATTGCCTATGGTTTTGAAACCAGATGTCCAAGAAGCTCATGTAGGGGTGATGGTCAGGTGTCCAAAATCTTTTGGTCATTTACTGTAGTGAAGTTGGCCCTGGCTTTAGTGTTTCCTGGCTAGAATTAACAGTTTACTTACTAGTTTTAATTTTTGATTGAGGTTCAGTGCAAAAATACTCCTAATGCCCTGTACACACGATTGGATTTCCGATGGAATTTTCCGTCGGAATTCCGATGAAGCTGGCTTTTATCAGTCTTGCCTACACACCATCAGACAAAATTCTGACCGTCCAAAATGCAGTGACGTAAAACACTCAGACGAGCCGAGAAAAATTAAGTTCAATGCTTCTGAGCATGCGTCGACTTGATTCTGAGCATGCGTGGGTTTTTTCTCCATTGGAGTTCCACACAGACGATCAGAATTTCCTATTGTTTTTTTTTTCCATCGGAAAAATGTAAAACATGTTCTATTTTTTAACACCGATGGGGAAAAAAGTCAGATGGGGCCCACACACGATCGTTTTTTCCGATGAAAAAAGTCCATCAGACTTTTTTTCATCTGAAAAACCGACTGTGTGTACAGGGCATAACTGCTTCAATTATTCTTAGAGCCGGTTCACACTGGGGCAACGCGACTTCCAGGGCGACTTTACAAGGCAACTTCGAGGCATCTTCCTGTAAAGTTGCTTAAGTTAAGACGGGATCCGACTTTGGAGGCGACTTCCATTGAAATCAATGGGTACAAGTCGCCTTGAAGTAGTACAGGAACCTTTTCTGAAGTTGAAGCGAATTCAGTAGTGTACATTAAGACGGCTCTCATTCACTACAGGTTAGTACAGGTACAGGTTAGTAAATATCAATAGAGAAAACTTGACACAGAATGCTTATTAATGAAACGTACCAAGGCATTTTCTATTGGTATCTCTTATCCGCTTAAAGTGGTTGTAAACCCACTTTTTAAACAAAGCCCTACAGGTAAGCCTAGATTAAGGCTTACCTGTAGGTGCAAGAAATATCTCCTTAACCTACACGGTTAAGGAGATATTTGTATGTAAATGCGGCGACGCTGACGTCACCCCATTCACAAATTCGGGTAGGTCGCAACATTCGACGACGTAGCCGAATTCGACAGCTCACGCATGCATGCGCGGAGTCACGTCTTCTCCGCTCCGGCCAATCACAGCGCCGGAGCGGCGCTGTGATTGGCTGCAGCGGCGATACCCGGAAGTAACATTCCGGCTGTCGCCGCAGCGATGGATGCGGCTAGAGGAGGGACACGGACGACTTCGGGGGCCCCGATCGAAGGTAAGTGGTACATAATGAGCTAGTATGCTAGTCATACTAGCTCATTATAGCTTTGTCTTGCAGGTTAGTAAAAAAAAAAAAAAAAAAGGGTTTTCAACCACTTTAAGGACCAGCCGCCGTCATTATACTGCGGCAGGTTGGCTCTCCTGGGCGAATCGTCATAGGTTGGATGCTGTAATAGTGATGAGGCGACGCCGGAGCCGATGCGCGTGGCCGGCAGCCGTGATGTCCGCCGGCCACCTGCGATCGCTCCACAGAGAGCCAGAAAAGGATCTGTCAATGTAAACAGACATATCCCTGTTCTGACAGGGGAGGAGAGAGATCTGCTGTTCCTAATGATTAGGAACAGTGATCTCTCTCTCCCTACAGTCAGTCCCCTCCCCCCACAGTTAAAAACACCTCCCAGGGAGCTTGTTTAACCCCTTGATCGCCCCCCTAGTGTTAACCCCTGCCCTGCCAGTGACATTTACACAGTAATCAGTGCATTTTTATAGCACTGATCGCTGTATAAATATCAATGGTCCCAAAAATGTGTCAAAAGTGTTCGATCTGTCCGACGCAATGTCGCAGTCCTGCTAAAAATCGAAGTTCGCTGCCATTACTAGTAAATAAATAATAAAAATTACATAAATCTATCCCATAGTTTGTCAACGCTATAACTTTTTTGCGCAAACCAATCAATATACGCTTATTGCGATATTTTTTTTTACCAAAAATATGTAGAAGAATACATTGGCCTAAACTGATGAAGAAATTTCTATTTTTTTTTATATATTTATAAAGGCAAAAAGTAAAAAAAAAAAATATATATATATATATATATAATATAATATAATATAATATAATTTTTTTTTTTTTTTTTTTTTAATTAGTAGCTCTTTTTTTTGTTTATAGCGCAAAAAATTAAAACTGCAGAGGTGATAAAATACCCACAAAAGAAAGCTCTATTTGTGGGGGAAAAAAAGACATACATTTTTTTTGGGTACAGCATTGAACGACCACGCAAGTGTTAGTTAAAGCGACGCAGTGCCGTATCGCAAAAAATGGCCTGGCCATTAAGGGGACAAATCTTTCCGGTCCTTAAGTGGTTAAACTGTGGATTTTTTTGGGATATTGAATGCACTTTTAGGCCCCTTTCACACGGGACGGATCAGTAAAGATCCGCCCTGTGAACCTCCGCTTGCTCAGCGGGGATCGCTCCGTTGATCCCCGCTGAGCCGGCGGATGACTGGGCGGTCCCCGCACACTGTGCAGGGACCGCCCTGTCAGAGCGCCGCTCTCCCCTATGGGGGATCGGATGACGACGGACCGTAGAGTCCGTTGTCATCCGATCCGCCAGACGGATGGAAAAGTAGGGTTTTCCTCCGTCACACTTTGGCCGGTCAGAGCGGGTCGGATGTCAGCGGACATGTCACCGCTGACATCCGTGGCTCCATAGAGGTACATGGAGCGTCCGTTCAGGTCTGCCTAAAAAACTGACAGGCAGACCTGAACGGACCGTCCGTGTGAAAGAGCCCTTACAGTACATATACTGGGTAATGGTAACTCGTTAGTGAACCAACTGTTGAAGTAACCTGAAGAGATATCAATGTAAAAGCCATTGCAAGCTCTACAACCTCACAATCTTGCTTCACCTGTAGCAGATAAACTATGAAGAACTCTTAAAGGGGTTGTAAACCCTCGCTGTTTTTCACCTTAATGCATTCTATGCATTAAGGTGAAAAATCTTCTTTGCTGCAGCAGTGCCCCCGAGCCCCTCTTATACTTACCTGAGCCCCATAATTCCCACGACGGGAACCAGCACACCAGCTCCAGCCGTTGTCTCGTGTCCTGATTGGATAGATTGATAGCAGTGCAGCCATTGGCTCCCACTGCTGTCAATCAAATCCAATGACGCGGCGCACCGGGGGGGGGGGGGGGCAGAACCGAGTCCTGCTGTCTATGTCTATGGACGCAGCAGCAGGACACGGGAGCGTGCCCGAACGGGTGTCCACGAAGGAGAGCGCTTCTCCGACGGGGCAATCGAGAAGAGGAGGATCGGGGCCACTCTGTGCAAAGCCAACTGCACAGCGGAGGTAAGTATGACTTGTTTGTTATTTAAAAAAATAAAACAAACCTTTACAACCACTTTAAGATGAAGCAAAATATACTCCTGATTCTGAATGGAGTTCTTCTTTAATTACTTTGCTATTGACTCTGTGAATTCTGCTTTCACCGCCTCCGTCTTGTACGGTTTCATTCCTCTCCCCGCAATTGCCTGGATGGAACAATTTTCTCTTGTGCCAGCTTCTGTTTGGAAGCGCAGATACCTGCTGTGCCTTTCACCGGTCACCAGAGGGGGCCACTCAGAGCCCATCAGGTGGGAGGCGAATGGAGACCTCATTTGTGGACAGTGTGCAAATAACATTTCTGGGTTGTTTTATACCTGTTGGCGTAGAAAGAGCTTCTTTTTTTTTTTTCATTAAAACCATGCAAGAGTGCACTCTGCTTAAGTGCGGCACAACATGAAACGCGTTGAAGTTCACCGTCCGGGGTTTATATTTTCTGTGATGGAATAAAAAGTGGAAGGGTGATTCATCTGTCCTAATGGATCATTGCTTTTAATCACCAGCCCAGGCTGGTAAACTTACAGCCAGCGTGGTTCCTAGATTCCAGCCTGACCCTCTGAGAGGAAATTGTGCAAGAATACACCTTAAACAGTGATTCTCAACCAGGGTTCCGTGGAACCCTAGGGTTCCTCCAGAGGTTGCTAGGGGTTCCTTCAGCATTGGGCAATTTCTGCCTCTCAGATAATTTCCTACTGACACTATTGATCTTTTTAGCTAACTGTAAGGAGGCAATTCTTCCCAATGACCACAAGTGTAAGGACCATCCTTCCCACTGACCATCACACAAAGGTATCATGAATTGTAGATTTCTAATTTTTAGCAGGGGTTCCCCGAGACCGGAGAACTATTTCAAGGGTTCCTCTGTGTTGAAAAGGTTGAGAAAGGCTGACCTTAAAGGTAAACTCAAAAAATTCCACACAAGCCTTTTATTTTTTTGGGCATATATCCAGGGAAAGTCAAAATCCACTCTTGCAGTGGGGCTGACCTTGCACTGAAAGGGTTAAAGTGTTGCTAAACCCAGGACTAGTGCTGGAACACCTATGCACTATGCATATATATATATATATATATATATACTCGAGTATAAGCCGAATGTGTGCAAAGTTTGTTGTCCAGAGGACCTACGGCCGGGGAGCACCAAGTTTTCAAAGCCGGGCACCCCTTCCATAGACTCCCATGTTAAAAGTCAGTCTAGTCACACAGCGCGGAGATCAGGTAGGGAGATTGGACACGGTGAGGCATGGACATGGTGAGGCACAGTGAGGCATGCACATGGACACAGTGAGGCAAAGTGAGGCACAGTGAGGCATGCAGATGGACACCCTAGGCTTATACTTGAGTCAATAAGTTTTCCCTTTTTTTTTTGTGGTAAAATTAGGTGCCTCGGCTTATATTCGGGTTGGCTTATACTCGAGTATATATGGTGTGTGTGTGTGTGTGTGTGTGTGTATATATAATTTTTTTTTTATAGCACAAAACATAAAAACCAATTGACAGAGTAACACAGTGCCATTTTGCAAAAAACTGGCCTGATCATGAAGGGGGTAAATCTTCCGGAGTTTAAGAGGGGTGGGGCCGAGCCTTGTTCTATGTGTCAATGGACACACAGAGCCAGCTTGGGAGCGAGCACACACGAGTGCCCCGAGAGCAAGCAGCTTACTCTAGGCGCACCAGGCAGGGGGAGGGTTGCGCGTTTTGCCACGATTCTTGCATGATTTGGAATTGTGGCCGGAATCTCACCGATTGATTCTGCCTGCAATTGGAAATCACTAAGTGTGAACGTGGGGCCTTAGACAAGAAGTGTGGTACTGTCTGCATCACCAGCTGAAAATAGGGGCGAAAAAAAATAAAAAAAGGAAACTAATGCAGCCATCACATCTAAAGATTTGTGAGCTGCAATATATAAAAGTTTTTGTTTTGGGGTTTAATACCTCTTTTATAGTGTGAATATGGTCCAATTTGTTAGCCTGTCCCAGTTTTATGAATACTTCCTGTATGTCCATCTTTGCATCTCATTGGTGGCCCCATGATTTTTAATGGCAACCCTGGCTAGTCTCACCAAATTTGAAGTGCTTCCAGTGCTGCTCACTGTTCTCCTTGCTGGAGAGGAAGCTGTACCTGAGGACCTTCAGTGCAAGGATCTCTCTGCTTTCATTCATTCTTTAGATCTGTACTTTCTCTCCTGCGTCTCTTTAACCATTCTCCCACCACTGCCACCAGTCATCAAGGGGGCAGTTGTGACCTGAGGACACAATGCCATGATCCTCTTCCAAGATTGCCTCCTCCACTCAGAGGTGGTATTTATTTTGTTTGAGTTATTATGTATGACTCTTATTCTTTGTGGGGTCTTGAAGCCCAAGGATTCTATCTCATTTTCTTGTTAAGCTCTAGTGGTTGGGACCCTGGAGTCTGAATACATTAGTCAGATATATGGAGTTTGTATGCTGCCCTTTTTGATGTTCGCCCTGCATTTCTCCTTGTCGGAACAGATCATTCCTGGACAGCCTGAGAGTTCGGCTGACTGGGATCTTTTAAGACATATTGGTCCCCTGATTGGGTGCCTTAAAGCTAGGTCTAGCTTTGTTTTGATAGGAGGAAAGCAGCAGTCTGATAGGAATTTTGGTGGTCGAGTTGAATGGCGCAATCAGCAGGGATCGGCCTGTGGAGTCCTACTCTTTACAAACAACCTTACAGTTACTTAGGGCAGCTGCTGTTCGGGCGGCTGGGTGGGGGAATGAGGTGAATGAGGGCTATAGTTACAATCCCTGTGGTTATGGGGCTGATGAAACACATCCTGCAGTGTGGATAAGTGTCTCTCTGAGAAGTTAGCCTGGGCCACCCCACCCGGAGTCCCCAGACTGTATCTACCCAACCGCCCCCCTGTCTACAGGCTACATAGATGGGTCACTGCACGATTTCTGCCTGGGGTTAGTTCATCCTCCATTATGTGCTCTTTTTTTTTTCTCCGCCATCTGTCCCCCCTTCGGGAGAGAAATAGTTAGAGTTTGAGTTAGGGTTCTTGCGCTGCAGACCCTGAGGATGGTTAGGGTCAGGGTACTCTCTCAAAGGAGGCATGCCCCCAAGGGTTAGGAGGTGTGGCTTCCCTCCATCCAAGTGTGCTTGCCAACTGTACTAAAACGGCTCCCGCGCTTCGCGCGCTCATCTACTTACTTAGTTAACCCTAGCTAAGTTGGAGGTCAAGCCAATTCGGGGTCAAGCATTAGTCAAGTTACTTATTCTCGTTTTGGAACCTGTTACTACCTGTTTGCTCAGTGTCTGAAGGTTCGAGTCTAAACTCCTTGTATCTGAACCCTGGCACAGGGGTGGGACAAGGGGTGGGCAGAAGGGACAGTTGCCCTGGGCGCATTGGTTAAGTGTAGGGATGGGGGCGCACTCCTTCTGTCCCAAGGCTGACAGGAGTAGTGACAGCGGCAGTGATTTTAAGAAGTGACTGTTGGGTGTAGAAACCCCTAAGCTTGCACATCGGGAATGGGGCAGAGGGGAGCAGTTTGGCATCTTTGCCCCTAGGCGCTGGATGACCTTGTCCCAGCACTGCCCTGGCATATTAAGGGTTACTGGCTCCTGGAGGCCAACGATCAGCAAAAAGTAATCGAGAAAAGTTTAGCTGCAGGGAGACCAAAGGCAATACCAG
This sequence comes from Rana muscosa, assembly GCA_029206835.1. Taxonomy (NCBI): domain Eukaryota; kingdom Metazoa; phylum Chordata; class Amphibia; order Anura; family Ranidae; genus Rana; species Rana muscosa. The sequence continues at coordinate 24,458,180 of CM055120.1, read as the reverse complement.
TGATTAGTCCATTGTCCTCTGCCTGCCCATTTTGATCACATTTTCTATGGGTCAAGTGCTCTTTAATTCACAATGTACCAAAGCCAGTAAAATACATATTCACCATCTTGCTGAATTCACACCAAAAACATTTCAGGCTGTACTAGGTTGGTGTATCTTATAATGTGGTCAGTGGGTGCGTTTTTTTCATAGCAGAGATGTACTTTCGAGGTGCCTTGTTGACCATCGAGTGGCGCATATTGATGAAATTTAGCACAAAGCTGTTTTCCTAAAAGAAATCCCCATTTATCCCCTGATCTAAAGGTAAATAGATGTTCCGCACTCTGGTGCCTGATGTTCTTTTTTTTATTCAGCTCATCCACAAAAAACCTGAACAGCTGATTATCTCTTACGCTCAATAAAATCCCCTATTTCTTTACATTCTCTCTTGTCTGTATGGGAAGAAAAAAAAAATAATCTATCCCCTTTCTCAGCACTTTTTCCCAAAGGCAGCAAATCCCTCCATCCTCCATTTTAATTTCCTCTCTCCGATGATAAACTGATTTTGACGGGGGCTGCGTGGCGTATATACTTTCAGGGTCCTCCCCAGTTCAGAGGCGCCGGCGACACGGCCCGCTCCCAACCGAGACCAGATATGAAATTTTCAAATGGAAGTGAGATTAAAGGCCGGAATATGCTGAGCTGTGTATTTCCAGATTGCACCTATCTCTCTTGTGTTACCTTTTTGCAGGCGATTGAAGAGTTTAAGGATGAGATGGTTCCCGAGAAGGACGAGCGTTATCAGCAGGTTAAGACGATTGTCCGACATCTTATCGCCTGCAACAGCGACGTGCCTGAGGTGGCCAAGATTGAGTGGACACTACATGTGGTGGACAAGCCGATCATTAACGCTTTTGTGCTGCCGGTGAGATACACCGAATTGCCATTTATAATCTCCGAGGGGTTTGGGACTCGTTGTTTGATGTAGTGCTATGGAGAAATATAGGTTTGGACTGGTTTGGTTATATTTTATGCTTCATGCACATGGTCGTACAGGGGCCATACAGTGTGTAGACCAGCCTTTCTCGAACCAGGGTTCCTCCTTCCTCCAGAGGTTGCTAGGGGTTTCTTGAGCAAGAGGCAATTTCTGCCTTTCAGATAAGTTACCAATGAAACCAACAATCTTTTTAGCTATCTGTAAGTGGAGGATTATTCCCACTGATCCCAAATGTAGGGAGCATTCTTCTTCCTGACCATCACACTAATATACAGTGAGCTGTAGATGCAGTAATTTTTTATTATGGGTCCCCTGAGATCAGAACAATATTTCAAGGGTTCCTCCAGATTAAAAAGATTGAGAAAGGCTGGTGTAGAGCCTGTGTACTAGAATTCCCGGAATTAGCTGCCACCACTTACAGCCACCTCTTGAGATGCATTAGAACAGGCGGCTGTATACACTAGGTTTTACATAAAGCACCCACATGCACACTGACGTATGCTCCGAAAGCATGATATCTGCATCTAGAGCAGCCTTTCTCAACCTTTTCAACACAAAGGAACCCTTGAAATAACTTTCCGGTCTCAGGGAACCCCTACTAAAAATATATCTACAACTCATGATTAGTGTGATGGTCAGTGGGAAGAATGCTCCTTACACTCTCACTTCTGGTCACTGGTAAGAATTGCCGCCCAGAGGCGTTGAAGGGGGGAGCGGGGGGTGCGGGCCGCACCTGGGTGACACCCACCAGAGGGGTGACACCCGCACAGCACTGCATTGAGAGGCGCCGCGCCGACCGCGACTCTCTCCTCTTCCTCCTTCCCCTGCGCCCGCATTTCCTCCAGGAACCAGCACTGCGATCGGCAACGGCAATTGTGACAGGCAGGCGGGGAGAGGTCACGGTGCCAGTGTCCTATCACAATTGTACTCCTCAGACCGACGATGCATAGGCTCCTCCTCCACACTGACAGTATATCCACAACAGCAGGAGGAGCCTAGGAGGAGGGACATTCGTGTGTACAGAGCCGCGCTGATCTGAGGTCTGTAAATGTAGGGAGGGGAGGTATACAGAGGGGGGGGCTTACATTAGGGGGATTACACGGGGGGGGGATTGCAGGGGGGTAACATTAGGGGGATTGCAGGGGGGGTAACATTAGGGGGATTGCAGGGGGGTAACATTAGGGGGATTACACAGAAGGTGTTACATTAGGGGGATTACACGGGGGGGGCGTTACATTAGGGGGATTGCAGGGGGGGTAACATTAGGGGGATTACACAGGGGGCAGAGCTGTGCTGATGCGCTAGCCTGCTCAGTTCCCCGGATTGCCCATGCTCAATGACCGGGGGGGGTGACGCCATATTTTACCACACCAGGTGACACCAACCCTAGTGATGCCACTGTTACCCCCCCCCCCCCACTTACAGATCGATAAAAAGATTAATGGTGTCAGTTGGGAACTTATCTGAGAGGAAGAAATTGCTCATTGCTCAAGGAACCCCTAGCAACCTCTAAAGGAGCCCTGTTTGAGAAACCATGGTCTATAGCAGTGATGGAGAAGCTTGGCACCCTAGATGTTTTGGAACTACGTTTCCCATAATGCTCAACTACCCTGCAGAGTGAATGAGCATCATGGGAAATGTAGTTCCAAAACACCTGAAGTGCCAAGGTTCGCCATCACTGATCTAGAGCATACATCAGTGCACATGCAGGTGTTTTATGCAACCCCCAGCACACAACCACGTACAGCAGTCTCTTCTAATGCATCTCACAGGGGTGCTGTACACAGCAGCAGTGGGTCCCAGGAATGTCATTACGCAGGCTCTGCACACTGTACTGTCATGTTCATGAGGCCTTACTATGTTAAGAGAACCAAGACTGTATAATCTATATGGTTTAGGTGTTTGTAGAAACCCAACAAACATACCTATATGAATTTGTTGGACCACCAGTCTAAAACCTTGGGAGTTGAGCCCCCATCCACCTCAGGGAAAGGTTGTTTTTTTGTTTGTTTGTTTTTTTTATTACATTTTTAATGACTTAAGGTATACAAAACACATTCCCCAATAAATCGAATTCAAAAACTTGCGCTAAAGTGAAAAAGTGTATATATAAGAGACTGCAGCTGCTGCACAAAAAGTGCTACAACCTTAAGGCCCCATGCACACAGGGCATTTTTACAGCCGCGTTTTTTACAGCTTAAAAACGCCTCTCCATGTTTTGTAAACATTTTTTGACCTTTTTAAAAAAAAAAAAAAAAAAAATTCTGGATCTCAAAAACGCAATTGCGGTGTTTTTGCGCGTTTTTGCGCATTTAATAGCGTTGGGCGTTTTTGCAGCTCAAACCTGGAGCTCCAGAACGCACTGGTCTTGGGTTTTTGTTGCAGCTGGAAAACGCCTATGCCACTTGGAGCTCATAAAAGCTCTATGTGTGCATGACACAATAGAATAACATGGATGGGCGTTTTGCAGCTGTAAAAAAAACGTCTAACGCTGCTAACAGCAGCTGCAAAAACGCCCTGTGTGCATGGGGCCTAAATGTGATAAAAGAATATGGAGCAGCTCTAGCAGCCTATATCAAACAGTACATATCCTGGTGCAAAATACATCAATATATTTGTGACATAAATAAACAACAATATAACAATTTTATCGAATTTATGAAGTGCTTTAATGATCAGTGAAAAATTACTCTGCGTTTTGTCCCTCCTCCAGGGCGTCATCAAAGGACATCCAAAAATGTCCTTTAATGACGCCCTGGAGGAGGGGCGAAGCGCGTCGGCGTAACTTCCGGTTCGCGGCAACCAGTGACGCAATTCCCGCCTCTGTGGAACACCCACCATACAGTGGCGATCTCGGATGTTTTTTCTAAAGCCTGTCTTTGCCAGAAATCCTGTAAGTGGCGCCTAAATGCACTTGATAGCTCATGTTTAGCGGAGTTTCACTATGAAATTTTTCTCTCTCTGTTTTTCATTTATGGAGTGTGGTATATCCTTCCTGCCATAAAGTATTTTTTTGGAAAGAGCTTGTATGAGGAACCATTCTACACATCCCCAGATCATTAGATCACTGCTTTATTTGATCCCAGACTGCAAATCTGAGGATCCATTATTTTTGGTGAGTGGGGGGTCACCGAAGGGGGAATCACCTTATTTCTGTGGAAGCATCGGAGTAATTTTTTCACTGATCATTGAAGCACTTTATAAATTCTATAAAATTGTTATATTGTTTATTTATGTCACAAATATATTGATGTGTTGTGCACTCAGCACCAGGATATGTACTGTTTGATATAGGCTGCTAGCGCTGCTCCATATTCTTTTAACCACTTGCTTACTGGGCACATATACCCCCTTCCTGCCCAGGCGAAATTCCAGCTTTCAGCACTATCACGCTTTTGAATGACAATTGCGCGGTCGTGCGACGTGGCTCCCAAACAAAATTGACGTCCTTTTTTTCCCACAAATAGAGCTTTCTTTTGGTGGTATTTGATCACCTCTGCGGTTTTAATTTTTTGCGCTATAAACAAATTTTTTTTGAAAAAAACACTATTTTTTACTTTTTGCTATAATTAAATATCCCGATTTTTTTTTTTTTTTTTTTTTTTTTTTTTTTTTCCTCAGTTTAGGCCGATACGTATTCTTCTACATTTTTTTGGTAAGAAACAAGCGCATAGTGTTTGGTTTGCGCAAAAGTTATAGCGCCTACAAAATAGGGGATAGAATTATGACATTTTTTATTTTATTTTATTTTTTTACTAGTAATGGCGGTTATCTGCGATTTTTGTCAGGTCTGTGATATTACGGCAGACACATCGGACTCTTTTGACACATTTTTGGGACCATTCACATTTTTACAGCAATTAGTGCTATAAAACTGCACTGATTACTGTATAAATGTGACTGGCAGGGAAGGGGTTAACACTATGGGGCGAGGAAGGGGTTAAATGTGTGCCCTGCGAGGTGATTCTTACTGTGGGGGGAGGGGGCTGACTAGGGGAGGTGACCGATGGGTGTCCCCATGTACAAGGGACACAGCATCGGTCTCCTCTCCCTGACAGGATGTGGATCTCTGTGTTTACTCTGTGACTTTTAATCGTGGGTACCAGCCTCTGCGGCACCCCTGGGGCATGCACTGGAGGAAATCCCAGCAAAAATCACGTAAAAAAGCTGCAACTGCGAATATCGCGGGCAAGGCCGCAGCCTCGCCTAAATCCCCTGCCCAGATGGAGAACCAGGCTGACGAACCGGAGCGGCTGCCAGCTACAGCGGCCGATTTTTAAAGCTGTGCTGCAGGCCATAACTTCCCTGACAGAAAAAGTGGACCACATACAGACAAATTTAGGTTTGTGATATGTGAGGAGATTGAGGGGGTAAGTTGAGAAGGGTGATAGATCTGGGTGTCGTCAGCATAGAGGTGGTATTGGAAGCCATGGGAGGTTACAAACTGGCCCAGGGAAGAGGTATAGAGAGAATAGGAGGGGCCCAAGGACAGATTCTTGGGGTACCCCAACAGAAAGAGGAAGAGGAGTAGAGGAGATGGTGTTCTATGTCAATGTTTCTCAACTCCAGTCCTCAAGGTTGTGTTTTCAGGCCTTTCCATTATTTTGCCCAGATGATTTGATCAGTTTCACTGCCTTAGTAATTACCACAGTGAACCTCCGAGGGCTTCACAGAACAGCTGTATTTATACTGAGATTAAATTAGACACAGGTGGACTCTATTTACTAATTAGGTGACTTCTGAAGGCAATTGGTTCCACTAGATCTTAGTTGGGGGTATCGGAGTAAAGGGGGCTGAATACAAATGTAAGCCACACTTTTCACATATTTATTTGTAAAAAATGTTGAAAACCATTTCTCATTTTCTTCCCATTTCACAATTAGTGTTGGTCTGTCGCATAAAATCCCAATAAAATACATTTACGTTTTTGGTTGTAACATGACAAAATGTGGAACATTTCAAGGGGTATGAATACTTTTTAACCACTTACGGACCGCCCGCCGTCGTTATACGTCGCTAATTTGAAGAGGAATACCATTGTCATAGTAGCAGCTAGCTGCCATAACCCGGGTACCCTCTTCAAGAGCGGGCGGTCCGCTTCAAGATATAAGTGGCAGAGGTGGGGGACTTGAGTCACATGACTTGACTTAAGTCAGACTTAAGTCACCTGTTTGGGGACTTGCGACTTGCTTGACAGAATTCAATAAATGACTCGACTTGACTTTGACTTGTCACTCATGACTTGCGACTTGACTTTGACTTGTCACTCATGACTTGCGACTTGACTTTGACTTGTCACTAATGACTTGCGACTTGACTTTGGCTATATGACTTGCAATGACTTGGCACCACTAACACTGACCGCAAGCCGCCATCTGCCTACCTGATTAGCGTGTCATGCAGACAGACGGTGGCCATTGCAGTGTTTAAAAGCCGCGCCTCCTCGTCTGTGATAGGCGGAACACTCAATTTCACAGCAGGCAGTGTTCAGCCTATCACGGATATCCTCTTATCCTTGTCTGTGTTATGAGGATGAGCGGATGTCCGTGATAGGCGGAACACTGAATGCTGGGAAATTGAGTGTTCCGCCTATCACAGACGAGGAGGAGGCACGACTTTTGAATACTGGAATGGCCGCCGGGATGCCGCCGATCAGGTACACGGCTGACGGGCACAGTGAAGCATGGGCAAAGTGAGGCATGGGCACAGTGAGGCATGGGCACATAACCAATATTATTTATTGTTATCCCTCCTATTATTTTTATACAGTATGGGGTAGATCAGTATTGTGACTTGATTTGTGACTTGACCAAAATAAATGACTTGACTTGCTTGACTTCTAGCAGGGACTCGACTTGACTTGCTTGCTTTTCGTCACAGTAACTTGGGACTTGCTTGAGACTTGAAGGTTAAGACTTGAGACTTGCTTGTGACTTGCACATGTGTGACTTACTCCCATGTCTGATAAGTGGTCTCTGCGGCAGATACGCCACAAGAGCACTTTTATCGGCGGCGGAGGCAATCGCATCCTTCTGTGTCAGTGGCCTGGAGACGAGTGAGGGGAAGATGGCCCCCACCTGTCTCCATACCACTGCAGGGCGAAAGCGACGTCAAAACGTCACTTCCACCCAATGCTCTTAAAGGCCTTTTTTTTTTTTTTTTTTTTGAATGACATAAATACATTTTTTTTTTTTTTATTATTGCATTTTAGTCTAAATAGGAGTGTTTTTGACCCCAGATCTCATATTTAGGAGGACCTGTCATGCTTTTTTCTATGACAATGGATGTTTACATTCCATGTAATAGGAATAAAAGTGACCCAAAAAAACGTTTTTAAAGCGCCCCATCCCGACGAGCTCGTGCGCAGAAGAGAACGCATACGTGAGCAGCGCCCGCATATAAAAACGGTGTTCAAACCACACATGTGAGGTATCGCCGCGATCGTTAGAGTGAGAGCAATAATTCTAGCCCTAGAACTCCTCTGTAACTCAAAACATGCAACCTGTAGAATTTTTTTAAACGTCGCCTATGGAGATTTTTAAGGGTAAACGTTTGTCGCCATTCCACGAACGGGCGCAAGATTGAAGCGTGACATGCTGGGTATCAATTTACTTGGCGTAACATTATCTTTCACAATCTAAAAAAAAATTGGCTAACTTTACTGTTGTCTTATTGTTTAATTCAAAAAAGTTTTGTTTTTTTTTTCCTAAAAAAGTGCGCTTGTAAGACTGCTGCGCAAATACGGTGTGACAAAAAGTATTGCAACAGCCGGCGTTTTATTCTCTAGGGTGTTAGAAAAATATATATATAATGTTTGGGGGTTCTAAGTAATTTTCTAGCAAAAAATAAATACCGTATTTTTCGGACTATAAGACGCACTTTTTTCCCCCAGAAATATGGGTGAAAATGTCCCTGCGTCTTATAGTCCGAATACGTGACAGGCCCCGCCCCCCCCGTCGCTGGCACCGCCCCTGCCATCCGCTCTCATTGCTCCCGTAGCCACTGGAATCCCCTGACCACCGCCACTGGCTCCGCCCCCCACCGCCGCTGGCACCGCCCCTTACACATTGCTCGCATTGCAATCCAATTAGAGCCGCTCTCTCTCTTTCTTTTCTCCCTTCGGGTTACAGAAAGGGAAGGGGGGAGATATACACACAGCCCGCAGCTCTCCTCTCCCTGTCACAGCGCCGCTGCCAAGTTCTCTGGCAAATAGAGCAGCGGCGCTGTGACAGGGAGAGGAGAGCTGCGGGCTGTCTGTATATCTCCCCCGCCGCCCCCCTTCCCTTTCTGTAACCCGAAGGGAGAAAAGAAAGAGAGAGCGGCTCTAATTGGATTTGCTGGCCGCCACCCAGCTTACTGCCCACTGTTTCCCTCCCCATGATTGGCCACAGCAGAGGGCCAATCAGAAGACACTGGGGGCATCATGGGAAATGAAGTCACGGCAGAGTTCTGGCACCAGTTCCTCCAGCATGCAAACACTCTGCTGGAGGGGGTGTTAGAAGAGGAGCAAAAGAGTATACTCTGCTGGGGGACACGCTGTACCCCGCACCACCAGAGAGCCACGCTGTACCCCGCACCACCAGAGAGCCACGCTGTACCCCGCACCACCAGAGAGCCACGCTGTACCCCGCACCACCAGAGAGCCACGCTGTACCCCGCACCGCCAGAGAGCCACGCTGTACCCCGCACCGCCAGAGAGCCACGCTGTACCCCGCACCGCCAGAGAGCCACGCTGTACCCCGCACCGCCAGGGAGCCACGCTGTACCCTGCACCGCCAGGGAGCCACGCTGTACCCTGCACCGCCAGGGAGCCACGCTGTACCCTGCACCGCCAGGGAGCCACGCTGTACCCTGCACCGCCAGGGAGCCACGCTGTACCCTGCATCGCCAGGGAGCCACGCTGTACCCTGCACCGCCAGGGAGCCACGCTGTACCCTGCACCGCCAGGGAGCCACGCTGTACCCCGCACCGCCAGGGAGCCACGCTGTACCCCGCACCACCAGGGAGCCACGCTGTACCCCGCACCGCCAGGGAGCCACGCTGTACCCCGCACCGCCAGGGAGCCACGCTGTACCCGCACACCGCCAGAGAGCCACGCTGTACCCGCACACCGCCAGAGAGCCACGCTGTACCCGCACACCGCCAGAGAGCCACGCTGTACCCGCACACCGCCAGAGAGCCACGCTGTACCCGCACCGCCAGAGAGCCACACTGTACCCGCACACCGCCAGAGAGCCACAATGTACCCGCACCGCCAGAGAGCCATGCTGTACCCGCACCACCAGAGAGGGAGCCACACTGTTCCCGCACCACCAGAGAGGGAGCCACACTGTAACCTCTGTACCCGCACCACCAGAGAGGGAGAAAGACCGAGCCGCTTCCAGGATACAGTCATGCTACGCTACTGACTAGAGTCACCCCGGGCAACCCAGAGTGAGCGAACGTCCAGCCAGAGGGATCACTGTTGCGATTTCGCTGGGTCTGGTAAGAGGGCCTGTTGGCCATTATCCATTACTATTCCCAGGGACTGAGCCATTAGGAAGTGCCTAGCCTGCTATCCTCTAGGCCTTATTGACTGCCACAACGTCCCCTCTGTCCTCTTCCCATGGCGTCCCCTCTGTCCTCTTCCCAAGGCGTCCCCTCTGTCCTCTTCCCACGGCGTCCCCTCTGTCCTCTTCCCACGGCGTCCCCTCTGTCCTCTTCCCACGGCGTCCCCTCTGTCCTCTTCCCACGGCGTCCCCTCTGTCCTCTTCCCACGGCGTCCCCTCTGTCCTCTTCCCAGGGTGTCCCACCACTGATGGCATGGTCACTCTACGTTTACTATGACAATGGTCAGGCTGCATTTCATGGGCACTGGAAAATATTTTAGTACACCATTTGGTTCAGAATATTTTTTTTCTTGTTTTCCTCCTCTAAATTCTAGGTGCGTCTTATGGTGCGAAAAATACAGTAACTGGTTTTAACTTAACTCCAAATCTCAAAAAGAGGCTCGGTCCTTAAGTGGTTAAAGGATAGATTTTATATATATATTATTATACAGTGCCTTGAAAAAGTATTCATACCCCTTGAAATTGTCAGTGTGTGTATATATATATATATATATATATATATATATATATATATGTGTGTATGTATGTGTGGGAGATACTGTGTGTGTATGTATGTATGTATATATATATGTGTGTATATATATATATATATATATATATATATATATATATATATGTATGTATGTGTGTATATATATATATATATATATATATATATATACATATATATATATATATATATATATATACACACACACAGTATCTCCCACACATACATATAAGCACATATGTTTTATCTACTGTGTGTCAGCATTTGGGAGTGTTGGATCATGGTAGTAGCTGGCAGGGAAGATCACAGGACACAGCTGCTGCATTTGGAAGGAAATCCTGATACCATCTTAATGCTTTAAATGCCTGAAGTCCTGGACTGGCGAGATTGTGTAATTATTCTCACTGCACATCCAGGCTGATTCTGCGCTCATCCAGAGAGGAGTCCGCACTTTGTCTTCTCGTAAGACGACTTCTTTTTGTCTGCGATTCCAAAGGATTAGCTGCTGTTTTTCTAGAGAAGTATCGGAGGTGTCATATCTACCCCCCCCTCACCCCCATACCTACAATTATCCAATATTTCTTGGGTAGTTTCCACAACATACAAGAAAGGATCTTTTATAAATATTTATACCCAAGATGTACGCATTTTTATAATTGGTTTCACTTGTGTGAATACTGGGTGACAGTTGTGTGAATCTTGGGTGAAAACATTTATGATTGGACACCAGTAAGTAAGTGAATCCAAAACCTAAATTATTATTATTTTTTTTATAAATTTTGGATGAAGCTGGGAAAGGTTTAAACCCCTGTCAGGTTTTTATTGCTCAAAAAATACAAAATGACTGCGCTTAGGCTAAAATGGCAAGCGGACAGCAGCTGACATATATTGTGGGCAACAATTTACAAGTACAGTGGAACCTCAGATTACGAGCATAATCCGTTCCAGGGGAATGCTCGTAATCCAAAGTACTCGCATATCAAAGCGAGTTTCCCCACTGAAGTCAATGGAAACGAAAATAATTTGTTCCGCATTGACTTTAATGGCATGTAATACCGCATGCGACCAGAGGTGGGGGGGCGCCGGAGAGCCTTGGAAACGGCCGGAAAGGCCTGAGGACAGCTCGACTGACCTCGGGAACAAAGTATTTTCATGTCTTTCCGTGTCTTTCCGAGCATTTCCGAAAGGCGGCGCTTGACTTCGGCGCCCCCCCCCCCCCACCTCTGGCCAAACGCGGTACTGCACACCGCTTTGGCCTGAATCCTGTTTGTTTTGCGAGATAACACTCGCAAACTGAGTCAGGATTTTTTCAAATACAGTGCTCGTATTGCTAAACGCTCGGTAACCGCGTTACTCGCAATCCGAGGTTCCACTGTACTGTAAAACCTTGGATTGCGAGGATAATTCGGTCCGGAAACATGCTTGTAATCCAAAGCACTTGTATATCAAAGGGAATTTCCCCAAAAGAAATAATTGAAACTCAGATGATTTGTTCCACAACCATTTATTCATAAATCCTTCAGTTTATAGTCCATATAAAAAGATTATAGCAATGTGATAGGTTGTGTAACCATAAAATGTCCATCCACAAATGGAATCCTCCACGAGGGGATTAGAAGCAAAATCCAGAAGGAGCTCCAGAGTATAAAAGAGAAGAGGGGCGCCTCTAAGTGTAGCAATATGATTACATTTAATGAAGGTACAACATTTAGCAACACACATAGTTGATGATTAAAAGAGGCACATCTAATACCGTGTGTAAGCTCCATCGGACTTTTGCTGTCGGAATTTCCGCCAAGCAAAGATTGAGAGCAGGTTCTCTGTTTTTCCGACGGAAAAAAACATTCTGTAGCAATTCCGACGCCCGAAATTCCTACGCATGCTCGGAAACAAATCGACGCATGCTCGGAAGCATTGAACTTAATTTTCTTGGCTCGTCGTAGTGTTGTACGTCACCGCGTTCTTGACGGTCGAAATTTCAGAGAACTTTTGTGTGACGGTGTGTATGCTTGCCAAGCTTGAGCGGAATTCCGTCGGAAAAACCATCCAGGTTTTTGCCGACGGAAATTCCGATCGTGTGTATGCGGCATTAGTATGCAGGCATCCGGGGTAAAGCTGTCCACATAGACCATCCTCCGCACCACCGACTCTCACCGCTGTCAGTCTGCAATCGTGACCGGGAAGACTACCCTGCAGTAGAGCGTTACTTGGAACCCCCAAACATTATATAAACACACTAGAGAATAAAATGGCGGTTGTTGCAATACTTTCTGTCACATCGTATTTGTGCAGCACTTTTCTTTGAAAAAATACACTTTTTTGAATTAAAAAATAAGACACCAGTAAAGTTAGCCCAATTTTTTTTTATATTGTGAAAGATAATGTTACGCCGAGTAAATTGATACCCAACATGTCACGCTTCAAAATTGCGCGCGCTCGTGGAATGGCGACAAACTTTTACCCTTAAAAATCTCCATAGGCGATGTTTAAAACATTCTACAGGTTGTATGTTTTGAGTTAGAGGAGGTCTAGGGCTAGAATTATTGCTCTTGCTCTAACGATTGCGGCGATACCTCACATGTGTGGTTTGAACACCGTTTTCATATGCGGGCGCTGCTCACGTATGTGTTCGCTACTGCACGTGAGCTCAGTCGGAACGGGGCGCGTTAAAAATTTTTTTTTTTTTTTTTTTTTACCTCTTATTTTTTATTTTTACACTGTTCTTTTTTGACAAAAAATAAAATTGTGTCACCTTTATTCCTATTAGAAGGACTGTAAACATCCCTTGTAATAGAAAAAAAGCATGACAGGTCCTCTTAAATATGAGATCTGGGGTCAAAAAGACCTCGGATCTCATATTTACACAAAAATGCAATGATAAAAAAAAAAGAAAAAAATGTAATGTCGTTTAAAAAAAAAAAAAAAGTCACTTCAACCACTTAAGCCCCGGACCATTTTGTTGCTAAATGACCGTGCCACTTTTTGCGATTTGGCACTGCGTCGCTTTAACTGACAATTGCGCGGTTGTGCGACGTGGCTCCCAAACAAAATTGACGTCCTTTTTTTCCCACAAAAAGAGCTTTCTTTTGGTGGTATTTGATCACCTCTGCGGTTTTTATTTTTTGCGCTATAAACAAAAATAAAGCAACAATTTTGAAAAAAATTCTATATTTTTAACTTTTTGCTATAATAAATATCCCAAAAAAATAAAACAAATTTTCCTCAGTTTAGGCCGATACGTATTCTACATATTTTTGTTAAAAAAAAATCGCAATAAGCGTATATTGATTGGTTTGTGCAAAAGTTATCGCGTCTACAAAATAGGGGATAGTTTTATGGCATTTTTCTTAATAATTTTTTTTTTTACTAGTAATTGCGGCGATCAGCGATTTTTATCGTGACTGCGACATTATGGCGGACACATCGGACACTTTTGACACCATTTTGGGACCATTGTCATTTATACAGCGATCAGTGCTATAAAAATGCACTGATTACTGTAAAAATGACACTGGCAGTGAAGGGGTTAACCTGTAGGGGCGCTGGAGGGGTTAAGTGTGCCCTAGTGAGTGATTCTTACTGTAGGGGGGATGGGCTGTGTGTGACATGACACTGATCTCCGCTCCGATGACATGGAGCGGAGATCAGTGTCATTGTCACTAGGCAGAGCGGGGAGATGCTTGTTTACATTAGCATCTCCCCGCTCTATCTCTCCGTGAGACGATCGCGGGTATCCCCGCGGCGATCGAGTCTGTGGGACCCACGGTCGGGCTCATGGAGCTTGGGACAGGGTCGTGAGCGCGCTGCAGGTGGCGCGCGAGCGACCACACGGCGGCATCTTAAAGGGGACATACCTGTATGCCCATATGCCTGTCCGTGCCATTCTGTCAACGTAAATAGGCGTGCGGTGGTCGTTAAGTGGTTAAGAGCTATGGGTGGAAGTGACGTTTTGACGTGGCTTCCGCCTTGCAATGGTATGGAGAGAGGTGGGGGCATCTTCCCCTCACTCGTCTCCATACCTAACAGGGAGAAGAACCCGATTGCCTCCACCGCTACTGACGGCTCCGGTAAGCTACGGAGGGGGGTGGGTCCTCTCCCGCTGCCGATTAAAAGTGATCTCACAGCGAATCCTCTGGAGAGACCACTTTTTTCCGGAAAGCGGACCGCCAGCTGAAAAAGAGGATACCAGCGTTATGGTAGCTAGCTGCTGCCATGACAACAATATTTCTTTTCAAAGTAGCAACGTAAAATGACGGCTGGCGGTCCGGAAGTGGTTAAATGTAACCATATTGCTACACTTGGAGGCGCCTCTCTTCTGATTTATACTCAGTTGTGACGTGACGCTACTTGTATATCAAGACATCGCTTGTATATCAAGTCAAATTGTATTTAAACATTTTGCTTGTCTTGCAAAACGCTCTCAAACCAAGTTACTCTCAAACCAAGGTTTTACTGTATATAAAAGAAAAACGCAGCGCATAAGTGTCCAAAGAAGAAGAGAAAAGTCCATCAATCCCAGGAAGCACCCTGATGGGTAAGTGAACCTTGACTTAAAGTGGTTGTAAACCCTCTTGGGGAAGTTACAACTACAGGTAAGCATAGATTTAAGGCTTACCTGTAGGTGCTTGCAATATCTCCGAGACCTACACGGTCTCAGAGATATTTGCAAAAAATACTGTAACGATGTCTACAGCGCATGCGCGCCGTAGACAACGGCGCAGGCGCACTGAGCGCGCCGTGAAAAGCGGCTCCCGCGCGCCCGCACGAGAGTGACGTCACGCGACTCCGGCCAGTCACAGAGCTGGAGTTCCCGGCCCCCGGAAGAAGAGGGGGTGAAGATGGACGCTCGCTACTAGCGAGGAAATCAGGGACATCGCGGGCTTCTACTGCAGGTAAGTGACCCATAATGGGCTACTATGCGATGCATAGTAGCCCATTATGCTTTACCTTTGCAGGGAAACAAAGAGGAAGTAAACCCATCAGGGTGAGTATAAATCTTCCACCAACACCACAATAAGCCAAGGCTCTTACCCTTAGGAATGGACCACTAGGTTATAGGTCAGTGATGGCAAACCTTGGCACCCCAGATGTTTGGGAACTACATTACCCATGATGCTCAACTACAATGCAGAGTGCATGAGCATCATGGGAAATGTAGTTCCAAAACATCTGGGGTGCCAAGGTTCACCATCACTGCTATAGGTGGTCATTAGTGCCCAAACACCAATCTTCTCTAAATCGTATCCACCACGGACTGCTCCAGCATGAATCCAGGCATCTCTCCTCATGTTAAAAGGTGTAAGAACAAATACCACATCATGGTGTAGTATATCAATCCACTTAAAATTTATTAAAACCACATAGATCTACTCACACAGCAGACGATAAAAACGAGCATGTCATGTAAAATACTTTGATGGTCCACATGCACAGCGACACGTGCAGAACTTCACCCTACGCAGCGTTTCGTTGTATTAAACATCATGGGGGGCGTGGCTGCAGGCCTTAACAGTGCATATATACAGGGTGAGGACTCAAGCCCCGTACACACGATCGGTTTTACCGATGAAAACAGTCCGATGGACTTTTTTCATCGGACAAACCGATCGTGTATGGGACCCATCGGTCTTTTTTCCATCGGTTTTAAAAAATAGAACATGTTTTAAATTTTTCCCATGGATCAAAAACCGATGGCAAATTCCGATCGTCTATGGGCAAGTCCAATCAGATAAAAAAAAAACACGCATGCTCAGAATCAAGTCGACGCATGTTTAGAAGCATTGAACTTCATTTTTCTCGGCTCATCGGAGTGTTTTACTTCACCGCGTTTGGAACGGTCGGTTTTTTGACTGATGGTGTGTAGGCAAGACTGACGGAAGTCAGCTTCATCGGATTTCCGATGGACAAAACTATCAGATTAGAATCCATAGGATATCCGATCGTGTGTACGAGGCTTCACAAGAGTCAGGTTTTTTATTGCTGACATTCCACATACTGCTCCACTTGGTCACCCGCAGGCATTAAAGATGCTAAAGGCCCGGGTGAATTTAATCAGGTCTATCACCACTTCCAGTTTGAATGCCACTGTACAGGGGTTTTCAAGAAGCTAATATAAAGATAGATTTAGGTACTTATATTAGCTGTGTTTAAAAATTAATTTTTATATTATAAAGGGATGCAGTAGGGAAATGAATTATTTGATCCTCTGCATATTTTGGAAGTTTGCCCACTTACAAAGAAATGAAGGGTCTATCATTTTTATCACAGGTGTATTTTAAATGATAGAGACAGAATATCAACCAAAAATCGGGAAAAAACACATGATACAAATGTTATAAATGGAGTTGCAGTTCAGTGAGTAAAATAAGTATTTGATCCCCAAGCAAAACATGAGTTAGTACTTGGTGGAGAAACCCTTGTTGGCGAGTACAGAAGTAAGACGTTTCTTGTAGTTGATCAGGTTTGCACACATCTCAGGAGGGATTTTGGTCCACTCTTCTTTACAGATCTTCTCTAAATCCTCGAAGTTTCAGCTCCCTCCATAAATATTCTATAGGATTAAGGTCTGGGGACTGGCTAGGCCACTTTGTGACCTTTTTAATGTGCTTCTTCTTGAGCCACTCCTTTGTTGCCTTGGCGGTATGTTTTGGGTCATTGTCATGCTGGAAGATTCATCCACGACCCATTTTCTGTGTTCTGACTGAAGGAAGAAGGTTCTCATCCAAGATTTTACAATACATGGCCCCGTCCATTGGTCAGTCAATGTGGTAAAGTCGGCCTGTACCTTTTTAGCAGAGAAACAGCTCCAAAGAATCATGTTTCCACCACATGGCGAGTTGAGTTATTGCCAGAGCTCAATTTTGGTCACATCTGACCACAGCACTTTCTCCCAATCCTTCTCTGAATCATTTAGATGTTCATTGACAATCTTCAGATTATCTGTACACGTGCCTTCTTGAGAAGGGGGACTCACATTGTTTGGAGGAAGAAAAATGCTGACTATGACCCTAAGAACACCATCCCTACAGTGAAGCACGGAGGTGGAAACATGATGCTTTGGGGCTGTTTCTCTGCTAAAGGTGCAGGCCGACTTTGCAGCAGTGAAGGGCCAATGGACGGGGCCATGTATTGTAAAATCTTGGATGAGAACCTTCTTCCTTCAGCCAGAACACTGAAGATGGGTCATGGATTGTTCTTCCAGCATGACAATGACCCAAATCATACCGCCAAGGCAACAAAGAAGTGGCTCAAGAAGAAGCCAATTAACCACTTAAAGGGGTTGTAAAGGTTTGTTTTTTATTTTCTAAATAGGTTCCTTTAAAGTGGTTGTAAACCCACTTTTTCAACTTGCACTTACAGGTAAGCCTAGAATAAGGCTTACCTGTAGGTGCAAGAAATATCTCCTAAACCTACACGGTTTAGGAGATATTTACTAAAATGACAGGCGCCGCTGTCTACGGCGCATGCGCGCCGTAGACAACGGCGCATTCATGGGGTTAATCCCATTCACAAATTCGGCTACTTCCCAGCAATCGCTGGGCATAGCCGAATTTGACGGCTCCCGCGCGCGGAGTCACGTCTTCGCCGCTTCGGCCAATCACAGCGCCGGAGCGGCGCTGTGATTGGCTGATGCGGCGATACCCGGAAGTAACATTCCGGTTACCGCCGCAGCGATGGCTGCGGCTGGAGAGAGGGACACGGACGGCTTCGGGGGTCCCGATCTAAGGTAAGTGGTACATGATGAGCTAGTATGCTAGTCATACTAGCTCATTATGCCTTTCTCTTGCAGGTTGTCTAAAAAAAAAAAAGTTTTAGTGGGTAACCACTTTAAGCTAGTGCATTGTTGGTTCACTTACCTTTTCCTTTGATTTCCCTTCTAAATGTTTTTTTTTCCTTTGTTTTCTTTGTCTGAATTTCTCACTTCCTGTTCCTCCTCAGTAAGCTGTTCTGGCTGACTAAACACCGCTCGGATGTTGGTGTGAAGTTTACTGAGGAGAAACAGGAAGTGAGAAATTCAGACAAAGAAAAAAAACATTTAGAAGGGAAATGGAAGGAAAAGGTAAGTGAACCAACAATGCACTAGCTTAAAGGAACCTATTTAGGAAATAAAAAACAAACCTTTACAACCCCTTTAAGGACCGCTGCCTGTACATATACGTCAGCAGAATGGCACGGCTGGGCATAAGCACGTAGTATATATATGTCCCCTTTTAAGATGCCCAGCCGTGGGCCGCACTCGCGACCTGGTCCTTAACTCCGGGACCGGGACCCGCGGACCCGATCGCCGCCGGTGTCCCGCGATCGGGTCACAGAGCTGAACAACGGGGAGAGGTAAGTCTAAACAAACCTCTCCCCGTTTCTTCCTAGTGAGACTGTCACTGATCGTCTGTTCCCTGTCATAGGGAACGACGATCAGTGACATCACACGCCAAGCCACGCCCCCCACACAGTACGAATCACTCATTAGGTCACACTTAACCCCTTCAGCGCCCCCTACAGGTTAACCCCTTCACTGCCAGTGTCGTTTTCACAGTAATCAGTGCATTTTTATAGCACTGATCGCTGTAAAAAATGACAATGGTCCCAAAATGGTGTCAAAAGTGTCCGATGTGTCCGCCATAATGTCGCAGTCACGATAAAAATCGCTGATCGCCGCCAATACTAGTAAAAAAAAAAAAAATATTAATAAAAATGCCATAAAACTATCCCCTATTTTGTAGACGCTATAACTTTCGCGCAAACCAATCAATAAACGCTTATTGCGATTTTTTTTTTTTTTTACCAAAAATATGTAGAAGAATACGTATCGGACTAAACTGAGGAAAAAAAAAGTTTTTTTATATATTTTTGGGGATATTTATTATAGCAAAAAGTTAAAAATTTCATTTTTTTCAAAATTGTCGCTCTATTTTTCTTTATAGCGCAAAAAATAAAAACCGCAGAGGTGATCAAATACCACCAAAAGAAAGCTCTATCTGTGGGGAAAAAAGGACGTCAATTTTGTTTGGAAGCCACGTCGCACGACCGCGCAATTGTCAGTTAAAGCGACGCAGTGCCGAATCGCAAAAAGGGGCCTGGTCTTTAACCAGCCAAAATGGTCCGGGGCTGAAATGGTTAAGGTCATGGAGTGGCCTAGCCAGTCTCCCAGACCTTAATCCCATAGAAAATGTATGGAGGGAGCTGAAAATTTTAGTTGCTAAGCGAAAGTCAAGAAACCTTAAGGATTTAGAGAAGATCTGTAAAAAGGAGTGGACCAAAATCCCTCCTGAGATGTGCAAACCTGATCACCCACTACAAGAAACGTCTTACTTCTGTGCTTGTCAACAAGGGTTTCTACACCAACTACTAAGTCATGTTTTGCTTGGGGGATCAAATACTTATTTTACTCACTGAACTGCAACTCAGTTTATAACATTTGTATCGTGTGTTTTTTTTCTGGATTTTTGGTTGATATTCTGTCTCCATCAATTAAAATACACCTATGATAAAAATGATAGACCCTTCATTTCTTTGTAAATTTCCACAAAATCTGCAGAGGATCAAATCATTATTTTACCCCACTGTACATAACTTGATTAAAAGGGTGTTCATTTTTATCTGCCTGTACTGTTGATGTAAATTTTTGGGTGCGATGGGTATGTTATATTTATAGAGATGGCGTGTTCTTTTGCAGAAAGGTCAGATGTTTGTGTTCACCGGTATGCTGGGCGCAGTGGCGGACGGTAACCAGCTTGCCTTCATTCTGAGTCATGAAATGGCGCACACTATTCTAGATCATACGGTGAGTACACTTCAGTCCCCCTCCCAAATCTCCTGCAGGTACACGTGATATACACAGCGATCTGCAACTCTTGACTCACCCTGGCGTCAGTGAATTCCCGATTCAGAAGAGGTGAGAGTTGCAGTAATGCTGGTTCTGGGGCGGTGAAGCTGCCTGCATTCAGCTTTTTTATGTGGTTCCATCCAGGAATCCACTTAGACCCCGTTCACACTGGTGCAATGTGATTGTGACACGATTTTATGCCTGTGCATTTTTTTTATGTGATTTTCTTCCTGTGACTACTGATGATGCTGCTGCTACTACTACTACTAGTACTTTTACTACTGCTACTACAACTAGTACTTTTACTACTGCTACTACTACTAGTACTTTTACTACTGCTGCTACTACTAGTACTTTTACTACTGCTGCTACTACTAGTACTTTTACTACTGCTGCTACTACTAGTAGTAGTACTACTACTGCTATTCGTACTGATACTTCTATTACTGCTACTAGTACTACTATCACTATTATTACTAGTGCTGCCACTATTACTACTACTATTACTATTACTGCTACCACTACTATTACTACTACTACTAGTACTGATACTTCTATTACTGGTACTAGTACTACTATGACTATTACTACTAGTGCTGCCACTATTACTACTACTACTACTACTAGCAGGGCTTTTTTTCAGCGGGAACGCAGTTCCGGCACCTCCTGGACTGACTGTATGTAATGGCAAGGGGTGCTGGGGTGTGCTGCAGGGTATTGATGCTCACTGCTGGTGGATCTATTCTAGCTGGAGGGGATCTATTTTTGCAGGGGGGATCTATTGTTGCTGAGGAGGTCTATTGTTGCTGGTGGGGGACCTATTTTTGCTGGGGGGTCAGTTGATCTACTGTTGGGGGAGGGATCTATTGTTGATGGCTGTGCAAAGATCTGTTGATGCTGCCGGGAGTCTATTGTTGCTGGGGGGGACATTTTGTTGTGGGTGGTACATTGTTAGGGGGATCTATTGTTGCTGGCTGAAGGGGATCTATTTTACTACTTTTCTTGATATCCATTACCAAATTCCATACAAATTACTTGGCACCACAAAATGATACTTGGTTCTGTATAGTCTAAACGGGGCGGTACTGGGAGGTCTCTCTCTCTCTGTCTCTGTCTCTGTCTCTGTCTCTGTCTCTGTCTCTCTCTCTCTCTGTCTCTCTCTCTCTCTCTGTCTGTATTTTACTTAATAAATTGTGCTACACTCTGCCGGTTTGGTGCTTTCTTCCCTTCCTTGCTACTACTACAACTCCTTGCTACTACTACAACTCCTATTACTAGTTATATTACTACAACTACTGCTACTATTACAAAAACAATAAACAAAAGAAAGAGGGTGAGAACACCCTCTTTCTTTCATTTACTCTTTCAGTGGTTTGAGGACAACCCCAGTCCTACAGGGGACAGCAAGGATTCAAGAAAATTATCCATTCATGCAACAGAATAGTACTTCCTATTGACTCTACTCACTCATGCGCAGGAGATAACTGTTGTTGTTGTTACTATTACTGCTACTAGTACTAATACTATTACTACTACAGCTACTATTACTACTAAAACTACTATTACAGCTACTCTTACTACTACTGTTATTACTACTATCACTCCCACCACCACTACTACTACTACTGGGATTTGCCTCGGAGGAGACCTGAGGGTTAGCAAAAAACCTGCATTCGCTTTTCAAAAATCGCATGATCGCATCTACATGCAATTTCTCTGTGTTTCCATTTAAGGCTATGGGGCCAAAATCGCACTGGAATCGCATCAAAGTAGCACAGGAACCTTTTTCAAAAAATCACTCCATGATGAGTCGCGTTGATGTGACTGTCCACCATTCAAGACAATGTGATTTCCATTGTGCGATTCTGTGCAACTCAGAGCAGGAAATATGTCACCAGCACACCAGGGAGCTCCAAAGTATTGGGACGCCTGCCTTTACACACATGAACTTTAATGGCATCTCAGTCTTAGTCCGGAGGGTTCAATATTGAGTTGGCCCCGCCCTTTGCAGCTATAACAGATTCAACTCTTCTGGGAAGGCCGTCCACAAGGTTTAGGAGGGTGTCTATGGGGATGTTTGACCAGTCTTAGAATTTAAAGGGATGCAATGTTCTTGAGCTTTTCTTGCTCTTTTCTTTACTCGAGTATAAGCCGAGGGGGGCATTTTCAGCAACATAATGTGCTGAAAATCTTGGCTTATACTTGAGTATATATACGATATTTTAGTTTCAGTTTTTGGCCAAATGCCTCCTGCATTTTCAGTCCATCATTTTCATTTCAGTGCACCACAAATTTTTATTATATTGCAGCCTACCAATTCTTATGCCCTGTACACACGTTCGGAATTTCCGATGGAAAAAGTCAGACAGAATTTTTTCATCGGATATTTTGACCGTGTGTATGCCGCATCGGACTTTTTCCGTCGGAAATTCCAACGGAGTTAGAAAGAGAACATGTTCTCTTTTTTCCAATGGAAAAAAATTCTGTCAGAAATTCCGTTCGTCTGTATGGAACTCCAACGGAGAAAAGAAAAACACGCATGCTCGGAAGCATTTTCTCGGCTCGTCGTAGTGTTTTACGTCACCACTTTCTTGACGGTCGGAATTTAGTGTGACCGTGTGTATGCAAGACCGCTTGAGCGGAATTCCGTCGGAAAAATCCGTCTGAGTTTATCCCGACGGAAAAACCGGTTGTGTGTACGAGGCGTTAGATGTGATGGCTGCATTTGTTTTTTTCTATTTTATATTCACCTGATGATCCAGCCAGTAAGTCTAATGTTTTTCAACAGGACAAGCTGTCCTGTACATGTAGCAATTTGAGGGTTGAGACAAACCATTTACCACTGCCATAGGTGCTTACAGTGATCATCTTTTATTTATTTATGTATCGCCTTTATCCCAAAAGGGAAAAAAAAAAAACAGTTTGCTGTAATTGATTACAAAGTATTGGCTGGAGTTCAGCTTCAATTTGTTAGTGTAGTTAAAGCGTGATTCCACCCGCAATTTTTTTTTTTTTTTTTTGTTAGCAGCTACAAACACTGCAGATGCTGACTTTTAATAAGGACACTTACCTGTCCAGGGAGCCTGCGATGTCGGGCCCCCCAAGGCCAATCCCTCGATCCTGGCAAGTCCCCGCGCCGCCATCCTCACTAAGGGAAACAGGCAGTGGAGCCTTGCGGCTTCACTGCCCGTTTCCTACTGCGCATGCGCGAGTCTCGCAGTGTTTTCTGGATGGGCGGCTGTTCTCTGGGATACACACAGTTCCCAGAAAGCAGCGCGCCCCATTTCCCAGAAGACAACGCGAGGAGGACGAGGAAGAAGACCAGCCGAGGACTAGGAAGAGGCAGATTAGGAACATCCGCATAGCAACCGCCTTTTCTGGTGAGTAAAATTATTATTTTTTTCTATTTTTTTGCAGGATTTTTGTGTATTTATTTTTTATTTTTAGGGTGGAACTCCACTTTAAATCTGCTAGTATACCCCCCCCCTCCCAACTAACAATGCTGCTGTCCAAAGATGATCCCTGTGCTCCTTCATCCAGAGTGGGGGGGCGCTCTAATACAGGAGGTGTGTTACTGGCCAGATCACCAGATGAAAGCAGGGGGGGGGGGGGGGAAGCCTAAAGAAATCTAATGCAGCCACCACATCTAATAATTGGGAAGTTTTTGGTTTTGAGTTTAATACAGCTTTAAGTTTTGTAAAGAGATGCCACATTTCTGTGTATTGCACAAAGAAGCTTTAGCTTTTCAATTGATAAAGTCTTGATTGAATAGTAAATTAGTGCTCATGGTGTGTAATCAGTACTATTTTGTAGCTTTATACCTGCACAGTTTTTATTTTAATTTTTTTTCTCTTAAGATTCTCCAAGCCGAATCCTCCTGCTTCTGAAAGCTTGCGTAAATACAGTGGCAAGAAAAAATATGTGAACCCCTTGGAATTACTGTATATACTCGAGTATACGCCAAGTTTTTCAGCACGTTTTTTGAAAAAGCTCCCCTCATGTTATACTCAAGTCCCGCTGTTCATGCAGTCTTTACTGCAGTCGGTGGCCTTCTTCTCGTCCGTGATAGACGGAACATTGATGCAATGCTGGGATCAGTGTTTAGTGTTCCGACTATCACGGACGAGGAGGAGGGCGGGGCTTTGTTACAGTGGACGGCCGCCGACGACTGCAGAAGCATGGAGGTACACAGGAGATCAGATGGGCACAGTGAGGCTGCACAGTGAGGCTGCAGATGGGCACAGTGAGGCTGCAGATGGGCACAGTGAGGCTGCAGATGGGCACAGTGAGGCTGCAAATGGGCACTGTTGACCCTCTTTTCCACTTACAGTAGCTGCTGCATTCTCATCCTAGGCTTATACTCAAGTCAATACGTTTTCCCAGTTTTTTGTGGTAAAATTAGGTGCCTCGGCTTATATTCAGGTCGGCTTATACTCGGGTATATACTGTAACTGATTTTCTGCAGTAATTTGCCATAAAATGTGATCCGATCCTCACCTCAAGGCCCCTTTCACACGGGCGCCTCTGTCTTGCGGATTCTGCTTCCTCAGCAGGGGATCGCTCCACTGATCTCCACTGAGCAGATAGATGACAGGTCCATGTCTGCTGTGCTGTGCAGAGCGGACACGGACACAGTCCCACTCTCCTCGAAGGGAAAATCGTGTGGAAACGGACTGCTTGTCCGTTTTTTCATCCGATCCTACCTGATCCACCAGATGGATGGCAAATAGGACCACCATCCATCTGGAGTTTGCGGGCAGGATCGGATCGGATGGCGGCGGGTGTCAGCGGACAGCTGACATCCGCCACTCCCATAGGGGAGACTGGAGGGTCCGATCAGGTCCGCCTGTCCGTTTGTCCGTTTTTCAGCCCTTGTGAAAGGACCCTAAAGCCTCGTACTCACTCACGATCGGATTTTCCAACGGGAATTGTGTGATGACAGGCTGTTGCCGGAAAAATCCGACCGTTTGTACGCTCCATCGGACAATTGCTGTCGGATTTTCCGCCAACAAATGTGGGATAGCATGCTTTAAAATTGTGTTGGCGGATTATCCGATTCTGTGTACACAAGTCCGTCGGACAAAAATCTAAAGTACAAACACGCATGCTCGGAAGCAATGCTCACCATAACACAAAATTAGCAGAAGTTGCCCAAAGGGTGGCGCTAAAGAGCTGAAAAAACACGTAGTTTCGTGTTTATTGGCCGACAATTCTTTGCCGTTTTGTATGCAATACAAGTTCACGGCCAACGCCCTTCGGGCAAAAGTCCTTACGCTTTGTCCGATGAAAATCTGATCGTGTGTACGAGGCTTAAGTCTCAACAATAGACAAACACTGACAGCTGACGGATGCCTAAACACTTTGAGATCGCTTTGTATCCCTTTCCAGCCTTATACAGATCAACTTCTTTTGACTGTATGTCTGCAGAGGAGCTCTTTTTTTTGTAAAACATGCTTCACATCAGCTGTTGCTTCTTATGAACAGCAATCTTAACCCCTTACCGCCGAGCGAACACACATATATATGCCGGTACCGTTTTTTTTAGAGCCGGCGGTTGGGTTAACCGATGCGGTTAAAAGCCGCTCGTTTGTTATCCCACAGGAGCGGAAAGGGACTCCACCCCCCCTTTCCGCCGCTGTTCCTGGGCCTCCCATTCCACCGGGAGACCTAATCCGCGATCCGACACTAGACACCGCCGGCTACAGAGAGACTGAATCAAAGCCGGAAACGGCTTAGATCGAGTCTCCGATGTGTAAACACGGAAGCGATGTCACTTCCAGTTTACTCGGCTGCCAATGGCACAGATTTTTAACCACATCAATGCTGGGCACTTTAGCCCCCTTCCTTCCCAGACCAATTTTCAGCTTTCAGCGCTCTCGCATTTTCAATGACAATTGCGCGGTCATGCTGCACTGTACCCAAATGAAATTTTTATCATTTTGTTCACACAAATAGTGCTTTCTTTTGGTGGTATTTATTCACGACTACGTTTTTTATTTTTTGCGATATACGCGAAAAAAGAGCGGAAATTTGGAAAAAAAAATATTTTCGTCTTTCTATTTTTAAAAAAATCCAATAAAATCGAATTTTGTCATAAATTTAAGCCAAAATGTATTCTACTACATGTTTTTGGTAAAAAAAATTCCGTTAAGTGTATAATAATTGGTTCGTGTGATCACGGACATATTACGCAAATGATCATGTACAGATGTGCGCAGGTGATCACGGACATATGTGTGCAAATGATCATTGGGACATATGATTTTACTGTCACATATGTGGGGGACAGGTGTTTTTACTGTGTGGGGACATGTGTGTGTGTGTGTGTGTGGGGACATGTGTGTGTGGGGACATGTGTGTGTGGGGACATGTGTGTGGGGACATGTATTTTGGGGACATGTATGTTTGTGTTTACACTGTGTGGGGTGACACTAGGCTGGTGATCAGTGAGTAAAAAGCTGAAAAAAACAGCTCATACTCACTGATCACCAGCCAGCTGCAGCGATCCGCTCTCCTCTCCTCACCGACGACTTCTGTGTGAGGAGAGCTGATTGCCTAGCAACCGGCTCTCTGTTTACATCACATGACGGCTGTGATTGGACACGGCCGTCATGTGATAAGGAGGGCCAATCACAGAGCCCTCCTGCCGAATCGAGATGCGCCGTGTCCGGGTGACACGCGTGCTTCGGGAGCGCGCCGCTGCGCGGGAACGCGCGCGCGATCCCCCTCCTTCTGAGGGACGTTCCTGAACGTCCACTCAGAAGGAGAGAGCGCCCACCCGGCCGTATATATATATATACAGTGGGCGGGTGGGAAGTAGTTAACCACTTGCCGCCCGCCCTATAGCGGATTGACGTCGGCAAAGTGGTTGCAAAATCCTGACAGGACGTCATATGAGTGCCCATCCGTGTCGCCTATCAGTGCCCATCCGTGTCGCCTATCAGTGCCCATCCGTGTCGCCTATCAGTGCCCATCCGTGTCGCCTATCAGTGCCCATCCGTGTCGCCTATCAGTGCCCATCCGTGTCGCCTATCAGTGCCCATCCGTGTCGCCTATCAGTGCCCATCCGTGTCGCCTATCAGTGCCCATTCGTGCCGCCTATCAGTGCCCATTCGTGCCGCCTATCAGTGCCCATTTGTGCCGCCTATCAGTGCCCATTTGTGCCGCCTATCAGTGCCCATTTGTGCCGCCTATCAGTGCCCATTTGTGCCGCCTATCAGTGCCCATTTGTGCTGCCTATCAGTGCCCATTTGTGCTGCCTATCAGTGCCCATTTGTGCTGCCTATCAGTGCCCATTTGTGCTGCCTATCAGTGCCCATTTGTGCTGCCTATCAGTGCCCATTTGTGCCGCCTATCAGTGCCCATTTGTGCCGCCTATCAGTGCCCATTTGTGCCGCCTATCAGTGCCCATTTGTGCTGCCTATCAGTGCCCATTTGTGCTGCCTATCAGTGCCCATTTGTGCTGCCTATCAGTGCCCATTTGTGCTGCCTATCAGTGCCCATTTGTGCTGCCTATCAGTGCCCATTTGTGCTGCCTATCAGTGCCCATTTGTGCCGCCTATCAGTGCCCATTCGTGCCGCCTATCAGTGCCCATCTGTGCCGCCTATCCGTGCTCATCTGTGACGATTATCCGTTCCACCTATCAGTGCCGCATATTAGTGCCCATCATCAGTGCCACCTCATCGGTGCCACCTCATTGGTGCCACCTCATCGGTGCCCGTCAGTGCAGCCCCATCAGTGAAGGAGAAAACTTACTTATTTAAAACGTTTTGTAACTGAAACAAAAAAAATACAATTTTTTTCAAAAATTTTGGTCATTTTTATTTTTTTTAGCAGAAAATAAAAATCCCAGAGGTGATCAAATACCACCAAAAGAAAGCTCTATTTGTGGGGAAAAAATGATAAAAATTTAGTTTGGGTACAGTGTAGCATGACCGCGCAATTGTCAATCATAGTGCAACAGCGCAGAAAGCTGAAAATTGGTCTGGGCAGGAAGGTGTTTAAGTGCCCAGTATGGAAGTGGTTAAAGAAAACTACAGTATTCAGAATCTCTATTTTTGGTGATCTTGAATACTTTGAAGTGCAAAGGAGGGATTTGGGGTCGATTCCTCCATAAAGGGTACCTGTCACCACCTATTACTGTCACAAGGGATGTTTACATTCCTTGTGACAGCAATAAAGGTGATCAAAATGTATTTATTTTTTTAAAGAGACAACGTAAAAATAAATAAATACATTTTATAAAGCACCCCCCCCCCCCCCCCCCGTCCCAGTGAGCTCCTGCAGCAAAGAAAACGCATACGTACGTCACGCCCGCATATGTACACAGTGTTCAAATCACACATGTGAGGTATCGCCTTGATCGTTAGAGCGAGAACAATAATTCTAGCACCAAAAAAATTGGAAAAGGGGTGCCCCTGGGATTGTGTGGATTGGAATAAATTATGGATTGCCACCAAGTATATATAGAAAAATATAAAGAATTTTATTTTACATAATACACATATATATCAAAATGGTTTAAAATCAAAGAAAGGAACAGACATATACAGTCATTAAAGAACAATTGCATGAGGACACCTTACTACTTGAGACATATAAGTCATATAGCTAGTGGTGACACAACCGACATGTTTCGGATACTCGAGCTATATCTGTGATAGCCTCCATTATTTCCTTCTTCAAGGTTCATGCAATAGTTTGAAGACAATTTAGTCTCTATATAAGAGAAAAAACACAACATAGTATGTGATAGCTGTATAATACACAACAGTGTACTGGCATGATTACATTATTTTGAATTTCTCCCATATGTGGGCAGCTAGAAGATAGACATTGTTGCAAGGAGAAAATAAAAATAAAATAAAAAATAAAATAACAATGAGAGAGGAAAAGAAGAAAGGGGGAGGGGAGAGAGACGAAGGGAAAAGGAAGAATAAATATACATGAAAGTTCATTTAAGAATACATGGATGTATATAAACATCGTATAATTGTATGTCTATACGATACAGTACATCTATATCAAATAGTGTTGCATACATACATTTCCAATGGTAATATAAACATCAGCCGTTTGGAGGAATTGTCCCGGTGATATAGAGCCCAAACGGATATGGTGCGGGTTTAATGGTCGCATAAAGACAATGCAGCGGCCAAAAAGACACTGCAGACAAGATGACAGAGCCACGGGGAAATGTATAAGAGGACCAACACCAAAAACGCCCCTCAAAGCTCACAGGGAAGCCTCAAATTGCAGCGGACAGACTGCCACGGCCTCTCTGTAAAAACATACATACATGGATTATAGTTTCTAGATCGCAGACCAGCCCTGTAACCAGGCATCCCATAACTCTGATGAAGTGTTTAAAAAGAAGCTTAATACCTGTCAATGTGGCGCAAGAACATCCACACTCTGGCTGTGCGGCAATTGGCCAAGTCAGGTGGGACTTTTTATAGAGCTGTCGCTGGTGTTGCAGCCAATCAGCTCAAATGGCGCCAAAGGTAAAGCTGCAAAAGGGAGGAATTCAACCAATGGGGTAGAGCGTGGGAGGCCACAACAGGGCTAGACTATGCGTCCGGGTAGAAACCCAATTAACTGCGTATTGTAAATGAAAAGAGAGGTTCTTATAGGACAGGCATCGCATACAGAGGCCGCCCTCGATCCCGGCGGCGTCCGGCGTCACCGCGCACCCACGCAGACGTGAAGGACGTCCACGACACCGGCGCGGTGACGTCAGACGTCGACCCGACCGCCAGCACAACGAAAAGGGCGGAAGTGCTAAAAGAAAATCACTCCGTTGCCCGCACCAGACCCAAAAAGGTCAGCGCAAAGGCAGCACAATTGTATGTGCTGCGCCAAACGGCGCCATCGGAGGAATGGGGAAAAATTGACTAATCCAACACCCCATGGGTAGTAAAACGTGTAACATGAATACCCTCCGTCCCATATGTATGTAATTCTTGGGACAGGGAGAGAAATTTATTCATATGCACATAACCGTCCATTTGCTCAAGTATGAGCAGTCAGCCCCCGATTATCAAAACAACCGGGGGCTGTTTTTGTGCTGGGGAGTGTCAGTGGGCCCAATGGGTGGTCCCCAAATCCCCGGGCTCCAATATGTCAAAAAGTGCAGGGTACAATTGTCATTTGATTAATTTCTAAATAATAAACAGTAATCAACAATGTAATAACTAGGCACTAATCTCCAGTGGGCGAATCATCAGGTAAAGTTCCACCAAATAAATCCAATCTT
Source organism: Rana muscosa (assembly GCA_029206835.1). NCBI lineage: Eukaryota > Metazoa > Chordata > Amphibia > Anura > Ranidae > Rana > Rana muscosa. The sequence continues at coordinate 24,428,026 of CM055120.1, read as the reverse complement.
GTTTAAAAAGGATTTTTTAGTTTTTACATAAATATCTAACCGGCATACATCAGAAACATTAGTACACATGTTATACAGCTGGCAGAGTTCATACATATTTATTTATTTTCAAAAAAAAAAAAAAAAAACCAACACACAAACACGGTATAAACAAATTGTTGAGCTCAGTTTAGCAGATCCCTATCAAACTTCGCAGATGTAAAACCTGGTAGGAAGGGTTTAAAGTTAATTGCCTGGTTCAAGCCAGGGGGTGAGGTGGCGTTGAGGATCGAGATCCATCTCAGCTCCCTTTGAAGAAGGTGCTTGTTAAGGTCACCTCCCGCGGGGGCTGCGGTGGACCCTGTCCAAAACTAACACCTCAAGGTTTGGTACGCAATCTCCATGAACTTGGGCAGCATGTCTGCCAAGAGGGAGATCAGGATTTTGTTCCTTCATCCCTTTTAGATGCCGGTAAATTCTCTGCCACAATTTTTGTATAGTTTTTCCTACATAAAAGCAGTTACAACTGCAAATAATGAGATATACTACGTCCGTAGTTTGACAGTTTGCATAATGTTTTGGTCGAAATTTTTGGCCATTCGGTAGCCGAATGTTCTTTCTAGTGTTCATATATTTACAGTATGTGCAATTACCACATTGGAAAGTTCCCAGGTCCTTACATGGATCTCCCCTATTGGTGTTCTCAAATTCACTCTGCACTAGCATGTCCTTCAGGGACGTTGCTCGTCTATAGGTAATAGTTGGCCTGGGGGGTACTAATGGTCCTATCACAGGATCTGCTGTAAGTAGATGCCAGTGCTTTTGGTAGATTTTAAGAAGTTCAGCGTGATCATCAGAATAAGTGTTAATAATACGATGATCACTTTCACTTTTTTTAGATTTAGATATTAATAATTCGTGTCGATTTAGATTTGAAGTGCGTTTAAAGGCCTTTTTGAGGCACTTATGGCTGTATCCCCTTGCTAGAAGTCTTTGCCTTAAGTTATTAGCTTCTCTTTTATAATCGACCTCGTTAGAGCAATTTCTTTTTATTCTTAAATATTGTCCATAGGGAATAGATTCAACTAGGGATTTAGGGTGAAAACTAGAAGAATGTAGGATTGTATTGCCTGCACTTGGTTTGCGGAACAGCTTACATGATAACATGTTTTGCTTGTCCCTGAAGATCTCCACATCAAGGAAGGTTATGGTATTTGGGTCTGATGTCATTGTGAACTTAAGATTAAAAGTATTTAAGTTTAGGGCGATGAGACACTCATCCAAGCATTGCTGGGAGCCCGTCCATACGATGAAGATATCATCAATGCACCTGTGCCATAGAGCTACATGGCACAGGTACATTGAGAGATCCCCACTGGAAAAGATTGAATGCTCCCATTCCCCCAGGTACAGGTTGGCGTAGCCAGGGGCACAACTGGTGCCCATGGCTACGCCCTGTACCTGGAGGAAACATTGACCATCAAAAGTGAAGACATTGTGTCTCAGTATGAAATCCAAGGACTGGATTATAAATTCATTGAACAAACGTTCATGGTGACTGGTTTGTGATAGAATATGTCTAATACAAGCAATACCTAAAGAGTGAGGAATCGAGCTGTAAAGTGCCTCCACGTCGATACTGACCAGGATCGAATCTATAGGAATTTGTACTCCCTCGATAATGCGTAATAAGTGAGGTGTATCTTTAACATAAGAGGGGATGCTCTGAACAAAGGGTTTTAAATGCTCATCAATGAGTCGTGAAAGATTTTCAATAATAGCTCCGTTTCCAGATATAATAGGACGTCCTGGGGGATTTAGGGGGTCCTTGTGAATTTTGGGGAGTGAGTAGAATGTTGGTGTACGGGGAAAGGAGGTGCGAACAAATTCCCAAGTTTTTTTAGAAATGACATTGTTTTGAAAAGCTTCATCTACCAAAGTGTAGAATTTTTTATTAAAGGCATCTACAACACCCCTACTGACTGGGCGATACCACTCATGATTTCTCAATATGTTAAAACACATTTCAAGATATTGGGGGTTGTCCATGATGACAATGTTTCCTCCTTTATCCGATAATTTAATCGTAATTTGATGATTTTTGGATAGATTTTTTAAGGCCATCTTTTCAGTAGGAATAAGATTTGTATGTCTGGGTGTTATAGGTACTAGGTTATTTATTTCTTGGCTGATATTTTTAAGAAAATTAGATACACCTGGATTTGAGCTAGGCACTGGGTATAAGGTAGATGTTTTTCTTTCTCGTACATCACGGGACACAGAGCGACATAGTCATTACTAATGGGTTATATAGTTACCGTCAGGTGCTGGCACTGGCAACTTCCAAAACCGGAAGTACCCTCCCCTATATAAGCCCCTCCCATCCGGGAGCACCTCAGTTTTTTTGCCAGTGTCTAAGGTGTTGGCCAAGAAGAAACATGTGTTTTTCACTGAGCTTGCGTACAGGTTCTTTTGGGCCTCAGTAAGCTATTCCGGATCCGACCAAAAAAGCTTCATAGCTAAACGGTCGGTACCCGGGCCTTGCAGAGAAGAGCAAGGTTCTGCCTGTAATGCTTCTCTTAGGAGAGCTGGACCCTGGGATCCAGAGCTCTGGTCATACCCACGACCAAGATGTTTTCTGTGCAGGGTGCTATACAGGTCCAGGGGAGTGGAATCCTTGGGAACCCGGTCCCTGAAGGTTTGATTACAATGCCTGCCGTGATAGGTGAAGTTTGGGCTTTTGTGGACCAAACAAAGTCCTGCGGCGGGGAACAGGTAAGTGGGGGCCCCCAGGAACTTGGTTCTATTGGGGGACCCCCAAGCCTAATTTGTCTTTCTGTCTGTTACCTAACGGTATTCCCGCTAATATCTGTGCATGCCTGTAACTACTAAAAAAAATGTAATAATTTTTAATGGTGGTCAAGAAAAAAAAAAAAAAAGAATGTTTTTTTATATATGTTTAGTATATTAAACTGCGGTACCTGTGTTTGTCCACTAGAGGCCGCTGTGGAATGTTTTTCTTGTCATATGGACTAGTTTCTTCTCAGAGAGCAAAGTCCAGGCAGCTGGTGAGTTCTCCTACAGGAAACTGTTTCCTCTGCCATGTTGCAGTGTTCGTCTATCCCCCGGCCTGCGGCAAAGGGGGCCCTGGCTCCTGTCCCTGGTTTCCATGTTTGAAAATTAGCGCCGAGGCGCACGTGGCCGCGCGCGTGCACGCGCCTCTATATATAGAGGTGGCCGGAAAAAGGGGCGGGGCCTGGGGGATGACGCTCTGTGCGCGCCGCAGCGCTTCTGCGCATGTGCGGGCGTCCCAGCAGGTTTTTAAAAAGCCACATTATTGCAGTAAGCTGGCTATGAAGTACAGAGACAGAGCTGGCAACATTTAAAGGCATACAGCAAGCGGTTGATACAGGCATCCCCTAGAAAGGCACATTAGTAGACACCAACTGTTTATTATAGCAGCATTTATGCTAGACTATTATCAGTAACTGGTGTATTTTCGGCTGGAATACCTCAGCTTTGTGGCTTAGGAATATGCCGTCTAAAAACTCCGGGACTAGAAATTCCAGGAGGAATAGGGGGTCTCCATCGGGCTCTGAGGATCTTGGGCATGCTTTGGCTGCACCAGTCTCCCCTGAAGAATCAGAGGTTAGTGACCGTAGGGCACCCCCAGGAGTACCTGGTACTGTGGCTGTCCCCAGTTCACCTGCTCCTGTGTATGTAACAGAGGAGGTTTTTTCCTCAGCTCTGGGAGGGCTGGAAGAGAGATTGTCAGCACTAATTGCTGCTTCCCTGTCACAGGAGAAAAGCGCTCGATCTCCGTCTCCTCCCTCAGAGTGCCTGTTAACAGAGCAACAGTCCCATACAGAGAACGACCTACCTGAGGGGGATCAGGATGAGGTTGATTCAGTTGTAGAGGAATCAACAGTGGAGGAGCCGTTCTCAGCATCACATGCTGAGAGGTTATGGGTGCAGTCCCTGACTAATATGGTCCGATCAGCATTTAAAATGCCACTTGCGGAGCCATCCTCCTCTTCTGTCTCCTCGTTGGGGTCGCTAAAAGCTCCCCAGACTGTTTGTTCTTTTCCGATCCATCCTTTACTGGAGGGGCTCATTTACCAGGATTGGGAGCATCCTGACAAAATATTTACTCCCCCCAAGAGATTTCCGGTGGTCTATCCTATGGAGGATAAGTTCGTCAGAAAATGGAAGGTCCCTACAGTGGACGCAGCCATCTCTTGTGTGAATAAATCACTGACATGTCCGGTGGAAAATGTCCAAATGTTCAAGGACCCAATAGATAAAAAATTGGAGTCCTTATTGAAATCTGCTTTTTCTACAGCAGGATTGGTGACACAACCAGCAGTGGCAGCTATAGTGGTCTGCCAAGCAGTGAAGGATCAGTTGAAACAGGTCTTAAGGGACGTGCCAGATCAGCAGGCTCTTGCTCTAGCTGATCTACCTAGAGCCTTATGCTTTGCGGTGGACGCTATAAAGGATTCAATCCATCAGGCCTCCCGCCTTACGCTGTCTGTAGTACATATGCGCAGGCTTCTATGGCTCAAAAACTGGTCTGCTGAAGCTCCCTGTAAAAAATTGCTGGTCAGCTTCCCATTTCATGGGGAGCGCTTATTCGGGGAAGACCTGGACAAGTATATCCAGAGAATTTCCAGCGGTAAAAGTACACTCTTGCCGGTCAAAAATAGAGTTAGAGGTCCCTCTTTTAAGAGGCCGGCTTCTCCAGTCCCTAGGACATCGGCTGTGAAACAGTTCCGACGGCCTCCCCGGTCAAATCCCGGAGGTAAAAATCAGGGACAGTTGCAGGGTAACAAGAAGCCCTGGAGCAGGAGAGGTACAAAACCTCCCCCAAAGTCAAATGCATGAAGGGTTGCCCCCACCCAATCGGGTGGGGGGAAGACTTCAGTTGTTCACAGAAACCTGGCGGGACACGATCCGAGACAGATGGGTGCTCTCCGCAGTAAATCTGGGATACAAATTGGAGTTAAAAAACTCCCCTCCTTCCCGCTTTATAAGGTCGAACGTGCCAAGGGATCCCCAGAAGAGAGGATCCCTCCTGTTGGCACTGGAACAATTATTGCTTCAAGCAGTAATTATAGAGGTCCCCCTGGAAGAATGGGGGTTCGGGTTTTACTCAAACCTCTTTACAGTTCCGAAGCCAAACGGGGACGTGAGGCCCATATTAAATCTAAAAGGGCTAAACAAATTCCTACATATCAGGACTTTCCGGATGGAGTCGATCCGATCGGTAGCCACTGCCCTACAAGGGGAGGAATGGTTAGCCTCGATCGACATCAAAGATGCGTATTTGCACATCCCCATCTTTCCAGCCCACCAAAAATTTCTACGCTTTGCGATAGAAGGGCGCCATTTTCAGTTCAGAGCCTTACCCTTCGGTCTGGCCACAGCACCAAGAGTGTTCACAAAAATTCTGGCCCCATTATTGGCCAATCTAAGAACACGAGGTGTAACGATAATGGCATATCTAGACGACTTGTTGCTGATAGACCACTCAGTGGAAAAACTAGAAGTGGTTGTTCACGAGACAATCAAGTATCTGGAATATCACGGTTGGATTTTCAACCGAGACAAGTCAGCCCTAAAACCAGTCAAAAGTCTGGAATACTTGGGGCTAAGGCTGGATTCAGACCAGAGAAAAATTTTCTTGCCTCGAGAAAAGGGGTCGTCTTTGAGAGATTTGATCCACTTAGTGGGTTCAAAAAGACAGCCATCCATACGCCTGTGCATGAGGCTGCTGGGAAAAATGGTGGCATCATTCGAAGCAGTACCCTACGGTCAATTCCATTCAAGGAAGTTGCAAAGGGCCATACTGTCAGCCTGGAACAAAAAAGTTCAGGCTCTGGACGTACCAATGTCCTTGTCCCCTTCCGTTCGCAGAAGCCTCCGTTGGTGGTTGGTTCCCCGGAATCTGGAAAGAGGGAAATCCTTCAGTCCGATTTCTTGGAAGGTGGTCACTACAGATGCCAGCCTTTTAGGCTGGGGAGCAGTACTGGAGCAATGGTCTCTCCAGGGCAGATGGTCGGATGCGGAAAAGGCCCTGCCCATCAATCTCTTAGAGATACGAGCAGCCCGGTATGCCCTAGTAGCATGGACATCCAAACTCCAAGGGTCCCCTGTCAGAGTTCAGTCAGACAATGCCACAGCAGTGGCATATATCAATCGTCAGGGGGGCACCAGGAGTCGTGCAGCCCAAAGGGAAGTAAATTACATCCTGAGATGGGCAGAAAGATATGTCCCAGCCATATCTGCGGTATTCATTCCAGGGGTGGAGAATTGGAAGGCGGACTTTCTAAGTCGCCAACAATTATGCCCAGGGGAATGGTCCCTTCATCCCGAGGTTTTCCGGACAATATGTCAGCGGTGGGGAACACCGGATGTAGATCTGCTAGCATCCAGGTTCAACACGAAAGTGGACAGGTTTGTCTCTTGGACAAGGGATCCCCTAGCTTGCGGCTCGGATGCCATAGTGTTCCCTTGGGATCAGTTCAAGCTGATATATGCATTCCCACCGCCACAATTGTTACCTCGATTACTCCGCAGAATCAGGGTAGAAAAGAAACCAGTGATTCTGGTGGCTCCAGCGTGGCCCCGAAGAGCATGGTACGCGGAGATTGTAAAAATGTCTGTGGGGAGTCCTTGGACCCTCCCACATCGTCCGGACCTGCTTTCGCAGGGACCGATATACCACCCTTCCTTACCAGCCCTAGGTTTGACGGCCTGGCTATTGAAGCCCACATTCTAAAAAGGAGAGGGCTCCCTAATGCTGTGGTGTCTACCATGATCAATGCCAGGAAACCGGTATCCAGGCAGATCTACTATAGAATCTGGAAGGCGTACATCGCCTGGTGTGAGGCCAGGAAATGGCATCCACGTAAATACGTAATAGGTAGAATTCTGGACTTCCTACAATGGGCTGTAGATAGGAAGCTTGCCTTGTGTACTATCAAAGGTCAGATTTCGGCCTTGTCAATATTTTTTCAAAGGCCCTTGGCTTCGCATTCACTAGTCAAAGCCTTTATACAAGGAGTGATGCGTATTAGTCCTCCGGTTAATATTCCCATATGTCCATGGGATCTAAACTTGGTTCTGTCGGTTCTACAGAAACAACCATTTGAACCATTACAGCATATTTCCTTAGTGCTTCTCACCAGGAAATTGATTTTTCTAGTAGCCATTTGTTCGGCTAAAAGAGTATCGGAATTAGCAGCTATGTCCTGTAAGGAGCCATATCTGGTTATCCATAAGGACAGAGTAGTGTTACGTCCTCATCCAGCCTTTCTTCCTAAGGTGGTATCGAGTTTTCATTTGAACCAAGATGTGGTTCTTCCTTCTTTTTTCCCCAAGCCTACTTCGGTAGAGGAAAAGTTATTGCATTCTTTGGATGTAGTAAGAGCAGTTAAAGCTTATCTAAAAGCCACTGCTCAGATTCGCAGAACGGATACTTTGTTTATTCTGCCGGAAGGCCCCAGAAAGGGTCAGGCAGCGTCAAAATCTACTTTAGCCAAGTGGATTCGACAGGTCATAATACAAGCCTATAGCTTGAGAAGTAGACCGCCTCCGTTCAAAGTTAGGGCGCACTCCACGAGAGCAGTTGGAACTTCATGGGCAGTGCATCACCAGGCCTCCCTGGCTCAAGTCTGTAAGGCCGCAACATGGTCTTCAGTACACACGTTTACTAGGTTCTACCAGGTGGACGTTAGAAGTCAGGAGGATGTCGCCTTTGGGCGCAGTGTGTTGCAGGCCGCAAAAGATCCTCATGTCTGATAGCGCTCAGCTTATATATGGTGTATCCCCCCCCTCATTTGGCATTGCTTTAGGACATCCCATTAGTAATGACTATGTCGCTCTGTGTCCCGTGATGTACGAGAAAGAAAATAGGATTTTTATAACAGCTTACCTGTAAAATCCTTTTCTTGGAGTACATCACGGGACACAGAGCTCCCGCCCCTCTTTGGGGACACTTATTGCTTTGCTACAAAACTGAGGTGCTCCCAGATGGGAGGGGCTTATATAGGGGAGGGTACTTCCGGTTTTGGAAGTTGCCAGTGCCAGCACCTGACGGTAACTATATAACCCATTAGTAATGACTATGTCGCTCTGTGTCCCGTGATGTACTCCAAGAAAAGGATTTTACAGGTAAGCTGTTATAAAAATCCTATTTTTTAAGGGAAGTTTGTTTTGGGGTACTGGGGATCTCGGTGTCAATTGTGCTGGCATTAGCCAAAAGTAAATCAAGGTCCAGGGTGTCGATGAGGTCTTTGGATTCATTTTCCTCAAGTAAAGATTTGAGATTACCCAGAGCTTGACGTTCACTATACGTGTGAAATTCCCGTGTATCCGGGTCGCTCTTTTCAAAAATGCTTTTAAGTAGCAATTTACGGGCATATAAGTGAAGATCTTTGATGGTCTCAAATTTGTCTACAGGTTTATTAGGGCAGAAAGTTAATCCTTTTGAGAGGACTGAGATCTCATCGACACTCAGGACATGTGAAGACAAATTTATGATATTAAAAGCCGAGGCTATGTCGTAATCGGGTTGTGAGAAGTGAGTGAGTTTCCCGAGTTCTTAGAGAACATCAAGGGAACCTTAGGCGTGACAAAAGTGCCCATATTTTCAAGTGATTCATGTGCACTGACGGTAACATCCGAAGCCGTCAATGTGGAAGTGTTGGGGACTGATGGGAGCAGAGTACGAGGATACTGTTTAGGGGGGCGTTTTTTAGTAATATTACTATTGGAGGAATTTTCAAAGTCACGATTTCTTTTAGATGGTTTTGTGCGTTTTCCTTTCATCGGTGCATATGACATGTTGGACGAAACCGAAGAGGTATCAGACGTATCCAACTGTGTAGAGCGATGATTGTCGTTCTTATATTGGACTCTAGATCTAGTTGAAAAAGCCCATCTATATGCTCTGCCTTCTTCGAAGGCTTGTTTATCCCGCATGTATTTAAACTCTTTTTTTGCTAAGATCGATTTGTTGAATAGTTCAATATGGGTTTTAAGTTTCTCATTTAGATCTTTATATGAGGAATGGGCTTGTAAGGGTTTGATTCTAGAATAGATTTTTTCAATGTTCATGTTGATATAGACGAGACGTCTCCGATATTCATCAGAAAGAAGCCTCATCATACCAGCCGAGCATGATTTTAAATTCGTTTCCCATGCTTGTTTGAACGTCGGGTCCAGATCCTCAAAAGTTGGGAAGATCTGGACTCGAAGTCCAAGTGGGTTTAAATCATCTCTTATGTACTCATCAAACGTTATTATATGCCAGTGCATTGAAGATTTCCTCTCCAACCATTTAGTTTGGTTGGAGAAAAGAAAGGTTAGCTCAGATTCCAAAGATTCATTTTTACCATAATTTGATTGTAATTGTTCAGTGAAAACCTCCCATGATTCACTGTAAAGTTCAGCCATGATGATGGTGTCACTGAGCTCTACACAAATGGATATACCAACACAATAACAATAAAAAAAAAAAAAAAAGGGAGAGAGAAAGAATTGCAGCAGTGCGTTTTCAAAATAATTGCTCATATAATAGGGAGCAAGCAAAAATTTAATTCAGTAAATTGTTTATGTAGATAACGCTGGAAAGCTTCAAATATGGATGGGGACTAGGGGGTATTTGCTACCCAAAAATAGAATATATTGATTGGGGGGAGATGAAGCCATTAGCCAGCAGATACAGGGCAAGTTACCATTTTTACCAATCACATCCCGGTAATTTTGAAAAAAATTGGAAAAGGGGTGCCCCTGGGATTGTGTGGATTGGAATAAATTATGGATTGCCACCAAGTATATATAGAAAAATATAACGAATTTTATTTTACATAATACACATATATATCAAAATGGTTTAAAATCAAAGAAAGGAACAGACATATACAGTCATTAAAGAACAATTGCATGAGGACACCTTACTACTTGAGACATATAAGTCATATAGCTAGTGGTGACACAACCGACATGTTTCGGATACTCGAGCTATATCTGTGATAGCCTCCATTATTTCCTTCTTCAAGGTTCATGCAATAGTTTGAAGACAATTTAGTCTCTATATAAGAGAAAAAACACAACATAGTATGTGATAGCTGTATAATACACAACAGTGTACTGGCATGATTACATTATTTTGAATTTCTCCCATATGTGGGCAGCTAGAAGATAGACATTGTTGCAAGGAGAAAATAAAAAGAAAATAAAAAATAAAATAACAATGAGAGAGGAAAAGAAGAAAGGGGGAGGGGAGAGAGACGAAGGGAAAAGGAAGAATAAATATACATGAAAGTTCATTTAAGAATACATGGATGTATATAAACATCGTATAATTGTATGTCTATACGATACAGTACATCTATATCAAATAGTGTTGCATACATACATTTCCAATGGTAATATAAACATCAGCCGTTTGGAGGAATTGTCCCGGTGATATAGAGCCCAAACGGATATGGTGCGGGTTTAATGGTCGCATAAAGACAATGCAGCGGCCAAAAAGACACTGCAGACAAGATGACAGAGCCACGGGGAAATGTATAAGAGGACCAACACCAAAAACGCCCCTCAAAGCTCACAGGGAAGCCTCAAATTGCAGCGGACAGACTGCCACGGCCTCTCTGTAAAAACATACATACATGGATTATAGTTTCTAGATCGCAGACCAGCCCTGTAACCAGGCATCCCATAACTCTGATGAAGTGTTTAAAAAGAAGCTTAATACCTGTCAATGTGGCGCAAGAACATCCACACTCTGGCTGTGCGGCAATTGGCCAAGTCAGGTGGGACTTTTTATAGAGCTGTCGCTGGTGTTGCAGCCAATCAGCTCAAATGGCGCCAAAGGTAAAGCTGCAAAAGGGAGGAATTCAACCAATGGGGTAGAGCGTGGGAGGCCACAACAGGGCTAGACTATGCGTCCGGGTAGAAACCCAATTAACTGCGTATTGTAAATGAAAAGAGAGGTTCTTATAGGACAGGCATCGCATACAGAGGCCGCCCTCGATCCCGGCGGCGTCCGGCGTCACCGCGCACCCACGCAGACGTGAAGGACGTCCACGACACCGGCGCGGTGACGTCAGACGTCGACCCGACCGCCAGCACAACGAAAAGGGCGGAAGTGCTAAAAGAAAATCACTCCGTTGCCCGCACCAGACCCAAAAAGGTCAGCGCAAAGGCAGCACAATTGTATGTGCTGCGCCAAACGGCGCCATCGGAGGAATGGGGAAAAATTGACTAATCCAACACCCCATGGGTAGTAAAACGTGTAACATGAATACCCTCCGTCCCATATGTATGTAATTCTTGGGACAGGGAGAGAAATTTATTCATATGCACATAACCGTCCATTTGCTCAAGTATGAGCAGTCAGCCCCCGATTATCAAAACAACCGGGGGCTGTTTTTGTGCTGGGGAGCGTCAGTGGGCCCAATGGGTGGTCCCCAAATCCCCGGGCTCCAATATGTCAAAAAGTGCAGGGTACAATTGTCATTTGATTAATTTCTAAATAATAAACAGTAATCAACAATGTAATAACTAGGCACTAATCTCCAGTGGGCGAATCATCAGGTAAAGTTCCACCAAATAAATCCAATCTTGTTTAAAAAGGATTTTTTAGTTTTTACATAAATATCTAACCGGCATACATCAGAAACATTAGTACACATGTTATACAGCTGGCAGAGTTCATACATATTTATTTATTTTCAAAAAAAAAAAAAAACCAACACACAAACACGGTATAAACAAATTGTTGAGCTCAGTTTAGCAGATCCCTATCAAACTTCGCAGATGTAAAACCTGGTAGGAAGGGTTTAAAGTTAATTGCCTGGTTCAAGCCAGGGGGTGAGGTGGCGTTGAGGATCGAGATCCATCTCAGCTCCCTTTGAAGAAGGTGCTTGTTAAGGTCACCTCCGCGGGGGCTGCGGTGGACCCTGTCCAAAACTAACACCTCAAGGTTTGGTACGCAATCTCCATGAACTTGGGCAGCATGTCTGCCAAGAGGGAGATCAGGATTTTGTTCCTTCATCCCTTTTAGATGCCGGTAAATTCTCTGCCACAATTTTTGTATAGTTTTTCCTACATAAAAGCAGTTACAACTGCAAATAATGAGATATACTACGTCCGTAGTTTGACAGTTTGCATAATGTTTTGGTCGAAATTTTTGGCCATTCGGTAGCCGAATGTTCTTTCTAGTGTTCATATATTTACAGTATGTGCAATTACCACATTGGAAAGTTCCCAGGTCCTTACATGGATCTCCCCTATTGGTGTTCTCAAATTCACTCTGCACTAGCATGTCCTTCAGGGACGTTGCTCGTCTATAGGCAATATTTGGCCTGGGGGGTACTAATGGTCCTATCACAGGATCTGCTGTAAGTAGATGCCAGTGCTTTTGGTAGATTTTAAGAAGTTCAGCGTGATCATCAGAATAAGTGTTAATAATACGATGATCACTTTCACTTTTTTTAGATTTAGATATTAATAATTCGTGTCGATTTAGATTTGAAGTGCGTTTAAAGGCCTTTTTGAGGCACTTATGGCTGTATCCCCTTGCTAGAAGTCTTTGCCTTAAGTTATTAGCTTCTCTTTTATAATCGACCTCGTTAGAGCAATTTCTTTTTATTCTTAAATATTGTCCATAGGGAATAGATTCAACTAGGGATTTAGGGTGAAAACTAGAAGAATGTAGGATTGTATTGCCTGCACTTGGTTTGCGGAACAGCTTACATGATAACATGTTTTGCTTGTCCCTGAAGATCTCCACATCAAGGAAGGTTATGGTATTTGGGTCTGATGTCATTGTGAACTTAAGATTAAAAGTATTTAAGTTTAGGGCGATGAGACACTCATCCAAGCATTGCTGGGAGCCCGTCCATACGATGAAGATATCATCAATGCACCTGTGCCATAGAGCTACATGGCACAGGTACATTGAGAGATCCCCACTGGAAAAGATTGAATGCTCCCATTCCCCCAGGTACAGGTTGGCGTAGCCAGGGGCACAACTGGTGCCCATGGCTACGCCCTGTACCTGGAGGAAACATTGACCATCAAAAGTGAAGACATTGTGTCTCAGTATGAAATCCAAGGACTGGATTATAAATTCATTGAACAAACGTTCATGGTGACTGGTTTGTGATAGAATATGTCTTTTTAAACAAGATTGGATTTATTTGGTGGAACTTTACCTGATGATTCGCCCACTGGAGATTAGTGCCTAGTTATTACATTGTTGATTACTGTTTATTATTTAGAAATTAATCAAATGACAATTGTACCCTGCACTTTTTGACATATTGGAGCCCGGGGATTTGGGGACCACCCATTGGGCCCACTGACGCTCCCCAGCACAAAAACAGCCCCCGGTTGTTTTGATAATCGGGGGCTGACTGCTCATACTTGAGCAAATGGACGGTTATGTGCATATGAATAAATTTCTCTCCCTGTCCCAAGAATTACATACATATGGGACGGAGGGTATTCATGTTACACGTTTTACTACCCATGGGGTGTTGGATTAGTCAATTTTTCCCCATTCCTCCGATGGCGCCGTTTGGCGCAGCACATACAATTGTGCTGCCTTTGCGCTGATCTTTTTGGGTCTGGTGCGGGCAACGGAGTGATTTTCTTTTAGCACTTCCGCCCTTTTCGTTGTGCTGGCGGTCGGGTCGACGTCTGACGTCACCGCGCCGGTGTCGTGGACGTCCTTCACGTCTGCGTGGGTGCGCGGTGACGCCGGACGCCGCCGGGATCGAGGGCGGCCTCTGTATGCGATGCCTGTCCTATAAGAACCTCTCTTTTCATTTACAATACGCAGTTAATTGGGTTTCTACCCGGACGCATAGTCTAGCCCTGTTGTGGCCTCCCACGCTCTACCCCATTGGTTGAATTCCTCCCTTTTGCAGCTTTACCTTTGGCGCCATTTGAGCTGATTGGCTGCAACACCAGCGACAGCTCTATAAAAAGTCCCACCTGACTTGGCCAATTGCCGCACAGCCAGAGTGTGGATGTTCTTGCGCCACATTGACAGGTATTAAGCTTCTTTTTAAACACTTCATCAGAGTTATGGGATGCCTGGTTACAGGGCTGGTCTGCGATCTAGAAACTATAATCCATGTATGTATGTTTTTACAGAGAGGCCGTGGCAGTCTGTCCGCTGCAATTTGAGGCTTCCCTGTGAGCTTTGAGGGGCGTTTTTGGTGTTGGTCCTCTTATACATTTCCCCGTGGCTCTGTCATCTTGTCTGCAGTGTCTTTTTGGCCGCTGCATTGTCTTTATGCGACCATTAAACCCGCACCATATCCGTTTGGGCTCTATATCACCGGGACAATTCCTCCAAACGGCTGATGTTTATATTACCATTGGAAATGTATGTATGCAACACTATTTGATATAGATGTACTGTATCGTATAGACATACAATTATACGATGTTTATATACATCCATGTATTCTTAAATGAACTTTCATGTATATTTATTCTTCCTTTTCCCTTCGTCTCTCTCCCCTCCCCCTTTCTTCTTTTCCTCTCTCATTGTTATTTTATTTTTTATTTTATTTTTATTTTCTCCTTGCAACAATGTCTATCTTCTAGCTGCCCACATATGGGAGAAATTCAAAATAATGTAATCATGCCAGTACACTGTTGTGTATTATACAGCTATCACATACTATGTTGTGTTTTTTCTCTTATATAGAGACTAAATTGTCTTCAAACTATTGCATGAACCTTGAAGAAGGAAATAATGGAGGCTATCACAGATATAGCTCGAGTATCCGAAACATGTCGGTTGTGTCACCACTAGCTATATGACTTATATGTCTCAAGTAGTAAGGTGTCCTCATGCAATTGTTCTTTAATGACTGTATATGTCTGTTCCTTTCTTTGATTTTAAACCATTTTGATATATATGTGTATTATGTAAAATAAAATTCTTTATATTTTTCTATATATACTTGGTGGCAATCCATAATTTATTCCAATCCACACAATCCCAGGGGCACCCCTTTTCCAATTTTTTTCAAAATTACCGGGATGTGATTGGTAAAAATGGTAACTTGCCCTGTATCTGCTGGCTAATGGCTTCATCTCCCCCCAATCAATATATTCTATTTTTGGGTAGCAAATACCCCCTAGTCCCCATCCATATTTGAAGCTTTCCAGCGTTATCTACATAAACAATTTACTGAATTAAATTTTTGCTTGCTCCCTATTATATGAGCAATTATTTTGAAAACGCACTGCTGCAATTCTTTCTCTCTCCCTTTTTTTTTTATTGTTATTGTGTTGGTATATCCATTTGTGTAGAGCTCAGTGACACCATCATCATGGCTGAACTTTACAGTGAATCATGGGAGGTTTTCACTGAACAATTACAATCAAATTATGGTAAAAATGAATCTTTGGAATCTGAGCTAACCTTTCTTTTCTCCAACCTAACTAAATGGTTGGAGAGGAAATCTTCAATGCACTGGCATATAATAACGTTTGATGAGTACATAAGAGATGATTTAAACCCACTTGGACTTCGAGTCCAGATCTTCCCAACTTTTGAGGATCTGGACCCGACGTTCAAACAAGCATGGGAAACGAATTTAAAATCATGCTCGGCTGGTATGATGAGGCTTCTTTCTGATGAATATCGGAGGCGTCTCGTCTATATCAACATGAACATTGAAAAAATCTATTCTAGAATCAAACCCTTACAAGCCCATTCCTCATATAAAGATCTAAATGAGAAACTTAAAACCCATATTGAACTATTCAACAAATCGATCTTAGCAAAAAAAGAGTTTAAATACATGCGGGATAAACAAGCCTTCGAAGAAGGCAGAGCATATAGATGGGCTTTTTCAACTAGATCTAGAGTCCAATATAAGAACGACAATCATCGCTCTACACAGTTGGATACGTCTGATACCTCTTCGGTTTCGTCCAACATGTCATATGCACCGATGAAAGGAAAACGCACAAAACCATCTAAAAGAAATCGTGACTTTGAAAATTCCTCCAATAGTAATATTACTAAAAAACGCCCCCCTAAACAGTATCCTCGTACTCTGCTCCCATCAGTCCCCAACACTTCCACATTGACGGCTTCGGATGTTACCGTCAGTGCACATGAATCACTTGAAAATATGGGCACTTTTGTCACGCCTAAGGTTCCCTTGATGTTCTCTAAGAACTCGGGAAACTCACTCACTTCTCACAACCCGATTACGACATAGCCTCGGCTTTTAATATCATAAATTTGTCATCACATGTCCTGAGTGTCGATGAGATCTCAGTCCTCTCAAAAGGATTAACTTTCTGCCCTAATAAACCTGTAGACAAATTTGAGACCATCAAAGATCTTCACTTATATGCCCGTAAATTGCTACTTAAAAGCATTTTTGAAAAGAGCGACCCGGATACACGGGAATTTCACACGTATAGTGAACGTCAAGCTCTGGGTAATCTCAAATCTTTACCTGAGGAAAATGAATCCAAAGACCTCATCGACACCCTGGACCTTGATTTACTTTTGGCTAATGCCAGCACAATTGACACCGAGATCCCCAGTACCCCAAAACAAACTTCCCTTAAAAAAACATCTACCTTATACCCAGTGCCTAGCTCAAATCCAGGTGTATCTAATTTTCTTAAAAATATCAGCCAAGAAATAAATAACCTAGTACCTATAACACCCAGACATACAAATCTTATTCCTACTGAAAAGATGGCCTTAAAAAATCTATCCAAAAATCATCAAATTACGATTAAATTATCGGATAAAGGAGGAAACATTGTCATCATGGACAACCCCCAATATCTTGAAATGTGTTTTAACATATTGAGAAATCATGAGTGGTATCGCCCAGTCAGTAGGGGTGTTGTAGATGCCTTTTAATAAAAAATTCTACACTTTGGTAGATGAAGCTTTTCAAAACAATGTCATTTCTAAAAAAACTTGGGAATTTGTTCGCACCTCCTTTCCCCGTACACCAACATTCTACTCACTCCCCAAAATTCACAAGGACCCCCTAAATCCCCCAGGACGTCCTATTATATCTGGAAACGGAGCTATTATTGAAAATCTTTCACGACTCATTGATGAGCATTTAAAACCCTTTGTTCAGAGCATCCCCTCTTATGTTAAAGATACACCTCACTTATTACGCATTATCGAGGGAGTACAAATTCCTATAGATTCGATCCTGGTCAGTATCGACGTGGAGGCACTTTACAGCTCGATTCCTCACTCTTTAGGTATTGCTTGTATTAGACATATTCTATCACAAACCAGTCACCATGAACGTTTGTTCAATGAATTTATAATCCAGTCCTTGGATTTCATACTGAGACACAATGTCTTCACTTTTGATGGTCAATGTTTCCTCCAGGTACAGGGCGTAGCCATGGGCACCAGTTGTGCCCCTGGCTACGCCAACCTGTACCTGGGGGAATGGGAGCATTCAATCTTTTCCAGTGGGGATCTCTCAATGTACCTGTGCCATGTAGCTCTATGGCACAGGTGCATTGATGATATCTTCATCGTATGGACGGGCTCCCAGCAATGCTTGGATGAGTGTCTCATCGCCCTAAACTTAAATACTTTTAATCTTAAGTTCACAATGACATCAGACCCAAATACCATAACCTTCCTTGATGTGGAGATCTTCAGGGACAAGCAAAACATGTTATCATGTAAGCTGTTCCGCAAACCAAGTGCAGGCAATACAATCCTACATTCTTCTAGTTTTCACCCTAAATCCCTAGTTGAATCTATTCCCTATGGACAATATTTAAGAATAAAAAGAAATTGCTCTAACGAGGTCGATTATAAAAGAGAAGCTAATAACTTAAGGCAAAGACTTCTAGCAAGGGGATACAGCCATAAGTGCCTCAAAAAGGCCTTTAAACGCACTTCAAATCTAAATCGACACGAATTATTAATATCTAAATCTAAAAAAAGTGAAAGTGATCATCGTATTATTAACACTTATTCTGATGATCACGCTGAACTTCTTAAAATCTACCAAAAGCACTGGCATCTACTTACAGCAGATCCTGTGATAGGACCATTAGTACCCCCCAGGCCAACTATTACCTATAGACGAGCAACGTCCCTGAAGGACATGCTAGTGCAGAGTGAATTTGAGAACACCAATAGGGGAGATCCATGTAAGGACCTGGGAACTTTCCAATGTGGTAATTGCACATACTGTAAATATATGAACACTAGAAAGAACATTCGGCTACCGAATGGCCAAAAATTTCGACCAAAACATTATGCAAACTGTCAAACTACGGACGTAGTATATCTCATTATTTGCAGTTGTAACTGCTTTTATGTAGGAAAAACTATACAAAAATTGTGGCAGAGAATTTACCGGCATCTAAAAGGGATGAAGGAACAAAATCCTGATCTCCCTCTTGGCAGACATGCTGCCCAAGTTCATGGAGATTGCGTACCAAACCTTGAGGTGTTAGTTTTGGACAGGGTCCACCGCAGCCCCCGCGGAGGTGACCTTAACAAGCACCTTCTTCAAAGGGAGCTGAGATGGATCTCGATCCTCAACGCCACCTCACCCCCTGGCTTGAACCAGGCAATTAACTTTAAACCCTTCCTACCAGGTTTTACATCTGCGAAGTTTGATAGGGATCTGCTAAACTGAGCTCAACAATTTGTTTATACCGTGTTTGTGTGTTGGTTTTTTTTTTTTTTTGAAAATAAATAAATATGTATGAACTCTGCCAGCTGTATAACATGTGTACTAATGTTTCTGATGTATGCCGGTTAGATATTTATGTAAAAACTAAAAAATCCTTTTTAAACAAGATTGGATTTATTTGGTGGAACTTTACCTGATGATTCGCCCACTGGAGATTAGTGCCTAGTTATTACATTGTTGATTACTGTTTATT
This sequence comes from Rana muscosa, assembly GCA_029206835.1. Taxonomy (NCBI): domain Eukaryota; kingdom Metazoa; phylum Chordata; class Amphibia; order Anura; family Ranidae; genus Rana; species Rana muscosa. Next base: position 24,409,102 of record CM055120.1, on the reverse strand, counting down.
ATTTAGAAATTAATCAAATGACAATTGTACCCTGCACTTTTTGACATATTGGAGCCCGGGGATTTGGGGACCACCCATTGGGCCCACTGACGCTCCCCAGCACAAAAACAGCCCCCGGTTGTTTTGATAATCGGGGGCTGACTGCTCATACTTGAGCAAATGGACGGTTATGTGCATATGAATAAATTTCTCTCCCTGTCCCAAGAATTACATACATATGGGACGGAGGGTATTCATGTTACACGTTTTACTACCCATGGGGTGTTGGATTAGTCAATTTTTCCCCATTCCTCCGATGGCGCCGTTTGGCGCAGCACATAGAATTGTGCTGCCTTTGCGCTGACCTTTTTGGGTCTGGTGCGGGCAACGGAGTGATTTTCTTTTAGCACTTCCGCCCTTTTCGTTGTGCTGGCGGTCGGGTCGACGTCTGACGTCACCGCGCCGGTGTCGTGGACGTCCTTCACGTCTGCGTGGGTGCGCGGTGACGCCGGACGCCGGACACTGCCGGGATCGAGGGCGGCCTCTGTATGCGATGCCTGTCCTATAAGAACCTCTCTTTTCATTTACAATACGCAGTTAATTGGGTTTCTACCCGGACGCATAGTCTAGCCCTGTTGTGGCCTCCCACGCTCTACCCCATTGGTTGAATTCCTCCCTTTTGCAGCTTTACCTTTGGCGCCATTTGAGCTGATTGGCTGCAACACCAGCGACAGCTCTATAAAAAGTCCCACCTGACTTGGCCAATTGCCGCACAGCCAGAGTGTGGATGTTCTTGCGCCACATTGACAGGTATTAAGCTTCTTTTTAAACACTTCATCAGAGTTATGGGATGCCTGGTTACAGGGCTGGTCTGCGATCTAGAAACTATAATCCATGTATGTATGTTTTTACAGAGAGGCCGTGGCAGTCTGTCCGCTGCAATTTGAGGCTTCCCTGTGAGCTTTGAGGGGCGTTTTTGGTGTTGGTCCTCTTATACATTTCCCCGTGGCTCTGTCATCTTGTCTGCAGTGTCTTTTTGGCCGCTGCATTGTCTTTATGCGACCATTAAACCCGCACCATATCCGTTTGGGCTCTATATCACCGGGACAATTCCTCCAAACGGCTGATGTTTATATTACCATTGGAAATGTATGTATGCAACACTATTTGATATAGATGTACTGTATCGTATAGACGTACAATTATACGATGTTTATATACATCCATGTATTCTTAAATGAACTTTCATGTATATTTATTCTTCCTTTTCCCTTCGTCTCTCTCCCCTCCCCCTTTCTTCTTTTCCTCTCTCATTGTTATTTTATTTTTTATTTTCTTTTTATTTTCTCCTTGCAACAATGTCTATCTTCTAGCTGCCCACATATGGGAGAAATTCAAAATAATGTAATCATGCCAGTACACTGTTGTGTATTATACAGCTATCACATACTATGTTGTGTTTTTTCTCTTATATAGAGACTAAATTGTCTTCAAACTATTGCATGAACCTTGAAGAAGGAAATAATGGAGGCTATCACAGATATAGCTCGAGTATCCGAAACATGTCGGTTGTGTCACCACTAGCTATATGACTTATATGTCTCAAGTAGTAAGGTGTCCTCATGCAATTGTTCTTTAATGACTGTATATGTCTGTTCCTTTCTTTGATTTTAAACCATTTTGATATATATGTGTATTATGTAAAATAAAATTCTTTATATTTTTCTATATATACTTGGTGGCAATCCATAATTTATTCCAATCCACACAATCCCAGGGGCACCCCTTTTCCAATTTTTTTCAAAATTACCGGGATGTGATTGGTAAAAATGGTAACTTGCCCTGTATCTGCTGGCTAATGGCTTCATCTCCCCCCAATCAATATAAATAATTCTAGCACCAGGCCTCTTTTGTAACTCTAACCTGGTAACCGTAAAAAAAAATTCTTAAAGCGTCACCTATGGTGATTTTTAGGTACCGTTGTTTCTTGCCACTGGAAGGAGCCATCAGAAGATGGGGACACTGTAGTCATAAAGGGATGGACATGATCAGCAACAATACTCAGGTAGGCCGTGGTGTGTAAACGATGCTCAATTGGTACTAAGGGGCCCAAAGTGTGCCAAGAAAATATCCCCCACACCATTACACCAGCCTGAACCGGTGATACAAGGCAGGATGGATCCGGCTTTCATGTTGTTTACACCAAATTCTGACCCCACCATCTGAATGTCGCAGCTGAAATTGAGACTCGTCAGACCAGACAATCTTCTATTGTCCAATTTTGGTGATCCTGTGCGAATTGTAGCCTCAGTTTCCTGTTCTTAGCTGACAGGAGTGACACCCAGTGTGGTCTTCTGCTGCTGTAGCCTATCTGCTTCAAGGTTGAATGCGTTGCGTGTTCCGAGATGGTTTTCTGAATACCTTGGGTGTAACGAGTGGTTTATTTGAGTTACTGTTGCCTTTCTATCATCTGGAACCAGTCTGCCCATTCTCCTCTGACATCAACAAGGCATTTTCCTCCACACAACTGCCGCTCACTGGATATTTTCTCTTTTTTTGGATCGTTCTCTGTAAACCCGAGAGATGGTTGTGTGTAAAAATCCCAGTAGATCAGCAGTTTTTAAAATGCTCAGATCAGCCCGTCTGGCACCAGCAACCATGCCATGTACAAAGTCACTTAAATCCAACTTCTTTCCCATTCTGATGCTCGGTTTGAACTTGACAGCAAGGCATCTTCACCACGTCTAGATGCCTAAATGCATTGAGTTGCTGCCATGTGATTGGCTGATTAGCAATTTGTGTTACCAAGCAATTGAACAGGTGTACCTAATAAAGTGGCCGATGTGTGTGTATATGTAAAGCACTGCGTAAATTGACAGCGCTATATACCGTATATACTCGAGTATAAGCCGACCCGAATATAAGCCGAGGCACCTAATTTTACCACAAAAAAATGGGAAAACTTATTGACTCGAGTATAAGCCCAGGGTGCCCATCTGCATGCCTCACTGTGCCCATGCCTCACTGTGCCCATGCCTAGACTGACGTTTAACATGGGAGTCTATGGAAGGGGTGTCCGGCTTTGAAAAATCGTTGCTCCCTGGTCGTAGGTCCCCCAGACAAAAAACGTTGCACACTTATAAAGGAGAAATGGGGCTACATTTATGCCAAGTTTCGGGTCCAGGGGACCTACGACCGGCCAGTACCGGGTCCCCAAAATCACCAGAGAAATTACCGTTTAACATGGGAGTCTATGGAAGGGATGCCCGGCTTTGAAAAATCGGTGCTCCCCAACCGTAGGTCCCCCGGACAACAAACTTTGCATACTTATAGAGAAAGAGTGGGGCTATATGTGTGCCAGTACCGGGTACCCAAAGTCCGGGAAATCAGGCGCAAAAAGGTGACTCGAGTATAAGCCGAGGGGGCATTTTCAGCACAAAAAAATGTGCTGAAAAACTCGGCTTATACTCGAGTATATACGGTAAGTACCTGAAATAAATAGGATAAATAAATACACATACAATGCTCTATGCACATTACAAATCCCATCGTCCATCTCGGGAGTGAGCAAGCGAGGGTGACTACATTCCTATCTATATACAGTGGGATGAATGTAGTCACCCTCTAATTGGAAGTCAATTCACAGCAGCAAAAAAAAAAAAGGAATTTGGTGATTTGGAAGAGGCTGAGAGCAATAGAAGGGACTTGTTTTTTTGGATAGAATTTCTTTTAATACAGAATTTGGGGTCGCTTTAATGTGTGTGAGCCTTGAATGATCTCTTGGATCACATAAAAACCACAAGGAATGTTTCTATCACCAGCGAGCGATGAGCCTCAGCTGCAGCCCCCCCATACAAGTCTGGGCTGTGCATGTCAAGCTGTGGGGGGGAGGGTATTGGCTGGGGTCTTGTGTTCCAGGCTGTGCATCCCCCTCTCTCCGGCGCTGGCTATAAAAACTTAATTGGATCATTTCATAGTAATGATATATTTTTAGGCCGTCTGGCAGAGACAAGTACTGAATTATGGACCTGCTGCGGATCAATACTCAATCTTTGCTCCCCTGCAAAACTAAAAGGCCTAGCCAGGCCTGGAGCCTTCCCGGCACTTGGCGTGGCAGTGGGGGGGATGGGATGGGATTTAACAGGCGGTCTGGGCTTCCTCGGTAATAGTCATTGGGTGGGGGGGGGGGGTGATGTGCTCCACTGGGGGCGTCTGATGGGATTTACACCACTTTGCTTGCCACTTTGGCGTTCCCTTGTTTGAGTAGGTGGAACGAGCTGGCGGAAAACCTCTTAATGATGGCGGAGTATAGTAAAGTCAGTAAAGAAGAGGCAGAAGGTTATCTGCGAGGATTGTAAGCCCTGGGCCATAAGGAAAAAACGCAGGCCAGCTCGGACATACGGCTGCATTCGCACAGGCGTTTAGCCGCGTCCGTCGGCTGCAGCCGCCAAGCACATACATTGATTGCAGTGACGGGCTGGCATCGATTACCTCCAGTAATTGCGGCTAGACCTGCTTTGTGTGCTTCCAGCCACAATCACCATAGGGAATGGAGACTTAGGTGCTTGGCTGGAAAATTATGCAGTTTTCTGTTATTTTGCTGTATGTAACCACTTCAGCTCTCCCACTTGTACACTCCCTATGGACCAGTTTTTACATTTCTGCTATGAGCCCATTTATTCAGCAATAACTTTGTCATTACTTAACCACTTGCCTTCCGGGCACATTTACACCCTTCCTGCCCAGGCCAATTTTCAGCTTTCAGTGCTGTCGCACTTTTGAATGACAATTCACACAAATTGAGATTTCTTTTGGTGGTATTTGATCACTACTGGGTTTTTTTTTGTTTTTTTTGCTAAACCAACAAAAAAAAAGACCAAAATATTTTGGGGAATTTTTTTTTTAATCGTTATAAAATTTTGCAAACACTGATGAGGCTGCATTGACGGGCACTGATAGGTGGCATTGATGAGGGGGCACTGATATGTGGCATTGATGAGGGGACACTGATATGTGGCACTGATGGGCACTGATAGGTGGCACTTTGGAATAACGTCCTTACAGGATGTCTCCATTTTACAAGCTGACCTCAATGCTCTGTCTAATTGGGCGACTATGTGGCAGATGAGGTTTAATGTTGATAAATGTAAAGTTATGCACTTAGGGGCTAAGAATAGGCATGCATCATACATACTAGGGGGAGTACAACTGGGGGGATCCGTAGTGGAGAAGGATCTGGGATCATAAGCTCAATAATGGCATGCAATTCCAAGCTGCAGCCTCCAAAGCGAGGAAAGTCCTTTCTTGTATTAAGAGCGGTATGGACTCCAGAGAGAGAGAGATCATTTTGCCCCCCTGTACAAATCATTAGTAAGACCTCATCTGGAATATGCAGTTCAGTTTTGGGCACCAGTTCTCAAAAAGGATATCGGGGAACTGGAGAAAGTGCAGAGAAGGGCAACCAAACTGATAAGAGGGATGGAGGAGCTCAGCTATGAGGAAAGATTAGAGGAACTGAATTTATTCACTCTTGAGAAGAGGAGATTAAGGGGGGATATGATCAACATGTACAAATATATAAGGGGTCCATATAGTGAACTTGGTGTTCAGTTATTTACTTTACGGTCAACACAAAGGACAAGGGGACACTCTCTTTACGTCTAGAAGAAAAGAGATTTCATCTCCAAATACGGAAAGGTGATAGGTGGCTCTGATGGTAACTGAATAGGCAGCACTGAAGGACACCGATGGGCGGCACTGATAGGCAGCACTGATAGGCAGCACTGATGGGCACTGATAGGCACTGATAGGTGACACTGATGGGCACTGATAGGTGGCACTGATGGGCACTGATAGGTGGCACTGATAGGCACTGATAGGAAACACTGATGAAGAGGAACTGATGGTCACTGGTTGGCAACCCTGTGGGGACTACACTGATAATCAGTGCTGATGTCCCTTTAAAACAAGTGGGTTATCTGGCAGCGTGAGGAGAAAAAAGCGGATAGCCAGCTTGTGTGGACATCTGTGATCAGCTGTCATTGGACACAGCTGATAACGTGGTAAAGGGTTGGAATACTTCCAGGGCCTGGAACGGCTCTGCCACGTCAGCTCATAGCAGGCAGTCATTTAAATAGTGCTTTGTACCTCAATTGGTGTACTCCTCAGTCTTGATTCGAACCATCTATTCCTGAGCCATCCTGCAGTGTAATGGATGCAGTGTTGAGGGGCGGTTGGGGTTAGAGGGACAAGCAAGGTTGTGGGGGTTGGTTGTTCCTAAGATTCCGGAGTTGGGCCTTAAAAAAATAAAAAAACTCTGTGTCAAGTGTCCATGTTTTCACGGCATTGGTTTCCACAGTTGCTGTATTTACATAGCAATTCCCGGCTGTCATTTTGACAGTAGGAATTTGCTGGCAAGTGTGAAAGGGACAGTGAGACAGAAGGAAAGGACGTACTACACATGTCCTGTGTGATCATCTGTAGTATGTTTGTCCCTTGTCTACAACTGGGTAAACAAGGCCTCATGTATGAGTACTGGCATGAAAACCTGTCTGTTCTACCCATATACTGTAGTATATATATATTTTAAAGCGGAGCTCCACCCACAAGGGGAAGCTTGGCTTGTTTGCACCCTCCACTTCCACATTTGACACTTTTTTTGTGGGGGAGTGGGTACCTGGTTTTGATAGGTATCGGCTCCCACTTACAGCTAAAATCGCTGCGGCCAACTGAGCCGGAAGTTCCACACCCCCCCTACCTTCCCCACAGTCTTCCGGGACACATCACAGATCCCAGAAGTAGTGGCGGCCAGTGGTAATTTTTTTCGGGGGGGGGGCAGCGAACAGTAACAACCGGTCGGTCGTGTGGGTCTGGTTTCTCCCGGGCATCACCGGTGGCTTCCCTTGCTCGACGGCGGATTTCCCCTCCCCTGCTGCTCTCCACGGGCATTGTGGCGGCTTCCGTTTCCCCCAGCCAATTGGGGCTCTTCTCTTTTCGGCCAATCGGAAAACAGGTCTCAGACCTGCTTCTGATTGGCCGGATTGAGGATCATTGTTGCAATAGCGAATATTCATTCGCTGTTGTAACACCTGTGTGGGCTCCTGGCGCAATGCTCTGTGTCCGAGGCCTACCCTATTTTGAAGCCTATTAGAGCCTCTGGCTCTAATCAGGTGCTTAAAAAAAACACCCCGCTGCTGTAATTCATGCGCCCGGTGTCTTGAAAGGGGCCGGACGCATGAATAGGGGGTGGCAGTGTTCTGTCAAAATAGCAGCCGTGGATAGAGCATGGGGGTGGCATCCGTGGATAGAGGGGGCCGGCGCTCAGGCTATTCACAAGGCGCAGCAAGACTCGCCCATGCGCAGCAGGAAACAGGCTGTGAAGCCGCAAGGCTTCACTTCCTGTTTCCATTACCAGAGATGCTGGCACCTGCACCCGAAGCTGCGTGAGGACATTGCTAGATACCTGGACAGGTAAGTGTCCTTATATTAAAAGTCAGCAGCTGCAGTATTTGTAGCCGCTGACTTTTATTATTTTCTGATGAGCCTGGAGCTCCGTTTTAAGTAGCACAGAGCTGGTTTGCATTGGTCTGCTTTGAAGACTAACGTCAAAGGAATGGATTCTTAACACTACCAAACAATTGTCAGTTTCTTTATAATGGCAGAAATATCCTTTTTTGTTTTTTTTGAGAATGAGCTCCAATAACTGTTCTCTTTATATATTGCAGTAGATGTTTGTTGAATTGTCTTGCTCACTATAGACTTTAAAACAAAGCTGTTCTATTTTCCTTGCAGGCAGAGAAGGTCAGTGTGAGCCATTTATTGGACATCCTTTTCCTGATCTCTTTAGTCATGATCTGGGCATTCTGCCCCATGGACACTCTCGCTGTGGTCGGCCAGTGGATCCAGTCTAAACTACAAGAGGTAAGGGAATGTCATAATCCAGCAAGCCTATTATTATTTTTCGTATTATAGTACAGGATTTTTTTAGTGCAAACAGTTTGCACAACATGTTACAGAATAAAACTGAGAATTTACCCCTCAAGGTAAGCGGGTAAGGGGTTCCCAGCTCGCGAGAGCTTTAAAGTGACTGTAAACATTAAATAACAAACATGTTTTACTCACCAGCTCTGTGTAATGGTTTTGCACAGAGCAGCCCAGATCCTTCTCTTCTAGGATTTCCCACCAGTGCTCCTGGCTTCTCTCACCTGTCGAGTGTCCCCATACCAAGCCGCTTGCTATGGGGGCACTCCTGTGTGCTCACTCCTGAGCTGACTCTGTGTTGCCATTGACACACAGAGCTGGCTGGGCCCCGCCCCCTCTCTCTCCTCACTGGCTGTGATTTGACAGCAGCCGGAGTCAATGCTCCCACAGCAGCCTTTGTCCAATGAGGAGAGAGAGCGCCAAGAGAGCTGCTTCTGCCGTGCACATCGCTGGAGCGAGATTGGGATCAGGTAAATATTAGGGGGAGCTGGGCGGGGGCTGGAGAAGCTGCATGCAGAAGTTTTTTTTTTTTTTTTTTTGCCGTAATGCAGAGAATGCATTAAGGTAAAAAACCTTCTGCCTTTCGAACCACTTTAAATCTTAAAGGGGTTGTAAACCTCCCTTGCATGGACCATAAAATCCATGTACCTCAGCAATGTGTCAACATGTATGAATCAAATCGCTGTAAAGTCACCTGTCATTTCTGATCCTAAGCGCCTTTGTAAGCCCTCAAAGAAGCACCGAACACTGGGCATGTCTTCATTCTGGAGGTCATTTTGGAGGTCGGGAGGCGGAGTCGTGACATCAGACTCTCCTCCCATCTCTACACTCCTCCAGCAAGCACAGTATTACAGCGCCATCACGCGCCAGCTGGTCACGCCCCCTCACGAGTACCAAACAATAGGCCCCAGTGTGAAAGCCCTCATTGCACAGTGGGAGGCAGTTTTCAGGCGCTTTTTAGAGTCTATTTCTAGAACTAAAACGCCTGAAAACTGCCTCAGTGTAAAAGTACCCTTATAGATTGCTGCAGCCGCAGTCAGCCTGTAATTGCTTTGTGTGGGGTGAGCGGCTCTTTGCACACACCTGTTTTTCCAGCTGCAGGAATACACAGATTATTGCCGCTGGAATTTGCAGTGTTTTCTAATCATACAGTGTCTATAAAGTCAGCTGTCTGTGGGGTTCCTGCACTTTGCACGCAGGTTATCGCACTGCCGGTAGCCTGATTTAATCAGCACTTGTGCAGCAGAATTGATTATTGACTTTCTTGCCCTTTCTGACTGCAGCAAAGCCAGCAGCTGATATATGCCTCTTATTAGATGCATTCATTTCCTCAGCTCACAGTCCAGGCCTCCAGGCGGTCAGGGCCTGTCGTACCCCCGCCGGATGGTGACGGTAATAATATCCCTCTTCAGGATTCATCAGAGAATTTTTACTCTTTTTTCTGAAGACATTGACCTGAGTGTGTTTTGACGAGGCCTTGAAAAAGCGTCCATCCTCTTTCTTGCAGTATGTGTTTGAGAGACCATATAGCCGGACTTTGGAGACTGAAGCTGATAAAGTCGGCCTTCAACTTGCTGCAAAGGTAAGAGAGTGTTAGATGTGTGCAGCTAAAATTGAAATTCCATGTGCAGAGAAAGTGATTTTTTTTATTTTTTTTAAGTTTTGTTTTCTAATGTATTGTGTTGATTGCTGAAAGTGATAAAGGTACATTCAATGTAATTTATTGCAGCCCTTTACCAGTCTTTAGATGAGGTGGCTGCATTTTTTTTAAATTTATTTTTTACTTTTTGAGCCTTCTTGTCCTAAGGTGACAATACTCTCTTGCTGCACTCCTACCTACTAGCCATCCCCGTCTCCACTGGACTGTGTTGGGATTTCAACTAATTCTCAGGATCTCGCAAACCCACTGTTAAGTCCCAGTGCTGGGTGGTGAAATACTGATCAGTGTGGCACCCATGCAGGATAGTGGGGAAGTTTTCTATCCCTACTGCAATACAAATCAACAGAGGTGGAAGGGTGGCCACTGATCTGAGGCTCCTGGTACGTATTCACCGACAATCATAGGGTATACACACACAAACTGTGATAAATAAGACCCCTTTCATACTGAGGTGCTTTTCAGGCGTTTTAGCGCTAAAAATAGGGCCTGAAAAGCGCCTCTCATGTCTCCCCAGTGTGAAAGCCTGAGTGGGGCGGTGCGCTTACGGGACAGGAAAAAAGTCCTGCAAGCAGCGTCTTTGGGGCGGTTTGGGAGCAGTGTATACACCGCTCCCAAAACGCCCTGCCCGTTGAAATAAATGTGCCTGCAATGCGATTTGACAGCACCGCAACACGTGCGCTTTTAACCCTTTCTTCGGCCGCTAGCGGGGTTTAAAAGCGCCCCGCTAGCGTCCGAAAAGCAACGGTAAAGCGCCGCTAAAACTAGCGGTGCTTTACCGCTAGCGCACCCCTTGCCCCAGTGTGAAAGGGGTCTTAGTGATGCAAAACTAATATATTAACCAGTCCGTATATCCATAAGTGTGTGTGTGTGTGTCCCTAAGAAGAACTGTTTTACCTTGATAAAGATTCCAGCTTTCAACCTCCTATAAGATGGAAGGTGATGATACAGATTGTTTTTCTATGAATAAAAGCATCTGATTGGTTGCTCTTGTTGGCCTTATTCCTGCAAGCTGAAGATCTGTAGCAGTATAGGAATATCTTCAAGTGGAGTTGCAGATCCTTCAATTCCAGAGGTTCTAGCTGAGGTGGTCTACAGCATACTATTCAGGTACTTCCCTTCCAGGAACATCAGGATTGGCTGTGGCTGACCAGGAACATGCTAGGGGAATATATTCTTACCCGGTCTAGAAAGACCTTTGATCTCTTATAAAGAACTAGATATTTACCTGAATAGAGAAACCATCCTGAAGGGGGCGTGGCCGACAGCCAGGGCAGATGGCTGTGTTAAGAGAGAGCTCTGAGCTTAGAACCAGCATCCAGCGACATCCAGCAACCTCATCAGCCCTAAAAGACCCCCAGTGTGCTCAAGTGAGCCCCAGACACGATCCGGTAGCTATGGGGAAGAGAAGAAACAAGCGGAGACCGCGGAAACTCACAGACTTTTACCCGCCGACAAGCACACCTAGGCCGCAAGATGGCACCGAGGCCTCGGACTCGCGGCGCGGCGGTGCACTTACCAGCCCAGCTTATAACCCTGGATCATCAACGGCTCAGGCTGGCAGCGGAGGATCTACACCGGGTCCCTCTCCCATCAACAGCCTGCAGAAATCAGCCCAGAAACGGTCCACCAACCATAAATATACAGGTGAGCTGGATGAACACTGACTCACAAAATAGCACTAGAGACTTTATTGAACAGATCAATGAGTTCCCCACCTCATGGCTACCTCTTAGTGACACAGTTATGAAAGACATGTTGGTGACGCTCAGGGGATCATTACATAAGGATATGATGCTTTGCATATCACAAATCCAGAGTGATGTTACCTCTATGGGAGACAGAGAAACCTTCCTGCAACCCCTATGAGATGGAGGATGATAATGCTGATCATTTTTCCATATATAAAAGCATCTGGATGGTTTTAGTAGCATCACAGTCTTCTCTATAAGCTTGTTGGTTTTGGTAACATTGCAGCCTTTTCTATGAGCTTGTTGGCCTTATCTCCCATAAGCTGAATAAGTGGAATACTTTCTTGCCTGACCTAGAAACAACTTTGTTCTCCCCTCACGAAGAACTGGAGATTTACCTGGCTAGAGAAACCATCCTGCAACCTCCTATGAGATGAAAGATGATGAGTCTGGTTGTTTTTCTATGAATAAAAGCATCTGATTGGTTGGTTATAGTATCTTTGCAGCCTTCTCTATAAGCTGGTTGGCCTTATTATCCATATATAAAGAATGTTTGTTGCGCTAATCAAAACAAAAATGTAAATAAAAAATAAGAAAAGCAGCTAGCACTAAATAGTTTGGACACAATAAAAAAGCTGGGGATTGTGGTGCAGAGCTAAAATAAAATACAATAAAAGAAAAAGTTCATGAGAAAACACTCCAAAATCAAATGGTGTGCGGATCCAAACGTAGTGAAACGTCCAAAAGGAGAGGAGAAAACACTGATAATAAAGATGAGAAGACCGCCACCAGCACCCAAACACACTGACTCTTACCGTCAGTGCAAAATAACTGCACATGTAAGATATCCCAAATTATTATCCATAAGCTGATGATCTGTACCAATATAGGAATATCTTCCAGTGGAGCAGCAGATCCTTCAAGAGGTTCCAGGTGAGGTGGTCTAAAGCATACTATTCAGGTACACCACTGCTAGGAACATCAGGATTGCCTGTGACTGACCAGGAACATGCTAGGGGAATACTTTCTTACCTGATCTAGAAACACCTTTGATCTCCCCCCAAGAAGAATTGGAGATTTACCTGGATAGAGAAACCCTTCTGCAACCTCTGTGAGATGGAAGATGAGGATGCTGATTGATGAATAAAAGCATCTGATTGGTTAGGTATAGTACAGCACTGTGAAAAAGTATTTGCCCCCTTCCTGTTTTTTTTTTTTTTTTTTTGCATATTCGTCGCACTTAAATGATTCAGATTATCAAACAATTTTTAATATTACACAAAGATAACCTGGGTAAATACAAAATGCAGTTTTTAAATGATGATTTCATTTATTAAGGGAAAAAAGCCGTCCAAACCTGCCTGGCCCCTATGTGAAAAAGTAATTGCTAAATCATGTATGAACTGTGATTAACCACATGTTTTGGAAAGCTGAGTTCAATTTCACCTGCTACATGCAGGCGTGATTACTTTCAGACCTGTTGAATCAAGAAATCACTTAAATAGAAGCTCTCTGACAAAGCGAAGCACACAAAAAGACATAAAAAAGCAACAAATCATGCCGCAATCTAAAGAAATTGAAGAACAGATGAGAAACAAAGTAATTGACATGTATCAGTCTGGAAAGGGTTATAAAGCCATTTCTCTAAGGCTTTGGGACTCCAGCAAACCATGGTGAGAGCCATTATCCACAAATGGAGAAAATTTGGAACGGTGATGAACCTTCCCAGGAATGGCCGACCTTACAAAATTACTCCAAGAGCACAACGACGACTCATCCAGGAGGTCATAAAAGAACCCAGAACTACATCTAAAGAACTGCAGGCCTCACTTGCTTCAGTTAAGGTCAGTTCATGATTCAACAATAAGAAAGAGACTGGGCAAAAATGGCATCCAAGGGAGAGTTCCAAGGCCAAAGTCACTGCTGACTGAAAAGAACACAAAGGTTCTTCTCACATTTGCCCAAAAAACATCTTAATTATCCCGAAGACTTTTGGTCAAATATTCTGTGGACTGATGAGACAAAAGTTAAACTTTTTGGAAGGTGTGTCTCTTACATCTAGCGTAAATCTAACACAGCATTTCATAAAAAGAACATCATACCAACAGACAGACATGGTGGTGGTAGTGTGATGGTTTGGTGCTGATTTGCAGCTTCAGGACCTGGACGACTTGCCATAATTGATGGAATTCTGAGCTCTACCAGAAAATCCTCAAGGAGAATGTCCAGCCATCCGTTCTTGACCTCAAGTTTAAGCGAGCTTGGGTTATGCAGCAGGACAATGATCCGAAACGCTCCAGCAAGTCCACCTCTAAATGGCTCAAAAAAACAAACAAAATTAAGGTTTTGAAGTGGCCTGGTTAAAGTCCGGCCTTAAATCCGATTGAGATGCTGTGGCATGACTTTAAACAGGCCATTCTTGCTGGAAAACCCTCCAATGTGGCTGAATTAAAACAATTCTGCAAAGAAGAGTGGGTCAAAATTCCTCCACAGCAATATGAAAGACTCATTGCCAGTTATTGCAAACGCATGATTTCAGTTGTTGCCGCCAAAGGGTGGCACAACCAGTTATTAGGTTTAGGGGGCAACTACTTTTTGACATAGGGCCAGGCAGGTTTGAACAGCTTAATCCCCTTAATAAATATAATTATCATTTAAAAACTGTGTTTTGTATTTACTCAGGTTATCTTTGTGTAATATTAAAATTAGTTTGATCTGAATCATTTAAGTGTGACAAATATGCAAAAAAATAAACAAATAAGGAAGGGGGCAAATACTTTTTCACAGCTTTGAAACATCGCTATTTAACGCATTTGATCTTTTCATAAATTTTTGTAACTGATCCCCATCTTGTGGGTAGATTTGGGTCTATACTAGTCGTGGCTGTAAAGGATTATCAGTAGCGGGATGTGCAGGGACAGGAGCCGCAACCCATGCCGTCTATGAAATCCACTCCTGTCCAGAATGATGGGACGGACATCGTAATGGAATGTTCTCTTTACAGCTTGTCTGTTTGGCATGATGATGAACAAACTGCAGCAAAAGAACTTCCTTTGTCAGGGAGCTTGTACACATGCAAATATTGGCCCTACTTTAAAATTCAGATTTCATTCCCATGAGTTTCCATCACCATGTTATCATCTCGCATGCACCGCGCTTGGAAGTCAGCCTCAGAAATGTCAATTCGACAGGATTCACATTTATGGCGACATTCTCATGTACTTGCTCTGGGCACCACAATGAGGCGTAACAGAATGTCTGGCAATGAGTTGCTTGGATCTCAAGCTGATGAGCCTGTGAATCAGAGGCCTATGACATTTAATGAACACCAAGAAGTCTTTGTTTAGGTATAATCGTGGATGGAAGTTGTTGTCACACACCTTAGCTCTTTTATTGTATCTAGGAAAATAAAGCAAGTCTGCAAGTAGAACATTTTCAATTTTTTTTCCTTTCCACAGCTGTAATGTTTGTACCAATGCTTAGCTTTTATTTACGATGCCTGCGTCTGACGCTTCGGCTTTAGAAGGGTAGTTGTGTAGCACAGGATCCCAAAAGGCGATGGTGTGGAAATGGTGGTTGTGACAGACCGCCTAGCACCGTGCTTGGGTACTTCCACCAAGATACAGCTTCCTCCACTCTGGAACCAGGAACCAGGTACTATAGCTGAGGATTGCACCCAAGAACTAGACGACGCTAGCTTGGGTGCAAACTGGAACTGACTTCATTGTAAACTCACACAGAATATATACCACACACAATCAGGTAAGAGCTTGAACACATTATCCTAAACCATTCAAACTGTAAACAGAAATCTAATCATTAGTACATCTAATGAACAGCTAACATAAACAGTAATCTAATTACCATTAAGCTAATAAACAACTAGTCACCTAGACAAGCCTAGGTGACTCAGATCAGAGCCCACCCAGACAGTTCGGCACCAGTCCCACAGATACACAATTTCAAAGGGTGACAATTTTGGTAGTTTTGTTTGGAGTCATCCTAATTTCAGCAAGAACCACAGAGTGGTAACTTTTTTACATTTGACATTTTTGCCCTTAATGGTCCGGTTCATCTGTTCAACGACCCCTGAACTTTGGAGGTGATATGAGATTTGAAACTTCCATTCTATGGCTATCAGTTTTACTATCTACTGAGTAACTGCTGGAACAAAGGCTGGTCCTTTTGTCTGAGTCAATACTCACCGGGCCTCCACATCTTGGGATGATTTCCTTGCACAGAATCTTGCCAACCGCTTTGACGTCTTCCTTGTTTGTTTCAAATTCAGATGTTGGGCTTTCACTGGTGTAATCTGTCCACTACAAAAGTCCTCATAAGACAAAACTCATACAGTGTTCTAGCACTCTGAAAAAGTGGAATTGGAATCTTTATAGATCGCTTGAGGGATATGGTTGATGAATAATTACTGTCCAAGTGGAGAAGCTTCTCCAACCCAGTCTGCAGAAGGGCCACCGTATTTCCTCTGAGCATTCACCTGTACATATCTGTAATATTAAAACTTTCCATCCTCTCCAGAAGGAAAGCTTTCTTGTCTTTATTCAGAGAATGAATGCAAACCTCGCTTTCAGCGTTCATCATTGGAGAATGATCCGCTCTCCATGGGATCAAAGGCTGAACTGAGCTCTTTTCCATGCTCTGACCGGGAGAAGCAGACAAAATCCCCGGTCTCCTCCTTGGGCCATAAACAGTGGGTAGAAGGCTAGCCCCTAGTCCCCTCCAAAAGCCCCTGTCCCCTCCAAAAGCCCCTGTCCCAGTTGGGTTTGTCACAGTGGTGATCTAACAGTGTTTTGGCACTCAGCTAGCCGATCTCCTAAACCAATGGTTCCCAGCCTCCGTCCTCAAGTACCTACCAACCAAGGCTATGTTTTCAGCATTTCCCTTAGTTAAAATAATTATCAAGCCATTGACATTGATTTAAAGCTCCTATGCAAGATGAGGGAAATCCTGAAAACATTAACTGTTGAGTGTACTTGAGGGCAGATGTTGGGGAACACTGGGCCATTGGATTGTAACTTGAAAAATAAATAAGGACTAGATTCTAAAAATGTATGCATACGATTGTCCTACGGCAGGGGTAGGGAACCTCGGCTCTCCAATTGTTTCGAAACTATAAATCCCATCATGCCTCTGCCTCTAGGAGTCATGCCTGTGATTGTCAGGGTCTTGCAATGTCTCATGGGACTTGTAGTTTGGAAACAGCTGGAGAGCCAAGGTTCCCTACCCCTGCCCTACAGAGACCAAAGCTCCATGTATAAAAATCCAATAAGCTTTTTTTATTAAAATAAAATAAATGCACTTGCAAACATAAAAAAAATTACAGTGCTGTATACTGACTAGTCCCAAACAGCCGAAACACACTTCACGGCATGTAGCTCCGTCCTACGCATTTCGGCAGATCTGATATCTTCTGGGGCACCTTTTGGTCTTTTTTTTTTTTTTTTTTTTTCCACTCGCATACTTACAGTGCCTTGAAAAAATATTTACAAATAAATATGTTAAAGTGTGGCGTGCATTTGTATTTAGCCCCCCCTAAAGTCAATACTTTGTAGAACCACCTTTCACTGCAATTACAGCTGCAAGGCATTTTTGGGGATGTCTCTACCAGCTTTGCACATCTAGAGAGGGACATTTTTGCCCATTCTTCTATGCAAAATAGCTCAAGCTCTGTCATATTGGATGGAGAGCATCTGTGAACAGCAATTTTCAGATGTTGCCACAGATTCTCAATTGGATTTAGGTCTGGACTTTGTGCCATTCTAACAGATAAATATACTTTGATCTAAACCATTCCATTGTAGCTCTGGCTGTATGTTTAGGGTCGTTGTCCTGCTGGAAGGTGAACCTCCGCCCCAGTCTCAAATCTTTTGCAGACTCTCACAGGTTTTTTTCTAAGATTGCCCTGTATTTGGCTCCATTCATCTTCCCATCAACTCTGACCAGCTTTCCTGTCCCTGCTGAAGAAAAGCATCCCCACAACATGATGCTGCCACCACCATGTTTCACGGTGGGGATGGTGTGTTCAGGGTGATGTGCAGTGTTAGTTTTCTGCCACACATAGTGTTTTTCTTTTAAGCCAAAACGTTAAATTGTGGTTGTGTGTCACCCACATGGCTTCTTGCAAACTGCAAATGGGACTTCATATGGCTTTCTTTCAACAATGGCTTTTTTCTTGCTACTCTTCCATAAAGGGCAGATTTGTGGAGTGCATGACTAATAGTTGTCCTGTGGACAGATTCTCCCACCTGAGCTGTGGATCTCTGCATCTCCTCCAGAGTTACCATGGACCTCTTGGCTGCTTCTCTGATGAATGCTCTCCTTGCCCGGCCGGTCAGTTTAGGTGGGCGGCCATGTCTTGGTAGGTTTGCAGTTGTGCCATACTCTTTCCATTTTCGGATGATGGATTGAACAGAGCTCCGTGAGATGTTCAAAGTTTGGGATTTTTTTTATAACCTAACCCTGCTTTATACTTCTCCACAACTTTATCCCTTTCCCTGACCTGTCTGGAGTGTTCATTGGCCTTACGATGCTGTTTGTTCACTAATGTTCTCTAGCAAACTTCTGAGGGCTTCACAGAACAGCTGTATTCCCCCTATTACCAAATGTGATGATGTTTACTCCCACTGATGGCAGGAAAATTTCCACTCTCGCTGGCCAAAATCCGCCCCCCCCCCCCCCTAAAGTCTGAAGGACAATAAACTGGCCCTTTGCTTAGAAAGTTTGGAGACACCTGGTCTAGTGGATGGAAACCCGAACCAGCTGAACAATAGTTATCATGCATTATATGACATCTCTACTATTTGAGTCCTATATTTTGGGTAAGCCTCCTGGCTTCTTCTGTCTTTGTAGTGGCAGGGATTCACCTGGCCTGGGACTTTTTTTTTTTTTTTATATTTTTGTAACAGTCGCATGTGCTGACTTTCATTTGTCATGTTTTGATATATTATTGTGATTTTTTTTTTTTTATTTTTTTTTTCCTAGCTTAATTATACAAGCTAATTGGCACCAAATTTTGCACTCTCCAGTTTTAGTAAATCAACCTCAATGTCTTTAGCTGCTTTCTTTCTAGAAAGACAGAGCCATCTTTTTTTCCAGCCATCAACTTGGGACACCGTCAACTTTAGTACTCCAGTTTTTGTAAATCAACCCCATAGTCTACACGTTTGAAGTGTTTGTTTGGTTAGGTGAACATAAAGAAAAAGAACACCGGAAGTTTGTAACAAATCCAGTAAAAGTTTATTAGTCTTGATGAAAGATCAGAAGACAATGCCAACTTGTTTCAGGGGCTTCATCAGGACAAAATAATATAATCTAAAATAAAATATAAATAAGAAGATCTAAAAAACAGTGCACACATAACCTTTTATATAGGGGTATGGTATTCTGTTAAAACCTATGTGGACCCATCTAAAAGGAATATAGCAGCTGGAAGTGTGTTTTAAAAGCCCTGTTTTAAAACTGCACTGGACTAAACAGGTTGAATGGGCCACTGGAACAGGAAAAGGTTTGACCGCACTCACAGGTTTGAAGCAAAAGTGAAGACTTTATTGAAGATAAAAATCATCAGACAACATCATAGACATCATGACATCAATGCAGACCTGGCAGAGATTAACGCGTTTTACAAATTGGAATTTGCTTAGTCACCAGAATGACTGGTGCACTGGGCTGCCCAGTGCACCAGAATGGACAAAAATGGTAAATAAAGCATTTTCCACAGTGCACTGAAACACAAGTCTTTTGCTTAACCACTTGTCCCCCGCCCACTCTCAATTGACGGCGGGCGGAGGACACTCTTGTTCTGGGAGGACGTCATATGACGTCCTCCCTTTAAAACGAGCTAGGAGGCGCGCGCGCCGCGTTCACAAGGCCCCAGTGCGCGTGCCCGGCGGCCGTGTTTGCCCGGGAAACGCAGAGATCCACGTCCTGTCAGGGAGAGGGGACCGATGGTGTGTCCCTTGTACATAGGGACAACCATCGGTAACCTCCCCCAGTCAGTCCCCTCCCCCCACAGTAAGAACACATTGAGGGAACATATTTAACCCCTTCCCGCCCCCTAGTGGTTAACCCCTTCCCTGCCGATCACATTTATACAGTAATCAATGCATGTGTCAAAAGTGTCCGATGTGTCCGCCGCAATATCGCAGTCACAATAAAAATCGCAGATCGCCGCCATTACTAATAAAAAAAAAAAAGCTATAAATCTATAACCTATTTTGTAGACGCTATAACTTTTGCGCAAACCAATCAATACGCGCTTATTGCGATTTTTTTTTTTTTTTTTACCAAAAATATGTAGAAGAATACGTATCGGCCTAAACTGAGGAAAATTTTATTTAAAAAAGAAAAAATGGGTATTTATTATAGCAAAAAGTAAAAAATAGTGTTTTTTTTCCAAACTGGACGCTTTTCTTTTGTTTATAGCGCAAAAAATAAAAACCGCAGAGGTGATCAAATACCACCAAAAGAAAGCTCTATTTGTGGGAAAAAAGGACGCAAATTTCGTTTGGGAGCCACGTCGCACGACCGCGCAATTGTCATTCAAAGTGTGACAGCGCTGAAAGCTGAAAAATGGCTTGGGCAGGAAGGGGGTTTTCGTGCACAGTAGGGAAGTGGTTAAGGATGCAATTTAGAATCGCGTCAGTGCATGTAGCATGCATTACCACAATGCCATAGCACATCTCATGAATGAACCCTAAGCTCATTTCTGTTTGTACCTTGGCCTACTAGCGATTTTCAGTGATCCAGAATTTTTAAATTCTTTATATTCCAAGAAGGAGTACAACATTTTTAAAATCTCCGCTGATAACCGAAAAGGCACCATGTACACGCCTTGCTTCTCAGGAGCTATCCGTAGGAGACAGGCTAGGTAGATTCAATGGAAACATATTAGAGCGATGGAAACTCTAGCAGAGACATAATGGGCGGTGGATTCTCTTAATTCCTCAGTCACAGTGAGACACAAAGCACCTAATGGAGCTCCTACACAGACTGCGAAGAGCGATTTCGAGAGTCTCTGCCCTTCTCTGATCTCTCCCGACTACAAGAAGGTTATGAAAGCTGCAGACAAAATTTGATTTTATATAAGACAAGATAAGTTACACAAGTTTGCTTTTCCATGCCTTTAATTAACAAATGGTTTAAAGACCAAACCAAGACCGAATGTCTTAAAGCGGTATTAATCCCAAAACCAAAAATGTCATATGTTACAGCTTACCAATCATTAGATTTGATGGCTGCATTCGTTTTTCTGGCCAGATCACCAGGTGATCTGGCCAGTAACACACCTCCTGTATTAGAGTGCCCCCATTCTGGATGAAGGAGCACAGAGGGCAGTGGCAGCTGGTGGAAACAATATGCCACCCACCCACCCCCCCCCCCCCACATCCCATCCCGTGGGTTGGTCGGTAGCACTTAGTCCATCACTGGCGGCTTCCCGTTCTCCAGCTCTTCATCACCAGTGGCGTCCCCTGCTCAGCGGCCTCCTGTTCTCCAGCTCTCCACGGCGGCGGCTTCCGTTTCCTCCCTCCTCCTCGGCGGGCAATCGAGAGTCTTCTCTTTTTGGCCAATCAGAAAACGGGTCTCAATCCCGCTTCTGATTGGCCGGATTGAGGATCAGTGTTTCAACAGCGAATATTCATTAGCTTTTGTAACACACCTGGGTGGGCTCCGGTCGCATGCTTTGCAACCTGAGCCCATCCTATTTTAAAGCCTATTAGAGCCTTTGGCTCTAATCAGGCAATTCCAAAAAATACCCCGCTGCTGTAATTCATGCACCCAGTGCACCGAAAGGGCCCGGATGCATGAATAGGGGGCAGCCATAGATGGATTCATGCTATGCATGAATCTATGCATTATGCATATATGGGGTTGGCCTGGAGAGAGGGGGCGGCACCCCTAATGGACGGGCCGCCACTGACGGGGGGGTACCTTTGTTCAGTAGCATTGTGAGTCTGAAGGGGAGTGCTAGATGTACTAGCAGATTTACAGTAGATACACTAACAAATTGAAGCTGCATTCTAGCCCCTGTGAGTGGTAACTGGTTTGTCTCATCCCTGTAATTAATACATTCTGCTGGAGAGCTTGTTCCTTTTGAAAAACAGCAGACTTACTCTGCTCTGTACCCCATCATTGTTTTCAGTGGGATGAATAGTGCCCCATCATTGGTGTCAGTGGAAGGAATCCCCCATCATTGGTGTCAGTTGTAGGAATGCTGCACTATCATTGGCATTAGTGGGAGGAATAGTGCCCCATCATTGGTGTCAGTGGGCGGAATAGCGCCCCATCATTGCTGTCAGTGGAAAGGAATAGAGTCCCATCATTGCTGTCGGTGAAATGCTGGATCTAGAAACACCGGATCATGTACATGTATGTGATCCGGCACAGCAGGGCCAGCCTACGGCAGTAAAAAGGTGGTGGGCGGTCCCTAAGTGGTTAATTAAAGTATTGTGAAGCTAGCTATACATTGGGTGGGTTGCCATTTTTGTTTAGCTTGATGACCGAAGTCCTCAAGACATGCCAGTAGGTGCTTCATTCACCAGACTCTATGTGTGTAACGAAGAACATTATTGTAGGTGGCCATAGCGGTGTACACTAGTTGTATGTTTTTTGTTTTTTTTTTGGTCGCTGTTCTTTGCTCACAAAAAGTTTTGGTTGAGGCACAGTATTGTCCAGCCAGGGAATGGTTAACACAGACTTGCTCTACAAAACAAAAGGCAGATGTAGCATTTACCAGAACAGAATCCGCCGCTGTTAGAGACCTCCAGGGAGAGGCAGACGCTTGTCCTTCCATTGCGTGCGCTTTGTGTCCTCCTAAAATCCACCGTCATCACAGACTGCGCACACAAGGCTTTTTTTTTTTTTCTTCTTCTTCTTCTTTCTCTTTGCAGCCGACAATTCCCAGTCCAAGCTTCTTAGCTCTCTCACATCCACCTGCGCCGTCTCAGCCACTGATTGCTCTGACGGCGGAGTCGTCTTTAAATGACCTACTTTACTCAATCACTCCAGAAATCAATTTTAAAAGTCACGTAATAGCCTACTTTCACAGGCAGATCTTATGCCAGTCAAACGGAAATATCATTACTGCTTATTCCCTTTCAGGGTGAATATTGGAGCACATTCCTTCTCTTTTTTTCTATTTAAAGCTAAAGTTTAATCTGCTTAGATTTTGCTTTGCCTGGTTCCTTATTTCCACCCTCATCAATGTGCTATTTATTTTATTTTTTTAAATAAAACCTTGCTGTTTTCATTACATTCCTAATTTAAGACCCAGTAACATCATCTGGGGCTCTTATGCCGCGTACAGACGACCGTTATTCATGTCATGGAAAAAACCGATGTTTTTCTCGACGTGATTTTTCGTGTTTCCTCTCAAGCCTGCCTTGCCTACACACGTTCGTGAAAAAAAATGCTTGAGCAAAGCGCAGTGAGGTACAACACGTACGACGGCACTATAAAGGGGAAGTTCATTTGAATGGCGCCACCCTTTGGGACACATTTGCTGATCCTCGTGTTAATAATAAAGTTTGGTGAGAGACGATTCGTGCTTTTCAGTCCGTTACAGTGCGACGAATGTGCTATCTCCATTACGAACACTAGTTTTACCAGAACGAGCGCTCCCGTCTCATACTTGATTCTGAGCATGCACATTTTTTTTCCCCTCGTAAAAGCATACACACGACCGTTTTTCACGACGTTAAAAAGAACGACATGAAAAACGACGAGAAAAAATAGAGCAGGTTCTAATTTTTTTTCTGGCATTTCTCTCGTCGAGAAAAATGCTCTGGAGCATACACACGACTGTTTTTCACGACCATTTTTTAAAATGGCATTTTTCTTGTCATGAAAAATGGTCGTGTGTACGCGGCATTAGTGTTTCTCTATGCAATGATGGCAGATCATGGCTGGTGGGAGGGGCCGACAGGGTGCTGTACATAGCTTTTTGAAAACAAGAGCCCTCAGTGCTGATGCAAGCAGTCAGATGGCTTTTGGGAAGAGTCATGCAAATATCAAAATGCCTTGATGGGTGGATGTCAGTTTGCAGGAGTGGGCATTTCTAAGCAGCCTGCGGCAGAATAGCGACACTGATATCTCTATGTCCAGGCATTACCCAAATGTGACCCTTTGTCCCTCAGAACCCCCACTTCCCCCCTAGATTATATCCCAGCATTTGTTTATTCTTTTATCTTGTTCTTGTAAGGCCCCATGCACACGAGACGCAGGTGCAAACTCTGCTGAACACACGTTTTTAAACGCTGAAACCGGCATTTAAAAACGCGCGTTTTACCGCGTTTGCGTTTATAAGCGTTTCATCATAGACCCTCCCTAAGCTCAAAAAACAGTAAATTTTTAACCCTTTCAGCCAGTTTGTGAGACCAGAGTGAGTAGCAGCAGCTGAGAGAGCAGCAGTGTACTTGTATTTAGCGTATCACTTGCCACATCACCTGCCACAAGTTGTGGATTGTCCACTTGCCACGTCACCTGCCACGTCACCTGGCCACGTCACATGCCACAAGTTGTGGATTGTCCACTTGCCACGTCACCTGCCACATCACCGGCCACGTCACCTGCCACGTCACCTAGCCACCTCACCTGCCACAAGTTGTGGATTGTCCACTTGTGACGTCACCTGGCCACGTCACCTGCCACAAGTTGTGGATTGTCCACTTGCCACATCACCTGGCCATGTTGCCTGCCATGTCACCTGGCCACGTTACCTGCCACGTCACCTGGCCATGTCACCTGCCACAATTTGTGGATTGTCCACCTGCCACGTCACCTGCCACAAGTTGTGGATTGTCCACTTGCCACGTCACCTGGCCACATAACTTGCCACAAGTTGTGAATTGTCCACTTGCCACGTCACCTGCCACAAGTTGTGAATTGTCCACTTGCCACGTCACCTGCTACAAGTTGTGAATTGTCCACTTGCCACGTCACCTGCCACAAGTTGTGAATTGTCCACTTGCCACGTCACCTGCCACAAGTTGTGAATGGTCCACTTGCCACGTCACCTAGCCACGTCACTTGCCACAAGTTGTGGATTGTCCACTGGCCCCGTCACCTGGCCACGTCACCTGCCACAAGTTGTGGATTGTCCACTTGCCACATCACCTGGACACATCACCTGGCCATGTTACCTGCCACGTCACCTGGCCACGTTACCTGCCACATCACCTGGCCAGGTCACCTGCCACAATTTGTGGATTGTCCACCTGCCACGTCACCTGCCACAAGTTGTGAATTGTCCACTTGCCACGTCACCTGGCCACGTCACTTGCCACAAGTTGTGAATTGTCCACTTGCCACGTCACCTGCCACAAGTTGTGAATTGTCCACTTGCCACGTCACCTGCCACAAGTTGTGAATTGTCCACTTGCCACGTCACCTGCCACAAGTTGTGAATGGTCCACTTGCCACGTCACCTAGCCACGTCACTTGCCACGTCACCTGCCACAAGTTGTGGATTGTCCACTGGCCACGTCACCTGCCACAAGTTGTGGATTGTCCACTGGCCCCGTCACCCGGCCACGTCACCTGACACAAGTTGTGGATTGTCCACTGGCCCCGTCACCTGGTCACGTCACCTGCCACAAGTTGTTGATTGTCCACTTGCCACGTTACCTGCCACAAGTTGTAGATTGTCCACAATGCAATGCAAGCAATTACAGTTTTCTTTTATATTTTTTAATAGTTTTTCATCATTTGCCATCATTTTTGAGATTTCTAATGTTAAAAAATAGGTCACCTTTAAAAACTCTTATAAACGCAAAACGGCGGTACCGCGTTTAGCGTCTGAAACGTGGAAACCGTTTGCGTCTGAACCCATTTTTTTGCTTCTGGAAAAACGAGGTTAAACGCAACTGCTTGTAAATGCCAAAAAACGAGAGTGTGTGCATGGACACATAGGATAACATTGAATGGGTTCAGGGGCAGTTAAAAAAAGTGTCCAACTGCCTCTGAACGCACGTTTAACAGCGTCTCGTGTGCATGGGGCCTAAGAAGAAAGGGCTTTTATTATTCCTTATGACATCATCACCAGTCTTTAAAAATCTTGCAGGGACTGCTGCTGGAAACCCATTTCCTGTTGACATAGGCATGACCCCAGACCTACATCTCCCAAGAGCTCCTTTTCAACACAGTATTAGGTCAGGCTCTTGGTAATCATGTCAGCAGCATTTTTTTGCTGAGAAAGAAATTTGATATATATGCATGTGAAGAGGGACCAACAGGGGTGGGGGTAGGACTACAGGGGTCCTGTAGTCCAGCAGGCAGGGCTGACAATGCTCATTGTGAGGGCAGCAGAGGCACAGTGTTGTCAGTCCAAACAGGAAGTTAGGAGCACACTAGATTTTTGGCAGATTAACAGGATTTTTTTTAAAGTTTTTAATGTAGTGTTTTTAAAGGATAAAATATCATTCATATATATATATATATGTGTGTGTGTGTGTGTGTGTGTGTGTATTGGGGTGATTACACTCATGTGATAGGTGCTTTTTTTCCAATGAGTTGCGCTAGGCCAAGCTGTATTTTAGGGCATGGCAGCCCACTTTTGTTGAACAAAAAAGAAAGTTCACATAAACATCAGTTGCCCATGCAGGGGGTTCTTCCACATCAATATGAAAATGCGGAGCCAACTGGCTCCCTTGTCAGCAACAACTCTGCTCTCCTTACTAGTCCCATTGACTGTGTTGTCCAGCTCTTCTGGTTCTCTCGGCTCACTCAGCCTCTAGTCACAGAGCCCTGCTACATGGCCCATTCCTGGCCTCTGGATAGGGGTTCTCCTGACACCCGATAGGAGCCCACCTGACTCCTGGGATGACACCCCTTGACTAATGACTCGGGCGCCTCTGATCCCTGGTTGCAACCTCCTGTCTCCTGACTTCTGGCTGAGTCATCTCTGACCCCTAGGAGAGACCTCCTGTCTCTTCATTCCAGGCTGGGTCACCTCTGACCTCTGGGTGAGACCTCCTGTCTCTAGACTTCTGGCTGGGGCCCCTCTGACCCCTGGGTGAGAGCTCCTGTCTCTTGATTATTAGGTGGGTCACCTCTAACCCCTGGGTGAGGCCACCTCTGATCCCTGGTTGCAACCTCCTGTCTCTTGATTCCTGGCTGGGTCTCCTCTGACTCCTGGGTGAAACCTCCTGTCTCTTAACTTCTGGCTGGGGCCACTCTGACCACTGGGTGAGACCTCCTGTCTCCTGACTTCTGGCTGGGTCACCTCTGACCCCTAGGAGAGACCTCCTGTCTCTTGATTACTGGCTGGGTCACCTCTTAAAGCGGAGCTCCACCCTAAAGTGGAACTTCTGCTGATCGGAACCCTCCCCCCCCTTACGGTGTCACAATTGACACCTTTCAGGGGGGGGGGTGCAGATACCTGTCTGAGACAGGTATTTGCACCCACTTTCGGGAGTCCTCTCTGCGGGAAATCTGCGGGAAGCACGTCACTTCCCGCAGATTCCCCGTAGTGTTCTGGGAGACACTCTTCTCCCAGAACACAGGGGACCATTCAGAACGGCGCAGCGCGACTCGCGCATGCGCCGTAGGGAACTGGGCATGAAGCCGCAAGGCTTCATTTCCTGGTTCCCTCACCGTGGATGGCGGTGGGGGCAGCAAAGTGACGAGCGATTACTCGTCCTCTGCTGCGGACGTCGCTGGACTCCAGGACAGGTAAGTGTCCATATATTAAAAGTCAGCAGCTGCTGTATTTGCAGCTACTGGCTTTTAATATATTTTTTTCCGCGGCACCTCCGCTTTAACCCTGGGTGAGACCCCCTGTCTCTTGACTCCTGGTTGGGTCAACTCTGATCCCCAGATGAGACCTCCTGACTTCTGGCTGAGGGCCCTCTGACCCCTGGGTGAGACCTCCTGTCTCCCGCCTTCTAGCTGGGACACCTCTGACCCCTGGGTGAGACCTCCTGACTTCTGGGTGGGTCACCTCTGACCCCTAGGAGAGACCTTCTGTCTCTTGATTCCTGGCTGGTTCACCTCTTAACCCTGGGTGAGACCTCCTGGCTGGGTCACCTCTTAAACCTGGGTGAGACCTCCTGTCTCTTGACTCCTGGCAGGGTCACCTCAGATTCCTAGGTGAGACCTCCTGTCTCCTTACTTCTGGCTGGGGCCCCTCAGACCCCTGGGTGAGACCTCCTGTCTCCTGACTTCTGGCTGGGGCCCCTCTGACCACTGGGTGAGAGCTCCTGTCTCTTGATTATTAGGTGGGTCACCTCTAACCTCTGGGTGAGGCTACCTCTGATCCCTGGTTGCAACCTCCTGTCTCTTGATTCCTGGCTGGGTCACCTCCGACCCCTGGGTGAGACCTCCTGGCTGGGTCACCTCTTAACCCTAGGTGAGACCTCCTGGCTGGGTCACCTCTTAACCCTAGGTGAGACCTCCTGACTTCTGGCTGGGCCCCCTCTGACCCCTGGGTGAGACCTACTGTCTCTTGACTGCTAGCTTGGTCACCTCTGACCCCTGGATGAGACCACCTCTGATCCCTGGTTGCAATTTCCAGTCTCTTGACTCCTGGCTGGGTCACCTCTGACCCCTAGATGAGACCTCATGTCTCCTGACTTCTGGCTGGGTCACCTATGACCCCTGAGTGAGACCTCCTGTCTCCTGACTGGGGCCCCTCTGACCCCTGGATGAGACCTCCTGTCTTCTGGCTGGGTCACCTATGACCCCTAGGTGAGACCTCCTATCTGTGGATTCCTGGCTGGGTCACCTCTAACTCATGGTTGAGACCTCCTATCTTCCTACTTCTGGCTGGGGCTCCTCTGACGCCTGGTTGAGACCTCTTGTCTCCAATATGGGAGCTGTCTCCAAATTGGGAGCCCTGAGCTATCCTCAGGCTAGAGTATATAACAACTCTGCACACCTGTGTACTCACCCAGGCTGCAGGGATCCTGTACAATCTGGACAAAGGATTGAAGAGCGTCCCACCCAAAACATTTTAAAAACCTTGAAGCTCCAGGCCCCAACTTAGGTTTACAGAATCAAGAGAGAGACAAAAACACAGCTTTCTCCGCTCGGAAACAATCGTCTGGAAACTCACATTAACCCTTAATATGAATCCTCAGGCTTGGATATGTAATGGCCCTGCACAGACACCTGTGTATTCACACAGGCTGCAGGCACCCAGTAAATTCCGGACATAGGATTGGAGATTCTGTCCCTCCCAAAATACTTCAGAACCTTCAAGCTCCAGGCCCTTATCCACTACAGCACAGGTGTCAAACACAAGGCCCTCCAGGCCATTTCATGTGGCCCTCGCACCTCTCCTGCAGCTGCAGGAGAGCTGCAGCCCTCCTCTGGTCCTACTCCAGACCCTTACTTTCTGCTTTCAAGCAATGCATCCAGCTTCTTTCCAGCAGCAGCATAAGGAAAGGGGGTGCACTGTGATGTAAGGGAGAGTGGGGGACTCTACTTCTGATGGTGTGGTGGCTCTCGACATCTAATGTAAGGGGAGGGGATGCGCTGGACATCTAATCTTACAGATACAACCGGCCCTTTTGGGGGCAATCATAATGCTGATGCGGCCCACGATGAAATTGAGTTCGACACCCCTGCACTACAACATTCAGAGAAAGACAAAAACACAGTTTTGTCTGCTCAGAAACCTCATTCTGGAACATCACATTAAGCCTTTTATAGTAATCCTGTGTCGTCTTCTCCTACATTTTCACATTGTCGGGGCCTCGCACTGTCTATATATATTTTTCTTTTTCGTACATCATGGGACACAGAGCTCTGTTAATTACTTAGTGGGTTATATGTCACCATCAAGTGATTGGACACTGACACACTCTAATTAGAAGAGAAGTTCCTCTTTATATAACCCCTCCCATATGGAGAGTACCTCAGTTTTTTTTTTTTTTTATTCTTTATTTCTATATTTTTTTCCTTTTACAGGTATTTTCATAAACACAAAAGAGTTTACCTCAGTTTTTTTGCCAGTGTCTAAGGTGTTGGTCCCGGTTAAAGAATGTGTTAAGAAGAAGCTTGGCTGAGGGCCCCTGCGGAGGTTAAAGGAGCTACATAACCGGATCCATCCAATAGGGCCAAATATAATGCCAAAATATATGGTACCCGGGCCTCGTGGAAGAGCGAGGTTTTGCCTGTAATGTCTCTCTTGTAGGACTGGACTCTGGGATCCAGCACTTTGTCAGAAACCTTTAAGCATTTTTAATATTGCCACAGAGTGCCTTACAGGTCCAGGGAAGAGGCCTCCTTTAAGTAGGAACCCAGAACCCTGAAGGTTGGCACAACACTACCCGCCGTGATGGGTGAAGTTTGGATCTGTCTGGTCTTCAGCAGTTTCCTGCGGCGGGGATAAGGTAAGTGAAGACAACCCTAAGAAATTCATGGGGTTTTCTTCTGTGAGTAGTTGCATGTCTTACCTGTTTTCCACCACTAGAGGGAGTAAAGAGACATACCTGGAGTTTTACTTACTTGCTCTCCTGGATGAAAGCTCAGTGCAGCCGGTCTGTGGATCTGCTCACATCTTCCGCTTCAGGCTCTGCCATGAGTATTATTAGGGGGGTCCTACGTTGTCCAAGGTCCCACGGCGGTTCCCCCCGAATGAGGTTCTATCTCCCCCACTCGCTGCCGCACCCTACTCGCGCGCACCCCGGGAACGCGCTTTTCTCTATTGGGGGTGTGGTTGCCGGTAGCGTGCACAGCAAGCTACAGCGCAGGCGGAGGGCGGGTGTAATTTAAAAAAGCCCCAGACGCCAGAGACCTGTAAAGCAGTGGGACACAGAAGCTTTTGGGGCATGTAAGCACCTTTTGTGGATTGGATTCAGGCACACTAAGACACCTACTCAGCATTAGGCTGTGCAAATTAGCAGGCATTTGTTTTGCCAGACTAGGCTCAGCAGTTAATACACTTTTGGTAGTACCTCTGCTTTTGTGCTTAGGACTATGTCTCCCCGTAGAAGGAGTTCAGGGGCAGGGAAAAAGGGCACTAAAGTGTCGCCATCTGGATCTGGGGGTTCTAGACATGCCTGCATGATACCAGCCTCCCCTGAGAGACCTGAGGCAGTCGCGCAGGATGAGCCATTGCCCCTGTCAGGCATTGCAGCCTCTCCCAACATGGCAGCTTCTGCATATGTCACTGAAGATGCTTTAGCAGCAGAATTGGTTGGTTTAGAAGGGAGGTTAGCTGCTTTAATTTCACAGAAGAGCAGAAAACGGGGTATGTCCCCTTCCTCTGCTTTGGGGGCCCCCATCAGGCGTTCAAAAATCTGATGGAAATGATGATGATAAATCTGGGGCCCAGGATCAGGGGCAGTTGGATGAGTCAGGGGATGAGGTGAAGATCCCTTCTTCCTCTCAGGCTCTCAGAATGCAGGTGCAGTACTATACAGAAGTTGTGCATGATGCATACAAACTGCCCTCCGCTGAGTCAGCTGGGTCCCCTATTCTCTCCTTGGGGTCTTTAAAGTCCCCGCAGGCTGCATATACCTTCCTGGTCTATCCGTTACTGGAAAAGCTTATGTATGCTGACTGGGATCACCCAGATAAGCTGTTTTCTCCTCCCAGGAAGTTTTCCCTTCTTTATCCAATGGAGGAGACGTTCACCAAGAAATGGAGTTTGCCGGCAATAGACGCAGCCATTTCTTCTTTAAATAAAAGTCTGACTTGTCCTGTGGACAATGCTCAGGTATTTAGAGATCCAACTGAGAAAAAGCTGGAGTCTTTGTTTAAATCCTCTTTTGTTATGGCTGGCGCTGTTACCCAACCCGCAGTAGCGGCAATTGGTATGTGTAAGTTCTTAAAGGATCAGATGAAGCAGGTGATTAGAATCCTCCCTGCTGAGCAGGCCAGAGATTGGGCGGACCTACCTAAGGCCTTATGTTTTGTGGTGGATGCTATTAATGATTCTATTCAGCAAGCATCTCGCCTTACTCTCCTGCTGGTTCGCATGCGCAGGATTCTTTGGCTAAAGCATTGGACAGCTGAAGCTCCGTGCAAAAAGCTTTTGGCCGGATTCCCCTTTCATGGGGAAAGCTTATTTCGGGATGATCTGGATAAATATATCCAGAAGATTTCTAGTGGTAAAACTACTTTGCTGCCAGTTAAGAAAAAGAGTAAACGTCCCTCTTTTAAACAGTCTCTTTCCCCAGCCCCAGGAGCTACAGTCTCTAGGCAGTGGCGACGGCCTCCCCAGCCAAGTGCAAGTGGAAAGGCCCAGGGCCAGCCTCAGGGACAAAAGAAATCTTGGGGTCAAAGTTCTGCAAAGCAGAACCCCAAGGCCTCCTTATGAAGAGGCGCCCCTTGCTCGGCCGAGTTGGGGGAAGACTCCTGCGATTTTCAAGTGCTTGGCAGGACTCAGCCCAAAGCAGGGTATTTTTACCCGAGCCAAAGGTCAAGGCCTTAAAAGATTTGATCCGGGTGGTCAAAGCAAAGAGGGAACCTTCCATCTGCCTTTGCATGAGGTTGTTGGAGAAGATGGTAGCCTCATTTGAGGCTGTCCCTTAAGCCCAGTTTCATTCAAGACCATTGCAAAACAGCATACTGTCTGCTTGAAACAGGAAAGTCCGAGCCTTGTACTTACCAATGCGGCTGGTTTTAGAAGTACGCCAAAGTCTCAATTGGTTGCTAACCAAGAATTTACAGAAGGGAAAATCCTTCGTCCCAGTTATCTGGAAGGTGGTAACTACAGATGCCAGTCTTATAAGCTGGGGCGCAGTTCTAGAAGGAGCTACGCTCCAAGGAAGATGGTCCAAAGCGGAAAAGATCCTGCCCATCAATATTCTGGAGATTCGGGCAGTACGTTTAGCTCTCAGGGCCTGGACATACAGGTTACAGGGCTGTCCCGTTCGGATACAGTCCGAAAATGCCACAGCAGTGGCCTATATCAATCACCAAGGGGGCACCAGGAGTCCGGGTGCCCAGAGAGAGGTGAACCACATTTTTGTATGGGCAGAAAGGCATGTTCCTTGTCTCTCGGCGGTCTTCATTCCAGGGGTGGAGAATTGTCAGGCGGATTATCTGAGCCTCCAGCAACTGTGTCTGGGAGAGTGGTCCCTACACCCCAACATATTTCTGGCCATATTCCGAAAATGGGGTACCCCGGATGTGGATCTACTAGCTGCCAGGTTCAACAGGAAGTTGGACAACTTTGTTTCAAGAACAAGAGATACACTAGCATCCACAATAGATGCGTTGGTAATTCCGTGGGATCAGTTTTCTCTGATCTATGCGTTTCCTCTGCTCTCGATCCTACCGCGACTCCTTCGCAGGGTCAAGAAGGAGAAGAAACCGGTAATTCTAGTGGCCCCAGCTTGGCCCAGAAGATCCTGGTATGCAGAGATCATAAGGATGGCAGTAGGGAGGCAATGGCGTCTTCCACTACGCCCAGACCTGCTCTTGCAGGGACCAGTATTCCATCCTTCCTTACAAAGTCTAAATTTGACGGTTTGGCTGTTGAGACCTACATTTTGAAAGGTCGTGGTCTCTCGGGTCCAGTTCTCTCCACTCTGGTTAATGCTAGGAAGCCAGCCTCCAGGCTCATCTATTACAGAATCTGGAAGGCATATGTTTCCTGGTGTAAATCCAGGGGTTGGCATCCTCAAAAGTATGTCATTGGTAGAGTTCTTGCCTTTCTACAGTTGGGAGTAGAAATTAACTTGGCCTTGAGCACCATTAAGGGCCAGATCTCGGCCTTGTCAATATTTTTTCAAAGGCCACTTGCCTCTCATTCCTTGGTTCGGGCCTTTATTTAACCACTTCTCTACTGTGCACGAAAACCCCCTTCCTGCCCAAGCCATTTTTCAGCTTTCAGCGCTGTCACACTTTGAATGACAATTGCGCGGTCGTGCGACGTGGCTCCCAAACGAAATTTGCGTCCTTTTTTTCCCACAAATAGAGCTTTCTTTTGGTGGTATTTGATCACCTCTGCGGTTTTTATTTTTTGCGCTATAAACAAAAGAAGAGCGTCCAGTTTGGAAAAAAAACACTATTTTTTAATTTTTGCTATAATAAATACCCATTTTTTTTTAAATAAAATTTTCCTCAGTTTAGGCCGATACGTATTCTTCTACATATTTTTGGTAAAAAAAAAAATCGCAATAAGCGCGTATTGATTGGTTTGCGCAAAAGTTATAGCGTGTACAAAATAGGGGATAGATTTATAGCATTTTTATTTTTTTATTAGTAATGGCGGCGATCTGCGATGTTTTTATTGTGACTGCGATATTGCGGCGGACACATCGGACACTTTTGACACATTTTTGGGACCATTCACGTTTATACAGCGATCCCTGCTATAAAAATGCATTGATTACTGTATAAATGTGATTGGCAGGGAAGGGGTTAACCACTAGGGGTGCGGGAAGGGGTTAAATATGTTCCCTCAATGTGTTCTTACTGTGGGGGGAGGGGACTGACTGGGGGAGGTGACCGATGGTTGTCCCTGTGTACAAGGGACACACCATCGGTCCCCTCTCCCTCACAGGACGTGGATCTCTGTGTTTACACACAGAGACCCACTTTCCTGCTCGTTTCCCGGGCAATCGCGGCCCCTGGGCACGCGCACCGGGGCCTCGTGAACGCGGCGGGTGCGCGCGCCGCTGGCTTCAAGCGCGCGCCTCCTAGCTCGTTTTAAAGGGAGGACGTCATATGACGTCCTCCCAGAACGAGAGTATCCTCCGCCCGCCGTCAATTGACAGTGGGCGGGGGACAAGTGGTTAAGGACTGTTGCATTTTAAAGCCACCAGTTAAGTCTCCCTTGTGCCCTTGGGATTTAAATTTGGTTTTGTCTGGTTCAAAAGGTTGTTTTTGTAAAACAATGTGCCATATTCCTTTGGTTTTGTTGACAAGAAAATTGGTCTTTCTAGTTGCTATATCCTCTGCTAGAAGGGTGTCAGAATTAGTGGCTTTTTCCTGTAAAAAGCCCTATTTAATTATTCACAAAGATAGGGTGGTATTACATCCCCATCCAACTTTTCTGCCTAAGGTGGTTTCAGGATTTCATCTGAATCAAGATGTGGTCCTACCGTCCTTTTTTCCAGATCCGCATTCCGTGCAACAGCTCAGATACGGAAAACTGATGTTTTGTTTGTGCTGCCAGAAGGTCCAAGAAAGGGCCAGGCAGCGTCGAAATCTACTATCTCTAAGTGGATTCGGCAAGCTATTTAGGCCTATGGTTTGAAGAAGAAGATTCCTCCTTTTCATGTGAAAGCGCACTCGACCAGAGCAGCAAGTGCTTCATGGGCAGTGCATCACCAGGCCTCCATGGCTCAGATCTGCAAGGCTGCAACCTGGTCTTCAATCCATACGTTCATGAAATTCTATCAAGTGGATGTAAGAGGGCATGAGGATGCCGCCTTCTGGCGCAGTGTGCTGCAGGCAGCAGTATAGATCCTCACGTCCGATGCCGGTCTGCTTTTTTTGATCTGTGTCTCCCTTCCTTCAGGTTAAGCATTGCTCTGGGACATCCCACTAAGTAATTAACAGGGCTCTGTGTCCCGTGATGTACCAAAAAGAAATTAGGATTTTTTTAAACCGCTTACCTGTAAAATCCTTTTCTTGGAGTACATCACGGCACACAGAGCTCCCACCCCTCTTATTGGGGATATATATATATAAAACTGAGGTACTCTCCATATGGGAGGAGTTATATAGAGAGGAACTTCTCTTCTTCTAATTAGGGTGTGTCAGTGTCCAATCACCTGTTGGTGACATATAACCCACTAAGTAATTAACAGAGCTCTGTGTCACGTGATGTGCTCCAAGAAAATGATTTTACAGGTAAGCTGTTTAAAAAATCCTATTATAACTAATGTCTTATTGAATGAATCCATTCAGGGCTTCAGTCCAACAAAGCAAGCATAAGGCAGGGTTTTTTTTTTTATTTTTTTTATTTTTTTGCATAGTCTCTTTAGCTAGCCCTTAATGAAACCTAGAAGAGTGACGGCAAATAAGGCCAAGTGGTCCATCGAGTCTGCTCTCCCATTTTATTTATTTTTAACTTTTTGGTCTGAGTATAGGTCTATGTTTGTCTTAAGCATATTTAAATCCACTTGCTGCTGACTGACTTCACTACTAGGGCTCTGGGAATGCTTTGTCTTGTTTAAATGATCTGGTTTTAGACACTGCACAGCATTTCAATGGGATATAGGTCGGACCTTTTTTTTTTTTTTTTCGCTTTAATAAT
Organism: Rana muscosa; assembly: GCA_029206835.1. Classification (NCBI taxonomy): domain Eukaryota; kingdom Metazoa; phylum Chordata; class Amphibia; order Anura; family Ranidae; genus Rana; species Rana muscosa. The sequence goes on along the minus strand of CM055120.1, from coordinate 24,373,620 downwards.
TTTCCCATGTACAGGTATTTAATTGATAGGGAAGGATGTGGAGATGGGGTCTCTTTAGCAAGTTTTTCCTGCTGCCTCTTGGTAGGTCTACAACTTTTCTGATTTTCTGCAGGAGGTTGAAGGGGGTGGCTAGGCTCCCTGGATACCCACTGAACCCTGGGCTCCTGCCTTTGTTGCCTTGGATGATCCAATACAGGAGCAGGGGCCTAAACCAAGGAACACGGGTGGGCGGGTCTGGTGCACTTGCCCCACCTATGCAGCGCTTTACTGGCAGCATCCCTTGCTCGTCTGCGGCAAGAACAACTTTCCCTTCCAAGGGCATCGGCGGCTTCCGTTTCCTCCCTCCTTCTCGGCGGCCAATCGGGAGTCTTTTCGACCAATCGGAAAACGGGTCTCAGACCTGCTTCTGATTGGCCGGATTGGGGATCAGTCTTACAACAGCGAATATTCATTTGCTGTTGTAACACCTGGGTGGGCTCATGGCGCAATTCTCTGCGCTCCTATTTTGAAGCCTTTGGCTCTAATTGGGTGCTTCAAAACACCCCGCCGCTGTAATTCAGGCGCCCGGCATCCTGAATAGGGGGTGGCCGTGGATAGATTTATGCTATGCATGAATCTATTCATTATTCATATAGGGGGTGGAATGGAAAGAGGGGGCGGCACCTGGGTGCCCCTAATGGACGGACCGCTACTGATTGAGGGTCATTGAGAAGGTGGCGGATATAACAATAGGTACCTATTTTCCAGGGTATCAGAGGCACCCAACTGGGTTCAAATGCTATTTTTTTTTTATTGATTAGTCTATTTAAAATTTGAAAGTTCTTCACGAAGCAGAGGCGAGGATTTCCAGTAAGTCTGGGAATTATAATGACAATAGACTGAAAATGGAGGGTGATCAGGCTGATATAGTAATCTCGAGTAAGCGTGCGAAGGAGCCAAAGACGATTCATCACTCCGGATTATGATGTGATGGCCATTTTGTCATTCTCTTCATCAGGACTCGGGACGAGGATCTGGGGAGGAATATCGCACCGCACGCGCAATATTACACCGCAATGTATCACTATTATGTGCCTGTCTGTCGTATTAAATCACAGCTGCCATCTGTGCTGCCATCGCGAAAACCACCGCCATTTTTCCTGCCGTCCGTCACACTTTAATTGGGAATTGAAAGGTCATGTTGTGACACCCGCCAGTCCTGCTTTTACGCCAATATATAAAAAGGATTTTTTTTTTAAGCATTGTATTAGAATGTTTTTACCTGGCAGCTCTAGAAAGTAGAAAACCTGTGCTACATGTGCAATGCACAAATACTGTATGCCTTACCCAATGTACACATCTGATTTGAAGTCTTCTGATGCCGATTAATGGTCTGCTGAGCAGGCAGAAAGCTGCAGAGCTGCACTAGTGAATGGTGGTATTACTCCGGTGAAAGGTGGAGCTGTCAGAATTACAAAGATGGCAGAATAAAAGTACAAGCCTTTCGGTAAGACAAAAACATCTGCTTTTTTAATGTATATTAACTCTTTTGCTGCCAGGCCATTATTTTTGTTTCATTTACACAATTGGTAAAATGCACATTTTAGGACTAAAGCTTACTTAACCACTTGCTTACTGGGCACTTATACCCCCTTCCTGCCCAGGCCAATTTTCAGCTTTCAGCGCTCACACTTTTTCACACAAATAGAGCTTTCTTTTGGTGGTGTTTATACAACACTGGATTTTATTTTTTTGCTAAACAAACAAAAAAAGACCAAAAATTTTGAAAAAAAACAAACAAAACCTTTTCCATATTTTAATATAAAATTTTGCAAACAGGTAATTTTTCTCCTTCACTGATGGGCACTGATAGGCTGCACTAATAGGCAGCACTGATAAGTGAAATTGATGAGGCACTGATTGGCGGCATTGATGGGTGTCACTGATGGGCACTGATAGGTAGCACTGGAGGGCATTGATTAGCAGAACTGGTGGGCAGTAAGGGGACCGAGGTCCCTCAAACTGAAGCCGATGAACGTCTTTCTTCTTTTCTTCACGCTGACAGCGTGAGGAAAAAAAAAGCTGATTACCGCCTTCCATTTTCTCCCGTGATCAGCTGTCATTGGCTGACAGCTGTTCACGTGGTAAAGAGCTTGCTGTGATTGGCCCTTTTACCCTGATCTGTGATCAGCTGAGTCCCAAGCACTCGACAATCACAGAGCACGCCACCTAGAGGGTGCTTGGGCAGCATGAGAACGGGAGGACGTCCATGTACACCCTCCCGGCAAAGGAAGCCCATGCTGTAGCTGTCTTTCGACTATAGCGCTGGTGCCAAGTAGTTAAAGCTAATCGGGGGAATTTAAAACGGCCCTAATGGTACTTTTTTGGTGGTGGTTCTCTTAAAGTTGAAGTAGGGCCAAGGTTCGTTCCGCACTCCTGTGACCCATATTCAGCTGACAGTGGACTAAAGTCCGCTGGCAGCAGATGTCCCTCTGCCAGTCCAGGCTCTGGAGGGATTCCCAATGTTAATGTCAGGATACATCCAGATGCCTGGACAGGTAGCTGGTTCAGCCTTTTCGTGCTCACTGAGAGCCTAGGCCAGCCCCACCCCTGGCTCTCTGCTCACTAAAGTACGAGAACTGAGCAAGTAGCAGTCTTTGATCACTCAGTTCTCAGTGTAGAGGTGGTGGGGAGAGGGATGTAGCAAAGGATCGATGCTGCATACACCTAGGTCTGCTACCTCAGTTTTTATGATTTCATTTTGCATATACTCCAGAATGTTATGAAGAGTGATCAGATGAATTGCAACTAATTGCAAAGTCCCTCTTTGCCATGAAAATGAACTTAACCCCCCCCCCCCCAAAAAAAAACAACCTATCCACTGCACTTCAGCCCTGCCACAAAAGGACCAGCTGACATTATGTCCGTGATTCTCTCGTTAACACAGGTGTCAGTGTTGACGAGGACAAGGCTGGAAATCACTCTGTAATGCTGATTCAGTTAGAATAACAGACTGGAAGCTTTAAAAGGTCGGTATGGCTTGAAATCATTGTTCTTCCTGTTAACCATGGTTACCTGCAAGAAAACACGTGCAGCCATCATTGCTTTGCACAAAATGGGATTCACAGGTAATGAAGTTGCTGCTACTAAGATTGCACCTAAATCAACCCTTTGTCGGATCATCAAGAACTTCAAGGAGAGAGGTTCAATCATTTTGAAGAAGGCTTCAGGACGCCAAAGAAAGTCCAGCAAGTGCCCTTGACCATCTCCTACAGTTGATTCAGCTTCGGGATCGGGGGAACCACCAGTGCAGAGCTTGCTGAGTAATGGCAGCAGACAGGTGTGAGGACATCTGCAAGCACAGTGAAGAGAAGACTTTTGGAGGATGGCCTGGTGTCAGGAAGGGCAGCAAAGAAGCCACTTCTCTACAGGAAAAACATCAGGGACAGATTGATATTCTGCAAAAGGTACAGGGATTGGACTGCTGAGGACTGGGGTAAAGTCATTTTCTCTGATGAATCCCCTTTCCGATTGTTTGGGGCATCTGGAAAAAACCTTGTCCGGAGAAGCAAAGGTGAGCCCTACCATTAGTTATGCCAACAGTAAAGCATCCTGAGACCATTCATGTGTGGGGTCGCTTCTAAGGCAAGGGAGTGGGGGGCTCATTCACAATTTTGCCTAAGAACACAGCCATGAATAAAGCATGGTACTAAAACATCCTCTGAGAGCAACTTCTCCCAACCATCCAAGAACAGTTTGGTGAGGAACAATGCCCTTTCCAGCATGATGGAGCACCTTGCCAGAAGGCAAAAGTCATAACTAAGTGGCTTGGAAAACAAAACATCAAAAATTAGAGTCCATGGCCAGGAAACTCCCCAGACCTTAATCCCATTGGGAAATTGTGGTCAATCCTCAAGAGGCGGGTGAACAAAAAACCCCACAAATTCTGATGAACTCCAAGCACTGATTATGCAAGAATGGGGGGCCATCAGTCAGGAGGTGGCCCAGAAGTTGATTGACAGCATGCCAGAGCACATTGCAGAGGTCTTGAAAAAGATGAGTCAACACCTGTCCCTTTGCATAAACTTAGAGGTTGTAAACCTCCCTTTACACTTTGTACCTATAGGTAAGCCCAGAAAAAGAAAAAAGGCTTGCCTATAGGTACTGTAAATATTTCCTAAACGTGTGGCGTTTAGGAGATATTTACAGTATACTGCACTGATTAGGTCATTCACACATGCGCTCTGAAGAAATGGGCACCCGTGCCGTTTCTTCAGTAGCGAGTGCCGTAACCGTCGGATCCCGCATGCATGCGCGGCAGTGACGTCACGTGGCTCCGGCCAGTCACAGAGTGGCCCCGGAAGGAAGAGGGACGAAGATGGATGCGGCCTGCAGCGAGGACGGCGCGGGCTACGTTTGCACATAATGTGCTGGTAAGGCTGAGCTCTGGCGTGTTCGCATAGTACACGTGCAGAGCCCGCCAGGAAGTCAGCACCACGATGCGCTAATCAGAGCCAGGGAGACATTTCCCAATCTCTGCAGCCGAGCATCGGGAAATGTCTCCCTGGCTCTGATTAGCGCAGCGTGGTGCTGACTTCCTGGCGGGCTCTGCACGTGTACTATACGAACACGCCAGAGCTCATCTTTATGTGCTAGTATGCGATGCATACTGGCACATTATGTCTTTACTTTTGCAGGGGAGGGAGAAATTTTTTTTTTTGCTTTTTTTTTTTTTCCTCCTCTTTAATGTGATTGTCAATAAAAGCCTTTGACACTTATGAAATGATTTTAATTATACTTCAGTATATCATAGTAACATCTGACAATCAAGATCTAAAAACACCGAAGCAGCAGACTTTTGTGAAAATGTTATATTTGTGTCATTCTCAAAACTTTTGGCCAGGGCTGTATGTTTGTTTTGTTTTTTTATATCTCACACTTCTCTTTTAAGAACTAGCTGCACCGTGTGTCGGTAACATCATAAGTCAAGTAGTTCTTACTACTGCCACTTTAAGAATCTGTCACACTGACGACAGATTGATATAGAATTACCGCCAGTTCATAGATTAAGAAACTGGCGGTATTTTTTATGTCTAATTGCACTACTGTTAAAGGGGTTGTAAACACTCACGGTTTTTCACCTCAATGCATTCTATGCATTGAGGTAAAAAACCTCTTGTAGTGCACCAGCCCCCCAGAGCCCCCCTTTTACTTACCTGAGCCCGATCATTCCTGCCCCGGGGACAAGCACACCAGCTCCAGCCGGTGTCTCAGGTCCTGATTAGATAGATTGATAGCAGCGCAGCCATTGGCTCCCGCTGCTGTCAATCAAATCCAATGACACCGGAGTCCGGGGGCGGAGCCGAGGGACGGAGCCGAGTCCTACTGTCTGTGTCAATGGACGCAGCAACAGGACACGGGACCGCGCCCGCACGGGTGCCCCGAGGGAGAGCGGCTCTCCGACGGGGCACTCGAGAAGAGGAGGAGCCAGAAGTGCCGCTGAGGAACCCCAGAAGAGGAGGATCGGGGCCACTGTTTTCAAAACCAACTGCACAGAAGAGGTAAGTATGATATTTTTTTTGTTTTTAAAAGAGACTATATATTCTTTAAGAGCAACTTTGAACTGGTGTACAATAGTATGCAAATCCTGTGAAGAGCCGCTGAGGAGTGCAGGCTAGGAAAGATCTTGTCTCAGCTCAATGTGTGCAAACATGGAAAAAGGATCATTCCTGGCACTGCACATTCGAGAAAACCATTGAGTAATTGATGGTAAGAGCAGCCTCAGCCCAGACTCCATCCAGGCCACATCCCCTGATGTGTTTCACCCTCTGCCCATGGGGGTTAGTCATGGAGGGTGCTCAAAGCGGGTCCTACCCGGGCAGGAAAACTGTCATGTACAGTATGTGACCACTTTCACACAGTGCTGTATCCCCGACCCCATGCAGGTGCCAGCCGGTAGATTCCCCGGCCAGAAGCTAAATGTAAACGGGATATAGGTGATGTCATTACCCAAATATGGGCAACGACTTGTCACTGAGTGAGTGGAAACTGAGAGACTACTTCGCTATCAGGTCCGCTTCACTTTTGATTGACCGCACATGGCAGTGGGCGGATTCGAAAGCCACTATTGGACTGAATAGTGGGTATGGATCCCCCAACTGTCGTGCACTGTCGATCACAAGTAAAATGGACCTGATGGGGAACTAGGCTCTGAGTACTCCATCAGGCTCCGCACAACCCTGAACAAAATTCCTTGACTATGCGTCTGTCGGTGTGATGTGAGCAGTTGCCGAGGAAAGAAGGCGGGAGAGTCTAGTGTGGACCGTCCTTCCTCAGATTCATGTACTTGGCTCTGACAGACGCAAGCACCAACACTTTTGGAGCTGCACCTTGATGGGATCCTAAAGGGTATCTACAGCACCATTTATGAATCCCCCCCCCCTTGCATATTTTCTGAAAGTTGAAATTGATGTCAATGATTGCACTGTTAATCCAATCTGTATTTTTCTAAGGGAAAGTTTATTAGCATTTACAGATGAACAATAGAAAATGACAAACTATACATATCCAATCATTACTAGCTATCACATAAGTATACAATTCTGCTACAAATGATTTGACATGTTTACAGTAAAGTTGGGTTCACACATCTTTTACATTTGTATTCACAAGGGCAGAGGCGTAGCTTGAAGCTTGTTGGCCCCGATGCAAAAGTTGACCTGGGCCCCCCCCCCATTACCACCCACCACTTCCACTGTGCGTGCAGATACATCCACCGCACGCCAAGATACTCAAAGTAGTTTAAGAGTTTTGAGTTCCTCTTTACATCAGAGGATAGGGATTACCGCTGGAGAATCAGAGGACAGGAACCCCTGGCAGGTCACTTTGCAGAGCTCCTTTCCCATCCCAGCACCGTATACAGCCCCCCCCCCCCCACTAAACAGGGCTGAAATCACATTCCTTTCAACACAGTCTGTCAGCCTTCATAAGGTGTTTCTGGCTTTTATGTTGCTCTTCTGACCAGTTACACCATGTGCAGATCGTCGCTAACTGGCTGTGTTGTAAAGGAATGTGATTTCAGCCCTACGGAGGATGAACAGTATAGAGTGCTGTAATGGGAAAAGAGCTCAGCAGCTGGGCATAGTATCCAGGGCAGAGGGGGTGGTCAGGGGGCTTTGGGGGGGGGGTGCAACTTAGATCTGGGATGGCAAAGCCATGTGACACAAAATCTGGAGCCTGCAGCCCTTCAGGGCCCCCCTGAGGAGGTGTTAAGGGATTTGTTTTAGACATTTCTGAAGGTTTCTCTGTCAGTGTTGGCAGGTGTTGGGGGAAGGTCACCTCCCGGAGGTGTGTCTTTTCCCCAGTTGTCAGGGAAGTTGGGTAAGCGGACATCCCCGGGTGCAAGGGTACAGAGAATCCCAGCTGGTGATTAGGAGACATTGAGCGGTGTCTTACCTCACCATTGACATTGGTACCATCGTGGCTATAGGATGGCACTCTTCTCCTCTTGCCTCGCTAAGCACGGTTACCATTCCATGTTGCCAGCACACAGCACAGACACTTCCCCATCCTGGGCTGTTCTCACCTTGTGCTCCTCTCCATTCAGGAAATCTCCCCAGCCAATGAGATTGGAGGGGTGTGGACCGTGGAAGGCAAAGTAGAATCCCAGTACTGGAGCGTGGCTGTGGGGCCCTAGGGCAGATCGGAGCTGGACTTTGTGGAGGATATGATAATGACAGGGAGGCTGCTGGGGCCCCCTGGAGCTAGGGGCGGGGTTGCAATTGTGACCCCTGCAACCCCTTATGCTACGCCCATGCACAAGGGTAAATCTGTCATGTTGAGCTTATACAACCCTTTCCCACTTAATATCCTTAAAAGCTTGTCTGAGCCGTCATAAAAAAGGGGGCGGAGAGCTGAAGTCACACCCTGCATAACTCAGTGAATAGAGCTCTGAGAGCTAATTGGAGAGAAGAGACCCCCCCCCATCACACAGGAACAGAGCTGAGGCTGTCAATCAGATGGAGGTCCCTCCCCTGTCACTATTTTTCTCTCTTGGTGTAAGGAAATTTGTCAGAAATTACTTATGCAGATAGCAGAGGAACGAAGCAGCAAACAGAAATGACACTTTGTGCTCTGTAATGAGACTCGTACACACTATAGAGGGATATGTTTTGTTCATATTTCATTTCTGAGGTTTACATCCACTTTAACACGTTAAGGTAATTTCAGAAGTTCAGACACATTCTGCTATATGGTCACAATGCTCAGTCCCGTTCTTCCAATTGTTCTCTCACTTAAATTAGCAGTATGGTATTCTTTTTTTTTTATGATTCAGAGATGTCCTAAAGGTTAACGTGTTGGTTTGTCCCCCAGGCCTGCGTTGACGTGAGGGCTAGCTCGGTGTTCTGGAAACAGATGGTGGTGTTGGAGACTTATGGAGAAGAACCTCATATCCCAGAATTGCTTTCCACCCATCCATCACATGAGAAACGAGCAGAATATCTGGACAGGCTCATACCAAAGGTGAGAAGAATGGCTAAATACAAAATACAAAATAAATGGCCAAATGTATGCGGACCCCTCTCTAAATTATTGAGTTTAGGCACACAAAGCCAACTCCTTAAAGTGGAGTACCACCCAAAAATGGAACTTCCACTTTAAGGGAAGGTGACCCCCTGACATGCCACATTTGGCATGTCATTTTTTTTGGGGGGAGGGCGCAAACCCTCTTTTTAGAGGGTTCCAGCTCCCAGTTCCTCCCTAGGCCGCCTCGGCGTTGGAAGTAAGCTCACCTCTCCCCCCTCCCTCTCATCTGGGACGCGTCACAGGTCCCAGGTGATTGCTCCGCCAGTCACGGTGCGCGGCTCGCGCATGCAGAGTGCGTGCCCGGCTGTGAAGCCACAGCCGGGCCCCCACAGTGACAATACCGGCGCCGCGGAGAGGAGGGGGAGACGAGCGGGGCTTTGTTCCCACCTGCATCGCTGGACCCTGGGACAGGTAAGTGTCCGATTTATTAAAAGTCAGCAGCTGCAGTATTTTTAGCTGCTGACTTTTAATATATATTTTTTTTTAGGCAGACCTCCGCTTTAATAACATGATTTGACCAGTTTGGTGTTGAGGAACTTGGGTGACCCTGACCTCAACCCTACTGATCACCTCTGGGATGAACTGGAACACTGATTGTGAGCCACGTCTTCTCTTTGAACATCAGTGCCTGAACTTACAAATGGGCACAAATTCCCAGAGACAAACTCTGATGCCGCGTACACACGACCGTTTTTCATGACGAGAAAAATTGCATTTTTAAAAATGGTCGTGAAAAACGATCGTGTGTAGGCTCCAGAGCATTTTTCGCGGCGAGAAAAATGCCCGAAAAAAAATTAGAACCTGGTCTATTTTTTCTCTTCGTTTTTCACGTCGTTCTTTTTAACGTCGTGAAAAACGGTCGTGTGTATGCTTTTACGAGGGGGAAAAAAAACGTGCATGCTCAGAATCAAGTATGAGACGGAGCGCTCGTTCTGGTAAAACTAGCGTTCATAATGCAGATATCAAATTTTTTTCACGCTGTAATGGACTGAAAAGCACGAAGACTGAAAAGAACGAATTGTCTCTCACCAAACTTTATTAACACGAGGATCAGCAAAAGCAGCCCAAAGGGTGGCGCTATCCGAACGGAACTTCCCCTTTATAGTGCCGTCGTACGTGTTGTACGTCACCGCGCTTTGCTCGAGCATTTTTTTTTCACAAACGGGTGTATGCAAGGCAGGCTTGAGAGGAAACACGAAAAATCACGTCGAGAAAAACGTTGTTTTTTTCCATGACATGAATAACAGTCGTGTGTACGCGGCATTAGATCTTGGGGAAAGCCTTCCTGGACAGTTGAGACTGTAATAGTTACAAAGGAGGACAACTTTATATTAATGCCCAGGATTTTGGACTGGGTTGCCTACTAAGCCCATATATTTGTGACAGTCCGGTGTCCACAAAACTTTTGGACATATTGTTTGCTTGTTAAAGCGTAAGTTCACCTTTTCAGAAAAAGTTAAAAGGTAAACTACACCAGTGGTTTCCAAACTGCAGCCCGTGGGCCAGATGCGGCACTTTACTTGTCCTTATCCAGCCCTTGGGGCACTATTTCCCCCCCCCCCCTGCTAAAATTCATTAATAACACTGGACACCAACAGTAATTCCTGCTATTGACCTCAATAATGGGGCACTATTCCACCCACTGACTTCAACAATTTGGCACCATTCTCCCAATTAACATCAACGATGAGGCACTTAATCCCCCTATTGATACCAACAATGGGGCACTATTCCTCCAACTAATATCAATGATGAGACACTATTCCTCCACAAATACCAATCACGGGCTGCTATTCCTCTTACTAATACCAATGATGGGCCACTATTCCTTAAGATTAATACTAATGATGGGTCACTATTTCTTTAACCACTTCTCCACCAAGGACGTCATATGACGTCCTTGACTTTGAGGGGGGATATCTGAATGATGGGTGCAGCTACAGGCATCATTCAGATATCATTCTGTCATGCTGGCGATTCTACGCACCATAAGAACAATCATAGCGGCAGTTCCCCCGCTTGATTGTTCTTATAGGCGGCGGGAGGGGACACCCCCCCCTCCCGCCACCATCCGGTGCTTCTCCGGGCTCTCCCGTGCCATCGGGGGCCCGGAGAACGAATCGGCTAGCGCCGGCTCACGACGATAGAGATTTCCGGTGACCAGATGGTCACCAGTCATCTCTATGACCGTCAGAGTCCCAGGCGCGACGTTGTGACGTCACGCCCACGCCCGGTACCCGGAAGTAAACAAAGCCGCAATTGTCGGCATGAGATCGTGAATTTTTTTTTTCACCGATCTCATGCTTTCCAGCCTGGAGGAGAGATGTGGAGTCTTATTGACCCCGCATCTCTCCATAAAGAGGACCTGTCACAATGATTCCTATTACAAGGGATGTTTACATGCCTTGTAATAGGAATAAAAGTGATCAAAATTTTTTTTTTTTTTTTAAAGTGTCAAAATAAAGAAGTTTCAGTAAAAAAAAAAAAAGTAAAACACCCCTGTCCCTGGTAGCTCGCGCTCAGAAGCGAACACGCATGTAAGTCCCGCCTACATATGTAAACGCCATTTAAATCCCACACATGAGGTATCACCGCGTGCGGTAGAGTGCGAGCAACAATTCTAGCACTTGACCTCCTCTGTAACTCGAAAATAGTAACCTGTAAAAAACTTAAAGCGTCGCCTATGGAGATTTTTAAGTACCGAAGTTTGGCGCCATTCCATGAGTGTGCGCAATTTTAAAGCGTGACATGTTAGGTATCTATTTACTCGGCGTAACAGCATCTTTCACATTATACAAAAAAATTGGGCTAACTTTACTGTTTTATTATTTTGTAATTCGTGAAACCGTTTTCTTTCCCAAAAAAAGGCGTTTGAAAAATTAATGCGCAAATACTGTGCAAGATAAAAAGTTGCAATGACCGCCATTTTATTCCCTAGGACAGGGATCCTCAAACTACGGCCCTCCAGCTGTTGCGGAACTACAAATCCCATGAGGCATTGCAAAACTCTGACATTCACAGACATGACTAGGCATGGATGGGAATTGTAGTTCCTAAACACCTGGAGGGCCGTAGTTTGAAGACCCCTGCCCTAGGGTGTCTGCTAAAAAGAAATATATAATGTTTGGGGGTTCTGGTTAATTTTCTTGTCTGATGGTGTGTAGGCAAGACTGATGAAAGTAGGCTTCATCGGAATTCCAAACGGAAAATTCCATCGGATTTTATCCCATCGGAAATCCGATCGTGTGCATTACTCTAAAAAAAGCTAAAAACTGCTTAGAAACACCAAAAAACTTTGAAAAAATTGTCTATTCAGCATTTATCAGCATTTATCAGCATTTTTGAGCCATAAGTTTTTATGGGAGTATAATTTTGCTCCAAAAAGCTGAAATAACGCAAAAAAAAGCTAAAAAACGCTGAAAAACTCACTCTACAGCTACAGCTTTCTACAGCTAACTTTACTGACTTTTTTTATAACGTCCAGTGTGCATAAGGCCTTAAAGTGACCTATAAACTGCACAAATCAGTTGAACAGCAAACTAAAATCTTTTAGGTGGAGGGAAGTAAAACTAAAAAACTAAAATATGGTTGCATAAGTCTGCACACCTTTTAAACTAATACTTTGTTGAAGCACCTTTTGATTTTATTCCAGCACTCAGTGTTTTTGGGTATGAGTCTATCAGCATGACACATCTTGACTTGGCAATATTCGCCCACTCTACTTTACAAAAACTCCAAATCTGTCAGAATGTGCACAGCCCTCTTCAAATCACCCCACAGATTTTTTATGGGATTCAGGACTGGGCTCTGGCTGGGCCATTCCAAAACTTTAATCTTCTTCTGGTGAAGCCATTCCTTTGTTGATTTGGATGTATGCTTTGGGTCGATGTAATACTGAAAGATGAAGTTCCTCTTCATGTTCAGCTTGCTAGCAGAAGCCTGAAGGTTTTGTACCAATATTGACTGGTATTTGGAACTGTTCACAATTCCCTCTACCTTGACCAAGGCCCCTGTTCCAGCTTAAGAAAAACAGCCCAAAGCATGATGCTGCCACCACCATGCTTCACGGTGGGTATGGTTTTCTTTTGGTGATGTGCAGTGTTGTTTTTGCGCCAAACATATCTTTTGGAATTATGGCCGAAAAGTTCAACCTTGGTTTCATCAGACCATAACACATTTTCCCACATGCTTTTAGGAGGCTTCAGATAGGTTTTTGCAAAATTTAGCCGGGCTTGGATGTTTTTCTTTGTAAGATAAGGTTTCCACCATTCTACCCCATAGCCCAGACATCTGAAAAATACGGGAGATTGTTGTCACATGTAGCACACAGCCAGTACTTGCCAGTTATTCCTGCAGCTCCTTTAATGTTGCTGTAGGCCTCTTCGCAGCCTCCCTGACCAGTTTTCTTCTCGTCTTTTCATCCATTTTGGAGAGACGTCCAGTTCTTGGTAATATCACTGTTTTGCCATATTTTCTTCACTTGATGATGACTGTCTTCACTGTGTTCCATGGTATATCTAATGCCTTGGAAATTCTTTTGTACCCTTCTCCTGACTGATACCTTTTAACAATGAGATCCCTCTGATGCTTTGGAAGCTCTCTGAGGACCATGGCTTTTGCTGCAGGATGCGACTAAGAAAATGTCAGGAAAGACCTACTAGAACAGCTGAGCTTTATTTGGGGTTAATCGGAGGCACGTTAAATGATGGCAGGTGAGCGAGTGAGCAAGTTTGGGGTGGAGGAACGTGACTGGCCTGCACACAGTCTTGACCTCAACCCGATGGAACACCTTTTGGGATGAATTAGAACAGAGACTGCGAGCCAGACCTTCCCGTCCAACATCAGTGCCTGACCTCACAAATGCGCTTCTGGAAGAATGGTCACACATTCCCATAGACACCCTCCTAAACCTTGTGCACAGTCTTCCCAGAAGAGTTGAAAGCTGTTATAGCTGCAAAGGGTGGGCCAACTCAATATTGAACCCTACGGATTAAGCCTGGGATGCCATTAAAGTTCATGTGCGTGTAAAGGCAGGTGTCCCAATACTTTTGGTAATTTAGTGTATATTGTTGTGATACCTTGAGAAAGAATCAATGCAGATTTTTGCCAGCACACCATGGATCAACAATTTTAGTGTCCAAACTGATTTTTTGCATGATCACATCACAAAGTGGTGCAACGTTTCGGAGCCACGCAGGGCCCCCTTTGTCAGGCATGTGATAAATGCAATAAAACCATTTGGACGCCATCTTGTTGATCCATGGTGTGCTGGCAAATATCTGCATTGGTACTTTAAACCTGTTTACGTTGCTGCAGCACCCAAATCGTTTTGAAGCTTTATCCAGGAACGTGTGCAATGGGAATATGGAGTTAACCTTGAGAAAGAAGTCTCACTTTTTTTTTAATGTTTCTTGTAAGAAGTAGTGTAGTGTTTTGTCTTGTCGTGTCTTGTTATGTACTGTCTGAAGCTGACCATACACTGTACAAATTTTGTCCAGTTCCTAATGGTTCCTGTTGGCCCCTTCCCATAGCTCCCAACTGTCCCTGATTTCGAGGGACTGTCCCTGATTTGGAGAAATGTCCCTCTTTCCTCCTCATTTGTCCCTCATTTTAGTCTGATCTATATAGCTGTATATAAAATTCACTTTTTATCTATCAAAAAGTGTTTTTCAGCACTAAATCTTTCATCTGATTTCTAAACGGCTGCATTTGTAAATTTCAAAAGCCAATATAAAGGAACAATAGTGGTAAAAAAAAAAAAGCACTTGTGTGTTTAACCAATATTGTTTTTTTTTTTTGTACAATTCTCCTTTAAGGGGGCGTGGCCAGGGGTGTGTCCTATGCCTACATTCTTTTGCCAATAGATGTCCCTCGTTCCCATCTCAAAAAGTTGGAAGGTATGCCCTTCCTGCTTGATTGAAATATCGAAGATTGTCAGGCCAACAGCAGCTGCATTCAGTCAGGTGCCAGAACTGTTCTGGTGTTTTGACAGTCAATATGGGAGTTCAAAAGTGACCCCCGAGATCGACATGCTAACGCAATACAATGCAAATTCTGTCCAACGGCCGGTGACTGTGTGCAAAGTATTTTTCTGTACAATAGTCGTGTGACTATACAAAGCCTGCTCCACATGGGCTACAGCGCGGGATTAAGGGAGATGAGAGATCCAAAGCTCTTCAATGCCTCTGGACTCCAGAGCCCAATCCCAGGAGTTACAAAAGCCAGAGAAAAACCCAATTTTTCTCCACTTGGAACAGATATTCTGGAACCCCACAATCTGCATCCAAGATAACCTTGTGTGCCTCCTCTAACACCATGGCAGGGCCTAGTACTGTCACAATGTGCAACAGCTTCTGGAAGCATCTCACCAAAGGGGATGGCTGTAATTAGACTTCAGGCTCTTTGTTAAGAGAATTCAAGTTGTGTGGCGACCATGTAAGCAGAGTTATGGGATATCTGAGAGTTCCTGTATGGAGTACTGGCATTGCTTGATATTGCAATTTAATGGTCATTTTGAATAATGCTCATTGTTTGTGTAGCATTTATTTTTCACTTTCACTCTAGTTGGTGCTTTTCTTTGTCAGTAGAAAGATCACATTTTGTTGGCTTTCCCATAACAGGCACCACACTTTCGCCCATCTTCTGCCATACTGCACAGATACTCCTGTAGGGTTCCAATAGCAAGACTGCCAGCACAGCGAAACCATCAGCCTTTCCCTATCCCAGACATGGGACCCCTACCTGCCTCATATACATTGTGCCCAAGTGTCTGCGGTGAGGTTGGCTCTCATTGGCTTCACAAGGCAGCTCTCCATCTGTGCCGGCCAGCCAAACATTCCACGCTGTCTTGGCTAATGCAACCAAAGGCAGCCTTCCCAGATATTAACGAGCTGCTTTTCCTCTTTCTCCTTTGTGCACAATTGATTTTTTTTTTTTTTTAACCATTTGAGATTTGTTTAGTGACTTTTATTTTTACGGAATAAAAAAATGTTAATAACCTTCATCATGTGGTGAACCCAGCAAGAAGTCTGTGAACTCTGAGCGCAGAATTATTACTAGCACCAAAAACCACCTTGCTATTATTTTCTGGCCATTTTCAAGGCCAACAAGCAAAGTATTGTTAAAAGGCATGGGTAGCTGGGCACTGCCATGGGCGACATGTACCAATGCAAAAAAACATTAAAAAATATATATAATTTAGCACAGAGATGATCTTTTCATGCCGCATAAATGGCAACATTGAAAATACACAAATATATGATTTGGGAATTCTTTAAAGCTGCACATGGTGTTACTGAACAGTACAATTAAAAAAATATTTGATTTCCTTTTAAACTCCACCTTGATCGTTTTTCAGGCATGCAGCTTGGGTGGCCAGGAAATGGAGGGCAGCAAGCATGCGTTGCCATCCTCCCCTTCTTCTTCCCATACCGGACCAGGCCACATGCCTTCCAACATTAGGAGGGGTGCCTTTACTCAAGGATCGACTATATAATGGTCGAGCATAGGCTAATAGAACAAGTGACCAAGACGAATATTGAAATAACAACATGGTCAGATCAGGAGGGGTGCCTTGCAAGGCACCCTTGTAACAATGTTAATGGACATGGATCGCTTCCTCACCTTCAATGCTCCAAGACGAGGTGGGAGTAATATAGGGAGGGGGGAATTATGGTGGCATCTGGAAACCCCTTTTAGAGTAAAGCCCCCCCCCTAGATATCTAGGGTATAAGGGTACATTAGGTCCCTTTGCCCATTCCAGCAAATGCTTAAAGTGTAAGAAAACTCTAACTCTAACTATTCTTAAAAATATTCCTAGCCCCACTCCTACCTATCCTGCCTAATTTGAGGAAGAAAAAAAAATCTGTCTAGTTACCTATTTTCAGTCCACTACACTCTGGTCATGTGATGCAGCATCTCTGGCCCAGGGAGCACTCTCCAACGGCTGTGAATTTCGGGAGCTGTGATGTCACCTGTAGCTTAATTTGGCCCCAGCCATTGCCAACGCTGCCTCCTCTCCCCTGCAGCAGCCTCTAACTCTCACAGGGGAGCCGGAGCTGTAGAATCATATGAACAGACCAGAGTGGGTTAAAAATAGGTAATTACATACATCTCTTTTTTTATAGGTGTCAGGACCCGGGTCTGAACCTGTGTCTGGCGATGTTTCTTCTTGCTCAGCCACCTGTGATGCTGGACAATCCCTCTGATAATCTTTATTTGTACCTTATTTCTTGTGAACATTGAACTTTTTGCTCCTCCCATGAACTTCCTACTTAAGCCATGCCTTTGCACTTCCTGTTTGTCAGATTATTGTGCTCTCTCCAGCCAATATCTCGCTCTGGTCACTCCTGCTGCTGTCCGTATCTTTGCTACCACACATTACTGACCTTTGGCTTGTTCCTTGACTACGCTTCTGCTTGATCCCAACCTGTAACCACTTGTTACTAACCTTTGGCTTGTTTACTGACTACACTTCTGCTTATTCCTACCTGCTACAGTATATCTGGTACTGGACCCCCGCTTGCTCATCTCCTGGTGGGGTGATCCTGAGGACCACGACCTGGTACTAACTAGCAGCAAACCCATCTCCACCATCAGCAGCTCTGGTGAACACCAGTTCGTACTTAGACCCCACACCTCGGGTGAGCCCACGTCATCCGCCGGGGTGGTCTTCTCGTGTATTTATCTTGCTGGTTAGTTGGAATCTCTCAACTGCTATAGCCACTGGTCTCCAAGTCTGACCCCTGACCGTGACAACAGGGTAGGCAGAATGGCCTTTTTATAAAAATGTTTTCTTCCACTTTAGATATATCAAACACCTTAGAAAAAGTCCTTTAATTACATTATGAAAACAATTTTAAAAATGCTATTAATTTCCCCTGAACTAATCCAGTACCTATCACATTGTTAAGCGGCGTAAATCCATTGTCAATCACGTTGTCCATCGCCACCGGTCCTGGATGACAGTCCTTGACCAGATTTAGTCAATGCCCAAATTTGGTCAACAACGTCACCTTGGATCCCTCCCTGTCTGTTTCTATTACACAGTAATATGTGTGAGGGAACTTCCAAATTCGTTTGGCGGGTCTGCAATCCATGAACAGACTTGGTTCGCCTTGAACCCACGTCCAACCCAAATCCAAATCTTATCTATAAGAGCAGGAATAATCTCTATCTCGTTTGGCGGGTCTGCAATCCATGAACATACTGGGTTCACCTTGAACCCTCGTCCAACCCGAATCCAAATCTTATCCATAAGAGCAGGAATAATCTCTATCTCTGTAAGAGCGGAGAAAATTGAGTACTGTCCGTGATATAGAAATAATAAAAATCTGATATAAAGCAGCTGAAATTTGAAGATTGGCTACTTTTTGCATATCAAAGCCAGGAGAAGAAAAAATGTGAACGTGGTTCCTGCAGCACATGAAAAATGTAATGCTGGCAAAGCTTTCCTCCTCACCGGTCTCCAGCAGGTCATGTCGCCACCTCATCGTCACGTACAATGCAGGACCAATTCAAAAACTCAAAAAACAATCTTTTGCTTCTCAAACATCTTATTTGGCCAGCTAGGCAAACGGTCTAATAACAACGCACAAACATCTAGTTCCTTTGAGTGGTTTTCCTTGTGGGTGAAGCGAGTAATGCCTGTGAATACAGATATAATTGGATGTACATGTGGATCTGCTTCGACTGATTTGACTCCGTCCGTACTCTTGCAATGTGCGCCCGCATGTAAATATATTGCTTGCAGATGCCGCTAATCTCGATGGTCGCAGACCGTCACACTCCTGCTCGCTGAGCTTAAATGTGTGCAAATATTCACGCTCCGCTGTTACATTATAAGATTTCGAGATGAATTTTCAATACTGGCTATTAGGAGTCTTAAAGGACAACCTCAGGCTAGTATGGGAAAACTCCTTTCAGTTCATGTATAAGTCCTTTCACAATCATGAAAGCAGTTTTTGAATGCAGTCAGTGTTATTTACTGCAATCTTTCTTCATAACTGAGCTAAATTATTTCTTTAAACTCCCGCCTGGTTTAAATAATTGTGATAGCTGCCATGTGCTTCCATGTCTTTATTATTCTGAATTTCAAATTGTAAGAGCTCCAGTGAGCAAATTTTGGATTTAAACAGACTAAATAACATTATCGCTAAAGTGGTCCTAAAGTAAATTTTTTTTTTTTATCATAATTCATTTAGGTAAAAAAGGTTTAACCCCTTTTTTTTCTAACCCCTTCCCCAAACACTTTCCTGACTGTCATGGATATGCAGTAGTGTTTGTCTGTCAGCTTACCTTCCTTCCCATGTGTTCATCTTAGAGGCCTGAGCCCTTTCACCTGGCTTCCTTTATAATCTCCTCCCAGCCAGACTCCACCCCAGGCCCTATCACAGAACACTATATTAACCTGTGCACTGCAAGCCTGCTTTGCTGATCAACGTGTTTGTTAGGCATTGTGTGTTTGGGTTCCTGCCTGCCGTGTGCTACGTCTGTCTCTCTGTTACGTTATTGGCTTGTCCCCGACTATCCCTGTCTGCTCGTGACCCTTGACCTTCGGCTCGTTCCTTCGTTATCCTTGTCTGCTTGTGGCCCCTGACCTTCAGCTTGTTATTCGGTTCTCTCATATCTTGTGCTGCTGCTTCCCCCCTTTTCCCCTTATCCTACGGGGCGTGAGCTAGGAAACTCCAGGGGCCGCGACCTGGTCCCAGCCTGCAGCATAACATCCTCACCACTAGAGGCCCTGGAGAAGACCTGCTGGGTCTTAGACTCCGCGCCCTGGGGAATCTTGGCTCTAGCTTCCGTTAGGATCCCGGTTGTGCTCCTCTGGTCCCGCTTTCCACAACCACCCAGTTTCCTATCCGCAGCAGTCAGCCATAGGGTTCACTACCTTGCGGTGCACTCCTGTCCCCCTACGGTGTGCATCTGTCACCTGGCCACAGGTGACCTTGACACTGACTCCAGGATTGATTACTGTGCCCCGCAACAGTTCTCCTCCCCCTCTCTACTTGCATTACCAGGCCATTGGCTCCTGCTACTGTCAACCAAAGCTTGTGAGGAGGGGGTGGAGCTGAGATGCACTGTGTGTGTGAATGGATACACACAGCCTGGCTCAGGAGCGAGCCCACTGAAGCGCCACGTGGCTTCCTATGGTGCCAAGTAGGGATGGTCCCGATGTTCGAGTCAAAAATCAGGTGTTCGTTTGTTCGCAAAAGAACCCAACATATGGGGCGTTCACTGCAAATTCGAGCTCTGCGGAACACGCCATAATGCACTGTGAGTTTGCAGTGCATTGACGGATGCTGATTGGCCAAAGCATGCACCTGACCTGCATACTTTGGCCAATCACAGCGCAATCTACTGTGAGAGCCATGATTGGCCAAAGACAAAAACATTTTCGTCAATTTTTGGCAGTGGCCTTTTTACAGTGACGAAAACGAAAAGTACACCACATTTTTGTCCACTGACGAAAATTATTACCAAAATCTATTCGGTTTTCATTAGCGAATGAACATGAAACGAAAATTTGAAGCAGGGACGTTTACCCTCTTCAAATTCTGGTTTCCACGGAGCTCTGCCTGCTTCTGCTCCCAGCAAGCAAGCGGCTCGAGTCCATAGCATGCTTCGCTTAGCAGTAGTTAACAGTTAGCAGGCTGTGAAGCCAGGATTACAGGCCCCCGAGTCCTCAGACGACTGTCCGGGTCAGCACTGTGCATTACAGGCCTCCTGACGAGTGTCGCTCTCCCAACGACGGCCGTCCAGAGCAGAGAGCACTGTGAGTGTGTACGTTACAATTACAGGCCTCCCCTCAGATCACTATTTGTCCAGAGCACTGTGTGTGCGCATTACAGGCCTCCTCTGACCACTGGCATCCAGAGCACTGTACATTACAGGCCATCCCTCAGACCTGAAACCACCATCCAGCCAGCACTGTGCGCAGCATTACAGGCCTCTGAGTCAGACCACCATCCCAGAGCACTGTGCAATACAGGCCTCCCCTCAGACCACCATCCAGAGCACTGTGTAGCCTTACAGCCACTGTCCGTCCAGAGCACTGTGCAGCAATATAGGCCTCCTCAGATCGTCCAGAGCACTGTGCATTACAGGCCTCTCCTCAGACCACTGTCCAGAGCACTGTGCAGCATTATAGGCCTCCTCAGACGTCCAGAGCACTGTGCATTACAGGCCTCTTCTCAGACCACTGTCTAAAGAACTGTGCAGCATTACAGGCCTCCTCAGACCACCTTCCAGAGCACTGTGCAGCATTACAGGCCTCCTCAGACTGTCCAGAGCACTGTGTAGCATTACAGGCCTCCTCAGACCATCCAGAGTGGCTAAATCTGTGGCTGTGAGTTTGTTCAAACCTTTAATACCATAAATAATAACATAATTTCTTTATTGTATATCACGGGACACAGGACACCATAGTAATTACTATATGGTTTATACGCCCACCTTCAGGTTATGGACACTGGCATAATCAAGGCAGGAAGTCCCCCCTCCTATATAACCCCTCCCATACAGGGAGTACCTCAGTTTTTTCACCAGTGTCTAAAGGTGTTGGTCACGGTTTGTTATGCTCCCTGGATGGCCTGGAAAGGTCAGGGGACTACGCTATTGGATCCATTCAAAAAGTCTAAAAAAAAAAAGACAAAAGTGGATGGTACCCGAGCCTCGGTACGGAAGAATGAGGTTTTGCCTGTAACGCTTCTCTAAGGAGATCTGGGCCCTGGGATCCGGCACCCTGGTCGCATTGCTATACCACAGGCTTGCTTTGGCAGGGCACTATACAGGTCCAAGGCAGTGGACCCTACGTACAGAGGGGACCCCGTCCTTGAAGGTCTGGCATTGCACCAACCCGCTGTGATATTCCAGCAGGACCCTGCGGCGGGAATGGCAAGTTAAGATCCTGGGTTTATCCTATGGACTTCTTTTTATTAAATAGTTGATGTCTTGCCAGTTTTTTCCACTAGAGGGTGTAAAACGAACATACCTGGGTGTTAACAGCCGCACTTTTTCCTATGGATATCAGCAGCTCTTGTTGAGAAAGCTCTGCCTCCCCTGTTGTCAGCTACCTGAAAGGGGGGGGCGCTGGGCGACCAAGAAAGTGTGGGGATCCCTCTGCAGCCTCCCCCCCCCCGTGTGTCTCCCATAGTGGACTGC
The DNA here is from genome assembly GCA_029206835.1 of Rana muscosa. Lineage (NCBI taxonomy): Eukaryota > Metazoa > Chordata > Amphibia > Anura > Ranidae > Rana > Rana muscosa. The sequence goes on along the minus strand of CM055120.1, from coordinate 24,351,894 downwards.
CGCGCGAGAACCTTTTTCTCCTTGACGTCACAAGTGGGGGCGGGACTCGGCGCCGCCGGTGTGCACGTGGATCGGCGTGCGCGCATCCTACGGTGCAGGCGTGGACCGGCAGGCTTGTTATTTTAAAAGCTCAGCTGTCAGAGTAAAACGGTGGCTGACGGTGGGACACAGACACTTATCCAAGGGCATGTAAGCGGTGTGCTGGCTACAGGCATTCTCAAGACTCATCTACTTATCACCTCGCTGTAGATATTTAAAGCGGCATGTTAACCATTGCTAAGACTGAACTCAGCAATAGATGCATATAACAGTACCTCTGCTTTGTGCTTAGGACTATGTATTCCCGTAAGAGAGGAACAAAAACAGGGAGAAGGAGCGTGAGGGCTCCGGTCAGGACCTGGGAATCCTAGTCGTGCCTCTGCTGTGTCACCCTCCCCTGAGAGACCTGAAGCGGCTGACCAGGCTGAGCCAGAAATTTTGTCAGGCGTTGTGGCTAGTTTAGAGGGGAAGATGGCTAGTCTGTTCGCGTCCTCTTCCCAGACTGGGAAGAAACGTGGCAGGTCCCCTTCTCCTGTCCCGGGTCCGCCATACGCGGATCAGGAGTGTATAGGAGACTCAGATATACCCTTTGGGGACCCTGCGGAAGCTCAGGAGGATGGTTCCTCTTTGGAGGACTCAGTCTTGGAGGAATCCTTTGCAGCTTCACAGTCCCAAAGACTGTTAATCCAATCACTCACTGAGATGGTGCGTTTTGGATATAAGTAACCCCTTGCAGAGACGGCTGAAGTCCCCTTTTTCTTCTTTGGGTTCTCTGAAGCCTCCTCAGGGTTCGCACGCTTTTCCTATGCACCCGTTGCTGGAACAGCTCATTTATGCTGACTGGGATCATCCAGACAGGCATTTTATTCCTCCTAAGAGGTTTTCTTTCTCAACTTTACCCTATGGAGGAGAAGTTCTCCAAGAGATGGAAGGCACCAGCAGTAGATGCTGCTGTCTCTTCCCTAAATAAAAGTCTTACTTGTCCGGTAGACAATGTTCAGGTGTTTAAAGATCCAGCGGATAAAGGCTGGAGTCGTTGCTTAAGGCCTCTTTTTCTATGGCCGGTGCTGTAGCTCAACCTGCAGTCACAGCAATTGGCGTCTGTCATTTCCTTAGAGACAAGGTGAAGCAGGTCGTCAAAGGGGAAGGGGTCCCGGACCTGGCAGATCTGCCTAGGGCTCTTTGTTTTGCGGTTGACGCTATTAAAGACTCTATTCATCAGACGTCTCGCCTTGCCTTCATGTTGGTACACATGCGGATGGTTTTCTGGCTTAAGCATTGGTCAGCAGAGTTGCCTTGTAAAAAGCTGTTGACTGGTTTCCCCTTTCATGGGGAACGGTTATTTGCGGATGACTTAGATAAGTACATCCAGAAGATCTCGGGTGGAAAAAGTACCCTTCTTCCAGTAAAAAGGAGGAGTAGGCGTCCTTCATTTAAACGTTCAGCTTCTCCATCACCTGGGGCAACAGCCTCCAGGCAGTCACGACTGCCTCCACCGTCAGCCCCAAGAGGAAGGCCTCAGAACCAAGCTCAGAGTCAGAAAAAGTCATGGGGGCAGAAATCTGCAAAGCAGAGCCCCAAGGCCTCCTTATGAATGGGCGCCCTCGCTCGATCAAGTGGGGGGAAGGCTTCGGCAGTTTGCAGCAGTCTGGCAGGAGGAAATCCAGGACAGATGGGTCATCTCCACAGTATCTCTGGGATACAAAATGGAGTTTTGAAAGTTTCCTCCGCCTCGTTTCCTAAGATCGAGCGTTCCCAAGGACCCAATAAAAAAGGGGTCTTTATTTCAGGCACTAGACCGTCTGCTATCTCAATGTGTGATCATAGAGACTCCCTTAGAAAAGCGGGGAAAGGGGTTTTATTCAAATCTCTTCACAGTGCCAAAGCCAAACAGAGATGTCAGACCCATTCTAGATCTCAAAGGTCTGAATCCGTTTCTAAACATCCGCTCGTTTCAAATGAAATCAATTTGGTCAGTGGTAGCCACCCTTCGGGGGAGAACTTCTAGCATCCATAGACATCAAGGATGCATATCTCCATGTGCCAATTTTCCCTGCTCATCAGAAATTTCTGCGATTTGCAGTAGAACAGCGGCATTTTCAGTTTGTGGCCTTGCCCTTCGGGTTGGCCACCGCACCACGGGTGTTTACAAAAGTTCTGACACCACCTTTGGCAAGACTCAGGGCCCAGGGTATGGCAGTAGTGGCATACCTAGACGACCTAGTGCTGATAGATCAGTCTGTAGCAGGGCTAGAGTGTCGTCAGCACGGTCAGGTATCTGGAACATCTAGGATGGATTCTCAACCTAGAAAAGTCAACCAGTAAAAAGGCTGGAGTATTTGGGTCTGATTATAGACACAACGCACAAAAAGGTGTTCTTACCCCAGGCAAAGGTCTGTGCTATAAGAGAACTGGTTCATGCGGTCAGGACAAAGGAGAGTCCCTCCATCCGCCTTTGCATGAGGTTGTTAGGGAAGATGGTAGCCTCGTTCGAGGCGGTTCCCTATGCTCATTTCCATTCAAGGCAGTTGCAAAACAGAATCCTGTCTGCTTGGAGCAGGAAAAGCCAGGATCTGGATTGTCCAATGTGCTTGACTCCAAGTGTGCACCAGAGTCTCATTTGGTGGTTGCTAGCCAAAAATTTACAGAAGGGGAAAACCTTCATACCAGTTACTTGGAGGATAGTGATGACCGATGCCAGCCTCTTGGGCCGGGGAGCAGTCCTGGAGGGGAATACCATCCAGGGGAAGTGGTCGGAATCCGAGAAGACCTTGCCCATCAACATTCTAGAAATTCGGGCAGCACGTCTGGCCCTAAAGGCCTGGACGAGGAGGTCACGGGACTATCCTGTCAGGATCTACTCCGACAACGCCATGGCAGTGGCCTATATCAATCACCAAGGCGCACCAAAAGCCGCGCTGCCCAGAAAAAGGTAAACCATATTCTGGCTTGGGCAGAAGAGCAATTGCCTTGCATGTCTGCGGTGTTTATCCCAGGAGTGGAAAATTGTCAGGCAGACTTCCTAAGCCGCCAACAATTGCTTCCAGGGGAATGGTCTCTGCACCCCGACGTCTTTCTGGCCATATGTCAGAAATGGGGTACTCCGGACGTAGACATATTGGCGTCCAGATTCAACAGAAAGTTGGACATTTTTGTGTCAAGGTCAAGGGATCCGCTCGCGTGTGGGACGGATGCCATAGTAACTACTTGGGATCAGTTCTTACTCATTTATGCATTTCTTCCAGTACAATTGCTTCTGCGTCTTCTACGCAGGATCAAGGGGGAACAGAAGCTGGTAATCCTAGTTGCTCCAGCATGGCCCAGGAAATCCTGGTATGCGGAGATCGTGAGGATGGCAGTAGGGGATCCATCCTGCCTTACAAACGCTAAATTTGACGGTTTGGCTGTTGAAACCCTTGTTCTAAATGATCAGGGGCTTTCAGGCTCAGTGGTAACTACCCTGATGAATGCCAGGAAGCCTGCCTCCAGGGCTATTTATTATAGGGTCTGGAAGGCCTATGTGGCCTGGTGTGAAAACAGGGGTTAGCATCCTCGCAAGTATGACATAGGGAGAAATCTCGCTTTCCTACAGTTAGGAGTAGAGATGAAGCTAGCCTTGAGCACTATCAAGGGTCAGGTCTCGGCCTTTTCAGTTTTTTTTACAAAGGCCGCTTGCCTTACATTCCTTAGTTCGGGCTTTTATACAAGGGGTAACACGGATAAATCCGCCGATTAAATCGCCTCTGTGCCCATGGGATTTGAATCTAGTCCTGTCGGTCCTCCAGGAGCCACCTTTTGAGCCAATGGATGAGGCTCCGTTGGTCCTTGTGACAAAGAAATTTGTATTTTTGGTTGCGGTCATCTCCGCAAGAAGAGTTTCTGAATTGGCAGCTTTCTCTTGTAAAGATCCATTCTTGGTGGATCATAAGGACTGTGACAGAACCCACTGTCGCTGTGTGTTTTGGAAGGGACTGAGGGCTGGCCTCCTACCCACAGATTATGGCCCAGAAGAGACTGAGAGACTTGGGGACAAGCTGGCATTGAGATAATGTAATGTAATGCTACATCCCTTCTCCCCCATCCCCCCCTCTTGTTGCTGTGCTTAATTGTGTTGGTTCATGGCACATAGACAATGGTCTGGACTGCAGACATCTCTCCGCAGGGGATGTGTATTGAAGGGCTGCCTGCTTACCATAATCCCTTTTATGTTTAACTGTAGTCTCTGTTTCAATGTTCAGTTCCCATTGATTCTTCCTTGTCCCCTACCCCCCCTCTATGACAAGGCTAAGGGGAGTGTCCCTAACTGTGTGTAAAAGTGTATGTTTGGTATTTAATAAACTGTTGATGCTCTGCATGTTTAACCCTCAACACCTGTGTGGATTGTCTCGTGATTGAGGGGTTAAGGGCTGGTTATGGCGAATCTGCAGGCTGTGGGTGCCTTTTGGAGGACAGGAGACACAGGTCTGGCGGATGTGCCCACCTGGGGTATCTGAGATCCGTCACAAGGACAAGGTGGTATTACGTCCTTGTCCGTTTTTTTTGCCTAAGGTAGTATCCAGTTTTCATATGAACCAGGATATTTCCCTACCTTTGTTTTTTCCAGAACCATGTTCTGCAGAGGAAGAATTATTGCACTCTCTGGATGTAGTGAGAGCGGTCAATTTCTATCTGGAAGTAACTGTCCAGATATGGAAAAACTGATGCTTTGTTTGTGTTTCCAGAAGGGGGCAGGCAGCGTCAAAGTCAACCATTTCTAGATGGATTCATCAGGTTATTACTCAGGCTTATGATTTAAAGGGGAAGATTCCGCTTTTTCGTCCAAGAGCGCACTCTACCAGGGCAGTCAGTGCTTTTTGGGCAGTGCGTCACCAAGCCTCTGTGGCTCAGGTTTGCAAGGCCGCAACATGGTCATCAGTACATACATTCACCAAGTTCTACCAGGTGGATGTAGGTCAGCAAGAGGATGCCGCCTTTGGGCGCAGTGTTCTGCAGGCGGCAGTATAGGTCCTCGCTTCTGACGGCGGTCTGCTTTTGTTTTTTGTGTGTCTCCCTCCCCTCAGATGGCACTGCTTTGGGACATCCCATATAGTAATTACTATGGTGCTCTGTGTCCCGTAATGTACGATAAAGAAAATAGGATTTTTTATAACAGCTTACCTGTAAAATCCTTTTCTTGGAAGTACATCACGGGACACAGAGGTCCCTCCCCTCTTATTAGGATGTTTATATATTGCTTTGCTAAGAAAACTAAGGTACTCCCTGTATGGGAGGGGTTATATAGGAGGAGGGACTTCCTGTCTTGATTATGCCAGTGTCCATCACCTGAAGGTGGGCGTATAAGCCATATAGTAATTACTATGGTGCTCTGTATCCCGTGATGTACTTCCATGAAAAGGACTTTACAGGTAAGCTCTTATAAAAATCCTATTATTTTTTTACTCCAGGAGTATATAATGAGTTTGGAAATTGTAGAGAAATGCTTAAATAATGCATCACAATTTAACTAATCCCATTCGATTTTAGACAAGTAAAATTAGTTTTAGTCAACTAAATTGTACTGGAGACTAAATATGACTAAAACTAAAACAAATCTAGATGACTAAAATGGGACTAATGCCGCATACACACGATCGGAAATTCCGACAACAAAACGTCAAGACCGCGGTGACGTACAAGACGTACGACGAGCCGAGATCAATGAAGTTCAATAGGCAGTTTGGCTCTTCTGCTTGATTCTGAGCATGCGTGTTTTTTGTGCACGCCGGAATTGCATACAGACGATCGGAATTTCCGACAAGAACTTTACTTGTGGGAAAATTTGAGAACCAGCTCTCAAATTTTTGTGGTCGGAAATTCCGACAGCAAATGTCCGATGGAGCCTACACACGGTCGGAATTTCCGTCAAAAAGCTCACATCGGACATTTGTTGTCGGAATTTCCGATTGTGTGTACGCTGCATAAAAGTAAAAAATGGCATTTTAGGCAAAAGACTAAAACTAAATCAAAATTTGCTGCCAAAATGAACACTGCTTCTGTATTGCCGCGTACACTTGCTCGGAATTTCCGATGGAAAACGTCAGACGGAATTTTTTCATCGGATATTCCGACCGTGTGTATGCCCCATCGGACTTTTTCCTTTGGAAATTCCGACAGACTTAGAAAGAGAACATGTTCGGAATTTCCGTTCGTCTGGATGCAATTCCGACGGGCTAAAAACCATGCATGCTCGGAAGCATTGAACTTAATTTTTCTCGGCTCGTCGTAGTGTTGTACATCAACGCGTTCTTGACGGTCGGAATTTGGTGTGACAGTGTGTATGCAAGACAGCTTGAATGGAATTCCGTCGGAAAAACCCGTCAGAGTTTATTCCGCTGGGAAATCCGACCGTGTGTACGGGGCATAAGTGTTTTGCGGTGGCATTTGGCGATGTCACCCTGTCGTATGTTACCGTACAGCCCAAATCACTGCAGTGAAAAAAGGGTCATGCACATTTTTTCATCCATTGTGGTGCATTGGCAGCCCATTCATAATAAATGGGAATGCCTTAACATAACGCATGCTATAACATACATTATTGCATGTCTATTGGGTATTTACTAACAGAGCACAGGAGGACAAGAGAACCTGTCACTTTTCGCAGAATAGTCAAAATAACACATGCTCTTTATTAACCAATCAAATTTCATTTGTAGTAGAGGCAAGAAAGCGGGCATCTGTTGCTCCCCGCAATGCCTCTGTTGCCTCTCCCACTAGTTTTGTGTAAACGAGCCGAGCGCGCCTGCCAAGACTTGGTTAGATGCCAAATGAAATCTCTTTTTGTCTTCTACTTCATCTAACCTTTATGTCTGGTACCCTCCCTTCTCATTTTCCATCATACTTGTGTCACATCAATCACATCTCACAGCGGCTCCTTGAGAAAAAAAAAACATTCATGGCGTTTTCCTGTATTCCTCTCTCTCCGAGTCTTGATGTGCTACGCAGAAAACCTTTTAATCCCGTCTTTTGGAGACAGAGCTCTGCATCTTTCATGTCTCGAAAATGGTAGGCAGGCCTGCCAGCTCGGTTGTCTTGGTATTCGTTAAACATAGACCCGTCTCTTGGCAACCCGAAAGTTCCCAAAATAGTTGTCGGAGAGACGTTTTCTGGGGTCGCTTCCGTCTCTTAATTTTGGAATTAAACAACGGGGTATTGCACGTTTTTATAGGATTTTTTTTTTTTTGATTTCCTTTTAAAATAAAGTTCACCTTTTGCACTCCAGAAAAAAAAAAAAACATATTGACGTCCTTTGCGTAAATGCTCTCTGTTTAGATGTTATTCTTATTTTAAAACAGTCTGCATAATTTGTATTGCTTTTCTGATTCAGTAGTTATGAGTGACTGGAGTTGTAGATATGGATACAGGGATATGGACACCCCATGTGTCCGTGCCGATTGACCTGTGATAGTCCTGTGTAAAAGATGGCATAATCGTGAGAACAATACAGTTCACGTCCCTTCACGACCACTTTTTTTTCTCCTTTTCTCCTTTTCTCCTTAGGCCAGCTGAGGTTGTCACCCATGTTTGACTTCAAACACATTTGCCTTTGTTCATCTCCCGTACATGGTGGATTGATAGGACTAGTAGTTTACACCACCCTTTTTCAACCAGGGTGCTTTGAGGTTTCTTCCAGGGGTGCCTTGGCAAAATGCCTAAAAATTGCCCCAAAATTGTATGCAAGCCAGGAGATGGATCAAGCCCACATTTTAGTTACACAAAGCCATAGGTTTTAATTGTGGACCATTACGACCTTCTAGCCACCGGCGTCCTATTCCATATATTTATGCGATAAAAAGCACCAAAATTGCCATAACAACATATGTGAACTTGTGAAGAATATGTCTGTCTCCACACAGATTTGGGGGTCGGGGGGGACACTTTCAATGCTCGGGAGAGCCCAGTACTATGTATACTTAAGGGTGTCCAAGCACCTATATGAGAAGCTTAAGATGATGAGGGATGCACAATGTCTGTCCGAGCACCCCTAAAAATTGAGACAGGGCATTGGAAGGGCACAGGTGCCAGGAAGCTGGAAGCATGGACTTGAACTTGGAAACCTAGCAGATTGAAATTCACTGACACAACACCCAAAATATACTGGCACAGCCAAGTTTTTACTGCCATTTTCAAAAGTTACAAAATTACAGTTGTAAGGGAAATCTCTGTATTTAGGCTACAAAAAAGTACACTATGCAATTAGCGATGTGATTTAAGGTAGATCTTAAGGCAAAAAGCATATTTCTTATTTTATTTTCAATATAGAAAGTAAGTGGCTCAGGGGCAGGAAATTAGAATGGGCGACACACACACACGAAATGGACTCTCACAGTGACACTGACATTAGTGTGCAGCAGCACAGATTACTGACACGTCCCATCTTGAGTCACAGTGACAGTTTTTCTCCATGCCAGGTGGTCCTCTCAGTCCCCTCCAGTCCAAACAGTACTGACAGTCCTGCTCCTGGCTTGCCTTGCTCCCGTCCCACAGACCCGCACACAAGGCTCTAGCCGCTCTGCTTTGCTCCCTTGCACCATGACATCACATGACACGCTCAGGCACCGTCTCTGCCAGACCCGCCCCCCGCCAGTACCACCCGAACACACTGTAGCAGGCACTTGGATGGTCCTTGCTGGGTCCGGACTCGAGCTGCGCATACGGACAGTTCCGAGTCAAGCGTCACAGCCATATTTTTTACTGGCGACCTTTTCCTCTTACTGGCATTTACTGGCAGGAGAAAAGTGCCCATTTTTTACTGACTGCCAGTAAAAATACTGGCGGTTGGCAACACTGCTTTACCCAGACCAGTAGAGAGCAGAGCTGGGTCACAATTCAGTAACAGTCAAGCAGGAAGGCACCAAATCTCGAGCAGGATCACGATCATAGAGGAGCAGATGTTGGTAATGAGGTACAGAATTGACAGGCAAAATCTTGGTTAAGAGCCGGGGCTGAGGTTGGTAACACAGGTAGGCAGTAGACATAGACAGACAGGGGTAATACAGAGGCAGGTCAGAATAAACAGGTTAGTAACAGGTTAGTAACAGAGTCAAGCTGATTTACAGTGCCTTGTAAAAGTATTCACCCCCCTTGGCATTTTTCGTGTTTTGTTACCTTACAACCTGGAATTAACATGGATTGTTTGAGGATTTACATCATTTAATTTACAGAACATCCCCACAACTTTAACTGCTTCCCACCCGCCAGCCGTCATATGACATCCTTGACTTTGTGCGGTGATATCTGAATGATGGGTGCAGCTACAGGCATCATTCAGATATCGTCTTTAAGAGCCGGCGATTCCCTACACCATAAGAACGATCATAGCGGCTGTTCCGCTGCTTGATCGTTCTTACGCCGCCCTCCGGTGCTTCTACCGACTCACCGCCATGATCGGTAAGTCGGAGACAGGATCCGCCGGCCCCGGATGTTTGTCATAGTGATTTCCGGCGGACCGGATGGTTGCTGGAGTCTCTAGGATCGTCGAAGGCCGGGCGCGATGTTATGACATCACGCCCGGCCTCTGCATTCAAAAAAATGGCGCCGCCTCGGCTGGGAAGCCAGGATCGTTTTTTTATTTTATTATTATTTCAGGCTTCCCAGCCTAGAGGTGAGATGTTGGGGTCTTATTGACCCCATATCTCACTGTAAAGAGGACCTGTCATGCCATATTCCTATTACAAGGGATGTTTACATTCCTTGTAATAGGAATAAAAGTGATCAAAAAAAAAAAATCTTGAAAAAAGTGTCAAACTAAAATAAATAAAGTAAAATTAACAATAAAAATAAATACATTTTTAAAGCGCCCCTGTCCCCGTGTGCTCGCATGCAGAAGTGAATGCATATGTAAGTCCCGCCCACATATGAAAACGGTGTTCAAACCACACATGTGAGGTATCGCTGCAAACGTTAGAGCGAGAGCAATCATTTTGACCCTAGACCACCTCTGTAACTCAAAACATGTAACCAGTAAAAAAAATTATGGGGATTTTTAAGTAGCAAAGTTTGGCGCCATTCCACGAGCGTGTGCAATTTTGAAGCGTGACATGTTTGGTATCTATTTACTCCGCGTAACTTTATCTTTCACATTATGCAAAAAAATTGGGCTAACTTTACTGTTTTTTTTTTTTTTTTTTTTTTTTAAAGCACGAAGCTGTTTTTTTTTTTTTTTCCAAAAAAAAACGCGTTCGAAAAATTGCTGTGCAAATACCATGTGAGATAAAAAGTTGCAACGACCGCCATTGTATTCTCTAGGGTCTTTGCTAAAAAACATATATAATGTTTGGGGGTTCTATGTAATTCTCTAGCAAAAAAATTATGATTTCTTGTTCATACATCACGGGACACAGAGCAGCATAGTCATTACTATGTGGGTTATATAGAACTACCCTCAGGTGCTGGCACTGGCAACTTCCAAAACAGGAAGTACCCTCCCCTATATAAGCCCCTCCCATCCGGGAGTACCTCAGTTTTTTGCCAGTGTCTAAGGTGTTGGCCAAGGTTAACATGTATTCATCTGGGCTTGTGTACAGGTTCTCTGGGCCTTAGCAAGCTATTCCGGATCCGACCAAAAAAAGCTTCATAGCTAAACGGTCGGTACCCGGGCCTTGCAGAGAAGAGCAGGGTTTTGCCTGTAATGCCTCTCTTAGGAGGGCTGGACCCTGGGATCCAGAGCTCTGGTCATACCCAAAACCAAGAGGCTATCTGTGCAGGGTGCTATACAGGTCCAGGGGAGTGGAATCCTTGGGAACCCGGTCCCTGAAGGTCTAGTACAATGCCTGCCGTGAGAGGTGAAGTTTGGGCTTCTGTGGACCAAACAAAGTCCTGCGGCGGGGAAAAGGTAAGTGGGGGCCCCTCAGGAACTTGGTTCTATTGAGGGGACCCCCAAGCCTAATATGTCTTTCTGCCTGTTACCTAAAGGGTATTCCCGCTAATAGCTGTATATGCCTAAGAAATCCTAGAAATGTTTTTTCATAAAGGAAGTTTTAAAAAAACTGTAAACCTGGAAATGTTTTTCATAAAGGAGGTTTTAAAAAAAAAAAAGACAAAAGTGCGGTACCTGTGTTTGTCCACTAGAGGCCGCTGTGGAACGTCTTTTTTCTTGGGACTATTCCTTCCATGGTGAAAGTCCAGGCAGATGAGTGAGCTCTCTATCAGGGAAGCTGCATTCCTCTGTCATGCTGCCAAGTAGTTTCCTTCCATCCCCGAGTCCTGGTGAAACAGGGACCCTGGCTCCTCTCCCTACATGGCGCCAAGAGCGCACACGTGCACGCGCGCGCGCACACATGCTTTCTTTTTATAAGGTTTAGCTTCAAAAAAGGGGGCGGAGCCTGGCGGATGACGCGCTCTGTGCGCCCAGCGCTTCTGCGCATGTGCGGGTGTCCCAGCAAGATAAAAGGACTCAGTCCACGCTGCTTGCTATGGACACAGAGCATGAAAAGGAGCTGGTAGCATGGTATAGGGGCTTACAGCGGGCGGTTGATACAGGCATCCCCAGAAAGACGCATTAGTAGACACCCACTGATGTACATAGCAGCAAATTGCATTAGACTATTTCAGTAAGGGGTGTATTGCGGCTGGAATACCTCAGCTTTGAACTAAGGGATATGCCGCCTAAAAAACTCCGAGATATACCTCTCAGGAAGTGTAGGGGGTCTCCATCGGGCTCTGAGGATCTGGAGCAGTCATCTGCACCCTCCTCCCCTGAGAAATCAGAGGTTAATACCCATAAGGAACCCCCGGGAGTGCCAGGTACTGCGGCTGTCCTCAGTCCACCTGCTCCTGCATATATAACAGAGGAGGTTTTTTCCTCAACTCTGGAGGGATTGGAGCAGAGATTGGCTGCATTGATCGCTTCTTCTCTACAGGAAAGAAAGCGCGCCAGATCTCCATCACCTCCATTAGAGTGCCTGTTGGCAGAGCAACAGTCCCAGGAAGGGACCGACCTACCTGAAGGGGATCAGGAGGAGGTTAGCTCTGTTTTTGAGGAATCGACAGTAGATGAACCATTTTCAGCATCACAGACTGAAAGATTGTGGGTCCAGACCCTAACTGACATGGTTCGATCTGCATTTAAAATGCCTCTTGTTGAACCATCAACTACTGCTGTCTCCTCATTGGGGTCGCTAAAAGCTCCCCAGGTTAATTGCTCCTTTCCAATACATCCATTATTGGAAGGACTTATATACCAGGATTGGGAACATCCTGATAAACTATTTGTTCCGCCTAAAAGGTTTCCGGTGATCTATCCCATGGAGGAAAAGTTCACCCAGAGATGGAATGTTCCTACGGTGGACGCAGCCATTTCTTCTGTGAACAAATCACTGACATGTCCAGTAGATAATGTTCAAATGTTCAAAGATCCAGTGGATAAAAAATTGGAATCTTTATTAAAATCTGCTTTTTCCACAGCAGGGGCTGTTACACAGCCAGCAGTGGCAGCTATTGGAGTCTGCCAAGCTTTAAAGGATCAAATGAAAATGGTCCTGAGGGATTTGCCAGACCAACAGGCCCAGGCTCTGGCTGATCTGCCTAGAGCATTATGCTTTGCGGTTGACGCCATCAAGGATTCTATCCATCAGGCCTCCCGCCTCACGCTGTCTTTGGTACATATGCGTAGGCTTCTGTGGCTCAAAAACTGGTCTGCTGAAGCTCCCTGTAAGAAGCTCTTAGTTAGCTTCCCATTTCATGAGGAACGCCTTTTTGGCGAAGACCTGGATAAGTATATCCAGAAGATTTCCAGTGGTAAAAGTACTCTCTTACCGAGTAAGAAGAGGTCTAGGGGTCCATCTTTTAAGAGGACTACCTCTCCTATCCCTGCGACGTCTGCTACTAAGCAGTTCCGACGGCCTCCTCGGTCAAACTCAGGAGGTAAAAATCAGGGACAGCCACAGGGTAATAAAAAGCCCTGGATCCGAAGAGGTACTAAACCAGCCTCCAAGTCAAGCCTATGAAGGGCTGCCCCCACTCAAACGGGTGGGGGGAAGACTTCAGTTGTTCGCAGAGACCTGGCGGGAGACGATCAAAGACAGATGGGTGCTCTCCGCAGTAACTCTGGGATACAAGTTGGAGTTAAAAGAGTCTCCTCCGTCCCATTTTATGTGGTCAGGCATGCCAAGAGACCCTCTGAAAAGACGGTCTCTCCTATTGGCGTTAGAATAACTATTGCTCCAAGGAGTAATTATGGAGGTTCCTATGGAAGAGTGGGGGTTGGGTTTCTACTCAAACCTTTTCACAGTCCCGAAGCCAAACGGGGACATAAGACCCTTATTGGACCTAAAGAGTCTAAACAAATTTCTAAACGTCCGGTCTTTCCGGATGGAGTCGATCCGATCGGTCACCGCTGCCCTACAAGGGGAGGAATGGTTAGCCTCGATCGACATCAAAGATGCTTACTTGCATGTTCCCATCTTTCCAGGTCATCAAAAATTCCTACGCTTTGCAGTAGAAGGGCGCCATTTTCAGTTCAGAGCCTTACCATTCGGTCTGGCCACAGCACCACGAGTGTTCACAAAAATTCTGGCCCCACTGTTGGCCGATCTAAGAACACGGGGTGTAACGATAATGGCATACCTAGACGACCTGTTGTTGATGGACCACTCAGTTGCCAAGCTAGAAGTGGTAATTGTCGATACAATCAAGTATCTAGAATCTCACGGTTGGGTCATCAACCTGGACAAGTCAGCCCTACAGCCAGTGAAAAACCTGGTATATCTAGGGCTACGGCTGGATTCAGACCAGAGGAAGATTTTCTTACCTCTAGACAAGGTATCCTCTTTGAGGGGCTTGGTCCGTCTGCTTTGTGCAAAAAGACAGCCGTCCATACGCCTGTGCATGAGGCTGCTAGGAAAGATGGTAGCATCATTCGAAGCTGTGCCATACGCCCAATTCCACTCAAGGAATTTACAAAGGGCCATATTGTCAGCCTGGAACGGAAAAGTTCAGGCTCTAGACTTCCCGATGGCTTTGTCCCCTTCCGTTCGGAAGAGTCTCTGCTGGTGGTTGATCCCCCAGAATCTCCAGAAGGGAAAACCCTTCAGCCCGATAACTTGGAAGGTGGTCACTACAGATGCCAGCCTTACAGGCTGGGGGGCAGTACTGGAGCAATGGTCTCTCCAGGGCAGATGGTCAAATGTAGTAAAAACCCTGCCCATCAATCTCTTAGAGATACGAGCAGCCCGGTACGCCCTAGTAGCCTGGACATCCAGACTCCAAGGGTCCCCTGTCAGAATTCAATCAGACAATGCCACAGCAGTGGCATATATCAATCATCAGGGAGGCACCAGGAGTCGTGCAGCCCAGAGGGAAGTAAGTCACATCCTGGAATGGGCAGAAAAGCATGTCCCATGTATATCAGCTGTCTTCATTCCAGGGGTGGAGAATTGGAAGGCGGACTTTCTGAGTCGCCAACAGTTATGCCCAGGGGAATGGTCCCTTCATCCCGAGGTCTTCCGAGCAATATGTCAGCGGTGGGGAACACCGGATGTAGATCTGCTAGCATCCAGATTCAACGCAAAGGTGGACAGATTTGTCTCCCGGACAAGGGATCCCCTCGCTTGCGGCTCGGATGCTCTGGTGTTCCCTTGGGATCAGTTCAGACTGATATATGCATTCCCTCCGCTACAATTGTTGCCTCGACTCCTTCGCAGAGTCAGGTTGGAGAAGAAGCCGGTGATCCTGGTGGCTCCAGCGTGGCCCCGAAGGGCCTGGTACGCGGAGATCATCAAAATGTCTGTGGGGAGTCCTTGGACCCTTCCACGTCGTCCGGACCTGCTTTCGCAAGGGCCGATATACCACCCTTCCTTACTAACTCTAAGTTTAACGGCCTGGCTATTGAGTCCCACATCCTAAAGAAGAGAGGTCTCTCTAACTCTGTGGTATCAACTATAATCAATGCCAGGAAGCCTGTATCCAGGCAGATCTACTATAGAGTTTGGAAGGCGTACATCACTTGGTGCGAGGCCAGAAAATGGCATCCACGTAAGTACGTTATAGGCAGAATTCTGGACTTCCTGCAGTGGGCTGTAGACAGGAAGTTTGCCTTAAGTACTATCAAGGGCCAGGTTTCGGCCTTGTCAATACTATTTCAAAGGCCCCTGGCTATGCATTCACTTGTCAAATCCTTTATGCAAGGTGTGACTCGTGTTATTCCACCGATTAAGGCTCCCATATGCCCATGGGATCTAAATTTGGTTCTGTCGGTTCTGCAGAAGCAGCCATTTGAACCTTTGCGGCACATTTCCTTGGTTCTACTCACCAGGAAATTGATATTTTTAGTAGCCATATGCTCGGCTAGAAGAGTGTCGGAATTAGCCGCCATGTCCTGTAAAGAGCCATATCTGGTTATCCATAAGGACAGAGTAGTATTACGTCCTCACCCAGCCTTTCTTCCTAAGGTGGTATCGAGGTTTCACTTGAACCAGGATGTGGTTCTTCCTTCTTTTTTCCCCAAACCAAGCTCGGTAGAGGAAAAGTTATTGCATTCTTTGGATGTAGTAAGAGCAGTTAAAGCTTATCTAAAAGCCACTGCTCAGATTCGTAGAACGGATTCTCTGTTTGTTCTGCCGGAAGGCCCCAGAAAGGGTCAGGCAGCATCAAAATCTACTTTAGCCAAGTGGATTCGACAGGTCATAATACAAGCCTATGGCTTGAAAAGTAGACCGCCTCCGTTCAAAGTTAGGGCGCACTCCACGAGAGCAGTTGGAACTTCATGGGCAGTGCATCACCAGGCCTCCCTGGCGCAAATTTGTAAGGCCGCAACATGGTCTTCAGTACACACGTTTACTAGGTTCTACCAGGTGGACATGAGAAGTCAGGAGGATGTCGCCTTTGGGCGCAGTGTGTTGCAGGCCGCAAAAGATCCTCATGCCTGATGGCGCCCAGCTTATGTATGGTGTATCCCCCCCCTCATGTGGCATTGCTTTGGGACGTCCCACATAGTAATGACTATGCTGCTCTGTGTCCCGTGATGTATGAACAAGAAAGTAGGATTTTTAAAACAGCTTACCTGTAAAATCCTTTTCTTGGAGTACATCACGGGACACAGAGCTCCCACCCCTCTTTTGGGGACACGTATTGCTTTGCTACAAAACTGAGGTACTCCCGGATGGGAGGGGCTTATATAGGGGAGGGTACTTCCTGTTTTGGAAGTTGCCAGTGCCAGCACCTGAGGGTAGTTCTATATAACCCACATAGTAATGACTATGCTGCTCTGTGTCCCGTGATGTACTCCAAGAAAAGGATTTTACAGGTAAGCTGTTTTAAAAATCCTACTTTTTACATGTAGGAGAGAAGTGTCAGAATTGGCCTGGGTGGCAAGTGGTTAACCACTTCAGCCCCGGACCATTTGGCTGCCAAATGACAGGGCCACTTTTTGGGATTCGGCACTGCGTCGCTTTAACTGACAATTGCGAGGTCGTGCGACGCTGTACCCAAACAAAATTGACGCCTATTTTTTCCCACAAATAGAGCTTTCTTTTGGTGGTATTTGATCATCTCTGCGGTTTTTTTTTGTTTTTTTTTGCGCTGAAAAACAGAAGAAGAGCGACAATTTTGAAAAAAAAAAAACACAATTACTTTTTGCTGTAATAAATATCCCCAATTTATTTTAAGAAAACATTTTTTTTCCTCCGTTTAGGCTGATACGTATTATTCTACATATTTTTGGTAAAAAACAAATCGCAATAAGCGTATATTGATTGGTTTGCGCAAAAGTTATAGCATCTACAAAATAGGGGGTAGTTTTATGGCATTTTTATTATATATTTTTTTACTAGTAATGGCGGCGATCTGCAATTTTTATCGTGAGTGCGACTTTATGGCGGACACATCGGACACTTTTTTGACACATTTTTGCGACCATTGTCATTTATACAGCTATCAGTGCTATAAAAATGCACTGATTACTGTGAAAATGACACTCGCAGGGAAGGGGTTAAACAACTAGGGGACGCTGAAGGGGTTAAGTGTGTCCTAGGGAGTGATTCTAACTTTGAGAGGGGCGTGGCTACGAGTGACACATCAGTGATCTCTGCTCCTGATCACAGGGAGCAGAGATCACTGTCCTGTCACTAGGAAGAACAGGGAAATGCCGTGTTTACATCGGCATTTCCCCGTTCTTCCTCTCCCGACCGCAATCGCGGGCCACTCGGGAACATCAAGTTCCTGGGACCCGCGGGCGCTATCACGAGGCATGCGACACGCGCGGGCCCCCTGGGCGGCAAATTCAAAGGGACGTACAGGTACGCCTATTTGCCTGCCCATGCCATTCTGCCAACGTATATCGGCGTGCGGCTGTCGGGAAGCGAGTAAAGATGTTTTTTTTTTGTTTATTGTGAAGCAAACAACAAGTAGGACAAAAAAAAATGAAAAAGTCAATGTGCTTAACTATTCACCCCCCCCCCCCCCCCCCCAAATTCAATACTTTGTAGAGCCACTTTTTGCGGCTATAACAGCTCCAAGTCGCTTTGGATAAGTCTCTATGAGCTTGCCACATCTTACCACTGGGATTTCTGCCCATTTCTTCTTGCAAAACTGCTCCAGCTCCTTCAAGTTGGATGGTTTGCGCTTGTATACAGCAATCTTTAAGTCTGACCACAGATTTTCTGTTGGATTGAGGTCTGGGCTTTGACTAGGCCATTCCAACACATTTACAGTGGAACCTTGGATTACGTGCATAATCCGTTCCAGGAGAATGCTCGTAATCCAAAGTACTCGCATATCAAAGCGAGTTTCCCCATTGAAGTCAATGGAAACGAAAATAATTTGTTCCGCATTGACTTCAATGGCATGCAATACCACATGCGGCCAGAGGCCGGGGGCGCCGGAGAAAACACTTGGAAAGGGCCAGGGACACCTCGGCTGAACTCGGAAAACCTCAGAAAGGCTCGGGAATGGAGTATTTCCAAGATTTTTCGAATGGCTCCGAACGGCGCCGTTCGGCTCTGCTCGGCTCTGGCGCAACCCCAACTTAAGGCCAAACGCGGTATTGCATACCACTTCGGCTTGAATCCTGCTCGTTTTGCGAGACAACACTCGCAAACCGAGTCAGGTTTTTTTAAAATACAGTGCTCGTATTGCGAAACGCTCGTTAACCGCGTTAATTGCAATCCGAGGTTCCACTGTACATGTTTCTCCTTAACCACTTCCATACAGGGCTTTTTATACCACTTCATTACCGGGCCTATTCTGGCACTTCTCTCCTACATGTACAAATCATCATTCTTTTGCTAGAAAATTACTCAGAACCCCGAAACATTATATATATATATATATATATATATATATATATATATATATGTGTTTTTTTTAGCAGACACCCTAGGGAATAAAATGTCGGTCGTTGCAACTTTTTATCTTGCACGGTATTTGCGCAATAATTTTTCAAACACCTTTTTTGAGGGAAAAAAATGGTTTCATGAATTAAAAAATAAAAAAACAGTAAAGTTAGCCCAATTTTTTGGTAAAATATGAAAGCTTATGTTACACCGAGTAAAAAGATACCTAACATGTCACGCTTTAAAATTGCGCACACTCATGGAATGGCGCCAAACTTCGGTACTTAAAAATCTCCATAGGCGACGCTTTGAAATTTTTTACAGGTTACCAGGTTAGAGTTACAGGGGAGGTCTAGTGTTAGAATTGTTGCACGCGCTCTAACGCACATGGCGATACCTCACATGTGTGGTTTGAACGGCGTTTACATATGCGGGCGGGACTTGCGTGTGTGTTCGCTTCTAAGCGCGAACTATTGGGAACAGGCGTTTTAAAAAAAAAAAAAATAATTTATTTTACTTATTTTTTTTTATTTTTACTATTTTTTTTAAACTTTTTTTTTTTTTGGATCACTTTTATTCCTATTACAAGGAATGTAAACATCCCTTGTAATAGGAATGTGCGTGACAGGTCCTCTGTCCTCTTTATGGAGAGATGCGGGGTCAATAAGACCCCCACATCTCTCCTCCAGGCTGGAAATTATTTTCACCAATCTCATACTTACTAGCCGCAATGGCAGCTTTGTTTACATTTGAGGACCCGGGCGTGACGTCATCACATCGCGCCCGGGTCCTCCGACGATCATAGAAATGACTGGTGACCATCTGGTCACCAGTCATCTCTATGCTCATCACGTGACCCACCAACGGCGCCGACGATTCTCTCCGGGTCCCCGATCGCACGGGAGAGCCCGGAGAAGCACCGGATGGCGGCGGGAGGGGGGATGTCCCCTCCCGCCGCCTATAAGAACGATCAAGCGGCGGAACCGCCGCTATGATCGTTCTTATTGTGCGCAGGATCGCCGGCTGCAAACAAGGATATCTGAATGATGCCTCTAGCTGCACCCATCATTCAGATATCCCCCCTCAAAGCGGAGGACGTCATATGACGTCCACCCGGAGGGAGAGGGGGTTCCTGCCGGCGTCATTCTGCTATGGCCCGGTATGGAAGGGGTTAAACCACTCAAGTGTTGCTTTAGCAGTGTGTTTGGGGTCATTGTCCTGCTGGAAGGTGAACCTCCGTCCTAGCTTCAAATCACACACACAGAGTGGTACAGGTTTTGTTCAAGAATATCCCTGTATTTATCACCGTCCATCTTTCCCTCAACTCTGACCAGTTTCCCAGTCCTGACTGCCAACACCATGTTTCACTATGGGGATGGTGTTCTTTGGGTGATGTGATGTGTTGGGTTTGCGCCAGACATAGCGTTTTCTTTGATGGCCAAAAATTTCAATTTTTGTCTCGTGAGACCAGAGCACCTTCCTCCATACATTTTGGGAGTCTCTCACATGCCTTTTCGCAAACTCAAAACGTGCCATTTTGTCTTTTGCTGAAAGTAATGGCTTTCTTCTGGCCACTCTGCCATAAAGCCCAACTCTATGTAGCGTACGGCTTATTGTCATCCTATGTACAGATACTCCAGTCTCTCTGCTGTGGAACTCTGTAGCTCCTCCAGGGTTACTGTATATACGTGAGTATATAATTTTTGTGCTGAAAATGCCCCCCTCGGCTTATATGTCCATCTTCATCTTTGTGCGCCTGATTCCAGCCAGACTTGACACACTTGTAGCCCCATTTTACCTCTACAAGTGTGCAAAGATTGGTGTCCGGAGAACCTACGGCCGGGGAGCAACGATTTTTCAAAGCCGGGCACCGCTTCCAAAGACTCCCATGTTAAACAGTAATTTCTCTGGTGATTTTGGAGACCCGGTCCTGGCCGGTCCTACGTTCCCTGGACCCCAAACTTGGCACACATGTAGCCCCACTCTTCATCTACAAGTGTGCAAAGATTGTTGTCCAGAGGACCTACGGCCGGGGAGCACCGATTTTTCAAAACCGGGCACACCTTCCATAGACTCCCATGTTAGACGTCCGTCTAGTCACACAGCGCCGGAGATCAGGTAGGGAGATTGGGCACAGTGAGGCATGCACATGGATACAGTAAGGCAAAGTGAGGCATGCAGATGGACACCCCAGGCTTATACTCGAGTCAATAAGTTTTCCCATTTTTTGTGGTAAAATTAGGTGCCTCGGCTTATACTCGAGTATATACGGTACCTTAGGTCACTGTGCTGCCTCTCTGATTAATGCCCTCCTTGCCTGGTCCGTGAGTTTTGGTGTGTGGCCGTCTTGGTTAGTGGTGCCTCTTGCTTAGGTGTTGCAGCCTCTGGGGCCTTTCAAAAAGGTGTGTCTATGTAATGACAGATCATGTGACACTTAGATTGCACACAGGTGGACATCATTTCACTAATTATGTGACTGAAGGTAATTGGCTGCACCAGAGCTTTTTAAGGGCTTCATAATAAAGAGGGTGAATACATACGCACATGCCAATTATAATTTTTCTATTTCGGAAAAATAGTTTTATGTACCGTATTTATCGGCGTACAACACGCACTTTTTTTCCCCTTAAAATCAGGGGGAAATCGTGGGTGCGTGTTATACATCGATCCCCGTCGATCTCTGCTGACTGTGAGCGTAGCGGAGCGATCGCCGCCGAGATACACATAGCCGAGTGTACTCGGTTCTTCTCGGCTCCGCTCAGTCACGCCCAGTCCCGCCATTGGACCTGTGTTATGTCCATCAGTACACTCGGCTATGTGTATCTCGGCTCCGCCCAGTCCCTGCGTTCTCAGTGGCGTTCGCTCCGCCCAGTCTCGGCGGCGCCAATTTTAAAGTCATCCAAGGCTGCAATGGACACTGGGGGGCAAGGCTGCAATGGACACTGGGGGCAAGGCTGCAATTGGACGCTGGGGGCAAGGCTGCACTTGGACACTGGGAGCAAGGCTGCAATTGGACCCTGGGGGCAAGGCTGCAATTGGACCCTGGGGGCAAGGCTGCAATTGGACCCTGGGGGCAAGGCTGCAATTGGACCCTGGGGGCAAGGCTGCAATTGGACCCTGGGGGCAAGGCTGCAATTGGACCCTGGGGGCAAGGCTGCAATTGGACCCTGGGGGCAAGGCTGCAATTGGACCCTGGGGGCAAGGCTGCAATTGGACACTGGGGGCAAGGCTGCACTGGGGCAAGGCTGCAATGGACACTGGGGCAAGGCTGCACTGACAAGGCTGCAACGGACACTGGGGTAAGGCTGCAACGGACACTGGGGCAAGGCTGCACTGACAAGGCTGCAATGGACACTGGGGCAAGGCTGTACTGGGGCAAGGCTGCACTGACAAGGCTGCAAATGACACCGATAAGGCTGCATTGATGGGCATTTAAATGAAAGTTTTTTTTTCCTTTAACTTCCCTCCTAAAAGTTTTTTTCCTTAAAATTCCCTCCTAAACTTGGGGTGCGTGTTATACGCCGATAAATACGGTATATATTTTTCTAATTTTACTTCACCAACTTAGACTATTTCTGATCCATCACATATAATTCAGATTAATGACTTTAGCCCCGGACCATTTGGCTGCTCAATGACCGGGCCACTTTTTGCAATTCGGCACTGCGTCGCTTTAACTGACAATTGCGCGGTCGTGCGGCGTGGCTCCCAAACAAAATATTTGTCCTTTTTTTTAAATTAAATGTAAAAAATTAAAATTTTGAAAAAAAAGCAATTTTTTGCTATAATAAAAATCCCCCAAAAATATCTATAAAAACAAATTTTTCTCCTCAGTTTAGGCCAATACAAATTCTTCTACATATTTTTGGTTAAAAAAAAACCCAATAAGCGTTTATTGATTTTTTTGCGGAAACGTTATAGCGTCTACAAAATAGGGGATCGTTTTATGGTTTTTTTTATTTTTTACTAGTAATGGTGGAGATTAGCAATTTTTATCGTGACTGCGAAATTATGGTGGACGCATCGGACACTTTTGGCGCTATTTTGGGACCATTCACATTTATACAGCGATCCCTGCTATAAAAATGCACTGATTACTGTGTAAATGTGACTGGCAGTGAAGGGGTTAACCAGTAGGGGGCGCTTAAGGGGTTAAGTGTGTCCTAGGGATGTGTTATAACTGTGTGGGGGCTGGGCTAGCTGTGACACGACACTGATCGCTGCTCCCGATCAGAGGTAGCGATGCTGTGTTTACACTGGCATCTCCCCGTCCTTCAGCTCCGTGACACGATCGCGGGCACCCGGCGGACATCGAGTCCGCGGGTGCCGCGGGCAAGGTCACGAAGCTCGCGGCAGGCGCACGTGCGTGCACGGCGGCAAATTCAAAGTAACGTATATATATGTTACTTTGTGCAGCCGTGCCATTCTGCCGACGTATATGTACAGGCGGCAGTCGGCAAGTGGTTAAAAAAACATTGAACGAAAGGCTGTAATGTAACAAAATAGGTAAAAAGCCAAGGGGGTGAATACTTTTGCAAGGCACTGTAGGATCAAGGATAACAGAGATACAAGCTGAAAGACCATCAGCAATAATCCCATGCAGGGTCCAGGTTTAACCTCTAGGCGTCAAGCGCATGCAAATTAGGATGACCACATTTCCAAACTACAATTCAGGAACACCCCCCTCCACTTCCAAAAAAATCAGCTTGTTCTGTGATGAATCACAGCACAGTCATTGGACACAAGAGGCGGAATTTATGATTTCTCCAATCACAAGCAGGGGGCGGGTATTGTGCTCCTCCAGGCATTCCCGGCCAGGACAAGTACTGTCAGTGAGTAAAGCGGTGATGTGGCGGCCTTTTTTGGGGGCATCACAGATTGGCCCGGGGGGTGGCTGTGTCAGTTTCATTCCGGGACACTGTATTGTCCTGGCATAAAGGTACCCGGGACAGACCTGCAAAATGCGGGACTGTCCCGGACAATCCGGGACATGTGGTCACCCTAATGCAAATCTGTGGCCTCTCGGCGGGTGGGCCTTGGCGCCAAGTGGCTGCATATTTGCCTGCAATTGTTGAAATAGCGCTGTGCCGAGAGTGCGCACCCAGCGCACTCCCGGCATTATTACCGGTGGCTAACGGAAAGCTCCCAATCACTGCTTGCAATCAGGAGCTTTCCAATCACATGACCGTAAGCCCCGCCTCCCAGCATACTAATCCCCTTAAGAGGCCAACAGGCACCACCTCCAAGGGGTCAAATAGGACACAAGGCACCTGTATCTGTGGTGGATGTGCCCAGGCGTCCATGTGCACGGAGTTGTGTCCACATTCCTGTGCGCATTCTTGTATGGTTCCATGATGTGCACGCTTATGCGTATAGGCTGAACTGCTGGCACAATCTCCCTAATGGCTGATATGAAGTTCCTGACAGAGGGATCTTGTGGTGGAATGTGGTGCAGGCAGGGCCGCCATCAGGGGGGTACAGGCAGTACACCTGTAAGTGGCCCGGAGGTCCCCAGGGGCCTGGATGAGAACCCCCCTTTTTTTTTTTTTATATATATATATATATATATATATTATTTTTTTTGTAAGGGGCCCAGAGGTCCCCAGGGCCCCGGATGGCAACCCCCCTTTTTATTTTTTATAAAACTTTTTTTTTTTTGTAAGGGGCCCGGAGGTCCCCGGGGCCCCGAGGGGTAACCCCCTTTTTTATGTATTTTTTATAAAGAAAAAAAAATGTATTTTTATTTATTTTTTGTAAGGGCCCAAGGTCCCCAGGGCCCCGGATGGCAATCCCCCCCCCTTTTTTTTTTCCTCCTTTGTTCGTCAGCACCCAAAGCCCCCCCCCCCCCCCCCGACCTTAACAATTTGCGGCGGCAGCCCCCCCGCTTCTCAGTTTGCAGCGGCAGAGCACCCCCTCGGTTCTCCTCTGCTCCAGGGGGCCCATGCCTGAAGCTGTGTAAGGGGCCCCAAAATGCCTGATGGCGGCCCTGGGTGCAGGTGGAGTAGGCCCCAATGTGCCTGGTGTTGCAGAGGCACCTGTGGAAAAGCTGTGTGTTGCAATATTTCTAACTTCAAAGAAAGGAATATCCCGACCCAGTTTGGTTGTGATGAACAAATATTTATTGATGGCACCAATAATGACGCGTTTGGTATCAATTTTGTCACTTCCTCAAATGAAAGGTCTGTAACAAACATTCTAAAGCCTGTAATATATGACCTATCAAAGTTGAAAGCATTCAGGTTATCTATTTCATTCTCTCCTACTACACTGAAAACATGAAATGGATGATCTGATTGGCAGAAAACTCTTCCTTCAGACACTTTGACGCGGAGGCCCAATCTGTTCACTGTAGCGATCGAGATGAAGATAACACACTCGATAGAGCTAGTTTGTACAGTTTAATGTGGCATGTCCTATTCGATAACAAAATTACAGGAACAAACCAACTCCTCCCCCCCTCCTTCCTCTGCCTAGAGGGCATTTTGCTGTAAATTGTACGTTTAAGATGACATGGAGGTCCCCGGGAACCAGCCAATTGGGAATATTACATTTGTGGCTCATTCAAAAGGATGCCGGTCATATTTTTTATTGCTCACAATATATGTTTTCCTGATTAACGCTCTAAGTGTTTATTAAACGCTATTAAGGTGCTTTATCGCCACCTCTAACCGCTGTGGCAGCGAGGATGAATTATTCCAGTCCATGGCAGTACAAAGCCACTGAAACATTGAAGGACAATTGTGTTTGTGCAATTGGCGGTTTTACAGTTCATTATGTATTGAGAATCTGGCAGAGGGCCTGAAATGTTACATTCGACTGCCTAAAACAAAGACCCGAAACTGCTGTTTCAGATGTTAATGGAATGCTGAAACCCAGCAACAAACAACATTCTTTCCCTATTGTCCTTTGAAGGACTCATATTAACGAACTGTGCGTTGTACTCTCCCCTACAAGGTGCTTCGACGTATTGGAGAAAAATGCACTGATAATATCCCAATGGGATGTCTAGACCAGTGTTTCTCAACTCCAGTCCTCAAGGCGCCCCAACAGGTCATGTTTTCAGGCTTTCCATTATTTTGCACAGGTGATTTGATCAGTTTCACTGCCTTAGTAATTACCACAGCCATTTCATCTGAGGGAAATCCTGAAAACATGACCCGTTGGGGCGCCTTGAGGACCGGAGTTCAGAAACATTGGTCTAGGCGATGGGTGGGCTGCTGTTGTGAAATAAGGAACTGGAACGGTGGCCTCGGATTGTAGAAATGGTATTTGAGTGTAAAAATCAGAACACCACACTAATGCCGCGTACACACGACCGTTTTTCATGACGAGAAAACTGCCATTTTTTAGATTGGTCGTGAAAACCGGTCGTGTGTATGCTCCATGGCAGTTGTCTCGACGAGCCACTTTTTCTTCTTAAGCCACTCTTTTGTTGCCTTGGCGGGATGTTTTGGGTCATTGTCCTGCTGAAAGACCAATCAACGATCCATCTTCAGTGTTCTGGCTGAGGGAAGAAGATTCTCATCCAAGATTCTACCATACATGGCCCCATCCATTGGGCCCTCAATGCGGCAAAGTCGGCCTGTACCTTTTAGCAGAGAAACAGCCCCAAAGCATCATGTTTCCACCACCGTGCTTGACTGTAAGTATGGTGTTCTTAAGGTCATAGTCAGTATTTTTCTTCCTCCAAACACAGCGAGTCCCCCTCCTTAAGAAGGCGCGTGGTACAGTCATGCCAATGAACATCTAAATTATTCAGAGAAGGAATGGGAGAAAGTGCTGTGGTAAAATGAGACCAAAATGTAGCTCTTTGCCATTAATTGACTCGTTGTGTTTGGAGGAAGAAAAATACTGGAGTGTGGATAGATGTTTGGTGGGCAGGATCTTGGTGGAGGCAATTGGTTATTTGTAATTTTAACTACTTTGGTAGCCTATCCACTTCTAACTTCAGCTTGTTCAATGAAGCTTTGACAAACAAAAAAAACCTGGAAAGCTGATGGGTTTCTATGCGCAGCTACACCAGATTTCGCACTCTCCAGTTTTAGAAAATAAAATTTTTAGAAAATGTAATACCGTATATACTCAAGCATAAGCCAACCCGAATATAAGCCGAGGCCCTAATTTTACCACAAAAACTGGGAAAACATATTGACTTGAGTATAAGCCTAGGGTGTCCATCTGCATGCCTCACTGTGCCTCACTGTGCCCATGCCTCACTGTGCCCATGCCTCACTGTGCCCATGCCTCACTGTGCCCATGCCTCATTGTGCCCATGCCTCACTGTGTCCAATCTCCCTACCTGATCTCCGGCGCTGTGTCCATCTGCAGCCTAGGACGAGGAGGAGGCGTGGCTTTGTTACACTGCACGGCCGTCGACTAGACTGACGACGCAGAGAGCAGATTCGACACAGACTCGAGTATAATGCCCCATACACACGATCGTTTTTCATGCCGTTAAAAATGCCATTTTAAAAAATGGCCATTAAAAATGATCGTGTGTATGCTCCAGAGCATTTTTAACGACGTGAAAAACGGCCATTAAAAATTTCGAACATGCTCTCTTTTTTCACGTCGTTTTTCATGTCGTTTTTTTTTAACGACGTGAAACGATAGTGTGTATGCTTTTACGAGGGGAAAAAAAATGCACATGCTCAGAATCAAGTATGAGACGGGAGCGCTCGTTCTGGTAAAACTAGCGTTCGTAATGGAGATAGCACATTCGTCACGCTGTAACGGACTGAAAAGCACGAGGCTGAAAAGCGCGAATCGCCGCTCAACAAAGTTTACTAACATGAAGGGTGGCGCCATTCGAATGGAACTTCCCCTTTATAGTGCCGTCGTACGTGTTGTACGTCACTGCGCTTTGCTCGAGCGTTTTTTTTTTTATGATCGTGTGGATGCAAGACCGGCTTGAGAGGAAACATGAAAAAAAACGACGAGAAAAACGTTGGTTAAAAAAATGGCATGAAAAACGATCGTGTGTACGCCGCATAAGACGAGGGGGGCATTTTCAGCACAAAAAAAATGTGCTGAAAAACTCTGCTTATACTCGAGTATATACGGTATAATGTTTGGGGGTTCTAAGTAATTTTCTAGCAAAAAATTAATAAATGATTTTTATATGTAAACAAAAAGTGCCAGAAAAGGCCTGGTCTTCAAGGGGTTCTATAGAATTGTAGTAAATGTCTGTAGATCCCATTTGTTTTAGCAGTCATAGCACCAAGAACATATATTCCATTTGCTGGTGCCGTATTGCAGAGCTTTGCTTCAGCGGTCCAGCGGCACATTATGTTTCCTTTTCTAAAACGCTGACCTTGTCCTTTTTCTGTCTTCCCACAGGCCCTTAAATTGAGAGAGTCTTGTGACTGCCCTCCCCTCAACTCTGTTGACCCCAGATTAATTTTCGAGCAGAGCGTGAAGCTTCTTCTCCAGTCCTCCAGAGAACCGGATGACAGAGCGATAAAAGGCGACCTCCATCCTGTCTGCACAGATGACGAAGCTCCGATCACTGCTGCAGTCAAAGCAGCATAGCCGATTATTCAACATTTCACCGCCGTCCACATTGATTGTGAAAACTGACATAGCTCTGGAATGTTTTATCAATGGATTTCCCGGGCCTTTTCTTGCGTCCCCCTGTGTGTCTATAGAGGAGATTTTTTTTCTAGAAATTATTTTTATGTACAATGATCGAGGTTAATATATAACAGCTTTTAATACAACATGAAAATAAGGACAACTTCTATTTCTATATTGTCTTTTTCTGAGATATGAAGGTGCTGCAACTCTTTGCCTTTTAGATGTGAGATTATAAAATTTAATTCTGGACAGTTGTAAAAAAAAAAAAAAACTTTTTTAAATAATCACTTTTTTTTTGCCTTTCCACCTGACAGTAGGGATGAGCTCAGGCGTGTTCGCATTGAACACGTGCAGAGCCCGCCATGGAAGTCGGCACCGTCGGAGTCGCGCTGCGCTAATCACAGGCAGGGAGACATTGTCCCGATGCTCGGCTGCAGAGATCGGGAAATGTCTCCCTGCCTGTGATTAGCGGTTCTTTGAATGGAGCGTACGCGGTGACGTCATCGACTACGACGAGCATGCGCTCGTCACATTCGATGCCGTCGCCGCCATCTTGGTATACCCTACGTATGCCTAGGAAGCTACCGCGCATGCGTCGAATTCATTTCGAACATGCGCGGGCTTCCGGGAGGACAGGTAAGTGTACACACACTCACTTTTCTCGTCGAGAAACATGCCGAGGAGAATCTCGACGAGAAAATAGAGAGCAGGTTCTCTATTTTCTCGTCGAGGTTTCTTGTCGGTTTTCTCGACGAGAAACCCGATAGCCGCGTACACACGACCGATTTACTCGGCAAGACCTCTCTGCCAGCAAGTTTCTTGCTGGTTCTTGCCGAGAAAATCGGTCGTGTGTACGAGGCCTAAAGGTGGAGGTGGTCATTTTTGTTTCTGCCTGGAGTTGGGCTTTACGGGAACCTGTCACAAGAGAAATACATAGGCCTTATTCTGAAACACTGTCATGTAGACATGTGCACACCAGAAAATTTTGTTTCGTTTCGTTTTTGGATCCATTCGTTAATGGACCAATTCGTTTTTGGAATTCGTTTTGTATCTTTTGGCATTTTGTTTAATTTGGAATAGCTTTGGTTGTTAAGGATGCGGCAGCTGGCCGTTCCTTAACAGCCATGACTCATCAGCTGTCAGCGGGATTCCACACTGTCAGCATAATGTAAACAAGACACATGCCAGTTTTTATAAAAGTAAAAAAATAAATAAATTATGGAGATCCCCTCCAAAATCCATACCAGACCCCAAGGGGGGGGGGGCTTCGTCCGGTGTCGCCACGGTGCTCAGATGCTCGAATAAGGGTCTTCAATGGGGTTTTGCAGGGGTCCCCACGCCATTTAAAAAGAAAATTGGTGTGGGGTTCCCCTTAAAATCCATACCAGACCTAAGGGTCTGGTATGGATTTTTGGGGGGACCCCCACGCTGTTTAGCAATGGAAGCCTTCATATTTCTTCCTTGTTCATTGAGGAACACAGGAAGTTGTACACCTTCAAGTTATACTGCCGCCTACAGGAGTATTGGACACTGGCATACAAAAAAAAAAACCTGTAGGCCAGCCCAGGGCACTACCAGCATGCCTCTGTTTTTTTGTTTTGTTATTTTGCTAGTTTCCTATGAGGATGGACATATTTTCTTCAGCTCTGTTGTGTTAAAGTCTGTATTTTGGTAGCACTTTGTCTCTTCAGTTCTTTTCTTAAATCAAGACTCTTCTCTAAAGTGCTACTGGAACTTTTTTTTTTAATGGCAACTATATGGCACAGTCATACTAGGTTTTTGGATTCTGTGCCTGGACCCTCCTTAACTGGATAATCAGGGGTTAGTCTGGATGTGACCTTTGTTCTACTCTGGAAAAGTTAGCTGCAGAGCACTTTCCAGTCCCAGAGCCACTGGCATTACCTTTGCACTTGCCTTGTCTCTGAAGACTCATTTAGTGAGCGGGCCAGTTGGGCCAAGCATTGGAAACTACCTCATTTGCATAGGTCTGTGGTGTCGTTATGCCCTATTTCCACCGTTTTATGCCAACTAAGGGGTTAACGCTGTGGGAATGAGTGGTGACGTCATCTGTTGGGTGGAGTGTTGCATGCGCATGCTACACCTCTCTCTTTCTTACCATACAGTGTTGAGGAAGCATCTCCCTAAAGCTGCTCCTGCTTGCAAGAACCACAGGGAACTTCAATCTATTCCTACTGCCCACATACAGTGAGTTTGGTCATCTCAGGCCATTCGGCCCGGATCTGCAACTAGCTTTCCAAGTTTTTTGAGTAACTGCTGCCTTGTCTCTTACCTCTTGCCTTACCGCCCCCTGGTAGAAACACGCCGGATTCTAAACATGGAGGGGACAGTCCTGCTCTACTGGATGCCCCCAGCTTTTTTGAGTAACTGATGTCTTGCCTTTTACCTCTTGCCTTACTGCGCTGTGGTAGAAACATGCCTGATCCTAGACACGGAGGGGAGAGTCCTGCTCTACTGGACACCCCCAGCTGACTTTATGTTAAGGGTTCTGGGGCTGCTTGCAGAAGACATACTGAGAGTCCTGAAGTCTGCAGCCTGGAGTCATGATCCCCCCTGTTTTTGAAGTGTCTTCTATCCTTGGCATCCCCTTTAGCTCCGCCGGTTGTTGTTACATCCTTTGCCCTTTTGCTGAGGTCTTTGCCACGGTCATGCAAGACTTTATGTCCCAAAAATTCCACTTATTTGCTGACACTAATTGCAGAGGCCACAAGAACACTTCCTCTGCAGATTCTATATCTGATTTGCCCCAAACCTTAGAGTCTTGTGAGCCGTTGACTTCAGAGACTGGTTCCAAATCGCTCCAGTCCTTGACTGCTGAGCTTACCCCTGAGGGTAAGCTATCAATCCCAAATTGAAAGAGACTGTTTTGGCTTATATTGATACAGTCCACCCTGAAACTAGGGGATCAACGTCTTGCTTCTACCAGTGTTGTCTCTAGGGTCACTTGAAACTCCTAAGGCCTCAAAGCCTTTCCTTTTTGTATCTGCTTTTAAAATTATTTCTTTATGGAGAGTAGAAGCATCCTAATAAGTTATTTGTTCCTCCAAGTGCTTATTAGCATTGTATCCATTTGGTGAGGATTTTGTGCAGAAGTGATCTGTTCCCACTGTGGTTTCGATGATCTCCTTAACGAGATGCTTAATATTCCGATACAGAACACACATTCTTCAAAGACCCAACCAATAAGTGTTTGGAAGCCTTTTCTAAGGCTCTGTCCCCACTGGCAGGTCCTGTCCTTCACCTGATCCTGGTTTAACTTTGCTTGACTTTTGTCAAACCATGTCTTATTGATGAAATTCCTTAAAGTGGAGGTCCACCCAGAAAAAAAAAATACATTAAAAATCCTTAAAAAAAAGAAAAAAATTTATACTCACCCGAAATGCCTGTTGCTATGCGGAAGTCCCCTAATCTGCCTTCTGCTGTGCCTCTTCCTTGTCCTCGGATTGAGAACTTCCGTTTCCTCGCTGCGCTGCCTTCTGGGAACTGTGTGTATCCCAGGAGGCAAGCCGCCCATTCACAAAGCGCCATGCGAGTGGCGCATGCGCAGTAGGAAACAGCCAGTGAAGCCGTAAGGATTCACTACCTGTTTCCCTTAGTCAGGATGGAGGAGCCGGGAGCCTGGCAGCAGCGATCGATCGCCGTGGCAGAACTGACATCGCGGGCGAGTAGGACAGGTAAGTGTCCTTATTAAAAGTCAGCAGCTACACTGTTAGTAGCTGCTGACTTTAAAAAATAAAATAGAAGCTGCACCTCCGCTTTAAGAGATCTAAACACTGTTTCGGTTGATCTCTTGCTTATTAAACATTTGGAGCAGATGGCTGTAACTTTAAACTTCAGCTGTGATGGCTTGCTGGAAGCCCCTTTTCTCATGTCCTGCATGTGTCTAATGTTATTACACTTGAGTTATGCCACGTACACACGGTAAACTGGAAGTGATGTCATCTCATCTAAATTTTTCATCGTATATTCCGACCGTGTGTATGCCCCATCGGACTTTTTCCGTCGGAAATTCCAACGGTCTTAGAAAGAGAACTTGTTCTCTTTTTTTCAGACGGAAAAATTTTCTATCGGCATTTACGTTCCTCTGGATGCAATTCCGACGGACTAAAAACCATGCATGCTCAGAATCAAGTCGACGCATGCTCGGAAGCATTGAACTTAATTTTTCTCGGCTCGTCGTAGTGTTGTACGTCACCACGTTCTTGTCGGTCGGAATTTGGTGTGACAGTGTGTATGCAAGACAGCTTGAACGAGATTCCGTCGGAAAAACACGCCGGAGTTTATTCCGACAGAAAATCCGACCGTGTGTACTCGGCGTAAGGCACTGTGGCTAATGTTTTGAACTGTAGAACCCTTGTGTAAAAAAAATGTCTGACCGACATGGCCTTTGAGGAGCAAATTCTCTTCAGACTTTTATTCAGACTGTCTCTTGCTAATATTATTAGGAGGATACTGGTGGTGAAAGCACCCATCTTCCTCAGTGGAGAAGCCTTAGGAACAGACTGCAAGGTTTTCTTCTTCTCTCATTAGAAACTTTCCCTGATTTCCTCATCAAGATTCCCCCTCAAGCTTTAACCCAGTCAACCAGCAAAGTCTGGCATTCAAAGTCTGCCAAATCCTCAGACAAGCCTTCCTCGGGTTGCAGGTGACCCCCACGTTTCAGAGTTTTTGGATATTTGTTAACTCTTGTGAAGGCTTGGACATCTTGCATCTCAACTGCTTTGGCTCCCTGTACTTTCCTTTAATTTCCCACCTCCAACTTCCTGTGTGACCATACAGATTAACAGATTTTCCTCAAACCCTCTTGGGCCTTCTGAACTAATGTGTCTTTGCTCCAGTTACTGTGGAAGACTGGTTTCAGGGGCTTTACTTTAACTTGTTTATTGTTCCCAAATGGGTCCAGAAATAATGCATGGAATCTACCAATTCTGTCTCATTACCTTCCTTCAGCATTTAGACTTTCTGGCTTATGTGGATATTAAGGATGCTTTTACCTTCATGTCATCTTTCCAGCGCATCAGTGATTCCTACAGTTTACTGAGGAGCTCCTGCACTAACAGTTTGTGGCTCTGACCTTCGACCTCACAGCTTAGGGTATTTACCAAGGTGCTGGACCCATTATTAACCTTGCTGCGCTCCTTGTGGCATCCCAGATGTGGCATACTTGGACAACCTTCTGTTGGGGAAAAGTCAGCACGGGCTCTGTTGGGCATATCTTTTTCTAGACTTTACAATGATTCGGGTGGATCCTAAATCTTTAGAAATGGAGTATTAGGGTCTAGTCTTAAACACAGCTGTATCCAGAAGGAGTGTTCCCTTCTATAGGAAAACTTCAGATGCTCTGGTCTCACATTTGAACTCTCCAGTCCATTCATTGTCTGACTCTAAACTTTTGCATGAGAATCCTAGGCCTGATGGTAGTAGCCTCCTTTGAGGCAGTTCCATTTTTCAGGCTTCATTACAGACTTCTGCAACTCAACATTCTGTCATTAGACAAGTTGATCTGGTCTCTGAGCAGATCTATTCATTTGCCACCAAGGACCAAATTTTCCTTGGCTTGGTGGCTCAGGAATCTGGCCTTTGATTTGGAAGTCCTTTTTTCCTATCTTTTGGAGAATCCTCACGACAGATTCCAACCTTTCAGACTGGGGAGAAGTTCTGGACACCCTGTCAGTGCCGTGAATTTGGTCATCAAAGGAGTCTTGTCCCTTCATCAACTACCTGGAAGTTCAGGTGACTTGCCTGTCTCTGCAGTGTTGGGTAATGGCATTGCTGTTGCAGCCGAGGTTTTGAGCAACAGAGGCATCTCTGATTCTGATTCTTATTATGCTAAAAGCTAAGAATTCTGTTTCCCTCAAAGTCTATCATCAGACATGAACTATACTGAAGTCTTTGGGGTTCCACACCAGGAGTTTTCTGTGAGACAAATCCTCTCCTTCCTGCAGCTGGGTCTGGACCATTATTTGGCTCTTAGCGCTATCAAGGGTCAGACGTCTGCAAATTCTTTTCTGATTAAGAGACTGTTGACCTCACTATTTAAGACCGTTATACAGAGGGTTTCCTATGTGGCTTCCTTTGTCAATTCCCTTGTGACTCAGTGGGTTCTGAATCTGGTTTTCTTTCCCCTAAACTGCTCTTTAATTCACAGATCGGGAGTTACCAATGTCACCCGAGCTCTTCCTTCTACACCATCACAGGATCCCGAGTAAGCGCTATAAAAAATCCATCTTGCCGCTCCTGATCACTGCGACAAGAAGCTGCATTCCCTGAACTGGAAGCAGACCCAGCCTCCGTCTTTGGCCGGTTGGTTGAAAAGAGTGGCGGTTATTCACACAATCAAAGACTTGGTAGCCACTGAGAAAGGCCTAAACGAGAAATTCTCCAAAACATGGTTCCACTGGCATGAATTCATCTACTCCGACGAGTACAGACAGCTAGTGGCCCGGCCCCCCGAAGGGCATCGGCCCTGATTTGCTCCTCAGTGGGAGTGGGTGCGACTGGATGATGGTACCAACCCCTCCTATTCCCCCCCCCTTTTTTTTTCTTCTCTTTCTTTCTCATTCCTATACTTCTTGTTCCTCGCCTTATCTATCTTTCTTTTCTCTTACCTTTCCATAATGTCAGCACGTGAGTGCTGAACCTTTTGGAGCCGGTCTTCGCCAGGCTCTAATCTCACTTTTTATAAAACGGCAATGCGGGGTACGGAGGACTCCTACCCCCTCGAAACTTAATGTGACTCCCCTATGCTGACAGATTTCTCCTCTTCACAGTGTGGTATATGTCGTAAAGTAGGGGGGATGTCTAACTTACGGCAAAATACATTAGCGCGTGTCTCTGTATTTCCGCATGTTCTTCTTTCTTAAAGAATAAAAAATAAAATAAAAAAATAAACTGCTCTTTAAACCCATTAGATACATTACTCTTTCTGCTCTCACCCAAAAGGTGGTGTTTTCTTTAACCATCACCTCTGTTAGGCTAATGTCTGAACCTATATGGCTTTATCCTGCAAATAAATACTTTCAGGTTTTTTATAAGGGCAAGGTGGTGTTGAGAAACTTCCTGCCTAAGGTAGTTTCTGTCTTTTACTTCAACCATGACCTGGTTCTTCTCTCCCTCTGTCTCCAGTTCACTAAAACTCCATTGCCAGCATGCAGTTTGAACTGTTATGCCGCGTACACACGACTGTTTTTCATGACGAGAAAAATGCAATTTTTTTGGATTGGTCGTGAAAAACGGTCGTGTGTAGGCTCCATAGCATTTTTCTCGACGAGAAAACTGGCCGAAATTTTTTTTAGAACCTGCTCTATTTTTTCTCGCTGTATTTCACGTCGTTCTTTTTCATGTCGTGAAAAGTCGTCGTGTGTATGCTTTTACTAGGGGAAAAAGTGCATGCTCAGAAGCAAGTTATAAGACGGGTGCGCTCGTTCTGTTACAACTAGCGTTCGTAATGGAGATAGCACATTCGTCAAGCTGTAACGGACTGAAGCGTACGAGGCTGAAAAGCGCGAATCGTCTCTCACCAAACTTTACTAACATGAGGATCAGCAAATGCAGCCCAAAGGGTGGCGCCATTCGAATAGAACTTCCCCTTTATAGTGCCGTCGTACGTGTTGTACGTCATCGCGCTTTGCTCAAGTGTTTTTTTTCATGAATGTGTGTATGCAAGGCAGGCTTGAGAGGAATGACGACTAGAAAACAATCGTTTTTTTGCATGACATGAATAACGGTCGTGTGTACGCGGCATTAGAGTCTTTCTCTCAGACATGGGAGTAAGTCACACATGTGCAAGTCACAAGCAAGTCTCAAGTCTTAACCTTCAAGTCTCAAGCAAGTCCCAAGTTACTGTGACGAAAAGCAAGCAAGTCAAGTCGAGTCCCTGCTAGAAGTCAAGCAAGTCAAGTCATTTATTTTGGTCAAGTCACAAATCAAGTCAAAATACTGATCTACCCTATACTGTATAAAAATAATAGGAGGGATAACAATAAATAATATTGGTTATGTGCCCATGCCTCACTGTGCCTATGCCTCACTGTGCCCATGCCTCACTGTGCCTCACTGTGCCCGTGCCTCACTGTTCCCATGCTTCACTGTGCCCGTGCTTCACTGTGCCCTTGCCTCACTGTGCCCATGCCTCACTGTGCCCAATGTGTATAGAAAGTAATTCTGCGCTACTATAATAAAAAAGATCATCTGCTGCAAAGCACTGAAAGGTATAATCCATGACCCTGAGTGTGAATAGATATAAAGAAATAGTGCTGAGCTGATGGGAATGATATGTGATGTTCTGTGTCAGTAATGCTGGTTCTCAAATATCCAATATAAAATTACTAAAACTGGCATCCATAAATATAAACTGTGTAAATTATACTGCGCTGTCCATTAGGTGAGACATAAAACACTGAATTAGTGAATCTATCTCTCCATAAATTGTTGCTGCAACTTCTATGTGAGACACACACAAAAAAGAAATAATAATAAAGATAATAAAGCTGCGCAAATAGTGAAAATTGGTATATGAGCACCACCTTAAAGTGGAGCTCCACCCTAAATACCAACTTTTGCTATTTGGAACCCTCCCCCCCTCCGGTGTCACAATTGACACCTTTCAGGGGGGAGGGGGGTGAAGATACCTGTCTAAGACAGGTATTTTCACCCACATCCGGGAGTCCTCTCTCCGGGAATCTGCGGGAGTGACGTCACTTCCCCCAGACTTCCCATAGTGTTCTGGGAGACACTCGGCTCCCAGAACACAGGAGCACCAATCAGAACGGCACAGCGCGACTCGCGCATGCGCCGTATGGAACCAGGCATGAAGCCACAGGGCTTCACTTCCTGGTTCCCTCAGCGAGGATGGCGGAGGGAGCAGCAGAGCGACGAGCGATCGCTCGTCCTCTGCTGCGGACGTCGCTGGACTCCAGGACAGGTAAGTGTCCAAATATTAAAAGCCTGTAGCTGTAGCTGCTGGCTTTTAATATTTTTTTTCCGGCGGAGCTCCGCTTTAAAACATAAGTGAAAAATATATAATAAATAATAAAATAATAATAATTGAATAAAATTAATATACTCGGACTAAATCTTAATTGCCAATGTGACAAATAGAACTGATGAAAGTCCCGACTGTCAATCAGACACCTACATCACATTCAGCAAGAGTCTTGTATAGTGAAAGAATTGATATTGAATAGTAACTGTGTGAATTTAAACAGTCCTGATAGCCAAAACTGCAACGAAGTGTGGATAAGGATCTTCTCATTCAGCTAATTGGTGACTTAAAACGCACAACACCCAATCAAAAGTGCCAAACACTTGATAGATATAGATTCCACCACCATCAGTTCTCACTGCCGCTTACCAGAACTAGTGATCTCCGCAGAGATCGATACAAACAGATGGCTATTCCCCAGCCAGGGTCTCTAGATAATTTCAGCTTATCTCCCAAATTTCACGTCACTCCTCTCCACGTATCGCGATGTTAGTATGCAAATGGAAAGAAAGC
Organism: Rana muscosa; assembly: GCA_029206835.1. NCBI lineage: Eukaryota > Metazoa > Chordata > Amphibia > Anura > Ranidae > Rana > Rana muscosa. The sequence continues at coordinate 24,314,460 of CM055120.1, read as the reverse complement.
CACCATAGCGTGAAACCGATAAAACAATTTATTATAAAAAGTAATGCACTTACATGAATCGCAAGTAATTAAGGCGTGTAGTATATTTAGCCGGCCGGCTAAGACTGCCCGTTCCTTCCGGGACTCGTTGGTATGTCGGTGACGTCAGCACGCCGCTCCTCCCTACGCCCTTTCGTCACAAATGACGTCGTCCAGGGGCACGGGCGGCGTGCTGACTCACCGCCATAAATACTCATGAATACAATAGGAACGCCCAGATCTGATCATTCAGCACTCCTGACAAATGAATCGCCATGTTGACTATTGGCAAACATGCCCATACAGCAACAAAGTGATAAGGCGATAATCCATATTGCCACCTAAAAATGTAAACAATCCTAATCATAGGACAAAATTTTTTTTTCTGATTGGAACATGGGGACGAAAGAAGGAACTTTAGTCTGTAAATGGTATGCGGGCTGGCTGGTGGTGCCGCGCACAGCACAACCATAACTGACCATATCACATCTTCCAACATCAACCCCATATATTAAACAATATATATCGCCAACTCATATATGTTACCTTTATTAGAAATACAAGTTGGTTCATATTTATTATAATCCAAATCAAATTGACAACATTAAAATATAATTAAAAAATATTAGAAGATGAAGCAGCCCTCTAGCGGTCAAATTCCAACATTAGCATGGAAATAGACCCAGACAGGATGCTCTACATAATGGCACTTCCAAAAAATGTTAAAAATGAAAATGCTTATTTAAATATTTGCATCGTGCAGCTAGGTGATAGAACACACATCAAAGGACATAAGATGTATGGCTACCACCCCCCAAAACCAATGCAAAAATAAGAAGAAAAGGAAAAAACAAAAACAAAAAACAAAAATTAATTGGTCATTGGACCAATAATTATTCATTAGGTCGAATAATAGCTTCTCACATTTTATGAGTACTCTCTGTGATATTAGTAACTCACAATGTGTGATGTCATATCATCATACGGGGTCAAAAAGATGTATCCCATTATAAACGTCTAGATGTATCTATTCAAAGATATTAACATTTCGTTGCATCATAGAAACAAAAAACTGATAGTTTCCGTTCATATGATGAGTATAATGGTTATGTTATGTAGCTAGTAGACAGACACTACTAAATGATCAGATCTAGTTCACAGATCTCTATAACAAAAACAGAGAAATTATGAAAACCATAAACTCATGTCCTATGCATTATCTATAAATGCGTTCACATCTATGTCGATGTTAAGGCCATAAGGGGTGTAGCTACGAACCCTATATATCCAAGACATTTCCATCCTCGATATCTCTCTCACTAGGGAACCTCCCCTCCAATGTGGACTATACCTATCTATACCCAAAAATAGTGTTCCAGCTGGATTACGTTGGTGATGCAAATCATAATGTCTTGAAACCGAGTGATCCTTAAATCCACTCTTAATGTTTGTGATGTGCTCACCAAGACGCACCTGCATAGATCTTTTTGTTCTACCTATGTATTGCATGCCACATGGGCATTCCAACAGGTAGACCATACCCGTGGAGCTACAAGTCACAAAGGCCTCGATTTTATGTTCCCTAGAGGTGCTAGTTGATTTAAACGACATTGTTTTCTTTGATTTAGTTTTATTCAGTGTACATACCTGACACCTACGACACTGGTGGTAGCCAGAAATGTTCTGAAAGAAAGAAACTTTTTTTGGGGGTGGGTCAACCACATTTGGCGCTATTTTATCCCTTAGTGAAGGGACACCCCTAAAAATAACTTGTGGAGTAGCTGGCAAGAATGAGTTGATAATTAGATCACTTCTCAAAATATGCCAGTGTTTACGTACAATCTTCTTCACTAAATAATGTTGGGTAGAATAGGTAGTGATTAATGGTATCAATGGTCCCTCACGTTTAGTTTTAGAATTTGTATCCAACAAAACAGATCTTTCTATTTTTTCAACTTCTTTTAAAGTTGTTTCCAAAGAGTCTGCATCATAACCTTTATCCATCAATCTGTTCTTCAAAATGTTAGCTTGAAGAACGTAGTCAGATACATCCGAACAGTTCCGCCTTATTCTCAAAAACTGACTCTTGGGTACTGATTTTAACCATGATTCCTTGTGGCAACTCCCCAAAGGAATGTAGGAGTTGCGATCCGTCTGTTTGAAGTATGTAATTGTTTTGAAGCCAGTTCCCTCCTTTCTGATTGTGAGATCAAGGAAGTGTATCCTATCCTGACTGGCCTCATAGACGAAATGTATACCTCTATCGTTAGCATTGATTTTCACAAAAAATTCCTCCAATTGGGGGGCCGTCCCCTCCCATAGGAGGAGGACGTCATCAATATATCTTGCCCAAAATGTAAGGCAAGGATTTTGATCTTTATAGATGACGTCCTCCTCCCATTTGGCCATGAACAGGTTGGCCAAACTGGGGGCATATTTGGCCCCCATGGCAACACCCCTTTTCTGTTTGTAGAAATTCTGGCTAAACCAGAAATAATTATGGTTAGCAGCAAATTCCAATAATTCCATCACAAACATTTGCTGTTCATGTGGGATTTTAGAAAGGAGATTCAAATAATATTTTACAGCAAATAATCCCAACGTGTGCGGTATGACCGTGTACAATGATGTTACATCAGCCGTAACCATCCAAGTGGATTCTGTTGTTTTCTGGTTCGCCAATAGATTGATTACTTGCCGACTATCTTTAAGATATGATGGCATTTGTTGTACCAACGGCTGCAAAAAGTAATCTACATACTTGCCCACCCGGGACGTGATGGAATCTATCCCGCTTATGATCGGACGACCCGGGGGGCAAGTGAGGCTTTTGTGGATTTTCGGCAGACAGTAAAGGATAGGAACCCTTGGTGCTTTGGGGATCAGGAATAGTTGCTCCTTCTCATTCAAAATACCAAGTAATGCACCTTTCTGGATCAATGATTCCAATGTTTTTTTGTATTGTACTACTGGATTTCCCAATAGAGGCACATACGTATCACTATCTCCTACAATCCTAGATAGTTCCTGGAGATAACTCTTTCGATCCAGGACAACGATCCCTCCCCCCTTATCTGCAGGGCGGATAACCAACTCTTTGTTATTGCACAAAGAGTCTAAACCCTTTTTCAAGTTATTTTCCATTTCTTTATTTCTGACCTTCACTGATTCCAAATCCCTTAACACCACATCACGGAATACCCTTAGTGAAGGAGCCAATGTTCCTGGGGGGTTAAATGTGGAGGCATTAGACAATCCCGAATAATGATATTTGGATACAGTGCATCCTCCCTGTAAAGATGGCATACTGGCAAAATGTCTTTTGATGTTAATTCTTCTTACATACTTGTGTATGTCCATGTATGTCTCAAATTTGTTAAGTTTTTTTGGGGGAGCATATTTTAAACCTTTATTCAACAATGCAGTCTCTGATGGTGATAAAACTTGTGAGCTCAAATTAAAGATGCCCTCTCCAGTCAATTCCTTGGCTTTTTTTTTTGTGCTCTCCTCCCCCCTCTAGTTCCTCTTTGCTTTCTATTGGCCTCTTTGTGCCTTGATTGGGCCTGGGAAAACACCAATGATGTTATTCATAGGAGTTATCATCCGATCCATTGGAGTGGTCCCTAGGAGTCCAAGAATAATCCTGGTCTCCATAATCAAATTGGCCTGATTGAGTCGGACCATCTCTATCTCTTAAGGGAAAAAAACGATTCCTGGAGTCTCCTCCACCATTATACTCCCATTCATCCCTACCTCTTTCTGGGCGTGTCCACTCATCATGATATATATCCTGATGAGATGGTCTCTCTTGACCATAATTGTTATAAGAGAATCTTTCAGAGTCTCTCCTTGATCTTGGAGGTTCCCTATATTGCTGGTATTGAGGTTTATTGTATTGGGTATGGTGAACTCGATCCCCATTTCCATATTGATGGTTCCAATTATTGCTTTTATTATATTGAACTCCTTTATTAGGGCCCTGAGATCTGGATGGAGATTGGTAGGATACTCTCCTACCTTTCTTTCCAGTTTTATTAGTATTGAAAGTCTTTTTTGAAATTTTTTGGGGCACTTCCCTAACCAGTAGGTGTTGTATTTCCCCAGAAGATACTGTGGGCCCATTCTCACCTTGAGTTATGGCCTCCATCCTTGACTCCTGCTTATCTCGTTCTTCACTGGCTAGTTTTTTTTGCCATTCAAAAACGCTATTAGCTTGATAATCCCCATAGTCCCTATTGTATTTCTTTCTTTTTTTGTTTTTTTGTTCCTTTTCCTCTTTATCTAAAATTTTTAAAAGATTGGCTGATCTTTCCTTATATTCTTCCATATCTTTAAACGGGAGAAGGCCATCTTTGAGAGATTTCACTTCCGTATCTAATCTGGTAAGTTTACTATTTTTTCTTTGTACCAAGAAACATAAAAAATTGACCCCAGCTTTGTTGAAATAGCGGAACCAACTTTCCAGATCTACTTCTCCCTTTTGTGGGCATACTTCCCACCTTAAGCTCCTTGGGACCATACTCAGTTTAATGTATGTCTCTAAATAGGCCACATCCCACTGAGTATGAAGCTCAGAGATGGTTAGATTTTTTAGGCGGACAAAAAGCCCTCCCATATCACTATCTTTAGTGCTATAGGTCTCAAATACACCATCGGTGTTGACCACCTTGGATGCTCTATATTCAAATATATCCATCTACCTGAACAATCCACTGTGAATTTAATCAAAGACAATGGGTGTAAACAGATAATTGTATCAATCTAATCAATGTTGATATTAATTATGTGATACTATAAATAAAATTGTGAATAAAAAACCTTCTGAAGTTTCGGACTGCTGCAATATTGTGTATCTGTGGTAAATATAAACTGTGTAAATTATACTGCGCTGTCCATTAGGTGAGACATAAAACACTGAATTAGTGAATCTATCTCTCCATAAATTGTTGCTGCAACTTCTATGTGAGACACACACAAAAAAGAAATAATAATAAAGATAATATGGATAAAGGTTATGATGCAGACTCTTTGGAAACAACTTTAAAAGAAGTTGAAGTTGAAAAAATAGAAAGATCTGTTTTGTTGGATACAAATTCTAAAACTAAATGTGAGGGACCATTGATACCATTAATCACTACCTATTCTACCCAACATTATTTAGTGAAGAAGATTGTACGTAAACACTGGCATATTTTGAGAAGTGATCTAATTATCAACTCATTCTTGCCAGCTACTCCACAAGTTATTTTTAGGGGTGTCCCTTCACTAAGGGATAAAATAGCGCCAAATGTGGTTGACCCACCCCCAAAAAAAGTTTCTTTCTTTCAGAACATTTCTGGCTACCACCAGTGTCGTAGGTGTCAGGTATGTACACTGAATAAAACTAAATCAAAGAAAACAATGTCGTTTAAATCAACTAGCACCTCTAGGGAACATAAAATCGAGGCCTTTGTGACTTGTAGCTCCACGGGTATGGTCTACCTGTTGGAATGCCCATGTGGCATGCAATACATAGGTAGAACAAAAAGATCTATGCAGGTGCGTCTTGGTGAGCACATCACAAACATTAAGAGTGGATTTAAGGTTCACTCGGTTTCAAGACATTATGATTTGCATCACCAACGTAATCCAGCTGGAACACTATTTTTGGGTATAGATAGGTATAGTCCACATTGGAGGGGAGGTTCCCTAGTGAGAGAGATATCGAGGATGGAAATGTCTTGGATATATAGGGTTCGTAGCTACACCCCTTATGGCCTTAACATCGACATAGATGTGAACGCATTTATAGATAATGCATAGGACATGAGTTTATGGTTTTCATAATTTCTCTGTTTTTGTTATAGAGATCTGTGAACTAGATCTGATCATTTAGTGGTGTCTGTCTACTAGCTACATAACATAACCATTATACTCATCATATGAACGGAAACTATCAGTTTTTTGTTTCTATGATGCAACGAAATGTTAATATCTTTGAATAGATACATCTAGACGTTTATAATGGGATACATCTTTTTGACCCCGTATGATGATATGACATCACACATTGTGAGTTACTAATATCACAGAGAGTACTCATAAAATGTGAGAAGCTATTATTCGACCTAATGAATAATTATTGGTCCAATGACCAATTAATTTTTGTTTTTTGTTTTTGTTTTTTCCTTTTCTTCTTATTTTTGCATTGGTTTTGGGGGGTGGTAGCCATACATCTTATGTCCTTTGATGTGTGTTCTATCACCTAGCTGCACGATGCAAATATTTAAATAAGCATTTTCATTTTTAACATTTTTTGGAAGTGCCATTATGTAGAGCATCCTGTCTGGGTCTATTTCCATGCTAATGTTGGAATTTGACCGCTAGAGGGCTGCTTCATCTTCTAATATTTTTTAATTATATTTTAATGTTGTCAATTTGAGTTGGATTATAATAAATATGAACCAACTTGTATTTCTAATAAAGGTAACATATATGAGTTGGCGATATATATTGTTTAATATATGGGGTTGATGTTGGAAGATGTGATATGGTCAGTTATGGTTGTGCTGTGCGCGGCACCACCAGCCAGCCCGCATACCATTTACAGACTAAAGTTCCTTCTTTCGTCCCCATGTTCCAATCAGAAAAAAAAAATTTTGTCCTATGATTAGGATTGTTTACATTTTTAGGTGGCAATATGGATTATCGCCTTATCACTTTGTTGCTGTATGGGCATGTTTGCCAATAGTCAACATGGCGATTCATTTGTCAGGAGTGCTGAATGATCAGATCTGGGCGTTCCTATTGTATTCATGAGTATTTATGGCGGTGAGTCAGCACGCCGCCCGTGCCCCTGGACGACGTCATTTGTGACAAAACGGCGTAGGGAGGAGCGGCGTGCTGACGTCACCGACATACCAACGAGTCCCGGAAGGAACGGGCAGTCTTAGCCGGCCGGCTAAATATACTACACGCCTTAATTACTTGCGATTCATGTAAGTGCATTACTTTTTATAATAAATTGTTTTATCGGTTTCACGCTATGGTGGCTTTCTTTCCATTTGCATACTAACATCGCGATATGTGGAGAGGAGTGGCGTGAAATTTGGGAGATAAGCTGAAATTATCTAGAGACCCTGGCTGGGGAATAGCCATCTGTTTGTATCGATCTCTGCGGAGATCACTAGTTCTGGTAAGCGGCAGTGAGAACTGATGGTGGTGGAATCTATATCTATCAAGTGTTTGGCACTTTTCATTGGGTGTTGTGCGTTTGAAGTCACCAATTAGCTGAACGAGAAGATCCTTATCCACACTTCGTTGCAGTTTTGGCTATCAGGACTGTTTAAATTCACACAGTTACTATTCAATATCAATTCTTTCACTATACAAGACTCTTGCTGAATGTGATGTAGGTGTCTGATTGACAGTCGGGACTTTCATCAGTTCTATTTGTCACATTGGCAATTAAGATTTAGTCCAAGTATATTAATTTTATTCAATTATTATTATTTTATTATTTATTATATATTTTTCACTTATGTTTTAAGGTGGTGCTCATATACCAATTTTCACTATTTGCGCAGCTTTATTATCTTTATTATGGCATCCATAAATACTTGAGATAGCATAAAATAATAAAACATAAATATTGTGCCTTAATATACTCCTGTATTAGTAAGGTGCTTATATTACCAGCAAGTGCTGGAGCAATGATAAAGTGCAAAAGTGCAAATGATCCGTGACACAGGAAAAATAAAATAATTGAGACAGTAGTAAAAGGTGCATGTATCCGTGGAGAGAAAAAAATGGTACTAAGCAGTACCTGTACTACCAGTAAGGTAAAGTGCAAAGGTGCATGAATCCGTGACACAAAAATTTGTACTAAGCAGTAACAAATACTTAAAGCTTTTTCTCTCACAGATTTTAAAAAGGACAGTCATTTTATTGTATGAACACAGCAATTGTTTACACAAGTATTTGTTACTGCTTAGTACAAATTTTTGTGTCACGGATTCATGCACCTTTGCACTTTACCTTACTGGTGGTACAGGTACTGCTTAGTACCATTTTTTCTCTCCACGGATACATGCACCTTTTAGGCCCCTTTCACACTGGGGCGGTTTGCAGGAGCTATTTTGCTAAAAATAGCGCCTGCAAACCGAGCCTAAACAGCGGCTCCTTTCTCTCCAATGTGAAAGCCCGGAGGGCTTTCACACTGGAGCGGTGCGCTAACAGGACTTAAAAAAAGTCTTTGGAGCGGTGAGAGGAGCGGTGTGTTTACCGCTACTCCATCGCTCCTTCCCATTGAAATGAATGGGATACAGCGGTAATACCGCCGGCAAACCGCGGCTGTAGGTGTGGGTGGTATTAACCCTTTTTCGGCCGCTAGCAGGGGTTAAAACCGCACCACTATCGGCCGAATACCTCTGCAATCGCGACGGTATAGCGCCGCTAAAAATAGCGGCGCTATACCGCCACCGCCCCAGTGTGAAACCGGCCTTACTACTGCCTCAGTTATTTTATTTTTCCTGTGTCACGGATCATTTTCACTTTATCATTGCTCCAGCACTTGCTGGTAATATAAGCACCTTATTAATACAGGAGTATATAAAGGCACAATATTTATGTTTTATTATTTTATGCTATCTCAATAAGTATTTATGGATGCCAGTTTTAGTAATTTTATATTGGATATTTGAGAACCAGCATTACTGACACAGAACATCACATATCATTCCCATCAACTCAGCACTATTTATTTATATCTATTCACACTCAGGGTCACGGATTATACCTTTCAGTGCTTTGCAGCAGATGATCTTTTTTATTATAGTAGCGCAGAATTACTTTCTATACACATTGGGCACAGTGAAGCACAGGCACAGTGAAGCACAGGCACAGTGAGGCAAGGGCACATCACATATCATTCCCATCAGCTCAGCACTATCACTGTGCCCATTGTCTCACTGTGCCCGTGTCTCACTGTGCCCGTCAGCCGTGTACCTGATCGGCGGCATCCCGGCGGCCATTCCAGTATTCAAAAGCCGCGCCTCCTCCTCGTCTGTGATAGGCGGAACACTCAATTTCCCAGCATTCAGTGTTCTGCCTATCACGGACATCCACTCATCCTCATAACACAGACGAGGATAAGAGGATGTCCGTTATAATCTGAACACTGCCTGCTGTGAAATTGAGTGTTCCGCCTATCACAGACGAGGAGGCGCGGCTTTTGAACACTGCAATGGCCGCCGTCTGTCTGCATGACACGCTGATCAGGTAGGCAGACGGCAGCTTGCGGTCAGTGTTAGTGGTGCCAAGTCATTGCAAGTCATATAGCCAAAGTCAAGTCGCAAGTCATTGGTGACAAGTCAAAGTCAAGTCGAGTCATTTATTGAATTCTGTCAAGCAAGTCGCAAGTCCTCAAACAGGTGACTTAAGTCTGACTTAAGTTAAGTCATGTGACTCAAGTCCCCCACCTCTGCTTTCTCTCAGTCACTGCTTCTTTGAAGAAGACTGATTCCCTTTTTGCCATCCTGGAGGGACCTCAAAAGCGTGCACCAAATTCTTCTTCCATCATTTTTAGGTATCTCAGGCAGACCATCATCCAAGCCTATGGTCTGAAGGATGGAGTGCCACCATTTTCTGTCAAGGCACATTGTACTAGATTTATACAGGCTTATGGGGCTTTATAGGATCAGGCAACTATTTCTCAGGTTTGCCACCACCAGGCTACCACCTGGTCTACTGGTTACACGTTCTCCAAGTTCTGCCAGGTAAATGTTTCTGCCTCATCTGATACCAGCTTTAGGCATGCAATCTCTCAGGCAGCTGTTTGAGATGCAAGCAGCCCCCAGTTCTGTTGTTTTTTTCTTAAAGCGGAAGTAAACCCATTGATTTAACAGTTTCAAAAAGCAGTTACATTCCCGGCATGCCAGGATTGCCAACTGTCACATTGTTTGTGCTCTCAACCAAACTGTCAAACCATCCAAAGGCTGGTGTCATAACTGATCACATGTGCAGCATCATGGCAGTTGAAGATTAAACAGAGGCCAAGATGGCAGCTTCCTTGCCTGAAAATGATAGGAGGGTTTACTTCCACTTTAAGCCTGTTAGCATTTGCTTGATGTCCTGCCCACCCCTCACATGTACTGCTTTTGTACATCCAAAAGGTTTAAGACTTCTTTTGTCCCTCAATGAATGAGAAAGAAAATAGGATTTTTGTGCTTACTGTAAAATTATTTTCTTGGAATTGATTGGGGATCATATGCCCCACCCCTCTATGTTAATGATTATGCACTCTGTACTACTTTTCTATGAGACTGAGGCATGCTGGTAGTGGGAGGGGTTATCCTAGAATGGCCTACAAATTTTTTGTTTTGACAATGTCCAATCCTCCTGTATGGGCTTCAGTATAACTCAACAGTTTGACTTCCTGTATCCCTCATTGGATATATGTTTTAATGTTAAGTACAGTGTGATGAAGAAGTATTTATACCCCTTAAAATTTTCCACATTTTGTCATGTTACAACCAAAAACTTAAATTATTTTATTGGGATTGTATTTGATAGACCAACACAAAGTGGCACACAATTGTGAAGTGGAAAGAAAAATGATAAATGGTTTTCAACATTTTTTAAAAAAAATATGTGAAAAATGTGGCGTGCAATACGTCAATACTTTGTAGAACCCCCTTTCTCTGCAATTACAGCTGCAAATCTTTTTGGGGATGTCTCTACCAGCTTTGCACATCTAGAGAGGGACATTTCTGCCCATTCTTCTTTGCAAAATATCTCAAGCTCTGTCAGATTGGATGGAAAGCGTCTGTGAACAGTAATTTTCAAGTCTTGCCACAGATTCTCAATTGGATTTAGGTCTGGACTGTGACTGGGCCATTCTAACACATGAATATGTTTTGATCTAAACCATGGATATGCAATTAGCGGACCTCCAGCTGTTGCAAAACTACAAGTCCCATCATGCCTCTGCCTCTGGGTGTCATGCTTGCTACTGTCAGTCTCGCTATGCCTCATGGGACTTGTAGTTTGGCAACAGCTGGAGGTCCGCTAATTGCATATCCCTGATCTAAACCATTCCCAGTGTAGCTCTGGCTGTATGTTTCGGGTCGTTGTCCTGCTGGAAGGTGAACCTCCGCCCCAGTCTCAAGTCTTATGCAGACTCTAACAGGTTTTCTTTTAAGTTTGCCCTGTATTTGGCTCCATTCATCTTCCTATCAACTCTGACTAGCTTCCCTGTCCCTGCTGAAGAAAAGCATCCGCACCACATGATGCTGCCACCACCATGTTTCACGGTGGGGATGGTGTGTTCAGGGTGATGGGCAGTGTTAGTTTTCCGCCACACATAGCGTTTTGCTTTTAGGCCAAAAAGTACAATTTTGGTCTCATCTGACCAGAGCACCTTCTTCCACATGTTTGCTGTGTCCCCCACATGGCTTCTCACAAACTGCAAACGGGACTTCTTATGACTTTCTTTCTAAAATGTCTTTCTTCTTGTCACTCTTCCATAAAGGGCAGATTTGTGGAGAGCACGACTAATGCCGCGTACACACGATCATTTTTCACGTCGTGAAAAATGACATTTTTTGTTTTCAACAAGAAAAACGACCGTGTGTGGTCTTTTTGTCATTTTTCACTACGTGAAAAACGGCATTAAAAACGACGAGAAAAATTAGAACATGTTCTAATTTTTCTCGTAGTTTTTCCTGACATTTCTTCCGCGGCAGTGTTTCCCATAGGGAAACACTGCCGCGGAGCCCATAGACGATCGTTTTTCTCGTCATTTTAAAAAATGACGAGAAAAATGACTGTGTGTGGGGAACAAGCTGTTCCCTCGTTTAAAATGTCATTATTCACGGCGGTTTTTTAACCGCCGTGAATAATGATCGTGTGTACGCAGCATAATAGTTGTCCTGTGGACAGATTCTCCCACCTGAGCTGTGGATCTCTGCAGCTCCTCCAGAGTTACCATGGGCCTCTTGGCTGCTTCTCTGATGAATGCTCTCCTTGCCCAGCCCGGTCAGTTTAGGTGGACGGCCATGTCTTGGTAGGTTTGCAGTTGTGCCATACTCTTTCCATTTTCGGGTGATGGATTGAACAGAGCTCCATGAGATGTTCAAAGCTTGGGATATTTTTTTTATAACCTAACCCTGCTTTATACTTCTCCACAACTTTATCCCTGACCTGTCTGATGTGTTCCTTGGCCTTCATGATGCTGTTTTATTCACTAAGGTTCTCTAACAAACCTCTGAGGGCTTCACAGAACAGCTGTATTTATACTGAGATTAAATTACACACAGGTGGACCCTATTTACTAATTAAGTGACTTCTGAAGGCAATTGGTTCCACTAGATTTTAGTTAGGAGTATCAGAGTAAAGGGGGGGCTGAATACAAATCCACCTCACACTTTTCAAGTATTTATTTGTAAAAAAAATTGAAAACCATTTCTAATTTTCCTTCCACTTCCAGGTTTGTATTACCTCTTATGCCGCGTACACATGATCATTATTCACGGCGGTTAAAAAACCGCCGTGAATAATGACATTGAAAACGAGGGAACGGCTTGTTCCCCACACACAGTCGTTTTTAACGTCATTTTTTCTCTTGTCGAGAAAAACGACCATCTGTGGGCTCCGCGGAAGTGTTTCCCTATGGGAAACACTGCCGCAGAAAACATGTGGAAAAAAACGACTAGAAAAATTAGAACATGTTCTAATTTTTCTCGTCGTTTTTAATGCCGTTTTTCTCGTCTCAAAAAATGGCAAAAAGCCCACAGACGAACGTTTTTCTCGTCGAAAGGAAAAAATGTAGTTTTTCTCGACAAGAAAAACGTCCGTGTGTACACGGCATTATAGTCATCACCGTACTCCCCTTATGTCTTCAGCTGTTTTCTTTGTAGGACAGGGACTTTTTTTCAGCCACTATCTAGGGACATTTCTACTTCTGTCTTCTACCGAGATGCCAGCTCATAGATGACACAAGAATGTAAATCCTGGTGCCTGTGAAGTTCTTGGCTGTGCTCACAAATATCTGTCACAGGTCAGGTCCTGCTGAAGCCTCCCACTAGTGATGAGCCGAACACCCCCGGGTTCGGTTCGCACCAGAACCCGCGAACGGACCGAAAGTTCGTACGAACATTAGAACCCTATTAAATACAATGGATGCGAACGTTCGAATTCTAAAGTGCTAATTATAACAACTATTATGCATGTTATTGTCCTAAAAAGGGTTTGGGAACCCGGGTTCTGCACCAGGGGACATGTATCAATGCAAAAAGAAGTTTTAAAAACGGTCGTTTTTCGGGAGCAGTCATTTTAATGATGCATAAAGTGAAAAAAAAAAAGTCAAATATTCCTTTAAATATCGTACCTGGGGGGTGTCTAAAGTATGCCTGTGAAGTGCCACGTGTTTCCCGTGTTTAGAACTGTCCCTGCACAAAATTACACTTCTAAAGGAAAAAAAAGCCATTTAAAACTGCTTGCGGCTTTAATGTAATGTCTGGTCCCGGTAATATGGATGACAATCTTTAAGAAAAATGGCATAGCTACCCCATGACCCCCCTACCCCCTACCCCAGCCCATTACCAGCCCCTTTGGGTCTTGTATGGATATTAAGGGGAACCCCGCACATAAAATAAAAAAGGCCCTATATACTCTGAACAGCCCTATACAGGCGGTGCATACAAGACAGGGACTGTAGGTTTGTTCTTATGTAGAATCTGTTTGTAATTTTGAACAGGTACATTGTTGAAGTGTAGCTCCAGCCCAAAAATCTATTTTTAAACTTTTTGGAAAACATAGGTAAGGGTTATCACCCCTGTAACATTTGTTTTGCTGTCTGTGCCCCTGTTCAGAACATTTCACCTCACTTTCCGTCCCAATGACAACTGTTTTTGAAATGTGGTGTTTTTCTTGAAACAAGGATTGCTGATAAAGCATCAGTACAGAGGAGACACCTTTCTCCCATATTTATTCTTACAGGAGAGAATTTTCCTTCCTAGTGGTAGATTTCCTCTCACTTCCTGTTGTCTTCTTGCGTTTGCAAGTAGGAGTCGTTTGTAAGTTGGATGTTTGAAAGTAGGGACCTGCCGTATATACTCTGCAGAAATAGGCCCCTTAGTTGTTGGTGTTGGCACAACACTGTAAGCACTCACAGTTACTCTTGGTTGGTGCTGGAACGCCCTGCTGTCAACTATTATATCAGGAATTTTAATTACATATAATTGTTGAACAGTGGTAGTAAAAATTGGGCCTTTGATGGTGGTGCTGGTGCCACAACACTGTAAGCCCTGACAGTTACTCTTGGTGGGTGCAGCAATGGGCCCTGCTGTGAATTATTAGATCAAGAATTGTAATTGCATGCCCCTGTTGAACAGGGGCTGAAAAATTGGGCCTTTCGTGGTGGTGGTGGTGGTGTTGCCACAACACTGTAAGCCCTCGGAGTTACTCTTGGTGGGTGCAGGAATGGGCCCTGCTGTGAATTATTAGATCAAGAATTGTAATTACATGCCCCTTTTGAACAGGGGCTGAAAAATTGGGCCTTTCGTGGTGGTGGTGGTGGTGGTGGTGGCGTTGCCACAACACTGTAAGCCCTCAGAGTTACTCTTGGTGGGTGCAGCAATGGGCCCTGCTGTGAATTATTAGATCAAGAATTGTAATTGCATGCCCTTGTTGAACAGGGGCTGAAAAATTGGGCCTTAGGCACTGGTGGCACAACACTACAACCCCTCACAGATACGTTACTTGGAGCACAGCAATGAGCCCTGTTGCAAAGTATTGCTTCAAAAATTGTAATGACACGCCCCTGTTAAACAGGGGCTGAAAAATTGGGCCTTAGGCACTGGTGCCACAACACTCCAACCCCTCACAGATACTGTACTTGGAGCACAGCAATGAGCCCTATGGCAAATTATTGCTAAAAAAATTGTAATTACACGCCCCTGTAAAACAGGGGCTGAAAAATTGGGCCTTAGCCACTGGTGGCGGCACCCATAAACAAAAATGATCTTCCAAGCTATCATCATCAATCGTATCATTGAGGACTCGGAGGAGGAGGATAGCCAGTCAACATAACAGCACAGGCACTCAGCATCAGCATCAGTCTTGAAGGGATGTGACATGTTAAAATCAATTAGTCTGTTATATCAGCATCAGGTGTGTGGTAGCTGGTGGTGATCCAAGACTGGTTCATCTTGATGAAAGTCAGTCGATCAACCGAGTCGGTGGACAGGCGCACCCTGTGATCCGTGACAAATCCTCCCGCAGCACTGAATGTGCGTTCCGAAAGAACGCTGGATGCAGGACAGGCCAGTAGCTCAATTGCATACTGTGCAAGCTCTGGCCAGTGATCCATCCTCAAGACCCAGTAAGCCAGAGGATTTTCGGTGGGGAAGGTGTCCAAGTCTGACCTTGCCCCTAGATATTCCTGCACCATGTTTATCAGACGCTGGCGATGGTTGCTGGAACCGATCATACTTTGGGGCTGCGGACTAAAGAATTGTCTGAACGCATCGGTCAGACGGCCACCTTCCCCACCGCTCCTTCTTTTGACTGGTCGAAGCCTCAGCAACTCGTTGTCCAGGACCAGGAGTTTGTAACCTCCCAGTCTCTGGGAACGCATTGCACAGACCTTTCTGCAAGGCCTCCCGGAGTTGTCTCATCCTCTGCTCCCTCTGCGAAGGTAACATAAGGTCCGCAACCTTACCCTTGTACCGTGGATCAAGGAGAGTGGCCAGCCAGTAATGGTCCCTCTCCTTGATCCGAAGAATACGAGGATCCTTCCGCAGACTTTGCAGGATCAGGGAGGCCATGCAGCGTAGGTTTGCTGAGGCATTCGCTCCGGAGTCCTCTGGGTCACTAAGGACGACATGATCCGCAGCCACCTCCTCCCAGCCACATACAAGTCCACTGGTTTCTTGGGACTGTAAATCATCCCTAAAAGACTGCTGCTGATGATGCTGAGTGCCAGCCTCCACCTCCATGCTGACACAATCCTCCTCCTCCTCCTCCTCCTCCTCTTCCTCTTCCTGTGCGATGGGTGGGACAGAAGGAACACTGTCTGGGTAAAGGGGGCCTTGAGAGGCAAGGAAGTCCTCCTCTTCCTGCCTCTGTTCTGCCTCAAGTGCCCTGTCCATTATTCCACGCAGCGTGTGCTCCAACAGGTGGACAAGAGGTACAGTGTCACTGATGCATGCACTGTCACTGCTCACCATCCTCGTGGCCTCCTCAAATGGTGCCAGGACAGTGCATGCATCCCTGATCATGCCCCACTGGCGTGGAGAAAAAAAACCAAGCTCCCCTGACCCTGTCCTGGTGCCGTAGTCGCACAGGTACTCATTGATGGCCCTCTGCTGCGTGTGCAGCCGCTGCAGCATGGCCAACGTTGAGTTCCACCTGGTGGGCATGTCACATATAAGGCGGTTCTTGGGCAGGTTCAACTCCTTTTGCAGCTCAGCCAGGCGAGCACTGGCATTATAAGATCTGCGGAAATGCACACAGACTTTCCTGGCCTGCCTCAGGACATCCTGTAAGCCCGGGTACCTGCCCAAGAACCGCTGCACCACCAGGTTAAGGACGTGAGCCACACAGGGCACATGGGTCAGTTGTCCCTGTCGGAGGGCGGAGAGGAGGTTGGTGCCATTGTCGCAAACCACCATTCCTGGCTTAAGCTGGCGTGGCGTCAACCACCTCTCGGCCTGGCCCTGCAGAGCAGACAGGACCTCTGCCCCAGTGTGGCTTCTGTCCCCCAAACACACCAGCGCAAGCACGGCATGGCATCTTTTTGCCTGCGTACTTGCGTAGCCCCTTGAACGGCTACGGAGCACTGCTGGTTCATAGGACAAACCACAGGAAGAGGCCATGGAGGAAGAAGAAGAGGAGGGGGTGGAGGAGAGAGGTGTGTCACAACCAGTAGTAGCATTTTGGAGGCGTGGCGGTGGAACAACCTCCAACACTACTGCACCTTGTCCTGCATCCTTCCCAGCTGCCAAAAGAGTGACCCAATGGGCCGTGAAAGAAAGGTAACGTCCCTGTCCATGCCTGCTGGACCATGAGTCAGCGGTAATATGCACCTTACCGCTGACCGCCCTGTCCAGCGAGGCCAAGACATTGCCTTCCACATGCCGGTAGAGAGCCGGAATAGCCTTCCGTGAGAAAAAGTGGCGTTTGGGAACCTGCCACTGAGGAACCGCACATTGCACAAACTCACGGAAGGGGGCCGAGTCTACCAACTGAAAAGGCAGCAGTTGAAGCGCTAGCAATTTAGCCAAGCTAGCATTCAACCGCTGGGCATGTGGATGGCTGGGAGTGAACTTCTTTCGACGGTCCAGCAGCTGGGGCAGGGAAATTTGCCTGCTAGAATCGGACATCGGTGTACTGCTAGCAGAGTGGCCGCAAGTACTTGGCTGTGACACACCTAATTCTACACCTTCATTCCTCTCAGTGCATGTTTCAGAGAGGACTGAAGTTATAGTGGGGTTGGAGATCCCAGCTGATGCGGTGCAAGGAGAGGTCCGCTTTGTTCTTTGGTGTGGGTCTTTGAGGTAGGCTTGCCAACGAGCTGCATGGCAGGTCAACATATGTCTGGTCAGGCATGTGGTACCCAAGCGGCTGATGTTTTGGCCACGCGATATACGCTTGAGACATATGTTGCAAACAGCAGCTGTGCGATCTGATGCACTAGCCTCAAAAAAGGCCCACACCAAGGAACTTTTTGAATGACGGGCAGAGGCAGCGCCCTGCACAGGCGGAGCTCTGCGGTGTGATTCCGTCGGTGTACTGCCCTTACGCTGGCCACCAAAGGGCATCCTGCCTCGTTGGAGATGTGCCTCCTCCTCATCCTCCTCCTCCTCCTCTCTCCTATTAGGCACCCACGTGGAGTCAGTGACCTCATCATCCCCTCCCTCCTCATCACTGGAGCCAATCTGGCAGTATGCTGCAGCTGCTGGAACATGACTGCCAGATTGGTGTCCTTCTTGAGCATCCCCTCTGTCTGCTCTCACGCTACTGCCTTCCTGTAGCTGGGTTTCATCATCAGACCCTTCGAAACGCTGGGCATCCTCCTGGAGCATGTACCCAACACTGTGCTCAAACAGTTCGGGGGACTCCTCAGGAGGAGGACATGGTGGGTCTAGGGAAGGAGTGACTGATGATGAGTCTGACATTGATACCAGGGAAGAGGACGCTTTGGCAGCTGCTTTGCCAGTACCCTGAGCCTGGGTGAGAGAGGATGAGGAGGAGGAGGAGGGCTTGGTCATCCACTCTACCAAGTCTTCGGCATGATGTGGCTCAACATGTCCAGCTGCCGAAAAGAAGGACAAGCGTGTCCCATGGCCATGTGCTGATGACAATGCACCGCGTCCACGACCAGCACTGTTGCCCCCAGACACAGAGCCTGCTTGCCCTCTTTTATTGCCTCCTGACTGTCTGCCTCTCCTTGTTTGCCTTCCAGACATTCTAATAGATGGCCTGCAGGGAGATGGGAAAAAAGCAATAAGGGCTACCTTCAGGTGTCCTTCTCTGTCCCTTTACTTAAGGATTTCTAAATATGGTTGAGGATTATTGCTTTTGCACAGAATAGCACAACGACAATTTCCCTGACTGTCCAAAAAACAAGGATTTCAAAGATGGTTGATGAGGAATGCTTTGGCACACTATAGCACAAGGAGAATTCCCCTCACTTTCCTTCTTTGTCCCTAGAAACAAGGACTGGCACAGTGAAAGAAACTGACACTCTCCCTACCTACAGTTTTCTGTCCCTAGAAAAAATGTTTTTTTAAAGCACACTATAGCACAAGGAGAAATCCCCTCACTTTCCTTCTTTGTCCCTAGAAACAAGGACTGGCACAGTGAAAGAAACTGACACTCTCCCTACCTACAGTTTTCTGTCCCTAGAAAAAATGTTTTTTTAAAGCACACTATAGCACAAGGAGAAATCCCCTCACTTTCCTTCTTTGTCCCTAGAAACAAGGACTGGCACAGTGAAAGAAACTGACACTCTCCCTACCTACAGTTTTCTGTCCCTAGAAAAAATGTTTTTTTAAAGCACACTATAGCACAAGGAGAAATCCCCTCACTTTCCTTCTTTGTCCCTAGAAACAAGGACTGGCACAGTGAAAGAAACTGACACTCTCCCTACCTACAGTTTTCTGTCCCTAGAAAAAATGTTTTTTTAAAGCACACTATAGCACAAGGAGAAATCCCCTCACTTTCCTTCTTTGTCCCTAGAAACAAGGACTGGCACAGTGAAAGAAACTGACACTCTCCCTACCTACAGTTTTCTGTCCCTAGAAAAAATGTTTTTTTAAAGCACACTATAGCACAAGGAGAAATCCCCTCACTTTCCTTCTTTGTCCCTAGAAACAAGGACTGGCACAGTGAAAGAAACTGACACTCTCCCTTCCTACAGTTTTCTGACCCTAGAAAAAATGTTTTTTTAAAGCACACTATAGCACAAGGAGAAATCCCCTCACTTTCCTTCTTTGTCCCTAGAAACAAGGACTGGCACAGTGAAAGAAACTGACACTCTCCCTACCTACAGTTTTCTGTCCCTAGAAAAAATGTTTTTTTAAAGCACACTATAGCACAAGGAGAAATCCCCACACTTTCCTTCTTTGTCCCTAGAAACAAGGACTGGCACAGTGAAAGAAACTGACACTCTCCCTACCTACAGTTTTCTGTCCCTAGAAAAAATGTTTTTTTAAAGCACACTATAGCACAAGGAGAAATCCCCTCACTTTCCTTCTTTGTCCCTAGAAACAAGGACTGGCACAGTGAAAGAAACTGACACTCTCCCTACCTACAGTTTTCTGTCCCTAGAAAAAATGTTTTTTTAAAGCACACTATAGCACAAGGAGAAATCCCCATACTTTCCTTCTTTGTCCCTAGAAACAAGGACTGGCACAGTGAAAGAAACTGACACTCTCCCTACCTACAGTTTTCTGTCCCTAGAAAAAAATGTTTTTTTAAAGCACACTATAGCACAAGGAGAAATCCCCTCACTTTCCTTCTTTGTCCCTAGAAACAAGGACTGGCACAGTGAAAGAAACTGACACTCTCCCTACCTACAGTTTTCTGTCCCTAGAAAAAATGTTTTTTTAAAGCACACTATAGCACAAGGAGAATTCCCCTCACTTTCCTTCTTTGTCCCTAGAAACAAGGACTGGCACAGTGAAAGAAACTGACACTCTCCCTACCTACAGTTTTCTGTCCCTAGAAAAAATGTTTTTTTAAAGCACACTATAGCACAAGGAGAAATCCCCTCACTTTCCTTCTTTGTCCCTAGAAACAAGGACTGGCACAGTGAAAGAAACTGACACTCTCCCTACCTACAGTTTTCTGTCCCTAGAAAAAATGTTTTTTTAAAGCACACTATAGCACAAGGAGAAATCCCCTCACTTTCCTTCTTTGTCCCTAGAAACAAGGACTGGCACAGTGAAAGAAACTGACACTCTCCCTACCTACAGTTTTCTGTCCCTAGAAAAAATGTTTTTTTAAAGCACACTATAGCACAAGGAGAAATCCCCTCACTTTCCTTCTTTGTCCCTAGAAACAAGGACTGGCACAGTGAAAGAAACTGACACTCTCCCTACCTACAGTTTTCTGTCCCTAGAAAAAATGTTTTTTTAAAGCACACTATAGCACAAGGAGAAATCCCCTCACTTTCCTTCTTTGTCCCTAGAAACAAGGACTGGCACAGTGAAAGAAACTGACACTCTCCCTACCTACAGTTTTCTGTCCCTAGAAAAAATGTTTTTTTAAAGCACACTATAGCACAAGGAGAATTCCCCTCACTTTCCTTCTTTGTCCCTAGAAACAAGGACTGGCACAGTGAAAGAAACTGACACTCTCCCTACCTACAGTTTTCTGTCCCTAGAAAAAATGTTTTTTTAAAGCACACTATAGCACAAGGAGAAATCCCCTCACTTTCCTTCTTTGTCCCTAGAAACAAGGACTGGCACAGTGAAAGAAACTGACACTCTCCCTACCTACAGTTTTCTGTCCCTAGAAAAAATGTTTTTTTAAAGCACACTATAGCACAAGGAGAAATCCCCTCACTTTCCTTCTTTGTCCCTAGAAACAAGGACTGGCACAGTGAAAGAAACTGACACTCTCCCTACCTACAGTTTTCTGTCCCTAGAAAAAATGTTTTTTTAAAGCACACTATAGCACAAGGAGAAATCCCCTCACTTTCCTTCTTTGTCCCTAGAAACAAGGACTGGCACAGTGAAAGAAACTGACACTCTCCCTACCTACAGTTTTCTGTCCCTAGAAAAAATGTTTTTTCAAAGCACACTATAGCACAAGGAGAAATCCCCTCACTTTCCTTCTTTGTCCCTAGAAACAAGGACTGGCACAGTGAAAGAAACTGACACTCTCCCTACCTACAGTTTTCTGTCCCTAGAAAAAATGTTTTTTTAAAGCACACTATAGCACAAGGAGAAATCCCCTCACTTTCCTTCTTTGTCCCTAGAAACAAGGACTGGCACAGTGAAAGAAACTGACACTCTCCCTACCTACAGTTTTCTGTCCCTAGAAAAAATGTTTTTTTAAAGCACACTATAGCACAAGGAGAAATCCCCTCACTTTCCTTCTTTGTCCCTAGAAACAAGGACTGGCACAGTGAAAGAAACTGACACTCTCCCTACCTACAGTTTTCTGTCCCTAGAAAAAATGTTTTTTTAAAGCACACTATAGCACAAGGAGAATTCCCCTCACTTTCCTTCTTTGTCCCTAGAAACAAGGACTGGCACAGTGAAAGAAACTGACACTCTCCCTACCTACAGTTTTCTGTCCCTAGAAAAAATGTTTTTTTAAAGCACACTATAGCACAAGGAGAAATCCCCTCACTTTCCTTCTTTGTCCCTAGAAACAAGGACTGGCACAGTGAAAGAAACTGACACTCTCCCTACCTACAGTTTTCTGTCCCTAGAAAAAATGTTTTTTTAAAGCACACTATAGCACAAGGAGAAATCCCCTCACTTTCCTTCTTTGTCCCTAGAAACAAGGACTGGCACAGTGAAAGAAACTGACACTCTCCCTACCTACAGTTTTCTGTCCCTAGAAAAAATGTTTTTTTAAAGCACACTATAGCACAAGGAGAAATCCCCTCACTTTCCTTCTTTGTCCCTAGAAACAAGGACTCGCACAGTAAAACACACTGACACTCTCCCTACCTATCCTTCTCTTTCCCTAAACTAAAGGAATCCAGGTTAAGCAAGAAAGAAATAAATGTCACTGTCCCTGCCTATGCTTGTCTTTCCCTGCTCCGGAACACACTACACTAGGCCGCCGTGCTGGCGGCCTTTTATAGTGTGGGGCGTGTACTAAACACCCTCAGCAATAATTGGCCACAGGCATCCTGCCTGTGGCCAATCATTGCTCTCCTCGCTGCCGGCGCTGTGATTGGCCAAGCATGCAGGGTCACAGTGCATGCTTGGCCAATCACAGCGCCTGGATGACACTGCGATGGCGTAGTGCATTGTGGGCCGTTCGCGTCACTCGAATTTGGCGCGAACGGCCCAAATCGTTCGATCTTCGTCGAACGATCGAACAGCCGATGTTCGAGTCGAACGTACGTTCGACTCGAACACGAAGCTCATCCCTACCTCCCACCTTGTGATGGAGCTTTTATTTTTAAATTATACTGTTGCTGTATATTGTCACATGTCAGGATTTTTTTTTCATTAAAACTTGAATAGCTACTGAAAGGTCCATTTTAATAAAATAGTGCTTGCAGTTTTGGAGTCAAGGCTTTGTGTACTTGCTCTGGTCAGTGTCCCCCTAAGTGCCAATAAAATGTGGGTAAGGGTTCGTAAAGGCAGGCTTTGTATATGTACTCTGTGTTTTGCGTTCAGATGCAAGAATACTCCATATTCCCATCACACACGTTCCTGGATGAAGCTCCAGAAGATTTGGGTGCTGCAGCAACCACTAACTGGAAACTGGATCAGAAAGCCACAAAGAGAATATTTGCCAGCACACCACGGATCGTCAAGTAGCGTCCAAACTAATTTTTTATATTGAAGCATGATCACATCACAGATCAGGTAGTGCAAAGTTTCAGAATCACGCAGGAGCCCTTTGTCAGGTATGTGAAGATGAATGCCTGACGAAGGGGTCCTGTGTGACTCCGAAACGTTACACTACCTGTTCTGTGATGTGATTATGCTGCGGCAGGGCGGCCCTTAAGCGCAAAATCACGTACCTGTACATGATTCCTTAGATCGGCTCTGAGCCGCGCTCCCGCTGTGATTGGACACAGCGGGAGCCAATCAGCAGGTCCGGCGGTCACAATGTATGCCGGGACTTGCCGATCGTTCATAGGAGAGGCAGAACGGTGGTCTGCCTATGTAAACAAGGCAGACCGCTGTTCTGTCGGAGAGGGTTCCCCTAGGAGCACACTTAACCCTTTGATCACCTCTGATGTTAACCCCTTTCCTGCCAGTGTCATTTATACAGTGAGAGTGCATTTTTTTTTAGCACTGATCACTGTATTGGTGTCACTGGTCCACAAAAAGTGTCCATTCGTGTCAGATTTGTCCACTGTAATCGCGCTAAAAAAAAATCGATGATCACCGCCATTACTAGTAAAAACAATAAAAATAAATAAAAAGTCCATAAATGTATCCCATAGTTTGTAGACGTGATAACTTTTGCATAAACCAATCAATATACGCTTTTTTTTTTTTTTCTATAAACTGCGGTTTACTATCGCTTTAAATAACAAAGTCCCTATACACAAGCCCGAAAGATGATAGTCTCAAAATTGCACCCTTAAAAACCAGCTCTGCTACTTACTGCACAGTTACTTTTGAGAATGAGTACAGGTATATGTAATGAGAAAATACAATGTCCCCTTTCACATACACTATATTACCAAAAGTATTGGGACGCCTGCCTTTTACACGCACATGAACTTTAATGGCATCCCAGTCTTAGTCCGTAGGGTTTAATATTGCGTAGGGCCACCAATTACAGCTATAACAGCTTCATCTCTTATGGGAACGCTGTCCACAAGGTTTAGGAGGGTGTCTATGGGAATGTTTGACCATTCTTCCAGAAGCAGATTTGTAAGGTCAGGCACTGATGTTGGATGAGAAGGCTCTAATTGATCCCAAAGGTGTTCTATCAGGTTGAGGTCAGGCCAGTCATGTTCCTTCACCCCAAACTCGCTCATCCATGTCTTTATGGACCTTGCTTTGTGCACTGGTGCGCAGTCATGTTGGAACAGGAAGGGGCCGTCCCCAAACTGTTCCCACAAAGTTGGAAGCATGAAATTGTCCAAAATGTCTTGGTATGCTGACGCCCTAAGAGTTCCCTTCACTGGAACTAAGAAGCCAACCCCTGAAGAACAAGCCCACACCATAATCCCCCCTCCACCAAATGATTTGGACCAGTGCACAAAGCAAGGTCCATAAAGACATGGATGAGTGAGTTTGGGGTGGAGGAACTTGACTGGCCTGCACAGAGTCCTGACCTCAACCCGATAGAACACCTTTGGGATGAATTAGAGCGGAGACTGTGAGCCAGGTCTTCTTGTCCAACATCAGTGCCTGACCTCACAAATGCGCTTCTGGAAGAATGGTCAAACATTCCCATAGACACACTCCTAAACCTTGTGGACGGCCTTCCCGGAAGAGTTTGTGTGTGTGTGTGTGTATGTATGTATGTGTGTATGTGTGCATGTGTATGTGTGTATGTATGTGTGTATGTGTATATATATGTATGTATGTATGTATGTGTGTGTGTGTGTGTATGTATGTATGTATGTATGTGTGTATGTATGTGTGTGTGTATGTATGTGTATGTATATATATATATATATATATATGTATGTATGTATGTATGTATATGTGTATATATATTGTGACAGCAGGAAGGTAAAGTCACCTGGTTGCATCCAGGGGGGTAGATATATTTCTCCCAGATTCAGGCTTTATGCCGACTTATACAACTAGGGAGTTGATGAAGCCCAGCTGAGGCTAGTGGGCTCATGAATGACTCATACCTCTAGGGAGAGTGCTGGGCGTCGTGAGACAGGGAGTTGATGAGACCAGCTGAAGCTTGTCAGCTCATTTAGGCCTCTATAAAAACTCCCAGCTTCATTAGATGTTAGCTCATGCCTGGAACCAGACCTGTGTGGACTGTCTAGGGAGAGTGAACCCCTGTGCGGTGAGGCAAAGCCTGTGTGGCTATTTGTTTGGACTTTTACTAAACCAGGGACTTAGGGACTAGGACAGCACCAGGCTGATCCCAGTTGTTAGTTTAGGAAACCTGCATGTTTAGTCAGAGGTCAAACTGACCAGGATTTATTTTGTTTGTTTCTTTTTGGCTTTGCTGTGTTTTTGTCACTGTACATAGAGAAATAAACCGCACCTTTTGATTTTGAAAACCACAACCTCCGTCTGCTGGCCCTGTTTTTGTGTGGGGAGCCCAACCAGGGGGTCACACACACCCGCTACCGAGTTAACCCCCTCACAATATATATATATATATATATATATATATATAGGCAGGTGTCCCAATACTTTTGGTAATATAGTATATATAATGCAAAACACAAAATTATTTTAAACATTTTGACTCTTTGGCAAAATTATTTTATCAAACTAAACCTTCATTCAGCACAAGCACTGTTGGGCATTAACAGGTACCATAAGCTTTTAGCACCTATCTTTGGTTTGGCTAAATTGAATTCCTAACTCTTTTTTTGTTTTGACTCTTAGTTGGTCCATTAAGAACAATTTTTTTTTTTATTGAGTTTACATCTACTGTGTATTCATATTTTGCTCAAAAAAAAAATAGCAAATTCAACATCTAAGGTTCAAAGAAAAACAGGAAGCGTTGCAGCCAACGTTGAACATAATCAGACCCTCCATGTAATCCCCGAGCGACTCGTTAAAGCCCAACATCTGATACGACAACATGATGGATCGTCACAAGACCCTGATGCATATCGCCAGCTCCGTGAGGCCCATTAATAATTATTTTGTCGGTCCTGGGTTTTAAAACCCTCGTTACAAAAGACAGTTTATTTGATCAAGAAAATGCCACTTTAATATTCATGAAGAGGACGCGGCATGAATATTCACAGGGATGTGTAATCATAAATTCTGCTCCCGTCCAGCCCTGGACCTTCATTAGAGTACAGATACTTCACACAAGGTTACGTGTCGGAGAGGAAAGTATCCAACTTGCAGACTAATTACTGTGATCGTCAGGTGAGTTATGTAAGCAAGTTCTTGGCTGCTGAAGCTTCCCACGGTCTCTCTGTGTAATCAGGGGTTCTGGCGGCAATAATACGCTTTGTATGTAATCTGATTTTCCAAGCTACCCGCTCAACCAAATTTAAGCTGTCCAAGCATGACTAGATCAAGCTACCTAAGGCACATCTTTTTTTTATCTGCTGGTGGTCTGCAATAGATTTGACCATGCTCACTGATGACCAAACATGATTGACTTTATAGTGGGAATCAAGCTGCCAAGGTGTGGCCTTGAAATAAAAAAAAGAAAGAACAAGGGCGCACCACCCTAGTGTGCAGACTGCTTGGCTCTGATGAAGAGGCTTTGCGCTTCGAAACGCGTCAGACGGTAGTGTCTCCCATCATGTCCTTCATGATCGGTCGGAGTGTGGTTTGGGTTTCACATGTTGCAGCCATTAGGGATGAGCTTCGTGTTCGAGTCGAACATACGTTCGACTCGAACATCGGCTGTTCGATCGTTCGACGAAGATCGAACGATTTGGGCCGTTCGCGCCAAATTCGAGTGACGCGAACGGCCCACAATGCACTACGCCATCGCAGTGTCATCCAGGCGCTGTGATTGGCCAAGCATGCACTGTGACCCCGCATGCTTGGCCAATCACAGCGCCGGCAGCGAGGAGAGCAATGATTGGCCACAGGCAGGATGCCTGTGGCCAATTATTGCTGAGGGTGTTTAGTACACGCCCCACACTATAAAAGGCCGCCAGCACGGCGGCCTAGTGTAGTGTGTTCCGGAGCAGGGATAGAGCAGCATAGGCAGGGACAGTGACTGTTATTTCTTTCTTGCTTAACCTGGATTCCTTTAGTTTAGGGAAAGAGAAGGATAGGTAGGGAGAGTGTCAGTGTGTTTTGTGCTTGTGCTATAGTGTGCTTAAAAAAAACATTTATTCTAGGGACAGAAAACTGTAGGTAGGGACAGTGTCAGTTTCTTTCACTCTGCAAGTCCTTGTTTCCAGGGACCTGGAAGGACAGTGAGTGAATTGTCCTTGTGCTATATTGTGCTTAAAAAAACATTTATTCTAGGGACAGAAAACTGTAGGTAGGGAGAGTGTCAGTTTCTTTCACTCTGCAAGTCCTTGTTTCCAGGGACCTGTAAGGACAGTGAGTGAATTGTCCTTGTGCTATATTGTGATTAAAAAAAACATTTTTTCTAGGGACAGAAAACTGTAGGTAGGGAGAGTGTTTTTTTTCTTTCACTCTGCAAGTCCTTGTTTCCAGGGACCTGTAAGGACAGTGAGTGAATTGTCCTTGTGCTATATTGTGCTTAAAAAAAATATTTTTTCTAGGGACAGAAAACTGTAGGTAGGGAGAGTGTCAGTTTCTTTCACTGTGAAAGTCCTTGTTTCAAGGGACAGAGAAGGACACCTGAAGGTAGCCCTTATTGCTTTTTTCCCATCTCCCTGCAGGCCATCTATTAGAATGTCTGGAAGGCAAACAAGGAGAGGCAGACAGTCAGGAGGCAATAAAAGAGGGCAAGCAGGCTCTGTGTCTGGGGGCAACAGTGCTGGTCGTGGACGCGGTGCATTGTCATCAGCACATGGCCATGGGACACGCTTGTCCTTCTTTTCGGCAGCTGGACATGTTGAGCCACATCATGCCGAAGACTTGGTAGAGTGGATGACCAAGCCCTCCTCCTCCTCCTCATCCTCTCTCACCCAGGCTCAGGGTACTGGAAAAGCAGCTGCCAAAGCGTCGTCTTCCCTGGTATCAATGTCAGACAAATCATCAGTCACTCCTTCCCTAGACCCACCATGTCCTCCTCCTGAGGAGTCCCCCGAACTGTTTCAGCACAGTGTTGGGTACATGCTCCAGGAGGATGCCCAGCGTTTCGAAGGGTCTGATGATGAAACCCAGCTAGAGGAAGGCAGTAGCGTGAGAGCAGACAGAGGGGATGCTCAAGAAGGACACCAATCTGGCAGTCATGTTCCAGCAGCTGCAGCATACTGCCAGATTGGCTCCAGTGATGAGGAGGGAGGGGATGATGAGGTCACTGACTCCACGTGGGTGCCTAATAGGAGAGAGGAGGAGGAGGAGGATGAGGAGGAGGCACATCTCCAACGAGGCAGGATGCCCTTTGGTGGCCAGCGTAAGGGCAGTACACCGACGGAATCACACCGCAGAGCTCCGCCTGTGCAGGGCGCTGCCTCTGCCCGTCATTCAAAAAGTTCTTTGGTGTGGGCCTTTTTTGAGGCTAGTGCATCAGATCGCACAGCTGCTGTTTGCAACATATGTCTCAAGCGTATATCGCGTGGCCAAAACATCAGCCGCTTGGGTACCACATGCCTGACCAGACATATGTTGACCTGCCATGCAGCTCGTTGGCAAGCCTACCTCAAAGACCCACACCAAAGAACAAAGCGGACCTCTCCTTGCACCGCATCAGCTGGGATCTCCAACCCCACTATAACTTCAGTCCTCTCTGAAACATGCACTGAGAGGAATGAAGGTGTAGAATTAGGTGTGTCACAGCCAAGTACTTGCGGCCACTCTGCTAGCAGTACACCGACGTCCGATTCTAGCAGGCAAATTTCCCTGCCCCAGCTGCTGGACCGTCGAAAGAAGTTCACTCCCAGCCATCCACATGCCCAGCGGTTGAATGCTAGCTTGGCTAAATTGCTAGCGCTTCAACTGCTGCCTTTTCAGTTGGTAGACTCGGCCCCCTTCCGTGAGTTTGTGCAATGTGCGGTTCCTCAGTGGCAGGTTCCCAAACGCCACTTTTTCTCACGGAAGGCTATTCCGGCTCTCTACCGGCATGTGGAAGGCAATGTCTTGGCCTCGCTGGACAGGGCGGTCAGCGGTAAGGTGCATATTACCGCTGACTCATGGTCCAGCAGGCATGGACAGGGACGTTACCTTTCTTTCACGGCCCATTGGGTCACTCTTTTGGCAGCTGGGAAGGATTCAGGACAAGGTGCAGTAGTGTTGGAGGTTGTCCCACCGCCACGCCTCCAAAATGCTACTACTGGTTGTGACACACCTCTCTCCTCCACCCCCTCCTCTTCTTCTTCCTCCATGGCCTCTTCCTGTGGTTTGTCCTATGAACCAGCGGTGCTCCGTAGCCGTTCACGGGGCTACGCAAGTACGCAGGCAAAAAGATGCCATGCCGTGCTTGCGCTGGTGTGTTTGGGGGACAGAAGCCACACTGGGGCAGAGGTCCTGTCTGCTCTGCAGGGCCAGGCCGAGAGGTGGTTGACGCCACGCCAGCTTAAGCCAGGAATGGTGGTTTGCGACAATGGCACCAACCTCCTCTCCGCCCTCCGACAGGGACAACTGACCCATGTGCCCTGTGTGGCTCACGTCCTTAACCTGGTGGTGCAGCGCTTCTTGGGCAGGTACCCGGGCTTACAGGATGTCCTGAGGCAGGCCAGGAAAGTCTGTGTGCATTTCCGCAGATCTTATAATGCCAGTGCTCGCCTGGCTGAGCTGCAAAAGGAGTTGAACCTGCCCAAGAACCGCCTTATATGTGACATGCCCACCAGGTGGAACTCAACGTTGGCCATGCTGCAGCGGCTGCACACGCAGCAGAGGGCCATCAATGAGTACCTGTGCGACTACGGCACCAGGACAGGGTCAGGGGAGCTTGGTTTTTTTTCTCCACGCCAGTGGGGCATGATCAGGGATGCATGCACTGTCCTGGCACCATTTGAGGAGGCCACGAGGATGGTGAGCAGTGACAGTGCATGCATCAGTGACACTGTACCTCTTGTCCACCTGTTGGAGCACACGCTGCGTGGAATAATGGACAGGGCACTTGAGGCAGAACAGAGGCAGGAAGAGGAGGACTTCCTTGCCTCTCAAGGCCCCCTTTACCCAGACAGTGTTCCTTCTGTCCCACCCATCGCACAGGAAGAGGAGGAGGAGGAGGAGGAGGAGGAGGAGGATTGTGTCAGCATGGAGGTGGAGGCTGGCACTCAGCATCATCAGCAGCAGTCTTTTAGGGATGATTTACAGTCCCAAGAAACCAGTGGACTTGTACGTGGCTGGGAGGAGGTGGCTGCGGATCTTATGTTACCGTCGCAGAGGGAGCAGAGGATGAGACAACTCCGGGAGGCCTTGCAGAAAGGTCTGTGCAACGCGTTCCCAGAGACTGGGAGGTTGCAAACTCCTGGTCCTGGACAACGAGTTGCTGAGGCTTCGGCCAGTCAAAGAAGGAGCGGTGGGGAAGGTGGCCGTCTGACCGATGCGTTCAGACAATTCTTTAGTCCGCAGCCCCAAAGTATGATCGGTTCCAGCAACCATCGCCAGCGTCTGATAAACATGGTGCAGGAATATCTAGGGGCAAGGTCAGACTTGGACACCTTCCCCACCGAAAATCCTCTGGCTTACTGGGTCTTGAGGATGGATCACTGGCCAGAGCTTGCACAGTATGCAATTGAGCTACTGGCCTGTCCTGCATCCAGCGTTCTTTCGGAACGCACATTCAGTGCTGCTGGAGGATTTGTCACGGATCACAGGGTGCGCCTGTCCACCGACTCGGTTGATCGACTGACTTTCATCAAGATGAACCAGTCTTGGATCACCACCAGCTACCACACACCTGATGCTGATATAACAGACTAATTGATTTTAACATGTCACATCCCTTCAAGACTGATGCTGATGCGGAGTGCCTGTGCTGTTATGTTGACTGGCTATCCTCCTCCTCCGAGTCCTCAATGATACGATTGATGATGATAGCTTGTAAGATCATTTTTGTTTATGGGTGCCGCCACCAGTGCCTAACGCCCAATTTTTCAGCCCCTGTTTAACAGGGGCGTGTAATTACAATTTTTGAAGCAATACTTTGCAACAGGGCTCATTGCTGTGCTCCAAGTACAGTATCTGTGAGGAGTTGCAGTGTTGTGCCACCAGTGCCTAAGGCCCAATTTTTCAGCCCCTGTTTAACAGGGGCGTGTCATTACAATTTTTGAAGCAATACTTTGCAACAGGGCTCATTGCTGTGCTCCAAGTACAGTATCTGTGAGGAGTTGCAGTGTTGTGCCACCAGTGCCTAAGGCCCAATTTTTCAGCCCCTGTTTAACAGGGGCGTGTCATTACAATTTTTGAAGCAATACTTTGCAACAGGGCTCATTGCTGTGCTCCAAGTACAGTATCTGTGAGGGGTTGCAGTGTTGTGCCACCAGTGCCTAAGGCCCAATTTTTCAGCCCCTGTTCAACAGGGGCATGTAATTACAATTCTTGATCTAATAATTCACAGCAGGGCCCATTGCTGCACCCACCAAGAGTAACTGTCAGGGCTTACAGTGTTGTGGCACCAGCACCACCATCAAAGGCCCAATTTTTACTACCACTGTTCAACAATTATATGTAATTAAAATTCCTGATATAATAGTTGACAGCAGGGCGTTCCAGCACCAACCAAGAGTAACTGTGAGTGCTTACAGTGTTGTGCCAACACCAACAACTAAGGGGCCTATTTCTGCAGAGTATATACGGCAGGTCCCTACTTTCAAACATCCAACTTACAAACGACTCCTACTTGCAAACGCAAGAAGACAACAGGAAGTGAGAGGAAATCTACCACTAGGAAGGAAAATTCTCTCCTGTAAGAATAAATATGGGAGAAAGGTGTCTCCTCTGTACTGATGCTTTATCAGCAATCCTTGTTTCAAGAAAAAGACCACATTTCAAAAAGAGTTGTCATTGGGACGGAAAGTGAGGTGAAATGTTCTGAACAGGGGCACAGACAGCAAAACAAATGTTACAGGGGTGATAACCCTTACCTATGTTTTCCAAAAAGTTTAAAAATAGATTTTTGGTCTGGAGCTACACTTCAACAATGTACCTGTTCAAAATTACAAACAGACTCTACATAAGAACAAACCTACAGTCCCTGTCTTGTATGCACCGCCTGTATAGGGCTGTTCAGAGTATATAGGGCCTTTTTTATTTTATGTGCGGGGTTCCCCTTAATATCCATACAAGACCCAAAGGGGCTGGTAATGGGCTGGGGTAGGGGGGGGGGGTCATGGGGTAGCTATGCCATTTTTCTTAAAGAATTTCATCCATATTACCGGGACCAGACATTACATTAAAGCCGCAAGCAGTTTTAAATGGCTTTTTTTTCCTTTAGAAGTGTCATTTTGTGCAGGGACAGTTCTAAACACGGGAAACACGTGGCACTTCACAGGCATACTTTAGACACCCCCCAGGTACGATATTTAAAGGAATATTTGACTTTTTTTTTTTCACTTTATGCATCATTAAAATGACTGCTCCCGAAAAACGACCGTTTTTAAAACTTCTTTTTGCATTGATACATGTCCCCTGGTGCAGAACCCGGGTTCCCAAACCCTTTTTAGGACAATAACATGCATAATAGTTGTTATAATTAGCACTTTAGAATTCGAACGTTCGCATCCATTGTATTTAATAGGGTTCTAATGTTCGTTCGAACTTTCGGTCCGTTCGCGGGTTCTGGTGCGAACCGAACCCGGGGGTGTTCGGCTCATCACTAGCAGCCATCCATGGTACCATTTGTACATTGCGAACCATTTTACTACCTTTGTGAGTACCTTTTCGTTGTTGTTTTTTATAAATAAAATACCCTAACGATAATATAATAGGCTGGTGCGCTCTTGTTCTTTCTCTTTTTGTTCAAAACCAGGATACCCCTATCCGTGAAGGGCAGCAAAGCCAGTGCCATCGTTATAAACTATTGAGTGCTTGACGGTCAACTCGTGCGCAGGAGTGTTTGTTGTTTTTCTGTTATCAAAAGTGGCCTTGAAATAATGTTATCATCTATCCTAGTTCAGTATTAAAGTTCTATCTGTTAAAGGGGTTGTAAAGAGAAGTAAATAAAATAACAAACATGTTATACTTACCTCCACTGTGCAGCTCATTTTGCACACAGTGGCCCCGAACCTGGTCTTCCGGGGTCCCTCGGCGGCTATCTCGGCTCCTCCCCGCAAGAACTGAACACCTTCATGCGAGCGAACTCGCATGGTGGTGAGTTCTTGCGCGCGCGCTCCCGTGATACAGCCGCTCACTGTATCACTCGGCCCAGCCCCCCGACGTGCCGCGTCGTTGGATGTGATTGACAGCAATGCGAGCCAATGGCTGCGCTTTCAATCCATCCACTCTAGCCAATCAACAACCAGGCAGAGCGGCGAAGAGGACGTCGGGGGCGAGCGCAACAGATGAACAGGCTCGGGTAAGTAAAACGGGGGGGCCGGTATTGTCGGATGTTTTTTCACCAAAAAATTTGTACCTTTAGTGTCCCTTTAACCTAACACCTTATACACTGGTAAATTTATATCGAAAATTACCCTTCTCAGCTGAGCCATATACAAAAAAGAGTCACCCGTGGGACTTTAAATGAGGTGGTCACAGTTTGCCACTGAGTGACAAGAGTAAATGCAATAAAAAAGTTTATTGAAAATTAGTGTACATACATGGATAATATAGCATATTGGCTCAGCCAATGAATGGCACATAATAAAAAGAATGAATTGAGTTGATACAAAACGTCATAACATGAAGTATATATACATATGCAAGCATCGAAGAAACTCGACGCGTTTCGCAAGATCATTGCTTGCTCATCAGGGGTAGATGCAGGTGAAATGTATCTAAATAGACAAAAAGATGTGTCACAGTGGTAAATGTAAGAACAATGGTAGAAGGGGCCAAAGTAGAGCGGCCCGATACTTACCAATGAACGAAACCAGAGTCTCCATCGCTGAACCCCCAAAGGACGGCAGCAGCAAGAGTATGGCACGGGAGCTGAGGGGGGGAAAGCAAACACAGGTATCCCCAGAAGGGGAAGCCAGATGGCAGACATGACATAGGTGAAGGTCCTAATTGTCTCAGTATGTAACTTGATGGATATCGGCTGTAGACACAGATATATATGTATCAATGATTGGCCACAGTTAGTAAGATAAACATAAAGTAGTATAATATCATTGTATGTAAAGACATGTGTGCGCTAACATAAGTATGTATGTCAAGTAATACTAAATAGACAAAGTAAACTTCTCAGCTTAGCCCTTCATTGGGGGCCTTTGGCAACGAAACATCTAAGTCAGGGGTAGGCAACCTCGGCCCTCCAGCTGTTTGGAAACTACAAGTCCCATGAGACATTGCAAGACCCTGACAATCACAGTCATGACTCCTAGAGGCAGAGGCATGATGGGATTTGTAGTTTCACCACAGCTAGAGGGCTGAGGTTGCCTACACCTGGTCTAAGTTTCCATTAAAATCAATGACATGCTTTCACACTGGGGCAGTGCGCTGAAAAAACACCCCTCTCCATTGAAATGAATTGAAAGCGCTTCAGAAGCGCCTGAAAAGCGCTTCAAAAGCGCTCAGTGTTTTACTGGCAGTTTTTCAAGTGCCTAAGGCCACTTTCACACTGAGCGTGAAAGCGCCTGAAAAGCGCCTCAGTGTGAAAGTGGTCTTAGTGTGAAAGAGGCCTAACTGTTGTTTGGACTGGTTCACTTGAGGCTTTTTGGTTCCTTTTGGCCCACCTCACCAGAACCTGTCTGGTTATACTTGTTGCTTCCCAAGCCCTTCTCCATAGAAGTCATTGTTTCTCTGCACTGCAGTAAGGATGGCCAACAAGCCTGAAATAGTTGTGTGCAGTTTGGAATAAATAGCTGTATATTAGGCTATATCTGTGCCAAAACCCAGCAGTTCTTGGGTGTAGGGTGACCACATTTCCAAACTGCCATTCATGCCATTCAGGGACACCCCATCCCCCCCTTCCTAACCTAAAAAAAAGAAAAACATTTATACCTTTTTTTGTGACCCCCACAGATTTCACTGGTTCATCCTGGGACCTGTAGTTCTTCACAGGTTGGGGGGGGGGGGGGGGTCACATCTTCAGCTCTGAAGGGGTTCATGGTGGGACCTGAAGTCCTTCACTTTTGGGGGTCACATCCCCCCAAAAGTGAAGGACTACAAGTCCCAGCATGAACTCCTAATATCTAAAGATGTGACCCCCCCCCCAAATTTGAAGGACTACAACACCCAGCATGAACCTCTGAGATCTAAGGGTGTGACCCCATAGATTTCACGGGTTCATGCTGGGACCTGTAGTTCGTCACTATTTGGGGGGGGGGTGTCACATCTTAAGCTCTGAGGGGTTCATGCTGGGACCTGTGTCAGTTTCATTCCGGGACACTGTATTGTCCCAGAGTGAAGGTGCCCGGGACAGACCTGCAGAATGCGGGACTGTCCCGGGCAATCCGGGGACACGTGGTCACCCTACTTGGGTGGAGTGTTTCTCCGAAGGATTAAAGGAAAGATCTGCATGGTTCTGCCCACTATCTGAAAATGAAGGATGAACCCCTTTTGTTTTTTTGGGGATTTGTAATGGAAATTAGACATGCAAATATCTTTTGTTCTAAGATGTGTTCACTGTGCACCATAAAAACGCTCAAAGCTTATCTGTGACAAGGCGTTTCAATGAAGCCTGGTACACACGATAAGATTATCGGACAAATTATCATCTGTTTTTTTTTTTGCATGCTAGTTTCATATCAAAAATTAATAGGTTACTAAAGTTAAAAAATTCTCGTACGACAGAACAAAAATTTGGAAGTGATGTAATGTATTGTATTTGTATTGTATTTTTGATTAAACTGTACTAATTAACCGCTTCAGAACCGCCCCACATACATATACTGCGGCAGGTAAGCCCTTAAGCGCAAAATAACGTACCTGTACATGATTCCTTTCTTCGGCTCTGGGGCGCGCGCGCCCCTCCAGAGCCCCGCTCCCGCTGTGATTGGACCCCAGCGATCATTTCGAGAGAGGAAGAACAGCGGTCTGCCTATGTAAACAAGGCAGATCACTATTCTGCTAGTAATGAAGACAGAGATCTTGTGTTTCTGCTAAGCAGGAATACAGATCTCTGTCTTCCTTCAGATAAACCATCCCCCACACAGTAAGAAAGCACTCCCAGGGAACACATTTAACCCTTTGATCGCCCCTGATGTTAACCCCTTCCCTGCCAGTGTCAGTGCATTTTTTTTTTAGCACTGATTACTGTATTAGTGTCACTGGTCCCCAAAAAGTGTCAAAAGTGTCCATTAGGTGTCTGATTTGTCGCTGATCGCCGCCATTACTAGAAAAAATAAAATAAAGTCAATAAATATATCCCATAGTTTGTAGGCGCTATAACTTTTGCGCAAACCAATCAATATACACTTATTGGGATTTTTTTTTTACCAAAAACATGTAGCAGAATACATATTGGCCTAAATTGATGAAGAAATTTACATTTTTTTTTTATTGGATATGTTTTATAGCACAAAGTACAAAATATTGTTTTTTTTTTCAAAATTGTTGGTCTTTTTTCTGTTTATAGCGCAAAAAAATAGAAACCGCAGAGGTGATCAAATACCACCAATAGAAAGCTCTATTTGTGGGGAAAAAAAGGACATAATTTTTATTTGGATTCAAAGTCGCACGAACGCGCAATTGTCAGTTAAAGCAACGCAGTGCCGTATCGCAGAAAAATGGCCTGGTTAGGAAGGGGGTAAACCTTCCGGAGCTGAGGAGGATAAATGGAGCGATCTGGTATCGTACAAGAATTTTTTTAGTGTTTCCACACTGCGATTCCTAGGATATGGCTGTGCAGGGGGGGGGGGGGGGGTGTATCAGAACAAGTCTGATCATTGGAGAGCAGGCTGAGCCCCCAGCATAGCTAGAAAACTGACCATGATGTGCTCTCCTGCTTAGTGTGGTCAGTTTGCTAATAAGCAAGATGGAGAAAGAAAGAGAAGACGATAGTGTGGCAGTGGCGACTGGTGCTCTAATTTTTTTGCGGGGGCAGCAAACAAGCCACCCTCCCCCTGTTTGGTCGTTCCAACCCTCCGTCCCCGTCGCTCGCTCGGCCAAACCCCCCCGTCGGTCAGTCAAACCCCCCACTATCTGTCGCTCAGTCAATCGTCCGTCCATCCATCAGCCTTACAATTATTATTAATTAGAAATACATGCATCCGGCGCCCTGCTTTTGAATTAAGGGGATGGGCGCATGGATTAGGGGGGCCGCGCCCCCCGTATGGAGCGCCCGCCACTGTAGTGTGGTATGTGAGACACACAGGCGGAGAGCAAAGCAGTCCCCTCTTATAAAAAAAGAAGCTCTCAAGCAGTGGTAGTTTGAACAGCAATATCAAGGGTCCCATCCCAAGACCTTGTTATGAGTATGGCAGGAGCGAATTCCCTCGCTGTCAGGATCACCTGTGGCCAGGTGACAGATGCACACCGTAGGGGGACAGGAGTGCACCGCGAGGTAGTGAACCCTATGGCTGGCTTCTGCGGATAGGAAACTGGGTGGTTGTGGAAAGCGGGACCAGAGGAGCACAACCGGGATCCAAACGGAAGCTAGAGCCAAGATTCCCCAGGGCGCGGAGTCTAAGACCCAGCTGGTCTTCTCCAGGGCCTCTAGTGGTGAGGATGTTAGCTGCAGGCTGGGACCAGGTCGCAGCCCCTGGAGTTTCCTAGCTCACGCCCCGTAGGATAAGGGGAAAAGAGGGGAAGCAGCAGCACACGATAAGAGAGAACCGAATAACAAGCTGAAGGTCAGGGGCCACAAGCAGACAAGGATAACGAAGAACGAGCCGAAGGTCAAGGGTCACGAGCAGACAGGGATAGTCGGGGACAAGCCAATAACGTAACAGAGAGACAGACGTAGCACACGGCAGGCAGGAACCCAAACACACAATGCCTAACAAACACGTTGATCAGCAAAGCAGGCTTGCAGTGCACAGGTTAATATAGTGTTCTGTGATAGGGCCTGGGGTGGAGTCAGGCTGGGAGGAGATTATAAAGGAAGCCAGGTGAAGGAGGTCTGGTCTCTAGATGAACACATGAGGAGGAAGGTAAGATGGCAGACAGACATTAATGCATATCCATGACAGTACCCTCCCTCTTACGAGGCCTCCCCCTTCCCCGCCTGGGCCCAGGTTTAGAGGGAAACTTCAGATGAAACTCCTTTAACAGACGAGGTGCAAAGACCTCAGATGCAGTGATCCAAGACCTCTCCTCAGGACCAAACCCTTTCCAATGAACGAGGTACTGAAGAACGCCTTTACAGAGTCGGGAGTCCAGAATTTGACTGATCTCGTACTCCTGATTATCCTCAGAGACAGGCGCCACGGTAGGGAGAGGACGAGAGAATTTATTGAGGACTAAAGGCTTTAGAAGAGCAACATGAAAGGAGTTAGTGATTTTAAGGCTCTTAGGAATCTGGAGTTTGAAACAAACCGGATTCAGTTTAGCAGTTACCGTGTATGGACCGATGAATCGTGGAGCAAACTTCAGAGAAGGAACTTGGAGCTTGATGTTCCTGGTAGAGAGCCAGACTTTGTCCCCTGGCTGAAGAGAAGGCGGTTTACGCCTTCGGCGGTCGGCAAAGCCTTTGAATTTTTCAGCAGCTGCCCGGAGGGAATCATGAACGTGACCCCAAACGGAATTGAGAGACTCCTGAACCGAAACCAAAGCTGGAATGTCTGGAGAACAGATCATGGGAAGAGGAAGTTGAGGGTGTTTTCCATAAACTGTGAAAAAGGGTGTCTTCTGCGAACTGGTATTCACATGATTGTTATGGGAGAATTCTGCCCACGGGAGTAGAGAGGACCAATCGTCATGGTGAGAAGACACAAAGGTGCGAAGAAAGACCTCTAACTCCTGATTAACCCTCTCAGTCTGTCCATTGGATTGGGGATGGTAAGAAGAAGAAAAATCCAAGACAATATTGAGGGATTTGCAAAAGGCTCTCCAAAAACGAGACGTGAATTGGACTCCCCTGTCGGAAACAATATGAGAAGGGACCCCATGTAGGCGGAGAATTTCCCGAATGAAAATGGGAACCAAGGCAGGGGCAGAAGGAAGACCAGGAAGAGGAACAAAATGAGCCATCTTGGAGAATCGATCGATTACCACCCAAATGACTGTATTATTCTCAGACAGTGGGAGATCGGTGATAAAATCCATGGCAATATGGGCCCAGGGTTCCTTAGGAATGGGCAAGGGCATGAGGAGACCAGCAGGAGCTTGTGTGGAGGATTTGGACTGAGCGCAGACATGACAAGCTTTAACGTAGTCTTTGACGTCTGAGCGGAGATTAGGCCACCAGTAGTGACGACTGATGAGTAGGAAGGAACGGAGGAATCCAGAATGGCCTGCCACCTTGGAATCATGTCCCCAACAAAGGATCTTAGCTCTTAGCTCAGTGGGGACAAAGGTCTTACCAGGCAGGATTTTTGACTTCAGGGTGGTAGAGTGGGCAACAATGCATGAGGTGGGAATGATCGGCTCAGGTTCAGGGGCGGACTCCTCGTCCAAAGTGTCAAATGACCTAGAGAGCGCATCAGCCCGACCGTTGCAGGAACCAGGTTTGTAGGTAATCGTGAAATTAAAACGGGCAAAGAAGAGACTCCACCTGGCCTGTCTAGGATTCAGACGTTTAGCATTCTGTAGATACTGTAAATTCTTGTGATCGGTAAAGATCGTTATGGAGTGAGGGGAACCCTCCAAGAGATGACGCCACTCCTCTAACGCCAATTTAATTGCGAGAAGTTCCCGATCACCGATGGCATAATTCCTCTCTGCCTGAGAATTTTTTTTGGAGAAGAACGCACATGGTTGGCGTCTCTTCTCAAAGATTTGAAGAAGCACAGCTCCCACCCCCATTGAGGAAGCGTCCACTTCAATAAAAAATGCATTCCCAGGATTTGGTCTCCTCAAGAGGGGGCCAGAAACAAAGGCCTGTTTCAGGTTGTGAAATGCAGAGACAGCTTCGGGAGGCCAGTCTCTGGCATTCACACCCTTCTTGGTCAAAGCGATAATAGGCGCGGCAATGGAAGAGTAATTCCTTATGAACTGCCTATAATAATTAGTGAAGCCAAGAAAGCGCTGTGTGGCCTTGAGGCTAGCAGGAAGAGGCCAGTTGGTGATAGCCAAGACCTTCCCAGGGTCCATACGAAGACCCGAACATGAGACGAAGCACCCCAAAAACAGGACCTCAGAACATTCAAAGGAACATTTCTCCAGCTTGGCATAGAGATTGTTCTCTCTAAGACGTTGAAGTACAGTGCGGACATGGTTTCTGTGGACGAGCAGATTTTCAGAAAAGATCAGAATGTCATCCAGATAGATGACAACAAACTGGTACAGCAGATCTCTGAAGATTTCATTGACAAAGTTTTGAAACACGGCTGGAGCATTACACAGACCAAAAGGCATCACCAGATATTCGTAATGCCCATCTCTAGTGTTGAATGCAGTCTTCCATTTGTCACCCTCCCGTATTCGAATGAGATTGTACGCGCCTCTGAGATCCAACTTGGTGAAAATGGAGGCACCCTTCAACCTATCGAATAGCTCAGATATTAAGGGTAAGGGGTATCGATTTTTAATAGTAACCGCATTTAAACCCCGATAATCGATGCAGGGTCTTAAGGTACCATCCTTTTTGGCAACAAAAAAGAACCCTGCCCCTGCAGGCGATGAGGATTTCCGGATGAAACCTCTCTCCAGATTCTCTGCGACATACTCCGACATGGCCTGGGTCTCTGGGATGGACAGAGGGTAGGTACGACCCCTGGGTAGAGTTGCTCCGGGGACAAGATCAATAGCACAGTCAAAAGACCTGTGGGGAGGAAGCACCTCAGCTGATTTCTTACAGAACACATCCCGGTAATCGCTGTATGCAGCAGGAAGATCAGAAGAAACAGAAGTGGCAGCAACCGGAAGACTCTCCTTGGGGGTCACCTTGAGAAGACACGACGAGAAACATGAGGAACCCCAGGCCAGGATCTGCCCAGAGACCCAGTCCACATGTGGAGAGTGGAGCTGTAGCCAAGGGAGGCCCAATACAACTGGGGTAGAGGCCTTGGGTAGAATAAGAAAGGATATCCACTCCTGGTGGAGAATCCCTACCGACATCCTAATGGGTAGCGTCTGGAAGCGAATAGGGCCCCCTGGGAGAACAGTGTCATCAATTGCCGAGACTACCAATGGGGTAGTGAGAGGTGAAAGGGTAAGCTTCATAGAAGAAGCAGTTCTCCAATCCATAAAATTGCCGGCAGCCCCGGAATCCAGGTATGCAAGGGTTGACTGAGGAGAAGTGCCTACATGAAGGAACACCGGCAAGAGCAGGCGAGAAGGTGATGATTCTGGGTCCAATACTCCACCTTCCAAATGTATTAGACCCGAGCGTTTCCCGGACGAAGCGAGCAGGAGTCACGAAAATGACCCTTGCCCCCACAATAGAGGCACAAGCCCAGAGTTCTGCGCCTAGCACGTTCTTCGGGGGTTAGTCTGGTCCGGCCCAGCTGCATAGGTTCTTCAGCAGGTAGAGGATGCTCCACGGAATGAAGGGAGGGGAGCTCAGACTGGCTAGGACCCAGAGAGTGCTGGCGTCTTTTTTTCTAAGGACCTCTCTTGAAAACGAATGTCGATCTGGTTGCATAATGAAATTACATCGTCCAGACCGACGGGAATGGCTCTTCCCGCTAATTCGTCTTTCACTCGGTCAGAGAGGCCATGTAAAAAGGTAGCGACCAGGGCCTCATTATTCCAGCTCAATTCAGCTGTGTGGATACGGAACTGAAGAGCATATTGCCCCACTGAACTAGATTCTTGGCGAAGACGTAAGACAGCACTAGCCGCTGAAGAAGCCCGAGCCGGCTCTTCGAAGATATTACGAAAGAGCTTCAAGAAATCGGACAGACTGGAAACCACCGGATCGTTCCTCTCCCACAGGGGGGCAGCCCAGGCCAAAGCTTCACCGGAGAGGAGGGAAATGATATAGGCTACCTTAGCCCGGTCAGACAGGAAGCTTTGAGGCTGAAGCTCAAAATGAATTGTGCATTGGCTGAGAAACCCCCTGCAGGCCTTGGAGTCCCCAGAGAAACGGGACGGAGCTGGCAATCCCAGTGAGTGTGAGGCTGCGACTGGTGCGATAGGTACAGCCGCTGGTTGTACTTGGGGTTGCGGATTCGGGGTTCCCAAGGAGACCTGAAGCTGCTCGAATCGAGAAGCCAGATCCTGGAGGAGTCGCATCACCTGAGTCTGATTTGATTCCTGGGTCTCAAGTCTGCGAACTATGCCCTGCAATGGATCATCCGCGGGGAGCGGGATGTCAGCCGGGTTCATGGCTGATCAAACTGTCAGGATCACCTGTGGCCAGGTGACAGATGCACACCGTAGGGGGACAGGAGTGCACCGCGAGGTAGTGAACCCTATGGCTGGCTTCTGCGGATAGCAAACTGGGTGGTTGTGGAAAGCGGGACCAGAGGAGCACAACCGGGATCCAAACGGAAGCTAGAGCCAAGATTCCCCAGGGCGCGGAGTCTAAGACCCAGCTGGTCTTCTCCAGGGCCTCTAGTGGTGAGGATGTTAGCTGCAGGCTGGGACCAGGTCGCGGCCCCTGGAGTTTCCTAGCTCACGCCCCGTAGGATAAGGGGAAAAGAGGGGAAGCAGCAGCACACGATAAGAGAGAACCGAATAACAAGCTGAAGGCCAGGGGCCACAAGCAGACAAGGATAACGAAGAACGAGCCGAAGGTCAAGGGTCACGAGCAGACAGGGATAGTCGGGGACAAGCCAATAACGTAACAGAGAGACAGACGTAGCACACGGCAGGCAGGAACCCAAACACACAATGCCTAACAAACACGTTGATCAGCAAAGCAGGCTTGCAGTGCACAGGTTAATA
Source organism: Rana muscosa (assembly GCA_029206835.1). Classification (NCBI taxonomy): domain Eukaryota; kingdom Metazoa; phylum Chordata; class Amphibia; order Anura; family Ranidae; genus Rana; species Rana muscosa. The sequence continues at coordinate 24,271,513 of CM055120.1, read as the reverse complement.
TAGTGTTCAGTGATAGGGCCTGGGGTGGAGTCAGGCTGGGAGGAGATTATAAAGGAAGCCAGGTGAAGGAGGTCTGGTCTCTAGATGAACACATGAGGAGGAAGGTAAGATGGCAGACAGACATTAATGCATATCCATGACACTCGCTTTTAGAGGGGAGAAATATTTTTACTCATTTTTATCAGTTCACTGATGATATTGCACAAGGCCGGTGCGCTTTCTTTCTGTTTTTTTTTTTTAAGATTTCCCATTCTGGAGAGAGCTGCAAGGCTGTAAATATCTTCTTATCTTCTGCAGTCCTATGGGATCTTTTGTATAAACTTTTTGGATAATAAAAACTTACCAGCGGAATTGTATCCTTTGAACAGGGGAGTGCTGGTAGTTTTATTCAGGTTTAATCTCGTTTATTGAGTTTTCAAAAGATTGAGGTACAACAGAACAATGTCCATAACGGACCAAAAAGGTACAAAATGAAGTAGTTCACATATCCAAAGAAGGCAAACATATGCATACCCGGACATACATGTCATATACATTAAGTGCCGGTTCACACTACCGCGACTTGGGATCCGACTTGTGTCGCCCCAAGTCGCGCGACATGAGAAATTACATGTTAGTCAATGAGAGCCGTCTTAATGTACACTAATGTAGTCGCTCCGACTTCAGAAAAGGTTCCTGTACTACCTCAAGGCGACTTGTACCCATAGATTTCAATGGAAGTCGCCTCCAAGTCGGATCAGTGTCTTAACTGAAGCAACTTTCCAGCAAGTGAAAATAGTTTTCTAAGGCAAACCCCTCCCTCCCACAGAGCTGATTATTATGTGATTGGCCACTGGCAAAGTGGAGGCGACTTGAAGTCGTGTTTTAAGTTGCTCCAAGTAGCGCTGAAGTCGCGCTCAAGTCGTCTCCAAGTTGCCTTGTAAAGTCCGGCTGGAAGTCGTGTTGCCCCAGTGTGAACCGGCACTGAGGCAAGTAATAACCATAACATTCTAGACAGAACATAAAGAAAGAGAGAAGAGGCACAGCAGTTCTCATTTCGGAAACAATGAAAATGTGGGTATGATAATAAACTAGGTTCACAAAAAAACAATGAGGTTCCCATATATAATATAAAGGAGGTAGAGATTGCATATGTGGGTGTCCAGTAGTAAAACCACCTCTACGCCCAAGATGATATCCCTGAATGGTGGACCTCAAAATGGGATAACCCGAGGAGAGAAACTCAGCAAAATCAGGAGAAAGAAGAAGAGAGAGAGAAAAAAGGGGGGGTGGCCAGTAAAGAGTAGTAAAAGGGGGTATGTGCTCATAACAGGTCCCGGAAGTAAGTATGCCTTTGATCAGTGGTAGACATAAAAGGAAGACAAATCGGAAGAATCCTGCCTCGTACACACGACCGGTTTTCCCGGCGAGAAAACTGCCATTTTTTAGATTGGTCGGGAAAACCGGTCGTGTGTATGCTCCATAGCAGTTTTCCCGACGTGAACCTGCTCTATTTTTTCCCCGTTGTGTTTCCCGTCGGTCTTTTTCTCGTCGCGAAAACCGCTCGTGTGTATAGTTTTCCGAGGGGGAAAAAAAACGTGCATGCTCAGAATCAAGTATGAGACGGGAGCGCTTGTTCTGGTAAAACTAGCGTTCGTAATGGAGATATCACATTCGTCACGCTGTAACGGACTGAAAAGCACGAGGCTGAAAAGCGCAAATCGTCTCTCACTAAACACGAGGATCAGCAAAAGTAGCCCAAAGGGTGGAGCCATTTGAATGGAACTTCCCCTTTATAGTGCCATCGTACGTGTTGTACGTCACCGCGCTTTGGTCGAGCCTTTTTTTGCCTGAACGTGTGTATGTGAGGCAGGCTTGAGAGGAACCACGTTGGGAAAAACGCTGGTTTTTGGCATGTCAGGAAAACCGGTCATGTGTACGAGGCATAACAGAAACAAGTCCAAACCGTCTACATTAGGTTGTGAGATTTGGTTTTGTCCTCATCGCTGGCAATCATGCTTTCCAGATATTCCTTATTGTTCATATCACAAGCCCAGGCAGCCAAAGATGGAGGTTCTGGCTTGGCAGTTTTAGTGAAGAGATTATGTTATATGGAAAGAATACACAAGCTGGGGCTTTATTTTACTTCTTATGCCTTGTACACACGACCGGACTGTCCGTTGGAAGAAAGTCCGACGGAGTTCCGATGGAATTCCACTCAAGCTGTCTTGCATACACACGGTCACACAAAAGTCCGACCATCAAAAACGCGGTGACGTACGATGAGCCGAGATTAATGAAGTTCAATAGGCAGTTCGGCTCCTCTGCTTGATTCTGAGCATGCATGGTTTTTAGTCCGTCAGAATTGCATACAGACGAACTGACTTTCCGCTAGAAATTTTTGTCCGTCGGAAAAAAAGAGAACAAGTTCTCTATCTAAGTCTGTCGGAATTTCAGAAGGAAAAAGTCCGATGGGGCATACACACAGACGGAATATCCGATGAAAAGAGCCCGTCTGACTTTTTCCATCGGAAAATCCGGTCGTGTGTACAAGGCATTAGAGAAGACCTAAATGATCTTTAAATATTTTAGAGGCAATTGCAAATAACTGTCCAATGAGCTTTTCAGTCCAAAGGAATTTAGCCAGACCATAGGCAGAGAAAGGCCATACTAAGAATGGCAGCTGGTAAGACATCTGCCCATCCTCAAAAGTGTGGATGGGAAATCTGAGCGTTATTCTTCTTGCAATAGTGGAACATATGCAGTCTTGCAGTTGTTTTCTTTTCTCCATATCATAGAGAATGATTGAAGTTTTTTGCACAGGCATTTTTAGTGAGTAGTAAAGTATCCGTGTTCAATGATGAGTGCTTCTGGCGCAATCCTCAGAAATGACACATCAAGAGCATTGAAGCATGGTGGATCTCAGCTTGTTTAGATTTAAATAGAAACTATTTTGTCACCATAGAAGGGGATTCTTCACTGTTAGGCCCCTTTCACACTGAGGCGCTTTTCAGGCGCTATTGCGCTAAAAATAGCGCCTGCAATGCGCCCCGAAAAAGCCGCTCCATTGTATCCAGTGTGAAAGCCCAAGGGCTTTCACACTGGAGCGTTGCGCTTGGAGGAGGGTAAAAAAACTCCTGCAAGCCGCATCTTTGAGGCGCGATAGGAGCGGTAAAAATACCACTCCTATAGCGCCCCAGCCCAAATCAATGGGGTAGCGCCTCCAAAACGCTGCAAACAGGCGTTATTGCGGGCGTATGTAACCCTTTTTCGGCCGCTAGCGGACGCACATCGTGGCAAAAACGACGGTATAGCGGCGCTAAAAATAGCGCCGCTATACCGCCAGCGCATCCAGCGCTTCAGTGTGAAAGTAGCCTAAAAGAGAAGATATGGAATATTGTGTATATACAGTATCTGTTATCTATGTACAGTATATACAATCTACACTATATGGCCACATAGTTGCAAACACCTAAACAGTACCCCTACAACTATATGTCCAAAAGTTTGTGAACACCTATCCAAATTATTAAGTTTAGGTGTTTCCAGTAAAGGGTACTATTAATGCTACAGCATACACTACAAAGATGATTTAGACAACGGTGTTCTTTCAACTCTGTCATAGCAGTTTGGCAAAGGCCCTTATCTGTGTTAGAATGACTGTGCCTCTCTGAACAAAGCCCCTTTCATAAAGACATGGTTTGACCAATTTGGAAGAACTTAAGTGGCCTTCACCCTACTGAGCACCTTTTGGGATATGCCAATTGTGAACCAGTTTTTCTCATCCAACATCAGTACCTGACCTCACAGAAGCTCTACTGGCTGAATGGGCAAACATTCTAATGCCGCGTACACACGACCGTTTTTAATGTCATTGAAAAAAACAACGTTTTTCTCGACGTGATTCTTCTCAAGCCTGCCTTGCCTACACACTATCATGAAAAAAAATGCTCGAGCAAAGCGCGGTGACGTACGAAACATACGACCGCACTATAAAGGGGAAGTTCCATTCGGATGGCGCCACCCTTTGGGCTGCTTTTGCTGATCCTCGTGTTAGTAAAGTTTGGTGAGAGACGATTCGCGCTTTTCAGCCTCACGCTCTTCAGTCCGTTACAGCATGACGAATTTGCTATCTCCATTCCGAACGCTAGCTTTACCAGAACAGGCGCTCCCGTCTCATAACTTGCTTCTGAGCATGCACATTTTTTTCACGTCGTTAAAGCCCACACACGGCCGTTGTTCATGATGAGAATAACGATGACGTGAAAAACGACGAGAAAAAATAGAGCATGTTCCAAATTTTTAATGCCCATTTTTCACGTTGTGAAAAATGCTCTGGAGCCCACACACGATCATTTTTAATGACCAATTTTAAAAATGGCATTTTTCTCGTCATGAAAAACGGTCGTGTGTACGCTGCATTACAGACAGACTCAGAAATCTTGTGCAAAGCCTTCCCAGAAGAGTGGAGGATGTTATAGCCACAAAAGGGGGGCAACTCCAAAATAATGGGCATGGTTTTGGAATGGGGTGTCCAGCAAGCCCATATAGGTGTGGTCAGATGGTGTCAGGCTATTGTCCAGAACAGAGGTGTGCATGTGCAAAGACACAGGCTGGGCACATCTGCCAGTAGCCTACATGGATGCACCCGTTTGTGCAGACACATTGAGCCCATGCCAGAACGCACATGTCAACTCTGGCACCAAATGCCCTATTTAAAGAAGGAAGTGGTGTCAGAGGATTGCTGGATGGTCTTCCGTTTACCTGTTTTCCTTCTTCCTGTGTATTTTGCGTTATTCTGATTCTTTGTTATCAACTCGGCCTGCCACTGGACTTTGGCTTCTTCTGACAATCCGTGTATGGCCCTGGCTTGCCTCCTGACCACTCTGCTGCTTTACTCTCCTGATTCCAGTGTATGACCCTGGCTCTGGTTTCTGACTATGCTCCTGGCTTGCATTATGTTGACATTCTGTGTATAACTCCAGCTTGGATCTTGACCTAGACTATGATTTTCTGGTTCTGCTCTGCCAGTCTGATCCTGCTTTCACAATGGATGCTGCTGCACCAGACCTGCTCCATCACAAGTGTACCCTGTGTTCTTGCTTTCACTTTTTACTACCTCCCTGAGAACCACTTAGTCAGACACTTCCTGAAGCAGTTTCCAGCAGATCAACCTAAATGGCACCTTTGAACCTTGCACTTTCTATCACCACCTCCAGGGTTGCTTGGACCTCAGCCACAATGGAAACCTGTCAGGTTCCTATGGTAGTGAGCCCTTGTAGAAGGCCAACTCTGGGTTCCCCAGGATGCAGAGTTTAAGCCCCAGCCTGCTTCTTTACCAGGGCCTCTGATGGTGGGGGTTGGACTTGAAGCAGACTGGAACCATGTCACGGCCACGATGTACACCCAGCTGAAGACTCAGAGATCAATTGCATGTGCGGAGTACAGATGGCAAGGGATAGAAGAGGATCCAAGAAACAAGTTGAGGTCAGGGCACGTGGCAGGCATGCAGGCAAAAACAATAGACAAAGCTGGGGTTGCTGCATGGGAAATGTAGACACAGAATACAAGTAATTCGCGGGAAATTGGGAGCACAAATAAACTAGTAAGTTGCTCAGGCAATGCCAGCTGCACTGGGCATGTCTAAATATAGAGAAGAAAACTGGGAGGCAGACCAGAAAGTGATAGAAGGAAAAGGGATATAAATCCACAGGCGATACCCATGGGTGAACACAGAAGCCAGCAGTGCATGTGAGTGGAACCACAGGTCCAGCAGAACCACTGCAGCATGGAGGTAAGAATTTCACAAGCAGGAAACTGCAGGCTAAATCATGACAAAACCCAGTCCTCCACCATGTACATGAGGGATGGCCATAAGCTTTAGGCCACTTTGGGTATTCTTGATACACACCTTGTGTACTGATTTCCAGCTGTAATTAAAACATACTGTATTCCTCCAATGGAAGTTATCTGACCTCTGACAAGGTCAACAAGGAAATCTTTAGCCTACTGTGAGGGTGAGGACCAGAGGCGGATCCAGAGTCTAGTCTCGGGAGCGGCACTACCAGAAAATATTTTTTTTTGGGGGCAATTTATCAGGGAAATTACTGGTGTTAGCACTTCAATGATCATGGCACCATGGTTGTTATGGTGTCAGGATGATTGAAGCGCATTATTTATATTATTACATTGTAATATAAAATTAAATGGTTCAACTCACCATATTGCAGAATCAGTGGGAGCCCCGAGTGTGTCACTTGCCACGTCACCTGCCACCAGATGCAGCTTGTCAATTGCCACGTCATCTGCCACACGTTGCGGATTGTCACTTGCCACATCACCTGCCACATGTTGCAGATTGTCACTTGCCACATCACCTGCCACATGTTGCGGATTGTCACTTGCCACATGTTGCGGATTGTCACTTGCCACAAGTTGCGGAATGTCACTTGCCTGCCACCAGATGCAGATTGTCACTTGCCACCTCACCTGCCACACCTTGCGGATTGTCACTTGCTAAGGTGGTGTTTTGCTTGTCAGAGTCAGGCAGCAGAGAGATGATGTAATCTCTCTGCTGCCTGCACAGTGAGGGCGGAAGTTACTGCAGGGATGCAGGGGCAGTGAGAGATGATGTCATCTCTCTGTTCCCCCAGCTTGTTGATTGGCCAGTTGCCCGCTCACCCACAGAGCCGACCTGCTGACCGCCCACTCTCTGACTTTCACTCGCTGCGTAGCCGCCTCTCAGACTCTCCGGCGCCTGCACGTCCCGCAACTAAAACTATTTTCTCGGGGATGGCAATTGCCCCGTTGCCCCCCCCCGGATCCACCCCTGGTGAGGACAGTGGGCTCCTTGGGGTATTAGAAGAAGAATAGGATTCTTTTATGGTGCCTAGTAAAGAAGAGACGACCATGGCTCCAAATCCCTAACTTAGTGAAGACCAAGGATTACTTTCTAACTTTAAGTCTTTATTACTTGTCTTATCTTTCATTATTTTGATAGCAGATGTTTTAAAATGTTTGTTTCTCATTCTCTGTATTTGAACTTGTAAATAAAACAAAGATGGCACCTTTTACTCCTGCACCAACATTCTCTGCAACGGGGCACCCGCCTGTACCCAGCAACCCCCCCCCCCCAGATTATCTGGGAACTGGACAGCCATTAAGGCGCAGTGGAAGAAGTCTGACATCGAGGGAGATGAATGGGCGGCTGAAGCCGCTGGCTCCAAGCTCCTGACACATTTTGTGCACCGCAGCTAATTATAAAAAGATTCAATGCATGCCACCGCCAGCAAGCAGATCTATCATAGTTTACTGTTACTGGAGTGTTGCAAAATTTGACAAGCGTGCAGAGTTTACACAGTTCTAACACTTAAATGAAAATGTTTTGGGAGATTTTTTTTTCTTCTTTGGACCCGTAGATGAAGCAATGTTTTAAGATGATGGATGAAGTCCTGGGAGTGTTACCATGTGAGACGTTTACCAATGCAAAACAAACAGAGCCGCGGCGCGAGCATTCTCCAAGTAACGTTACAAGCGACTGGCTACGGACCACAACAACCAAGGTGATTGCTGGAGGACTGGGCTTAAAGGTGCAGTAAAAACTGTCTAAAATTAAACCTACCTGTGTGATATATGTACAAATTAACAGCTTTGTTTCTTCTCATACCTGGTTAAACCAATGCCAGCAGCCCTGACCAACTTTTCACTACAGCACATGCCTTCAATGAAGTGTTTAGAGCCATCTGCAAGAGAAAATTTGCAAAGGGTAAGGGCAGAGAGGTAGTTAGGAAATGATTTTGACAAGGGGGCAGTGCCACCAGATGACGTAGTCGGGTGGTCTCGCCCCTTAGCTATTTAAGAACTGTGAGACGGTGGAGCAGACAGACGGCAGGAGCAGAGCATTTTTGTTTTTTTTTCTGGGTCGCCGGTGGCAGGTGTCGCGATTGACGATCGATCTACACCAGGGGACCTTCTTTTTACTTTTTTAATAAAGGAATTGTCAAAAACTGTCTCTGTGTTTTTATTTTTTGTAGAAACTTGTTTTTGGGTGAATGCGTAGCCATACTCATTCACATGGGGGGCAGGGTTTTGGGGGCCCTCTTGAACTAATACATAATACATGAACTAATTGTCCTTCTCTACACATCCCTGAAGAAGGTTACCCCGAAACGCGTTGGGTGTAAAGAAGGTTTTCATGTATTTACCTATATGGTGACAATCTTTGGAACTGTATATTTTAATTTAATATTTCATTTTTTGATAAATATGTATAATTGTGAATAAAAATAATTTTTTACTTCAATATCCCGTATATTTGGATTTAATACTATTAGTGCCTTAAAAGTCCACCCAGCGGAACCCCCTTTTTCTTTTCTTGTTAAAGGGGAATTCCAGATTCCGTTAAGCCCCCTGCCCACAGATCCCCACAACCACCGGCAAGGGTTGTGTTGAAGAGGCCCTTGTCCTCATCAACATGAGAACAAGATGCTTTGGGGGGAGGGAGCCCCCTTACCTCAAAGCACCCTCCCTATGTTGAGGGCATGTGGCCTGGTATGGTTCAGGAGGAGGGGGTCGCCCCCCCCCCGGCTGCTTAGGCTGCATACTCGGATGAGTGTCCGGTATGGACTTTGGGGGGGGTGGGGGAACTCACGTAATTTAAAAATAAATGTTGACGTGGGGGTCCCCTCAAAATCCATACCAGATCTAAGGGTCTGGTGTGGATTTGGGTGGGACCCCACGCCGGTTTTTATTGTTATTTATTTTTGGCTTGTGGTTCCCCTTAAAATCCGTACCAGACCCTAAAGGGCCTGGAATTGACTGGGGGGGGGGGACCCCCACGTTTTTTTTCTGTATTTTTTTTATTGCCGGCAATGGTTTTGTCCTTTAGTTTACATTCAGCTGTCAGAGGGAAACCCCTCTGACAGCTGATGAGTCATCTGTTGTTAAAGATGCGGCAGCCAGGCCCGCTCCTTAACAACCAGCTATACACTGGTTGTTGAGGTCGCCGGCAGCAGCCCACTACTTAACGAAAGTGCTACTGCTCCTAAACACTTGTAAACGCTCCTAAACACTGCAAAAACGCTGGCAAAAAAATGCTAAATATTAGCGTTTTTTATCCAGCGTTTTTTGAGCGTTTAGTGTGCATGGAGCCTGAATGAAAGAATATTGAAAATGTATTTTTGAAATGACATGAACACGTTAAAGCTGATATGAGATTTTAGTGATCGGACCTAAATATACCAGTGGTAAAAGCAGTACATTTTAGTCATTTATTTTTTCCCGGATGTACAAAGATATATCTATCACATCATTTGTGGGAATGTCTGAAGAGAATGGCTTGGCAGATCTTCTGCTTTTGTATGAAAAGTCCACGGAAGTCTCTGTAGAGTTGATCAGACACAGCAATTCTATTACAGAGCTCATTATGACGGCTTAGCAATTCACTGATTTTTAATGGGCGTTGGGAAATCCGTCTGACCTATTTTCTCCTATCTGCATGTAAAAAGCAAACATATAGAATGGCTTCTCAGCTCCAACAAGTAATAAAGTCATCAGCCTATTTAAAGGAATAATACATTTTCCATATTAAGCGCAGTTTCAGTCTACATCTCAGAGTAGGGCTTGGGCCGGCAATGGCTGAGAGATAGGAAGATAAACATTGTCACATCCACAGTCGTTATGTGCCCTTGTCACGGCTCAGCCCAGAATACTCCATCACTTTCTGTCTATATTTGCTTTTGCTGATTTGCTAATTATCTGACTGTGCCCCAAGTCAGTTTTGTCCCTTTCCAAAGGCTTTATTTACACATTTGCATGTTTGCAAGATAGTGAGTCCAGAATCCAAACATAAATATAAAAGATGCAGTAACACTGAGGAAGGGGAGGGAGCAGCATAGAAATCTCAAGAAGTTCATTACATTGGTGGTAGTCAACCATCTGGCCACAGCTAACATAAATGTAAAAGATGCGTTAACGCCTTTGGCCACTGGGGGCAGCATAGACATCTCAAGACGTTCATTACCTTTGGTGGTAGTCAACCATCCGGCTACAGCTAACATGAATGTAAAAGATACAGTAACACCTTTGGATAATGGGGGCAGCATAGACATCTCAAGATGTTCATTACATCGGTGGTAGTCAACCATCTGGCCATAGCTAACATAAATGTAAAAGATGCGTTAACGCCTTTGGCCAATGGAAGCAGCATAGACATTTCAAGACGTTCATTACCTTTAGTGGTAGTCAACCATCCGGCCACAGCTAACATAGATGTAAAAGATGCAGTAACACCTTTGGATAATGGGGGCAGCATAGACATCTCAAGATGTTCATTACATCGGTGGTAGTCAACCATCTGGCCACAGCTAACATAAATGTAAAAGATGCGTTAACGCCTTTGGCCAATGGAAGCAGCATAGACATTTCAAGACGTTCATTACCTTTAGTGGTAGTCAACCATCCGGCCACAGCTAACATAGATGTAAAAGATGCAGTAACACCTTTGGATAATGGGGGCAGCATAGACATCTCAAGATGTTCATTACATCGGTGGTAGTCAACCATCTGGCCACAGCTAACATAAATGTAAAAGATGCAGTACCAACTTTGGCCAATGGGGGCAGCATAGACATCTCAAGATGTTCATTACATTGGTGGTAGTCAACCATCTGGCCACAGCTAACATAAATGTAAAAGATGCAGTAACACCTTTGGCCAATGGGGGTAGCATAGACATCTCAAGATGTTCATTACATTGGTTGTAGTCAACCATCTGGCCACAGCTAACATAAATGTAAAAGATGCAGTAACACCTTTGGCCAATTGGGGGCAGCATAGACATCTCAAGATGTTCATTACATCGGTGGTAGTCAACCATCTGGCCACAGCTAACATAAATGTAAAAGATGCAGTACCAACTTTGGCCAATGGGGGTAGCATAGACATCTCAAGATGTTCATTACATTGGTTGTAGTCAACCATCTGGTCACAGCTAACATAAATGTAAAAGATGCAGTAACACCTTTGGATAATGGGGGCAGCATAGACATCTCAAGATGTTCATTACATCGGTAGTAGTCAACCATCTGACCACAGCCAACATAACTGTAAAAGATGCAGTAACATCTTTGGCCAATGGGAGCAGCATAGACATCTCAAGACGTTCATTACCTTTAGTGGTAGTCAACCATCCGGCCACAGCTAACATAAATGTAAAAGATGCAGTAACACCTTTGGATAATGGGGGCAGCATAGACATCTCAAGATGTTCATTACATCGGTGGTAGTCAACCATCTGGCCATAGCTAACATAAATGTAAAAGATGCGTTAACGCCTTTGGCCAATGGAAGCAGCATAGACATTTCAAGACGTTCATTACCTTTAGTGGTAGTCAACCATCCGGCCACAGCTAACATAGATGTAAAAGATGCAGTAACACCTTTGGATAATGGGGGCAGCATAGACATCTCAAGATGTTCATTACATCGGTGGTAGTCAACCATCTGGCCACAGCTAACATAAATGTAAAAGATGCAGTACCAACTTTGGCCAATGGGGGCAGCATAGACATCTCAAGATGTTCATTACATTGGTGGTAGTCAACCATCTGGCCACAGCTAACATAAATGTAAAAGATGCAGTAACACCTTTGGCCAATGGGGGTAGCATAGACATCTCAAGATGTTCATTACATTGGTTGTAGTCAACCATCTGGCCACAGCTAACATAAATGTAAAAGATGCAGTAACACCTTTGGCCAATTGGGGGCAGCATAGACATCTCAAGATGTTCATTACATCGGTGGTAGTCAACCATCTGGCCACAGCTAACATAAATGTAAAAGACGCAGTACCAACTTTGGCCAATGGGGGTAGCATAGACATCTCAAGATGTTCATTACATTGGCTGTAGTCAACCATCTGGTCACAGCTAACATAAATGTAAAAGATGCAGTAACACCTTTGGATAATGGGGGCAGCATAGACATCTCAAGATGTTCATTACATCGGTAGTAGTCAACCATCTGACCACAGCCAACATAACTGTAAAAGATGCAGTAACATCTTTGGCCAATGGGAGCAGCATAGACATCTCAAGACGTTCATTACCTTTAGTGGTAGTCAACCATCCGGCCACAGCTAACATAAATGTAAAAGATGCAGTAACACCTTTGGATAATGGGGGCAGCATAGACATCTCAAGATGTTCATTACATTGGTGGTAGTCAACCATCTGGCCACAGCTAACATAAATGTAAAAGATGCAGTAACACCTTTGGCCAATGGGGGCAGCATAGACATCTCAAGATGTTCATTACATCGGTGGTAGTCAACCATCTAGTCACAGCTAACATAAATGTAAAAATGCAGTACTACCTTTGGCCACTGGGGGCAGCATTGGCATCTCAAGATGTTCATTACATCGGTAGTTGTCAACCATCTGGCCATGGCCCACCACCTGCTGGGTTGTGGTGGCACCTATGCACAGAAGGATGTAATTTAAGAGGACACTGTTGGCAGCGTGCAGGATCGCTGATCCTCACCTGTATGCAGTGCTTGCTCCTGTCCTAGGGCAATTACCATCACTGACACCAATTGGGGGGGGGGTCATTCTCCCCTGAGGACCACAATTTCACTGACGCCATCAATTTCATGGACTATTTTTTCTGGGGGATCACTATCCCACTGGCACCAATTATTTGGTGATCTACAGTATTCTTTCCTGGTGGCCACTATCCTACTGACACCGATGATTTGGCGAGCTGTTCTTCCCTGGTGGCTGCTTTCCCACTGATAACAATTGTTTGTGGGGATATTCCTTGCCAGGTGGCCACTTTTCAGTTGACATCAATGATTTCTGGGGCTCCTCTCTCTTTTTTTATTCTGCACCGACTGTCTAAGAAATTGCCTGAGCCCCTGTTCAAATCCAATCCGGTGACAAAACCGGGGACAGACTTGGTCCGGGGACAGTGTCCTCAATCCAGGGACTGTCCCCGGAAATGGGGATGTCTGGTCACCCTAGTATATACTGTATACTACATATATAATAATCAGTACATATCACATATCATAAGGGAGATCACAATTCTGTTCTGGACATACAATGATGCCGGCTCCACTCCCTGCCTGATTTTGGCTGTCATTTGCCAATCTTTTAAAAACTTCAACTGATCACCCAATCTGCCTTGAACAATAATTTTATGACTATATACAGTGCCTTGAAAAAGTATTCATACCCCTCGAAATTTTCCACATTTTGTCATGTTACAACCAAAAACGTAAATGGATTTTATTGGGATTTCATGTGATAGACCAACACAAAGCGGCCCATAATTGTGAAGTGGAAGGAAAATGAGAAATGGTTTTCCAAATTTTTCACAAATAAATATGTGAAAAGTGTGGCATACATTTGTATTCAGCCCCCTTTACTCTGATACCCCTAAGGCCCCTTTCAGACTGAGGCGTATTCACAAAAAATAGCGCATAAATAACGCCTGAAATACTCCTGCCCCAGTATGCTCAATGTGAAAGCCCGAGGGTTTTCACACTAATGCCGCGTACACGCGTCCGTTTTTAATGTCATTTTTAAAACCAACGTTTTTCTTGTCGTTTTTTTTTCTTGTTTCCTCTCAAGCCTGTCTTGCGTACACACGAGCATGAAAAAAAAACGCTCGAGCAAAGCGCGGTGACGTACAACACGTACGACGACACTATAAAGAGGAAGTTCAGTTCGAATGGCGCCACCCTTCATGTTAGTAAAGTTTGTTGAGCGACGATTCGCGCTTTTCAGCCTCGTGCTTTTCAGTCCGTTACAGCGTGACGAATGTGCTATCTCCATTACAAACGCTAGTTTTACCAGAACGAGCGCTCCCGTCTCATACTTGATTCTGAGCATGCGCGTTTTTTAATCCCCTCGTAAAAGCCTACACACTACCGTTTTTCACGACGGGAAAAAAAACGACATGAAAAACAACGTGAAAAAATAGAGCAGGTTCTAAATTTTTTTAGGCCGTTTTTCACATCGTTAAAAATGCTCTAGAGCCCACACACGATCGTTTTTAATGCCCAAGTTAAAAAATGGCATTTTTAACGACGTGAAAAATGATGGTGTGTACGCGGCATGAGGCGATGCGCTGGCGGGAGGAAAAAAATCTCCTGCAAGCCGCATCTTTGGAGCTGTGAAGGAGCAGTGTGTATACCGCTCCTTTACCGCTCCTTCCCATTGAAATCAATGGGTCACCGCGGTAATACCGCCCCCAAACCGCGGCTGTAGCCGCGGTTTGCGGGCGGTATTAACCCTTTTTCGGCCACTAGCGGGGGGTTAAAACCGCACTGCTAGCGGCCGAATATCGCGGTAAATACGACAATATAGCGGTGCTAAAAATTGCGCCGCTGTACCGCCACCGCACCTGCCCGTCCCAGTGTGAAAGAGGCCTAACTAAAATCTAGTGGAACCAATTGCCTTCAGAAGTCACCTAATTAGTAAATAGAGTCCACCTGTGTGTAATTTAATCTCAGTATAAATACAGCTGTTCTGTGAAGCCCTCAGAGGTTTGTTAGAGAACCTTAGTGAACAAACAGCATCATGAAGGCCAAGGAACACACCAGACAGGTCAGGGATAAAGTTGTGGAGAAGTATAAAGCAGGGTTAAGCCTCGTACACACGATCAGATATCCTATGGATTCTAATCCAATGGTTTTGTCCATCAGAAATCCGATGAAGCTGTCTTCCATCAGTCTTGCCTACACACCATCAGTCAAAAAACTGACCGTTCCAAACGCGGTGATGTAAAACACTCTGATGAGCTGAGAAAAATTAGGTTTAATGCTTCTGAGCATGCGTCGACTTGATTCTGAGCATGCGTGGGTTTTTTTATCCGATGGACTTGCCCATAGACGATAGGAATTTGCTATCGGTTTTTGATCCATCTGAAAAATTTAAAACATGTTCTATTTTTTAAAACCGATGGAAAAAAGGCCGATGGGTCCCATACACGATCGGTTTGTCCGATGAAAAAAGTCTATCGGACTGTTTTCATCGGTAAAACCGATCGTGTGTACAGGGCTTTAGGTTATAAAAAAACTATCCCAAGCTTTGATCATCTCACGGAGCTTTGTTCAATCCATCATCCGAAAATGGAAAGAGTATGGCACTAGTTGGGCACCCCTGGCGTAGGCTCTTTACCATGTGATCAGCTGTGGCAGATCACAGTGTAAACCGAAAATGCAGGTCATCGTAATTCCTCTTCTCACGCTGACAGCATGTAAGGAGAGCTGGTAAGTGGCATTCCTCAGTGGGGACATCTACATTGACAATCAGGGCACTAATCATCAGTGTCCTGATTATCAGTGCAGCCCCAACAGTGCCCACCAGTGATGTCTTTTAGTGCCCATCAGTGCCTCCTCATTAGTGCTGTCTATCAGTGCCCATCATTGCTGCCTATCTGTGCCGCCTATCTGTGCTGCATATTAGTGCCTCCTCATCAGTGCAGCCTATCGGCACCCATCAGTTAAGGAAAAAAAATTCATAACAAACTAAGAACTTTTTTTTTTTCATTTTCTGTCTTTTTTTGTTTGTTTAGCAAAAAATAAAAACCCCAAGTGGTGATTAAATACCACCAAAAGAAAGCTCTATCTGTTTACACGCTTCCCGTCCACCAGCCGCAGGTAGGCTACGTGCCCGAGGATGTTTTAAAAAACGTTGTAAAGCTAGTACAGACGCCAGGAAAAAAGCAGCGCTTTTAACGTGATTTTTCCCGCGTTTTGCATTGAATTCATTCGTTTCGCCGCCCTAGCTTTCAGCCGCGTTTTTCTTTCTCTATTCAGATTTAATGGTTCCCTATGGGAGCCCATTGATTTGAATAGAGGTTGCACCAGAAGTCGGATCAAGAGGATCCGACTTGCGGTGTGACTTGTATGCTGAGAATCTTGAAGGGGAACCCCGGGAAAATTAAAAAACAAATTTGCGTGAGGTTCCCCCCCAAGACGATACCAGACCCTTCGGTCTGGTATGGATCTTAAGGGGAACCCCCACACCAAAAAAAAAATGGCGTGGGGGTTCCCCCAAGATCCATACCAGACCCTTATCTGAGCATGCAGCCCGGCACGTATGGAAAGGGAGACGAGCGAGCGCCCCCCCTCCTATACCATACCAAGCCACATGCCCTCAACATGGGGGGGGTTGGTGCTTTAAGGCAGGGGGGGCAGTGTGCCGCGCTAGCTTTCAGCCACGTTTTTCTTTCTCTATTAAAAATCAATGGTACCCTATGGGAGCCCATTGATTTGAATTGAGGTCGCACCAGGAGTCGGATCAAGATGATTAACACAGCGTTAAGCCTTGTTAAATCGCGTTTAACACCTTTTGCCGACGTCTGACGTCTTTACAGCTCTAACGCTGGAGCTTCAGAACGCACTGGTCCTGGGTTTTCTTGCAGCTTAAAAACGGCTATGCCATTTACAGCTCAAAAACATCATGGTGGGCATGAGGCCATAGGCTAACATGGAGAGACGTTTTTAAGCTGCAAAAAATGCTCATAAAAGTGGCTGTAAAAACGTCTGTGGGCATATAGCCTAAAGCCCCGTACACACGATCGGACTTCTATCGGACTTTTCCGTGTTTTTTTTGTCTGAACGGAGTTGGCCGGGAACACCCATAGCATACACACGCTCTGACTTTTCTGCAAACTTTCCCAAAACTTTTTGCAACATCGCGTGGTTTTTCTGCTCTTTTCTGCTCTTTACCGCCACCCTTTGGTCAACTTCTGCTATTGTTGGTTGATTTTAACATTAGTTGTTTTGTCCATCGGACAAAAGTCCGATGGTTTTCTGTACACACGGTCGGACTTTGCTTCATCTGACTTTTGTTGGGCAAAAGTTTGTCCGTTTGCAGACCCAACATTTGTCCGATGAAAACAAGAAAAAAGGAAAAAAAGTTTGTCTGATGGAGCGTACACACGGTCGGATTGTTGGTCCAACTTGCTCAAAATGAAGTTTGTTGGCCAAAAGTCCAACCGTGTGTACGGGGCTTTATACTGCGGCAAGGTTGCTGGATATCGCGAATCTTGTCAGTCCATGCATGTGATTTAGCGGGCGTGCACCTGCGGGTCTAGCGGACTCGATGTCCGCCGGCGACCCGCGATCGCGGTATACAGAGGCAGATTGGGGATCTGCTTATGTAAACAAGGCGGATCCACGTTCTGACAGGGGACATGATGGAGATCTGCTGTTCACAGTCATCGAGAACAGCGATCTCTGTGGTGTTCCAGGCAGCCCACCCCCCCTACAGTTAGAACACACTCAGGGAACACAGTTAACCCCTTGATCGCCCCCTAGTGTTAACCCCTTCCCTGACAGTGTCATTTCTACATTGATCAGTGCCTTTTTATAGCACTGATCAATGTAACAATGTCACTGGTCCCCAAAAAGTGTCATTTGGGGTCAGATTTGACTGCCGCAATGTCGCAGTCCTGATAAAAATCGCAGATCGCCGCCATTACCAGTAAAAACAATAAAAATAAAAAATAAAAGTCCCTAAATCTATTCCATAGTTTGTAGACAATATAACTTTTGCACAAACCAATCAATATACGCTTATTGCGATTTATTTTTTTTACCAAAAATATGTAGAAGAATATATATCGGCCCAAACTGATGAATAAATTTGTTTTTTTTTTTATTTTTTTGGGGTATATGTATTATAACAGGATGTAAAAAAAAATAAAAAAATTTCAAACTTGTCACTCTTTTTTTGTTTACAGTGCAAAGGAAAACAAAAACGCAGA
Organism: Rana muscosa; assembly: GCA_029206835.1. Classification (NCBI taxonomy): domain Eukaryota; kingdom Metazoa; phylum Chordata; class Amphibia; order Anura; family Ranidae; genus Rana; species Rana muscosa. The sequence continues at coordinate 24,253,754 of CM055120.1, read as the reverse complement.
AGCGATCAAATACCACCAAAAGAAAGCTCTATTTGTGTGGAAAAAAAAAAGGACGTCAATTTAGTTTGGGTTCAGCGTCGTACGACCGCGCAATTGTTAGTTAAAGCGACGCAGTGCCGTAATCGCCAAAAATGGCCTGGTCAATAGTCATGTGCAATTTGTTTTGAAATTTACGAATTTTTCAATTTACGAATTTTCTGGTTTTCGCATTTCCGAAATTTCGTATTTCCGAAATTTTGAATTTCAGAATTTTTCAATTTTCGGATTTCCAAAATTTCGAATTTGGAATTTCGTAAATTCGGATTTTCTAAATTCGGATTTTCGAATTTTCGAATTTCCGATTTTTTTTTCGTTTTTTTTTCGGAAATTCGAAAATTGGAAATTTCAAAAATTGTAAATTTCGAAAATTCGAGATTCGAAAATTCGAAAATCTAAAATTCGAAAATGGGAAATTTGGAAAGTTGAATTTCCGAATTTTTGGAATTTCTGAATTTCCGAAATTCGGAAATTCGTTTTTTTTTCCGTTATTTTGCAACCGGAGCCGCCTGCTTTCTTACCCGTCTGTGGAGCCACACGCTATCGCACCTGCCTGCAGAGCGGCCCGACATGACTCACTGACGTGACTCGTTGCTAGACGCCAAGCGGCCCAGGCGTTAGCAACGAGTGCAGGGAAGAGGCTCCACCCACCTCCTCCTCCGCTCCTGGTATCCTGTCAGTGCGCCGCGCAACTACATTAGACGAGTCTCTCTCGGCACCGCTGATCGGCTGATGTGAGAAACTGAGAGAGAGACTCAGAGAGGCAGCGGCAGCCGCAGAACAAGTACTGTATATACTCGAGTATAAGCTGACCCGAATATAAGCCGAGGCACCTAATTTTACCCCAAAAAACTGGGAAAACTTATTGACTCAAGTATAAGCCTAGGGTGTCCATCTGCATGCCTCACTGTGCCTCACTGTGCCTCACTTTGCCTCACTCTGTCCATCTGCATGCCTCACGTTGCCTCACTGTGCCCATGCCTCACTGTGCCCATGACTAGACTGATGTTTAACATGGGAGTCTTAGGAAGGAGTGCCCGGCTTTGAAAAATCGGTGCTCCCCGGCCGTAGGTCTCCTAGACACCAAACTTTGCACACTTGTAGAGGAGACATGGGACTACGTGTGTGCCAGGTTTGGGGTCCAGGGGACTTACGACCGGCCATTACCGGGTGCGCAAAATCACCAGAGAAATGACCGTTTAACATTGCAGTCTATGGAAGGGGTGCGCGGATTTAAAAAAATCTGTGCTTTTTTTTTTTTTCTTCTTGTTAAAAAATAAATAAAAATCAGTGCTCCCCGGCCGTAGGTCCCCCAGACACCAAACTTTGCACACTTGTAGAGGAGACATGGAGCTACATGTGTGCCACGGTACCGGGTCCCCAAAGTCCGGGAGATCAGGCGAAAAAAAAAAGAAGAAGAAAACACAGAGTAAGCAAGTGAGTGTGACAGATGGTCTCGGGGGGGGGGGGGCAATTGCCCTGTTGCCCCCCCCCCCCCGGATCCGCCCCTGCTGCGCAAACAGCACTGAAAGCTGAAAACTGTCCTGGGCAGGAAGGGGGTGAAAGTGCTTGGTAGGCAAGTGGTTAACCTAAATCAATTTTTTTTTTCTTGCACTGGACGCAAACTGAGCCTGCTCTGGTCAAAAAATTCCCGAATCAGATCTCCTCAGAGCTGAGGTTGCGATTTTCACACGCAGAACCTTTAGAAGTGCTTCGGAAATTGTCACTATTTGTTTTATTCTGATTTTACAAAGCCGGGGCATACAACCTTATTTTGCGAACTCAACATAAATATGACTTTTCTGCAGGCAAACCTCAGACTCTCTCCGAGGCCCGTATACATACGGTATTTAATTACGGGAGGAATAATACGCACAGCGGATGGCGTTCCGTGGCTAGGCGGGCGAAGCAGCTGCGGAGTGCGGTACGGTACAATACCGTCTCTAGTTCATATTGTTCCTGTAAATGAGCCCTTTACATCCAGCTGATGTGTGGGTGATCGGTAGAAGTAAAATCGCAAGAATTTTGTGAAGGAAAAAAAAAAAAAATGAAGATCATTTACAGGAAAATGTATCATTTAATTGGAAGCGGCAGAAACATACAATTATGACCGCTTGGGTAGAGAGGGAAAAAAAAAGAAATAATAAAAAAAAAAAAACGCGGTGTTTCAAGAGCCGTTAAAGTACCTAACAGGATAATGTGTGTGTACTGTAGTCTGGCGGGAATGTCGCGGCGCTCTTTAATATGTAATTATATCATTATAGCATTTGGGCCGCGGCGCCTCCGGATGGTGCTCCTAAAATAACGGACCGTGGAAGAGAACGGTAGTGAGAAGGACCGTCCAAGGACGTTGTATGACCCGCCAACCAGAAAAAACGTTTTCACCATTCTGTTTAAAAATTTAAAAAAATTAAAATGAAAAATGAAAAAAAAAAAAAAAAGTTTAATCTTTGTAACACCTGAGCTGAGCAAATATTGGGGGAACATTTCTATTATTGGGGTTCATTAACCTGCGTTATTGTGAGTTGTGCTCAGGCAGCCCACTGAATTGAATAGACTACCAATACATCCTAACATGCTGAAAATCAAACCGCCATGTTTGGCAAAGCAAAATCAGAGTCCCCCTCGGAATCCCCCATTACATCAGTGTCCTCACCAGCATCCCTCCCTTCATCAGGGTCCCCATCAGAGTCCCTCCCTTTTTCAGTGTCCTTCCTTATATCAGAATCCCCACTGGAATCCCCCTTACATCACTGTCCTCACCAGAGTCCCTCCTTACACCAGCATCCCCAATAGAGTCCATCCTTACATCAGTGTCTCTCCTTATATCAGTGTCCCCAACAGAGTCCCTCTTTACACCAGTGACCCCAACAGAGTCCCTCCGTACATCAGTATCCTCACCAGAGTACCCCCTTTCATCAGGGTCCCCTCTGGAATTTCCCCTTACACCACTGTCCTCACCAGAGTCCCTCCTTACACCAGTGTCCCCAATAGAGTCCATCCTTACATCAGTGTCTCTCCTTATATCAGTGTCCTCTTTAGAGTCCCTTCTTACATCAGTGTCCCCAACAGAGTCCCTCTTTACACCAGTGTCCCCAACAGAGTCCCTCCGTATATCAGTATCCTCACCAGAGTACCCCCTTTCATCAGGGTCCCCACTGGAATTTCCCCTTACACCACTGTCCTCACCAGAGTCCCTCCTTACACCAGTGTCCCCTTCAGAGTCCCTCCTTACATCAATGTTCCCATCAGAGTCCCTCCATACACCAGTGTCCCCAACAGAGTCCATCCTTACATCAGTGTCTCTCCTTATATAAGTGTCCCCAACAGAGTCCCTCTTTACATCAGTGTCCCCAACAGAGTCCCTCCTTACATCAGTATCCTCACCAGAGTCCCTCTTTACACCAGTGTCCCCAGAGTCCCTCCATACATCAGTATCCTCACCAGAGTACCCCCTTTCATCAGGGACCCCACTGGAATTTCCCCTTACACCACAGTCCTCACCAGAGTCCCTCCTTACACCAGTGTCCCCTTCAGAGACCCTCCTTACATCAATGTTCCCATCAGAGTCCCTCCTTACATCAGTGTCCCCAACAGAGTCCATTGTTACATTAGTGTCCCCAAAAGAGTCCCTCCTTACATCAGTGCCTCTCCTTATATCAGTGTCCCCATCAGAGTACCCCCTTGCATCAGTGTCCCCATCAGAGTCCCTCCTTACATCAGTGTCCCCAACAGAGTCCCTCCTTACATCAGTGTCCCCATCAGAGTCCTTTCTTACATCAGTGTCCCCATCAGAGTCCCTCCTTACATCAGTGTTCCCATCAGAGTCCGTCCTTACATCAGTGTCCCCAACAGAGTCCCTCCTTACATCAGTGTCCCCAACAGAGTCCCTCCTTACATCAGTGTCCCTCCTTACATCAGTATCCTCAGAGTCCCTCCTTTCATCAGGGTCCCCATCAGAATCCCCCCCCCTTCTTCAGTGTCCCTTCTTAAATCAGAGTCCCCACTGGAATTCCCCCTTACATCACTGTCCTCACCAGAGTCCCTCCTTACACCAGTGTCCCCATCAGAGTCCCTCCATACGTCAGTGTCCCCTTCATAGTATCTCTCTACATCAGTGTCCCCATCAGAGTCCCTCCTTATATTAGACAGCGTCCTCATCAGCTCATCAGAGTCCCTCCTTATAGAGGTGTCCCCATCAGCTCATCAGAATCCCTCCTTACACCAGTGTCCCCTTCAGAGTTCGTCCTTACACCAGTGTCCCCATCAGAGTCCCTCCATACATCAGTGTCCCCTTCATAGTATCACTCTACATCAGTGTCCCCATCAAAGTCCCTCCTTATATCAGACAGTGTCCTCATCAGCTCATCAGAGTCCCTCCTTACATCGGTGTCCCCATCAGCTCATCAGAGTCCCTCCTTACATCGGTGTCCCCATCAGCTCATCAGAGTCCTTCCTTACACCGGTGACCCCATCAGCTCATCAGAGTCCCTCCTTACATCAGTGTACCCATCAGAGTCCCCCTTACATCAGTTGCCATTGGAGGATAGGGGAGAAGAAAAGCCTGTGCACATCAGCTGCCAGTAAAATCTGCAGTTTGGAGACCCCTACTTTACTGCATTGGGTTGGGTGCAATTTAAAGTGAATGGCACTGCAATGCATATAATTCCTTAACGTGTGTGTTACCCCAACACAGAAATGTAAATGGGACCTGCATGTCCATGACAGGAAAAGTAGCTATTTACAGGCCTGGCTCAATGCTGCAGAAGTTGTAGACGGAATGGCGTTACGGCTTTAAAAAAAAAAAAACCTTTGCATTGTATAGGAGACCTGTCTATTGGGGCCGGCCTGTTGGATTCTACCCATATCTGCTACCCCAGGTTTTTTTTAAAGATACATTTGGGTTCCATAATGTTTCGCCTTTTCACGCAGTTTTGAGGTCTGACAAATTTGATATCTATTTACTCTCATCTTTTATTATGTAAAAGAAAATTAGGGATTAAATTGTGTTTGTGCGTGCTAAAATTAATTTAGTGTATATTTTCCCGAAAATATAGGTTTGTTAGACAGTTGCGCAAATTTAGTTTAACATTAACAATTTCAACAACCACTTTTTTTCTACTGGGTCTCTGCTTCCATAAAATATAAAATGGTCTGGAGGGTTTAGGTTATTTAACCACTTCCTTACTGGGCACTTAAAACCCCCCTCCTGCCCCGACCAATTTTCAGCTTTCAGCGCTGATGCACTTTGAATGACAATTGCGCGGTCATACAACGCTGTACCCAAATGACATTTTTATATATTTTTTCCCCACAAATAGAGCTTTTTTTGGTTGGTATTTGATCACTTCTGCGTTTTTTGTTTTGTTTTTTGTTTTTTTGTTAAAAAAAATTAAAAAAGACAGATTTGTTTTTTTTTTTATATTTTTTTATATTTTGTTATAAAATTTTGCAAACAAGTAATTTTTCTCCTTCATTGATGTACGCTGATGAGGCTGCACTGATGGGCTTCACTGATGGGCACCGATGGGCTTCACTGATGGGCACCGATAAGGCGGCAAGGGTGGGCACTGATAGGCGGCACTGGTGGGCACAGAGAGGTGGCACTGATGGATGGCACTGAAGGGCATTGATAGGTGGCACTGGTAGGCACTGAGAAGTGGCACTAATAGATGGCACTGATAGCTGGCAGTGATGGGCACTGATAGGTGGAAGTTATGGGCACTGCTGGGTGCAATGATGGGCACTGATCAGCACTGGTAGGTTACAATGATAGGCAGCACTGCTAGGTGGCACTGATGAGGCACTGATTGGCACCACTGGTGGGCATTGATAGGTGGCAGTCGTGGGCACTGATAGATGGCACTCATGGGCACTGGCAGGTGGCACTTGTGCGTACAGATAAGGCAGATCCCTCCTCTTCGAGATCGATGTCCCTTGCACTTAAGCCGGCGATCTGCTTTTTTTTCTCCTTACGCTGTCAGTGTAAGGAAAAAAAATAAACGATTACCGAGCTTTTGTTTACATCACGTGATCAGCTGTCATTGGCTGACAGCTGATCACGTAGTAAGGGGCCAGTATCGGCCCCTTACGCGGATCTGTGATCACCAGAGTCTCAGTGACTCGGTGATCACAGCGCGTGCCGCGCGCGCCCTGCAGGGGGAGCGAGAGGAGGGGAGGACGTCTATTGACGGCCTCCCGGAAATTAAGGTCCGCGCTGTAGCCGTCATTCGGCTATCGCGCAGACGGCAAGTGGTTAAGCCAAAAAAATGCAGATTTTAATGTGTGAAATATGAAAAAAATGCTCAGAAGTAGTTAAAAGAGGACCTGTCTTGAGACAAATGTGGCGTCGTCCATCGCTCCGTCTCCTTCTGGGAAGGCCAGGTCCCTGGCTGTCATCCTGTAATACATCAGAATGATCCTGAATGAATGGAAAGGAATGTTGACTTTTTTTCCCAACCTTAACTTGCTGTATAAATGTTTGGGGTCCCTGACATACATTGTTGGTACCGGGCACAGCCAGGCAATTAGCATTTCTCAAGAAGGCCAGCAATGGCAGCACTGACAGGTACACTTGGAAGTGAAAAGTTGCCTGTCAGAATAGTTCCTAACCCCCATTTCCTTGTGGTGGACAGTTTGTTCTCCATGGTTGGGATGAAGCATGTCATTTCAAGGTTAATGAATTAGCAAGAGACTGTATGACAATTCAGGTGACGGGCGTGATGGGCATTTGTGGTTTGCCAGGAAGACGGCATTTTATAATTACATGTGACAGGTGTCTAGACCCCCTAGAGTGACACCAATCAGGAATATAATTATATGTGGCATGAAAACAGCTGATTGGGTGTTTGTATTATCCTCTGTTAGACAATCTGCCTCTTAAAGCCGTCTGTTACCTAATTGGATACATGTTAGAATCACTTCCAGCGATACTTTGTTACCAAAATATTGTACAACAACTTTATATTATACTGCCTTAAAGGAGCATGCCATCCTGAACATCATAAAGAACATAAAATAATTCATTTAAATAATATGTTTTAAAAATAGGAAAAAATGTGTGTGTGTGTATTCAGTTGTGCTCATAAGTTTACATACCTTGGCAGAATTTATGATTTCTTGGCCATTTTTCAGAGAATATGAATAACACAAAAACATTGAGGTCATTTATTATCAATCAACTGTGTTATCAATCAACTCTTTTTAAATCATAATGACATAAGATCGTACAAATAACGACCGATTTAATGCGAGAAAACAAAATGGGATGGAGGTTTTAGGATAGGGAGGTGGTGGTGGTGGGGGGGTTGGGATGGGGGGGGGGGGGGGTCTATTTCGGTTTATACTGTGTTTGGTGTTACTCAATTATGTATGTTCAAGACGAGAAGAGAAACTCGTTTAATGTAAAGATGTTTTTCACTGAAAAATCAATAAAGAAAGTTAAAAAAAAAAAAAAAAAAAAGATCATAATGACAACAGAAACTTCCCAAATGACCCTGATCAAAAGTTTACATACCCTAGTGATTTTGGCCAGATAACATGCACACAAATTGACACAAAGGGGTTTGAATGGCTATTATAGGTAACCATCCTCACCTGTGATCTGTTTGCTTGTAATTAGTGTTTGTGTATAAAAGGTCAATGAGTTTCTGGACTCCCGACAGACCCTTGCATCTTTCATCCAGTGCTGCCCTGACGTTTCTGGATTCTGAGTCATGGGGAAAGCAAAAGAATTGACAAAGGATCTACCGGAAAAGGAAGTTGAACTGCATAAAACAGGAAAGGGATATAAAAAGATATCCAAGGAATTGAGAAGGCTAATCAACAGGGTTCAAACTCTAATCAAGAAGTGGAAAATGAGGGGTTCTGTTGAAACCAAACCACGGTCAGGCAGACCAACTAAAATTTCAGCCACAACTGCCAGAAAAATTGTTTGGGATGCAAAGAAAGTCCCACAAATAGCTTCAGGTGAAATACAGGACTCTCTGAAAACATGTGGTGTGGATGTACAAGATGCACAATAAGGAGGCACTTGAAGAAAGACGGGCTGCATGGTCAAATCGCCAGAAGAAAGTCATTACTACGCAAATGCCACAAAGTATCCCACTTACAATTCACCAAACAGCCCTGAGACAAGCCTCAAACCTTCTGCCACAAAGTCATTTTAAGTGATGAGACCAAAATTGAGCTTTTTGGCCACAACCATAAACACTTCATTTGGAGAGGAGACAACAAGGCCTATGATGAAAGGTACACCATCCCTACTGTGAAACACGGAGGTGGAACGCTGATGTTTTGGGGATGTGTGAGCTACAAAGGCACAGGAAATTTGGTCAAAATTGTTGACAAGATGAATGCAGAATGTTATCAAAAAATACTGGAGGAACATTTCATTCATCAGCCAGGAAGCTGCGCATGGGACGTACTTGGACATTCCAACATGAAAATGATCCAAAACACAAGGCCAAGTCCACCCGTCATTGGCTACAGCAGAATAAAGTGAAGGTTCTGGAGTGGCCATCTCAGTCTCCTGACCTCAATATCATTGAGCCCCTCTGGGGAGATCTCCAACGTGCCGTTCATGCGAGACAGCCCAAGAATTTACAGGAACTGGAGGCTTTTTGCCAAGAGGAATGGGCAGCTTTACCATCTGAGAAGATAAAGAGCCTCATCCACAAATACCACAAAAGACTTCAAGCTGTCATTGATGTTAAAGGGGGCAATACACGGTATTAAGAACTGGGGTATGTAAACTTTTGATCAGGGTCATTTGGATAGTTTCTGTTGTCATTATGATTTAAAAAGAGTAAACACAGTTGATTGATAATAAATGGCTTCAGCCAAACACTAACCATGAGTGACAGAAAAGTTTTTGTGTTTATCATTCATATTCTCTGAAAAATGGCCAAGAAATCATAAATTCTGCCAGGGTATGTAAACTTATGAGCACAACTGTGTGTGTGTGTGTGTGTGTGTGTGTGTGTGTATATATACACACACACACACACACACACATACATATACATACATACATATACACACACACATACACAGTGCCTTGAAAAAGTATTCATACCCCTTGAAATTTTCCACATTTTGTCATGTTACAACCAAAAACATAACTGTATTTTATTCAGATTTTTTGTGATAGACCAACACAAAGTGGCACATAATTGTGAAGTGGAAGGAAAATGATAAATGGTTTTCAACATATTTTACAAATCAATATCTAAAAAGTGTGGTGTGTATTTCTTTTCAGCCCCCTTTTACTCTGATACCCCTAACCAAAATCTAGTGGAACCAATTGCCTTCAGAAGTCACCTAATTAGTAAATGGAGTCCACCTGTGTGTAATTTAATCTCAGTATAAATACAGCTGTTCTGTGAAGCCCTCAGAGGTTTGTTGGAGAACCTTAGTGAACAAACAGCATCATGAAGGCCAAGGAACACACCAGACAGGTCAGAGATAAAGTTGGGGAGAAGGGTTAGGTTATAAAAAAATATCCCAAGCTTTGAACATCTCACGGAGCTCTGTTCAATCCATCATCGGAAAATGGAAAGAGTATGGCACAACTGCAAACCTACCAAGACATGGCCGTCCACCTAAACTGACCAGGCCGGGCAAGGAGAGCATTCATCAGAGAAGCAGCCAAGAGGTCCATGGTAACTCTGGAGGAGCTGCAGAGATCCACAGCTCAGGTGGGAGAATCTGTCCACAGGACAACTATTAGTCGTGCTTCTCCACAAATCTGCCCTTTATGGAAGAGTGACAAGAAGAAAGACATTGGTGAAAAAAAGACATAAGAAGTCCTGTTTGCAGTTTGTGAGAAGCCATGTGGGGGACACAGCAAACATGTGGAAGAAGGTGCTCTGGTCAGATGAGGCCAAAATTGAACTTTTTGGCCTAAAAGCAAAACGCTATGTGTGGGGGGAAAACTAACACTGCACATCACCCTGAACACACCATTCCCACCGTGAAACATGGTGGTGGCAGTATCATGCTGTGGGGGGACAGGGAAGCTGGTCAGAGTTGATGGGAAGATGGATGGAACCAAATACAGAACAATCTTAGAAGAAAACCTGTTAGAGTCTGCAAAAGACTTGAGATTGGGGCGGAGGTTCACCTTCCAGCAGAACAACAACCCTAAACATACAGCCAGAGCTACAATGGAATGGTTTAGATCAGGGGTCTCCAAACTTTTCAAACAAAGGGCCACTTTAATTGTTCTTCAGACTTTAGGAACCAGCAGTGGCAGAAAATGTTCCAGACCCAGCATCAGTGAGAATAAATATGGCCTCAGGGTTGGTGGTCAATAGGAGGAGGAGTATTCCCCCTACTAGTAGGAGGAATAGTATCCCATCATTGGTATCAGTGGAAGATATAGTGCCCCATTGTTGGTGTCAGTGGGAGGAATTGTGCCCCAAGGGCCGGATAAAGGCTAACAAAGGGCCACATCTGGCCCTCGGGCCGCAGTTTGGAGACCCCTGGTTTAGATCAAAGCATATTCATGTGTTAGAATGGCCCAGTCACAGTCCAGACCTAAATCCAATCGAGAATCTGTGGCAAGACTTGAAAATTGCTGATCACAGACGTTCTCCATCCAATCTGACAGAACTTGAGATATTTTGCAAAGAAGAATGGGCAAAAATGTCCCTCTCTAGATGTGCAAAGCTGGTAGAGACGTCCCCAAAAAGACTTGCAGCTGTAATTGCAGAGAAAGGGGGTTCTACAAAGTATTGACTCCGGGGGGCGCCATACAAATGTACCCTCCACACTTTTCACATATTTATTTATAAAAAAGTCTGAAAACCAATTTATCATTTTCCTTGCCACTTTGTGTTGGTCTATCACATAAAATCCCAATAAAATACATTCACGTTTTTGGTTGTAACATGACAAAATGTGGAAACTTTCAAGACACTGTATATTTGAGTACGGTTTTATCAAAAACTGCTGATCTACTGGGATTTTCACACACAACCATCTCTCGGTTTTACAGAGAATGGTCAGAAAAAGAGAAAATATCCAGTGAGCGGCAGTTGTGTGGAGGAAAATGCCTTGTTGGTGTCAGAGGTCAGAGGAGAATGGGCAGACTGGTTCCAGATGATAGAAAGGCAACAGTCATGGGCGTCCGCTCCATAGGGCAAGGGGGGTCAATTGCCCCCCCCTGGAATCTTAGGACTGTTGCAGTCAGAGTGAAGACACTTGCCCCCGCGGCAGCCGTGGACTTTTTTTTTCTAAGTCTGCTGCTGGCCTGGGGGCTGGGGCTGCTCTCAGTCTTTTCCGACTACACATCCGTCCCTCCCTCCTCACCCTCGGCCCGAGCATCGGATTTGCTCTGCCGCTCAGGCCTCTGCTTAACATCACCGTGACCCGGCTGTTCCGTGATTGGCTGCTGCCTCAGCCTGCCTCTGCCTGTGTAAAAAATGTATGTTGTGCCTATGCCAATCTGGCCGGCGTGGCGCCAGCTCCTCCTCCCACAGGTGCGTGGCGTGCAGTGGCCGAGACAAGAGAGAATACACTGCCAGTGCCTGCCCTGGGCCTATCGCTGAAGAACTACAGGTAACAGCAGTGCCTGTGCCACGACACCACTGTGTACATCTTTTTGTATTGCAATGTATTGCAATACATCTGTGGTGTGGGCGGCCATATTTTGATCTTGATGAAAACAACCTATACAGTATAGGCCCCTCCCCTTCATGACATTGTCAAAAAGGGACCGAGCATGGATGACCTAATGATGCCCCCCCCCCTGAAAAAAGTTCAGCGGACGCCCATGGCAACAGTAACTCAAATAACCACTCGGTACACCCAAGGCATGCAGAATATCATCTCTGAACGCACAACATATCCAACCTTGAAGCAGATGGGCTACAGAAGCAGTAGACCACACTGGGTGTCACTCCTGTCAACTGAGGCTACAATTCACACAGACTCACCAAAAGTGGACAACAGAAGATTGGAAAAACGTTGGCTGATGAGTCGGATTTCAGCTGCAACATTCAGATGGTGGGGTCAGAATTTGGCGCATGGATCCATCCTGCCTGGTATCACCGGTTCAGGCTGGTGGTGGGGGTGTAATGGTGGGGGGGATATTTTCTTGGCACACTTTGGGCCCCTCTGTACCAATTGAGCATCCCAGCAGGATAATGTCACCATGTCACAAAGCTCCAATCATCTCACCACTGGACAATGAGGTCACTGCACTCCAATGCATGGGCGTCCGCTGAACTTTTTTCAGGGGGGGGGGGGGCATCATTTTAAGGTCATCCATGCTCGGTCCCTTTTTGACAATGTCATGAAGGGGAGGGGCTTAGTCATTATGACATAAAGCACAGGCATGCAAAGGTTTGAGAAACCTGATGCAAAAGCTTAATAGAAGGATCAAGCTGCCATTGTCTGATTAGCAATTTATAATTTTTTTTAAACCCCCCCCCCTCTAGCGGCCGAATAGCACCACTAAAACGATGGTAAAGCGCCGCTAAAACTAGCGGCGCTTTACCGATAACGTGGCCAGCTGTCAGTGTGGAATAGCTCTTTAGGATAATTCCGCTTCACTCCATGTCCATATAAATATAGTGTGTCTCCAGGGGGGGGGGGGCAATTGACCCCCCTTGCCCTATGGAGCGGACGCCCATGCTCCAATGTCCTCCACACTCACCACATCTCATCCAACAGAGCACCTTTAGGATGTGGTGAAACAGGAGATTCACATTATGGATGTGCAGCCAACAGATCTGCACTCTGCAGCAACTGCGTGATGTTATCATGTCACTATGGAGCAAAATCCAAGAATGAAGGTAGTTCGAAAGGCAAAAGGGGGTCCAACCCGGTACTAGCAAGGTGTTCCTAACAAAGTGGCCGGTGAGTGCAGGTAAGCTCCACCTGTTCCCGCTTACATCCACCTACCTCCCGGGTCTGAGAAAAAACTGAGATAGCACTGCAAGTCTGTTTCCATCAGGCCGCCCATAGATCCAACACGGGTCCTCTCGCTGTCACAATGCGGGAAAAAAACTGAAGGGCACAGATGTCACAAAAGTGACATCCATCCCGTTCTGCTCTGAGATCTCTTCAAGGATCCCCTGCAGAACGGAGTGAAGCACACCTTTGTGAATGGACCCTTAGACCCCTTTCACACTGGGGGAGTTTTGCAGGCGCTATAGCGTTAAAAATAGCGCCTGCAATCTGCCCTCAAACAGCTGCTCCATTGTCTCCAGTGGGAAAGCCTGAGGGCGCTGGCAGGGCGTCAGAAAAAATCCTGCCAGCAGCTTCTTTGGAGCGCGTTGGGAGCGGTGAACTCACCGCTCCTAATGCGCTCCTGCCCATTGAAATCAATGGGGCAGCGCCGCTGTACCGCCAGCTGTAGCGGCGCATTGCGGGCGGTTTTAACCCTTTCTCGGCCGCTAGTGGGGGGTTAAAAGCGCCCCGCTAGTGGCCGAAATGCGCCGCAAATCCGACGGTAAAATAGTCAACGTTTTACCGCTATTTTACCGCCGACGCTATGGGCAGCACCAGTGTGAAAGGGCTCTTATTTCAAAATCAAATAAAGGGGATGGTCACCAAGCCAACACGTTTTGGAGGCCAAAGCAGCACCCTATTAATCAGGGCCTTAAAACTGAGCTCTGAACTGGAAACTGCAATTGTCGGTGATTTTCATCCAAATGAAATGTTGGAATTCCCAGTCTGTCAGCAATTTGTAGAAGAGTAGTAGTAGAAGAGCCTGATGTCTGCATTTGAAGAAAATAAAGATTGTGGCACGACACCAACATTTTGCACCTCCAGATACAGTTTTATTACAAAATCTGTTAAAAAGGGAAAGGTCACTAAGCCAATGCATTTTGGGGGCCAAAACAAAAGCCACTCAAGGCTTTGTGCACATTGGCACATTAGTCAGCATGAGGAGGCTGTGCGTTCCTGGTGCCCAGGATATCCTGAAGCTGCATATTGCTGCCCATAGACATGAATGGGTGAAGGCAGCCAGTGGCGGTGCATCCATAAAGGGCACAGGAGCGCCGCCCCCTCTGTCCTGCCACCTCTCTCTCACCAATATTCAGATTCATGCATTGCATGAACCTATCTACGGTCGCTGCTGACACCCCTTATTCATGTGCCCGGCCCCTTTTCGGGCGCCGGGCACCTGAATTACAGTGGCGGGTTATTTTTTAGAAGCACCTGATTGGAGCCGTAGGCTCTAATAGGCATCCAAAAAGGTGAACAGCGGGCGTCCTGACATCGAGGAGCGAGGAGCCTGGAGGATCGTGACCCGCTGCCCCACCGAGACAGGTAAGTGCCGGGCAGGGATGCACACTAGCAGCATTTGATGGGCACAGTAGAGGCAATTGATGGGCACACTGGCAGAAATTGGTGGGCACAGTAGCGGCAATTGATGGGCACACTGGCAGCAGTTGATGGGCACAGTAGCGGCAGTTGATGGGCACACTGGCAGCAGTTGATGGGCACAGTAGTAGCAATTGATGGGCACACTGGCAGCAGTTGATGGGCACAGTAGTGGCAGTTGATGGGCACACTGGCAGCAGTTGATGGGCACAGTAGAGGCAGTTGATGGGCACAGTAGTGGCAATTGATGGGAACACTGTCAGCAATTGATGGGCACAGTAGCGGCAATTGATAAGCACACTGGCAGTAATTGATGGGCACAGTACTGGCAGTTGATGGGCACACTGGCAGCAGTTGATGGGCACAGTAGAGGCAGTTGATGGGCACAGTAGTGGCAATTGATGGGAACACTGGCAGCAATTGATGGGCACAGTGTCAGCAATTGATGGGCACACTGTCAGCAATTGATGGGCACAGTAGAGGCAGTTGATGGGCACAGTAGTGGCAATTGATGGGAACACTGGCAGCAATTGATGGGCACACTGTCAGCAATTGATGGGCACACTGTCAGCAATTGATGGGCACAGTAGCGGCAATTGATAAGCACACTGGCAGCAATTGATGGGCACAGTAGCGGCAATTTATGGGCACAGTGTTGGCAATTGATGGGCACAGTGTTAGCAATTGATGGGTACAGTAGCTGCGTTTGATGGGCACAGTGGCTGCATTTGATGGCACAGTGACAGCAATTGATGGGCACAGTAGCTGCGTTTGATGGGCACAGTGGGTTGTTTTTTTTCAGTTTGTTTGCGCCCCCAAAAATTTTGAGCACCAGCCGCCACTGAGGGCAGCTATACTGTCACCTTCACCCATTTATGTCTATGGATGTACACATCATTAGGACATCCCGGGCACCAGAAATGCGCAGTGTCCTCATTCTGCATGGACTAATATACCCATGTGCACAAAGCCAACAAAATGGCTTCTGTTTTGACCCCCCTGAAACGCGTTGGCTTGGTGACCTTTACTTTTACCTGATTTTGGAATAAAATGGTATCTGAAAACATTTTGGTGTCATGCGAAAAAATTTTTTTTCAAACACAGACATCAGGCTCTTCTACTACTAGTTGTAAGCTTGTAGCAGATTTACTGCAAATTGTGAACTTTGCAAAGCCAAGAAATTATGAGCAGAATATAAACCAAATGGATTTTACAGCCAGACACTGGAGTCAGTCTGGGGGGGGGGGGGGGGGAAGCCGCCAGTAATGTCATCTGCTGAGGTCATGGAGGAACCTGTGTGCTGGGGAACGGGGCGCGGGATCCACAGTTCATATTTATTGTCTTATCAAATCATAGAGGAGCCGGCGATAAAGGGTCAATCTTTGTTCAGTCTCCGGGATGATCACACACTTCAAAGTTTAATCTTTAAATAATGACAAAGGAAGTCAACAATGTCAGCTCAGCAGGAGGATCCCGTATTAAAGAGGACCTGTCAAGACAACTCGAACCTTTCACAATGAAACCCCCCTATCCAATACTAAAGGCTGGCAATGTTTTACTCCCGGGGCAGCGCTAGATCCAGGATAGATCTGGGAGTTGTAAAGGGAACGCCTTTAGCACTGGGTCAGAGCGGCCGGGGACATATTGCTTTTAACCCTTTTCGCTGCCAGAGGCGTTTTAGCATTTTTTTGCATGTAGATTTAAAAATGATTTCCAAGATCCAATTTTTTTATGTCACGAGATACGGGGCCGTTTGAAGGAGTTTGGGGGCCCCAAACAAAATGGACATGGAGGCCCCCCCCCCCCGCACTCACGCAAAGCCTACAGGAACCACAGCATAGCGATACAGTTTAAGCTCACCCACACTTTATATAAATAAAAAAGGTTTACAGTGCAAATACTGCTGTTGCATACATTCCAACATACTAAAAAACACATACACACTCACATTAAGATACTGTTTATGGACAGTGGGATGGACAGGGGGACCGTGGGATGGACAGGAGGATGGACAGGGGGACCGTGGGATGGACAGGGGGACCGTGGGATGGACAGGGGGACTGTGGGATGGACAGGGGGACCGTGGGATGGACAGGGGGACAGTGGGAAGGATAGGGGGACAGTGGGAAGGACAGGGGGACCGTGGGATGGACAGGGGGACTCCGCACTGTAATATCCACATCATCTCACCCACTTTAATATCCACATCATCTCCCCCACTGTAATGTCCAGATCTCCCCCCTGTAATGTCCAGATCTCCCCCCTGTAATGTCCACATCTCCCCCCTGTAATGTCCACATCTCCCCCCTGTACTGTCCACATCTCCCCCCTGTACTGTCCACATCTCCCCCCTGTACTGTCCACATCTCCCCACATCTCACCTCGGCCGCTGCCGCCGAGTGTACCAAGATGGCCGCCGCTCCGGAGCTAGGCCGAAGCCGCGGCCTTTCCTATGGCCGCAATCCACGGATCGGCTCGGGCGGCTCGGCTGCTCGAGTCCTGCAAAGGGAACGGCGTTCCTGCTGTGAAAAAAGTGCAGGCACGCCGTTCCCATGCATTCCCACAGGACTCGAGCCCTGGACCCAGGGCGGAAATCCAGGACAGTGACAGGCAGCAGACAGGCACCCTAGCCTGGGGCCCCAGGCCAGCTCGGGGCCCCAAGCAATTGCTTGTTTTGCCTGTCCTGTTGCGACAGCCCTGACAAGATAATAGCAAATGGGGTGCTCAACCTGAAGCCCTCCATCTGTTGCAGAACTTCAAGTCCCATGAGGCATTGCAATGCTGACAGTTACAAGCATGAAGCCTCGTACACACGACCGGTTTTCTAGGCAAGAACCAGCAAGAAAATTTCTGGCAGAGCTTTCTTGCCGAGTAAACCGTGCGTGTGTACGAGGCTTTCAGGTTTCTCGTCAGGAAAACTGGCCAGAATCTCGACAAGAAAAATAGAGAACTCGCTCTCTATTTTCTCGTCGGGATTCTCATCGGCCTGTTTCCCGACGAGAAACCCGAGTGTGTGTACGCTTACCTGTCGCCGTGGAAACCCGCGCATGCTCGAAATTACTTCGACGCATGCGCGGTAGCTTCCTAGGCATAGGTAGGGTGTAGCAAGATGGCGGCGGCGGCATCGAATGTGATGAGCGCACGCTTGTCGTAGTCGATGACGTCACCGCGTTCGTTCCATTCAAAAGAACGGCGGTTCTTTTGAAAGGTACGTGTGTACACTCAGCCGGGACAAGATTCTTGTCAAGAATCTCGTCAGGGAAAAACAACGTTTTTTTTCCTGACGAGATTCTCGGTGTTGTGTACGAGGCTTGACTCCCAAAGGCAGAGGCATTATGGGACTTGTAGTTCCGCAACAGCTGGAGGGGCCACAGGTTGAGCACCCATGTATTATCACAACAGTTTATGAAATGCAAAATTAAAAAAAAAAAAAATATATATATATATATAAAAGTTGAGGTTGCACCGAGTAAAAAGATACCCAACATGTTACGTAAAACCCCCAAACATTATATCTTTTCTGAAAGCACACACCCTAGAGCAGGGGTCTCCAAACTTTCTAAACAAAGGGCCAGTTTACTGTCCTTCAGACTTTAGGGGGGCCAGACTGTGGCCATCATGAGTAGAAATTGTCCCAGAATCAGTTGGAGTAAACAATGCCCCATTTTTGGCGTCAGTGAGACCAATAGTGCCCCATTGTTGAGGTTATTGGGGGTAATAGTGCCCCATCATTGTTGTCTTTGGGAGGAATGGTCCTCCATCATTGGTGTCTTTGGGCCTCATTGTTGGTGTCCTTGGAAGGAATGGTTCCCCCATCGTTGGTATTATTGGGCCCCATTGTTGGTGTCATTGGGTGGAACTGCGCCCCTTCGTTGGTGTCGGTAAATAAAATACTGCCCCAAGAGCCGGATAAAAGCAAGCAAAGGGCCACATTCGGCCCCTGGGCCGCAGTTTGGAGACCACTGCCCTAGAGAATAAAATAGTGGTAGTTCCAAGTCTTTAGGTCACACAACATTAGCGCAAAAGTTTATTAAATACAAAATGTCAGTAAAAAAAAATACACTTAAGTGAATTTTAAGGCACACAAACGCAAATACTACCAAGTTTTTGTTCTGTTATTTGGTACCTCAAAGTCATGAATCACCTTTTGTCCTTTTGTATTTTGCTCGTCCGTCCCCCCCCCCCCTTAACTATGGCACGCCCTCATGCCAAGTGGGGAACCCACACACCCCTGACATCACTGCTGGAGGGTTCTACCTAAAAGGGGCCTAGCACATGAAAACCTCACTTACTGTAACCTGACACCATTCTGGCACAGAGCCACCTAGTGGCAAAGTTGCTAACTGCACCTGCCTTCAATGTCCAGCCCTAGAACTATGGCACGCCCTCGTGCCATGGGTGAAATCCACACAACTCTGACATCACTGCAGGCGGCAGTGGCGGGCGGTGGATTTTTTATTTTTTTTGAGTGGCAGCAAACAGTATGCCACCCCAACCCCATTGCATATGCATGAATCTATCTATTGCATAAAGGGGTGGCCTGGAGAGAGGGGGCGGCGCTCGGACTCCCCTAATGGACGGGCCTGCCCCTGGTACTCTGAGTACAGGTCTTCCCATAATTCTCATCCCTGTGCACATGTAAGTGGTCCACTGTCTTGTGTGGATTTCCGCACAGAGCTTGAGGTACTGTAGCAGGCATCCCCTGCAATGTGCTTAGATTTACTACAATGTGTATTTCAAGATTCGTGCATTTCTGGACTGATGCCAAGAGTTACAATGTTTCTTCTTACATTAAAAGGAATGATTGTGTTACTTTAGCGGCAGGCTCTCTCACTAAACCCTCAACATCAGCATGTGTACCGTCATGCTTGTCTCAGCAGCTACAGAACACAAGCAGGTAAGATATATAGCTGATTCATAAACTATTGTGAGGGGGTTAGCTCGGTAGCGGGTGTGTGTGACGCCCTGGATGGGCTCCCCACACAAAAACAGGCCCAGCAGACGGAGGTTGTGGTTTTCAAGATCAAAAGGTGCGGTTTATTTCTCTATTTACAGTGACAAAAACACAGCAAAGCAAAAAGAAACATAAACAAAATAAATCCTGGTCAGCTTGACCTCTGACTAAACATGCAGGTTTCCCTAACTAACAACTGGGATCAGCCTGGTGCTGTCCTAGTCCCTAAGTCCCTGGTTTAGTAAATGTCCAAACAAATAGCCACACAGGCTTTGTCTCACCGCACAGGGGTTCACTCTCCCTAGACAGTCCACACAGGTCTGGTTCCAGGCATGAGCAAACACCTAATGAAGCTGGGAGTTTTTATAGAGGCCTTAAACGAGCTGACAAGCTTCAGCTGGTCTCATCAACTCCCTGCCTGCACGACGCCCAGCACTCTCCCTAGAGGTATGAATCATCCATGAGCCCACTAGCCTCAGCTGGGCTTCATCAACTCTCTCCCTAGTTGTATAAGTCGGCATAAAGCCTGAATCTGGGAGAAATATACCTACCCCCCTGGATGCAACCAGGTGACTTTACCTTCCTGCTGTCGCATACCCCCCCCTCTTGTTTTAACCTTGGGGTTGGAACACCAGCAATCAGGCATTCATGTACTCGAGACAAAGCATCCACATTCCCCATTTGAACGCCAGGGCGATGCTTTACTGTGAAGTTGAATTCCTGTAGGGCCAGGAACCACCTATTTACTCTTCTATTTGTCTCCTTGTTTTGAGCCATCCACTTTAACGGAGCGTGATCCGTAACCATGTCAAAGTGCCTACCTAGCAGATAGTACCGAAGGGAATCTAGAGCCCACTTCACCGCTAAACACTCCTTTTCAACCGTGGCGTAATTTACCTCATGGGACTTCAACTTCCTGCTGAGGTAAATGACTGGGTGCTCTTCCCCGTTCCAGACCTGGGACAATACTGCTCCTAACCCCACATCTGACGCATCACTTTGTACGACAAAGTCTTTAGAGAAGTCGGGTGAGTACAACACTGGCTGGCTACATAAGGCTTGTTTCAAGAATTGGAATGCTGCCTCAGCCTCGGGGGTCCATTTAATCATGACCGACCCTTTCCCTTTCGTCAGGTTGGTTAGCGGCACAGCCTTAGAAGCAAAGTGGGGAATGAAGCGCCGATAATAACCCGCGATTCCCAGAAAGGCTCGTACCTGCTTCTTGCTGTTGGGACGTGGCCAACTCTGGATGGCCTCGACTTTGTTGAGTTGGGGTTTTATTACTCCCCTGCCAATGGTGTACCCAAGATATTTGGCCTCCTCCTGCCCAATGGTACACTTCTTGGGGTTAGCCGTAAACCCCGCTTCCCGGATAGAGTCTAGGACTGCTTGCACTTTTGGCAGATGTGAGGCCCAATCTGTGCTATGGATAATTACGTCATCCAGGTAAGCCGCAGCATACTTCCGATGGGGCCTCAGTATCTGGTCCATTTTCCGCTGGAATGTGGCCGGCGCATTCTGTAACCCGAACGGCATTCTCTTATATTGGAACGCCCCGTCTGGGGTTACAAATGCGGTTTTCTCTTTGGCCGACTTGGCCAGGGGAATTTGCCAATACCCTTTTGTGAGGTCAAGAGTCGTCATGTATCGGGCTGTTCCCAGCCGGTCGATCAACTCATCTATACGTGGCATGGGGTAGGTGTCAAATTTTGTAACTTTGTTCAACTGACGAAAATCGTTACAAAATCGCCAGCTCCCATCCGGTTTAGGCACCAACACAATGGGACTAGACCAATCACTTTGGGACTCCTCTATCACCCCTAAGTTCAGCATTTTCTGTACTTCCTCCCGTATTGCCTCCCGTCGGGCCTCTGGGATCCGATAGGGTTTTAACTTCACCCTTTCACCGGGCGGGGTAATAATATCATGCTCTACCCCAGATGTTTGTCCCGGCAGCTCAGAGAACACCTCCTTGTTGCGAAGCACAAACTCCTTAACCTCCTGTTGTTGGGGTTGTGACAAGGTGGCTGCTATTCCAACCTCCGGAATCACGCAACCAGTTTGAGCTGGTGACCAAGTTTCTGCGACTAGGGACTCTCTATCCCTCCAGGCTTTCAACAGATTAACGTGATAGATCTGTTCGGGCTTTCGCCTTCCTGGTTGTCTGACCTTGTAATTCACTTCGCTCACTTTTTCCATTATCTCGTAGGGGCCTTGCCATTTGGCAAGGAATTTACTTTCAACCGTAGGGACAAGTACCAATATCCTATCCCCCGGGGAAAAGGTACGGGTCTTGGCTCCACGGTTGTACACTCTCTGCTGTGCCAACTGCGCTTGGGCCAAATGTTCCTTCACGATGGGCATTACCTGTGCAATTCGATCTTGCATCAGGGCGACATGCTCAATCACACTCCTGTGGGGAGAACTCTCACTTTCCCAAGTTTCCTTGGCAATATCCAACAGCCCTCTTGGGTGTCTCCCATACAGTAACTCAAAGGGGGAGAATCCCGTAGAGGATTGGGGCACCTCCCTAATAGCAAACATCAAATAAGGAAGTAGACAGTCCCAATCCTTTCCATCTCTATCCACCACTTTCTTCAACATTTGTTTTAGGGTTTTGTTGAATCTTTCAACCAGCCCATCGGTTTGGGGGTGATACACAGACGTACGCAATTGCGTCACTTTGAACAATTTACACAGCTCTTTCATAACCCGGGACATAAAGGGTGTACCTTGGTCCGTAAGCAGTTCTTTACAAATACCCACCCGGCTAAAAACAAGAGATAGCTCTTTGGCTATGGTTTTGGCCGAGGTATTTCGGAGAGGGATCGCTTCTGGATAACGGGTGGCATAGTCCATTATAACTAATATGTACTGGTGCCCCCTAGTGGACTTGATTATAGGACCTACCAAATCCATTGCGATCCTCTCAAACGGGACCTCAATGATGGGTAGAGGGACCAGCGGGCTACGGAAATGTGGCATCGGGGCCGACCTCTGACACACAGGGCAGGAGGAACAATAATTTTCTATGTCCTTCATCACCCCAGGCCAATAGAATCTCTGTAGTACCCTCTCTCGGGTTTTCTCTGTCCCCAGATGACCTCCAAGAATGTGCCCATGGGCCAACTCCAACACCAACTTCCTGTAAGGTTTGGGCACTACAAGCTGCTCAACGGTTTCTTCTGCCCTTTTTGCCACCCGATACAGTAGGTCCTTCTCTACGCTGAAGTATGGGTAAGTGCAGGTATGATCTGGGTTCACTAACTCGCCATCTATTTCCACTACGTTTTCCCGTGCCTTTATTAGGGCGGGGTCTTTTAACTGTTCTGTGGCAAAATTTTCCCTGTGAACCTCAAGATCAGAAAACTCCACAGACGGTAGGTTTTCGTCTGAGGAGGGGGGCTCCTCTCCAGTTTCTTGAGTCTCGCCTGCCAATACTGACAAGGGAAATTCTGGAGAGTCCTCACCACTCTCAGAGGAGTTCTGGCTATCACCTTCCTGGTACATAGGGGCACCAGTGGGGGGCTCAGGATCATCCCACAGTTCCCAGAACTTCGGAAAATCCCTTCCCACAATGGCATCATGCGGTAGTTGAGATACTAACCCCACTGGATGAGAGAGGGTACCTTTGGGGGTCTTGAAACACACTGTAGTCACTGGATACTCTCGGGTGTCCCCATGCACACAAATAACAGCTACCTTGCTATTCCCAGAGACCTCTGTTTTAACTAATTCAGCCTTTATCAGGGTCACAAGGCTACCTGAATCCAGTAATACCACAACATTTCTACCATTAATACACATTTTGCATAAATGTTTCTCAGTTCCCTGAATGGCAGTGCATGCGACTGTCGCACACAGCGACTGACGTCTGTCCGTCAGAAAGTCACATTGCATGGGTTCCTCCACAACCGGGCAATTTGCTGCAATATGTCCCGCTTGCCGGCAGCGGTAGCAAACAATCCTTTTGGCTGCCTCTTGAGCCCCCGACTTCCCAGGCTGTTCTCGCCAAACCCTGGGCAGAGCTCCCACCCTCTCACTCTCTCCATCCTCACCCCTTGGAATCATCTTATCCGCCCCTGGGGATGGTCTGGTCTTAGGGTGGAAAGTCCGAGAGTCTCTGGAAGAGGCCGTCAGGTTCTCTGCAGCCAAGTATCTCTCTACACGATCCACAAGTTTACCGGCCGTTTCTGGGTCTCCATGGCTTACCCACTTTTGAATGGCGGTAGGAAGAGCTCTCAAGAAACGATCCATCACAACACGTTCCACAATCTCCGGTGCGGACAAAGTCTCTGGCTGTAGCCACTTCCTGCTCAGGTGAATGAGATCATACATTTGAGACCTGGGGGGTTTTCCAAGCTGGAAAGTCCAGTTATGCACACGCTGAGCCCGGACAGCCAGGGTGACACCCAGCCTTGCCAATATTTCAGCTTTTAGCATCACATAGTCTTTTGCTTGGTCAGGCTCTAGGTCATAGTAAGCTTTCTGCGATTCACCAGTTAACAGAGGAGCCAGCAGTCCAGCCCACTGCTCCTCAGGCCACTTTTCTCTTTCAGCAGTCCTTTCAAATGTGGTCAAAAATACCTCTGGATCATCCTCTCCAGTCATTTTTGTCAATAAACGACTCACCCCAAAGGACGCGGTATTAGTGGGACGGCTTTCCTCACTGGTCTGCGGACGTTGCTGCATTACTGCTTCCATCTGTTGTTGTAGTCTCTGCTCTTGCTTCTGCAACAGGTCTATGAAGCGGGCCTCAGATTGCTGCTGGGCTTGTTGCTGGGCTGCGAAGCTCTGTTGTTGAGCTGCAAGGCTCTTTTGCAAACCTGCATTTGTCTGCTGTTGATTGGCATTTGCTAGAGCCAGCTGTTTCAGTATCTCCTCCATGCTGGCTTAAAAAAAAACTGCCCGCATTCTCCACCAACTGTGAGGGGGTTAGCTCGGTAGCGGGTGTGTGTGACGCCCTGGATGGGCTCCCCACACAAAAACAGGCCCAGCAGACGGAGGTTGTGGTTTTCAAGATCAAAAGGTGCGGTTTATTTCTCTATTTACAGTGACAAAAACACAGCAAAGCAAAAAGAAACATAAACAAAATAAATCCTGGTCAGCTTGACCTCTGACTAAACATGCAGGTTTCCCTAACTAACAACTGGGATCAGCCTGGTGCTGTCCTAGTCCCTAAGTCCCTGGTTTAGTAAATGTCCAAACAAATAGCCACACAGGCTTTGTCTCACCGCACAGGGGTTCACTCTCCCTAGACAGTCCACACAGGTCTGGTTCCAGGCATGAGCAAACACCTAATGAAGCTGGGAGTTTTTATAGAGGCCTTAAACGAGCTGACAAGCTTCAGCTGGTCTCATCAACTCCCTGCCTGCACGACGCCCAGCACTCTCCCTAGAGGTATGAATCATCCATGAGCCCACTAGCCTCAGCTGGGCTTCATCAACTCTCTCCCTAGTTGTATAAGTCGGCATAAAGCCTGAATCTGGGAGAAATATACCTACCCCCCTGGATGCAACCAGGTGACTTTACCTTCCTGCTGTCACACTATATATATTTTTTTATTATGCCCTTAAAGACCTATTTAGTGGGTTGTGTAGAAAACACCAAACCCTCCAGGCTTTGGCACAAGCAGTGGTGGCTGGTGCTCAGAATTTTTTGGGGGACGCAAACAAACTGAAAAAGGCTGGAAAAATAAATCAAACTCTGCCACCGTGCCCATCAAGCGCAGCCACTGTGCCCATCAAACGCAGCCATTGTGCCCATCAAACGCAGCCACTGTGCCCATCAAACGCAGCCACTGTGCCCATCAAACGCAGCCACTGTGCCCATCAAACGCAACCACTGTGCCATCAAATGCAGCCACTGTGCCATCAAACGCTGCCATTGTGCCCATCAAATGCTGCCAGTATGCCCATTAAATGCTGCCACTGTGCCCATCAAATGCTGCCAGTGTGCCCATCAAATGCTGCCTGTGTGCCCATCAAAAGCTGCCACTGTGCCTATCAAACACAGCCACTGTGCCCATCAAACGCAGCCACTGTGCCATCAAACGCAGCCACTGTGCCATCAAATGCAGCCACTGTGCACATCAAACGCAGCCACTGTGCCATCAAACACTGCCACTGTGCCCATCAAATGCTGCCAGTGTGCCCATTGCTGCCACTGTGCCATCAAATGCTGCCAGTGTGCCCATCAAATGCTGCCACAGTGCCCATCAAATGCAGCCACAGTGCCTATCAATTGCAGCCACTGTGCCATCAAACACTGCCACTGTGCCCATCAAATGCTGCCAGTGTGCCCATTGCTGCCACTGTGCCATCAAATGCTGCCACTGTGCCCATCAAATGCTGCCACTGTGCCATCGAATTCCGCCAGTGGGATCCCCCACCCGCTCGCCGTCTGCCCGGCACTTACCCTGTCTTGGTGGGGCAGCGGGATCCTCCATGGGTCTCCTGCCGTCCTCTTCTCTTGATAGGCGTCCAATAGCGGCGCCTGTCATTTCAGCCAATCAGGTGACGGGTAACAGACCCGAGCACCTGATTGGTGGAGAGGCGGTTCAATGTTAGGAAAGTGAATATTCATTCGCTTTTCTAACACACCTGAGTGAACTGCGAGCGCCAAGCATGGCGCTCGCATTTCACCTATTTTGAAGCCTATGGCTCTAATCAGGTGCTTTAAAAACACCCCCGCCGCTGTAATTCAGGCGCCCGGCGCCCGAAAAGGGGGTGGCAGCGACGCCCATGGATAGATTCATGCAATGCATGAATCTATCTATTGGTCATAGAGGGAGTGGCTGAAGAGAGGGAGCAGCGCCCGTGCGCCCTTATGGATGCACCGCCACTGGCAGTAGGGCTCTAAAAGGGCCTACCACCTGAAGACCTCACTTACTGTAACCAGACACTATTCTGGTACAGAGCCACCTAGTGGCAAAGTTGCTAACTGCACCCGCCTACAATTTCCGCCCCTTTAACTATGGCACGCCCTCGGGCCAAAGGGGAAACCCACACACCCCTGACATCACTGCAGGAGGGCTCTACCTAAAAGGGGCCTAGAACCTAAAGACCTTACTTACTGCAACATGACACCATTCTGGTACAGAGCCACCTAGTGTCAAAGTTTCTAACTGCACCTGCCTTCTTTCCCCCCCTTTAACTATGGCACGTCCTCATGCCAAGAGGGGAATCCACACACCCCTGGCATCACTGCAGGAGGGCTCTACCCTAAAGGGGCCTAGCACAAGAAGACCTCACTTACTGTAACCAGACATTATTCTATTACAGAGCCACTTAGGGTCAAAGTAGCTAACTTCACCTGCCTACAATTCTCCCCCTTTAACTATGGCACACCCTTGTGCCCCGAGGGGAGCCCACACACCCCTGGCATTACTGCAGGAGGGTTCTACTTTAAAGGGCCTAGCACTTGAAAACCTCACTTACTGTAACCTGACACCATTCTGGTACAGAGCCATCTAGTTGCAAAGTTGCTAACTGCACCCGCCTACAATTTCCGCCCCTTTAACTATGGCACGCCCTTGTGCCAAGGAGGAAACCCACACACCCCTGACATCACTGCAGGAGGGCTCTATCCTAAAAGGGTCTAGCATCTGAAGACCTCACTTACTGTAACATGACACCATTCTGGTACAGAGCCACCTAGTGGCAACGTTGCTAACTGCACCTGCATACAGTCCCCCCCTCCCCCTTTAACTATGGCACGTCCTAATGCCAAGAGGGGAACCCACATACCCCTGGCATCACTGCAGGAGGGCTCTACCCTAAAAGGAGCTAGCACAGGAAGACCTCACTTACTATAACCAGACATTATTCTGGTACAGAGCCACCTAGTGGCAAAAGTAGCTAACAGCACCTGCCTACACGCTGCCCAAAAGACATGATATGAACAAACCCTAAAAAAGGCAGAATCCCAATTAAAAATGAAAATCTTTTGTAAGCAAAAGAGGAAAAAAATGGGTTACACTCTCAAGCCAAAAATAATGATGTACTGTATATGATGTGTTGCATTTATACTGTATGTATCTGTATCTCTCCTCGCAGGAGCAGGGCCACCTAGTGGCAAAGTTGTTAACTGCACCCACCTACAATTTCTGCCCCTTTAACTACACCTGCCTACAGCCCCCCCCCGCCCCTTTAACTATGGCACGACCTCATATCAAGAGGGGAACCCACACACCCCTGACATCACTGCAGGAGGGCTCTACCCTAAAAGGGTCTAGCATCTGAAGACCTTACTTACTGCAACATGACACCATTCTGGTACAGAGCCACCTAGTTGCAAAGTTGCTAACTGCACCTGCCTACAATTTCCGTTCTTTAACTTTGGCACGCCCTTTGTGCCAAGGAGGAAACCCACACACCCCTAACATCACTGCAGGAGGGCTCTACCTAAAAGGGGCCTAGCACCTAAAGACCTTACTTACTGCAACATGACACCATTCTGGTACAGAGCCACCTAGGGGGAAAGATGCTAACTGCACCTGCCTACATGCTGCTCAAAAGACATGATATGAACAACCCCTAAAAAGGCAGAATCCCAATTAAAAATCTTTTGTAAGTAGAAGAGGAAAAAAATGGGTTACACTCTCAAGCCAAAAATAATGATGTACTGTATATGTTATGTTGCATTTATATTGTATGTATCTCTGCTGGCAGGAGCAGGGCTCCTCTAACCCTCTTGTTTTGAATTGTACTGTTGGTGTATTGTCCCCCCTCTACATTGTAAAGCGCTGAGCAAACTCTTGGCGCTATATAAATCCTGTATAATAATAATGTTAAAGTCCTTTAGGTGCAGCCAGATTCCAGAATTCTCAGTTTTGGTTAAATTTTGCTCAAGGCCGTCGGTAAATAACGGTAAAAACCTACTGAGCCGCTTCACACTCCTGTTTCGCAGGGCCTGCGGCTCCGACTTCCCGCCAGGGCTAACGCTTTTCCCGATCGAGCCAAACTCCTGCCAAAGGTGTGAAAACACTTTGCGATCACCTCGCTAACAAGTAGTCAGCGGGGAACCCTGGCGTGTCAGCAAAAGGTTTTCAGAAACACAAACGGCGACCTTCCCGAGGTCATTGCAGAACGCAAGCCGTAACGTGGCTCTCGCCGGTCGATACCTCGTGGCGTGTTTTCGAGAGCTAACGCCGCAAAACAATCCATTAGTCCTTCTAAGGAAATGTTATTATTTCCCTCGACCTCTCGCGTTCCAGCGCTCAGAATTACATCGTTTTTTTTTTTCCTTAAAAACCTTTGACCTCGCCGGACGCGTTCTTTTTTATTTTTACCCTACCCATGCCTTTACATCTGAGCCGGATTAAAAGTAATTACGTTTTTTTATTTTTTTCCTTTCCTTTCCTTACGGCTACATTGATCTTAACTGGATGCGACGACTCGGAGGAATCAAAGTTCTCTTTTTTTTTTTTATGAAAAAGAAAAAAAGTTCCGTTCAAAAGCTTGATGAATTCCGTGTGTGTATTTAATAAATAATTCAGCGGAATACAAAACAAGCCGCCTCGCTGTAACAAGCTGTTTGTGATATTGAGATTTAAAATGCTAAACAACATTTAGAGACAGAAAGCTGTCAGCGGGCCGACGTCATCGGCAGGTACAACAGATGCAATGGGCCCCCCCCCTCCCCCTCCCTTTCCTGAAATTGGTATTGTCTGCCATTTCCCGGGCATTATTGTCCGGTGCCACGGACGTTGCCGACTGTCTCTGCGGTCCGACGGAAAGGTTACATTTGTTGTTCTACAATATCACCTCTAGGTAGAATTTTTATTCCAAGCCAAATAACCTTTAATTCCACCCCTCCAGCCCCTTCCAAAGAGCAGGTCT
The DNA here is from genome assembly GCA_029206835.1 of Rana muscosa. Lineage (NCBI taxonomy): Eukaryota > Metazoa > Chordata > Amphibia > Anura > Ranidae > Rana > Rana muscosa. The sequence continues at coordinate 24,224,585 of CM055120.1, read as the reverse complement.
CAAAATAGACGCGGCGGCGGCGGGGCGTCCATTATGACTTGCTGCACGATGATTGTGCACTTCTTCACTTTCCCCAACGTTTTGGCATTTTCCAAAAACGGAGTGGTCGATCAGCTTGGATACAATGTACACTATATTGTCAAAAGTATTGGGACACCTGCCTTTACACGCACATGAACTTTAACGGCATCCCAGTCTTAAGCCCCGTACACACGGCCGAGAATCTCGTCAGGAAAAAACACGTCGTTTTTCCTGATGAGATTCTTGACAAGAATCTTGTCCCGGCCGAGTGTACACACGCTCCATTCAAAAGAACCGTCGTTCTTTTGAATGGAACGAACACGGTGACGTCATCGACTACGACGAGCGTGCGCTCGTCACATTCGATGCCGCCGCCGCCATCTTGCTACACCCTACGTATGCTTAGGAAGCTACCGCGCATGCGTCAAAGTCATTTTGAGCATGCGCGGGTTTCCACGGCGACAGGTAAGTGTACACACACTCGGGTTTCTCGTCGGGAAACAGGCCGACGAGAAAATAGAGAGCAGGTTCTCTATTTTTCTCATTGAGATTCTGGGCAGTTTTCTTGATGAGAAACCTGAAAGCCTCGTACACACGGCCGGTTTTCTTGGCAAGAAAGCTCTGCCAGCAATTTTCTTGTCGTTTCTTGACGAGAAAACCGGCCGTGTGTACGAGGCTTTAGTCCGTAGGGTTCAATATTAGACTTTTCGAATTCAAATAGGTTTTCAATTTCCAAAGAGAATAAAATAGAATAGAAAAAAAATATATATATTTTATTCTACCCTATTCCTTTATTTTCTATTCTATTTTATTCTCTTTGGAAACTGGAGAACTATTTGAATTCAAAAAGTTTTCTAAATCGAACTTTAACGGCATCCCAGTCTTAGTCCGTAGGGTTCAATATTAGACATGTGCAGAACGAAAAAATTAGTTTTGTTTCGATTCCTTATTTACATAAATTTGTTTTCGTGATTCGTTTCGTTTATTCGTTTTCAGATTGACATGAAAAAATTTCGAATCAATTTTGAATCGTTTTCGCATTCGAAAAGTTTTCTAATTCGAAAAGTTTTCCAATTTCCAAAAAGAATAAAATAGAATAGAAAAAATATATATATTTTATTCTACCCTATTCCTTTATTTTCTATTCTATTTTATTCTCTTTGGAAATTGGAAAACTATTCGAATTCTAAAAGTTTTCTAAATCGAATTTGAAAAGTATTCGAAAAGTATTTGAATTCTAATTTCTTTATTTCGGACTTGTTTAAATTCGGTACCATTCTAATTTGGTACGAAACAAACCGCACATGTCTATTCAATATTGAGTTGGCCCACCCTTTGCAGCTAAAACAGCTTCAACTCTTCTGGGAAGGCCGTCCACAAGGTTTAGGAGGGTGTCTATGGGAATGTTTGACCATTCTTCCAGAAGCGCATTTGTGAGGTCAGGCACTGATGTTGGATGAAAAGGCCTGGCTCACAGTCTGCGCTCTAATTCATCCCAAAGGTGTTCTATCGGGTTGAGGTCAGGATTCTGTGCAGGCCAGTCAAGTTCCTCCACCCCAAACTCACTCATCCATGTCTTTATGGACCTTGCTTTGTGCACTGGTGCGCAGTCATGTTGGAACAGGAAGGGCCCCCCCCCCAAACTGTTCCCACAAAGTTGGGGGCATGAAATTGTCCAAAATGTCTTGGTATGCTCATGCCTTAAGGCCCCTTTCACACAATCGGCCCGATTGGGCCACCCATTGACTTCTATGGGCAAGCGGATGTCAGCGGACATGTGTCCGCTGACACCCCCGTGCCATCCAATCCGACAAGATCCGTTCAAAACAGACAGATGGTGATACGTTCGCCATCCGTCTAGCGGATCAGATGAAATGGACAGGCGGTCCATTTTCATCCGATCTCCCCATAGAGGACAGCGGGGCTCAGGCAGGTCGGTCTCTGCACAGTGAGTGGAGACAGACCTGTCATATGCCTGTTTAGCTAAGTTAGCGGAGTCTTTTTTTATTAATTCACTCCGTGTGAACCCAGCTTTAAGAGTTCCCTACACTGGAATTAAGGGGCCAAGTCCAACCCCTGAAAAACAACCCCAAACCATAATCCCCCCTCCACCAAATGATTTGGACCAGTGCACAAAGCAAGGTCCATAGAGACATGAGGGCATTGTTTACAAGGATAATCACTCAGTGCCCTGGTTATCTGGGCAGCCCCATCAGTGCCAATCAGTGCCCATCAGTGCCGCCTCATTAGTGCAGGCTCCTCAGTGCCCATCAGTGCAGGCCTCTTAGTGCAGCCTCCTCAGTGCCCATCAGTGCAGCCTTATCAGTGCAGGCTCCTCAGTGCCCATCAGTGCAGCCTTATCAGTGCAACCTCATCAGTGCAGGCTCCTTAGTGCCCATCAGTGCAGCCTCATCAGTGCAACCTCATCAGTGCAGGCTCCTTAGTGCCCATCAGTGCAGCCTCATCAGTGCAGGCTCTCAGTGCCCATCAGTGCAGCCTCATCAGTGCAGGCTCCTCAGTGCAGTCCCCTCAGTGCCCATCAGTGCAGTCTCATTAGTGCCCATCAAAACTTTTTTTTTTAACATTTTCAGTCTTTTTTCATTTATTTAAAAAAATCCCAGTGGTAATCAAATACCACCAAAAGAAAGCTCTATGGCCTCGTACACACGGCCGATTTTCTCGGCAAGAACCAGCAAGAAACTTGCTGGCAGAGAGGTCTTGCCGAGTAAATCGGTCGTGTGTACGCGGCTATCGGGTTTCTCGTCGAGAAAACCGACAAGTAACCTCGACGAGAAAATAGAGAACCTGCTCTCTATTTTCTCGTTGAGATTCTCCTCGGCATGTTTCTCGACGAGAAAAGTGAGTGTGTGTACCTGTCCGCCGGGAAGCCCACGCATGTTCGAAATGAATTCGACGCATGCGCGGTAGCTTCCTAGGCATACGTAGGGTATACCAAGATGGCGGCGACGGCATTGAATGTGACGAGCGCATGCTCGTCGTAGTCGATGACGTCACCGCGTACGCTCCATTCAAAGAACCGCGGGTTCTTTGAAACGAGCGTGTGTACACTCGGCCGGGACAAGTTTCTTGTCCAGGAATCTCGTCGAAAAAAAAACAACATGTTTTTTTCGACGAGAATCTCGGCCGTGTGTACGAGGCCTATCTGTCTCAAAAAATTGATAAAAATGTCATATGAGTACCGTGTTGCATGACCGCGCAGTCGTCATTCAAAATGTGACAGCGCTCAAAGCTGAAAATTGGCCTGGGCAGGAAGAGGATGAAAGTTCCCAGTCTTTAAATGGTTAAGGTGGGCAATTGGGGCAACAAAACTGCAGCTCAATCACCTCTTTTTTTATTTTTTTTACTGCCCCTCCAGCCACAAGTGTAAATTAGGCCCAGGGAAGGCAGAAAGGGGATAAAATGTGGCTACAGAACGGCAGCAAAGCAAATGAAAGCAAACTTATCCTAAAATATTTTATCAGACAGGAGAAGAGTAAGAAAGATGGCTGCGCGGTGACACCACAGGGCACATTCATACCGCGGCACAGACGGCCATTACTCCTGAATATTACTTATCCCTAAAGGATGTTCTGGAAGGTGGCGGCACTGAGCGGGAGAGATCCATCATTTCCTGTTATTGTAAGGAAGTCCAAACACGCCGATCTGTTTTCTATGAGGAATCAGTCACCCTCCCCCTCCCCCCACCATTACCGTTTACTGATCAGACGATCGTCAGTCCTGGGAGACGAGGCTCATTCCTTACAGAGTCCCGGCGCTGTCAGGGGCCCCAGCGCTCGTTCATAACTGTCTTATAACTGTCCATCCCGGACAGATATAAAGAAATATAATTCATACCAGCTTACAGGCAGTGCAGAAACAGCAATTTTTTTTTTTTATCATATTAAAAAGATTTTAAGGTAATTGAAAGCTCCGCCCCCAATAAAGTGGCCCTATCATCACCTTAATTGCATGCAGACTAGGTAATGCATTTGAATAGGGAGAGAGGAGCTCCCGGGGTCCAGAGTGATGCCACACTTGATGGAAGGATTACAATATTTTATCTAAAATAACAGTTTTATGACTGTACAGATAAAGTTGATGCATTTCGGGGGATAAGCCTCCCTCTTCTTCGGGGGCTAGCATACAAACATAAAAACAATTGTAGCACCCTCTACCAGGGCCGGATTTCCCACAAGGCCAACGAGGCCAGGCCTTGGGGCGGCACTGTGTGCAGGGGCGGCGCGGCGGAGGAGACAAGTCCTCCTAAATTCATTTCCTGTGTCCCCGGCCGCCCGAAGCCCTGGCCGCCATTTTTCAATGTCCGGCACCCTGTGATTGGGCCATGGGGGTCATGTGCGGCGTGGGGCTGGCCTGTCCGTGATCCTCAACTCTCGCCTCTGCACATGACCTCCATACACCCAATCACAGTGCACCGGACACTGAACAAACATGGCGGCCGCCTCCTCCTATCCTCCGGACCGATGTCCATGATGCAGGACAAGCAGGTGAGGAGGAACACAGACTGGGGAGAGAGGCAGAGAGAGAAACGGAGGCAGAGACAGAGCGGCAGAGGAAAAGAGAGAGTAAGGCAAAGAGACAGAGTCAGAGTGAGAGACAGAGGCACAGAGTGAGAGACAGAGGCACAGAGTGAGAGACAGAGGCACAGAGCGAGAGACAGAGGCACTGAGAGCGAAAGAGACAGAGGCAAAGAGAGAGAGAGAGACAGAGGCACTGAGAGAGAGAGAGAGACACAAACAGAGGCGCTGAGAGGGAGAGAGAGAGGCACTGAGAGAGAGAGAGAGACATAGGCAAATATAGAGAGACAGACGCAAAGGGAGAGAAAAACAGAGGCAAAGAGAGAGAGACAGAAAGAGAGAGGCAGAGAGAGAGAGAGAGGCAAAGAGAGAGAGAGAGGCAAAGAGAGATAGAGAGGCAAAGAGAGAGAGAGAGACAGAGGCAAAGAGAGAGAGAGAGAGACAGAGGCTAAGAGAGACAGAGGCAAAGAGAGAGACGGGGGCAGAGAGTGAGAGACGGGGGCAGAGAGTGAGAGATGGGGGCAGAGAGTGAAGTGAGAGACGGGCAGAGAGTGGCAGAGAGAGGGAGAGTGGCAGAGGCAGAGAGTGGCAGAGAGTGAGTTACAGTAGGCAGGACAGTATAGTGGTCAGTGTAGTGTAGTGGACGGTATAGTATAGTGGTCAGTATAGTGTAGTGTATAGTATAGTGATCAGGGTAGTGGACAGTATAGTATAGTGGTCAGTGTAGTGTAGTGTATAGTATAGTGATCAGGGTAGTGGACAGTATAGTATAGTGGTCAGTGTAGTGTAGTGTATAGTATAGTGGTCAGGGTAGTGGACAGTATAGTATAGTGGTCAGTGTAGTGTAGTGTATAGTATAGTGGTCAGGGTAGGGGACAGTATAGTATAGTGGTCAGTGTAGTGTAGTGTATAGTATAGTGGTCAGTGTAGTGGACAGTATAGTATAGTGGTCAGTGTAGTGTAGTGTATAGTATAGTGGTCAGTGTAGTGTAGTGGACAATATAGTATAGTGGTCAGTATAGTGTAGTGTATAGTATAGTGATCAGGGTAGTGGACAGTATAGTATAGTGGTCAGTGTAGTGTAGTGTATAGTATAGTGGTCAGGGTAGTGGACAGTATAGTATAGTGGTCAGTGTAGTGTAGTGTATAGTATAGTGATCAGGGTAGTGGACAGTATAGTATAGTGGTCAGTGTAGTGTAGTGTATAGTATAGTGGTCAGGGTAGTGGACAGTATAGTATAGTGGTCAGTGTAGTGTAGTGTATAGTATAGTGGTCAGGGTAGGGGACAGTATAGTATAGTGGTCAGTGTAGTGTAGTGTATAGTATAGTGGTCAGTGTAGTGGACAGTATAGTATAGTGGTCAGTGTAGTGTAGTGTATAGTATAGTGGTCAGTGTAGTGTAGTGGACAATATAGTATAGTGGTCAGTATAGTGTAGTGTATAGTATAGTGATCAGGGTAGTGGACAGTATAGTATAGTGGTCAGTGTAGTGTAGTGTATAGTATAGTGGTCAGGGTAGTGGACAGTATAGTATAGTGGTCAGTGTAGTGTAGTGTATAGTATAGTGGTCAGGGTAGTGGACAGTATAGTATAGTGGTCAGTGTAGTGTAGTGTATAGTATAGTGGTCAGTGTAGTGTAGTGAACAATATAGTATAGTGGTCAGTATAGGTATCAGATAGGTCAGTGTTGGAATCAGGTAGGTAAGTACTATTGTATTTGAAGGGACTCAGGGAGTGCTAGAAGTCTGCAGGTTAGGGGGGCGCAAATTACTTGCCTTGCCCTGGGTGCTGACAACCCACGCTACGCCACTGGGCGGCGGAGAGAGATTACATCATCTCTCATTGCCCGCACTGCTGTTCCAACTTCCGCCCTTACTTACAGGGCCGCGAAGGCTGCGCGACATCACACAGAAGAGAGAGAATGACGTCATCTCTCACCGCCCGCCCTCACTCTCATCTCTCACTCGAGTCTCATGTGCCTCTGTTTCACGGTTCACCTGCAGCTAGTTTTCCCACGCGGGAGAGGAGAGGCTGACAGCTACAGTACTCTGCAATGCTGGGGGGGGGGGGGAGGGAGGCAGCGTGGCAAGTGACATCCCCATCTGGTGGCAGGCAGCGTGGCAAGTGACATTCCCATCTGGTGGCAGGCAGCGTGGCAAGTGACATTCCCATCTGGTGGCAGGCAGCGTGGCAAGTGACATTCCCATCTGGTGGCAGGCAGCGTGGCAAGTGACATTCCTATCTGGTGGCAGGCAGCGTGGCAAGTGACATTCCCATCTGGTGGCAGGCAGCGTGGCAAGTGACATTCCCATCTGGTGGCAGGCAGAGTGGCAAGTGACATTCCTATCTGGTGGCAGGCAGCGTGGCAAGTGACATTCCTATCTGGTGGCAGGCAGCGTGGCAAGTGACATTCCCATCTGGTGGCAGGCAGTGTGGCAAGTGACATTCCCATCTGGTGGCAGGCAGTGTGGCAAGTGACATTCCCATTTGGTGGCAGGCAGCGTGGCAAGTGACATTCCCATCTGGTGGCAGGCAGTGTGGCAAGTGACATTCCCATCTGGTGGCAGGCAGCGTGGCAAGTGACATTCCCATTTGGTGGCAGGCAGCGTGGCAAGTGACATTCCCATCTGGTGGCAGGCAGCGTGGCAAGTGACATTCCCATCTGGTGGCAGGCAGCGTGGCAAGTGATATTCCCATCTGGTGGCAGGCAGTGTGGCAAATGACATTCCCATCTGGTGGCAGGCAGCGTGGCAAGTGATATTCCCATCTGGTGGCAGGCAGTGTGGCAAATGACATTCCCATCTGGTGGCAGGCAGTGTGGCAAGTGACATTCCCATCTGGTGGCCGGCAGCGTGGCAAGTGACATTCCCATCTGGTGACAGGCAGTGTGGCAAGTGACATCCCCATCTGGTGGCAGGCAGTGTGGCAAGTGACATTCCTATCTGGTGACAAGCGACGGTGTCAAGTGACACGCTCAGGGCTCCCACTCATTCTGCTTTATGGTGATTTTAACTATTTCATTTTATATTACAATATAATGATAGAAATAATGCATTTCAATCATCCAGACACCATAACAAGTATGGTGCCGGAAAGATTGAAGCACTAACACAGCCATTGTCTGCGAAAAATCGATCACCCCCCCCCAATGTGATGGTGGGGGGGCGGCATTGAAGGACCCAGCCTTGGGGCGGCAAAGGGAGTAAATCCGGGCCTGCCCTCTACTTAGGTAGGTGCTAGAGCAGGATATTTCCCGCATGTGTGCAAATGTGGCAACGTTTTGGGACTTCCATGCTTCCTGTATTTGTGCATTGGTCAGGAAAACCCCAATGCTTGTGCAGATGTACATGGCCATCCATGGGATGGGGAAATTGCATATTTCATATTTCCTTATTAAAGTTGTCTCACAATATCTAAGAAAAGCCTCTAATATCCTGGCTACCTTAGCTCACTTCATACCAAAGGAATATCATTACAAACTGACCAAGTCCTTAAATGGTCATATTGTTGCTTGCAGTGGGAGTTGACCATTTCCTTACATTCAAGTCCTATATACACTACAGCTAGAATTTGTAATAGGGAGTTATGAATATTTATTCTGCCTTGACAAATCACTGCAAGTTTTTTGCCAGTGATATGGGCTTGGAAAGAGGATACTGTAACTATTTGGGGGAGAGCTTCTAGAAGGATTCTTGGCTCCCAGGCTCTGACTGGTGAGGATGTATGGGTTAAGGGTCCAGCCCCCCCTATGGGTTAAGGGTCCAGCCCCCCCCTATGGGTTAAGGGTCCAGCCCCCCCTATGGGTTAAGGGTCCAGCCCCCCCTATGGGTTAAGGGTTCAGCCCCCCCCCCCAGGCCTAATGCCTAAAGCCTGGGTAGGTTGAAGCTCCAGAGAGGTCCAGTATTTGCCTCCTAGGCCTTTTTGTCTGGGGGAAGAAGATGAAGATAAAATAATTCTGGTAGAGTATTTTCCTACCTGGGCTTAAATTTCCACAACTGGCATGTACGAGAAGTCTGAAGGTTCTAAGCCTGGTCTGTGGCAGAGGCCAAAGATAACTAAAACTCACCCATCTGGGGATACAGAGTTTATACTGACCTGTGTCAGGGGCATAGAGATACTGGAGCAGTGATGGGGAACCTTGGCACCCCAGATGTTTTGGAACTACATTTCCCATGATGCTCAACTACACTACAGAGTGCATGCGCATCATGGGAAATGTAGTTCCAAAACATCTGGGGTGCCAAGGTTCCCCATCACTGTACTAGAGAAAATAGAGTCACGAGCCATTTTATGATTACATAAGGCCCGATATATTTTTGGTGTTTTTTGGTATCCTGTAGCCAGCCTCCACCCAGACCAGCCTATCTCAACCATTTTACCTCTGAGAGGAACCCTTAAAATAATTTTTAGGTCTGCTTTACATTGGTGGCCAATGTTCCCCTTACAATGGTGGTCAGAATGCCACCTTTATGGTCAACCAAAAAGACCATTGGTGTCCTGCTGGCTCTGCCAAGTGGCATTGCAGGCACCTTTAAATGGGAGGTCAGTCAGCCACAGCTCAAGGAACCTCTAGCAACCTCTGAAGAAACCCTAGTTGACAATTGCTGCCCAAGACAACTGAGCCAATAAAATTTGCAAAAGAAGATTGGAGACCCGAGAGTGGTGCTAAAGAGGTTGGGGGATGGGGGTAGGGCTTGGGTGCTCTCGATCTGTGGTCCTATTCCTGATGTTCCAGGTGGATGTGGTTTGGAGGGAACTTTTTATTGGTTAAAGTGGAACTTTAGTCCTAAGTTTTAAAATGGGCAGACAGGCAGAGATTTTAATTCAGAAGAGTCATGCTTTGTCTCTTCTGTATTAAAGTTACTCACCTGCCTATCCGCCGCTTTACAGTGTGCTGCGCACGCATGTGCAGGAGTGACGTCCTCCATGCCCAGGCAATACCAGCGACTGGCGATCGAGACCCGAAAACCGGCCCTCGAAGGAGTCAGCAGCCGGGCAGGGAAGTCAGCAGCCGGGCAGGGAAGCAGGGAAGTCAGCAGCCGGGCAGGGAAGCAGGGAAGCAGAGAAGTCAGCAGCTAAGCAGGGAAGTCAGCAGCTGGGCAGGGAAGCAGGGAAGTCAGCAGCCGGGCAGGGAAGTCAGCAGCTGGGCAGGGAAGCAGGGAAGTCAGCAGCTGGGCAGGGAAGCAGGGAAGCAGGGAAGTCAGCAGCTGGGCAGGGAAGCAGGGAAGTCAGCAGCTGGGCAGGGAAGCAGGGAAGCAGGGAAGTCAGCAGCTGGGCAGGGAAGCAGGGAAGTCAGCAGCTGGGCAGGGAAGCAGGGAAGTCAGCAGCTGGGCAGGGAAGCAGGGAAGTCAGCAGCCAGGCAGGGAAGCAGGGAAGTCAGCAGCCGGGCAGGGAAGCAGGGAAGTCAGAAGCCAGGCAGTGAAGCAGGGAAATTAGCAGCTGGGCAGGGAAGCAGGGAAGTCAGCAGCTGGGCAGGGAAGCAGGGAAGTCAGCAGCCGGGCAGGGAAGCAGGGAAGTCAGCAGCTGGGCAGGGAAGCAGGGAAGTCAGCAGCCGGGCAGGGAAGCAGGGAAGTCAGCAGCCGGGCAGGGAAGCAGGGAAGTCAGCAGCCGGGCAGGGAAGCAGGGAAGTCAGCAGCCGGGCAGGGAAGCAGGGAAGTCAGCAGCTGGGCAGGGAAGCAGGGAAGTCAGCAGCCGGGCAGGGAAGCAGGGAAGTCAGCAGCTGGGCAGGGAAGCAGGGAAGTCAGCAGCCGAGCAGGGAAGCAGGGAAGTCAGCAGCCGGGCAGTGAAGCAGGGAAGTCAGCAGCTGGGCAGGGAAGCAGGGAAGTCAGCAGCTGGGCAGGGAAGCAGGGAAGCTTGGGGATGCCGCATCGTTGGATCCTAGGTGAGTATTGTTCCGCATTAAGCTCATGGGTTTATTTATGCGTTTATTTATGAAAGATTCACTGGGACCCAAGAAAGTGTCAATGGCATTTGCACAGTCACATTCACCCTATTTACAACAACACAAATGTGGATCAGCGAATGCAGCAGCCAATGAATGTCTTTGAATGTCAGGGTTATAGTAAGTTGCAAAAGCAGGCCATTTTGCCAGCAGTAGGAGCTCTCCGTAGTGCTGAAACTGGGTTTATATACCATTTCAGCATTGGGACAGCACCCTGCCCCAGGACTCCTCTCAAGAACCTTCAACCCAATGCAAGCAGTGGGCTGACTCTTGGGAGGAGTTATTCAAATATCAAAATGCCTTGATGGGTGGATCCTTGATGGGTGTATCATCCACTTGTTGAAGGAGGCAGGCAGTGACCAAGCCAATATCACTCTGCAGGCAGCAGCAGGGACTGTGAGCTGGGACTTCATTATCTGCAAATGCAGCACTTGCTATTGTGTACATCTGCCTGAGTGCTGAAAAAGGGAAAAATAAGTCCCTCTGTCTACACGTCCCCTCTGGGTGAAAAGATGGGGGCCCCCCCAGCCCAGAGAATATGAATTGCCACCTGGGAGCCACGGGGGAACAACATTATTGCTCACCGTATGTATGGAACATGTACTCATGAAACTTGAAGCTGCTGGCTGGCCGGGCCCCCCTGTTAAGTGATGGGGCTCGGGCCCCCTACAGGAGACCCGGTGGTACCCCCTACAGGAGACCCAGTGGTACCCCCTTATTGGCGGCCCTGGGTGGTTGTCAGTCTATACGCAGGGGTCTCAAACTGGTGGCCCTCCAGCTGTTGCGAAACTACAAGTCCCATCATGCCTCTGCCTATGGGTGTCATGCTTGTAACTGTCAGCCTTGCAATGCCTCATGGGACTTGTAGTTTTGAACAGCTGGAGGGCCACCAGTTTAGGACCCCTGGTCTAGAGGAATAGGTGTTCCTAGACAGCCTGTATTTGCATGCTGACTACCCTAACTCTCAAATGCAATGCTGACCCTCCATGATTGGAAGAACTGAAATCCAATGAATCTAAGCTGCTGCAGCTTCTAATGCACGTTGTGAGAAGGAGACACAGTTTTGTGCTATAAAGAGAACTGTAGATAACAGCAACTTGCTTGCGACTTGCTTGCAATTTCCTTTTATCTCTGGCAGTCAGATTGCACCAAAGTCACAGAAAAGTCGTGCAGGAACCTTTTTTTTTTTTAATGTTACTTTGACTCGAGTCGCTTTGATTAACCACTTGCTTACTGGGCACTTAAACCCCCTTCCTGCCCAGACCAATTTTCAGCTTTCAGCGCTCTCACTCTTTGAATGACAATTCCACGGTCATACAACACTGTACACAAATGAAATTTTTATAATTTTTTTCCCACAAATAGAGCTTTCTTTTGGTGGTATTTGATCACCTCTGCCGTTTTTTTATTTTTGTTAAAAAAAATGAAAAAAGACAGAATTAAAAAATAAATACAAAACCGTTTTATATTTTGTTATAAAGTTTTGCAAACGGGTAATTTTTCTCCTTCATTGATGTACGCTGATGAGGCTGCACTGATGGGCACCAATTGGCTGCACTGATTGGCACTGATGGGCACCGATGGGCTGCATTGATGGGCACCGATAAGGCAGCACTGGTGGGCACTGAGAGGCGGCACTGGGGGGCACTGAGAGGCGACACTGAGAGGTGGCACTGATGGGTGGCACTGAAGGGCATTGATAGGTGGCACTGGTGGGCACTGAGAATTGGCACTAATAGGTGTCACTGATAGGTGGCACTGATAGCTGACAGTGATGGGCACTGATAGGTGGCAGTGATGGACACTGATAGGTGGCAGTGATGGGCACTGAAGGGTGGAAATGATGGGCACTGATCAGCACTGGTAGGTGAGACTGATAGGCAGCACTGCTAGGTGGCACTGATGAGGCACTGATTGGCACCACTGGTGGGCATTGATAGGTGGCACTCGTAGGCATTGATAGGTGGCACTGTTTTGCACTGGTGGTCACTGTGTGCACTGGCAGGCGGTACTGGTGGGCACTGATGAAGCAGATGTGCCTCTTCTACTTTGGAAAAGCATTAGGTAGGGGGTTGAAGATATTGTATCAATGGGTTCCAGACTCTCTTGAACCTTAACCACTTCAGCTTCACGCCCGCGCTATAGCCAAAAGATGGCTACAGCGCAGGCTTAGGTTGCCGGAAGGGTGTCCATGTCATTCTCCCCCAAGCTCGCGCTCTGTAATCGGGACTCGGCTGATCACAGAATGGAGTAAAGGGCCGATCCCGGACCTTTACGATTGATTACCATTGACAGCTGATCCCATGATGTAGCCGGTAATCAGCTTTTTTGTTCCCTCACACTGACAACGAGAGGAGAAAAAAAATAAAGCATATTGCCGGCTTTTGTAAGAGGGATATTGGTCCCACACACAGACAGCCACTGCTGCTAAGCAGTGCCCACCAGTGCCACCTACCAGTGCCCATCAGTACTGCTTATCAGTGCCCATCAGTGCCTCATCATCAGTGCCACCTATCAGTGCTGCCTATCAGTGCCACCTATCAGCGCCCACCAGTGCCCTTCAGTGCAGCCTCATCGCCGCACATCAATGAAGGAGAAAAATTACCTGTTTACAAAATTTAATAACAGAATATGAAAACCTGTTATTTTTTGTTTGTTTAGCAAAAAAAAAAACAGTGGTGAATAAATACCACCAAAAGAAAGCTCTATTTGTGTGAAAAAAAAAATGATAAAAATGTCATATAGGAACAGTGTAGCATGACCGCTCAATTGTCATTCAAAGAGTGACAGCGTCACCGCTGAAAGCCGAAAATTGGCCTGGGCAGGAAGGGGGTGAAGTGGTGCCCAGTAAGCAAGTGGTTAAAGCGGAGTTCTGCCGTTAAAAAGATATTAAAAGCCAGCAGCTACAAATACTGCAGCTGCTGACTTTTAATATTAGGACACTTACCTGTCCTGGAGTCCAGCGACGTCTGCAGCAGAAGACGAGCAATCGCTCATCGCTCTGCTGCCCCCACCACCATCCTCGGTGAGGGAATTAGGAAGTGAAGCCTTGCGGCTTCACTGCCCGGTTCCCTACGGCGCATGCGCGATTCACGCAGCGCCATTCTCACTGGTCCCCGCTGTGTTCTGGGAGCCGTGTGTTTCCCAGAACACGACGGGTGGGGGCGGGAAGTGACGCACTACCCGCAGAATACCCGCAGAGAGGACTCCCGGAAGTGGGTGCAAATACCTGTCTTAGACAGGTATCTGCATCCCCCTCCCCCCTGAAAGGTGCCAAATGTGACACCGGAAGGGGGGAGGGTTCCGATGAGCGGAAGTTCCACTTTAGGGTGGAGCTACAGAAGTATCTTGAAAGATGCTAACCAACGTTTCATTAGTCACTAGCCAAGTAAGTTTACGCTTCATCACTGCCAAGCCGACTATGGTCATTTTCCAAGTGGTTGCAATCGTTATTTTGGGCGCTAGGAACATGAAATGAATAGTTGGGGAATGTCTGGGCTCCCCTTCCACAGGTTTGTTGAGTAAAGCTACCCCGGGGGGTCTTGAGCTGTGATTATTATCATGGTCACAGAATATAACAAGTCAGCATTTCTGGAGTATCCCAAACCACCCCAATCCCTCTCCTGTTACCAGTTCTACAAGCAATAAATCATAAAAGACGTCACTTTGACTGTTTCATGGAGCCAGAGTGAATGGACCGTTGCCTGTGTGAATGGTGGCTTCTGCATAGTTTTGGGAAAGAACCAGTAAATGAGCAGTTCTTACAGGTGTAGGTAGGTGCAGTCTGTATTCCCCACTGTAGGTGGCACTCAACCAAAGTGGCAATGCAGAAGGGGGAAGGAAGTTATGAGGAACTTGGTTCCTCTATGACAGTGATGGTGAACCTCGGCACCCCAGATGTTTTGGAACTACATTTCCCATGATGCTCTTGTACTCTGCAGTGTAGTTGAGCATCATGGAAAATGTAGTTCCAAAACATCTGGGGTGCCAAGGTTTGCCATCACTGCTCTATGATCTCCTGCAATCACAGGGAGACAGCTGTCCGATTGGATACCAAAGAAAAAAGAATAAGCTATTGGGCTGACTGGAACCCAACTGTCATTGAAAAATTGCTATAGAGGAAGGCTTCGGCTGAAACGCGTCAGATTAATTTGGATTGTACACTGCTATTGTGCCTGAATAAATTCTTATAAGAAGAAGCTTTGGGTTGTCGGTGATTCCTCTCAAATTAGGTCTTTCCTATTCTATCCTAGTTCCTATGGTTTTATAAAGGGGCCCTCCTAAAATTTACAAATGCAGCAATTTAAAAATTGGATGAAATGTTTAGCACTGGGAAACACTTTTTGAAAAATAAAAAGTGCATTTTATATACATCTATTTAGATCAGTCCAAAATGAGGGACACATGAGGGGAAAAGAGGGACAGAGGGACATTGCTCCAAATCAGGGGCAGTCCCTCGAAATCAAGGACAGTTGGGAGATATGGGCAAGTGTTACAGAGGACATGTGCACAGATAATCAGTGCCCTGATTATCAGTGCGACCCCATTAGTGCTGCCTATGAGTGCCCATCAGTGCTGCCTATAAGTGCCCATCAGTGCTGCATATCAGTGAAGTCCCATCAGTGACTCCCCATCAGTGCAACCCCATCAGTACTGCCTCATCAGTGCCCATCAGTGCCGCATAGCAGTGCAGCCTCATCAGTGCCACCCCATCAGTGCTGCCTCATCAGTGCTGCCTATTAGTGCCCATCAGTGCCGCATAGCAGTGCAGCCTCATCAGTGCCTCCTATTAGTGCCCATCAGTGCCGCATATCAGTGCCTTCTCATCAGTGCCGCCTCATCAGTGCCGCCTCATCATTGAGTGCTCTTCATTGCCCATCAGTGCTCTTCATTGCCCATCAGTGCCTCCTCATTAGTGCCGCCCCATCAGTGCTCATCAGTGCCTCCTCATCAGTGCCAATCAGGGCCACCCTATCAGTGCTGCCTCATCAGTGCTGCCTATTAGTGTCAATCAGTGCCGCATATTAGTGCAGCCTCATTAGTGCCTCCTCATCAGTGCTATTCAGTGCCCATCAGTGCAGCCTCATCAGCGCTCATCAGTGAAGGAGAAAAATTACTTGCTTGCTAAATTTTATAACAGAAACGAAAAAAAATAAAAAAAATTCAAAATTTTCACAAACTTTTAGCAAAAAACAAAAAACTCATTGGTGATTAAATAACACCAAACGAAATCTCTATCTGTCTAAAAAAAAAAGAAGAAAATGATACAAATGTCATTTGGGTACAGTGTTGCATGACTGCGCAATTTTCATACAAAGTGTGACAGCACTGAAAGCTTAAAATTGGCCTGGGCAGGAAGGGGTGAAAGTGCCCGGTATTGAAGTGGTTAAAAAAGTTTACTTCCTCCGCTCTGTCTATTGGGGGGCACATAATTCTTTTTTATCCGTTCCTCCTTATAGAAATAGTTGTAGTGGTTCTAGAACAATGGCGTTCATTAGATACAATTAATGCGTTTCCTTGTTCTCATTTACAATTCTTCCTGTGATGTCGCTCGCCCCTAATTTGGAGTACAGCTTCTCCTCAAATACCTTTTCTGCTTAATTACAGCTCAGTACGCGGTAGATGGGCTCTGTCTATAGTCAGGCGGAGTGCCTCCTGCTCGTACAAGGAAGTCCAGCTGTGCGCGCACATTATTACGCGGCGATAAAGCGGAGGAAAGCAGATGGCAGGTGGAAGAGGCCGGCGTAATGTTTTACCTCCTCCCGTACGGTGAGGACTATGTGAAGACGAAATCCAATTTGGTGTCATTCCTGAGCTTCGCCGCCTTCCTGGGTAGTTGATAAACTAAAGGGAACCTGTAAGGACAGAAATATTGTGGCTGCCATTGTGTGCTATCCGGATCCTGCCATCACTACCAGGAACAAGCATGCAGCCAGGGAAAAATCTAAACTCTCATCCTGCATGCTTAAATTGGGCTGCGCTGGAGGCCACTGGGAAAGGGGACATAACAGGGCCAGAATAAGAGCATCATGCGCTTGGTGCTGAGGATTTTGGTGGGGCCTTTTACTGGGCACCCTTCTGCGTTTCCAAGAGCCTGTGCCAGGGTGCAGCCGCACAGGCGTAACGCTAGGGAAGTCTGGCATTTGATTTGGAAGGCTGGGCCTATATTAATGTAGGGGCCTGGAGCTGCAGCTCCAATAGTCCCTACGTTAATCCAGCCCTGGGACTTGACCAAGCTTTGCTACAATGAAGGTCCAGGATCTGGCTGGCAGGGGGGGTGGGTGCTTAGTTCGTAAAACCAGCTGAGCTGAATGACAAATCTTTTGAAAGGTAAAACAGTTGCTGTCTGTGAGCTTCAGCCATCTTTTTACCTGCTGGCTGCCTGGAGTTTAGCTTCGCACAAAGGATAAAATCAATAGTTAGTACCTCTTCGGGGCTACCCTAACACAGCCATGAAGTGCCCACATAGGCATACACACAGGGTGTGGCGGGTGTGCCCGGGCACACCCTTATCACCCTGTGCGGTGACGATTCCCCCTGCTTCTTGGCTCCCCCTATCTCCCCCTCTGCAGTGCTGCCAGCTTTCCTCCTCTCCCGCCCGCTGCTGCGGGGGATGTTTCTGGGTGGATGAATGAATGAAGACAGTGAGTGATCTGTACCGACTGCTCCTGCGTTCATTCTTAGCTGAAGCATAGTAAACTATTTACTATGCTTCCGTTTATAAATGATCAAGAAGCCGCTCAGCACAGAGCACATCCCATTCATTCCCTGTGCAGTGCAGCTGAGGCTGCAGAGAAAGGGGCTGGGGAATCTCTGTTCTCAGTCCCGTTTTCTCTGTTTAGACCCTTGATATTTCACCAAAACCCCCCCAACGGGGCTCCTACCTGCTGACACCGTCCACTGCTCTGCTGATATACAGTACATGCGTGTGTGTTTGTGCACACACCAATGAGTGCCAGGACAAGGTCATCTAGAGCCCAGGGCGACCATGCCGAATTCTGACCCCCCCCAAGATGTATGAGCATCATGTATCAGCAAAAATCATCTCCCCTAAAAAAAAATAAAAAATAATAAAAAAAAAAAGAGCACTAATCTGCATGCTTACCTCCTAAGCATAAATTCTCCCAATAAAAACCTGCCCCCTGCTGAAATCCTATTCTGAGTACGAGTCTTTCGCCCCCCAACCCCCCCCCCCCCAGCTCAAGTCCTCCCATTCCACATATGCCCCCAGCATAAATTCACCTCCCCAAAATAAATTCCCCCTTCCTAGTACAAATTCTCTACCCCCCAAATTTACCCTCTGAGTACAAATCCCCCTCTTTCAGCACCCGCCCCCCCCCCCCCGCCAAAAAACAACAACTAAAAAGCCATTCTGGAGCTCCAGCCCAGTGATTTTCCCTAGGTTGAAATGATCAGTCTTCTGCAGGCAGAAGGAAGCATTTCCTTAGTCCCCCCCCCCCCCCCCAGTGATCAGATTCAGATTGCTACATTGTAACTTCATGGAAGGCAAGAGGAAGCATTTTCTCAGTCTCCCCTCCCCCACAGTGATCGGACTGCAACATTGTAGCGTTGTAGCAAGTCACAAGGTAAGAGGCTTCAGCAGGCACTGATCTGTGTCAGACATTTGCGAACACAGCTAAGAACACAGGCACCATGTTTGAGCTGACTCCTCAGTCCAGGAGGTAGATGGTGACCTTGGATGATGCCTGAACAAAGATGGCACCATCCTTCTGCATTGTCAGCGGGAGTCCTGTGATCTCTGGGAGAGGTAATAAATACCTGGAAGTGTTACAGTGACATTACCTCGCATGCACCTTGCATCACATCTATTTATGTTATTTTCCACTTGAACAATGAAAGGCCAAACAAATTATATTTAATAAAACAGCAGATCCTGAAATTGGGGTTGTTATTCCAGAAATGTTGGACGCAAATATTTTTTTTCCCGTGAAGGCAAGCCAATCGTGTCTCTTGAGATACCTTCAAAAAAACATCTGAGCCTTCGAATCCGACTTCCCAGCACAGTCGGGGGCCACAATTATACAGCTGCCCGGTGTGAGGGGGGCCTCTCCTAGCAGACGGGGGCACAGATAAATAAGCAGGTGACGTGTAGCGCGCAGACAGGAGGGTCGGAGGTCCGGGATCACTCTGATCACACAGGATGCGGCGAGGTTCACGGAAAGGCAATTAGTTTAGTATTTGAAAATATCAGAGAAGCTTTCATCGGAATTCCAGCAGGCAGCATGAAAAGGCTAATCCATGGATGGGGAGGGAGCCACTGTGATCCTATAGATTACATTCTACATGGGATGGATACCCAGAATTCTCAGCTGTCCATCACAGTTTGCTCTGACTCTGGGATCTGAGCGATGTTTGGTTTTCGGAGTGTTTGCAGCGCAGGAAGCGCTGGAGGCGAATGGGGTGAGCATGCAGGACAGATGCAGAATAAGAGTTAGAGCCCATTCACATATGCGCTCGGATCACGTTCCAGAGGACACAGGCGTCTCCTACCACCTAGAGTTCATGGTTGCTAGGATGCAGACGGCCCCTGTTACCGGGTGTTCTAGGTTGTGTTAGGAAGTAACAAGATCCTACATAAAATCTTGTCCATAAGTTGTGCGCATGCAATGTTTCTGCTAACATTTACATGGAATAAATTTATCCTATTGGTTGCTAGGACACCGGCGGCTCCTGCCACCTGGGGTTCAAGGTTGCTAGGATGCAGACGGTCCCTGTTACTTGGTGTTCTAGGTTGTTAGGAAGTAGCACGATCCTACAGTAAATCTTGTCTAAAAGCTGTGCACATGTAATGTTTCTGCTAACATTTACATCGAATAAATGTATCCTTTTGGTTGCTAGTATAGAGGCTGCTCCTGCCACCTAGGGTTCCCGGTTGCTAGGGTACAGACGGCCCCTGTTACCAGATGTTCTAGGTTGTGTTAGGAAGTAACAAGATCCTACATAAAATCTTGTCCATAAGCTGTGCGCATGCAATGTTTCTGCTAACATTTACATAGAATAAGTGTATCCTATTGGTTGCTAGGACACCAGCGGCTCCTGCCACCTAGGGTTCATGGTTGCTAGGATGCAGACGGCCCCTGTTACTTAGTGTTCTAGGTTGTTAGGAAGTAGCACGATCCTACAGTAAATCGTGTCTATAAGCTGTGCACATGTAATATTTCTGCTAACATATACATTGAATAAATGTATCCTTTTGGTTGCTAGTATACAGGCTGCTCCTGCCACCTAGGGTTTCCAGTTGCTAGGATGCAGATGGCCCCTGTTACCGGGTGTTCTAGGTGTAATGTTTGTGCTAATATTTACATAGAATAAATGTATCCTATTGGCAGGGCCGTCGGAACAGGACAGGCAAAACAAGCAATTGCTTAGGGCCCCGAGCTGGCCTGGGACCCCAGCCTAGGGTGCCTGCCTGCTGCCTGTCACTGTCCTGGATTTCCGCCCTGAGCCGATCCACGGATTGCGGCCATAGGAAAGGCCGCGGCTTCCGCCTAGCTCCGGAGCGGCGGCCATCTTGGTACACCCGGCGGCAGCGGCCGAGGTGAGATGTGGGGACTGGAGATGTGGACATTACAGGGGGAAGATGTGGACATTACAGGGGGGAGATGTGGACATTATAGGAGGGAGATGTGGACATTACAGTGGGGGAGATGATGTGGATATTACAGTGGGGGAGATGATGTGGATATTAAAGTGGGGGAGATGATGTGGATATTACAGTGTGGAGTCCCCCTGTCCATCCCACGGTCCCCCTGTCCATCCCACTGTCCCCCTGTCCATCCCACGGTCCATAAACAGTCCTAAACAGTAGGGGTGCACATCTTCACTGGCCTCACGATTCGATTACGATTATCATGTCAACGATTCGATTCGTTTCGATTCCGCGATGCATCACGATTACAGCGCAAGTGCATATGGTTTTCATCAAAAAATAAAAATGAAGTACTCCATTTTTTTTATTCTGTTCTTAAAAAAAAAAAAAAAGACAACACTTCCTGCATGTAGCAAAGTCTAAACACAGCAGACAACTTAAAGGAGCTCCAGGCTCTCCCCCCAAAATACTAAAGGAGATGATCAGAGACTGGGGACATGCTACAGGAGATGATCAGAAACTGCGGACATGCTACAGGAGATGATCAGAGACTGCGGACATGCTACAGGAGATGATCAGAGACTGCGGACATGCTACAGGAGATTATCAGAGACTGCGGACATGCTACAGGAGATGATCAGAAATTACATTAGAAAACACTTATCCTTATTATGAAAATTGAAATTTTGCCCGAAAAGGTGAACTTAGCCTTTAATTTTGCATATAAAATATTTTCCTTTTGTAGATTTGGTTTATATTGCTGTGCCCAGTGCCTCACTGTGCCCAATGCCTCACTGTGCCTAATGCCTCTCACTGTGTCCAATGCCTCACTGTGCCCAATGCCTCTCACTGTGTCCCATGCCTCTCACTGTGTCCAATGCCTCACACTGTGCCCCATGTCTCACTGTGCCCCATGTCTCACTGTGCCCAATGCCTCATTGTGTCCGTGCTTCAATGCCCCTACCTGATCGGCGGCATCCCGGCGGCCATTCCACAGTATTCAAAAGCCGCGCCTCCCGAGTCCTCGTCGTCTGTGATAGGCGGAACACTCAATTTCCCAGCATTCAGTGTTCCGCCTATCACGGACATCCTCTCATCCTCATAACACAGACGAGGATGAGAGGATGTCCATGATAGGCGGAACACTGCCTGCTGGGAAATTGTGTTCTGCCTATCACAGGCGACGAGGACTCGGGAGGCGCAGCTTTTGAAAACTGCAATGGCCGCCGTCTGTCTGCATGACACGCTGTTCAGGTAGGCAGACGGCGGCTTGCAGTTTGTTAGTTTTACATTACATCTACTCGCGGCGGCTGCGGTGAGTAGATGTAATGGAGGTAACGCCGTAATGGGCGGAGCTAGACATCGATTATTAGGGTCGCCTGCATCGATGCTGCATCGGGGACACCCGAATCGCGATGCACCGATGCAGCGATTAAATTCGGCACCCCTACTAAACAGCATCTTAATGTTAATGTGAGTGTGTATGTGTTTTAAGTATGTTGGATTATATGCAACAGCAGTATTTGCACTGTAAACCTTTTTTATTTATATAAAGTGTGGGTGAGCTTAAATTGTATCGCTATGCTGTGGTTCCTGTAGGCTTTGCGTGAGTGCAGGGGGGGGGGGGTGTTGGGGGGCCTCCATGTCCATTTTGCTTGGGGCCCCCAAATTCCTTCAAACGGCCCTGCCTATTGGTTGCTAGGAAGCAAACGGCTCCTGACAGACAGAATCCTTGATGGCTAGGACGCAGGCAGCTTCTGCAGGCTAGTGTTCTTGGTTGCCATATTGTTGATATTTACATGTTAGCCCTGAGCAAGCCAATAGAGCACATTTGTTCTGTACTATACACGTCAGTGTGTAAGGGTAGGGTGGTGGTTGTTTGTCATGTCCTCCATGCTTCCCCATTAACTCGTTGGGCCCCAAGTACTGGGTCACATACGCCTCCTATCATGAGATCTTCCAATCGGGGATGGAAACCCTTTTCAGGAGCTAATTACAAAACAGTCACAAGTTGTTCATTTGAAAGATTGCCGGGCAAGTCTGGACAAGTTCTAACTAATTAGCTAATGCCATGGCCTCTTTGGTGGGTGGTCTTCAGGTGTACGCAGTAGATGTAGCCTTACATTGTATGCCAAAGTGTGAGGGTAGGGTGGTGGTTGTTTGTCACGTCCTCCATGCTTCCCCATTAACTTTTGGGTGCCATTTACTGGGTCACGTGGAAGACCTACCCCAGGGTGGGTTCTTCTGGGCTATGTTAGGCACTTTGTTACACTACTACTACAAATAAAAGGTACCCCATTACTTTTTTACATTTTCACCAACACCTAGGAATCAGGCTGAGGCTGCCATGGGGTTATACTCATACTTAAGGCGGGCCTCCACTCTTATGCCGGCCATACATGGTTCGAATTTCGAAAAATCGTATCTAAGAATTTTCGTACGAATTTCGCACCGTTAGTGGAGCTGCAGCAACAGCCGATTTTCGTGCGGCAATCAAATTTGAGGAATCGGACATGTTGGAAATTTTTTAAAAAACAAACGATTTTCTAATCAATGATGGGAGAATCATACGAGAAATGTAATAGAAAAAAAAATGCGCATGTGCAAGAAAAGAAAATTCCCGGAGAGAAAGGAAGATTCCCGGCCACGAAAATTATTTTCTGTAGCAACATGAAGACTTGGTCGGCTGAATTTCGAAAATCAATGGTGGCATCATCGGATCACAAAAAAACGAACTTTTTGATTTTGAAAAGAAAATTAATTCGAAATTCGACCGTGTATGGCCTGCTTTAGAGATGGACAAAAATCTCCTGCGCCCTTGGTGTATCGTCAAAACACGGGTAGTGTGGTTCCGTCTAAAGGCAAAGTCTAAAGTCTTGCAGCCCTCCTCAGAACAATGGGTGTTCATGTGGCTAGAAAAAAGAAAGAAAAAAGGAGGGCGCACCGACCTAGTGTATTACCACTTAGACGTTTTATTTAAAATATAAAAAAACAGTAATCTTACTCACAAACGGAGCTTAAATAAAAGCTTATCGGACAAATCAGCTGTAAATTCTTTGGCACCTGCCGACTGGACTCGATGACAGAGAGGGTCGGACAGTACCATGTGCACGCAACTAAAAGGAGAAGTCCAGCCAAAGCTCGTTTGGCTGGACTTCTCCTATGGATCCTATGGATCACAGGAGTGCAGTTTATTTTGCACTCCTGTGACCCGTTTTCAGCAGAGAGCGGGCGGAAGTCCTCTCTCTGCTGACGTCATGGATGTCAGTCCAGGCATCGCGTCATCGCAACAATAAAGTCGGGATCTGCCAGGTGCCTGGAATGACACCTGGCTCAGCCTCTCAGCGAGCGGCTGAAAGCCTGAGCTGGCCGCCCCCGCCCCCTCCACAGCCCAGCACTCCAATGAGAGAGGAGGGGGGAAGAACAGAGAGCTGTGACTGACAGTTTACAGCTCTCTGCTCACAGAGCTCTGAATACCAATAGATCCATGGTGTTCGATCGCTCGGTTCTCAGTGTTAGAGGCGCCGGGGGACAGATGCAGCATCCACCTAGGTAAGTATGAATCTGAAAAAACAAAACAAAAACCTTTACTTCTCTTTTAAGCCTTGAACCTCCATACCTCTGTACAGGGTGGGAACCTCTGCGGTGCATTCCGCTCTCGTTGCTCTGGGAGACAGACTGCTGACAGAAATAGTGCCGACAACATCTTCCTCATTGCTAGAGGCCGTTCCACCTATAACAGGTACACGCTATCGACAGGCTGCTTGTTAAACGTCTGTTACTCTTGGCAACCACATGTGTCTACTAATTACTCCATTCCTCATGAATACCTTCATATTCCAATAAGTGAAGACCCACTTGTTAAACTAGGTGTGTGCCGGTTACTTGCAACACATCTCTTTCGTGAGCTGATGAAAAAATGGAAACAGGCGCCAGAAATTAATAATTAATAATAAAATAATTATAAACCAGTGCAGCTTCAAAATTAGTGAAATTACTAATACATATTGAGGAAAAAAAGGTAAAAGGGCGCAGCAGGTGTATAATGTCCAAAGTCCAAATGTATAAAATAAATATTCAAAAACAATTGCAGAAATAACAAGTGATGCTGTATTCAAAAATAATCAGACTCCAACCACCGTGCTCTTGAAAGGGTGCAAATAAACGAATAAGTGCTTCACCCGACGTGACAATCAAATGTGCTCACCAGATATATTCGGCCATAAATGACCATCAGGCATGTAACCGGTACTCTTTGTTCCCACTCGCTCCAATCTCCAGTGCATTTTTTTTGCACACCGCTTTAGTAACTTCAGACCAGGCAGGGACAATGTTTCAATACTTTATTTAATAAGGGCACAAAGTAGACAATTCACAGACCAACAGGCAAGGCATTATACATTCCTAATTCCCTAACTAAAACCACAGACTGAGTGCTGCCCTGGCATACCTGCGAAGGTGAAGTCCCGCAATTACAGTCCTCCAAATGCATTCTCCAGCACTTTTGTCTTCAGGGCGAACCCCAAGTTACATGTTTTTACATGCGATCAGGGATGAACGACATTCTCCTGCTCCTCGTGGTCTCATCCTCTGTGGGTCCCGGAACCCATCACTGTGCTAGAACTCTCTGGGGGTTTCTCCACGAAGCACTCTGCACTCACAACAACAACTACCCAACTCCACCCCACTCAGCACACTCCACTTTATGCGCTGGACCACAGACCCAATTTATATGATACATGACCCAGAGCAGAACCCACCAAGAAACCTGACATGACATTAACGCCTACCCTCCCGGCCAGGACAGCCGCTGCTTTAACCTACCCACAAGTGGGATGAAGGAGGGTAGGTGAGGAGGGAGGCTGGGTCGTGGGGCTCTTTGAGGTGCATTGAAAAAGGGGCCTTGTAAGGCTCTGGGGGAGAAAGACTGAAGGGCTCTAAGGGATGTAGGGTGGCTAAGGGGCTTTTTGGGTCATTCAGGGGTAGAAGGAGCACTATCCATAACAGTCCTGCAGAACAAGTCTGAGAATTACAGGCTGGGGCACAACCACTTCTCACCACCCTTGTTTCCTTGTTGTCATTCCTCTCTTACCACTCTCTCCGGTTTGAGTACAAGTCTGTCCTCGGTTCGCATCTTCCGCACTGCAGTTTCCACTGATTTAAACAATCGGTGGCCCATAGTTGCGGAATCCCATGTGTCCCATGCAAGGCAGAAGAGAAAGTGAATGCAGCCCTCCATGCAGTCCACCCTCACTGTCCAGTGGGCATCCATTTTTCCTGCTCTCTTATGCAAACAGTGGGCTGCTATTGGAGAGAATAGAGCACAAAATCCTCCCCCCAGAAGTCATTCATATAAATCAACAGAAAGTTAGAGAACTGATAATGGATCCCGGAGAGTCATTTATGCCTCGTTTACACTGAGCGGATCGGTTCGGTACGGTACGCTATTTTGGGTGTTTCCATTACGAAAGCGGCCCATACAACCGAACCGCACCGCACCATTCTGGGTCCTGCTTCAGATGTGGGGCCATAGAAAATGGTACGGTTCGGTTAGGGCGGAGCTACAATACATTCCACTGATTGGCGGACACGCAAGGCATTTTTTCTAAACCCTGTATGACCCCTGATGCCGCGTACACACGGCCGTTTTTAATGTCATTGAAAAAAACCGATGTTTTTCTCTACGTGATTTTTCGTGTTTCCTCTCAAGCCTGCCTTGCCTACACACTATTGTGAAAAAAAAATGCTCAAGCAAAGCGCGGTGACGTACAACATGTACGACGGCACTATAAAGGAGAAGTTCTATTCGGATGGCGCCACCCTTTGGGCTGCTTTTGCTGATCCTCGTATTAGTAAAGTTTGGTGAGAGACGATTCGCGCTTTTCAGTCTCGTGCTTTTCATTCTTTTACAGCGTGACGAATGTGATATCTCCATTACGAACGCTAGTTTTACCAGAACGAGCGCTCCCGTCTCATACTTGATTCTGAGCATGCACGTTTTTTTTCCCCTCGTAAAAGCGTACACACGACCGTTTTTCACGACGTTAAAAAGAACGACGTGAAAAACGACGTGAAAAAATAGAGCAGGTTCTAATTTTTTTTAGCCCATTTTTCACGTCATTAAAAATGCTCTGGAGCCCACATACAATCGTTTTTAATGACCAATTTAAAAAATTGCATTTTTCACGCCATGAAAAACGGTTGTGTGTACGCGGCATGACGGTCGGACTTGCAGTGGAAACGCTCACCAAAATAGACCGGACCATTCTAACCGTTCCAAACTGTACCGACCCGAACCGTTCCGCTCAGTGGAAACGAGGCATTAGATAAGTGAAGAGTTGACAACTCCAGCCTAAAGCCAACGACCTTCCAGGTATAAATATATGGGGTTTTAGTGATGGGTTAACATCTGCTTAAAACTGCCTAAAAAAAAACCCATTCTGGGCTTTCTACATAAAGAGACACTTTTACTATTTAAAAAATATATTGCATGTAGCTTACCCCCAAAGGAACTGCTGATAGCAAGTAGAATCCTCCCCCAAACTCTAGCGCACACACAGCATTTTTTCCTTATCACTGCCTCGAAAAAACAGTCTAGGGGCGTCTTTTTACATTTTATTGTAATTAACTTTATTGCAGGAGCGGATCCAGGGGGGGGCAACGGGGAAATTGCCACCCCGAGAAATTAGTTTTAGTTGCGGAGCTTGCGGGCGCCTGAGAGTCTGAGCGGGCGGAACTTGCGGGCGCCTGAGAGTCTGAGCAGACGGCTCCATGGGCGGGTGACGGCGTGGGCTGCCGGGTGCCTCGGTGTGTGGGCGGGCAGCTAGGTGGCAAGTGAGAGTCAGAGAGTGGGCGGTCAGCTGGTCGGCTATGTGGGTGAGCAGGTGGCTGGCCAATCAACAATTCGGCGGCCGGGGGAGCAGAGAGATGACATCATCTCTCACCGCCCCGCGCTCGCCCTGCATCCCTGCAGTAACTTCCGCCCTCACCGTGCAGGCAGCAGAGAGATTACATAATTTCTCTGCTGCCTGACTGACAAGAAAAACACCACCTTAGCAAGTGACAATCCGCAAGGTGTGGCAGGTGAGGTGGCAAGTGACAATCTGCATCTGGTGGCAGGCAAGTGACATCCTGCAACTTGTGGCAAGTGACAATCCGCAACATGTGGCAAGTGACAATCTGCAACATGTGGCAAGTGACAATCCGCAACATGTGGCAAGTGACAATGGCAGGCGACGTGGCACTGGCAAGTGACAATCCGCAACATGTGGCAGGTGACGTGGCAAGTGACAATCCGCAACATGTGGCAGGTGACGTGGCAAGTGACATTCTGCATCTGGTGGCAGGCAAGTGACATTCCGCAACATGTGGCAAGTGACAATCCGCAACGTGTGGCAGGTGATGTGGCAAGTGACAATCCGCAACGTGTGGCAGGTGACGTGGCAAGTGACAATCCGCAGCGTGTGGCAGGTGACGTGGCAAGTGACAATCCACAACGTGTGGCAAGTGACAATCCGCAACGTGTGGCAGGTGACAATCCGCAACGTGTGGCAGGTGATGTGGCAAGTGACAATCCGCAACGTGTGGCAGGTGACGTGGCAAGTGACAATCCGCAACGTGTGGCAGGTGAAGTGGCAAGTGACACACTCGGGACACCCACTGATTCAGCATTATGGTGAGTTAAACCATTTCATTTTATATTACAATGTAATAATATAAATAATGCGCTTCAATCATCCTGACACCATAACAACCATGGTGCCGTGATCATTGAAGCGCTAACACTAGCCATTTCCCTGATAAATTGCCCCCCCAAAATATATTTTCTGGTAGTGCCCCTCCCGACACTAGACTCTGGATTCGCCCCTGCTTTATTGTAATAATTTATTGTAATTTATATGATTTAACTTGAATGGGGTGAAGGGAACACCCCAGAAATGCTGAACTGACTGTGTGAGGACTCTTCTCTTTCCACTGATCTGACAGAAAGTTCCCTCAGGATTCTCTACTGGCTGAGGAATGCCTAGGACAGGGGTGACCAACCTTTTGAAGAGCGAGGGCCACTTAAGCGACTTGGTAACCGGTCGCGGGGCCACAATGAGCATGTCCGTGTCTGCTCTGCTATACTTCTTTTTTTTTTTTTTTGCGGATCGGATTGGAGGTAGGACACAAGTCGGTTTATGTCTGCCACTACCAAGAGGTGAATGGAGGGTCCAATTGGTCGGACCCCCCTTTCACACTGATGTGCTGCGGTTTACTCGCACCGCGGGTGCAACGCAGTGTACCTTTGGCTTTCCTGCACTTTGCAATAGACTTCTATTATATTCTGCAGGTTTGGTGCACTTTCAGAAAGCTCACTAAATTCACAGGTAATAACAGAAGTCGATGGCTCAGTGCAGGTAACCCGCAGGTGCATTGCTCTGCACCTGCGGATCAATTTGAAAGCAGCCCAGTAACCACTGCAGAACAGATATGCCCATATATACACTGTGATTTTAGTAATAAACTGACCTTTAATAACAGTATTCTATTCCATCCCAGAGCAGGAGGTCGCGGGCCACATCAGAGGGCTCCGCGGGCCACATGTGGCTCCGCGGGCCACTGGTTGGGCACCGCTGGCCTAGGACCTCCTCTTGAAGAACAGAGAATTGCACACAGTCACTAGGGCACAGAATTTTGGTTGGTACTCACTATGCCACAGGATCATTGGTTGCCTCCTTCTGATATCCAGCGGGCACTCTTCAGTGAGGGAGATACAGGCTCACAATACCACAGGACAGCTGAACACTCTCCCCCAACATCCACTGCCAGGTACTCTTCAGTGAGCTCTCCAGACACAAAAATCCCAGACCAGACTTCTTGAAAATAGACCTCCGAGCTAAGCTAGAACTGGGACCTTGATGACCTTCTGGCAGCATTTCCAGCAGACTACCCTTAGGGGCAGAGACTCTAGGAAGGGAATTCCTCTTGCAGGACCCAGGTAGGGTGACCATGTGTCCCGGATTGCCCGGGACAGTCCCGCATTTTGCAGGTCTGTCCCAGGCACCTTCATTCCAGGACAATAGTGTCCCGGAATGAAACTGACACAGCCACCCCCCGGGCCAATCTGATGCCCCAAAAAAGGCCGCCACATCACTGCTTTACTCACTGACAGTACATGTCCTGGCCGGGAATGCCTGGAGGAGCAAATCCCCGCCCCCTGCTTGTGATTGGAGAAATCATAAATCCCGCCTCTTGTGTCTAATCACTATTCTGTGATTCGTTACAGCACAAGCTGATTTTTGGGAAGGGAGGGTGTCCCTGAATGGTAGTTTGGAAATGTGCTCACCCTAGACCCAGGACCTGCACACATTGCTCCAGGCCTCAGGCTATTGATGGGCTTTCCAGCCACCTACTTGACACACCTCCCCAGAGATTAAACTGGGTCCCCATAAATTTTCAAGCTGTCTTTATTTTTTTCTCCCACTGTGATTCTAGAATCCTCTAGAATGCAGGAGAAAATAATCAGATTAGCAGCCCGAGAAACACTGGGAAGACTAAAGCAATCAACCACTGCTACAAAGAAGCCAAACTAAATTTGCCTAGCAACCTACACTTACCAGGAGGAGCACGGGCCTGGTCCTGTCAGCGCTATCGTGGATAATACCTGTAATGGATCTAAAAGTTTCCCAACATCTTCCGCTCAATCCAGTGGCCATTATGCAATATTTTCCTGAAATACTGCAATCAAAATACTATGTTATCATCATATTACAAACAATATGACAAATATTGGGGTGCCAAAGCGATTGGGTGGGTCATTCACATAGTCAATGTTTTTTATACAGACCACTGGATCTTTCCTTCTTTCTATCTTGTATATATATATATATGCAGTATCTCACAAAAGTTAGTACACCCCTCACATTTTTGTAAATATTTTCTTCTATCTTTTCATGTGACAACACTGAAGAAATGACACTTTGCTACAATGTAAAGTAGTGAGTGTACAGCTTGTATAACAGTGTACATTTTCTGTCCCCTCAAAATAACTATATATATATATTTCTATTAGTAAACTTTAAATACAGGACTTCCTTTATAACATTGTGTAAAGGAAAGGAAATCTAATGCCACATACTCACAAACTGATTTTCCGTCAGCAAAAACTAGGATGGTTCTTTCCGACGGAATTCCGCTCAAGTTTGGCAAGCATAGACACGGTCACACAAAAGTTCTCTGAGCGTTTGACCGTCAAGAACGCGGTGACGTACAACACTGACGAGCCGAGAAAATTAATTTCAATGCTTCCGAGCAAGCGTCGAATTGTTTCCGGGCATGCGTTGGAATTTAGCGCGTCGGAATTGCCACAGACGATCGGAATTTCCGATCGGATTTTTTTCCATCGGAAAAATAGAGAACCTGCTCTCCATCTAAGTCCGTCGGAAATTCCGACAGAAAAAGTCCGATGGGGCATACACACGGTCGGAATATCCGACGAAAAGCTCCCATCGGACTTTTTCTGTCGGAAAATCCATTTGTGTGTACGCGGCATAAGAATTCGGTGAGATGCAGAAGGTTTTTGAAGACTGTAAGACCTTTGGAGGACTCGTGTCATTCTCTAGAAAAACAAAAAGTTAAAAAAATAATAAAAAACCTCCATCAGACATCTGTCACTTTGCGGACCACATTGGACAGAGATTTAGTCATACAGTTGAAGAGGCGGCTCATCGAAATTCAGAGGGAGTGAAGTCTGCAGCACACGACAAAGACAGAGCTGCTGTTACCTTCAATATCGAGCAGGGCGAGCATCAAGTGAAACTTTCAGGGGCCTCAGAGATAAAACGGAAAGGTCATCTCCTTATGCAGCTTTCAGCCATTGCGCCATCAACTAAAGCAGCAAATGTCACATGGGAAGCCGCTTGTGTCAGCAGAAAATTAAGTTGGACGTTTTTTTGGCATTTGTCTTAGCAAGTCCAGCTGATGAGAGCGTTCGTCGGAGACGTCAGCTCGTTGGCGGGATGTGGACCTTGGCAAGGGATGAGGCCGAAAAGTCAATGCATGGTGCATAACTTATGTTGAGTGGAAGAATTTAAAGTGGACGTTGCATAACAACACAAGGTTGGCTTATTCTGTAACCCCTCCATTCCCAGATGGTTAAAGTGATTGTAAAGGCTCGTTTAACCACTTAAGCCCCGGACCATTTGGTAGCTAAAGGACCAGAGGTGAATTCAGAATTTTGCACTGCGCTGCTTTAACTGTAAATTGTGCGGACATGCAATGTTGTACCCAAACGAAATTTGCGTCCTTTTCTTCCCACAAATAGAGCTTTCTTTTGATGGTATTTGATTGCCTCTGCGATTTTTATTTTTTGCGATATAAACGGAAAAAGACCGAAAATTTTGAAAAAAAATGATATTTTCTACTTTTTGTTATAAGACAAATCGAATAAACTCAATTTTAGTCATACATTTAGGCCAAAATGTATTCAGCCACATGTCTTTAGTAAAAAAAATGTCAATAAGCGTATATTTATTGGTTTGCGCAAAAGTTATAGCGTTTACAAACTAGGGTACATTTTCTGGAATTTACACAGCTTTTAATTTATGACTGCCTATCTCATTTCTTGAGGTGCTAAAATGACAGGGCAGTACAAAACCCCCCCAAATGATCCCATTTTAGAAAGTAGACACCCCAAGGAAATTGCTGAGAGGCATGTTGAGCCCATTGAATATTTTTTTTTTGTCCCAAGTGATTGAATAATGACAAAAAAAAAAAAAAATACAAAAAGTTGTCACTAAATGATATATTGCTCACACATGCCATGGTTATATGTGGAATTGCACCCCAAAATACATTCTGCTGCTTCTCTTGAGTACGGGGATACCACATGTGTGGGACTTTTTAGGAGCCTAGCCGCGTACGGGACCCCGGAAACCAAGCACCGCCTTCAGGATTTCTAAGGGCGCAAATTTTTGATTTCACTCCTCACTACCTATCACAGTTTTGAAGGCCATAAAATGCCAAAATAGCACAAAACCCCTCCAAATGACCCCATTTTAGAAAGTAGACACCCCAAGGAAATTGCTGAGAGGCCTGTTGAGCCCATTGAATATTTTTTTTTTTTTGTCCCAAGTGATTGAATAATGACAAAAAAATTAAAAAAAAATTACAAAAAGTTGTCACTAAATGATATATTGCTCACACATGCCATGGTTATATGTGGAATTGCACCCCAAAATACATTATGCTGCTTCTCCTGAGTACGGGGATACCACATGTGTGGGACTTTTTAGGAGCCTAGCCACATACGGGACCCCGGAAACCAAGCACCGCCTTCAGGATTTCTAAGGGCGCAAATTTTTGATTTCACTCCTCACTACCTATCACAGTTTTGAAGGCCATAAAATGCCAAAATAGCACAAAACCCCCCCAAATGACCCCATTTTGGAAAGTAGACACCCCAAGCTGTTTGCTGAGAGGCATGGTGAGTATTTTACAGCTTTCATTT
The DNA here is from genome assembly GCA_029206835.1 of Rana muscosa. Lineage (NCBI taxonomy): Eukaryota > Metazoa > Chordata > Amphibia > Anura > Ranidae > Rana > Rana muscosa. The sequence continues at coordinate 24,191,987 of CM055120.1, read as the reverse complement.
GTTTTTGAAAATGAAGAAAGAACATTTTTTTTTTCTTTTTTTTTTTAAATTTTCAAAACTTTGTGACAAAAAGCGAGATCTGCAAAATACTCACAATACCTCTCAGCAAATAGCTTGGGGTGTCTACTTTCCAAAATGGGGTCATTTGGGGGGGTTTTGTGCCATCTGGGCATTCCATGGCCTCCGAAACTGTGATAGGCAGTGAGAAGTGAAATCAAAAATTGACACCCTTAGAAAGCCTGAAGGCGGTGATTGGTTTTTGGGGTTCCGTACGCGGCTAGGCTCCCAAAAAGTCTCACACATGTGGTATCCCCGTACTCAGGAGAAGCAACAGAATGTATTTTGGGGTGTAATTCCACATATGCCCATGACATGTTTGAGCAATATATCATTTAGTGACAACTTTGTGCAAAAAAAATTAAAAAAATTATTTTTTCCGCAACTTGTGTCAACATATAAAATATTCCATGGACTCGACATGCCTCTCAGTATATAGCTTGGGGTGTCTACTTTCCAAAATAGGGTCATTTGGGGGGGTTTTGAACTGTTCTGGCATTTTATACACAACATTAGGAAGCTTACATCCACTCTTCTAACCACTTGAAGACAAAGCCCTTTTTGACACTTTTTGTTTACATGAAAACATTTTTTTTTTTTGCAAGAAAATTATGTTGAACCCCCAAACATTATATATATTTTTAAAGCAAAGGCCCTACAGAATAAAATGGTGGGTGTTGCATTTTTTTTTTCTACACAGTATTTGCGCAGCGATTTTTCAAACGCATTTTTTTGGGAAAAAATACACTTTTTTTACACTTTTTTTTAATTTTAATGCACTAAAACACACTATATTGCCCAAATGTTTGATGAAATAAAAAAGATGATCTTAGGCCGAGTACATAGATACCAAACACGACATGCTTTAAAATTTCGCACAAACGCGCATTGGCGACAAACTACATACATTTTTAAAAGCCTTTAAAAGCATTTACAGGTTACCCCGTTAGATTTACAGAGGAGGTCTACTGCTAAAATTACTGCCCTCGATCTGACCTTCGCGGTGATACCTCACATGCATGGTGCAATTGCTGTTTACATATGACGCCAGACCGACGCTTGCGTTTGCCATTGGGCAAGAGCAGGGCAGGACAGGGGTGCTTTTTTTTTTTATTATTAATTTTGCTTTTTTATTTTATTTTTAAACTGTTGCTTCCATATTTATTTATTTGTATCACTTTTATTGTTATCTCAGGGAATGTAAATATCCCCTATGATAGCAATAGGTAATGACAGGTACTCTTTTTTGAAAAAACTGGGGTCTATTGGACCCTAGATCTTTCCTCTGCCCTCAAAGCATCTGACCACACCAAGATCGGTGTGATAAAATGCTTTCCCAATTTCCCAATGGCGCTTTTTATATCCGGGGGGGGGGGGACATTCCCTCCCACTGCTTGTAAAAGCAGTCCAGAGGCTAATTAGCCACTAGGATTGCTTTTACATGAAAGCCGGCCGCTGGCTGAAAAGAATGATACCAAAATGATACCTAAACCCGCAGGCATCATTCTGGTATAACCATTCAAAGTCCAGCAACATACCAGTACGTTGCTGGTCCTTGTTGGACATGTATTGTAATCTTTTTTTTCATGCAGCCTGTTGGCTGAACGAAAAAAAAAGATTGATCGGTGGGTATGCCCACCATTAGAATACCGCCCTTCATCCACCCACTTCTAATGATGGGCATACATGCACCATTTATATATGCCGAAGCATGGGGGCATCTTCTCGCAAAAGTTATGCCGCGTACACATGGTCAGACTTTTCCACGGGCAAGCCTCCGTCGGAATTTCGACCGTATATACGCGTCATTAGGAGCAAAATCGCTCCTCCGCTCCTGCTGCCCCAATGCTTCGGCATATATGCTTTTTTTTTTAACTGTGGTGGTGAAATCACCTCCTACAGCACTGGAGTCGCAGGGATCAGGCCTGTCTCTGCGAACGCTGCAGTTATGTGTGTTGTGTTTTGCAAGTGACAGTGATCGATCGATACTGCACTTGGGTGGCCTGGGCTGGACGGAGGGGCAAAACGCAGGTGCTAGCAGGTATCTGGGCTGATCCCGCTAACACTGCATTTTTGGGAACCCTAAACTGCTGGGGACGCTAGTATAGATCTGATCAGATCAGATATTGAGCTGATCAGATACTATACCACTAAGGGGGGTGTATGCTTCACGTGTGGGTGTTAGCGCTACTGGCACTAACCTGACGCTGCCTGGGGTGTGACGCAGACCCTCTCTGACGCTAAAACCTAACTGATATCACCCGCCGGGCGATCAGGGGGTTAAACCTTTATTGGGTTATATACGGCGGGTGCCCTGACACTATAAAAAGCAAACTAACTAACCAGCGTCACCAGTAACACTTATATGATGATCACTGGTGAAAGGGTTAACTAGGGGCAATTAGGGGGTTAAAACCTTTATTAGGTAATATATGGGGGTACCTGACGCTATATAAAAACCTGACGGCGAACCTAAAAAAAAATTACTGGCTACCTATCGGCATCACCGACACTAAGACAATGATCATAAAAACGATTGCTTAGTGACAGTGGTGATAGGGGGTGAAAGGGTTACCTGGGGGGCGATCAGGGGGTTAAACCTTTATTAGATAATATATGGGGGTACCTGACGCTATAAAAACCTGCGGCGAACCTAAAAAAAATTACTGGCTACTGATCAGCATCACCGACGCTAAGACATCGATCAGAAAAATGATCGCATAGTGACGGCAGTGCTAGGAGGTGAAAGGGTTACCTGGGGGGTGATCAAGGGGGTTACACCTTTATTAGGTAATATATGGGGGTACCCGACGCTATAAAAACCTGTGGCGAACCTAAAAAAAATTACTGGCTACCGATCAGCATCGCCGACGCTAAGACATCGATCAGAAAAATTATCGCTTAGTGACAGTGGTGATAGGGGGTGAAAGGGTTACCTGGGGGGCGATCAAGGGGGTTAAACCTTTATTAGGTAATATATGGGGGTACCCGACGCTATAAAAACCTGCGGCGAACCTAAAAAAAATTACTGGCTACCGATCAGCATCACCGACGCTAAGACATCGATCAGAAAAATGATTGCATAGCGACGGCGGTGCTAGGGGGTGAAAGGGTTACCTGGGGGGTGATCAAGGGGGTTAAACCTTTATTAGGTAATATATGGGGGTACCCGACGCTATAAAAACCTGCGGCGAACCTAAAAAAAATTACTGGCTACCGATCAGCATCGCCGACGCTAAGACATCGATCAGAAAAATTATCGCTTAGTGACAGTGGTGATAAGGGGTGAAAGGGTTACCTGGGGGGCGATCAAGGGGGTTAAACCTTCATTAGGCAATATATGGGGGTACCCGACGCTATAAAAACCTGCGGCAAGCCTAAAAAAAATTACTGGCTACCGATCAGCATCACCGACGCTAAGACATCGATCAGAAAAATGATTGCTTAGCGACGGCAGTGCTAGGGGGTGAAAGGGTTATCTGGGGGGTGATCAGGGGGTTAAACCTTTATTAGGGGGGGTTAGGGGGCTACACTGGACCTAAAACTAAATGTAGTGACACTTTTACAGTCACAAATGTCACTGATTGCAGTGATCACTAAATACATGGTCACTGCAATCAGTGACACTGTGACTGGGGGCTGGGGGGGGGCTGGGGGGTGATCTGGGGGTGTCTGGGGGGGCCTGGGGGGGCGATTTATGTGCCTATGTGTCCTGGTGTCAGTGTGCTGTTTTGTGTACTAACCTGCATCTTCTCCTGTACGGCGCTCGGTATATGTGAGCGCCGCAGGAGAGATGACATCACTTCCTCCTTCCTGGCAGGCAGGGGAAGCTCTCTCATTCGCCGGGAGCGATCGAGAGGGGGTGGCCGGAATCGAACGGCCGTCCCCTCATGCCGGATCGCTCCCGAAGGTAAAACGACCACCCACTGTAAAGAAGGGGGGTCCGATCGGACCCCCCAACTATACAAAGGCAATCACGTATATGTACGTGATTCTGCCTGTCGGTGCCATTCTGCCGACGTATATTTACAGTGGGCGGTCGTTAAGTGGTTAAAAAACAAGCAAGAAAAAAAACAAAAAAACAACAAACACGTTCCAGTGGTTTTGCACAGAGCAGCCCAGATCCTCCTCTTCTCGGGTCCCTCTTCTGCTCTCCTGGCCCCTCCCTCTGGTGAGTGCCCCTCATCCAGCAGCTTGCTACAGGGGGCACCCGAGCTGAGTCAGAGCTCCGTGTATCCAGACACGGAGCCCCGGCTTGGCCCTGCCCCCTCTCTCCTCTGATTGGCTGACTGATTTTGATTGACAGCTGCAGGAGCCAATGGCGCCGCCAATCAGGAGGCGTGTCTGGGACAGCTAGGACAAACTCTGGCGCTCCAGTTGTTCAGGAACTACAATTCCCATCATGCCTAGTCATGTCTTGAGTCAATGAGTTTTACAATGCCTCATTGAATGTGCAGTTTCGGACCAGCTGGAGGACCGTAGTTTGAAGATCCCTGGCTAAGACACTCGTAGACATCGCTGCAGAGACAAGGGGCTCAGGTAAGTAATTAGGGGGGGTGCTGGGGGGGGGGCTGCTACACACAGAAGGTTTTTTTATGTTAATGCATAAATGGCATTAACATAAAAAATAAAAAAAACTTCTGCCTTTACAAATCCTTTAAAGAGGAAAGAAAAAAATATTGGAATAAAAGTAAAAAATTATTACCTTGCAATCCAGCTTCTGGATGCTTCCTGTAGGTGAGGATGACATCATTGGATCTTCTACCAGGATCCTGGAAATGCTGTATTGTGAGTTCTACCAGGATCCTAAGAAAAGGCCCAGTTACATCATCCATTCCTTCAGGGAACATAAGAGATGCTAGATATCCTATTATTGATATCCAGTGTTCTGAAAGACCATCTTCTCAATCAAGTAAGGCTGCTCACATGTACCAGAGCATCCCCAAGGAGAAGGGGGTCCAGAAAGTAGTCCAACTATGTAAGCAGCAGAAAGGGAGCCACACCAATGGTCAACGAGCCTAAAAGGGTAATTGGATAATCAGTAGAGAGCCAACACATTTCAGGGGTTCAGACACTCCCCTTCTCCATCAGGTCAAGTGCAATAGAAGTCAAGGAGTAATATTATTAACATCCAGTGTTGTGAAAGTCACTTATGAGGTGGATGTCAAGAATTGGTTCACCTGCTGGTGGCACTGTGGCTCCCAGACCTATAGTCTGCAGTTCTGGTGTCCACCAGCGGGTGTCTCTCATCAGCCAGAAGCTCATAGTAATCAGTCATCACCCGATGCTTGTTGCTAAAAGAGTATTTAGTCCGTCGTGTTGCCTTGGTGTTCTGCCCATGTGCCCCTGACCTGCAAACCGTGTACCTGTACTCTGATCCTAATCCTAATTCTGTTCCCGTTCCTGATCCACCTCCTGCTTCCTTGCTTCTGTTCCTGTGTACTCTCTACCTGTTCTGGCTTGCCCCTTGCTCCCTCTGCCTGTTCTCCTGTGCATGATCCCAGCTCTGGCACTGACTACGCTTCTTACCCAGATCCTACTGTCTGTATATATTTGTGTAGCACACCCCCGTAGGAGCTGCTGGTTTAATTTGGGCCTTGCACGTTACCTCAATGTTCGTTGTCTAGGGGAATAAAGTCTGTAAGAACTCCAATGTCCACACAGGATGTAAAACTTTATGCTGTTAGGTTTTATTTTATTTTGCATAAAACATATGAAGAATAGTAGAAGGATGAAGGGAAAGGGGTAGGTTCAGGTGCGCAGTACAGATCACTGGGGGAAACTCCTCAACTATAAAGTCATTCACCACTCCTCCTCGAGTGGATATTGCTCATCCGGATAGGCCCCTCTCACCTGGCCTAGCAACCGGAATGATGCACAGACAATGATCAGGACCAGTCTCTGCCACAGACTGGTTGTGCACAAAATTGTATAGTCCGGGATCCTCTGCCACAGGACTTAGCGCCCGAACTTCCAGCCAAGCAGTCAAAGAGCCTTTAAGCCTACCCGGCAGACTGCAAGGTGAACTTTAACTACGGTGCATCCTCCAATAGAATCACCAGGCCCTCCTCAAGACACCAGCCTTCCGCTCGGTCTTCTCCAGGACAGGTCCTCCCCTGGTTTCCTCCATTGAGTGGCTTCCTCCCGCAGGACGGACAGCACAAGATCACCTTCAAAGTGTAGGCCCCAGTCAGCATAACTGGGCCTACTTGGTAGAGTTTCAGCCTCGGACCAACATGGTCCCGAGGCCGAAATCACAAGACACACTCCTTGCGCCAGGAGGGCTGCAAGGGGAAGAAGGACCCCAAAAAATGGCGTCTGCCCCTTAAGTACCCTTCCCCCCCATGCTCAGCGGATAGACCACGCCCACTGAACTGTTCCCGAGGAAGGATACCCAATGCACTTTGGCCTGTCAGTCTTCCACATTGGCCTGGAGGTGGTAACGCCACCTACAGGCAAACAGTGGGAAGTCTTCCCAACACAGCCATAGCCGGAACAGAGGCTGATTTAGCATAATTATTTACAGAGTCTTAGCTAACTACCAGCTCAGACACCCACTAAATTTAACATAGCACCCAGTCATAGCAGGGCGCTACATTTGGTTTAGGTTGTTGCTCATTGTTTGTTTGTTTACTCATTAGATTCTCATGTAAGTTTCTCAGGATTGGTACAATTGGCCTTTCCTGTTTATGCTTTATGTCAATATAGGCTAAATCAATTTTTATATACATTCTCTTTAGATTGCTTGTTGGAAGCATCCTCCCCTGATGAGTTAAATACGAAACGCGTCGGGCTAAAAAGGATGCCAACACACTTCCATACCAGCTTTTTGATCCATCTACAATTTTACCACCATCATGCCTACACAATTGTTACATCTTGTCACTCCATTGCACTATGCCGCTTGAAGGAACCAATGTTCACTTATGTGTACTCATGGGATTTGCACATCTACCTATCATACTGTTATGTAATTTTAGTTGATGTTAGTTTGTAACCTTGATGTCCATGAATCATATGCACTGTCATATTGCCATGAGTTTCCAAGTCAATGCAAGAATATGTCCTCTATGTCCACGACATGTGTGTAATTTCATGTGCAATCCCATCATTCTCATATTGTAATACATTTTACTCTTCATGTTATTAAACATGTGTTTCCTTTATGCACCCCCACCTTGTCCAGAACCTCATTCAAAGTCCCAATTTCCTTTTTCTTCTATATTGTACCTGGGATGGAGACATTAGCCATGTGTCTCACTCAAAGTCCCACCTGTGTTCACACACATGCCCCTTCTTTTTTGCAGGTTCAGATCTAGGTCCTGACAGAGGCTCAGACAGGTCCAAGGCACTACACGTCAAGATGAAATATTATTTATATCCAGTGTTGGTAAAGACCATCTTGTCAATCAAGCTGACCTGTAGAACAAGAGAGCCAACATATTTCAAACACTTCCCCCTTCATCAGGTCAGTACTGGGAGTGCAAAACTGGGCATGCTCCCAACACAAAACAATGCAAGTGGAAGCACAGCATAAAACCCACTACCATGCCACCACATATATATATGTATAGCCTGTAATAACCAACTAAACCTGAAATACGTAACAAACAGGAATTTTTTAATACAGCTGATCACTTTTAAGGGTTATACACACATATATCTAGCCACCATCCTCTCCTTTGCAGTTTAGCAGGTTGCATTAGGCGGAATGCTTTTTTTGAGTATTTTCTTGTGTAATTATGGAAGTATTTATACAGCTCAGAGGCAAAATATTTTGCAGCTGAGTAGATATCCCTCCCGCATTTTCCGCATTGTACGTTCACAGAGCGCCATAATGGGATGGGTATTACATGCATTATGTCCTTTGTTCTGATTGAATAGATCAAAAGACGGGCAATCTGGTCCCTCAGGTGAATTGGGGGGGGGGGCAATAATGGAGGAGTCGCTGAGGTACGAAACCTTACTCACCATACACTTTGTATTTGCTGTTTTTGTTTGAGGTTTGAATTAATTTGTCTTATAAAGCACAGTATGATAATACCGACTAATCAATGGCAGTAAGTCTATGATGGATGGACAGGTGATTGTAGTTTTTCATGTGAAAAAACATTTCCATTAATAATAAAAGTTGACTAGAAGGGATAGGGAATAGGAAGAAACATATTCAGGGTAGTGTTAAAATTAAGGATAAAAATGTTACAGATTTTTGTGGTTTCTAGAAAAAAAGAACAACATACAACCCAATGTTAAAAGAGACCCTGTCCCCGGGTCATTCATTTCAACAGCAATCTCCCCACAAGACTGTATGTACATCTTACATATTTTATCTTTATTATATTATAAATGATTATGTAATTTTCTGTAAAGTTCTGCTTTGTGTAGACCAGTGCATAGCTCCCATCTGTCCCTGATTTCGAGGGACTGTCCCTGATTTGGAACAAAGTCCCTCTGTCCCTCTTTCCATCTCATTTGTCCCTCATTTTGGTCTGAGATCTATATAGTTGTATAGAAAATGCACTATTTATCTTTCAAAAAGTATTTCCCAGTGCTAAACCTTTAACCCAATTTCTAAATTGCTGCTACTGTAAATTCCAAAAGCCAATATAAAGGAATATACAGTAAGTGGAAAAAAAGCACTTGAGGGTTTAACAAATCATTTTTTTGCACAATTCTCCTTTAAGGGGGGGGGGTAGCAGGAGGTGTGTCCTATGCCTACATATGTTTGCTAATAGGTGTCCCTCATTCCCATGAGTTGGGAGGTATGCCAGTGGTCTCCCATTTGCAGCCAGATGTGGCCCTTTGCCTAGGGTGACCAGACATCCCCGGTTTCCGGGGACAGTCCCCAGATTTAGGACACTGTCCCCGGACCAAGTCTGTCCCCGGTTTTGGGATTTGACCAGGGGCCCGGGCAATTTTAAAGACAGTCAGTGCAGGATAAAAAAAAAAAAAAATCTGAATTACACTCTGCCACTCCTAATAGCTTAGGGGGGGGGGGGGGTGTATTTTTTCCATTATCTGTGCCCCTTTCTGATGATCATGTTCTGGTCACAGAGGAGGGAATATTTCTTCAGTTTCGGGTGCCCATTCAGCTCCGCTCGCATGTTCTTCTGCCTTGGCTCAAGTCCTGGCCAGCTGCCTGCCTGCTTATCTCCTTGTCTTCCCTGGCGGGGTGATCTTCCTCCGCTCCCCACCCAGGAGCAGCCGGGGGCCCGGAGAGTTGAGACTTGAGAGGCTGTGAGGAGGGCGGTGGTGGCGACAGGCAGAGAGAGGCATCTGAGCTCAGCTGACGATGTCCAGCAGCAGGAACAGAGGGGAAGCGGATCCAATCGTAGGGGCTGCCAGTGCCTTCAACACAGGAGTGCTTTGGGGGTGTCTGTGAATAGACTACATTGCACTTTGTCTGTCTCTCTGGCATATTGGTCATAAGTTAACAAAATCAGCACCCAGCAGCCATGTTATGTGACACACTGTGACAAAGCCAGCCAGAGCCATGATAGAGCGCCTGCTGCCTGTGAGTTATTATAATGCTGATGATCTTAACCAGTTGCCGATCGCCCCGATAGCAGATTTACATATATATAGATATATATGTAAATCTGCTATATGTGATATCTATATGTGATATATGTAGATATCACATATATCACATATAGATATCACATATATACGCGATCCTGCATTTCTGGGTCCACTGGTACCCGCTGACCGTTATGTACACAGGCAGAACGGTGGTCTGCCTATGTAAACAAGGCAGATCGCCATTCTGTCAGTATGGAAGTATGGAAGACATTGATCCTGATCCCCCACAGTAAGAAAACACTTGTTAGGCACACATTTAGCCCTTTGATTGCCCCAGATGTTATCCCCTTCCCAAGTCGTGTCATTAGTACAGTGACAGTGCATATTGTTAGCACTGATCACTGCATTAGTGTCACTGGTTCCCACAAAGTGTCAAAGGTGTCACTTAAGCCCCGTACACACGGTCAGACTTTTGGCCAACAAACTTCATTTTGAGCAAGTTGGACCAACAATCCGACCGTGTGTACGCTCCATCGGACAAACTTTTTTTGCTTTTTCTTGTTTTCATCGGACAAAAGTTGGGTCTCCAAACGGACAAACTTTTGCCCAACAAAAGTCCGATGGAGCAAAGTCCGACCGTGTGTACAGAAAACCATAGGACTTTTGTCCGATGGACAAAACAACTAATGTTAAAATCAACCAACAATAGCAGAAGTTGACCAAAGGGTGGCGGTAAAGAGCAGAAAAGAGTAGAAAAACCACGTGATGTTGCAAAAAGTTTTGGGAAAGTTTGCAGAAAAGTCAGAGCGTGTGTATGCTATGGGTGTTCCCGACCAACTCCGTTCGGACAAAAAAACACGGAAAAGTCCGATAGAAGTCCAACCGTGTGTACGGGGCTTAAGTGTCCAATTTGTCCGCTGCAATATCACAGTCCCGCTATGAGTTGCTGATTGCCACCATTACTAGTAAAAAAAAATATGTTCCCGGATTTAATTTTAAAAATCTGGTCACCTTAGCTTTGCCTGTCTTTATCTGGCCCTTGGGGCACTATTTCTTTAACTGACACCAATTATAGGGCACCATTTTTCCCACTAAAACCATTGGTGGGGTACCCCCAATAACACTGGGGAATTTACTAATTCCACTAGCCCCAATCCGGCTCCCCTAAAGCCAGGGGCGGACTGGGCCGGGGGGCAGGGTGGCAATCGCCCCCCGGCCACTCTGATGCTGGGAAAAAAGGTTGCACTCGGGGCTGGATTAATGTAGTGGCCTACCGCCACTACCCAGTGTTATAGGTGCAGAGTAGTGATGAGCCGAACACCCCCGGGTTCGGTTCGCACCAGAACCCGCGAACGGACCGAAAGTTCGAACGAACATTAGAACCCTATTAAATACAATGGATGCGAACGTTCGAATTCTAAAGTGCTAATTATAACAACTATTATGCATGTTATTGTCATAAATAGGGTTTGGGAACCCGGGTTCTGCACCAGGGGACATGTATCAATGCAAAAAGAAGTTTTAAAAACGGTCGTTTTTCGGGAGCAGTCATTTTAATGATGCATAAAGTGAAAAAAAAAAAGTCAAATATTCCTTTAAATATCGTACCTGGGGGGTGTCTAAAGTATGCCTGTGAAGTGCCACGTGTTTCCCGTGTTTAGAACTGTCCCTGCACAAAATGACACTTCTAAAGGAAAAAAAAGCCATTTAAAACTGCTTGCGGCTTTAATGTAATGTCTGGTCCCGGTAATATGGATGAAATTCTTTAAGAAAAATGGCATAGCTACCCCATGACCCCCCCCCTACCCCAGCCCATTACCAGCCCCTTTGGGTCTTGTATGGATATTAAGGGGAACCCCGCACATAAAATAAAAAAGGCCCTATATACTCTGAACAGCCGTATACAGGCGGTGCATACAAGACAGGGACTGTAGGTTTGTTCTTATGTAGAATGTGTTTGTAATTTTGAACAGGTACATTGTTGAAGTGTAGCTCCAGCCCAAAAATCTATTTTTAAACTTTTTGGGAAACATAGGTAAGGGTTATCACCCCTGTAACATTTGTTTTGCTGTCTGTGCCCCTGTTCAGAACATTTCACCTCACTTTCCGTCCCAATGACAACTGTTTTTGAAATGTGGTGTTTTTCTTGAAACAAGGATTGCTGATAAAGCATCAGTACAGAGGAGACACCTTTCTCCCATATTTATTCTTACAGGAGAGAATTTTCCTTTCTAGGGGTAGATTTCCTCTCACTTCCTGTTGTCTTCTTTCGTTTGCAAGTAGGAGTCGTTTGTAAGTTGGATGTTTGAAAGTAGGGACCTGCCGTATATACTCTGCAGAAATAGGCCCCTTAGTTGTTGGTGTTGGCACAACACTGTAAGCACTCAGTTACTCTTGGTTGGTGCTGGAACGCCCTGCTGTCAACTATTATATCAGGAATTTTAATTACATATAATTGTTGAACAGTGTTAGTAAAAATTGGGGCTTTGATGGTGGTGCTGGTGCCACAACACTGTAAGCCCTGACAGTTACTCTTGGTGGGTGCAGCAATGGGCCCTGCTGTGAATTATTAGATCAAGAATTGTAATTACATGCCCCTTTTGAACAGGGGCTGAAAAATTGGGCCTTTCGTGGTGGTGGTGGTGGTGGCGTTGCCACAAGACTGTAAGCCCTCAGAGTTACTCTTGGTGGGTGCAGCAATGGACCCTGCTGTGAATTATTAGATCAAGAATTGTAATTGCATGCCCCTGTTGAACAGGGGCTGAAAAATTGGGCCTTAGGCACTGGTGGCACAACACTACAACCCCTCACAGATACTGTACTTGGAGCACAGCAATGAGCCCTGTTGCAAAGTATTGCTTCAAAAATTGTAATGACACGCCCCTGTTAAACAGGGGCTGAAAAATTGGGCCTTAGGCACTGGTGCCACAACACTCCAACCCCTCACAGATACTGTACTTGGAGCACAGCAATGAGCCCTATGGCAAATTATTGCTAAAAAAATTGTAATTACACGCCCCTGTAAAACAGGGGCTGAAAAATTGGGCCTTAGCCACTGGTGGCGGCACCCATAAACAAAAATGATCTTCCAAGCTATCATCATCAATCGTATCATTGAGGACTCGGAGGAGGAGGATAGCCAGTCAACATAACAGCACAGGCACTCAGCATCAGCATCAGTCTTGAAGGGATGTGACATGTTAAAATCAATTAGTCTGTTATATCAGCATCAGGTGTGTGGTAGCTGGTGGTGATCCAAGACTGGTTCATCTTGATGAAAGTCAGTCGATCAACCGAGTCGGTGGACAGGCGCACCCTGTGATCCGTGACAAATCCTCCAGCAGCACTGAATGTGCGTTCCGAAAGAACGCTGGATGCAGGACAGGCCAGTAGCTCAATTGCATACTGTGCAAGCTCTGGCCAGTGATCCATCCTCAAGACCCAGTAAGCCAGAGGATTTTCGGTGGGAAAGGTGTCCAAGTCTGACCTTGCCCCTAGATATTCCTGCACCATGTTTATCAGACGCTGGCGATGGTTGCTGGAACCGATCATACTTTGGGGCTGCGGACTAAAGAATTGTCTGAACGCATCGGTCAGACGGCCACCTTCCCCACCGCTCCTTCTTTGACTGGCCGAAGCCTCAGCAACTCGTTGTCCAGGACCAGGAGTTTGTAACCTCCCAGTCTCTGGGAACGCGTTGCACAGACCTTTCTGCAAGGCCTCCCGGAGTTGTCTCATCCTCTGCTCCCTCTGCGACGGTAACATAAGGTCCGCAACCTTACCCTTGTACCGTGGATCAAGGAGAGTGGCCAGCCAGTAATGGTCCCTCTCCTTGATCCGAAGAATACGAGGATCCTTCCGCAGACTTTGCAGGATCAGGGAGGCCATGCAGCGTAGGTTTGCTGAGGCATTCGCTCCGGAGTCCTCTGGGTCACTAAGGACGACATGATCCGCAGCCACCTCCTCCCAGCCACGTACAAGTCCACTGGTTTCTTGGGACTGTAAATCATCCCTAAAAGACTGCTGCTGATGATGCTGAGTGCCAGCCTCCACCTCCATGCTGACACAATCCTCCTCCTCCTCCTCCTCCTCCTCCTCCTCTTCCTGTGCGATGGGTGGGACAGAAGGAACACTGTCTGGGTAAAGGGGGCCTTGAGAGGCAAGGAAGTCCTCCTCTTCCTGCCTCTGTTCTGCCTCAAGTGCCCTGTCCATTATTCCACGCAGCGTGTGCTCCAACAGGTGGACAAGAGGTACAGTGTCACTGATGCATGCACTGTCACTGCTCACCATCCTCGTGGCCTCCTCAAATGGTGCCAGGACAGTGCATGCATCCCTGATCATGCCCCACTGGCGTGGAGAAAAAAAACCAAGCTCCCCTGACCCTGTCCTGGTGCCGTAGTCGCACAGGTACTCATTGATGGCCCTCTGCTGCGTGTGCAGCCGCTGCAGCATGGCCAACGTTGAGTTCCACCTGGTGGGCATGTCACATATAAGGCGGTTCTTGGGCAGGTTCAACTCCTTTTGCAGCTCAGCCAGGCGAGCACTGGCATTATAAGATCTGCGGAAATGCACACAGACTTTCCTGGCCTGCCTCAGGACATCCTGTAAGCCCGGGTACCTGCCCAAGAACCGCTGCACCACCAGGTTAAGGACGTGAGCCACACAGGGCACATGGGTCAGTTGTCCCTGTCGGAGGGCGGAGAGGAGGTTGGTGCCATTGTCGCAAACCACCATTCCTGGCTTAAGCTGGCGTGGCGTCAACCACCTCTCGGCCTGGCCCTGCAGAGCAGACAGGACCTCTGCCCCAGTGTGGCTTCTGTCCCCCAAACACACCAGCGCAAGCACGGCATGGCATCTTTTTGCCTGCGTACTTGCGTAGCCCCGTGAACGGCTACGGAGCACCGCTGGTTCATAGGACAAACCACAGGAAGAGGCCATGGAGGAAGAAGAAGAGGAGGGGGTGGAGGAGAGAGGTGTGTCACAACCAGTAGTAGCATTTTGGAGGCGTGGCGGTGGGACAACCTCCAACACTACTGCACCTTGTCCTGCATCCTTCCCAGCTGCCAAAAGAGTGACCCAATGGGCCGTGAAAGAAAGGTAACGTCCCTGTCCATGCCTGCTGGACCATGAGTCAGCGGTAATATGCACCTTACCGCTGACCGCCCTGTCCAGCGAGGCCAAGACATTGCCTTCCACATGCCGGTAGAGAGCCGGAATAGCCTTCCGTGAGAAAAAGTGGCGTTTGGGAACCTGCCACTGAGGAACCGCACATTGCACAAACTCACGGAAGGGGGCCGAGTCTACCAACTGAAAAGGCAGCAGTTGAAGCGCTAGCAATTTAGCCAAGCTAGCATTCAACCGCTGGGCATGTGGATGGCTGGGAGTGAACTTCTTTCGACGGTCCAGCAGCTGGGGCAGGGAAATTTGCCTGCTAGAATCGGACGTCGGTGTACTGCTAGCAGAGTGGCCGCAAGTACTTGGCTGTGACACACCTAATTCTACACCTTCATTCCTCTCAGTGCATGTTTCAGAGAGGACTGAAGTTATAGTGGGGTTGGAGATCCCAGCTGATGCGGTGCAAGGAGAGGTCCGCTTTGTTCTTTGGTGTGGGTCTTTGAGGTAGGCTTGCCAACGAGCTGCATGGCAGGTCAACATATGTCTGGTCAGGCATGTGGTACCCAAGCGGCTGATGTTTTGGCCACGCGATATACGCTTGAGACATATGTTGCAAACAGCAGCTGTGCGATCTGATGCACTAGCCTCAAAAAAGGCCCACACCAAAGAACTTTTTGAATGACGGGCAGAGGCAGCGCCCTGCACAGGCGGAGCTCTGCGGTGTGATTCCGTCGGTGTACTGCCCTTACGCTGGCCACCAAAGGGCATCCTGCCTCGTTGGAGATGTGCCTCCTCCTCATCCTCCTCCTCCTCCTCTCTCCTATTAGGCACCCACGTGGAGTCAGTGACCTCATCATCCCCTCCCTCCTCATCACTGGAGCCAATCTGGCAGTATGCTGCAGCTGCTGGAACATGACTGCCAGATTGGTGTCCTTCTTGAGCATCCCCTCTGTCTGCTCTCACGCTACTGCCTTCCTCTAGCTGGGTTTCATCATCAGACCCTTCGAAACGCTGGGCATCCTCCTGGAGCATGTACCCAACACTGTGCTGAAACAGTTCGGGGGACTCCTCAGGAGGAGGACATGGTGGGTCTAGGGAAGGAGTGACTGATGATTTGTCTGACATTGATACCAGGGAAGACGACGCTTTGGCAGCTGCTTTTCCAGTACCCTGAGCCTGGGTGAGAGAGGATGAGGAGGAGGAGGAGGGCTTGGTCATCCACTTTACCAAGTCTTCGGCATGATGTGGCTCAACATTAGGGATGAGCTTCGTGTTCGAGTCGAACATACGTTCGACTCGAACATTGGCTGTTCGATCGTTCGACGAAGATCGAACGATTTGGGCCGTTCGCGCCAAATTCGAGTGACGCGAACGGCCCACAATGCACTACGCCATCGCAGTGTCATCCAGGCGCTGTGATTGGCCAAGCATGCACTGTGACCCCGCATGCTTGGCCAATCACAGCGCCGGCAGCGAGGAGAGCAATGATTGGCCACAGGCAGGATGCCTGTGGCCAATTATTGCTGAGGGTGTTTAGTACACGCCCCACACTATAAAAGGCCGCCAGCACGGCGGCCTAGTGTAGTGTGTTCCGGAGCAGGGATAGAGTAGCATAGGCAGGGACAGTGACTGTTATTTCTTTCTTGCTTAACCTGGATTCCTTTAGTTTAGGGAAAGAGAAGGATAGGTAGGGAGAGTGTCAGTGTGTTTTGTGCTTCTGCTATAGTGTGCTTAAAAAAAACATTTATTCTAGGGACAGAAAACTCTAGGTAGGGACAGTGTCAGTTTCTTTCACTCTGCAAGTCCTTGTTTCCAGGGACCTGTAAGGACAGTGAGTTAATTGTCCTTGTGCTATATTGTGATTAAAAAAAACATTTATTCTAGGGACAGAAAACTCTAGGTAGGGACAGTGTCAGTTTCTTTCACTCTGCAAGTCCTTGTTTCCCGGGACCTGTAAGGACAGTGAGTTAATTTTCCTTGTGCTATATTGTGATTAAAAAAAACATTTTTTCTAGGGACAGAAAACTGTAGGTAGGGAGAGTGTTTTTTTTCTTTCACTCTGCAAGTCCTTGTTTCCAGGGACCTGTAAGGACAGTGAGTTAATTGTCCTTGTGCTATATTGTGCTTAAAAAAAACATTTATTCTAGGGACAGAAAACTCTAGGTAGGGACAGTGTCAGTTTCTTTCACTCTGCAAGTCCTTGTTTCCAGGGACCTGTAAGGACAGTGAGTTAATTGTCCTTGTGCTATATTGTGATTAAAAAAAACATTTATTCTAGGGACAGAAAACTCTAGGTAGGGACAGTGTCAGTTTCTTTCACTCTGCAAGTCCTTGTTTCCAGGGACCTGTAAGGACAGTGAGTTAATTTTCCTTGTGCTATATTGTGATTAAAAAAAACATTTTTTCTAGGGACAGAAAACTGTAGGTAGGGAGAGTGTTTTTTTTCTTTCACTCTGCAAGTCCTTGTTTCCAGGGACCTGTAAGGACAGTGAGTTAATTGTCCTTGTGCTATATTGTGCTTAAAAAAAACATTTATTCTAGGGACAGAAAACTCTAGGTAGGGACAGTGTCAGTTTCTTTCACTCTGCAAGTCCTTGTTTCCAGGGACCTGTAAGGACAGTGAGTTAATTTTCCTTGTGCTATATTGTGATTAAAAAAAACATTTATTCTAGGGACAGAAAACTCTAGGTAGGGACAGTGTCAGTTTCTTTCACTCTGCAAGTCCTTGTTTCCAGGGACCTGTAAGGACAGTGAGTTAATTTTCCTTGTGCTATATTGTGATTAAAAAAAACATTTTTTCTAGGGACAGAAAACTGTAGGTAGGGAGAGTGTTTTTTTTCTTTCACTCTGCAAGTCCTTGTTTCCAGGGACCTGTAAGGACAGTGAGTTAATTTTCCTTGTGCTATATTGTGATTAAAAAAAACATTTATTCTAGGGACAGAAAACTCTAGGTAGGGACAGTGTCAGTTTCTTTCACTCTGCAAGTCCTTGTTTCCAGGGACCTGTAAGGACAGTGAGTTAATTTTCCTTGTGCTATATTGTGATTAAAAAAAACATTTTTTCTAGGGACAGAAAACTGTAGGTAGGGAGAGTGTTTTTTTTCTTTCACTCTGCAAGTCCTTGTTTCCAGGGACCTGTAAGGACAGTGAGTTAATTTTCCTTGTGCTATATTGTGATTAAAAAAAACATTTTTTCTAGGGACAGAAAACTCTAGGTAGGGAGAGTGTTTTTTTTCTTTCACTCTGCAAGTCCTTGTTTCCAGGGACCTGTAAGGACAGTGAGTTAATTGTCCTTGTGCTATATTGTGCTTAAAAAAAACATTTTTTCTAGGGACAGAAAACTCTAGGTAGGGAGAGTGTTTTTTTTTTTCACTCTGCAAGTCCTTGTTTCCAGGGACCTGTAAGGACAGTGAGTTAATTGTCCTTGTGCTATATTGTGCTTAAAAAAAACATTTATTCTAGGGACAGAAAACTCTAGGTAGGGACAGTGTCAGTTTCTTTCACTCTGCAAGTCCTTGTTTCCAGGGACCTGTAAGGACAGTGAGTTAATTTTCCTTGTGCTATATTGTGATTAAAAAAAACATTTATTCTAGGGACAGAAAACTCTAGGTAGGGACAGTGTCAGTTTCTTTCACTCTGCAAGTCCTTGTTTCCAGGGACCTGTAAGGACAGTGAGTTAATTTTCCTTGTGCTATATTGTGATTAAAAAAAACATTTTTTCTAGGGACAGAAAACTGTAGGTAGGGAGAGTGTTTTTTTTCTTTCACTCTGCAAGTCCTTGTTTCCAGGGACCTGTAAGGACAGTGAGTTAATTGTCCTTGTGCTATATTGTGCTTAAAAAAAACATTTATTCTAGGGACAGAAAACTCTAGGTAGGGACAGTGTCAGTTTCTTTCACTCTGCAAGTCCTTGTTTCCAGGGACCTGTAAGGACAGTGAGTTAATTTTCCTTGTGCTATATTGTGATTAAAAAAAACATTTATTCTAGGGACAGAAAACTCTAGGTAGGGACAGTGTCAGTTTCTTTCACTCTGCAAGTCCTTGTTTCCAGGGACCTGTAAGGACAGTGAGTTAATTTTCCTTGTGCTATATTGTGATTAAAAAAAACATTTTTTCTAGGGACAGAAAACTGTAGGTAGGGAGAGTGTTTTTTTTCTTTCACTCTGCAAGTCCTTGTTTCCAGGGACCTGTAAGGACAGTGAGTTAATTTTACTTGTGCTATATTGTGCTTAAAAAAAACATTTTTTCTAGGGACAGAAAACTGTAGGTAGGGAGAGTGTTTTTTTTCTTTCACTCTGCAAGTCCTTGTTTCCAGGGACCTGTAAGGACAGTGAGTTAATTGTCCTTGTGCTATATTGTGCTTAAAAAAAACATTTATTCTAGGGACAGAAAACTCTAGGTAGGGACAGTGTCAGTTTCTTTCACTCTGCAAGTCCTTGTTTCCAGGGACCTGTAAGGACAGTGAGTTAATTTTCCTTGTGCTATATTGTGATTAAAAAAAACATTTATTCTAGGGACAGAAAACTCTAGGTAGGGACAGTGTCAGTTTCTTTCACTCTGCAAGTCCTTGTTTCCAGGGACCTGTAAGGACAGTGAGTTAATTTTCCTTGTGCTATATTGTGATTAAAAAAAACATTTTTTCTAGGGACAGAAAACTGTAGGTAGGGAGAGTGTTTTTTTTCTTTCACTCTGCAAGTCCTTGTTTCCAGGGACCTGTAAGGACAGTGAGTTAATTGTCCTTGTGCTATATTGTGCTTAAAAAAAACATTTATTCTAGGGACAGAAAACTCTAGGTAGGGACAGTGTCAGTTTCTTTCACTCTGCAAGTCCTTGTTTCCAGGGACCTGTAAGGACAGTGAGTTAATTTTCCTTGTGCTATATTGTGATTAAAAAAAACATTTATTCTAGGGACAGAAAACTCTAGGTAGGGACAGTGTCAGTTTCTTTCACTCTGCAAGTCCTTGTTTCCAGGGACCTGTAAGGACAGTGAGTTAATTTTCCTTGTGCTATATTGTGATTAAAAAAAACATTTTTTCTAGGGACAGAAAACTGTAGGTAGGGAGAGTGTTTTTTTTCTTTCACTCTGCAAGTCCTTGTTTCCAGGGACCTGTAAGGACAGTGAGTTAATTTTACTTGTGCTATATTGTGCTTAAAAAAAACATTTTTTCTAGGGACAGAAAACTGTAGGTAGGGAGAGTGTTTTTTTTCTTTCACTCTGCAAGTCCTTGTTTCCAGGGACCTGTAAGGACAGTGAGTTAATTGTCCTTGTGCTATATTGTGCTTAAAAAAAACATTTATTCTAGGGACAGAAAACTCTAGGTAGGGACAGTGTCAGTTTCTTTCACTCTGCAAGTCCTTGTTTCCAGGGACCTGTAAGGACAGTGAGTTAATTTTCCTTGTGCTATATTGTGATTAAAAAAAACATTTATTCTAGGGACAGAAAACTCTAGGTAGGGACAGTGTCAGTTTCTTTCACTCTGCAAGTCCTTGTTTCCAGGGACCTGTAAGGACAGTGAGTTAATTTTCCTTGTGCTATATTGTGATTAAAAAAAACATTTTTTCTAGGGACAGAAAACTGTAGGTAGGGAGAGTGTTTTTTTTCTTTCACTCTGCAAGTCCTTGTTTCCAGGGACCTGTAAGGACAGTGAGTTAATTTTACTTGTGCTATATTGTGCTTAAAAAAAACATTTTTTCTAGGGACAGAAAACTGTAGGTAGGGAGAGTGTTTTTTTTCTTTCACTCTGCAAGTCCTTGTTTCCAGGGACCTGTAAGGACAGTGAGTTAATTGTCCTTGTGCTATATTGTGCTTAAAAAAACATTTATTCTAGGGACAGAAAACTCTAGGTAGGGACAGTGTCAGTTTCTTTCACTCTGCAAGTCCTTGTTTCCAGGGACCTGTAAGGACAGTGAGTTAATTTTCCTTGTGCTATATTGTGATTAAAAAAAACATTTTTTCTAGGGACAGAAAACTGTAGGTAGGGAGAGTGTTTTTTTTCTTTCACTCTGCAAGTCCTTGTTTCCAGGGACCTGTAAGGACAGTGAGTTAATTTTCCTTGTGCTATATTGTGATTAAAAAAAACATTTTTTCTAGGGACAGAAAACTGTAGGTAGGGAGAGTGTTTTTTTTCTTTCACTCTGCAAGTCCTTGTTTCCAGGGACCTGTAAGGACAGTGAGTTAATTGTCCTTGTGCTATATTGTGCTTAAAAAAAACATTTTTTCTAGGGACAGAAAACTGTAGGTAGGGAGAGTGTTTTTTTTTTTTCACTCTGCAAGTCCTTGTTTCCAGGGACCTGTAAGGACAGTGAGTTAATTGTCCTTGTGCTATATTGTGCTTAAAAAAAACATTTATTCTAGGGACAGAAAACTCTAGGTAGGGACAGTGTCAGTTTCTTTCACTCTGCAAGTCCTTGTTTCCAGGGACCTGGAGAGACATTGAGTGAATTGTCCTTGTGCTATATTGTGATTAAAAAAAACATTTATTCTAGGGACAGAAAACTCTAGGTAGGGACAGTGTCAGTTTCTTTCACTGTGAAAGTCCTTGTTTCAAGGGACAGAGAAGGACACCTGAAGGTAGCCCTTATTGCTTTTTTCCCATCTCCCTGCAGGCCATCTATTAGAATGTCTGGAAGGCAAACAAGGAGAGGCAGACAGTCAGGAGGCAATAAAAGAGGGCAAGCAGGCTCTGTGTCTGGGGGCAACAGTGCTGGTCGTGGACGCGGTGCATTGTCATCAGCACATGGCCATGGGACACGCTTGTCCTTCTTTTCGGCAGCTGGACATGTTGAGCCACATCATGCCGAAGACTTGGTAGAGTGGATGACCAAGCCCTCCTCCTCCTCCTCATCCTCTCTCACCCAGGCTCAGGGTACTGGAAAAGCAGCTGCCAAAGCGTCGTCTTCCCTGGTATCAATGTCAGACAAATCATCAGTCACTCCTTCCCTAGACCCACCATGTCCTCCTCCTGAGGAGTCCCCCGAACTGTTTCAGCACAGTGTTGGGTACATGCTCCAGGAGGATGCCCAGCGTTTCGAAGGGTCTGATGATGAAACCCAGCTAGAGGAAGGCAGTAGCGTGAGAGCAGACAGAGGGGATGCTCAAGAAGGACACCAATCTGGCAGTCATGTTCCAGCAGCTGCAGCATACTGCCAGATTGGCTCCAGTGATGAGGAGGGAGGGGATGATGAGGTCAATGACTCCACGTGGGTGCCTAATAGGAGAGAGGAGGAGGAGGAGGATGAGGAGGAGGCACATCTCCAACGAGGCAGGATGCCCTTTGGTGGCCAGCGTAAGGGCAGTACACCGACGGAATCACACCGCAGAGCTCCGCCTGTGCAGGGCGCTGCCTCTGCCCGTCATTCAAAAAGTTCTTTGGTGTGGGCCTTTTTTGAGGCTAGTGCATCAGATCGCACAGCTGCTGTTTGCAACATATGTCTCAAGCGTATATCGCGTGGCCAAAACATCAGCCGCTTGGGTACCACATGCCTGACCAGACATATGTTGACCTGCCATGCAGCTCGTTGGCAAGCCTACCTCAAAGACCCACACCAAAGAACAAAGCGGACCTCTCCTTGCACCGCATCAGCTGGGATCTCCAACCCCACTATAACTTCAGTCCTCTCTGAAACATGCACTGAGAGGAATGAAGGTGTAGAATTAGGTGTGTCACAGCCAAGTACTTGCGCCCACTCTGCTAGCAGTACACCGACGTCCGATTCTAGCAGGCAAATTTCCCTGCCCCAGCTGCTGGACCGTCGAAAGAAGTTCACTCCCAGCCATCCACATGCCCAGCGGTTGAATGCTAGCTTGGCTAAATTGCTAGCGCTTCAACTGCTGCCTTTTCAGTTGGTAGACTCGGCCCCCTTCCGTGAGTTTGTGCAATGTGCGGTTCCTCAGTGGCAGGTTCCCAAACGCCACTTTTTCTCACGGAAGGCTATTCCGGCTCTCTACCGGCATGTGGAAGGCAATGTCTTGGCCTCGCTGGACAGGGCGGTCAGCGGTAAGGTGCATATTACCGCTGACTCATGGTCCAGCAGGCATGGACAGGGACGTTACCTTTCTTTCACGGCCCATTGGGTCACTCTTTTGGCAGCTGGGAAGGATTCAGGACAAGGTGCAGTAGTGTTGGAGGTTGTCCCACCGCCACGCCTCCAAAATGCTACTACTGGTTGTGACACACCTCTCTCC
This sequence comes from Rana muscosa, assembly GCA_029206835.1. Taxonomy (NCBI): domain Eukaryota; kingdom Metazoa; phylum Chordata; class Amphibia; order Anura; family Ranidae; genus Rana; species Rana muscosa. Next base: position 24,169,110 of record CM055120.1, on the reverse strand, counting down.
TCCACCCCCTCCTCTTCTTCTTCCTCCATGGCCTCTTCCTGTGGTTTGTCCTATGAACCAGCGGTGCTCCGTAGCCGTTCACGGGGCTACGCAAGTACGCAGGCAAAAAGATGCCATGCCGTGCTTGCGCTGGTGTGTTTGGGGGACAGAAGCCACACTGGGGCAGAGGTCCTGTCTGCTCTGCAGGGCCAGGCCGAGAGGTGGTTGACGCCACGCCAGCTTAAGCCAGGAATGGTGGTTTGCGACAATGGCACCAACCTCCTCTCCGCCCTCCGACAGGGACAACTGACCCATGTGCCCTGTGTGGCTCACGTCCTTAACCTGGTGGTGCAGCGCTTCTTGGGCAGGTACCCGGGCTTACAGGATGTCCTGAGGCAGGCCAGGAAAGTCTGTGTGCATTTCCGCAGATCTTATAATGCCAGTGCTCGCCTGGCTGAGCTGCAAAAGGAGTTGAACCTGCCCAAGAACCGCCTTATATGTGACATGCCCACCAGGTGGAACTCAACGTTGGCCATGCTGCAGCGGCTGCACACGCAGCAGAGGGCCATCAATGAGTACCTGTGCGACTACGGCACCAGGACAGGGTCAGGGGAGCTTGGTTTTTTTTCTCCACGCCAGTGGGGCATGATCAGGGATGCATGCACTGTCCTGGCACCATTTGAGGAGGCCACGAGGATGGTGAGCAGTGACAGTGCATGCATCAGTGACACTGTACCTCTTGTCCACCTGTTGGAGCACACGCTGCGTGGAATAATGGACAGGGCACTTGAGGCAGAACAGAGGCAGGAAGAGGAGGACTTCCTTGCCTCTCAAGGCCCCCTTTACCCAGACAGTGTTCCTTCTGTCCCACCCATCGCACAGGAAGAGGAGGAGGAGGAGGAGGAGGAGGATTGTGTCAGCATGGAGGTGGAGGCTGGCACTCAGCATCATCAGCAGCAGTCTTTTAGGGATGATTTACAGTCCCAAGAAACCAGTGGACTTGTACGTGGCTGGGAGGAGGTGGCTGCGGATCATGTCGTCCTTAGTGACCCAGAGGACTCCGGAGCGAATGCCTCAGCAAACCTACGCTGCATGGCCTCCCTGATCCTGCAAAGTCTGCGGAAGGATCCTCGTATTCTTCGGATCAAGGAGAGGGACCATTACTGGCTGGCCACTCTCCTTGATCCACGGTACAAGGGTAAGGTTGCGGACCTTATGTTACCGTCGCAGAGGGAGCAGAGGATGAGACAACTCCGGGAGGCCTTGCAGAAAGGTCTGTGCAACGCGTTCCCAGAGACTGGGAGGTTGCAAACTCCTGGTCCTGGACAACGAGTTGCTGAGGCTTCGGCCAGTCAAAGAAGGAGCGGTGGGGAAGGTGGCCGTCTGACCGATGCGTTCAGACAATTCTTTAGTCCGCAGCCCCAAAGTATGATCGGTTCCAGCAACCATCGCCAGCGTCTGATAAACATGGTGCAGGAATATCTAGGGGCAAGGTCAGACTTGGACACCTTCCCCACCGAAAATCCTCTGGCTTACTGGGTCTTGAGGATGGATCACTGGCCAGAGCTTGCACAGTATGCAATTGAGCTACTGGCCTGTCCTGCATCCAGCGTTCTTTCGGAACGCACATTCAGTGCTGCTGGAGGATTTGTCACGGATCACAGGGTGCGCCTGTCCACCGACTCGGTTGATCGACTGACTTTCATCAAGATGAACCAGTCTTGGATCACCACCAGCTACCACACACCTGATGCTGATATAACAGACTAATTGATTTTAAAATGTCACATCCCTTCAAGACTGATGCTGATGCTGAGTGCCTGTGCTGTTATGTTGACTGGCTATCCTCCTCCTCCGAGTCCTCAATGATACGATTGATGATGATAGCTTGGAAGATCATTTTTGTTTATGGGTGCCGCCACCAGTGCCTAACGCCCAATTTTTCAGCCCCTGTTTAACAGGGGCGTGTAATTACAATTTTTGAAGCAATACTTTGCAACAGGGCTCATTGCTGTGCTCCAAGTACAGTATCTGTGAGGAGTTGCAGTGTTGTGCCACCAGTGCCTAAGGCCCAATTTTTCAGCCCCTGTTTAACAGGGGCGTGTCATTACAATTTTTGAAGCAATACTTTGCAACAGGGCTCATTGCTGTGCTCCAAGTACAGTATCTGTGAAGGGTTGCAGTGTTGTGCCACCAGTGCCTAAGGCCCAATTTTTCAGCCCCTGTTCAACAGGGGCATGTAATTACAATTCTTGATCTAATAATTCACAGCAGGGCCCATTGCTGCACCCACCAAGAGTAACTGTCAGGGCTTACAGTGTTGTGGCACCAGCACCACCATCAAAGGCCCAATTTTTACTACCACTGTTCAACAATTATATGTAATTAAAATTCCTGATATAATAGTTGACAGCAGGGCGTTCCAGCACCAACCAAGAGTAACTGTGAGTGCTTACAGTGTTGTGCCAACACCAACAACTAAGGGGCCTATTTCTGCAGAGTATATACGGCAGGTCCCTACTTTCAAACATCCAACTTACAAACGACTCCTACTTGCAAACGCAAGAAGACAACAGGAAGTGAGAGGAAATCTACCACTAGGAAGGAAAATTCTCTCCTGTAAGAATAAATATGGGAGAAAGGTGTCTCCTCTGTACTGATGCTTTATCAGCAATCCTTGTTTCAAGAAAAACACCACATTTCAAAAACAGTTGTCATTAGGACGGAAAGTGAGGTGAAATGTTCTGAACAGGGGCACAGACAGCAAAACAAATGTTACAGGGGTGATAACCCTTACCTATGTTTTCCAAAAAGTTTAAAAATAGATTTTTGGTCTGGAGCTACACTTCAACAATGTACCTGTTCAAAATTACAAACAGATTCTACATAAGAACAAACCTACAGTCCCTGTCTTGTATGCACCGCCTGTATACGGCTGTTCAGAGTATATAGGGCCTTTTTTATTTTATGTGCGGGGTTCCCCTTAATATCCATACAAGACCCAAAGGGGCTGGTAATGGGCTGGGGTAGGGGGGGGGGTCATGGGGTAGCTATGCCATTTTTCTTAAAGATTTTCATCCATATTACCGGGACCAGACATTACATTAAAGCCGCAAGCAGTTTTAAATGGCTTTTTTTTCCTTTAGAAGTGTCATTTTGTGCAGGGACAGTTCTAAACACGGGAAACACGTGGCACTTCACAGGCATACTTTAGACACCCCCCAGGTACGATATTTAAAGGAATATTTGACTTTTTTTTTTCACTTTATGCATCATTAAAATGACTGCTCCCGGAAAACGACCGTTTTTAAAACTTATTTTTGCATTGATACATGTCCCCTGGTGCAGAACCCGGGTTCCCAAACCCTTTTTAGGACAATAACATGCATAATAGTTTTTATAATTAGCACTTTAGAATTCGAACGTTCGCATCCATTGTATTTAATAGGGTTCTAATGTTCGTTCGAACTTTCGGTCCGTTCGCGGGTTCTGGTGCGAACCGAACCCGGGGGTGTTCGGCTCATCACTACTCAACATGTCCAGCTGCCGAAAAGAAGGACAAGCGTGTCCCATGGCCATGTGCTGATGACAATGCACCGCGTCCACGACCAGCACTGTTGCCCCCAGACACAGAGCCTGCTTGCCCTCTTTTATTGCCTCCTGACTGTCTGCCTCTCCTTGTTTGCCTTCCAGACATTCTAATAGATGGCCTGCAGGGAGATGGGAAAAAAGCAATAAGGGCTACCTTCAGGTGTCCTTCTCTGTCCCTTGAAACAAGGACTTTCACAGTGAAAGAAACTGACACTCTCCCTACCTACAGTTTTCTGTCCCTAGAATAAATGTTTTTTTTAAGCACAATATAGCACAAGGACAATTCACTCACTGTCCTTACAGGTCCCTGGAAACAAGGACTTGCAGAGTGAAAGAAAAAAAACACTCTCCCTACCTACAGTTTTCTGTCCCTAGAAAAAATGTTTTTTTTAATCACAATATAGCACAAGGACAATTCACTCACTGTCCTTACAGGTCCCTGGAAACAAGGACTTGCAGAGTGAAATAAACTGACACTCTCCCTACCTACAGTTTTCTGTCCCTAGAATAAATGTTTTTTTTAAGCACAATATAGCACAAGGACAATTCACTCACTGTCCTTACAGGTCCCTGGAAACAAGGACTTGCAGAGTGAAAGAAAAAAAACACTCTCCCTACCTACAGTTTTCTGTCCCTAGAAAAAATGTTTTTTTTAATCACAATATAGCACAAGGACAATTCACTCACTGTCCTTACAGGTCCCTGGAAACAAGGACTTGCAGAGTGAAAGAAAAAAAACACTCTCCCTACCTACAGTTTTCTGTCCCTAGAAAAAATGTTTTTTTTAATCACAATATAGCACAAGGACAATTCACTCACTGTCCTTACAGGTCCCTGGAAACAAGGACTTGCAGAGTGAAATAAACTGACACTCTCCCTACCTACAGTTTTCTGTCCCTAGAATAAATGTTTTTTTTAATCACAATATAGCACAAGGACAATTCACTCACTGTCCTTACAGGTCCCTGGAAACAAGGACTTGCAGAGTGAAAGAAAATAAACACTCTCCCTACCTACAGTTTTCTGTCCCTAGAATAAATGTTTTTTTTAAGCACAATATAGCACAAGGACAATTCACTCACTGTCCTTACAGGTCCCTGGAAACAAGGACTTGCAGAGTGAAAGAAAAAAAACACTCTCCCTACCTACAGTTTTCTGTCCCTAGAAAAAATGTTTTTTTTAATCACAATATAGCACAAGAACAATTCACTCACTGTCCTTACAGGTCCCTGGAAACAAGGACTTGCAGAGTGAAATAAACTGACACTCTCCCTACCTACAGTTTTCTGTCCCTAGAAAAAATGTTTTTTTTAATCACAATATAGCACAAGAACAATTCACTCACTGTCCTTACAGGTCCCTGGAAACAAGGACTTGCAGAGTGAAATAAACTGACACTCTCCCTACCTACAGTTTTCTGTCTCTAGAATAAATGTTTTTTTTAAGCACAATATAGCACAAGGACAATTCACTCACTGTCCTTACAGGTCCCTGGAAACAAGGACTTGCAGAGTGAAAGAAAAAAAACACTCTCCCTACCTACAGTTTTCTGTCCCTAGAAAAAATGTTTTTTTTAATCACAATATAGCACAAGGACAATTCACTCACTGTCCTTACAGGTCCCTGGAAACAAGGACTTGCAGAGTGAAAGAAAAAAAACACTCTCCCTACCTACAGTTTTCTGTCCCTAGAAAAAATGTTTTTTTTAATCACAATATAGCACAAGGACAATTCACTCACTGTCCTTACAGGTCCCTGGAAACAAGGACTTGCAGAGTGAAATAAACTGACACTCTCCCTACCTACAGTTTTCTGTCCCTAGAATAAATGTTTTTTTTAATCACAATATAGCACAAGGACAATTCACTCACTGTCCTTACAGGTCCCTGGAAACAAGGACTTGCAGAGTGAAAGAAAATAAACACTCTCCCTACCTACAGTTTTCTGTCCCTAGAATAAATGTTTTTTTTAAGCACAATATAGCACAAGGACAATTCACTCACTGTCCTTACAGGTCCCTGGAAACAAGGACTTGCAGAGTGAAATAAACTGACACTCTCCCTACCTACAGTTTTCTGTCCCTAGAATTAATGTTTTTTTTAAGCACAATATAGCACAAGGAGAATTCACTCACTGTCCTTCCAGGTCCCTGGAAACAAGGACTTGCAGAGTGAAAGAAAAAAAACACTCTCCCTACCTACAGTTTTCTGTCCCTAGAAAAAATGTTTTTTTTAATCACAATATAGCACAAGGACAATTCACTCACTGTCCTTACAGGTCCCTGGAAACAAGGACTTGCAGAGTGAAATAAACTGACACTCTCCCTACCTACAGTTTTCTGTCCCTAGAATAAATGTTTTTTTTAAGCACAATATAGCACAAGGACAATTCACTCACTGTCCTTCCAGGTCCCTGGAAACAAGGACTTGCAGAGTGAAAGAAAAAAAACACTCTCCCTACCTACAGTTTTCTGTCCCTAGAAAAAATGTTTTTTTTAATCACAATATAGCACAAGGACAATTCACTCACTGTCCTTACAGGTCCCTGGAAACAAGGACTTGCAGAGTGAAATAAACTGACACTCTCCCTACCTACAGTTTTCTGTCCCTAGAATAAATGTTTTTTTTAAGCACAATATAGCACAAGGACAATTCACTCACTGTCCTTCCAGGTCCCTGGAAACAAGGACTTGCAGAGTGAAAGAAAAAAAACACTCTCCCTACCTACAGTTTTCTGTCCCTAGAAAAAATGTTTTTTTTAATCACAATATAGCACAAGGACAATTCACTCACTGTCCTTACAGGTCCCTGGAAACAAGGACTTGCAGAGTGAAAGAAAAAAAAACACTCTCCCTACCTACAGTTTTCTGTCCCTAGAAAAAATGTTTTTTTTAATCACAATATAGCACAAGGACAATTCACTCACTGTCCTTACAGGTCCCTGGAAACAAGGACTTGCAGAGTGAAATAAACTGACACTCTCCCTACCTACAGTTTTCTGTCCCTAGAATAAATGTTTTTTTTAAGCACAATATAGCACAAGGACAATTCACTCACTGTCCTTACAGGTCCCTGGAAACAAGGACTTGCAGAGTGAAAAAAAAAAAACACTCTCCCTACCTACAGTTTTCTGTCCCCAGAAAAAATGTTTTTTTTTAAGCACAATATAGCACAAGGACAATTCACTCACTGTCCTTCCAGGTCCCTGGAAACAAGGACTTGCAGAGTGAAAGAAAAAAAACACTCTCCCTACCTACAGTTTTCTGTCCCTAGAAAAAATGTTTTTTTTAAGCACAATATAGCACAAGGACAATTCAGTCACTGTCCTTACAGGTCCCTGGAAACAAGGACTTGCAGAGTGAAAGAAACTGACACTCTCCCTACCTACAGTTTTCTGTCCCTAGAATAAATGTTTTTTTAAGCACAATATAGCACAAGGACAATTCACTCACTGTCCTTCCAGGTCCCTGGAAACAAGGACTTGCAGAGTGAAAGAAACTGACACTGTCCCTACCTACAGTTTTCTGTCCCTAGAATAAATGTTTTTTTTAAGCACACTATAGCACAAGCACAAAACACACTGACACTCTCCCTACCTATCCTTCTCTTTCCCTAAACTAAAGGAATCCAGGTTAAGCAAGAAAGAAATAACAGTCACTGTCCCTGCCTATGCTGCTCTATCCCTGCTCCGGAACACACTACACTAGGCCGCCGTGCTGGCGGCCTTTTATAGTGTGGGGCGTGTACTAAACACCCTCAGCAATAATTGGCCACAGGCATCCTGCCTGTGGCCAATCATTGCTCTCCTCGCTGCCGGCGCTGTGATTGGCCAAGCATGCGGGGTCACAGTGCATGCTTGGCCAATCACAGCGCCTGGATGACACTGCGATGGCGTAGTGCATTGTGGGCCGTTCGCGTCACTCGAATTTGGCGCAAACGGCCCAAATCGTTCGATCTTCGTCGAACGATCGAACAGCCGATGTTCGAGTCGAACGTATGTTCGACTCGAACACGAAGCTCATCCCTAGTGCAGAGCAGCTGCAGCGGAGCGGTACGAGTGTGCCGAATGCGTTCCTGCACCCGGCTGGCACACTCAGTCACTTCCCTGTCAGGCAGAGAGGAGCTTCCTAACCCCCGCCTAGCGTGATGTTTATTCAGAGGCTGAGAGCGCAGGATGGAAGAGGAGGAGTGCTGCCTCTGAGCTGTGGTGAGCGTCCACTTCCATGGACAAGTGAGTGAGCAGAGGCTCAGGCTGATAATATTGCTGCTTTTTTTTTTGGGGGGGGGGGTTAATTCATCTACAATGGAATTTGCAATATGCAGCATGGAGGGGGTTAATGTATTGCCATTGGTCACTGATGCATTAGTGACCAGTGACAATTAATTAACCCCTTTGTGCTGCATTAGTGGCAGCAGTGTTACTTGCATAAAGGGATTAATTAACACCGACACTGGGGCCACTAATGCATCAGTGACAACTGGCAATACATTAACCCCATCCATGCTACATATTACAAATACCAATGTAGATTAATTAACCCCCCCAAACAGTTAAAGTGGTTATAAAGGCTGAACATTTTTTACCTTCATGCATTCTATGGGCATTGATGAGGAGGCACTGATGGACACTGATAGGCTGCACTGGTGAGGCTGAGCTGATGGGCACTGGTGAGACTGATCTGATGGGCACTGGTGAGGCTGTATTGATGGGCTCTGGTGAGGCTGCATTGATGGGCACTGGTGAGGCTGCACTGATGAGGCTGAGCTGATGGGCACTGATCAGACTGCATTGATGGACACTGGTGAGGCTGCATTGATGGGCACTGATCAGGCTGCATTGATGGACACTGGTGAGACTGCATTGCATGGGCATTGGTGAGTCTGCATTGATGGACACTGATCAGGCTGCATTGATGGGCACTAATAAGGCTGCACTGATGGGCACTGGTGAGGCTGCATTGATGGGCACTGGTGAGGCTGCATTGATGGGCACTGATCAGGCTGCATTGATGGACACTGGTGAGGCTGCATTGATGGGCACTGTTGAGGCCCGGCTGATGGGCACTGTTGAGGCTGAGCTGATGGGCACTGGTGAGGCTGCATTGATAGGTACTGGTGAGGCTGCATTGATGGGTACTGGTGAGGCTGCATTTATGGGCACTAGTGAAGCTGCATTGATGGCCACTGATCAGGCTGTATTGATGGACACTGGTGAGGCTGCATTGATGGGCTCTCATGAGGCTGAGCTGATGGGCACTGATCAGACTGCATTGATGGCCACTGGGGAGGCTGCATTAATGGCCACTGGGGAGGCTGCACTGATGGGCACTGGTGAGGTTGCACTGATGGGCACTGGTGAGGCTGAGCTGATGGGCACTGATCATACTGCATTGATGGACACTGGTGAGGCTGCACTGATGGGCACTGATCAGGCAGCATCGATGGACACTGGTGAGACTGCATTGCATGGGCATTGGTGAGCCTGCTTTGATGGGTACTGATCAAGCTGCATTGATGGGCACTAATAAGGCTGCACTGATAGGCACTGATGATGCTGAGCTGATGGGCACTGGTGAGGCTGCATTGATGGGCACTGATCAGGCTGCATTGATGGACACTGGTGAGGCTGCATTGATGGACACTGGTGAGGCTGCATTGATGGACACTGGTGAGGCTGCATTGATGGGCACTGGTGAGGCTGCATTGATGGACACTGGTGAGGCTGCATTGATGGGCACTGGTGAGGCTGCATTGATGGGCACTGGTGAGGCTGCATTGATGGGCACTGGTGAGGCTGCATTGATGGGCACTGGTGAGGCTGAGCTGATGGGCACTGGTGAGGCTGAGCTGATGGGCACTGGTGAGGCTGCATTAATGGGCACTGGTGAGGCTGCATTAATGGGCACTGGTGAGGCTGCATTGATGGGCACTGGTGAGGCTGCGTTGATGGGCACTGGTGAGGCTGCATTGATGGGCACTGGTGAGGCTGCATTGATGGGCACTGGTGAGGCTGCATTGATGGGCACTAGTGAAGCTGCATGGATGGGCACTGATCAGGCTGCATTGATGGGCTCTGATGAGGCAGAGCTGATGGGCACTGATGGGGCTGCATAGATGGGCACTGGTGAGGCTGCAATGATGGGCACTGGTGAGGCTGAACTGATGGTCACTGATCAAGCTGCAATAATGGGCACTGATCAGGCTACTACTTTTGTTAAATCTCCTTTGTTGCTATTAACATTAAATTATGTTACCACATTGCATCATATTTGTCTTTCTTCATAACATCAATATCCTTTATAAAAACAGGTGGGCATGGATGGTGAGCTGATTCGGTGGTTCAATGGGTCATTTGACTGGATTTGCCCTCCAGGCCTAAGGCTGCCAGCCCTCCCCTGCCTAAAGCTCATAAGACAGTAAACTGACCCTTTGTTTGGAAAGCTTGGAGACCCCTGCTGTAGACATCCAAATGCACTGAAATTTCTGAGAGGTGCCGCCATCTTGGATGTGATGTCAGCAGCCCCAGCAGACTCAGAGCTGTCAATCAGGTTAAACCCCATAGTATTCCCCTTCACTAAAGTAACCAGATTTTCAAAATGAAATCTGGGGACACCCTACTGACCACTTACAATCACACCCACAAAAACCCCCGAAACCCATTTTAAAACACCCTCAAACAATTGGTCATAAACTTTTGGAACAAAGGGCAGACATTTAAGATAAAAGATAAGCAGGTATACTGTAGTAAGGAGGGACTACATGGGGCACCTGCGCATGTTGAGTCTTTATCTGCACCCCTGTGCACCCCGTATCTTCAAGTATGCCCTGCATGCCCCATGTCTCTAAGTGCGACCCCCAAGTACTGTATGTCCTGTGCACCCTGTGTCTCCAAGTGCACCCCGTGTTTTTAAGTGAGCCTTGCTTGCCCCATTTTCCCCAGTGCACGGCTTTGCACATCGAGTCTGCAAGTGTGTCATTGACATTGTGCATGTTGAGTTTCTAACTGCACCCCATGTCTCCAAGTATGCCCTGTGTTTCTAAGTGCACCCCTGTATGCCCCATATATCCAAGTATGCCCTGTGCAGTCTCCAAGCGCACCCCATGTTTCCAACTGTGCCCCATGTCTCTAAGATCACCCCTGTGAACCTTGAGTCCACAAATGCACCCTTGTGTACCCCATGTTTTTAAATGTGCTTTGTGTGCCCCATGTCTCTAAGTGCACTCCTGTGCACCCCAAGTCTTCACGTGTGCCCCTGTGCACCCTAATGCCGCGTACACACGATCGGAATTTCCTACAACAAATGTTCGATGTGAGCTTTTGGTCGGATATTCCCACCGTGTGTACAGTAGGCTCCATCGGACATTTGCTGTCGGAATTTCCGACAACAAATGTTTGAGAGCAGTTTCTCAATTTTTCCGACAACAAGAGTTCTTGTCGGAAATTCCGATTGTGTGTAACCATTTACGACGCACAAAAGTGCTGCGCATGCTCAGGATCAATTTGACGCATGCTCGGAATCATTGTACTTAATTTTTCTCGGTTCGTCCTAGTGTTGCAAGTCTCCGCGTTCTTGACCATCGGAATTTCCGAGCAACATTTGTGCGACCGTGTGTATGCAAGACAAGTTTGAGCCAACATCCGTCGGAAAAAAAACCCCATGGCTTTGTTGTTGGAAATTCCGATCGTGTGTACGCGGCATAAGTCTCCAAGTGAGCCCCTGTGTGCCCCATGTTTACAAGTGCACCTCTGTGTCCTCCAAGTCTCCAGATGCACTCCTGTATACCCTGTATGTTCAAGTGTGCCGCTTTACGCCCTGTGTGCCTTTATGACTACTGTGTCTTCCCACAGCCTCCGGTACATCCTGCAATTGTCTAGTCTGCCTCCCTTGGTACCCTCTCTTGCCTTTCTACCCTCAGGTGTGCAATCACCAGAACTATCCTTCTCTTTGATTTTATAGACTAAAGCAGGCCATACACGGTCGAATTTCGAACAAATTTTCTTTTCAAAATCAGAATGTTTTTTTTTTTGTGATCCGATGATGCCACCATTGATTTTCGAAATTCGGCCGACCAAGCCTTCATGTTGTTACAGAAAATAATTTTCGTAGCCGGGAAAATTATTTTCTCTCCAAGAATTTTCTTTTCTTGGACATGCGCATTTTTTTTTCTATTACATTTCTCGCACGATTCTCCCATCTGTAGCGGGGTCTCCTTTAAGACTCTCAGGACTACCTTACCCAGAACCCCATTCGGCACCCAGGGTGCAATGTTTCCACCCCCAGAGACTCATGGGTGGGATTATATAAGGAGGAGGCGAGGCTGAGCTCGGCCTCTTTGGGACACGAGACTTCAGTGGAGAGATCTTCCTGTGCGGATCCGCTGTGGTGCAAGGCCTGAAGCCTGGGGCCTTGCGCTGCTACCCTAAAGATCCTTCCACCCTCATTGCGAGCCTGAATGGCATCTGACTCAGTCATCCTCAACCGCTGCTGAGCCGGAGACCCGACCGCTGCCGACGCTGTGTGTGGAGACACAGCAGGTGGAAGTTGCCGGACTGGGATCGCGTCCGGAGGGGTGAGCGCGCACCTGCTCAATCCATATACTGTACACTATTGTTAGGCCTACAGACTGCCGTGGCCCACCAGTTCATATTTAAGTCTCCACTGGAGATCCATAGCAGAACTGAGTCAAATGGATCTCTAGTAGGGATGAGCCGAACACCCCCGGGTTCGGTTCGCACCAGAACCTTCGAACGGACCGAAAGTTCGCGCGAATTTTCGAACCCTATTCGTTATAATGGACGCGAACGTTCGAAATCAAAATTGCTAATTACAACGGCCAATATGCATGTTAATGTCATAAAACAGGTTTGGGGACCCGGGTCCTGCCCCAGGGGACATATATCAATGCAAAAAGAAATTTTAAAAACTAAAGTTTTTTCGGGAGCAGTCATTTTAATGATGCATAAAGTGAAAAAAAAAAAAGTGAAATTTTCCTTTAACCACTTAAGCCCCGGACCATTTCGGGCCATTAGGACCAGGCCTGTTTTTGGGATTCGGCACTGCGCTGCTTTAACTGTAAATTGTGCGGACATGCAATGTTGTACCCAAATGAAATTTGCGTCCTTTTCTTCCCACAAATAAAGCTTTCTTTTAATGGTATTTGATTGCCTCTGCGATTTTTATTTTTTGCGATATAAACGGAAAAAGACCGAAAATTTTGAAAAAAAATGATATTTTCTACTTTTTGTTATAAGAAAAATCGAATAAACTCAATTTTAGTCAGACATTTAGGCCAAAATGTATTCAGCCACATGTCTTTAGTAAAAAAAATGTCAATAAACGTATATTTATTGGTTTGCGCAAAAGTTATAGCGTTTACAAACTAGGGTACATTTTCTGAAATTTACACAGCTTTAAATTTATGACTGCCTATCTCATTTCTTGAGGTGCTAAAATGGCAGGGCAGTACAAAACCCCCCCAAATGACCCCATTTTGGAAAGTAGACACCCCAAGGAAATTGCTGAGAGGCATGTTGAGCCCATTGAATATTTTTTTTTTTTGTCCCAAGTGATTGAATAATGACAAAAAAAAAAAAAAAAAAAAAATTACAAAAAGTTGTCACTAAATGATATATTGCTCACACATGCCATGGTTATATGTGGAATTGCACCCCAAAATACATTTTGCTGCTTCTCCTGAGTACGGGGATACCACATGTGTGGGACTTTTTAGGAGCCTGGCCACGTACGGGACCCCGGAAACCAAGCACCGCCTTCAGGATTTCTAAGGGCGCAAATTTTTGATTTCATTCCTCACTACCTATCACAGTTTCGAAGGCCATAAAATGCCAAAATAGCACAAAACCCCCCCCAAATGACCCCATTTTAGAAAGTAGACACCCCAAGGAAATTGCTGAGAGGCCTGTTGAGCCCGTTGAATATTTTTTTTTTTTGTCCCAAGTGATTGAATAATGACAAAAAATAAAAATAAAAAATAAATTACAAAAAGTTGTCACTAAATGATATATTGCTCACACATGCCATGGTTATATGTGGAATTGCACCCCAAAATACATTTTGCTGCTTCTCCTGAGTACAGGGATACCACATGTGTGGGACTTTTTAGGAGCCTAGCCGCGTACGGGACCCCGAAAACCAAGCACCGCCTTCAGGATTTCTAGGCACAAATTTTTGATTTCACTCCTCACTACCTATCACAGTTTCTAAGGCCATAAAATGCCAAAATAGCACAAAACCCCCCCAAATGACCCCATTTTGGAAAGTAGACACCCCAAGCTATTTGCTGAGGAGGCATGGTGAGTATTTTACAGCTCTCATTTGTTTTTGAAAATGAAGAAAGAAAATTTTTTTTTTTTTTTTTTTTTATTTTTTTTCAATTTTCAAAACTTTGTGACAAAAAGCGAGATCTGCAAAATACTCACAATACCTCTCAGCAAATAGCTTGGGGTGTCTACTTTCCAAAATGGGGTCATTTGGGGGGGTTTTGTGCCATCTGGGCATTCCATGGCCTCCGAAACTGTGATAGGCAGTGAGAAGTAAAATCAAAAATTTACACCCTTAGAAAGCCTGAAGGCGGTGCTTTGTTTTTGGGGTCCCGTACGCGGCTAGGCTCCCAAAAAGTCTCACACATGTGGTATCCCTGTACTCAGGAGAAGCAACAGAATTTATTTTGGGGTGTAATTCCACATATGCCCATGGCATGTTTGAGCAATATATCATTTAGTGACAACTTTGTGCAAAAAAAAGAATTAAAAAAAAAAAATTGTCTTTTTTCCGCAACTTGTGTCAACATATAAAATATTCCATGGACTCGACATGCCTCTCAGTATATAGCTTGGGGTGTCTACTTTCCAAAATGGGGTCATTTGGGGGGGTTTTGAACTGTTCTGGCATTTTATACACAACATTAGGAAGCTTACATCCACTCTTCTAACCACTTGCAGACAAAGCCCTTTTTGACACTTTTTGTTTACATGAAAACATATTTTTTTTTTGCAAGAAAATTATGTTGAACCCCCAAACATTATATATATTTTTAAAGCAAAGGCCCTACAGATTAAAATGGTGGGTGTTGCATTTTTTTTTTCTACACAGTATTTGCGCAGCGATTTTTCAAACGCATTTTTTGGGGAAAAAATACACTTTTTTTAATTTTAATGCACTAAAACACACTATATTGCCCAAATGTTTGATGAAATAATAAAGATGATCTTAGGCCGAGTACATAGATACCAAACACGACATGCTTTAAAATTTCGCACAAACGCGCATTGGCGACAAACTACATACATTTTTAAAAGCCTTTAAAAGCCTTTACAGATTACCCCGTTAGATTTACAGAGGAGGTCTACTGCTAAAATGACTGCCCTCGATCTGACCTTCGCGGTGATACCTCACATGCATGGTGCAATTGCTGTTTACATATGACGCCAGACCGACGCTTGCGTTCGCCATTGGGCAAGAGCAGGGCAGGACAGGGGTGCTTTTTTTTTTTTTTTTTTTTTTTTTATTATTAATTTTGCTTTTTTATTTTATTTTTAAATTGTTCCTTACATATATTTTTTTTTTATAATTTTTATTGTTATCTCAGGGAATGTAAATATCCCCTATGATAGCAATAGGTAGTGACAGGTACTCTTTTTTTGAAAAAACTGGGGTCTTCTAGACCCTAGATCTTTCCTCTGCCCTCAAAGCATCTGACCACACCAAGATCGGTGTGATAAAATGCTTTCCCAATTTCCCAATGGCGCTTTTTATATCCGGGGGGGGACATTCCCTCCCACTGCTTGTAAAAGCAGTTCAGAGGCTAATTAGCCGCTGTGATTGCTTTTACATGAAAGCCGGCCGCTGGCTGAAAAGAATGATACCAAGATGATGCCTAAACCCGCAGGCATCAATCTGGTATAACCATTCAAAGTCCAGCAACATACCAGTACGTTGCTGGTCCTTGTTGGACATGTATTGTAATCTTTTTTTTTCATGCAGCCTGTTGGCTGAACGAAAAAAGAGATTGATTGGTGGGTATGCCCACCATTAGAATACCGCCCTTCATCCACCCACTTCTAATGATGGGCATACATGCACCATTTATATATGCCGAAGCATGGGGGCATCCTCCCGCAAAAAAGTTATGCCGCACACACATGGTCAAACGTTTCCACGGGCAAGCCTCCGTCGGAATTTCGACCGTATGTATGCGGCATTAGGAGCAAAATTGCTCCTCCGCCCTGCTGCCCCTGCTGCCCCCATGCTTCGGCATATATGCTTTTTTTTTTTTAACTGTGGTGGTGAAATCACCTCCTACAGCACTGGAGTCGCAGGGATCAGGCCTGTCTCTGCGAACGCTGCAGTTATGTGTGTTGTGTTTTGTAAGTGACAGTGATCGATCGATACTGCACTTGGGTGGCCTGGGCTGGACGGAGGGGCAAAACGCAGGTGCTAGCAGGTATCTGGGCTGATCCCGCTAACACTGCGTTTTTGGGAACCCTAAACCGCTGGTATAGATCTGATCAGATCAGATATTGATCTGTTCAGATACTATACCACTAAGGGGGGTGTATGCTTTACGCGTGGGTGTTAGCGTTACTGGCACTAACCTGACGCTGCCTGGGGTGTGACGCAGACCCTCTCTGACGCTAAAACCTAATTGATATCACCCACCGGGCGATCAGGGGGTTAAACCTTTATTGGGTTATATACGGCGGGTGCCCTGACACTATAAAAAGCAAACTAACTAACCAGCGTCACCCGTAACACTTATATGGTGATCACTGGTGAAAGGGTTAACTAGGGGCAATTAGGGGGTTAAAACCTTTATTAGATCATATTTGGGGGTACCTGACGCTATAAAAACCTGCGGCGAACCTAAAAAAAATGACTGGCTACCGATTGGCATCACCGACACGAAGACAGCGATCAGAAAAACGATCGCTTAGTGACAGTGGTGATAGGGGGTGAAAGGGTTACCTGGGGGGCGATCAAGGGGGTTAAACCTTTATTAGATAATATATTGGGGTACCCGACGCTATAAAAACCTGCGGCGAACCTAAAAAAAATTACTGGCTACCGATCGCCATCACTGATGCTAAGACAGCCATCAGAAAAATGATCGCATAGCGACAGCGGTGATAGGGGGTGAAAGGGTTACCTGGGGGGCGATCAAGGGGGTTTAACCTTTATTAGATAATATATTGGGGTACCTGACGCTATAAAAACCTGCGGCGAACCTAAAAAAAATTACTGGCTACCGATCGCCATCACTGATGCTAAGACAGCATCAGAAAAACGATCGATTAGCGACAGCGGTGATAGGGGGTGAAAGGGTTACCTGGGGGGCGATCAAGGGGGTTAAACCTTTATTAGATAATATATTGGGGTACCCGACGCTATAAAAACCTGCGGCGAACCTAAAAAAAATTACTGGCTACCGATCGCCATCACTGATGCTAAGACAGCCATCAGAAAAATGATCGCATAGCGACAGCGGTGATAGGGGGTGAAAGGGTTACCTGGGGGGCGATCAAGGGGGTTTAACCTTTATTAGATAATATATTGGGGTACCTGACGCTATAAAAACCTGCGGCGAACCTAAAAAAAATTACTGGCTACCGATCGCCATCACTGATGCTAAGACAGCATCAGAAAAACGATCGATTAGCGACAGCGGTGATAGGGGGTGAAAGGGTTACCTGGGGGGCGATCAAGGGGGTTGAACCTTTATTAGATAATATATTGGGGTACCCGACGCTATAAAAACCTGCGGCGAACCTAAAAAAAATTACTGGCTACCGATCGCCATCACTGATGCTAAGACAGCCATCAGAAAAATGATCGCATAGCGACAGCGGTGATAGGGGGTGAAAGGGTTATCTGGGGGGTGATCAGGGGGTTAAACCTTTATTAGGGGGGGTTAGGGGGCTACACTGGACCTAAAACTAAACTTTAGTGACACTTTCACAGTCACAAATGTCACTGATTGCAGTGATCACTAAATAAATGGTCACTGCAATCAGTGACACTGTGACTGGGGGCTGGGGGGTGATCTGGGGGGTGATCTGGGGGGGTCTGGGGGTCCTGGGGGGGGCGATTAGTGTTCCTATGTGTCCTGGTGTCAGTGTAGTGTTGTGCTCACTGACCTGATGTCTTCTCTTGTACGGCGCTCGGTATATGTGAGCGCCGCACAGGAGATGACATCACTTCCTCCTGCTTCCTCTGTCTGACACAGACAGAGGGGGCATTTCCATTCGCCGGGAGCGATCGCGAGGGGGGGGCCGGAATCGAAAGGCCGCCCCCTCATCTGGGATCGCTCCCGGTGAAGTAACGACCGCTCACGGCACAGAAGGGGGGTCCGGATGGACCCCCCAACTGTACAAAGGCAGTCACGTAGATCTACGTGATTCTGCCTGTCCGTGCCATTCTGCCGACGTAAATCGGCGGTGGGCGGTCGTTAAGTGGTTAAATATGGTACCTGGGGGGTGTCTAAAGTATGCCTGTGAAGTGGCATGTGTTTCCCGTGTTTAGAACTGTCCTTGCACAAAATGACATTTGTAAAGGAAAAAAAGAAGCCATTTAAAACCACTTGCGGCTTTAATGTCATGTCTTGTCCTGGCCGCCATATGGCTGAAAATCCTTGAGAAAAATGGCATGGCTACCCCATCACCCCCCCCCCCACCCCAGCCCCTTTGGGTCTTGTATGGATACTAAGGGGGACCCCGCACCCAAAATAAAACCCTATACCTACAACCCTATATACTCTGAACAGCAGTATATAGGTGGTGCAAACAAGACATGGACTGTAGGTTTGTTCTTAAGTAGAATCTGAACAGGTACATTATGAAGTGTAGCTACATCCCAAAAAAATCAATTTTTAAGCTTTTTGGAGAACATAGGGAGGGGTTATCACCCCTGTAACATTTGCTGTCTTTGCACATCTGTTCAGAACATGTCACCTCACTTTCCGTCCCAATGACAAATGTTTTTGGAAAAGTGGGGTTTTAATTGAAACAAGGATTGGTGATAAAGCATCAGTAGAGAGGAGATACCTTTTTCCCAAATTAAATCTAACAGGATAGAATTTTCCTTCCTAGGGGTAGATTTCCTCTCACTTCCTGTTTTCTCTTGCCGTTTGCAAGTAGGAGTCGTTTGAAAGTTGGATGTTTGAAAGTAGGGGCCTGCCGTATATACTCTGCAGAAATTTGCCCTATTAGATGTTGGTGTAGCCACAAGACTGGTGGGCACAGGAATGGGCCCTGCTGTGAGTTAATAGATCAAGATTTGTACTTGCATGCACCTGTTGAACCGGGCAGAAAAATTGGGCCTTTGGTGGTGGTGGTGGTGGTGGTGGACGGTGTTGCCACAAGACTGTAAGCCCTCACAGTTACTCTTGGTGGGTGCAGGAATGGGCCCTGCTGTGAGTTATTAGATCAAGATTTGTAATTGCATGCACCTGTTGAACAGGGCAGAAAAATTGGGCCTTTGGTGGTGGTGGTGGTGGTGGACGGTGTTGCCACAAGACTGTAGGCCCTCATAGTTACTCTTGGTGGGCGCAGGAATGGGCCCTGCTGTGAACTATTAGATCAAGATTTGTAATTACACGCCCCTGTTAAACAGGGGCTGAAAAATTGTGCCTTAGGCATTGGTGCTGGTGCCACAACACTGCAACCCCTCACAGATACTGTACTCTGAGCACAGCAATGAGACCTGTTGCAAAGCATTGCCTAAAAATTGTAATTACACGCCCCAACAGGGGCTGAAAAATTGTGCCTTAGGCACTGGTGCTGGTGCCACAACACTGCAACCCCTCACAGATACTGTACTCTGAGCACAGCAGTCACACCTGTTGCGAAGCATCTTTTTAAAAAATTGTAATTACACGCCCCTGTTATACAGGGGCTGAAAAATTGTGCCTTAGGCACTGGTGTGGTGGCATGGATCATTGAGGAGGAGGAAGAGGATAGTCAGTGAACATAACAGGACAGTCACTCAGCATCAGCATAGGCAGTCTTGAAGGGATGTGACATTATAAATTATTCCGTTATATCCGCTTCAGGTGTCTGGTAGCTGGTGGTGATCCAAGACTGATTCATTTTTATGAAGGTCAGTCGATCAACCGAGTCGGTGGACAGGCGCACCCTATGATCGGTGACAAATCCTCCAGCAGCACTGAATGTGCGTTCGGAAAGAACGCTGGATGCAGGACAGGCCAGTAGCTCAATTGCATACTGTGCAAGCTCTGGCCAGTGATCCATCCTCAGGACCCAGTAAGCCAGAGGATTTTCGGTGGGAAAGGTGTCCAAGTCTGACCTTGCCCCTAGGTATTCCTGCACCATGTATATCAGACGCTGGCGATGGTTGCTGGAACCGATCATACCTTGGGGCTGCGGACTAAAAAATTGTCTGAACGCATCGGTCAGACGTCCACCTTCCCCACCGCTCCTTCTGCTACTGACCGAAGCCTCAGCAACTCGTCGTCCAGGACCAGGAGTTTGTAACCTCCCAGTTTCTGGGAACGCGTTGCACAGACCTTTCTGCAAGGCCTCCCTGAGATGTCTCATCCTCTGCTCCCTCTGCGACGGCAAGATAAGGTCCGCAACCTTACCCTTGTACCGTGGATCAAGGAGAGTGGCCAGCCAGTAATGGTCACTCTCCTTGATCCGAAGAACACGAGGATCCTTCCGCAGGCTTTGCAGGATCAGGGAGGCCATGCAGCGTAGGTTAGCTGAGGCATTCGGTCCGGAGTCTTCTGGGTCACTGAGGATGACATGATCGCCAGCCACCTCCTCCCAGCCACGTACAAGTCCACTGGTTTGTTGGGACTGTACATCATCCCTAAAAGACTGCTGCTGCTGATGCTGAGTGCCAGGCTCCACCTCCATGCTCACACAATCCTCCTCCTCCTCCTCCTCCTCTTCCTGTGTGATGGGTGGGACAGAAGGAACATTGTCTGGATAAAGGGGGCCTTGAGAGACAAGGAAGTCCTCCTCTTCCTGCCTCTGTTCTGCCTCAAGTGCCCTGTCCATTATCCCACGCAGCGTATGCTCCAACAGGTGGACAAGAGGTACAGTGTCACTGATGCATGCACTGTCACTGCTCACCATCCTCGTGGCCTCCTCAAATGGTGAGAGGACAGTGCATGCATCCCTGATCATGCTCCACTGGCGTGGGGAAAAAAAGCCAAGCTCCCCTGACCCTGTCCTGGTGCCGTAGTCGCAAAGGTACTCATTGATGGCCCTCTGCTGCGTGTGCAGTCGCTGCAGCATGGCCAACGTTGAGTTCCACCTGGTGGGCATGTCACATATTAGGCGGTTCTTGGGCAGGTTCAGCTCCTTTTGCAGCTCAGTCAGCCGAGCACTGGCATTATAAGATCGGCGGAAATGCACACAGACTTTCCTGGCCTGCCTCAGGACATCCGGTAAGCCTGGGAACCTGCCCAAGAACCGCTGCACCACCAGGTTGAGGACGTGAGCCATACAGGGCACATGGGTGAGCTGCCCCTGTCGCAGGGCGGAGAGGAGGTTGGTGCCATTATCAGAAACGACCATTCCTGGCTTAAGCTGGCGTGGCGTCAACCACCTCTCGGCCTGCCCCTGCAGAGCTGCCAGAACCTCTGGCCCAGTGTGGCTCCTGTCCCCCAAACACACCAGCGCAAGCACGGCATGGCATCTTTTTGCCTGCGTACTCGCGTAGCCCCTTGTACGCCTACGGAGCACCGCTGGTTCCGAGGACAGAGCACTCGAAGAGGACATGGAGGAAGAAGAAGAGGAGGGGGTGGAGGAGAGAGGTGTGTCACAACCAGTAGTAGCATTTTGGAGGCGTGGTGGCGGAACAACCTCCAACACTACTGCACCTTGTCCTGCATCCCTCCCAGCTGCCAATAGAGTGACCCAATGGGCCGTGAAAGAAAGATAACGTCCCTGTCCATGCCTGCTGGACCATGAGTCAGCGGTAATATGCACCTTACCGCTGACCGCCCTGTCCAGCGAGGCATGGACATTGCCTTCCACATGCCAGTAGAGAGACGGAATCGCCTTCCGTGAGAAAAAGTGGCGTTTGGGAACCTGCCACTGAGGAACCGCACATTGAACAAACTCACGGAAGGGGGCCGAGTCTATCAACTGAAAAGGCAGCAGTTGAAGTGCTAGCAATTTAGCCAAGCTAGCATTCAACCGCTGGGCATGTGGATGGCTGGGAGTATACTTCTTTCGACGGTCCAGCAGCTGGGGCAGGGAAATTTGCCTGCTACAATCGGACGTCGGTGTACTGCAAGTACTTGGTTGTGACACACCTAATTCTACACCTTCAGTCCTCTCAGAGCAGCTTTCAGAGAGGACTGAAGATATAGTGGGGATGGAGATCCCAGCTGATGAGGAGCAAGGAGAGGTCCGCTTTGTTCTTTGGTGTGGGTCTTTTATGTGTGCTTGCCAACGAGCTGCATGGCAGGTCGACATATGTCTGCTCATGCTTGTGGTGCCCAAGCGGCTGATGTTTTGGCCACGCGAGATACGCTTGAGACAAATATTGCAAATAGCAGTGGTGCGATCTGATGCACTCGTCTCAAAAAAGGCCCACACCAAAGAACTTTTGTGATAACGTGCAGAGGCAGCGCCCTGCACAGGCGGAGCTCTGCGGTGTGGTACAGTTGCTGTGCTGGCCTCTAGCTGGCCTCCAGGGGGCATCCTGCCTCGTTGGACATGTGACGCTGCATCCTCCTCCTCCTCCTCCTCTCTCCCTTCAGGCACCCACGTGGAGTCAGTGACCTCATCATCCCCTCCCTCTTCACCACTAGAGCAAACCTGGCAGTAAGCTGCAGCTGGTGGAACACTACTGCCAGATTGCTGTCCTTCAGCATCCCCTCTCTCTGCGCGCACACTACTGACTTCCTCAAGCTGGGTATCATCATCCGAGCCTTCGAATCGTTGGGCATCCTCCTGGAGCATGTACCCAACACTGTGCTCAAACAGTTCGGGGGACTCCTCAGGAGGACATGGTGGGTCTAGGGAAGGGGTGGCTGATGATGCCATTGAGTACGCGTTGGCAGCTGCTCTGCCAGTACCCTGAGCCTGGGTGAGAGAGGATGAGGAGGATGAGGAGGGCTTGGTCATCCATTCTACCAAGCCTTCGGCATGATGCGGCTCCACATGTCCAGCTGCCGAAAACAAAGACAAGCGTGTCCCATGGCCACGTGCTGATGACGATGCACGACCACGTCCACGGCCAGCACTGTTGTCTCTAGAAACAGAGCCTGCCTGCCCTGTGTTCTTGCCTCGGCACGCTCTGCCTCTCCTTGGCGGTCTTCCAGCCATTGTAGTCGGTAGTGTATATAGTATAAAAAATAGAACTCCTATGTGTGCTCACAACACACTGTAGGTCCTATGGGTGCTGACACTAACACACTATAGGTACTATGTGTGCTGCTGACAAGAAAATATAGGAGCTCTGTTTGCTGCCACTAACACACTAGAAGTCCTATGGGTGCTGCTGAGAAGAAAATATAGGAGCTCTGTGTGATGCCACTAACACACTAGAAGTCCTATGGGTGCTGCTGAGAAGAAAATATAGGAGCTCTGTTTGCTGCCACTAACACACTAGAAGTCCTATGGGTGCTGCTGAGAAGAAAATATAGGAGCTCTGTTTGCTGCCACTAACACACTAGAAGTCCTATGGGTGCTGCTGAGAAGAAAATATAGGAGCTCTGTGTGATGCCACTAACACACTAGAAGTCCTATGGGTGCTGCTGAGAAGAAAATATAGGAGCTCTGTTTGCTGCCACTAACACACTAGAAGTCCTATGGGTGCTGCTGAGAAGAAAATATAGGAACTCTGTGTGATGCCACTAACACATTAGAAGTCCTATGGGTGCTGCTGAGAAGAAAATATAGGAGCTCTGTTTGCTGCCACTAACACACTAGAAGTCCTATGGGTGCTGCTGAGAAGAAAATATAGGAGCTCTGTGTGATGCCACTAACACACTAGAAGTCCTATGGGTGCTGCTGAGATGAAAATATAGGAACTCTGTGTGATGCCACTAACACATTAGAAGTCCTATGGGTGCTGCTGAGAAGAAAATATAGGAGCTCTGTTTGCTGCCACTAACACACTAGAAGTCCTATGGGTGCTGCTGAGAAGAAAATATAGGAGCTCTGTGTGATGCCACTAACACACTAGAAGTCCTATGGGTGCTGCTGAGAAGAAAATATAGGAGCTCTGTTTGCTGCCACTAACACACTAGAAGTCCTATGGGTGCTGCTGAGAAGAAAATATAGGAGCTCTGTTTGCTGCCACCAACACACTAGAAGTCCTATGGGTGCTGCTGAGAAGAAAATATAGGAGCTCTGTTTGCTGCCACTAACACACTAGAAGTCCTATGGGTGCTGCTGAGAAGAAAATATAGGAGCTCTGTGTGATGCCACTAACACACTAGAAGTCCTATGGGTGCTGCTGAGATGAAAATATAGGAACTCTGTGTGATGCCACTAACACATTAGAAGTCCTATGGGTGCTGCTGAGAAGAAAATATAGGAGCTCTGTTTGCTGCCACTAACACACTAGAAGTCCTATGGGTGCTGCTAAGAAGAAAATATAGGAGCTCTGTTTGCTGCCACCAACACACTAGAAGTCCTATGGGTGCTGCTGAGAAGAAAATATAGGAGCTCTGTGTGATGCCACTAACACACTAGAAGTCCTATGGGTGCTGCTAAGAAGAAAATATAGGAGCTCTGTTTGCTGCCACCAACACACTAGAAGTCCTATGGGTGCTGCTGAGAAGAAAATATAGGAGCTCTGTGTGATGCCACTAACACACTAGAAGTCCTATGGGTGCTGCTAAGAAGAAAATATAGGAGCTCTGTTTGCTGCCACCAACACACTAGAAGTCCTATGGGTGCTGCTGAGAAGAAAATATAGGAGCTCTGTGTGATGCCACTAACACACTAGAAGTCCTATGGGTGCTGCTGAGAAGAAAATATAGGAGCTCTGTTTTCTGCCACTAACACACTAGAAGTCCTATGGGTGCTGCTGAGATGAAAATATAGGAACTCTGTGTGATGCCACTAACACATTAGAAGTCCTATGGGTGCTGCTGAGAAGAAAATATAGGAGCTCTGTTTGCTGCCACTAACACACTAGAAGTCCTATGGGTGCTGCTGAGAAGAAAATATAGGAGCTCTGTTTGCTGCCACTAACACACTAGAAGTCCTATGGGTGCTGTTGGGGTGCAATGCTGTGCTAACAGCACTGCGGTTGGTACTACTGCAATACTGTACTAACAGTAAGCACGCACCAGACTAATCCCCAGTAGTGATGAGCCGAACACCCCCGGGTTCGGTTCGCACCAGAACCCGCGAACGGACCGAAAGTTCGAACGAACATTAGAACCCTATTAAATACAATGGATGCGAACGTTCGAATTCTAAAGTGCTAATTATAAAAACTATTATGCATGTTATTGTCCTAAAAAGGGTTTGGGAACCCGGGTTCTGCACCAGGGGACATGTATCAATGCAAAAATAAGTTTTAAAAACGGTCGTTTTCCGGGAGCAGTCATTTTAATGATGCATAAAGTGAAAAAAAAAAAGTCAAATATTCCTTTAAATATCGTACCTGGGGGGTGTCTAAAGTATGCCTGTGAAGTGCCACGTGTTTCCCGTGTTTAGAACTGTCCCTGCACAAAATGACACTTCTAAAGGAAAAAAAAGCCATTTAAAACTGCTTGCGGCTTTAATGTAATGTCTGGTCCCGGTAATATGGATGAAAATCTTTAAGAAAAATGGCATAGCTACCCCATGACCCCCCCCCTACCCCAGCCCATTACCAGCCCCTTTGGGTCTTGTATGGATATTAAGGGGAACCCCGCACATAAAATAAAAAAGGCCCTATATACTCAGAACAGCCGTATACAGGCGGTGCATACAAGACAGGGACTGTAGGTTTGTTCTTATGTAGAATCTGTTTGTAATTTTGAACAGGTACATTGTTGAAGTGTAGCTCCAGACCAAAAATCTATTTTTAAACTTTTTGGAAAACATAGGTAAGGGTTATCACCCCTGTAACATTTGTTTTGCTGTCTGTGCCCCTGTTCAGAACATTTCACCTCACTTTCCGTCCTAATGACAACTGTTTTTGAAATGTGGTGTTTTTCTTGAAACAAGGATTGCTGATAAAGCATCAGTACAGAGGAGACACCTTTCTCCCATATTTATTCTTACAGGAGAGAATTTTCCTTCCTAGTGGTAGATTTCCTCTCACTTCCTGTTGTCTTCTTGCGTTTGCAAGTAGGAGTCGTTTGTAAGTTGGATGTTTGAAAGTAGGGACCTGCCGTATATACTCTGCAGAAATAGGCCCCTTAGTTGTTGGTGTTGGCACAACACTGTAAGCACTCACAGTTACTCTTGGTTGGTGCTGGAACGCCCTGCTGTCAACTATTATATCAGGAATTTTAATTACATATAATTGTTGAACAGTGGTAGTAAAAATTGGGCCTTTGATGGTGGTGCTGGTGCCACAACACTGTAAGCCCTGACAGTTACTCTTGGTGGGTGCAGCAATGGGCCCTGCTGTGAATTATTAGATCAAGAATTGTAATTACATGCCCCTGTTGAACAGGGGCTGAAAAATTGGGCCTTAGGCACTGGTGGCACAACACTGCAACCCTTCACAGATACTGTACTTGGAGCACAGCAATGAGCCCTGTTGCAAAGTATTGCTTCAAAAATTGTAATGACACGCCCCTGTTAAACAGGGGCTGAAAAATTGGGCCTTAGGCACTGGTGGCACAACACTGCAACTCCTCACAGATACTGTACTTGGAGCACAGCAATGAGCCCTGTTGCAAAGTATTGCTTCAAAAATTGTAATTACACGCCCCTGTTAAACAGGGGCTGAAAAATTGGGCGTTAGGCACTGGTGGCGGCACCCATAAACAAAAATGATCTTCCAAGCTATCATCATCAATCGTATCATTGAGGACTCGGAGGAGGAGGATAGCCAGTCAACATAACAGCACAGGCACTCAGCATCAGCATCAGTCTTGAAGGGATGTGACATTTTAAAATCAATTAGTCTGTTATATCAGCATCAGGTGTGTGGTAGCTGGTGGTGATCCAAGACTGGTTCATCTTGATGAAAGTCAGTCGATCAACCGAGTCGGTGGACAGGCGCACCCTGTGATCCGTGACAAATCCTCCAGCAGCACTGAATGTGCGTTCCGAAAGAACGCTGGATGCAGGACAGGCCAGTAGCTCAATTGCATACTGTGCAAGCTCTGGCCAGTGATCCATCCTCAAGACCCAGTAAGCCAGAGGATTTTCGGTGGGGAAGGTGTCCAAGTCTGACCTTGCCCCTAGATATTCCTGCACCATGTTTATCAGACGCTGGCGATGGTTGCTGGAACCGATCATACTTTGGGGCTGCGGACTAAAGAATTGTCTGAACGCATCGGTCAGACGGCCACCTTCCCCACCGCTCCTTCTTTGACTGGCCGAAGCCTCAGCAACTCGTTGTCCAGGACCAGGAGTTTGCAACCTCCCAGTCTCTGGGAACGCGTTGCACAGACCTTTCTGCAAGGCCTCCCGGAGTTGTCTCATCCTCTGCTCCCTCTGCGACGGTAACATAAGGTCCGCAACCTTACCCTTGTACCGTGGATCAAGGAGAGTGGCCAGCCAGTAATGGTCCCTCTCCTTGATCCGAAGAATACGAGGATCCTTCCGCAGACTTTGCAGGATCAGGGAGGCCATGCAGCGTAGGTTTGCTGAGGCATTCGCTCCGGAGTCCTCTGGGTCACTAAGGACGACATGATCCGCAGCCACCTCCTCCCAGCCACGTACAAGTCCACTGGTTTCTTGGGACTGTAAATCATCCCTAAAAGACTGCTGCTGATGATGCTGAGTGCCAGCCTCCACCTCCATGCTGACACAATCCTCCTCCTCCTCCTCCTCCTCCTCCTCCTCCTCTTCCTGTGCGATGGGTGGGACAGAAGGAACACTGTCTGGGTAAAGGGGGCCTTGAGAGGCAAGGAAGTCCTCCTCTTCCTGCCTCTGTTCTGCCTCAAGTGCCCTGTCCATTATTCCACGCAGCGTGTGCTCCAACAGGTGGACAAGAGGTACAGTGTCACTGATGCATGCACTGTCACTGCTCACCATCCTCGTGGCCTCCTCAAATGGTGCCAGGACAGTGCATGCATCCCTGATCATGCCCCACTGGCGTGGAGAAAAAAAACCAAGCTCCCCTGACCCTGTCCTGGTGCCGTAGTCGCACAGGTACTCATTGATGGCCCTCTGCTGCGTGTGCAGCCGCTGCAGCATGGCCAACGTTGAGTTCCACCTGGTGGGCATGTCACATATAAGGCGGTTCTTGGGCAGGTTCAACTCCTTTTGCAGCTCAGCCAGGCGAGCACTGGCATTATAAGATCTGCGGAAATGCACACAGACTTTCCTGGCCTGCCTCAGGACATCCTGTAAGCCCGGGTACCTGCCCAAGAAGCGCTGCACCACCAGGTTAAGGACGTGAGCCACACAGGGCACATGGGTCAGTTGTCCCTGTCGGAGGGCGGAGAGGAGGTTGGTGCCATTGTCGCAAACCACCATTCCTGGCTTAAGCTGGCGTGGCGTCAACCACCTCTCGGCCTGGCCCTGCAGAGCAGACAGGACCTCTGCCCCAGTGTGGCTTCTGTCCCCCAAACACACCAGCGCAAGCACGGCATGGCATCTTTTTGCCTGCGTACTTGCGTAGCCCCGTGAACGGCTACGGAGCACCGCTGGTTCATAGGACAAACCACAGGAAGAGGCCATGGAGGAAGAAGAAGAGGAGGGGGTGGAGGAGAGAGGTGTGTCACAACCAGTAGTAGCATTTTGGAGGCGTGGCGGTGGGACAACCTCCAACACTACTGCACCTTGTCCTGAATCCTTCCCAGCTGCCAAAAGAGTGACCCAATGGGCCGTGAAAGAAAGGTAACGTCCCTGTCCATGCCTGCTGGACCATGAGTCAGCGGTAATATGCACCTTACCGCTGACCGCCCTGTCCAGCGAGGCCAAGACATTGCCTTCCACATGCCGGTAGAGAGCCGGAATAGCCTTCCGTGAGAAAAAGTGGCGTTTGGGAACCTGCCACTGAGGAACCGCACATTGCACAAACTCACGGAAGGGGGCCGAGTCTACCAACTGAAAAGGCAGCAGTTGAAGCGCTAGCAATTTAGCCAAGCTAGCATTCAACCGCTGGGCATGTGGATGGCTGGGAGTGAACTTCTTTCGACGGTCCAGCAGCTGGGGCAGGGAAATTTGCCTGCTAGAATCGGACGTCGGTGTACTGCTAGCAGAGTGGGCGCAAGTACTTGGCTGTGACACACCTAATTCTACACCTTCATTCCTCTCAGTGCATGTTTCAGAGAGGACTGAAGTTATAGTGGGGTTGGAGATCCCAGCTGATGCGGTGCAAGGAGAGGTCCGCTTGGTTCTTTGGTGTGGGTCTTTGAGGTAGGCTTGCCAACGAGCTGCATGGCAGGTCAACATATGTCTGGTCAGGCATGTGGTACCCAAGCGGCTGATGTTTTGGCCACGCGATATACGCTTGAGACATATGTTGCAAACAGCAGCTGTGCGATCTGATGCACTAGCCTCAAAAAAGGCCCACACCAAAGAACTTTTTGAATGACGGGCAGAGGCAGCGCCCTGCACAGGCGGAGCTCTGCGGTGTGATTCCGTCGGTGTACTGCCCTTACGCTGGCCACCAAAGGGCATCCTGCCTCGTTGGAGATGTGCCTCCTCCTCATCCTCCTCCTCCTCCTTTCTCCTATTAGGCACCCACGTGGAGTCATTGACCTCATCATCCCCTCCCTCCTCATCACTGGAGCCAATCTGGCAGTATGCTGCAGCTGCTGGAACATGACTGCCAGATTGGTGTCCTTCTTGAGCATCCCCTCTGTCTGCTCTCACGCTACTGCCTTCCTCTAGCTGGGTTTCATCATCAGACCCTTCGAAACGCTGGGCATCCTCCTGGAGCATGTACCCAACACTGTGCTGAAACAGTTCGGGGGACTCCTCAGGAGGAGGACATGGTGGGTCTAGGGAAGGAGTGACTGATGATTTGTCTGACATTGATACCAGGGAAGACGACGCTTTGGCAGCTGCTTTTCCAGTACCCTGAGCCTGGGTGAGAGAGGATGAGGAGGAGGAGGAGGGCTTGGTCATCCACTCTACCAAGTCTTCGGCATGATGTGGCTCAACATGTCCAGCTGCCGAAAAGAAGGACAAGCGTGTCCCATGGCCATGTGCTGATGACAATGCACCGCGTCCACGACCAGCACTGTTGCCCCCAGACACAGAGCCTGCTTGCCCTCTTTTATTGCCTCCTGACTGTCTGCCTCTCCTTGTTTGCCTTCCAGACATTCTAATAGATGGCCTGCAGGGAGATGGGAAAAAAGCAATAAGGGCTACCTTCAGGTGTCCTTCTCTGTCCCTTGAAACAAGGACTTTCACAGTGAAAGAAACTGACACTGTCCCTACCTAGAGTTTTCTGTCCCTAGAATAAATGTTTTTTTTAATCACAATATAGCACAAGGACAATTCACTCAATGTCTCTCCAGGTCCCTGGAAACAAGGACTTGCAGAGTGAAAGAAACTGACACTGTCCCTACCTAGAGTTTTCTGTCCCTAGAATAAATGTTTTTTTTAAGCACAATATAGCACAAGGACAATTAACTCACTGTCCTTACAGGTCCCTGGAAACAAGGACTTGCAGAGTGAAAAAAAAAAAACACTCTCCCTACCTACAGTTTTCTGTCCCTAGAAAAAATGTTTTTTTTAAGCACAATATAGCACAAGGACAATTAACTCACTGTCCTTACAGGTCCCTGGAAACAAGGACTTGCAGAGTGAAAGAAAAAAAACACTCTCCCTACCTACAGTTTTCTGTCCCTAGAAAAAATGTTTTTTTTAATCACAATATAGCACAAGGAAAATTAACTCACTGTCCTTACAGGTCCCTGGAAACAAGGACTTGCAGAGTGAAAGAAAAAAAACACTCTCCCTACCTACAGTTTTCTGTCCCTAGAAAAAATGTTTTTTTTAATCACAATATAGCACAAGGAAAATTAACTCACTGTCCTTACAGGTCCCTGGAAACAAGGACTTGCAGAGTGAAAGAAACTGACACTGTCCCTACCTAGAGTTTTCTGTCCCTAGAATAAATGTTTTTTTTAAGCACAATATAGCACAAGGACAATTAACTCACTGTCCTTACAGGTCCCTGGAAACAAGGACTTGCAGAGTGAAAGAAAAAAAACACTCTCCCTACCTACAGTTTTCTGTCCCTAGAAAAAATGTTTTTTTTAATCACAATATAGCACAAGGAAAATTAACTCACTGTCCTTACAGGTCCCTGGAAACAAGGACTTGCAGAGTGAAAGAAACTGACACTGTCCCTACCTAGAGTTTTCTGTCCCTAGAATAAATGTTTTTTTTAAGCACAATATAGCACAAGGACAATTAACTCACTGTCCTTACAGGTCCCTGGAAACAAGGACTTGCAGAGTGAAAAAAAAAAAACACTCTCCCTACCTAGAGTTTTCTGTCCCTAGAAAAAATGTTTTTTTTAAGCACAATATAGCACAAGGACAATTAACTCACTGTCCTTACAGGTCCCTGGAAACAAGGACTTGCAGAGTGAAAGAAACTGACACTGTCCCTACCTAGAGTTTTCTGTCCCTAGAATAAATGTTTTTTTTAATCACAATATAGCACAAGGAAAATTAACTCACTGTCCTTACAGGTCCCTGGAAACAAGGACTTGCAGAGTGAAAGAAACTGACACTGTCCCTACCTAGAGTTTTCTGTCCCTAGAATAAATGTTTTTTTTAATCACAATATAGCACAAGGAAAATTAACTCACTGTCCTTACAGGTCCCTGGAAACAAGGACTTGCAGAGTGAAAGAAACTGACACTGTCCCTACCTAGAGTTTTCTGTCCCTAGAATAAATGTTTTTTTTAATCACAATATAGCACAAGGAAAATTAACTCACTGTCCTTACAGGTCCCTGGAAACAAGGACTTGCAGAGTGAAAGAAACTGACACTGTCCCTACCTAGAGTTTTCTGTCCCTAGAATAAATGTTTTTTTTTAAGCACAATATAGCACAAGGACAATTAACTCACTGTCCTTACAGGTCCCTGGAAACAAGGACTTGCAGAGTGAAAGAAAAAAAACACTCTCCCTACCTACAGTTTTCTGTCCCTAGAAAAAATGTTTTTTTTAATCACAATATAGCACAAGGAAAATTAACTCACTGTCCTTACAGGTCCCTGGAAACAAGGACTTGCAGAGTGAAAGAAACTGACACTGTCCCTACCTAGAGTTTTCTGTCCCTAGAATAAATGTTTTTTTTAATCACAATATAGCACAAGGACAATTAACTCACTGTCCTTACAGGTCCCTGGAAACAAGGACTTGCAGAGTGAAAGAAACTGACACTGTCCCTACCTAGAGTTTTCTGTCCCTAGAATAAATGTTTTTTTTAAGCACAATATAGCACAAGGACAATTAACTCACTGTCCTTACAGGTCCCTGGAAACAAGGACTTGCAGAGTGAAAGAAAAAAAACACTCTCCCTACCTACAGTTTTCTGTCCCTAGAAAAAATGTTTTTTTTAATCACAATATAGCACAAGGAAAATTAACTCACTGTCCTTACAGGTCCCTGGAAACAAGGACTTGCAGAGTGAAAGAAACTGACACTGTCCCTACCTAGAGTTTTCTGTCCCTAGAATAAATGTTTTTTTTAATCACAATATAGCACAAGGACAATTAACTCACTGTCCTTACAGGTCCCTGGAAACAAGGACTTGCAGAGTGAAAGAAACTGACACTGTCCCTACCTAGAGTTTTCTGTCCCTAGAATAAATGTTTTTTTTAAGCACAATATAGCACAAGGACAATTAACTCACTGTCCTTACAGGTCCCTGGAAACAAGGACTTGCAGAGTGAAAGAAAAAAAACACTCTCCCTACCTACAGTTTTCTGTCCCTAGAAAAAATGTTTTTTTTAATCACAATATAGCACAAGGAAAATTAACTCACTGTCCTTACAGGTCCCTGGAAACAAGGACTTGCAGAGTGAAAGAAACTGACACTGTCCCTACCTAGAGTTTTCTGTCCCTAGAATAAATGTTTTTTTTAATCACAATATAGCACAAGGACAATTAACTCACTGTCCTTACAGGTCCCTGGAAACAAGGACTTGCAGAGTGAAAGAAACTGACACTGTCCCTACCTAGAGTTTTCTGTCCCTAGAATAAATGTTTTTTTTAAGCACAATATAGCACAAGGACAATTAACTCACTGTCCTTACAGGTCCCTGGAAACAAGGACTTGCAGAGTGAAAGAAAAAAAACACTCTCCCTACCTACAGTTTTCTGTCCCTAGAAAAAATGTTTTTTTTAATCACAATATAGCACAAGGAAAATTAACTCACTGTCCTTACAGGTCCCTGGAAACAAGGACTTGCAGAGTGAAAGAAACTGACACTGTCCCTACCTAGAGTTTTCTGTCCCTAGAATAAATGTTTTTTTTAATCACAATATAGCACAAGGACAATTAACTCACTGTCCTTACAGGTCCCTGGAAACAAGGACTTGCAGAGTGAAAGAAACTGACACTGTCCCTACCTAGAGTTTTCTGTCCCTAGAATAAATGTTTTTTTTAAGCACAATATAGCACAAGGACAATTAACTCACTGTCCTTACAGGTCCCTGGAAACAAGGACTTGCAGAGTGAAAGAAACTGACACTGTCCCTACCTAGAGTTTTCTGTCCCTAGAATAAATGTTTTTTTTAAGCACACTATAGCAGAAGCACAAAACACACTGACACTCTCCCTACCTATCCTTCTCTTTCCCTAAACTAAAGGAATCCAGGTTAAGCAAGAAAGAAATAACAGTCACTGTCCCTGCCTATGCTACTCTATCCCTGCTCCGGAACACACTACACTAGGCCGCCGTGCTGGCGGCCTTTTATAGTGTGGGGCGTGTACTAAACACCCTCAGCAATAATTGGCCACAGGCATCCTGCCTGTGGCCAATCATTGCTCTCCTCGCTGCCGGCGCTGTGATTGGCCAAGCATGCGGGGTCACAGTGCATGCTTGGCCAATCACAGCGCCTGGATGACACTGCGATGGCGTAGTGCATTGTGGGCCGTTCGCGTCACTCGAATTTGGCGCGAACGGCCCAAATCGTTCGATCTTCGTCGAACGATCGAACAGCCAATGTTCGAGTCGAACGTATGTTCGACTCGAACACGAAGCTCATCCCTAATCCCCAGCAGCAGCTAATAACACACTAACTGTGCAATCAGCAGCAATGAACGATCAATGACTTAGGTAGCAATGGTTTAGCAAAGAAATAGCCAATGGTTTAGCAAAGAAGAGCAAATCTTTCAGTATCAAGCAAAGACAGAATCAGCAGACTAATCTCTCCTAAAGCCGGAACTCATGTGACCGGGGCCGATGGCGTGGCGGCCTTTTAAATGGTGGGGCGTGTACTAAAGCCCCTGAGCTGTAATTGGCTACAGGCGTCCTGCCTGTAGCCAATTATTGCTCTCCGAGTTTCGGGCGCTGTGATTGGCCAAGCATGCGGGGTCACAGTGCATGCTTGGCCAATCATCAGCCAGCAATGCACTGCGCCGGCCGCGCCGGCCGCAATGCATTGCGGGGCCGCTCGCATCACACGAATGTGATGCGAACGGCCCAAATAGTTCTGGGCTCGACGAGCGAGCGAACGCCCGATGCTCGATTCGAACATGGGTTC
The DNA here is from genome assembly GCA_029206835.1 of Rana muscosa. NCBI lineage: Eukaryota > Metazoa > Chordata > Amphibia > Anura > Ranidae > Rana > Rana muscosa. The sequence continues at coordinate 24,134,738 of CM055120.1, read as the reverse complement.
GAATCGAGCACCGGGCCCATCCCTAATCTCTAGTGGAGTGTTCCGTGTTGGTACTTTTACCCTTTTGGATTACAAATGTGTTCCTGAAATGTGTACCACCGTTTAAAGACTTGCATGCGAAGAATTCGTGTTCTAGAGACTGAGTTATAGGGTCAGGCCTGGCCAGCCAGAAAGTTTATTTAGTTGCTGCGCCATAGGGCGCATAGTGAAGTACTGTTACACGTGGCGCGTGTGCGCCATATCTTACTAGTTGTAGTGTGTCAATTGCTGCAGGGCTCTGCAGATAGATTCATGTGATCTGTTACAACTGTTGATTTTTATTGCCAGTGGAAAGTAAACTCATTATTCTTCTATCATTGCATTGGTGTCTGAATTTAACCATAGAGCATAAGATATATATATTACCCTAGACTAACTGTGCCAGAGTGGGTCGAGTAAATTGCCGGGGGTTGGCGGAGCTGTCTTCAGGGCCCAAATTAAATCTGTGGCCCTCTTAGCTGAAGGTATCGCTACACATCCATTAAGTAGAAAATCGTCAGTTTTTCAAAAAATTTCCAACATGTCTGATTTCTCAAATTTGATTGCCGCACGAAAATCGGCTGTTGCTGCAGCCCACTAATGCCCGGTACACACGATCCGATTATCGGACGAATGATCGTCCGTTTTTTTTCTGATGAGTTTACTAAAGTCACGAAAATTCTCGTACGACAGAATAAAAAAAATCGGAAGTGATGTCATGTGTTGTAATACATTTGTATTGCATTTTCGAACGACAGCTGTACTGATTAAACAAAAACCGTACGATCTGGCATCGTACGAAAAAAATTTCCGTGCATGTCCGATAGAATAATAAATCGGATGAACTGTCCTGATCGGCTCTCGAAAGCCCTGTACTAACGATCCGATTATCGTAAGTTTCAGCATTTTTCGTACGGTCTTTCGGATCGTTAGTACAGAGCTTTCGAGAGCTGATCAAGCTTAACGGTGCGAAATTCGTATGAAAATTCTTTGATACGATTTTTGAAAGAATTTTTTTTCGAAAATTCAAAACGTGTATGGCCGGCATAATATAAACTAATATAATGTCCATCACATTGGGGATAAACAGTAAAATCTAAAAAAATGAACACAAAGTCCAAGCTGAAACTAAGAATATATACAATTAGTATGAAATATATTTACTTATCCAGTTACAATGTTATTGTTTTTTCTTTATATTTAAAATAATACGCATAGGCGTGCGCACAGGGTGTGCCAGGTGTGCCCAGGCACACCCTAATCTCCCTTTACAGTACATATTCCCCCTACTTCCCTGGCTCCCTCCTTCCCCCTGCAGTGCTGCCAGCTTCCCTCCTCTCCAGCCAGATGTTGCTGCAAGGATGTTTTAGGATGAGTGGAGGAAGGGGCCAGTAAATATGTAATTGGCCATCCCCTTCCCTTTCTGAATGAACATCGTGAGTGATCAGTAGTATGTGTTTGGAATGGGAAAGACACAATGGGAGAGGGATGTTGCTGCTCACCCCGGTAGTCAGAAGAATGGGATGTTCCCCCAGTGGGGTTTTTGGGCAGCTGAATTCAAAAATTGATAACAATGTATGTATAAAAGGTTTGTTTATTAAAATTCAAGGAAAAAGGGATGGTGGTACAAGTTAAGAAAAGAGCTCTGGTAACATGTAATTAAACACAATTGCAAACACTGAAAATTGTCATACAGCTTGACACATTGTGTTGGAAGCATGTAGCAATATCTAACGCGTTTCGACCCTTTTCATGGGTCTTCTTCAGAGGTTTCGGTGTTGCTATAAAGAGGTATACAAGGTAAGTTTCAAAGGTTTTCACCTGAATTGTACAAAATTTAAAAGTATATAAATAACATAATCACCAATTTATTGTGTGTAGACAATAGACATTTTTTACCAGGATTTCCACTAGGAGATGCCCCAGAGTCCCAGAATACCTTCCTGGCCGCGTGGATTCCCCACATGCTGGAATATCGCTGGGAAAGGTTGCAGTTTACAAGAGTTCACCACATGGGATGAGAATCCCCAAACGGGGGGAATGGGCCCAGGAAGGGTCTGACACCTGCGGCAAAGCATTTACAGCATGATGACACAGTGCATAGAATTGTGTCATTTATATAATAAATATACATCCTCTCAATTGGGTATGCCACCTAAATTGTTCAAATATATATTAGTTTGTGTTTGAGCTTTGGGGTGCACACCCTAATGCAATAGACTGCGCACACCTATGATAATACGCAATACTTACATTTTAATGAAAAAGCTGACCATGAAGAGCTAGCTGTACTTTTTAACCCCTTGTGTCCACATTGAGAATATCTCTTGGTCTTTTCTGGTTCTCATAGGGGAGGGGGAGGGGGGGGGTACAGATTAGAAAAAATGGTCAGGACATCACTTATTAGCAATGAACAATTTCCTCCCCCTTGGCCCTCGGGAAATGTGCGACAGTTTTATAATTCCCCCCCCCCCCCCCATCTTAGCACGCTCCTCTCCTATTGTTAGCCATTATCTAGTTAACTTACCCAGAAGACCTTCGAAGTTCAGGAAACAAAATGCTAATTGCTTGTCTGATCCCAGTGGTCGGCTTCATTCCTGAGCACTAATTGGTAGGACGTTTTATTGTCCTGGAATAAACACACAAAACATCCTCGGCGACCTCCAAAGCGACGCGCTGAAAATGGATATTTTTTTTAAAATACGGGCTAACTTTTTAGCGGTTTCTTCCATCTGGTAAGATGACTGCGAATGGGCATCAGTGGGGAACCTTCTTGAACTTGCTTTGCCGATAAATCCAAAGCTGCAGTCCACCACACAAGTTACATTATCTGCTGTGAATTGATGGTGTTAAAGCCGAACTCTGGGAGAAAATTGAAAACTTCCCTTACAGTGAGGCTATCCCATGCACTGCACCGGTTCAATGTTTTTTTTTTTTTGGCTAGGGTACCTTTAAATGCAGCTCTACTTACCTTATCCCTCGGTCCTGCAGGATCCTCCTCTCCATGATACTGGTCCTACAAATTCTCTTCTCTTCAGGCTGCCGTAGGTCACACTCTGACGTCATCATGCAAAATGCAAGACTGGTAGCCCTTCATTGTGAGCATAAATGCCAAGGGCATGCCCGCAAACCAGAGCACTGGAGGGAGGAGGAGAACACAGACTGCGAGAAGATCAAGAGGTAAAGGTAAGAGAAGCTGCTTTTTAACGCTACCCTAGACTAGAGGTCTCCAAACTACAGCCCCTGGGCTAAATCCGGTCAGCTACAGGATTGCATGTGGCCTACAGCAAGGGTCAGGTAGGGTGACCACGTGTCCCGGATTGCCCGGGACAGTCCCGCATTTTGCAGGTCTGTCCCGGGCACCTTCATTCCAGGACAATACAGTGTCCCGGAATGAAACTGACACAGCCACCCCCCGGGCCACTCTGATTCCCCCAGAAAAGGCCGCCACATCACCGCTTTACTCACTGACAGTACTTGTCCTGGCTGAGAATGCCTGGAGGAGCACTATCCCCGCCCCCTGCTTGTGATTGGAGAAATCATAAATCCCCCCTCTTGTGTCCAATCACTGGGTTGTGGTTCGTTACAGCACAAGCTGATTTTTGGGAAGGGAGGGTGTCCCTGAATGGTAGTTTGGAAATGTGGTCACCCTAGGGTCAGGTGCCATCCGCTATGCTGTCTTTCCTCATGTCAGTTGGTTGATAGGACTGATGATGTACAAAGGAAAGAGAATGGACAAGCGCAAAGACCATGGTGTACTATTTCCAAGCCAACAAGTACATTTAGGCAGGCCTAGCTAAAAGCTTGGCCTGTTTATAATCTGTGGGCTGGGAGTGGCCTAGAGTAGGCCCTCTGCGGATTCAGATGTAAAAGGGGAACTCTGTGGACTTTGATGTAAAGGGGGACTCTTGTGATTAACTTCATATGATTAGAAATGTTATTTAATTGCAATATATATATATGTATAGTTTATATTATTAAAAAAAATAGCTGTGCGCTGCTAAAGAGTTCGGGTTTGATTTGAAGAAAAAGTGGCAACCCTATTCCTCGTGTTTGTAGGAAACGGATGACATCATCTCAGCCTAGGTACCTAACTGGAGGTCTTTCTGAAAAATGATACTGTTGCCGTATATTGTAACATTTTTAGTAATCTATGGAGACTTGTACTGAAAAGTCTTTTTTTTTATTTTTTTAATAGTCTAATTGTAACACATGGAGATGAAAATGAAACAAATGGTGAAGGGGGGAAAAAACGTAGCATGTTCTCTCACCCGTCACCTCTATTGGCCTGTCAGATGCTTCTACATTCTCCTTTCTAGTGCTGAAGCCAAGTTATAATGAAGATTCCATGAATTAGTCTGCTGGCAGTCCCAGCGCCCCCTCCAGGGGAGGCACCTGTCATGCAGGCATCACCTTTTTAATTAGCGCCTGTGTCAGATCACGTTGGGCAGAACACCGGGGCGCACATTAGATGGAAGCTTCCAATGCCAGTCGGTTGGTGTCGGCAGTGCTGGGATGGAGCCTGGCGCACACAAACCGCACAGAGGTGTGATGGATTTGCCTCATCGCCTACGGAGTTCACGTTAAAGTCGCTCGCACATCCACTTAATTAGACCTCAGACAAGCAGAAAAGGTCATTGTCACAGATTAATATGAGGTGCCAGCGGTCTTTAGCATGATCACTTAGACGTCACCGCTATCATCAATGTGACATGTTAAACTAAGTGAGATGACGAGCCGCAGCACCAGACACGGGAAAGAAGGCGCATACAAAGGGGCTTAGTGCGGACCCCCAGGCTTTCCCTTATACAGAGTAATGTGATCAGCTTCAGGGCCGCCATCAGGGGGGTACAGGTAATACACATGTAAGGGGCCCGGACGGCAACCCCCCCTTTTTTTTTTCTTGTAAGGGTCCCGGAGGTCCCCAGGGGCCTGGACGGCAACCCCCCCTTTTTTTGTAAGGGGCCCGGATGGCAACCCCCCACCCAAAGCCCCCCCTCCGACCCTAATTCTCAGGGGGGACATACGGCAGCACCCCGCCGCTTCTCAATTCGCGGCACCCCCCGGTTTTCAATTAGCGGTGGCACGCCGCCGCTTCTCAACTTGCTGCACTCCCCGGTTTTCAATTAGCGGCGGCACCCCCCCGCTTCTCAATTCTCGTGGCAGCCCCCCCCCATTCTCAATTTGTGGCGGCAGCACCCCCCCCAGGTTCTCTGCACCAGGGGGCCCATGCCTGAAGCTGTGTAAGGGGCCCCAAAATTCCTGATGGCGTCCCTGATCAGCTTAACCACTTACAGACCGGAAGATTTTCCCCCTTCATGACCCAGGCCTTTTTTTTTGCGACACCGCACTGGGTCACTTTAACTGACAATTGTGCGATCGTGCGACGTTGTACATAAACAAAACTGATGTCCTTTTTTCCCCACAAATAGAGCTTTCTTTTGGTGGTATTTGATCACCTCTGCGGTTTTTATTTTTTGCGCTATAAACAAAAATAGAGAGACAATTTTGAAAAAAAATCAATATTTTTAACTTTTTGTTATAATAAATATCCCCCCAAAAATATATATAAAAAAGTTTTTTTTTCCTCAGTTTAGGCCGATACGTATTCTTCTACATATTTTTGGTAGAAAAAAAAAATCGCAATAAACGTTTATTGATTGGTTTGCGCAAAAGTTATAGTATCTACAAAATAGGGGATAGTTTTATGGCATTTTTATTATTATTTTTTTTTTTACTAGTAATGGCGGCGATCAGCGATTTTTATCGTGACTGCGACATTATAACGGACACATCGGACACTTTTGACACCATTTTGGGACCAGTCAATAATACAGCGATCAGTGCCATAAAAATGCACTGACTACTGTGAAAATGACACTGGCAGTGAAGGGGTTAACCTGTAGGGGGCGCTGTAGGGGTTAAGTGTGACCTAATGAGTGATTCTTACTGTGTGGGGGCATGGCTTGGCGTGTGATGTCACTGATCGCCGTCCCCTATGACAGGGAACAGACGATCAGTGACACTCTCACTAGGAAGCATGGGGAGAGGTTTGCTTACACTCACCTCTCCCCGTTCTTCAGCTCTGTGACCCGATCGCGGGACACCGGTGGCGATTGGGTCCGCGGGTCCCGCGGGCGCAATCATGGAGTTCACGACCGTGTCGCGAGCGTGCCGGCGCGCACGACCCGCGGCTGGGCATCTTAAAGGGGATGTACCTGTACGTTGATGTGCCCAGCCGTGCCATTCTGCCGACGTATATCGGCGTTAGGCGGTCCTTAAGTGGTTAATGGATCAAAGACGTGTATTGAAAAAACACAAGATGCACCTGGAACATGCAAACTGCAGCCTGCATTGGTGTGAACCAGGCCTAAAAGGAGATTAAAATATATTTTCCGTGACCACATATTGTAAGATATTTTAATGGGAACTGCAAATTCATTTTTGCTGTTTCTTTTTTTTCTTTTTTTTTGTGCATGTTATACTTTTTTTTCCCAAAAAGGTAAAAAAAAAAAAAAGCATATTTAAAAATGAGTTTCTGGTGTGGACAGAAGTTGCACTACTCCCAACACCTCCCTCTGACTTCACAGGAGTTGGAAACTACACATGAGGCATCGGGTATGCACTGATAGCATTGAGAACAACACTGGAAACATTGGGCAGTATACACTATATTGTCAAAAGTATTGGGACACCTGCCTTTACACGCACATGAACTTTAATGGCATCCCAGTCTGAGTCCGTAGGGTTCAACATTGAGTTGGCCCACCCTTTGCCGCTATAACAACTTCAATTATTCTGGGAAGGCTGTCCACAAGGTTTAAGAGTGTGTCTATGGGAATGTTTGACCATTCTTCCAGAAGCACATTTGTGAGGTCAGGCACTGATGTTGGATGAGAAGGCCTGGCTCACAGTCTCCACTCTAATTCATCCCAAAGGTGTTCTATCGGGTTGAGGTCAGGACTCTGTGCAGGCCAGGCCAGTCAAGTTCCTCCACCCCAAAATCGCTCATCCATGTCTTTTCATCAGGGGAAGTCACGTGGGCGTGAGCAGAGCGGAGGCATACTGGAATTGATGTGATCATACAAGCTCACTATTGGGTGTCTTTTTTATATTTCCACTTAAAACTGACAATATCACGAGGGACCACCAAGAGCACTATAAAGGAAATACCATTTACCATAGAAACCTACCTGTGTGGTAGACGATAGGAGGACCTCTAGAGGCAGGAGGAGGTACACCAAGGACGTGGAAAAGATACTGTTAAAGCGGAGTTCCACCCAATTTTTTTTACTTTTTTTTATTCCACTCCTCACCCCCTTACATGCCACATTTGGCATGTAATTTTTTATGGGGGGGGGGAGTGGGGGCTTCAGTAGGAGTGGGACTTCCTGTCCCACTTCCTCCTTCCGCCCTGGAGCCGCCTAGGCGATACGTCATATCGCCTTGTGGCGGCTCCTCCCTGTAGGCGATCTCCTGGGACGTGACAGGTCCCAGGCGATCTCCTGTCCACTCACAGAGCGCTGCGCCGTTCGCGCATGCGCAGTGAGTGCCCGGACGTGAAGCCGAAAGCTGTCACGGTCGGGTGCCCACACTGTGAATGGACGCGCCGGCGGAGGAGGGGGGAGAGGAGCGGAGCTCCAGGCGGCGCGTCGCTGGACAGTGGAGCAGGTAAGTGTATGTTTATTAAAAGCCAGCAGCTACACTTTTTGTAGCTGCTGACTTTTAATAAACATAAAAAAAAGGGTGGAACTCCGCTTTAAGTATTTATGTATTCATAGAAGTCCAATCACTTGGTAAGCCAACGCGTTTCAAATCTTTTCAGGCGCAGGTGTGAATGCAGCCTAAAAGTGAAAAATACTTAAATGGAGTCCGTCTGATGATACGATCTCTACAGTGCAGAATTTGGATCGCTTGCAAAGTAAGTCCAATCTGATGTTGCAGGAGACACTGGCCCTCTTTATGTGACTCTCAGCACTTCCATACTGGACCAATTCTGGCATTCCTCTCCTATATGTAACAATCATCATTTTTTTGCTAGAAAAAAACTCAGAACCCCCAAACATTATATATATATATATATATATATATATATATATATATATATATATATATGCAGAGACCCTAGGGAATAAAATGGCAGTCGTTGCAATTGTGTCAAACTAAATTCTTTAAATGCATTTTTTTTTCTGGGGGAAAAAAAACATATTCATTAATTAAAAAAAACAAAAAAACACTGAAGTTAGCCCAATTTGTTTGTATAATGTGAAAGATGATGTTACACCGAATAAATAGATACCTAACATGTCACGCTTTATCATGCACACTTGTGGAATGGCTCCAAACTTCAGTACTTTAAACTCTCCATGGGCGACATTTTAAAATTGTTTACAGGTTAGCAGTTTAGAGTTAGAGGAGGTCTAGCACCAGAATTATTGCTTGCACTCTAACATTTGTGGCGATACCTTACATGTGTGGTTTAAATGCCGTTTACGTATGTGGGTACGACCTACGTATGCGTTCGCTTCTGCTTGCGAGGACGGGGCGCTTTAAAAACAAAAAAAATATTATTGCTTTTTTTTTTTACACTTTTCCATAAATTTTTTTTTTTTTATCACTTTTATTCCTTTATAAAAGGGAAAACTTCCCTTGTAATAGGAAGAGGGCATGCCAGGTCCTCTTTATGGAGAGCTCTGGTATCTATAAGTCCCCACATCTCTCCTCTATGCTAGATCTCAGGCTTGCCGGCAAAAAAACGGCAGTGTTTACATCTGCCAGTGCCGGAAGTGACACTTTCGGGCTCTGAGGGTCATAGAGATGGGTGGGGACATCTGGTCCGCGGTCAGCTCTATGGTAAACCGCCACCGCCAGGGGTTTCATTCTCTGGCTCACCGATCGCACAGGCGAGCTGGGAAAAGCACTGAATGGCTAAACAGCCGCTATGAGGGCTTTTATTTTGCAGGGAATCGCCTGCTAAAAAAAAGGATATCTAAATGATGCCTGTAGCTGCACCCATCATTCAGATATCTCCACTCAAAGTCCAGGACATCATATGATGTCCTACGGGCGGGAAGTGGTTAATAGTTCCAATGGTAAAAACCAGAGCTCATTGCTATAGGTGAGGGTCTAGGGGGTTGAGTTGGTGGGCTGGACTATTATGCTCAGCGGGGACATCTTTAATTGCAAATATTCTGGGTACATCTGTATTTCTGTAAAACACAGTTTGTCAATCTGACAATCAACATTTTAGTTATCAGAATGAAATTATAATTTGTTAGACACCAAATATGACAGGCCTAACTCATTGATTATGTTTTTCTACATTAGTGTAGTCACATTTTAGGAAGGTAACTCCATTACTGTAGGAGTTATAGAATATGAAATGAAAGTCGAGAAAGTGAGATACTGTATATGAGATGCCAGCTATAGGTCAATACTGGTTACTACTCTCCAGTGTCACAGGTGTGCGTTTCCAAAACCACATTTCAGACCATTTGTGATTTAACCATTTAAGACGGGCCATTTCAGAAGTCCTTCAACTACCTCCCCCCACCTGTAGGCAAATGACAGCGGGCGGGGTGCACTCTTGTTCTGGGACGACATCATATAACGTCACCCCAGTCTCATCACGCTTGCACGCCCATGGGGGACACGGCGCAAGCCCGATTTAGGTAAAGAGCCGATAAAGCTGATAACGCGGCTCTTTACCCATGTGCTCGATCACAGCTGATCACATTTAAACAAGGAAATGCCAGTTATCGTCTCTCCTCGCCTCACACTGACAGAGTGTGAGAAGAGCTGTTTAGCAGAATTTCCTCACAGGGGAGATCTTTACAGATAATCAGTGCCCTGATTATCAGTGCAGCCCCAACAGTGCCCATCAGTGATGCCAATCTGTGCCCATCAGTGATGCCAGTCAGTGCTGCTTTTCAGTGCCCATCATTTCCATAAGTGCTCATCAGTGCTGCTTATTAGTGCTTCCTCATTAGTGCCACCTCATCTGTGCCCATCAGTGCAACCCATCAGTGCCTCCTCATCAGCGCACATCAGTGAACGAAAAAAAGAAATTAAAAATTTTCTGACAGAAACTAATGCCGTGTACACACGATCTGAAATTCCGACAACAAAACCGTGGATTTTTTTCCGACGGAATGTTGGCTCAAACTTCTGTTGCATACACACGGTCACACAAATCTTGTCGGAAATTCTGAACGTCAACAACGCAGTGAAGTACGATGAGCCGAGATCAATGAAGTTCTATTGGCAGTTTGGCTCTCCTGCTTGATTCTGAGCATGCGTGTTTTTTTGTGCGTCAGAATTGCATACAGACGATCGGAATTTCCGACAAGAACTTTTCTTGTTGGAAAATTTGAGAACCAGCTCTTAAATTTTTGTTGTCGGAAATTCCAGATCCACACACAAGGTCAAGCGTAACGGACGTGTGTGACAGGAGCTCTGGCCATCCGGCCATCCAGGACTCATGCTTGGATTCCTGCGTTTCTCTCCCCCAGCAAACGTGAACCTGATGGCCGTGGCTTCCCCTGGACACCACTCTCCCCACTCTCCCCTATCTCAGGTCCCCCAGCTCACCATCGCGCTGCCCGCTGCCGCCGACTGCCGCCATCTGGGCGCCCGCCTCTAGACCGCTAGACCTGCAGGACAGACCGCAGCTGCGGCCTAGCTCTGGCCATCCCATTATCCTCTCCCCAATTCTCTTTCCAGCGGGCCCACGTGCGCCGACCTGGTAAGTACATTGGGGCACCACCAACCAGTAGGAAGTTGATCCAGGGTTCACCCGATCGCCTCTCGGGGGGTCAGGAAGGAATTTTCCCCTGCTGTAGCAATTGGCCTAGGCTCAGCTGGGGTTTTTCGCCTTCCTCTGGATCAACGGGGGGGGGGGGGGGGGTTAGGTCATTTGGGCCCTATTCACCATCACCATCAATTTTCACATCATGTGCAACTTTAAATACTCAGCGGACACCCTCCACAGGCTAAGGAATACCGCCTCAACACTATCAACCTCCACCCAAAAAATACTACGAAAAGAACAACTGCTAAGGTTCAATCGACAATCGAACATCAGAAACACAAAGGCACTACTTCAACTACAACACTTAGCGTGCGCCCTGATCAACACGAGATCTGCAGTCAAGCACAGACAGGAAATCCATGACTTCATCACCCAAAACTACATAGATTGCCTCTTTATCACGGAAAGCTGGCTAACACCTGACTGTAACACCATCCTAACAGAATTGGTGCCGGAGATTACTGCATCCTAACCGAGCATAAAATAGTACAAAGAGGAGGAGGCCTAGCAGTGACCTTTAAAGCTCACCTCTCTCTCACCAAACCGACTGTACAGAACTCATTGCCTTTCATGGAGACACTCACTCTGCATCTCTTCAAACACCTCAAGACATCATTCACATACTGCTATGCTACAGACCACCAGGACCAAAGACAAATCTCCTCACACCCTTCACCGAATTCATCTCGACACACCTTGAAAACCAAAAAATTTCTGTTACTCAGGGACTTCAACCTCTGGGCTAACTCCACTCAGGACCCCATCGCCACCTCCTGCATCAACCAACTGGAAGAGCTAGATCTGCAGCAACTGATAAATGCCCCCACGCATGGGTCGGGTCACATTCTTGACCTCATCTTCCAACAAAATATGGACATCAACACACTGGACAATATGCCATTACCATGGACGGACCACCACGCTATCAAATTTAAAATCACCACCAACACCATCTCTCAAAAACCAAAACACTCAATAACAACATACTGGACAAGATCTCAGAAGAAACTACACTCTGAACTCTTCAAAACCACGCTATCAAAAAACATAGGAATGCTAAATCACATCCACTCCACGGAACAAACACTCAACTCCTTAAACAAAGCATTACTACAAACGGCAGACACAGTCGCTCCGAAACGTAGAGCACTCATCCGCAAAAACAACTCGGGCGGGTTTAATGACACTCTGACTCTACTGAAGCAAGAACAGAGAAGAGCTGAAGGAGCCTGGAGAAGAAACCCAACAAAAGAAAACCCCACAAACTACAAAGCACTCACTAAGAAATACCACAAAGCAATATTCAAAGCAAAAAAGGAACATTTCTCAAACACCATCTCAAAAGCCCAAAACCGACCTTGTGAAATTTTCAAACTAGTCGCTCAGACTATGAACCCTACCTGCCTAGAGCCTCCAGCAAACAAAACCCAAGAGTTCTGTAATGAGCTATCGGATTTTTTTATCGACAAAATCGAAAACATTTGTGATATAATTCAACAGAAAAAAACAACCAACCTCACTCAGCCAAAGCAAACAGAGGAAATGAATACAAACATTATTCAATCGACTAAATTTGCGCTGGTCCCGAACACCATTGACACCACCAAAAACATCATCAGAAGCCTCAGAGACAGCACTTCTCCAAATGCCATAATTTCCACAAAACTCCTGAAAGAATGTACCGACATTTTAGCACCTACCATAACACATCTCGTAAATCAATCGTTCAAAGAAAGTATTGTTCCGATCTCCCTCAAACAAGGCATAATCAAACCCCTCCTAAAGAAACCCAGCCTCGACCCCAAAGACCCAAACTACTGCAGACCGGTAATAAGCCTCAACACCATCTCCAAGATTATGGAGAAAGCAGTAGTACAACAAAGACAACTCCATTTGGACACTCACAAACTCTTGGACCCACTACAATCAGGCTTCCGCCTGGGCCATGGCACAGAAACATCACTTCTCAAAATATGGGATGACGCCCTCGAAGCAGCAGATGACGGAGAATCATGTCTCCTGGTGCTGCTGGACCTCAGTGCAGCGTTTGACACTGTAGACCACAAAACTCTACTCATTCCTCTTAAAGAAGTAGCAGGAATCACAGATTCAGATCTACCCTGGTTCGCATCCTTCCTAGATAATCGTTCCCAGACAGTGAAACTTGGAGCCTTCACCTCTGAAACTCGCGCAATTTCTTGCGGAGTCCCTCAAGGATCACCCCTGTCACCCGTGCTCTTCAACATCTACCTCCGCCCACTCTTCAAAATCATCAGCAAACAGGACTTGTGCTACCACTCATATGCTGATGACACTCAACTCTACTCTCGCATCACCAGAAAAAAAGGCCAATATCACGGACTAGAAAAATGCCTCACATTGATCGATGATTGGATGACTGAGAGCTCCCTCAAACTCAATGGATCCAAAACAGAACTGCTTCTTCTCCACGCAAACTGAAAGACAAAAGCTAAGACTTCATGGACACCACCCACCATCCTTGGACAGACCATCACCCCAAGCACCAAAGTCAAAAGTCTCTGAGTCATTTTTTACTCGGAAATGTCGATGGACGCACAAACAGGATCAGTAGTCAGCGGATCTCATCACCTTCTCCGCCTGCTGCGTAGACTCATCCCCTTCATCCCAGAAGAGGAGATAGCAGTAGTAGTTGGAACAATCATCAATTCCCGATGGACTACGCAAACTCCCTCTACATAGGACTACCTAAATACCAGATGACGCGCCTACAAGTCATCCAGAACACGGCAGCCAGACTGGTAACGGGAAAAAAACTCTGGGAATCCATCACCCCATCCCAGAGGACCCTTCATTGGCTAACCGTAAAGGATCGGGTCACTTTCAAGACCCTCTGCCTCACCCACAAATGCACACAAGGAAACGCTCCTCAATATTTATGCGAGAAAATAAAACACTACACCCCCAATCGCATTCTCCGATCAACTAACCAAAACCTCCTCCACATCCCCAAGTCCCGCTACAAATCTAAAGGAGAACGAAGATTTGCAGTCCAAGGACCACGGCTTTGGAACGCTCAACCAACGAACATCCGAGTGGAAGAAGACCACCGGGCCTTCAGGAAAAAACTTAAGACCCACCTCTTCTGAAGGATCAGGACTACACTGAAGGGAAAAAGCGCCTTGAGGCGATTTAGTTCGCATTTGTAGCGCTATACAAGTTTATTTACTCACTTACTCAAATGTCAGATGGAGCCTACACACGTTTGGAATTTCCAACCAAAAGCTCACATCGAACATTTGTTGTCGGAATTTCCGATCGTGTGTACGCGGCATAAGAAAAACGTTTGACTTTTGACTTCTCCCCTGAGGACAAAGGCCCTGGCTGGGTATAAGCCACAAGCGACAAAACACTTACTACCTGGTAATCGTGTATTCGTATTGTATATGTGGTGGAGGGACATTTCATGTCGTGTTGTGAATCACTAGCATCACAAGAGGACTTTATAAAGCGATATACACCTTATTCACTTTTCTCTACCCAAGTGGTGTTAATGCTTACCACGGACAATAGAACGTTTTTCATTGTTTGTTAAATTATTTTCTCACATTTAGGTGGATGACTTAGCGCAGCTCTATTTTTCTAATTGTGTTCTATTACTGTGTGTGTCTTGCAGCAGAGCTGCTGCCTTTGCTATTGAAGGATATTTACTTAGCGTAGTTTGTCTTTCTATTAAAAAAACAAAAAACAAAAAAAAATACACAGTGGTGATCAAATACTAGACATGTGCACTGCCAAAAAAATTTGTTTGTTTCCTTTTAATATGTTTGTTTTTTGTTTTGTTTTTTTTTGTTTTTCGGGTCATTCGTTATGATCAAAATTATTTATTTCCAATAAATTCGAAAATTAAAAAATTCCGAAATTAAAAAATTCAAAAATGTGAATATTCAGAAATCCGAAGATTCGGAGCGTCTGTAATCCAAAGATTCGGAACGTCTGTAATCCAAAGATTCGGAACGTCTGTAATCCAAAGATTCGGAACGTCTGTAAACCAAAGATTCGGAACGTCTGTAAACCAAAGATTCGGAACATCTGTAATCCAAAGATTCCGAACGTCTGTAATCCAAAGATTCCGAACGTCTGTAATCCAAAGATTCCGAAATTCTGAAATCCAAAAATTCTGAAATTCGGAAATCTGAAAATAGAAAAAGTAAACACGAAAATTTGAAAGAACGAAAATCCAAAAATAAGAATGAAAATTTGAAAATCTGAAATACTAACTAATAATAACTAACTATTAAATTATAGGTATTGGAATTTGCTTTCAAAATTGGCTGTTAGTGGACATAACGAATACGAATTTATCCGAAGTTACGAATTATCCAAAATAACGAATGCCGCATCTAAATGAATGGAATGTAACAAATGAATAATAATAAAAAAAAAAAAAAAGTTTTTATTATTATTATTATTTATTATTATTAATTCATTACGTTCCATTCGTTTAGATGCGGCATTCGTTATTTCAGATATTCGTATTCCACTAACAGCCAATTTTGAAAGAAAATTCTAATACCTATAATTTAATAGTTAGTTATTATTAGTTAGTTATTTCGGGTTTTCAAATTTTTGGGGGGATTTTAGTTCTTTTTTAATTTTCGGCTTTTTGATCTTATTTTCGGATTTTTGATCTTATTTTCGGATTTCCAAATTAACGAATTTGTCGAATTTCATTGACAAACAAATTCGGAACGAAACGAATTGCACATGTTTATAAAATAACAACAAAAGCTCTATTTGTGTGAAAAAAATATATACATTTCATTTGGGTACAGTGTTGCCTGACCGCGCAACTAGCAGGTAAAGCAGCACAGTGCTGAATAGCAAAAAATAGCCTGGTCATGAAGGGGGTAAAACGTTCCGAGGTCAAGTGGTTAACCTACATTATGTCTGGGGTTTAGGAAGCCATGAGAGCCATACCTACATTGGATATGCTTGACAGTTTTGCTAAACACTAGGGTTGTCCCGATACCGATACTAGTATCGGTATCGGGACTGATATCGAGCATTTGCGCGAGTACTTGTACTCGTGCAAATGCTCCCGATGCTTCACCCGATACTTTTTTTTTAGGGTAGAGTCAGTGGCCGGAGAGGTTTCACTGTATCTCTATCTCCAGTCGGATCAATGTTTAATAACAATGTTACTTTGTATCTCTCCATCTCCTGTCTGATTAATGTTTAAAACAATGTTAACCTGTTCCCACCAAAGTGGCGCGTATATGTGTCCATTTTTAACAATTTGCTATGCTGAGCGCACTCCCAGCATAGCAACTAACATATAATGGAAAGCTCCCGATGCATACTTGCAATTAGGAGCTTTCTGATCTTGTGACTGCTGTGACAGCCAATCACATGATCGGAATGCCTGCCCCTGCCACCCAGGATTTCAATCCAGTTAAAGGGCCATTAAGCAGCGTTGGAAAGGGTTAATCTGTATCTCTCTATCCACCAGTTTTACTACTGCTACAGGGCAGCCGTTCTGTGCAGAATTACACATATACTGTATATATACACATTATATATATATGTGATTTTGCACTTTCGGGTTGGGGGGGGGTGCACGCCGCCAGCGCCGCTTCTACTGTGATTAGTCACAGCAGAAGCCAATCAGCAGGTGACGGTCAATGGATGTCCACCAGAACCTGTTTCCTGTCTGAACAATGTTTATAAACAATGTTACTTTGTGTGTCTCTATCTCCAGTCTGAACAATGTTTTTAAATTTGGATCTCTCTATCTCCTATCTGAACAATGTTACTTTGTATCTCCGGTCTGAACAATGTTTATAAACAATGGTATTTTGTATCTATCTATCTATCTATCTATCTATCTATCTATCTATCTATCTATCTATCTATCTATCTATCTATCTATCTCCTGTCTGATCAATGTTTAAAAACAATGTCACGTATACATTCTTCTTCTGAATAATGTTTATAAACAATCTTACTTTGTATCTCTTTATCTCCTGTTTGTTTATAAATACAGTGTCTGTTTTTGACAGTAGCAGCTGTTACAACTGCTGTATTATACAGCAACTCCTGGCTGTCATTTTTACAGTCGGGAATAGCCGACAAGTGTGGGGGGGAAGGGGGGAGGCAGAGGGACAAAAAAATAATAATCAAGATATACTATGCTCATCCTGTGTGCTTCTATGATGATTTTCAGGTATGCCTGGTTAAAAACAGCTGACTAAAACTCAGTAAGGTTCAGGTTGGTCATAGACAGGTACATATCTCAATATAATATGCCATAACATTTATTTTTTATGACACAGAAAGTGTCATAGCTATTGTTTAATCATTGGGGGTGATATGTAATGAGGATATTTTAGATATAAGTAGTGTTTAGAGGAGTCAGAGACATCTCTAGGGCATGAAGCAGTGGCGGAACTACCAGGGTCGCAGCAGTAGCACTTGTGACTGGACCCTAGACAGTGGCCACCACCACTACTGTCATCCCTATCCTCATCACTACCACTGCCACTGATGTCATCCCTATCCCCACCACCACCACCGCTACTCATGTAATCCCTATCCCCACTGCCACTGATGTCATCCCTATTTTCACCACCACCACCGCTGCCACTGATCCACCACCCCAAGTGGACTGATCCCATCCCCACCACCACCACTGCTACTGATCCCATCTGCCCACCACCATCAGTGGACTGATGCTTCCCCCCCACCACTGCTGCCACAGATCCTATCCCCCCAACCACCATCAGTGGACTGATCCTATTCCCCCCCAACACTACCGCTGCCACTGATCCCACCCCCCATCATCATCATCACCGCTGCCACTGATCTATTCCCCCTCACCACCACCAGTGGACTGATCCTAACCACCCCCCCTCACAACACCACCGCTGCCACCGATCCCAGCTCACCACCACCCTCAGTGGACTGATCCCATTCCCATCATCACCGCTGCCACTGATCTATTCCCCCTCACCACCACCAGTGGACTGATCCTATCTAGGGTGACCACATTTCCAAACTATCATTCAGGGACACCCCTCCCTTCCCAAAAATCAGCTTGTGCTGTAACAAATCACAGCACAGTGATTAGACACAAGAGGCGGGATTTATGATTTCTCCAATCACAAGCAGGGGGCGGGGATTGTGCTCCTCTAGGCATTCCCGGCCAGGACAAGTACGGTCAGTGAGTAAAGCGGTGATGTGGCGGCCTTTTTGGGGGGCATCAACTTAGCCCGGGTGGGTGGTTGTGTCAGTTTCATTCAGGGACACTGTATTGTCCTGGAATAAAGGTGCCCGGGACAGACCTGCAAAATGCGGGACTGTCCCGGGCAATCCGGGACATGTGGTCACCCTAATTTTATCCCCCACCCCCACAACACCACCGCTGCCACTGATCCTATCCCACTACCACCCTCAGTGGACTGATCCCATTCCCATCATCACCGCTGCCACTGATCTATTCCCCCTCACAACTACCAGTGGACTGATCCTATCCCCCCCCCCACAACACCACGGCTTCCACTGATCTCATCCTCCCTGACCACTGCTGCTACTGATCCATGGAGGGGGGGGGGGCTTCATGGTTTCTTGCATTGGGGCCCTGAAGGTTCTAGCTACACCTCTGTCATGAGAAGCAGAGTGCCCCATACCTTGGTAGCTCCCAATGAATCCAGAGCCTGAATGTTGGCTCTGTGCTCTCTATCCAGCTATTATATACACTGATCGTTTTACTTTACTAAGCTGTTCTATTCGGATACCTCTCTAGCTCCATCCTAATTTGTATCTTTCTCCAAAAAAACAAATACCATGAAGGGCTCCTCTCTCCCCCCACCCCCCCCCCCACGGATCAATCCACTTCACAGCAGATAGAAACTGAACGTGCAGTTTCCGAAAGACAAAAGCCAAGCGAGAGATCTTTATCAGCGTGATGGAGAGGCTCGATTTGACGAACGCCCATCAGAATTAATTGAAGGAATATAGATCGCTCACCAATCAGCGTCCAAACCGGCGCAGGACAACAACAATCGAAAAGCAAATATTGATTGCGTCCCGCAATCCCGCCATTATTCACCGGCCGCTTTTACTACCTTTAGTGCCATTAATCTCCAGGCAATATTTTTGCCATTTCCAAAATGTCCAATCCTAGCGAGACGCCGGGCCAGACAATCTGCAGGTAGATTAGACCGGCTGTGTTTTTAATAGTATTTTATTGACTTTTCAATTACTCGGCGGTGATAAAAGAGGAACACACTGCAACAAACTAACAGAGAGCCCATTATATCAAGAAGGCGGCCAGCGCGGGACGCCGCAGCTGCGTATTTTACTGAATGCTAAAATAAATAAATAAAAACGGGCCGGCAACAAAATCAGACAGACAAAGAACGTGAGATTTACTAGAGGATCAAAATAGGAAATGTACGCCATTGTGACGCGGTGACGCATGCATTACGTCATCATGCGCTCAATGCACTGCAGTGCCTGTCATTCAGACTGGCACTGCACCTAACTTTGCCAATGAATTTGCATTGCAGGGCAACCGTGGCAATGCACTATCGTGCATTTAGATGTGGTGCGCTGCCAAAAAATGGCGCATCTGTTTTTTTGACAGCGTACCGCAAAACCATCCATCCATAGGTGCGCGCAGCCTATTGCATTAGGGTGTGCACACCGAATATCAAACATACATACATGTATGTATGTATGTATTGTGACAGCAGGAAGGTAAAGTCACCTGGTTGCATCCAGGGGGGTAGATATATTTCGCCCAGATTCAGGCTTTACGCCGATTTATACAGCTAGGTGGAGAGTTGTATAAGCCCAGCTGAGACTAGTGGGCTCATGGATGACTCATACCTCTAGGGAGAGGGCTGGGCGTCGTACAGACAGGGAGTTGATGAGGCCAGCTGAAGCTTGTCAGCTCATTTAGGCCTCTATAAGAATTCCCAGCTTCATTAGATGTTAGCTCATGCCTGGAAGCAGACCTGTGTGGACTGTCTAGGGAGAGTGAACCCCTGTGCGGTGAGAGAAAGCCTGTGTGGCTATATTTTGCTTGGACATTTAAAACCAGGGACTAGGACAGCACTAGGCTGATCCCAGTCGTTAGTTAGGAAACCTGTAAGTTTAGTCAGAGGTCAAGTTGACCAGGAGTTATTTTGTTTATGTTTTTTTTGCCTTGCTGTGTTTTGTCACTGTAAATAGAAAATAAACCGCACCTTTTTGATTTTGAAAACCACAACCTCCGTCTGCTGGGCCTGTTTTGGGTGGGGAGCCCATCCCGGGGGTCACACATACCCGCTGCCGAGCTAGCCCCCTCACAGTTGGTGGAGAACCAGTGGCAGTTTTTTTTAAGCCAGCATGGAGGAGATACTGAAGCAGCTGGCTCTAGCAAATGCCAATCAACAGCAGACAAATGCAGGTTTGCAAAAGAGCCTTGCAGCTCATCAACAGAGCCTTGCAGCTCAACAACAGAACTTCGCAGCCCAGCAGCAAGCTCATCAACAGAGCCTTGCAGCCCAGCAGCAAGCTCACCAACAGAGTCTGGAAGCTCAGCAACAAGCCCAGCAGCAATCTGAGGCCCGCTTCATAGACCTGTTACAGAAGCAAGAGCAGAGACTACAACAAATGGAAGCAGTAATGCAGCAACGTCCGCAGACCAGTGAGGAAAGCCGTCCCACTAATACCGCGTCCTTTGGGGTGAGTCGTTTATTGACAAAAATGACTGGAGAGGATGATCCAGAGGTATTTTTGACCACATTTGAAAGGACTGCTGAAAGAGAAAAGTGGCCTGAGGAGCAGTGGGCTGGACTGGTGGCTCCTCTGTTAACTGGTGAATCGCAGAAGGCTTACTATGACCTAGAGCCTGACCAAGCAAAAGACTATGTGATGCTAAAAGCTGAAATATTGGCAAGGCTGGGTGTCACCCAGGCTGTCCGGGCTCAGCGTGTGCATAACTGGACTTTCCAGCTTGGAAAACCCCCCAGGTCTCAAATGTATGATCTCATTCACCTGAGCAGGAAGTGGCTACAGCCAGAGACTTTGTCCGCACCAAAGATTGTGGAACGTGTTGTAATGGATCGGTTTTTGAGAGCTCTTCCTACTGCCATCCAAAAGTGGGTAAGCCATGGAGACCCAGAGACGGCCGATGGTCTTGTGGATCGTGTGGAGAAATACTTGGCTACAGAGAACCTGACGGCCTCTTCCAGAGACACTCGGACTTTCCACCCTAAGACCAGACCATCCCCAGGGGCGGATAAGAGGATTCCAAGGGGTGAGGGTGGAGAGAGTGAGAGGGTGGGAGCTCTACCCCAAGTTTGGCGAGAACAGCCTGGGAAATCAGCGGCTCAAGAGGCCGCAAGAAGGATCGTTTGCTACCGCTGCCGGCAAGCGGGACATATTGCAGCAAATTGCCCGGTTGTGGAGGAACCCATGCAGTGTGACTTTCTGACGGGCAGACGTCAGTCGCTGTGTGCGACAGTCGCATGCACTGCCATTCGGGGAACTGAGAAACATTTATGCAAAATGTGTATTAATGGTAGAAATGTTGTGGTATTGCTGGATTCAGGTAGCCTTGTGACCCTGATAAAGGCTGAGTTAGTTAAAACAGAGGTCTCTGGGAATAGCAAGGTAGCCGTTATTTGTGTGCATGGGGACACCCGAGAGTATCCAGTGACTACGGTGTGTTTCGAGACCCCCAAAGGTACCCTCTCTCATCCAGTGGGCTTAGTATCTCAGTTACCGCATGACGCCATTGTGGGAAGGGATTTTCCGAAGTTCTGGGAACTGTGGGATGATCCTGAGCCCCCCACTGGTGCCCCTATGTACCAGGAATGTGATAGCCAGAACTCCCCTGAGAGTGGTGAGGACTCTCCGGAATTTCCCTTGTCAGTATTGGCAGGGGAGACTCAAGAAACTGGAGAGGAGCCCACCTCCTCAGACGAAAACCTACCGTCTGTGGAGTTTTCTGATCTTGAGGTTCACAGGGAAAACTTTGCCACAGAACAGTTGAAAGACCCCGCCCTAATAAAGGCACGGGAAAACGTAGTGAAAATAGATGGCGAGTTAGTGAACCCAGATAATACTGGCACTTACCCATACTTCAGCGTAGAGAAGGACCTACTGTATCGGGTGGCAAAAAGGGCAGAAGAAACCGTTGAGCAGCTTGTGGTGCCCAAACCTTACAGGAAGTTGGTGTTGGAGTTGGCCCATGGGCACATTCTTGGAGGTCATCTGGGGACAGAGAAAACCCGAGAGAGGGTATTACAGAGATTCTATTGGCCTGGGGTGATGAAGGACATAGAAAATTATTGTTCCTCCTGCCCTGTGTGTCAGAGGTCGGCCCCGATGCCACATTTCCGTAGCCCGCTGGTCCCTCTACCCATCATTGAGGTCCCGTTTGAGAGAATCGCAATGGATTTGGTAGGTCCTATAATCAAGTCCGCTAGGGGGCACCAGTACATATTGGTTATAATGGACTATGCCACCCGTTATCCAGAAGCGATCCCTCTCAGAAATACCTCGGCCAAAACCATAGCCAAAGAGCTATCTCTTGTTTTTAGCCGGGTGGGTATTTGTAAAGAACTGCTTACGGACCAAGGTACACCCTTTATGTCCCGGGTTATGAAAGAGCTGTGTAAATTGTTCAAAGTGACGCAATTGCGTACATCTGTGTATCACCCCCAAACCGATGGGCTGGTTGAAAGATTCAACAAAACCCTAAAACAAATGTTGAAGAAAGTGGTGGATAGAGATGGAAGGGATTGGGACTGTCTACTTCCTTATTTGATGTTTGCTATTAGGGAGGTGCCCCAATCCTCTACGGGATTCTCCCCCTTTGAGTTACTGTATGGGAGACACCCAAGAGGGCTGTTGGATATTGCCAAGGAAACTTGGGAAAGTGAGAGTTCTCCCCACAGGAGTGTGATTGAGCATGTCGCCCTGATGCAAGATCGAATTGCACAGGTAATGCCCATCGTGAAGGAACATTTGGCCCAAGCGCAGTTGGCACAGCAGAGAGTGTACAACCGTGGAGCCAAGACCCGTACCTTTTCCCCGGGGGATAGGATATTGGTACTTGTCCCTACGGTTGAAAGTAAATTCCTTGCCAAATGGCAAGGCCCCTACGAGATAATGGAAAAAGTGAGCGAAGTGAATTACAAGGTCAGACAACCAGGAAGGCGAAAGCCCGAACAGATCTATCACGTTAATCTGTTGAAAGCCTGGAGGGATAGAGAGTCCCTAGTCGCAGACACTTGGTCACCAGCTCAAACTGGTTGCGTGATTCCTGAGGTTGGAATCGCAGCCACCTTGTCACAACCCCAACAACAGGAGGTTAAGGAGTTTGTACTTCGCAACAAGGAGGTATTCTCTGAGCTGCCGGGACAAACATCTGGGGTAGAGCATGACATTATTACCCCGCCCGGTGAAAGGGTGAAGTTAAAACCCTATCGGATCCCAGAGGCCCGACGGGAGGCAATACGGGAGGAAGTACAGAGAATGCTGAACTTAGGGGTGATAGAGGAGTCCCAAAGTGATTGGTCTAGTCCCATTGTGTTGGTGCCTAAACCGGATGGGAGCTGGCGATTTTGTAACGATTTTCGTCAGTTGAACAAAGTTACAAAATTTGACACCTACCCCATGCCACGTATAGATGAGTTGATCGACCGGCTGGGAACAGCCCGATACATGACGACTCTTGACCTCACAAAAGGGTATTGGCAAATCCCCCTGGCCAAGTCGGCCAAAGAGAAAACCGCATTTGTAACCCCAGACGGGGCGTTCCAATATAAAAGAATGCCGTTCGGGTTACAGAATGCGCCGGCCACATTCCAGCGGAAAATGGACCAGATGCTGAGGCCCCATCGGAAGTATGCTGCGGCTTACCTGGATGACATAATTGTCCATAGCACAGATTGGGCCTCACATCTGCCAAAAGTGCAAGCAGTCCTGGACTCTGTTCGGGAAGCAGGGTTTACGGCTAACCCCAAGAAGTGTACCATTGGGCAGGAGGAGGCCAAATATCTTGGGTACACCATTGGGAGGGGAGTAATAAAACCCCAACTCAACAAAGTCGAGGCCATCCAGAGTTGGCCACGTCCCAACAGCAAGAAGCAGGTACGAGCCTTTCTGGGAATCGCTGGGTATTATCGGCGATTCATTCCCCACTTTGCTTCTAAGGCTGTGCCCCTAACCAACCTGACGAAGGGGAAAGGGTCGGTCATGATTAAATGGACCCCCGAGGCTGAGGCAGCATTCCAATTCTTGAAACAAGCCTTATGTAGCCAGCCAGTGTTGTACTCACCCGACTTCTCTAGAGACTTTGTCGTACAAAGTGATGCGTCAGATGTGGGGTTAGGAGCAGTATTGTCCCAGGTCTGGAACGGGGAAGAGCACCCAGTCATTTACCTCAGCAGGAAGTTGAAGTCCCATGAGGTAAATTACGCCACCGTTGAAAAGGAGTGTTTAGCGGTGAAGTGGGCTCTAGATTCCCTTCGGTACTACCTGCTAGGTAGGCACTTTGACATGGTTACGGATCACGCTCCGTTAAAGTGGATGGCTCAAAACAAGGAAACAAATAGAAGAGTGAATAGGTGGTTCCTGGCCCTCCAGGAATTCAACTTCACAGTAAAGCATCGCCCTGGCGTTCAAATGGGGAATGTGGATGCTTTGTCTCGAGTACATGAATGCCTGATTGCTGGTGTTCCAACCCCGAGGTTAAAACAAGAGGGGGGGGTATGTGACAGCAGGAAGGTAAAGTCACCTGGTTGCATCCAGGGGGGTAGATATATTTCGCCCAGATTCAGGCTTTACGCCGATTTATACAGCTAGGTGGAGAGTTGTATAAGCCCAGCTGAGACTAGTGGGCTCATGGATGACTCATACCTCTAGGGAGAGGGCTGGGCGTCGTACAGACAGGGAGTTGATGAGGCCAGCTGAAGCTTGTCAGCTCATTTAGGCCTCTATAAGAATTCCCAGCTTCATTAGATGTTAGCTCATGCCTGGAAGCAGACCTGTGTGGACTGTCTAGGGAGAGTGAACCCCTGTGCGGTGAGAGAAAGCCTGTGTGGCTATATTTTGCTTGGACATTTAAAACCAGGGACTAGGACAGCACTAGGCTGATCCCAGTCGTTAGTTAGGAAACCTGTAAGTTTAGTCAGAGGTCAAGTTGACCAGGAGTTATTTTGTTTATGTTTTTTTTGCCTTGCTGTGTTTTTGTCACTGTAAATAGAAAATAAACCGCACCTTTTTGATTTTGAAAACCACAACCTCCGTCTGCTGGGCCTGTTTTGGGTGGGGAGCCCATCCCGGGGGTCACACATACCCGCTGCCGAGCTAGCCCCCTCACAGTATGTATATATATATATATATATATATATATATACATACACATATATACATACACATATATACACATATACATACACACACACACACACACACACACACACACACATATACAGTCTTTCTTGCGGCACTCTGCCCCGCCAGCACACGATCTCCCTGCCTGCCGATTCAAAGTGAGAGAGAAATGCTTCCACACTTCTCTTTTAAGCCGAGTAGGAGATCTTTCCCATCTCCCCACTGGCACACAGAGCAATAATGCTAATGCGAACAGAGTGATTAGGGTGTGCCTTGGCACATCCGGCACACCCTGTGCGCACGCCTATGCATCCATTGTTTTACAATGCTCAGCAACCAATGTTAGTGTGCTGTGCCAGAATGTATATCCATCGCAAGGTGCATTGCAGTGGCATTCAGAATTTATTTAACACGCGTTGCGGTAAAGCGGACGCACTTCCACCACGTGACGCACAGTTTAGTTTTATTTTATTTATTTTATTGTTAAAGCGGAGCTCCACCTATTTTGACATGTTCTTGTGATTGCAATGCCCACCTACAGTACAGTCAGAAATAGAAATTATTTTTTATTTTTAAATTTAAATAAATATACAGAGCATCCGGAAAGTATTCACAGTGCTTCACTTTTTCCACATTTTGTTATGTTACAGCCTTATTCCAAAATGGAATAAATTCATTATTTTCCTCAAAATTCTACAAACAATCCCCCATAATGACAACGTGAAAGAAGTTTGTTTGACATTTTTGCAAATTTATAAAAAATGAAAAAAAAATCCCACGTACACAACAAGTATTCACAGCCTTCCCTCCATGTCACTGTCCTGCTTCCCCAGGTCCCTGTGTGCTTCCTTGGCCCCCCCCACTCACCCCCCTGCAACGCTGCTGAGTTTCCCCCCCGCTCACCTCCTGCCGCCTTCTTCATGGGATACTGTCAGGATGAAGAGAGGGGAAGGGGTCAGTAAACGTGTCATTTACCGGCCCCTTCCTTGTCTTAATAAATAGAATCAGTGATCTGTACTGATCACGGACTCCTTTTTTTTTTTTTATTCATTTATAGCTGAGGCATAGTAAACTGCATTTCTTATGCATCAGTTTATGAATGAACAGGAAGATCTGTACAGAGCTATTCCTGTTCATTCATTCTGTGTAGCTGAGGCTGCAGAGAAAGGGACTGATGAATCTGTCCTCAGTCCCTTTCTTTGTCTAAAAAGAATTTTTTGCCTAAAAAATATGTAAAAAAAATAATGAAAATTAAAATTGAAAAAAAAAAAATGGTAAAAAATAATAAAAAAAAAAAACATAAAAAAAAAAAAAAAAACTACTGACACTAGTGGCGGGACTATCAGGATCGCAACTTGACTTTGGCGTTCTGCCACTGTGGGAGGGGCCCCAAGACGGCAGGAATGTGGCCCCACAATGGGAGTATACGGCCCCGGGATCAGTGTGAAGGGGCCCGATCGGTGGCCAATAGGGATGAGCTTCGTGTTCGAGTCGAACATACGTTCGACTCGAACATCAGCTGTTCGATCGTTCGACGAAGATCGAACGATTTGGGCCGTTCGCGCCAAATTCGAGTGACGCGAACGGCCCACAATGCACTACGCCATCGCAGTGTCATCCAGGCACTGTGATTGGCCAAGCATGCACTGTGACCCCGCATGCTTGGCCAATCACAGCGCCAGCAGCGAGGAGAGCAATGATTGGCCACAGGCAGGATGCCTGTGGCCAATTATTGCTGAGGGGGTTTAGTACACGCCCCACACTATAAAAGGCCGCCAGCGCGGCGGCCTTGTGTAGTGTGTTCCGGAGCAGGGAAAGAGAAGCATAGGCAGGGACAGTGTCATTATTTTTCCTTTACTAATCTTGGATTCCTTGTGTTTAGGGACAAATAAGGATAGGTAGGGAGAGTGTCAGTGACAGTGTGCTATTCTGTGCTAATCCTTGTTTGTAGGGACAGAGAGGTACAGTGAGGGAAAGTGTCAGTGTGCTATTCTGTTCTAAAACTATTTTGCTGAACCATATTTTCAATCCTTGAGTTTAGGGACAGAGAGGTACAGTGAGGGAAAGTGTCAGTGTGCTATTCTGTTCTAAAACTATTCTGCTGAACCATATTTTCAATCCTTGAGTTGAGGGACAGAGAGGTACAGTGAGTGAAACTGACAGTGTGCTATTCTGTTCTAAACCAATTTTGCTGTTCCATATTTTCAATCCTTGAGTTTAGGGACAGAGAAGGACACTCGTAGAAATTATCAGTGTGCTATTCTGTGCTAAATCTTGTTTGTAGGGAGGGACAGAGTAGGACAGTGAGGGAAAGTGTCAGTGTGCTATTCTGTTCTAAAACTATTTTGCTGAACCATATTTTCAATCCTTGAGTTGAGGGACAGAGAGGTGCAGTGAGTGAAACTGACAGTGTGCTATTCTGTTCTAAACCAATTTTGCTGTTCCATATTTTCAATCCTTGAGTTGAGGGACAGAGAAGGACACTCGTAGAAATTATCAGTGTGCTATTCTGTGCTAAATCTTGTTTGTAGGGAGGGACAGAGTAGGACAGTGAGAGAAAGTGTCAGTGTGCTATTCTGTTCTAAACCAATTTTGCTGTTCCATATTTTCAATCCTTGAGTTGAGGGACAGAGAGGTACAGTGTGTGAAACTGACAGTGTGCTATTCTGTTCTAAACCAATTTTGCTGTTCCATATTTTCAATCCTTGAGTTGAGGGACAGAGAGGTACAGTGAGTGAAACTGACAGTGTGCTATTCTGTTCTAAACCAAATTTTGCTGTTCCATATTTTCAATCCTTGAGTTGAGGGACAGAGAGGTACAGTGAGTGAAACTGACAGTGTGCTATTCTGTTCTAAACCAATTTTGCTGTTCCATATTTTCAATCCTTGAGTTTAGGGACAGAGAAGGACACTCGTAGAAATTATCAGTGTGCTATTCTGTGGTAAATCTTGTTTGTAGGGAGGGACAGAGTAGGACAGTGAGGGAAAGTGTCAGTGTGCTATTCTGTTCTAAAACTTTTTTGCTGAACCATATTTTCAATCCTTGTGTTTAGGGACAGAGAAGGATAGGCAGGGGACAGTGTCAGTGTCATTGTTGCTAAGCCTCCTGCACAATATACACCTGAAGGTAGCCCTTATTGCTGTTTTTCCCATCTCCCTGCAGGCCATCCATTAAAATGTCTGGAAGGCAACCAAGGAGAGGCAGACAGTCAGGAGGCAAAAAAAGAGGGCAAGCAGGCTCTGTGTCTGGGGGCAACAGTGCTGGTCGTGGACGCGGTGCATTGTCATCAGCACATGGCCATGGGACACGCTTGTCCTTGTTTTCGGCAGCTGGACATGTTGAGCCACATCATGCCGAAGACTTGGTAGAGTGGATGACCAAGCCCACCTCATCCTCCTCATCCTCTCTCACCCAGGCTCAGGGTACTGGCAAAGCAGCTGCCAAAGCGTCCTCTTCTCTGGTATCATTATCTTCATTAGTCAATCCTTCCCTAGACCCACCATGCCCTCCTCCTGAGGAGTCCCCCGAACTGTTTGAGCACAGTGTTGGGTACATGCTCCAGGAGGATGCCCAGCGTTTGGAAGGATCTGATGATGATACCCAGCTAGAGGAAGGCAGCAGCGTGAGAGCAGAGAGAGGGGATGCTCAAGAAGGACACCAATCTGGCAGTCATGTTCCAGCAGCTGCAGCATACTGCCAGATTGGCTCCAGTGATGAGGAGGGAGGGGATGATGAGGTCACTGACTCCACGTGGGTGCCTAATAGGAGAGAGGAGGAGGAGGAGGATGAGGAGGAGGCACATCTCCAACGAGGCAGGATGCCCTTGAGTGGCCAGCGTATGGGCAGCACACCGACGGAATCACACCGCAGAGCTCCGCCTGTGCAGGGCGCTGCCTCTGCCCGTCATGCAAAAAGTTCTTTGGTGTGGGCCTTTTTTGAGGCGAGTGCATCAGATCGCACAGCTGCTGTTTGCAACATATGTCTCAAGTGTATATCGCATGGCCAAAACATCAGCCGCTTGGGCACCACATGCTTGATCAGACATATGTTGACCTGCCATGCAGCTCGTTGGCAAGCCTACCTTAAAGACCCACACCAAAGAACAAAGCTGACCTCTTCTTGCACCGCATCAGCTGGGATCTCCAACCCCACTATACCTTCACTCCTCTCTGAAACCTGCTCTGAGAGGAATGAAGGTGTAGAATTAGGTGTGTCACAGGCAAGTACTTGCGGGCACTCTGCTAGCAGTACACCAACGTCCGATTCTAGCAGGCAAATTTCCCTGCCCCAGCTGCTGGACCGTCGAAAGAAGTTCACTCCCAGCCATCCACATGCCCAGCGATTGAATGCTAGCTTGGCTAAATTGCTAGCGCTTCAACTGCTGCCTTTTCAGTTTGTAGACTCGGCCCCCTTCCGTGAGTTTGTGCAATGTGCGGTTCCTCAGTGGCAGGTTCCCAAACGACACTTTTTCGCACGGAAGGCTATTCCGGCTCTCTACAGGCATGTGGAAGGCAATGTCTTGGCCTCGTTGGACAGGGCGGTCAGCGGTAAGGTGCATATTACCGCTGACTCATGGTCCAGCAGGCATGGACAGGGACGTTACCTTTCTTTCACGGCCCATTGGGTCACTCTTTTGGCAGCTGGGAAGGATGCAGGACAAGGTGCAGTAGTGTTGGAGGTTGTTCCACCGCCACGCCTCCAAAATGCTACTACTGGTTGTGACACACCTCTCTCCTCCACCCCTCCTCTTCTTCTTCCTCCATGGCCTCTTCCTGTGGTTTGTCCTCGGAACCAGCGGTGCTCCGTAGGCGTTCAAGGGGCTACGCAAGTACGCAGGCAAAAAGATGCCATGCCGTGCTTGCACTGGTGTGTTTGGGGGACAAGAGCCACACTGGGGCAGAGGTCCTGTCTGCTCTGCAGGGGCAGGCCGAGAGGTGGTTGACGCCACGCCAGCTTAAGCCAGGAATGGTGGTTTGCGACAATGGCACCAACCTCCTCTCCGCCCTCCGACAGGGACAACTGACCCATGTGCCCTGTATGGCTCACGTCCTTAACCTGGTGGTGCAGCGGTTCTTGGGCAGGTACCCGGGCTTACAGGATGTCCTGAGGCAGGCCAGGAAAGTCTGTGTGCATTTCCACAGATCTTATAATGCCAGTGCTCGCCTGGCTGAGCTTCAAAAGGAGTTGAACCTGCCCAAGAACCGCCTTATATGTGACATGCCCACCAGGTGGAACTCAACGTTGGCCATGCTGCAGCGGCTGCACACGCAGCAGAGGGCCATCAATGAGTACCTGTGCGACTACGGCACCAGGACAGGGTCAGGGGAGCTCGGGTTTTTTTCACCACGCCAGTGGGGCATGATCAGGGATGCATGCACTGTCCTGGCACCATTTGAGGAGGCCACGAGGATGGTGAGCAGTGACAGTGCATGCATCAGTGACACTGTACCTCTTGTCCACCTGTTGGAGCACACGCTGCGTGGAATAATGGACAGGGCACTTGAGGCAGAACAGAGGCAGGAAGAGGAGGACTTCCTTGCCTCTCAAGGCCCCCTTTACCCAGACAGTGTTTCTTCTGTCCCACCCATCGCACAGGAAGAGGAGGAGGAGGAGGAGGAGGAGGATTGTGTCAGCATGGAGGTGGAGGCTGGCACTCAGCATCATCAGCAGCAGTATTTTAGGGATGATTTACAGTCCCAAGAAACCAGTGGACTTGTACGTGGCTGGGAGGAGGTGGCTGCGGATCATGTTGTCCTTAGTGACCCAGAGGACTCCGGACTGAATGCCTCAGCTAACCTACGCTGCATGGCCTCCCTGATCCTGAAAAGTCTGCGGAAGGATCCTCGTATTCTTCGGATCAAGGAGAGGGACCATTACTGGCTGGCCACTCTCCTTGATCCACGGTACAAGGGTAAGGTTGCGGACCTTATGTTACCGTCGCAGAGGGAGCAGAGGATGAGACAACTCCGGGAGGCCTTGCAGAAAGGTCTGTGCAACGCGTTCCCAGAGACTGGGAGGTTACAAACTCCTGGTCCTGGACAACGAGTTGCTGAGGCTTCGGGCAGTCAAAGAAGGAGCGGTGGGGAAGGTGGCCGTCTGACCGATGCGTTCAGACAATTCTTTAGTCCGCAGCCCCAAAGTATGATCGGTTCCAGCAACCATCGCCAGCGTCTGATATACATGGTGCAGGAATACCTAGGGGCAAGGTCAGACTTGGACACCTTCCCCACCGAAAATCCTCTGGCTTACTGGGTCTTGAGGATGGATCACTGGCCAGAGCTTGCACAGTATGCAATTGAGCTACTGGCCTGTCCTGCATCCAGCGTTCTTTCAGAACGCACATTCAGTGCTGCTGGAGGATTTGTCACGGATCACAGGGTGCGCCTGTCCACCGACTCGGTTGATCGACTGACTTTCATCAAGATGAACCAGTCTTGGATCACCACCAGCTACCACACACCAGATGCTGATATAACAGAATAATTGATTTTAAAATGTCACATCCCTTCAAGACTGATGCTGATGCTGAGTGCCTGTGCTGTTATGTTGACTGGCTATCCTCCTCCTCCTCCTCAATGATACGATTAACGATGATAGCTTGGAAGATCATTTTGGTTTATGGGTGACGCCACCAGTGGCTAAGGCCCAATTTTTCAGCCCCTGTTTAACAGGGGCGTGTAATTAAAATTTTTGATGCAATACTTTGCAACAGGCCTCATTGCTGTGCTCCAAGTACAGTATCTGTGAGGGGTTGCAGTGTTGTGCCACCAGTGCCTAAGGCCCAATTTTTCAGCCCCTGTTCAACAGGGGCATGCAATTATAATTATTGATCTAATAATTCACAGCAGGACCCATTGCTGCGCCCACCAAGTGTAACTGTCAGGCCTTACAGTGTTGTGGCACCAGCACCACCATCACCACCACCACCACCACCAAAGGCCCAATTTTTCAGCCCCTGTTCAACAGGGGCATGCAATTATAATTATTGATCTAATAATTCACAGCAGGGCCCATTGCTGCGCCCACCAAGAGTAACTGTCAGGCCTTACAGTGTTGGGGCACCAGCACCACCATCAAAGGCCCAATTTTTACTACCACTGATCAACAATTATATGTTATTACAATTCCTGATATTATACTTGACAGCAGGGCGTTCCAGCACCCACCAAGAGTAACTGTGAGTGCTTACAGTGTTGTGCCAACACCAACACCTAAGGGGCCAATTTCTGCAGAGTATATACGGCAGGTCCCTACTTTCAAACATCCAACTTACAAACGACTACTACTTGCAAACGGAAGAAGACAACAGGAAGTGAGAGGAAATCTACCCCTTGGAAGGAAAATTCTCTCCTGTAAGAATTAATATGGGAGAAAGGTGTCTCCTCTCTACTGATGCTTTATCACCAATCCTTGTTTCAATAAAAACACCACATTTCAAAAACAGTTGTCATTGGGACGCAAAGTGAGGTGAAATGTTCTGAACAGGGGCACAGACAGCAAAAAAAATGTGACAGGGGTGATAACCGTTCCCTATGTTTTACAAAAAACTAAAAAAAAGGAATTTGCCATGGAGCTCCACTTAAACAATGCAGCTGTTCAAAATTATAAACAGATTCTACATAAGAACAAACCTACAGTCCCTGTCTTGTATGCACCGCCTGTATACGGCTGTTCAGAGTATATAGGGCCTTTTTTATTTTGTGTGCGGGGTTCCCCTTAATATCCATACAAGACCCAAAGGGGCTGGTAATGGGCTGGGGTGGGGGGGGGGTTGATGGGGTAGCTATGCCATTTTTCCTAAAGATTTTCATCCATATTACCGGGACCAGACATTGCATTAAAGCCGCAAGCAGTTTTAAATGGCTTTTTTCCCTTTAGAAATGTTATTTTGTGCAGGGACAGTTCTAAACACGGGAAACACGTGGCACTTCACAGGCATACTTTAGACACCCCCCAGGTACAATATTTAAAGGAATATTTGACTTTTTTTTTTCACTTTATGCATCATTAAAATGACTGCTCCCGGAAAACGTCCGTTTTTAAAACTTCTTTTTGCATTGATACATGTCCCCTGGTGCAGAAGCCGGGTTCCCAAACTCTGTTTCGGACAATAACATGGATAATAGTCGTTATAATTAGCACTTTAGAATCCGAACGTTCGCATCCATTGTATTTAATAGGGTTCTAATGTTCTTTTCGGTCCGTTCGCGGGTTCTGGTGCGAACCGAACCCGGGGGTGTTCGGCTCATCACTAGTGGCCAAGGGAATCCTTCATGGTTTCTGGCACTGGGGCCCTGAAGGTTTTAGTTATGCCTCTGTTCCTATCTATTTATTATTGCTAGCATTAGGATAAGGATTAAAAACAAAAAATAAGGTGTAAATGCGCTGACAAAAAAAAGTAAATTTGTATAAAGAACTAAAAGAATGATAACCAAGCAGCTGGCTAAAAACAGTCAGATAAACTGTGCATAAATATAAAAACAAGATATGCAGCGCTAAAAGTCCATGAAGAGTGAACAAATATTAATAATGAAATGTGCAAATAAGATCCAAAAATTGGGATCCAAAAAGGAACACCGACAAAAAAGAGTTCATAAATCGATGCAAAAGAAATAGTGCATGATCCACCAATCACCAACGTTCTCCAACACCCAGTGTAAGATGGACTCTGATGCCCCGTACACACGACCGGTTTTCCTGACATGCCAAAAACCGACGTTTTTCCCGACGTGGTTCCTCTCAAGCCTGCCTTGCATACACACGTTCATTAAAAAAAACGCTCGACCAAAGCGCGGTGACGTCCAACACGTACGACGACACTATAAAGGGGAAGTTCCATTCAAATGGCGCCACCCTTTGGGCTGCTTTTGCTAATCCTCGTGTTAGTAAAAGTTTGGTGAGAGACGATGCACGCTTTTCAGTCTCTGTGCTTTTCAGTCCATTACAGCGTGACGAATGTGATATCTTTATTACGAACGCTAGATTTACCAGAACGAGCGCTCCCGTCTCATACTTGATTCTGAGCATGCACGTTTTTTTCCCCCTCAGAAAAGCATACACACGAGCGGTTTTCGCGACGAGAAAAAGACCGACGGGAAACACAACGGGGAAAAAATAGAACAGGTTCTAAATTTTTTGCGGGCAGTTTTCTCGTCGGGAAAACTGCCATGGAGCTTTACATACGACCGGTTTTCCCGACTAATCTAAAAAATGTCAGTTTTCTCGTCGGGAAAACTGGTCGTGTGTACGAGGCATGAGACCACTTTCACACTGGAGCATTGGGGGCGTCGGCAGTAAAGCGCTGCTCTACCATTGTTTTAGCAGCCTTTTTCGGCCACTAACGGGGCGCTTTTAGCCCCCCAAGCGGCCGAAATAAAGGATTAAAAGTGCCCGCAAATTGCTGCTCCCGCGGCTCTTTGCAGGCAAGGCTTCACTTCCTGATTCCCTTACTGAAGATGCCGGCGGCTCCACCCCGGAGCAGAGGGACAGATAGGCTTGGGGTGAGGACATTGCGGCGCCCTGGACAGTTAAGTGTCCTAATATTAAAAGTCAGCAGCTGCAGTATTTCTTTTTTTTTTTTGCCGAAACTCCGCTTTAAATTAATCCAGCAGGGGAGGACTCCCAAACAATTATCCAATCGATGATCAGAAAATGGCCCTCATAGCCGATCGATGTTCATTTATGTAGCTGAGCTGAGTCCTTTCTTTCTGGTAAGAGTCCATCTTATGCTGGCCATACACTATTCGAAAAATCGGCCAAACCCATTTTCGAAAAACAAACATTCGGCCGTGAGCGCAAACGATGGTGCCATCATGTAATGACCGATAAATCATTCACAGGACATAAATAAAAAAAGTTTGGTTCCTTTTTTTTTTTTTACATATACCTAGTG
This sequence comes from Rana muscosa, assembly GCA_029206835.1. NCBI lineage: Eukaryota > Metazoa > Chordata > Amphibia > Anura > Ranidae > Rana > Rana muscosa. Next base: position 24,099,644 of record CM055120.1, on the reverse strand, counting down.
CAGACAGTTCGGACAGGAAACACATTAACCTTTCAATTTATCGTTCGTTCGGCAGAAAATTTCCAAACTTGTCCTCCATTTTTTCAGCTCACAAACGTCCCAACGATTATCGATTCTGTGCCCATTAACTGTCCGGAAAAACGAACGAACTGTCTAAAGCCCTGTACACACGGTCGGACTTTTTGCCAACAAACTTCATTTTGAGCAAGTTTGACAAAAAAATCGACCATGTGTACGCTTCATCGGACAAACTTTTGTGGTTTTCATCGGACAAAAGTTCGGTCTGCAAACGGACAAACTTTTGGCCAACAAAAGTCCGATGGAGCAAAGTCCAACTGTGTGTACAGAAAATCATCGGACTTTTGTCCGATGGACAAAACAAATAATGTTAAAATCAACCAACAATAGCAGAAGTTGACCAAAGGGTGGCGGTAAAGAGCAGAAAAGAGCAGAAAAAGCACGTGATGTTGGAAAAAGTTTTGGGAAAGTTTGCAGAAAAGTCCTGTGGTATGTATGCTATGGGTGTGCCCGACCAACTCCGTTCGGACAAAAATCTACGGAAAAGTCTGATGGAAGTCCGACCGTGTGTACAAGGCTTAAATGATAGAATTTCGGCCGATTTTTCGTATAGTGTATGGCCAGCATAAAGCCCCATACACACGGTCGGAGTTTTTGCCAACAAACTTAAAAATGAGCAAGTTTTCCAAAAAATCCGGCCGTGTGTACGCTCCATCGGACAAACTTTTTCGGTTTTCATCGGACAAAAGTTCACTCTGCAAACGGACAAACTTTTCGGCAGCAAAAGTTTGATGGTGCAAAGTCCTATCGTGTGTACAGAAATCCATTGGACTTTTGTCTGAAGTACAAACACGCATGCCCAGAACGAATCAACCAACAATAGCAGAGGTTGACCAAAGGGTGGCGGTAAAGAGCAGAAAAACCACGTGATGTTGGGAACGTTTTGGGAGAGTTTGCAGAAAGGTCCTGCCGTGTGTATGCTATGGGTGTGCCCGGCCAACTCCCTTCGGACAAAAATCCACGGAAAAGTTTGTTTGAAGTCCAACTGTGTGTACGAGGCTTTACACTGGGTGTTGGAGCCCGTTGGTGATTGCTGGATCACGCACTATTTCTTTAGCACAAATCTATGAACTCTAAAGCCTCGTTCGTACACACGGTCGGACTTCAAACAAACTTTTCCATGGATTTTTGTCCGAAGAGAGTTGGCCGGGCACACCCATAGTATACACACGGCAGGACTTTTCTGCAAACTTTCCCAAAACTTTTCCCAACATCACGTGGTTTTTCTGCTCTTTACCGCCACCCTTTGGTCAACTTCTGCTATTGTTGGTTGATTTTAACATTGGTTCTGGGCATGCTTATTTGTCCATCGGACAAAAGTCCGATGGATTTCCGTACACACGGTCGGACTTTGCTCCATCTGACTTTTGTTGGCGAAAAGTTTGTCCGTTTGCAGACCGAACTTTTGTCCGATGGAGCGTACACACGGTCAGATTTTTTGTCAAACTTGCTCATTTTGAAGTTTGTTGGCAAAAAGTCTGACCGTGTGTACGGGGCTTGACACGTACCTTGGAAGTGAGCCTGACGTGCAGAGGAAGACCTCTCGTACAGCCCTGGTTCCCAGGTCACTGGAGTTGGGACAGTGGCCGAAGGAGCACAGTGGGGTATGAGTGCCTGTTAGGTTCTCCTGGACTAGATGAGAAGACCGCTATGGACAGCTGAAGATGCAGGTCAGGTGATGCAGGCCAGCGGGTGCAGGTAGCTGGGGATGCGGCTGGAAGGTGCAGATCAGCTGATGCAGGTAGCCGAGGATGCCGGTAGATACGGATACAAGCAGCAGGCAGGAGAAAGGTCAGACGAGCCAGGTCATGCACAGCGGATCAGATACAGACAGAAGCGTCAGGCAGCGGAGGGTCAAGTTCAGGCTGGATCAGGCAACAGAGGATCAGGCAGGCAGATGAGCAGGACTGGGTCTACGAAGCCAAAGGTCAGGACTGGAGATAGCAGCAAGGTCAGGAAGCCAGGTCAAAGTAACAGCAGGTGCAAGTTCAGGATCAGGTCACCGGATAACTGCAGGGATGTGCCTGGGCCTTGTTGTGGGTACCAGAGGCATACGTCCATGACAGGGCTTTATTTGTCGTCGTTCTTTTTTGGATCTCAATTCTTGGATTTTATTTGCATTATTATTATTTGTTCACTATTTAGGGATTAAAAACAGTCAATGTTGATTGAGAGAGTGAAGTTCCACTTTAGGTGCAATATAAAAAGTAAGCATGCCATCTCTTTATTCTTTTTATCTATATATCAGAGCTGACAGCGGCATGTAGCAGTTGCGGACTGCAAATAACTTCTTTCTCATTGATAGGTCCCGCTCTTGTGTTTGGGAATTGGCAGGGGAGTCGGTTACAGAATGTCAAAGTTTTCATTAGGTCTCTATTGGGCGCTGACAGCGGATAAGGAGCGATAACGATCGGCTTTCGCTACTATGTTAAAGAATTTTCACCTGCAGCCTATTCTGCTGATTTATCCGTCACTTATTTTGAATTAAAGTCTCTACAAGCCTCTTTCCCTCGGCCGTTTGTATCGCCGTCACGTTAAATATTAATGCTTTGACATTTACTATGTGCGTTCATAACGCTTGCCGGGCTATGAAGGAGTATTCTGTTTTCTTATCCTCTCTTAAATTTTCTTATCTGTGGGACTAATGTAATCACAAGGATTTTATTAACCCGTATTGGGATTTTGTCAGGAATCGGCTCTGTGATTAAAGGTGTTGTGTCAGGCATAATACACAGTTTAACAGTTTAACTTATGATTTTATCCGGCAATGAGTGTCAGATGAATACCAATGAGTGGAAAGCTCGGATAGAAAGAAAATACCTTTTTTTTTTTTTTTTGATGTTCTGCTGTATAATGATAAATAACAATATTCTGCAACATATGTAACTGGGCAAAATCAGAAATGATATACGGTGGATCCGTCCGCCACGGCTCCCGGTTGGGAGTTTTTCCGGATACCTTCATGCCCTACCCACACCCCATCAATTATAAATTATCATTGTAAGTATGCACTGCGGTGCAGGGGGTTTATATTTTACCCCCATCTATACTCCTATCTTTGCACTTACATAATCTTTCCACTCTAGATCAACCACGCGCATGCTCTCCTGATGAGTGGGCATAGCGGCCACGAAACGCGTCGAGCGATATGATGCCGTGTTTTCATAATTCCAAGTTCTCATATTCCTATTATTCAGCTACCCCAATCTCTACAGGTTCAAAGGCCATAGGCCCTGCAGGCACTACTCCTTTACTATGATTTTACATTACTCTTGGTTGGTGACCCATTGAATTTTGTTTTTGTTCTTAAAATTGTGACATTACCTTTACCATACCTCCTATGTATATTGCCTAACCATGTTTACTGTTTATCCATATAGCAGTGGTTACATCATGAAACTTTACTTTATCATCATGTCTATTGTTACACCATGTCTACCATGTACCTCAATACCATTACTGTTTGTATGTGCTATATGATCTTTTAAATTAAATAAAAAATTCTCTTGGTCCACCTAACAATTTTCTTGCAACCCAGCGCTTCATTTAAAGTCCCACCCTTCTTGCTCTTTTGAATTAATACAGTATATGATGTAGCCTGCCACAGCAGTTTCTATTTGTATAAGTCTCCCTGTAACAGTGGTGGGCGGCTGGTGCTAAACTTTTTTTTTTGGGGGGGGGGGGGGGCAGCAAACCAACCTCCCCAAGGTCCGCACTCACTCCTCCAGGGTTGCTGCGCCGCGGCTTCCCCGGGTTCTGCTCTAGGGTTGCCACCTGTCTAGGATTCAGCCGGACAGTCCGGGTTTTGAATCATGTGTCCGGGTTTCAGTCTGCCCGAAACCTGGACACATGATTCAGGCCTGGCTGTGGCTCCCCAAGTAACCAAGATAGTCACACACAAATCTGTTGCCATCCAGGAGCTGTCTGGGGGCAGGGGCGACGATGTCAGCAAGAGTAATTTAGGCACACCCACTGTTTGTCACATTGTGTAGAGCGCACCGCATTACTACTCTCCTTGGAGCACCTAAAGGTGTCCCGGGTCTTTTATAATCCTATAGTGTATACCAGTGGTCTTTAAACTGCGGCCCGAGGGCCAGATGCGGCCCTTTGCTTGCCTTTATCCGGCCCTTAGGGCACTATCCCTCCCTCTGATACAAGACACTAGTCTGCCATGTGACATTGATAATAGAGAACCATTTCTCTCACTGACACCACTAATGGGGCTCTATTCCTCTCTATGATACCAACAATGAGGGGGGTTATCCTTCCATTAATACCAGATTTTTACTCCGACTGATACCAGGAAAATTAGAGCCAGCCAATTAGAGCCTCAGGCTCTAATCATGTGCTTAAAAAAAAAGTCTGGCGCCCGCATGCAATCTAGGGGGGCGGTGCCCTTGCAACCATTCTGGACCGCCCCGCCACTGCCCTGTAATATATTTTTATTGTCTGTTGATCCTGCCTGTAAATCAGTTTTTTTTTCTATTTCCTTTAAAGGGCCAAACTGCCCAGCTAAAATGACAAGCAACGGGGGAACTAGATCCTGCTGGGCTCCGGTGCAAGAAACCATGAAGGGCCCCCCTGACTCCCAGTCGGGCCCCCTACAGTGGTGGAATTCCAGGGCTGGTCACAAGTGCGTCCCTTGCGACCCTGGTAGTTTCGCCACTGGTGTCAATATTTTTTATTTTTGTTATTTTATATATAAAATATTTATTCTTGTTTTTTTTATTATTACCATTTTAATATATATATATGCATATATGTTACAATTTTATTTTTTATTATTTTTTTTACAATTTTTTAAGAGCCCCATTGGGGGGCTTTGATGGAAAATCTAAACAGACCTCTGATGTTTCACATTTGAGACAGAGAAAGGAGATTAAGGACACAGCCCTCCATCTTCATCTCTGCAGCCTCAGATGTACAGACTGAATGCACAGGAATAGCTCTGTACAGAATTTCCCGTTCATTCACAAACTGAAACATAGTAAACACAGTTTACTATGCCTTAGTTGCTATGAATGGACAGAGTCAGTGATTGTTACGGATTGTCATTAAGACAAGGAAGGGGCCGGTAAATGTGTCATTTACCGGCCTTTTCCCCACTTTCTATCCTGACATTCCCGTATTAGGGGGAGAGGGGCGGGGGGGGGGGAACCCAGAAGCGCTGTGGGGGATAGGGGGGGAGGACAGAGGAGTACAAAAGTGCTCGGGGCAGCAGGAGGTGGATAGGAGGGGTGGCGTGTGGCGTGAATATAGATCACATGCGATCCAGTTATACAGAACAGCGATTTCTGCTCAACATGTTTCGCCAAAAGATGGCTTCTTCAGGAGACTTTTGAATTACTGTACAGGATACTCACCTGGATGTCAAATCCGGTAAATATATGTATGTGTGTATATATATATATATATATATATATATATATAATATATGCCAAAAATTCCTGTCATCTGGGATATCAGTGTGTCATAGGAGGACTATAACCCCACAGTAAGAACCTGTCATATTAAAGCGGAGCTCCACCGAAAAAAATATTAAAAGCCAGCAGCTACAAATACTGCAGCTGCTGACTTTTATTTTTAGGACACTTACCTATCCTGGAGTCCAGTGATGTTGGCAGCAGAAGACGAGCAATCGCTCGTCACTCTGCTGCCCCCACCGCCATCCTCGGTGAGGGAACCAGGCAGTGAAGCCGCAAGGCGCATGCGCGAGTCGCGCTGCGCCGTTCTCACTGGTCCCTGTTGTGTTCTGGAAGCCGAGTGTCTCCCAGAACACAACGTGTATTCTGCGGGAAGTGACGTACTACCCACAGAATACCCGCAGAGATGACTCCCGGAAGTGGGTGCAAATACCTGTCTTAGACAGGTCTCTGCACCCCCCTCCCCCCTGAAAGGTGCCAAATGTGACACTGGAGGGGGGGGGGGAGGGTTCCAATGAGCGGAAAGTTCCACTTTAAGTGAAAAAAAAAAAACTAGGATAAATTATATAAAGCTTGCATGGAGTGGACAGGTTTATCCCACTAGGGGGAGCCCAGGAAGCCCCATATATAAGACCCCTCCATTTCTGTAGCAGATGATCTATAAATGCCATGCATGAAGGGTAAATGTAACAAGGAAAGTTCCTCACAAGGTTGAATTTATTTATTGAATTGCTGAGTCCAATGCATGAGCAATTCACTGGGAAAGAAACAATAGCACCCCTAGATTGACACAGACAAGCATCATTGGAGTGATCTCATTCAACATGCCAGTCTGGTTTGCTCCTTCCACATCATGGCAGGCGGCTTCTCCTGCACTGACATATAATATTTATCTGATTTGACATCCAGGGGAATATCCTGTACAGTAATTCAGAAGTCTCCTGAAGCCATCTTTTGGCAAAACATGTTGGAATGGAATCGCTGTTCTGTATACAGTACATGCATCGCGTGTGACCAAATATGCCAGGATTATGATAAGTCTCCTAGGAGTCTAATGTGTCTTCCTTGTATTATAGGCATATTTGCAGTCTAGTGGATTGGTAACTTCTTCTACATTAGTGTAGTGACATTTTAGGAAGGTAATTCCATTATTGTAGAAGGTAAAGAATATGAAATGAAAGTTGAATGGTTGAGGTGTATGAACAGTCACCTATAGGTGATAATAGATCGCTCACTACCTTGCTCTGCTCACAATGCATCAGGCTGGCCACTTAGCACAGGAGCCAGAATCAGGTAGAGATCACTGGAGTAGCAGGGTCTACCTCAGTAATTTCCTGCTTCCAGGGACATTGGCTAGGAATGGTATATGCAATTTGCAGATGCGAAAGCAAGCATGATATTAAAGACAACCACCCAACCCATCCCCCCCCCTTAAGCGGCACCCACTCCCCGGCTGTTTGCAGGTTGGTCCGGCACTTACCCCATCGGTGGCATTCACTGTTGCAACACACCTGAGTGGGATCGCGGAGCGCACTCTCTGCAACCCGAGCCCACCCTATTTTGAAGCCTATTGGAGCCTCTGGCTTTGATTGGTGCTTCAAAAAAACAGCCCCCCCCCGCATTGGAATCCGTGCGCCAGTGTCCTGAAAGGGGCCGGCCGCATGGATGGTGGGGGGGGGGGGCGGCGATGGACGGGGGGCGCGCCCGTGAGCCCTTAATGGATGGACCACCCATGATAAGGTGACCAGATTTTTAAAATGAAATCCGGGGACATTTTTTTCTTTTTACTAGTAATGGCGGCAATCAGCGACTCTCTGCCCGTCACCGCTCTCCTCACAGCCTGTCAAGTCTAACTCTCCGGCCCCCGGCTACTACTGGGTGGGGAGCGGAGGAAGATCACTCCGCCAGGGATGGCAAGGAGATAAGCAGGCAGGCGGCTGGCCGGGACTTGAGCCAAGGCAGAAGAACATGCGAGCGGAGCTGAATGGGCACCCGAAACTGAAGAAATATTCCCTCCGCTCCGACCAGCACATGTTCATCAGAAAGGGGCACAGATAATAGAAAAAAATGCACCCCTCTAAGCTAGTAGGAGCGGGGGTGTAATTCAGAATTTTTTTTTTTTATTCTGCACTGACTGTCTTTAAAATTGCCCCAGCCCCTGTTCAAATCCAATCCGGGGACAAAACTGGGGACAGACTTGGTCCGGGGACAGTGTCCTCAATCCGGGGACTGTCCCCTGAAACCGGTGATGTCTGGTCACCCTAACCCATGAGCTACACTATGGCCTTAAGTCATTGCCATTTGGTCTACTACATTTCCTGAGTATCTGCTACCTGTTCCTGTGTGGACTTCCTGCTACCGCCTTGATCTGCTCCTGACTCTGCCTGAACGCCGCATGTACCGACCCTTGGCTTGTCTTTGGATTTCGCTCGGTTCAGCCATTCATAAACAGTAGATATGCGGTTAAACCTTTTTTCCAAAGAAAAAAAAAAACCTGTTGCTGTGACTGCTTACAAAGTGTTATCTGGAGTTGGGCTGTGTCTCTTATGTATTGCATATGTGTGGCCACAAAGAGGGTGGGGCTCTCATGCTGTTCTGTACTATGGTGTGTGCTCACTGCATGCTCCTAGCACAGTGACCGAGTTGTCATAGACAGCTCCCGGATCCTAGCCATGATCGGGAGCCAGTTGGATGCACCAGCCAATCACAGAGGTCACATGACTGTGCATTCTTTTCCAAACTTCTTCGGCAGTAGAGACCCAGTTAAAGGGGATGCTAAGCTGGGCGGGAAGGGGTTTAAGTCCATTTAAAAACAGGGCCGGGAAAAGGGATGGGCAGGAGGGGCGGCTGCCCTGGGCACTGTGGTATCATGTGAGGTGGGGGGGGGGGTGTAGGGTGACCACATTTCCAAACTGCCATTCAGGGACGCACCCCCTCTCTCACCTTCCCCAAAAGAAGATGAGGGGGGGCGGGAATGTAGTCTCGGGGTTGATGGGGAATTTGGCGGTGGGTTATTTGTCAGGTGAATGTGCCACTTGCCACCAGATGCAGTGCCGCTTGCCACCCATAGCCTGCCACCAGATGCAGTGCTGCTGTAACTCCCTCTGCATGAGCCACGTGCGTAGAAGGAAAGGAGTGGCGTCACTATCTGGAGAGTGAAGATCACACCAGTCCCTGCTGCTTGGCGCTGGGTGCCAGAGAAGTAGGAGGTGACGAGGTGGGTGGGGACCGCAGTGCTGCACTAGGCGCAGGCCTCGCTCCCGGTCTCACTGTCTGAGAGTAAATTTTCACTGGTTGCAAGATGCCAGGCAGCGCCGGCCCTAGCAACCAGTTCCGGAAATGTAGTTATCAGTTAGTAGGGGGTGGCTGTGTCCTCTCTTTCATTCCGGGACATTGTATTGTCCCGGAATGAAGGTGCAGGACAGACATGTCAATTGCGGGACAGTCCCGGGCAATCCGGGACACATGGGCACCCTAGGGGGGTGTCATGAGGAAAGTGGAGAGGAGGAGATTTGTGTTTGGAGGGGGAATTTGGAGGGCAGCAGGGGATAATAATTTTTATAGGAAGGGACATTTTAAGGGGGTGGGGGAGGTGCTTGGAGTGGTGATTTAGGGGGATTTGTGTTGGGAGGGGGGATGGGGAAGAGGATTTGTGCTAGGAGGGGGATTATGGGTAAGGTTGTGCTAGGAGAGGTGATATGGTAGAGGGGGTGGGGGAATTGTGCTAGGGGGGACATTTTTTTTTTTGGGGGGGGGGGGGGGTTGTGCTAGTAGGGATGATTGGGTGTTTTTTGTGCCAGTAGGAGGGATGGGGGGGGGATTTGGAGGCGGAGAGAGGATGTGTACTTGGAGGGGAGATTTTAGGGGTAGAGGATTCTTGCTAGGATGGGGTGGGGTGCTTTTTGTGCTGTGGAGATTTGGGGGACGGGGTTGGGATAGATTGTTGGATTTGTACTAGGAGGGGGATTTAAGCTTACGGGTAAGCAGGGCCGCCATCAGGAATTTTGGGGCCTCTTACACAGCTTCAGGCATGGGCCCCCTGGAGCAGAGGAGAACCGGGGGGGGGGGGGGTGCTGCCACCGCAAATTGTTGAGGTTGGGGGGCTTTGGGTGCTGATGAACAGAGAAAGAACAAAAAAAAAAGGGGTGGGGTCGCCATCCGGGGCCCTGGGGACCTCTGGGTCCCCTTACAAAAAAAAAGATAATAATAATTTGTAAAAAAAAATATATTTAAAAAAAAAAAAAAAAAAGGGGGGTTGCCATCCGGGGCCCTGGGGACCTCCGATCCTCTGAGGACCTCTGGGCCCCTTACATAAAAAAAAAAAAATATTATATAAAAAAAAAAAAAAAATTATAAAAAAAAAAAGGGGGTTGCCATACGGGGCCCTGGGGACCTCCGGGCCTCTGGGGACCTCTGGGCCCCTTACAAAAAATAAATAAATAAAAAAATTAAATAAAAAATATATATATATTTTTTCTATAAAAAATACACAAAAAAGGGGGTTACCATCCGGGGACCTCCGGGCCTCTGGGGACCTCTGGGTCCCTTACAAAAAAATTTAAAATAAAATAATTTATAAAAAAAAAAAAGAAGGGGGTTGCCATCAGGGGCCCTGGGGACCTCGGGCCTCTGGGGACCTCTGGGCCCTTTACAAAAAATAAAAATAAAATTATATTTTTTCTTATTTATAAAAAATACATAAAAAAGGGGGGTTGCCATCCGGGCCCCTGGGGACCTCCGGGCCCCTTACAGGTGTACTGCCTGTACCCTCCTGATGGCGGCCCTGGGAGTAAGCATGCAGATTAGTGTTCAATTTTTCTATGGGGGGGGGGGGGGGATTTTTACTGGCACATTTAACTCATACATCTCGGGGTTGGGGGCACAGTTTGGCATGTTCGCCCTGGGCTCTAGATGGCCTTGTCCCACCACTGTTTCAGACGATATGTCCATCTAAGAGTACCCTGTCCATATGATGAGCGATAGGAGAAGACTACTACTGAGCTGTAACCTCTCCCCATTCTTCCCTTGAGCTCCCGTTACATTGTATCTCTGCTGATATCATCTGAGAACTTTTTAGGATGTTGAAGATCTAATCTGCAGATGTAACCTTTCCTTGTAAATAGTATTGATTTCCGCAGACACTCTCAGGCTTGTCCTAAAAGCATGATCAAGCATCAGGACACGGTCCTCCTGGGTTCTCGATGCTGATAGCTTTTCATGTAATATTTCACCTTAATTCTACATTGATGAATTTATAGATGTTTGTGAATGAGATCAGTAATCATTCATAATAATGTCTGTCAGTGTATAAAAAAAAAAAAAAAAACATATTTCTATGTACAGTTTGTAATCACGGATGTACATGCTCTCTAATAAATGTAATTATTTTTTTACCATAATTCAAGTTACACTCATATTTAGTACAAGTATTTATAGAGCTATGCTTTATACATTGTACATTCACATCAGTCCCTGCCCTCAAGGAACTTACAATCTATGTTCCCTAACTCACATACATATATACACTATATTGACAAAAGTATTGGGACGCCTGCCTTTACACGCACATGAACTTTAATGGCATCCCAGTCTTAGTCCGTAGGGTTCAATATTGAGTTGGCCCCCCCTTTGCAGCTATAACAGCTTCAACTCTTCTGGGAAGGCCGTCCACAAGGTTTAGGAGAGTGTCTATGGGAATGTTTGAGCATTCTTCCAGAAGCGCATTTGTCAGGCACTGATGTTTGATGAGAAGACCTGGCTCGCAGTCTCCCTCCGCTCTAATACGTCCCAAAGGTGTTTGATGGGGTTGAGAACAGGACTCTGTGCAGGCCAGTCAAGTTCCTCCACCCCAAACTCGCTCATCCATGTCTTTATGGGCCTTGCTTCGTGCACTGGTGCACAGTCATGTTGGAACAGGAAGGGGACATCCCCAAACTGTTCCCCACAAATTTGGGAGCATGGAATTGTCCAAAATGTCTTGGTATGCTGACGCCTTAAGAGTTCCCTCCTCTAAGGGGCCAAGCCCAACCCCTGAAAAACAACCCCTCACCATAATCCCCCCTCCACCAAATGATTTGGACCAGTGCACAAAGCAAGGTCCATAAAGACATGGATGAGCGAGTTTGGGGTGGAGGAACTTGGCTGGCCTGCACAGAGTCCTCACCTCAACCTGATAGAACACCCTTGGGATGAATTAGAGCGCAGACTGCGAGCCAGGCCTTCTCATCTGACCTCACAAATGCGCTTCTGGAAGAATGGTCAAACATTCCCATAGACACCCTCCTAAACCTTGTGGACAGCCTTCCCAGAAGAGTTGAAGCTGTTATAGCTGCAAAGGGTGGGCCAACTCAATATTGAACCCTACGGACTAAGACTGGGGTGCCATTAAAGTTCATGTGCGTGTAAAGGCAGGCGTCCCAATACTTTTGGTAATATAGTGTATGTCTTTTTTGATTTGGCCCATAATTCCACTTTAGCTGATACTGCCCTTATAGTTCTCTTTATGGTGAAATGGTTGTCGCCCCCTAATGTCCACAGCCCAGTACAGCAGTGCAGCGTAGGTTTACTAGAAAAAAAAAAAAATCACTTCTAGAAATTGAAGTTCTTCAGCCGTACACAAGTAGCTTTTTCTCTTTTAATAAATAAAAGCTAGGAGTGTTCTATAATCAGCATCCCCGGAGCATGAGAGTCGTTCTTTAGCTTTGATAAATGACCACTTTTGAGTAAGTTCGGTGGCGGGGCTCATGGCTTCTCAAAAACCACATTATTCCACAAGTGCGGCTTTAATAAATCAATTATTACAAATTGCTTCTATCATGTACAATGGCTTTATGGGCTTTTGGTGCCTTACGCATTTTCCTTTTTTATATTGTATCATGATTAAATAGCAAAGAGATTCTGGTCAGGAGTGGAAGGGGGAGAGGCAGCTCTGTGATAAATATTAGGACTAGTATTTTCCTCCCCGGCTCTAGGAAGGAATCTGATGTTCTGTAGAGCTGTAGATTCTGCGCAGAAGAATGGCTTAAAGGGACTTTCCACTTTGACCTCAAAATTAAGGAGAAAAACACATGTAGGGGGCGCTGCTTTTTCTTTATCATGCCCTAGCCTAGAATACTAGTTTTGGGAAACACTTTAGAAGTCAGTAAATTGATGATTAAAAAAAAACCCACGAGTCTCCGATACATCTGTGTGTGAAAAGGGGTTGTTCACTCCGCTCCCTCTGAGTCTCTAATTCAGCGTTTCTCAACCTCTTTTCAGTCGTGGCGCCTTTTAAAAGCATGCAAAATTTCGAGGCATCCCAGCCTGCAAAAGACATAAATGTTACCTATCAATGGGAAACCTGAGCCTGGGACAATGGACACAACCCCCCTGCACATCAGAGTCATTCTGTCACGTCAGAGGTCCCCCTATACAGTATATTAGAGCCCCCCCATACATGAGAGCTCCCTATCTTATTAGAGTACCACCATGACAGAGCCCCCCCCCATCACATCAGAGCTTCCCCATCACCACAGAGTTCCCCTTCACTGAGCCCCCCTAGATTTTGTCCCTCATCAGAGTCCCCCTATCACCACAGATCCCCCAATCACAGAGTCCTCCCATCACAGAGTCCTCCCATCACAGAGTCCTCCCATCACAGAGTCCTCCCAATCACAGAGTCCCCCAATCACAGAGTCCCCCAATCACACAGTTCCCCTATCACCACAGAGCCCCCAATCACACAGTCCTCCCATCACAGATCCCCCCAATCACACAATCCCCCATGACAGAGCCCCCAGGTACACAGTCCCCCCATCAGAGAGCCCCTCAGTCATACAGTCTCCATTACAGAGTATCATAGTCACAAAGGTCCCCCAAAATAACAGAGCCCCCCAATCACACAGCCCGCCAATCACACAGTCCCCCATCACAGAGTATCCTAGTCACATAGGCCCCCCATCACAGAGCCCCCCAATCAGACAGTCCCCCATCACAGAGCCCGCCAATCACACAGTCCCCCAGTCACACAGTCCCCCCATCACAGAGCCCCCAAATCACACAGTCTCCACATAACAGAGCCCTCCAATTACAGAGTCCCCCATCAACTGTCACAGAGCCCACCAATCACACAGTCCCTCATCATAGAGCCCCCAGTTACACAGTCCCCCAATCACAGAGTATCTTAGTCACATAGGTCCCCCATCACAGAGCCCCCCCCCAATCACACAGTCCCACCATCACAGAGCCTGCCAATCACACAGTCCCCCATCACAGAGCCTGCCAATCACACAGTCCCCCATCACAGAGCCTGCCAATCACACAGTCCCCCCATCACAGAGCCCCAAGTCACACAGTCACACCATCACAAAGCCCCCCAATAACACAGCCCCCATCACAGAGCCCCCAGTTACCCAGTCTCCCATCACAGAGTATCTTAGTCACATAGGTCCCCCATCACAGAGCCCCCAATCACACAGTCCCCCCTTCACAGAGCCCCCCAATAACAGAGCCCCCCAGTCCCCCAAAGCACACAGTCCCCCATCACAGAGTCCCCCAGTCACACAGTCCCCCCAATCCCAGAGCCCCCAATCACACAGTCCCCCTTCACAGAGCCCCCTCCAATCACACAGTCCCCCTTCAAAGAGCCCCCCAATCACAGAGACCCCAAGTCACACAGTCCCCCAAATCACAGAGCTCCTCAATCACACAGTCCCACCATTACAGAGCCCCCCCCAATCACACAGTCCCCCATCACAGAGCCCCCGAATCAAACAGTCTCCCATCACAGAGCCCCCCAATCACACACAGGAACATACCATTGGTAAGCATGTTATTGCTGTCTGTGTCCCTTTGACAGATTTCCTCTCACTTCCGGTCTGGTGAAACTGTTGTCAGCAGGACAGGAAGTTGGTGTACATCTCTTTAATAGAGCCCAAGATAGCTGTAAAAATCTAACAGAGGTGCTCCAACCCTTCCCTAAGGCAGTTTAGCCGTAGATAGTTTGTTGAGTTCAGAGGCAGCTAAACGCCCCGTCTGAATGCAGCAGCACTCTGTGCTATAGCCACAAACAAACTGGGCAAATAACTGCGGCCAAAACTCAGCAGAAATCCCGACCCTGGATGTAAACTGTCTATGCCCAGGGTCAGTGGAGGCTTTATTCACATGGAACCGCTGTCTCCTGTCATTTTTCAAAATTGACGCAACTGTGCATGGCTCTATCGCACAGCCGCGTCATTCATTCACAGGATGTCCCATCTGCCACTGCAGCAGAGGGACTGTAGTTCTCAGTAGAGCGGTGGCATAATTGACAGCCCATTGATACTTTCTCCAGCTCCAGAGTCGAAGGTCCGTACCTCCATAGGGACCAGGAACTGGAGGAATAGTCTGCAGGAGCCAGAGCATTGCGCCTGCCATCCACTAATCACAATTCTAATGCTTTGCAGGCTCAAATAAAAATAAAATGAATAAAGATGGGTGCATTATTTTATTAAATTTTTTTTGCAAAAAGTGGAATCCTCCTTTTATCTCATGCTACTAAGTGAACAAGACTCCTACTTGTAGTTGGATTTTCAGGCCTCTCACAGCCCCCCCCTCTGTCCCGGATCTCTCTGGGCTCCTGAATTTGCAGCACGATGCCTCATTGTTTTATGTACAGAGAAGAGCTGCTTGTTCTAATAAGGTTTGTGACTTGAGGCTGATGTTTGTTTAATAACTGCGCTGACACAAGGTCAGTCGCCTCATAAATTATTGTACAGATTAATCATGTTGCAGCTAATGGGACACTCTGTCTGAGACAGTGAGAGCTTTATTCAATACACGGCAAAAAAAAAAGCTTAACTGGACGTCCCTTTCCCAGTCTACTGGGATTTAAAGTGGACTTTAACCCGCAAAGATTTGCTATCTTATAGGGAACATTTGAGAAATGTCTAAAGCCTCGCACACACAACCGAGAATCTCGTCGTAAAAAAAACTGTCATTTTTCTCGACAAGCTTCTTGTCAAGCTTGACAAGCTTCTTGTCAAGCTTTCCTTGCATACACACTGTCAATTCAAAATCTCGTAGTTGGAAAGCGCGGTGACGTACAACACGTACAATGGCGCCACCTCTTGGGCTGCTTTTGCTGATCTAGTGTTACCGCGTGTTAGTAAAAGTTTGGGGAGAGACGATTCGCGCTTTCAGTTCGTTTTAGCGTGACGAATGTGCTATCTCCATTACGAACGCTAGTTTTACCAGAAGGAGCGCTCCCGTCTCATACTCGTATAGCGCACTCACCCCAGCCTTTACCTGCTTTTCTTTATTTGGCTCCTCCGCAGGAAAGACTGAGGCACACCGCACTACAAGCCCGTACCCTCCTGGATGGGGAGGTTGAGCGGTGTTAGTTTTCTCGGGCCTGCCTGCGGCTGGTGTTAGAATCCTCCAGAGCTGATCTCACTTCTGGCTTGGCCAGAAACAAGTCCTTAATTCTCCCCAGTAAAGCCACTGTCCACACCAACTGAAAGTCCAACTTCTGTATTGATTTCACACGGATAATAAATAGTCTCTATGAGAGCAGACAGGTTGAGACGAGACACAGGTCAGATAAGGTGGGAGAAAGGTCCAGGCACAAACTCAAATCTTGGTTCTCTTACTGTTCTGATATGCACAAACAGGTTTGGCGTGCGATCTTTATCACAGACCTAATGAATATGAAAGTCACTGCCACTGACTTGTTGAAGATGGTCACTGCCACTGACCTGGTGAATAGGACCTTGCCCTATTTGCCCACTGCCACTGACCTGGTGTGCGTAGAGTCACTGCCACTATGACCTACAGAACATGCACTGCCTTCTTGAAGAACTTGGCCCATGTCAAAGAGAAAAACGTCCCTTACTGTCACCACGACTCTGCGCTGGGTCTTCAGAAAGGGTCACCTCCCTGGCCTCCTCGATTCAAGATACGGATCCCCTCGCAAGGCGGTACCCTGGGAGCTCTTGATCCTTAGCGGATCCCAGCCGAAGGTTGCTGGGCTCCGGGCCTCCTCTTTAGTACCTCACCCCAGACTGAAGGTGTCTGGGATGGAACAGCAACTCCACCTCCAGGCCTAGGGCACCTGGAGGCAACACACCCAGGCCTTCCGGGCCAAGGGCACCCGGAGGCAACACCCACACCCAGGCCTAAGGTGCCTGGGCGCGACCACGAACAACCCACCTCTGGAAGATGGCCGCCCCTTTTTATACCCTCTCCCGACAGGCACAGCAGGTTCCCCGCCCCGCCACACTGCTGTCAGGAGGGGACAAGAAAAGGCACAACCCTGCACCGTGGTTCAACCCGGGCCTATGTCAACAGCGCCACCTCTAGGCCCCAAGGAACTGCACATCAGTACTATCTCCCAGGGACAGAAATGGTCCATGAACCCTAACAATTTGTGTATCCGAGCCTTATTACCACTTAGATACTTCCCTTAAATATAGCACCCCGCTACACTTGATTCTGAGCATGCACGATTTTTTAAGACTCAGAAAAGCGTACACACGACCGGTTTTCTCGTCGGGAAACAGGCCGACGAGAATCCCGACGAGAAAATAGAGAATCCCGACAAGAAAATAGAGAGCAGGTTCTCTTTTTTTCTTGTCGAGATTCCCGGCAGTTTTCTCGACGAGAAATCCTACACACGAACGGTTTTCTCGGCAAGAAAGCTCTCCCAACAGAGAGAAAATCGGTCGTGTGTACGAGGCTTAAGTATCACCAAAAAAAATCTACCTTTTTGTCTTGTCTTGTTTTGCCCCAAAAATGGCAATGCGCTTCCTTTGCCTAAGAATGAATTGGACTCATAGCTATAGAACTGCAGTGTGAGATCATCTCAGGCACTTCTGCCTCTGACTGCTAGTCTCAGCAAATATGGAATGAGATTTGGTGATGTCCCTACCATACCTCTTTTAGGGTAGGGGCATAGAGGTGCCCACTGTTGTTCCCCAAATTGACCAGTGGATGTTGCCATAGTTAGGAACCCTGTAGTGAAGAATAGGCAGTGTAGGTGCCTAGGAAGCCGCAAGGGGTACCCAGAGCAAAGGTGGGGAGTACTATGGATAGTGAGGAAGCGCTAGCCCTATCCCTGCCATTGTGGGGCGTCTTGTGTAGAGGGCTTTGTACAAATAGCCTGATGGAGTTGGTCATGGGACATCTTAGGTGGAGGGCTCTGTATAAATAATCTGGCAGGAGTACACCTGGGGAATTGGTTATGGGAAACAGTGAAAGGACCAGGACAGTTAATTCACATATAAACATCCTTTTTGTCATCCCATTGGTGAACTGCAGAGTTGAGAGTTCAGTCAAGGAGCAGCAACCCGTTAGGGGTTTTGCTGGAGTCCTGCATCCCAATCCAAAGGAATGTGAGTAGTCTCATTAGTCCTGCACCTCTCTTTCCTTGTTTCCATCCAAAGAGGAAGATCTCAGAGGTTAGAACCTCAAAGATTACATCTTTGCATTCCCTGGTCCATGCACTGTTTCCCATAACCAACTCCCCAACCGCTTCCTGACCGCCGCACAACTATATACGTCGACACAATGGCACTCCTGGGCAGAAGGACGTGTATATAAACGTCCCATTTAAGGAAGCGCCATTGTGCACGCGCGCGCACCCGCCGCGAGCTCTGTGAACCCGACCAGGGGTCCCGCGGACTGGATCGTGGTGGGGATACCCGCGATCGTCTCACGAAGAGGTAAAGCGGGGAGATGCTAATGTAAACACGCATCTCCTCGCTCTGCCTAGTGACAATGATAGTGATCACGCTTCCTGTAATCGGAAGCGGTGATGACTGTCTTGTCACGTGTAGCCCAACCCCCCTACACACTCACTAGGGCACACTTAACCCCTACAGCGCTAACTAGTGATTAACCCCTTCACTGCCAGTGTCATTTTAACAGTAATCAGTGCATTTATATAGCACTGATCGCTGTAAAAATGACAATGGTCCCAAAATGGTGTCAAAAGTGTCCGATGTGTCCGCCATAATGTCGCAGTCATGATAAAAATCGTTGATCGCCGCCATTACTAGTAAAAAAAAAAAATATTAATAAAAATGCTATAAAAACTATCCCCTATTTTGTAGATGCTATAACTTTTGCACAAACCGATCAATAAACGCTTATTGCGATTTTTTTTTTACCAAAAATATGTAGAAGAATACGTATCGGCCTAAACTGAGGAAAAAAATGTTTTTTTATATATTTTTTGGGGATATTTATTATAGCAAAAAGTAAAACATATTGCATTTTTTTTTAAATTGTCGCTATATTTTTGTTTATAGCGCAAAAAATAAAAGCCGCAGAGGTGATCAAATACCACCAAAAGAAAGCTCTATTTGTGGGGAAAAAAAGGACACCAATTTTGTTTGGAAGCCACGTCGCACGACCGCGCAATTGTCAGTTAAAACGACACAGTTCAGAATCGCAAAAAGTGGCCCGGTCATTTAGCAACAAAATGGTCCGGGGGTTAAGTGGTTAAAGAGGAGGTTCATGGGAGGAGCTTCTGCCAAGGTCATTTCATACAACAAGCACTGTATACTTCACTTTTCTGTAAGAGTTCTGTGCTTTTAAATCAAATCAGTTTTTAATGTTTTTTACACTATGTGCGACTACTTGGTTTGTTTCCACATACTGTATGCGTTTGATCTGAGTGACACGGTCTATCCAAGTAGAGGTCCATTCCTACCAGAACCAAGAGGATCCATGAGATCCAACCATATATGAGACACCTGAGCGATTGGGCTTCCTTATGTGATTTGTAAGTATAGCGCACTCACCCCGGACTTTACCTGCTTTTCTTAATTTGGCTCCTCCGCAGGAAAGACTGAGGCACACCGCACCACAAGCCCGTACCCTCCTGGATGGGGAGGTTGAGCGGTGTTAGTTTTCTCGGGCCTGCCTGCGGCGGGTGTTAGAATCCTCCCGAGCTGATCTCACTTCTGACTTGGCCAGAAACAAGTCCTTAATTCTCCCCAGTAAAGTAACTGTCCACACCAACTGAAAGTCCAACTTCTGTATTTATTTCACATGGATAATAAACAGTCCCTTTAAGAGCAGACAGGTTGGGACGAGACACAGGTCAGATAAGGTGGGAGAGAGGTCCAGGCACAAACTTAATCTTGGTTCTCTTACTGTTCTGATATGCACAAACAGGTTTGGCGTGCGATCTTTGTCACAGACCTAATGAATATGAAAGTCACTGCCACTGACTTGGGGAGGATGGCCACTGCCACTGACCGGGTGAATAGGGCCTTGCCCTATTTGGTCACTGCCACTGACCTGGTGTGCGTAGAGTCACTGCCACTATGACCTACAGAACATGCACTGCCTTCTTGGAGAACTTGGCCCATGTCAAAGAGAAAAAGTCCCTCCGGAGAGTTACCAGAGGCCCCCACTGTCACCACGACTCTGCGCTGGGTCTTCACAAAGGGTCACCTCCCTGGCCTCCTCAATCCAAGATACGGGTCCCCTCGCAAGTAGGGTGACCACGTGTCCCGGATTGCCCGGGACAGTCCCGCATTTTGCAGGTCTGTCCCGGGCACCTTCATTCCAGGACAATACAGTGTCCTGGAATGAAACTGACACAGCTACCCCCCGGGCCAATCTGATGGCCCCAAAAAAGGCCGCCACATCACTGCTTTACTCACTGACAGTACTTGCCCTGGCTGGGAATGCCTGGAGGAGCACAATCCCCACCCCCTGCTTGTGATTGGAGAAATCATAAATCCCGCCTCTTGTGTCCAATCACTGTGCTGTGATTCGTTACAGCACAAGCTGATTTTTGGGAAGGGGGGGTGTCCCTGAATGGTAGTTTGGAAATGTGGTCACCCTACTCGCAAGGCGGTACTCTGGGAGCTCTCGATCCTTAGCGGACCCCAGCCGAAGGTTGCTGGGCCACGGGCCTCCTATTTATTACCTCACCCCAGACTGAAGGTGTCTGGGATGGAACAACAACTCCGCCTCCGGGCCTAGGGCACCCGGAGGCGACACACGCACGCACCCAGGCCTAAGGTGCCTGGGCGCAGAACGACCAACCGACCAGGCCTCCGGGCCTAGGGCACCCGGAGGCGACACACCCAGGCCTAAGGTGCCTGGGCGCGGAACCACGACGACGACGCTCTGGAAGATGGCCGGCCCCTTTTTATACCCTCTCCCGACAGGCACAGCAGGTTCCCCGCCTCGCCGCACTGCTGTCAAGAGGGGACAAGAAAAGGCACAACCCTGTACTGTGGTTCAACCCAGGCCCATGGCAACAGCGCCACCTATAGGCCCCAGGGAACTGCACATCAATACTATGTCCCAAGGACAGAAATGGTCCATGAGCCCTAACAATTTGTGTATCTGAGCCTTATTACCACTCAGATACTTCCCTTAAATATAGCACCCCGCTACATAATCATCCCTGTTTGTGTGACTCACTGCTGTAATGTATTTGGGTCCACACTCTCTGGTAAGCTCATTATTACCATCCATAGTGGTGGGATTGTCACGCTGGTGGCCATCGGTATCTGTGGATTATCACTCCAAGCACCTTTGTGGATTTTGATTATATACGGACACAGCATTGATGGCTCTTTGTGGACTGTCTCTATCATGAACTTTTAATTTTGCACTAACGTGGTGTGATTTTCAAACATTTTTTTCTGACATATGATATCTTTATGAAATATTTTTCGCTGCGCTTTTGTGTTCTTTAGGTATATGCAATGTTTGTCAATTGTGGTGCTAGCAGCTTTTTTCTTCTATCCATTAGCACTGTATTTTTTTCTTTTTCACCGCACACCAGTGTCGGGACAAGGTCATCTAGAGCCCAGGGCGAACATGCCAAGCTGTGCCCCCCTCCTCAAGATGTATGAGCATAAATTCCCCCAGTACAAATCTTCCCCCCTGCTGAAATCCTCCCTCGGCTCCCAGCACAAATTTTGCTCTCCATCCCCCAAATCCCCCCAACACAAATGCCCCTCCCCAAAAAGAGTCACCCCTTCTGGCACAAATCTTCTACCCCTCAAAATTTCCCTTCAGAGTACACATCCCCTCCCCTCCAATCTGAATACCCCATCCTAGCACAAATCCACCCCCCAAATGTACCCTCCTAGCACAAATCCCCCCCCCCCCACAATACAAAAAGTTCCCCTTCTAGCACAATTCCCCCCCCCCCTTCACCATATCACCTCTTCTAGCACAGACCCCCCATCCCAACACAAATCCTCCTAAATCACCACTCCTAACAATTCTTACCCCCTGCCACCCTCAACATTGCCCCTCCCAACACAAATACCCCCCCCCTCAGTCTCCCCACAGCGCCCCTGCACCTCACATGAAACCACAGTGCCCAGGGCAGCTGCCCCTCCTGCCCACCCCTTCTCCCGGCCCTGCTGCACACATATGCCCCAGTTTGTGCACCCTCAAAGTACCCCTGTACTACAAGTGAGAATTTCACAGACACACACAAACCTAAAGGATCATCTTTAAAAATAAAACAGAACATGGACAAAGAGCTAACAAGTAGGGATTTACTAACACTGGAGAGTGCAAAATCTGGTGCACCTCTGCATAGATACCACTCAGCTTCCAGGTTTTTTTCTTTTGTCAAAGGTTAATTGAACAAGCAGAACTTAAAAGCTGATTGGCTACCATGCAGATCTGCACCAGATTTTGCACTCTCCAGTTTTTTGAAAATCAACCAATTTTTCTGCGTCTACCTTAAAGAAGAACATTAAAATAGTTGGAAACTACTTAGCAACCAGCAACTGTGACAAGAAACACTTTGGTCAAGAGTATGTAATGTGCAGTGGTAAGCATGGGCATCCGCTCCATAGGGCAAGAGGGGTCGTTTGCCCCCCCCCCCTAGAATCGAGAAGGTGTTGGCCAAATTGGCAGTGTTCTACACCCTCCGCCGCCCTTACACCCACTTCCAGCCCTGCACAGATCTGCACCGCAGAACATGTACTCCCTCCTCCTCCCCCTGGGCCCACCACACCTCCCCGTCGGCGCTTTAAGGCGGCCGCGTCTCATGGTTTGGCAGCGCCTGGGGAGAGAAGAAGAAAAAGAGTCGGTGGTGGTAGTACCTCTGGGGCCTGGCCTCCTGCAGGGCGGCCTGCTGCACACACCTGCTGGACCTGCTGAAGGTGAGAAGGAAGGAGAGCCGGGCTGTGTGTGCGGTATGGAGGGAGGAGGAGATGTCCTACAACACGTGTGTGTGTGTGACTGCAGAGACATGACATCATATCATAGGACACGTCACACATATGGTCAGTGTGGTCAGTGTGCAGTGTAGTGGTCAGTAGTCAGTGTGTAGTGTGTGTAGTGTCCAGAGGTGCAGTTTGCTGCTGTGTAATGTAAAGGGGTGCAGGGTGCTGTGTAATGTAAAGGGGTCCAGTGATACAGGGTGCTTTGTAATGTAAAGGGGTCCAGTGATACAGGGTGCTGTGTAATGTAAAGGGGTCCGGAGATACAGGGTGCTGTGTAATGTAAAGGGGTCCAGTGATACAGGGTGCTTTGTAATGTAAAGGGGTCCAGTGATACAGGGTGCTTTGTAATGTAAAGGGGTCCAGTGATACAGGGTGCTGTGTAATGTAAAGGGGTCCGGAGATACAGGGTGCTGTGTAATGTAAAGGGGTCCGGAGATACAGGGTGCTGTGTAATGTAAAGGGGTCCGGAGATACAGGGTGCTGTGTAATGTAAAGGGGTCCGGAGATACAGGGTGCTGTGTAATGTAAAGGGGTCCAGAGCTGTGGGGTGCTGTGTAATGTAAAGGGGTCCAGAGGTGCAGTTGTGGAGAGGGGGGTGACAAAGAGATATTTAAAGATGCAGGGGGCACAGTGGGGTGATTTTACATTTTAAAGTGGGGGGGTCGCTTTTAACCCCCGCTAGTGGTCGAAGAAAGGGTAAAATGCGACTGCGCATCGTCGCTGTCGAAAAAATTCAGCGGACGCCCATGGTGGTAAGCACTTTGTTATGTACTGTACAACACAATGAATAGAGTGCAGGGGGGTCAGCAGTATATATCAATGTTCTCATTATATTGCTGATCAACAGATGGAAAAGATGGCGTTGTCTGTGGTCAACAGAACCAAACAGTATCTGGCATTGATGGTCAGGGGGAAGAAGAATATCTGGTATCAGTAAGTGAGTGGGATGGGGGGGTGCCCAGTGTTAGTAGCATAGGTGTGCGCAGCCTATTGCATTAGGGTGTGTACCCCAAAGTTCAAACACACATGCACAGTAAAGCAGTGGAGGGTGTCAGCAGGGATGAGATTGGTGTCAGTAGTTTTTTGTTTTTATTATTTAATTTTTTTACAATATTATTATTTTTTTATTATTTTTGAATAATATATTTTTTTTTAAATTATTATTATTTATTTATTTTTACAATTTGTTAGGAGCCCCATTGAGGGGCTTTGGTGAAATAGCAGAGAAGGTACTGAGGGCAGAGATTCCCCGGCCCTTTTCTCTATAGCCTCAGCTGCCACGGGGGTTTGGCAGGGGGAATCTGCATCGCACAAGGTGATTAGGGAGTGCCTAGGCACCTCTAGCACACCCTGTGCGCATGCCTATGGTTAGTAGTCAGTGGGAGGTAAAAAAAATACCCAGTATTGGTGGTCAGCAGGAGGAAAAAAACAGCAGTGTTGGTGGTTGGTGGAAGGAAAAAATGCTTGGTGTTGGTGGTTAATGGAAGGAAAAAATACCTGGAGCAGGTGGTCAGTGGAAGGAATAAAATGCTTGGTGCCAGTAGTCAATGGGAGAGTGCCCCAGTAGGGGGAAACAGAGGTCACTAGTGCTCAGTGGGGGTAGAAAGGGGGGCATTAGTGCTCTGAAGAGGTGAAAGGGTGACCAGGAAGGGGGGCATATTTACTCTGTGGATGTAGAGGGGGCATTGATGCTCTGTGGAGGGACAGGGGCACTATAGTGCTTATGACTGGCAGGGCATCTCTCTTTGCCTGACAGAGAAGCAACAGTCCTGAACACAGGTGCATGAATAAGCAAGGCCAGCAGCAGGACACAGACTGGATCCACATGATGCCGGGATTTTCTTCAAATCCTGGGAAAGTCCCACAGAATCTGGGAATGTTAGGAGGTGTGCTACTACTGTGTTGCTCACTCTTCTTCTTGCTGGAGAGGAAGCTGCACCTGAGGACCTGCAGTGCAAGGATCTCCCTGCTTCGGTTTCATCCGTTCTGTGGTTCTTACACTTCCCCTGCTGCTTCTCCAGAAGGTGATCACCAGTCATCAGCGAAGTCGCTCTGACATAAGGAAGCTACCACCGCACAGATCCTCATTGAACTGCCAAAGATTTCATAGAGTATGGTTTTACAGAGGAATACTGCTCATCTACTGCAAGTCAGCAATGCTAGGCCTAGGAGCCTGGTGCTTCCTAAAATACAGCTTGCTAACTGCAACCAACATAGGAATGTTCATTTAGACTAGAGTTCTGCCTTAAAGTAATTCAGTGGTTCATAAGCATGTTTCCCCCCCCCATAAAACACTGTTTTACCTTTATTCCATCCTTTTTCCCATCTCATTGTTGTTGATCTCCTCCTGGCTATTTCAGCAACTTCCTGTCTACATGCACTCACTCCAGCCTCACTTCATTGCTCTGGACCGGCTTCCTAAAGGCCCGTACACACGAGCGGATATTCCGACAACAATTGTGTGATGGACGTGTTTTGTCGGATAATCCGACAGTCTGTATGCTCCATCGGACAATTGTTGTCGGAATTTCCGACAACAAATGTTGGCTGTGCACGCTCTCAAATTGTCCGACAACAAATGTGTTCCGTCAGATTATCCGATCGTGTGTACACAAGTCCGTCGGACTAAAATCCAAAGTACAAACACGCATGCTCCGAACCAATGCTAACCATCAGACAACATTAGCAGAAGTTGCCCAAAGGGTGGCGCTAAAGAGCTGAAAAACAATGCATTTTCGTGAATGTTGGCTGAAAAAGTTCTGCCGTCTGTATGCAGAACAAGTTCACAGCCAACGCCCTTCGGACAAAAATCTACTGATTTGTCCGATGGAAATCCAATCGTGTGTATGAGGCTTTAAAAGTGACAATGGCAGACCATACCTGAGCAACGTGCGTAGGATCAGCAGGGATTGTTTTAATGAAATGTGCAGATTTAAAAAGATAGATCACAACAAATTTTGAAATGACAATAATATGTGAAAGCCTATATGAGATTTTAGTGATTGTGTTTTGAAACAGTTACAATGAAGTTAGTTCACACCAGATGCAGTTCCGTTCAGTTCCGTGCGCTTTCTTTCTGCACAAAATGCATGCACAGTGTGTTCAATGTATTCCAATGGCCCTAGTTCACACCATGCAGTCAGTTTCCGGTCAGTTTCTGCAGAGGCGGCTCTCTAATTAGGCAAATTAGGCGGTCGCCTAAGGCCTCACACTCACAGGGGCCTCGCGGCTGCCTAATTTGCCTGTGATCAATACTAATGACGGCGTCATTGGATCTCTCTATTACCCCTCTCTCTTTCTCATGTCCCTCTCTCTCCCCCCTCTTGCACTGGCTGAATATGTCTAATGGGTGAGGAGGGTGCCCTGGAAGTTTTGCTGATCACCTGTGTGCTAGATCCGTGCATTTTCTGCAGCCATTTTTCTTGCTTGAATTATTTTTCCCATTATGGGCGTTAGTGGGGCCTCATGTCTAAGTTTTGCCTAAGGCCTCACAAAGCCTAGAGCCGCCTCTGAGTTTCTGCACCGGAAACTGACCGAAAACTGACTGCATGGTGTGAACTAGAGCCATTGGAATACATGGAAAACACTGTGCATGCATTTTTAGTGCAGAAAAAAAAGCACACGGAACTGAACGGAACTGCGCCTGGTGTGAACTAGCACTAAAGGAAATCTACAACATCAAAAACTGGAGAGGGTTGCACCAATAATAGCATTAATAAAAAAAAAAGGGTTACTGTCATAGAAATCGTTTTCAGTATACATGTAATTACCTGGTTACCAGAGCAACATACTGTCAGGAAGGAGAAGCGGCGCTTTTTATTCAGCGGAAAATAAACAGACTGATCTACTCACATCAACAGTATTATGGGTTTGTTATCTACACATAAAGCGGGACAGGTAAGATAAATGCTGGAGATAATGGCAGTAAGAGGAACTGGAGAGGGATGGAGTTATATCGTGTCTATCGCTCTTCTTCATTAGAGAATTTTACTTATAAAGGTCCAGGGCCACCCCAGGTAATGAGGCTTTCAGAATTATCCTCTATAAAGTTCTGTAATGACAATGTGGGTTTTATGCATTTTTAAAATCTATGGTCACATCAGCCTAAATTTCCTTCTTTCTTCTGACACATACAGTATAGTACCCTTTCCTCTAACCTCTCATCCAATCCCCTCCTCTCTTCTCTCCTCTTCTCTTCTCTTATCCTCTCTTCTCCCTCTCCCCTCTGTCTCCTCCTCCTCTCGTCATTTCCCCTTCCCTCCTCTCTATTGCCTCTCTCTCACATCTTCCTCTCCTTCTCCTCCTCTCCCCTCTCCCCTCCCCCCTCTTTCTCTTCGTCTCTTCCTCTCTTCTCCTCTCCTCTCCTCCTCTCTTCTCTTCCTCTCTTCTCTTCCTCTCTTCTCTGCCTCATCCTCTCTTCCTCTCCCTCTCTTCCTCTCCCTCTCTTCCTCTTCCTCTCTTCTCTTCCTCTCTCTCTCTTCTCTTCCTCTCTTCTCTTCCTCTTCCTCTCTTCTCTTCCTCTCTTCCTCTCCTCTCTTCCTCTCCTCTCTTCCTCTCCTCTCTTCCACTCCTCTCTTCTCTTCCTTTCCTCTCTTCTCTTCCTCTCTCATCTTCCTCTCTTCTCTTCCTCTCTTCTTCTCTTCCTCTTCCTCTCTTCTCTTCTCTTCTCTTCCTCTCTTCTCTTCCTCTCTTCTTCTCTTCTCTTCCTCTTCCTCTTCCTCTCTTCTCTTCTCTTCCTCTCCTTCTCCTCCTCTCCCCTCTCCCCTCCCCCCTCTTTCTCTTCGTCTCTTCCTCTCTTCTCCTCTCCTCTCCTCCTCTTCTCTTCCTCTCTTCTCTGCCTCATCCTCTCTTCCTCTCCCTCTCTTCCTCTTCCTCTCTTCTCTTCCTCTCTCTCTCTTCTCTTCCTCTCTTCTCTTCCTCTTCCTCTCTTCTCTTCCTCTCTTCCTCTCCTCTCTTCCTCTCCTCTCTTCCTCTCCTCTCTTCCACTCCTCTCTTCTCTTCCTTTCCTCTCTTCTCTTCCTCTCTCCTCTTCCTCTCTTCTCTTCCTCTCTTCTCTTCCTCTCTTCAACTCCTCCCTTCTCTTCCTCTCCTCTCTTCTCTTCCTCTCTTCTCTTCCTCTTCTTCTCTTCCTCTTCTTCTCTTCCTCTCTTCCTCTCTTCTCTTCCTCTCTTCTCTTCTTCTCTTCTCTTCCTCTTCCTCTCTTCTCTTCCTCTCTTCTCTTCCTCTTCTTCTCTTCCTCTCTTCTCTTCCTCTCTTCTCTTCCTCTTCTTCTCTTCCTCTCTTCTCTTCCTCTCTTCTCTTCTTCTCTTCTCTTCCTCTTCCTCTCTTCTCTTCTCTTCCTCTCTTCTTCTCTTCCTCTTCCTCTCTTCTCTTCTCTTCCTCTCTTCTCTTCCTCTCTTCTTCTCTTCCTCTTCCTCTCTTTTCCTCTCTCCTCTTCCTCTCTTCTCTTCCTCTCTTCTCTTCCTCTCTTCAACTCCTCCCTTCTCTTCCTCTCCTCTCTTCCTCTCCTCTCTTCTCTTCCTCTCTTCTCTTCCTCTTCCTCTCTTCCTCTCTTCCTCTCTTCTCTTCCTCTCTTCTCTTCTTCTCTTCTCTTCTCTTCCTCTCTTCTTCTCTTCCTCTCTTCTCTTCTCTTCCTCTTCTCTTCTCTTCCTCTCCTCTCTTCCTCTCCTCTCTTCTCTTCCTCTCTTCTCTTCCTCTTCTTCTCTTCCTCTCTTCTCTTCCTCTCTTCTCTTCCTCTTCTTCTCTTCCTCTCTTCTCTTCCTCTCTTCTCTTCTTCTCTTCTCTTCCTCTTCCTCTCTTCTCTTCTCTTCTCTTCCTCTCTTCTTCTCTTCCTCTTCCTCTCTTCTCTTCCTCTCTTCTTCTCTTCCTCTTCCTCTCTTCTCTTCCTCTTCCTCTCTTCTCTTCCTCTCTTCTTCCTCTCTTCTCTTCTTCTCTTCCTCTCTTCCTCTCTTCTTCTCTTCTCTTCCTCTCTTCTTCTCTTCCTCTCTCTCTCTCTCTCCTCTTCCTATCCATCTTTTTCTTCCTCTCCTCTTCCTCCTCCTCTCCTTTCTGTTTCAATATTTTTATTGAAGTTTTTCACAAAGTGTAGAAAAATAACAATGTAGGTACTTGAATAATGTATAGTTTGCACAATCTGAAGTGCTTGTCTACCAAGAAAGGAAAAGGTTTGCATTATCAATCAAAGGAAGAGAGACAGAAGGCCTCCTCTCCTTTCTTGCTCTTGCTCTCTCTCTCCCTTACTTTCTCCCTTTCTCTTTCTTTCGCTCTCTTTCTCTTGCTCATTGTCTTATTTTTTCTCATTCTCTCTTTTTCTCTTTCTCTGTCTCTCTTTTAATCTCCCCTTCTTTTCCTAGTCCTCCTTTTTGCCCTCCTTCCTTCCTTCTTTACAACACTACATAATGTCTAAAGTTGTAAAAAGATAATTGGCAAAAAAATAAGTCATTTATTTATACAAGGTGATCATATCCCCCTTAATAGTGTCCTTCCTTCCTTCCTACCTGTATTGATTATTTAGTAGGGTTGCACCGATACCACTTTTTTAAGACAGAGTACCGATACGTTTTTTCAAGTACTCGCCGATACCGATTACTGATACTTTTTTTAATGTCATGTGACAGTGGCACTAATAAGGTGTGGACTGTCAGTAGTTTAATATAAAAAAAATTTACAATTTTTTTTTTTACAATTATTTATTTTAATTCCTTTTTACAATACATATATATATATATATATATATATATATATATATATATGTAGCGCCCTGCTCCCAATGAGTGGGCGCTAGGTGTTAAATTATAGTTATCTGAGCAATAGTTTGTCTCAGAAGGATTGTGTTATAAATTGCACTCTGTTTCAGTTCAGCTGGTTGTGTGATTTCCCCCCTGACAGTGGGTGTCGCTGCCACCGCTGGTCAGGATTAGAAAGGCTACAGGCTGGACGTATTGGGTACCTTCTTCCTAGCAAGCAGCTCAGGGGGCATGGTGAACCCGCTGTGCATGCTGGGAGGGGGTATTTAAGTGACAGACGCCATTAGGCGGGGAGAGATTCTGGGGTCGTGTCTTCGGTCCCCACCTGAGGGCCCTCCTGGCCTCAGGGATGTGTTGGCAGTTTCCGCCTCGGGGCCCGAGGCTCCGTTACTGAGATGTAGGCCCGGGAATTGCTGTGGCCTACTGATCCAGGGACGATCCTGTGTCGCCTTACCTGATGGAAGGGACCAAGCAATTGAGGACTCAATTGGAGGATGCATCCAGATCGTGATCTACCTCACAGTGCTGCCGGACCGGCTGAAAGATCCTGGCACTGAGAGCTGTGTTCTTCATTCAGAAGGTAACCCAAGTAAAGGTTACTTAATGTCGGTGGCAGAGACTGTTCTATTTGCACCAAGTCTGTGGCAGAGACTATATGTAATCGAGCTGTACATCAGCTGCTAGGCCAGTGGGATTGGGCCTATCCGGTATTTGCTGAGTCCAGCGTGGAGACAGTTGTTCCTCTGGACCTAGGAAAATTCTTATGATTCACAACTAAGGTGCCTGAGTCCTCCCCATCCCTTCATCCCCTCTGTTGGAAACTTTATTTCAAATAAACCCTTGAAAGAGACTTTTGTGTTGGTGCAAACTTCTTCTGGACAACTCTTCAAGGAGAACCCCTGAGACGAGCATACGGAACAGTGAGGTAACGTGCAAGGCCCAAAATGTTTTTTTTCTTATTCAACCCTGTTGGGGGGTACCGGGGGGGGGGGCTTTGGTGAGATGTCAGGGGTCTAAACAGACCTCTGACATCTCCCCTTTGAGACATGGAAAGGGACTGAGAATCAGGGGCGGATCCAGAGTCTTTTCTCGGGAGGGGCACTGCCAAAAAATATGTGTTTTTTTGTGGGAAATTTATCGGGGAAATGGTTGGTGTCGGCGCTTCAATCATCCCGGCGCCATGGTTGTTATGGTGTCAGGGTGATTGAAGCGCATTATTTCTATTATTACATTGTAATATAAAATTAAATAGTTCAATGCAGAATCAGTGGGAGCCCCGAGTGTGTCACTTGCCACCGTCGCCTGCAATTAGTGGGAGCCCCGAGCGTGTCACTTGCCACACGTTGCGGATTGTCACTTGCCACGTCACCTGCCACATCTTGTGGATTGTCACTTGCCACACCTTGGATTGTCACTTCCCACATCACCTGCCACACCTTGCGGATTGTCACTAGTCACACCTTGTGGATTGTCACTTGCCACGTCACCTGCCACACCTTGCTGATTGTCACTTGCCTGCCACCAGATGCAGATTTTCATTTGCCACGTCACCTGACACAATTTGCGGATTGTCACTTGCCACGTCGCCTGCCACACCCACCTCCTCCTCTGCTCCTGGTATCGTGTCAGTGCGCCGCTTAACGCTTAACTACATTAGACGAGTCTCTCTCTCTGCGCCGCTGATCGGCTGATGTGAGAAACTGAGAGAGAGACTCAGAGAGGCAGCGGCAGCCGCAGAACAAGTACTGTATATACTCGAGTATAAGCCGACCCGAATATAAGCCGAGGCACCTAATTTTACCCCAAAAAACTGGGAAAACGTATTGACTCGAGTATAAGCCTAGGGTGTCCATCTGCATACCTCACTGTGCCTCACTTTGCCTCACTGTGCCCATGCCTCACTGTGCCCATGCTTCACTGTGCCCATGATTAGACTGATGTTTAACACGGGAGTCTATGGAAGGGGTGCCCGGCTTTGAAAAATCGGTTCTCCCCGGCCGTAGGTCCCCCAGACACCAAACTTTGCACACTTGTAGAGGAGACATGGGGCTACATGTGTGCCACGTTTGGGGTCCAGGGGACCTCTGGCCGGCCGGTACCGGGTCTCCAAATTCCGGGAGATCAGACACAAAAAAAAAAAACAGAGCAAGCAAGTGAGTGTGACAGATGGTCTCGGGGGGGGGCAATTGCCCTGTTGCCCCCCCCTGGATCCGCCCCTGCTGAGGATAGAGATTCCCCAGTCCCTTTCTCAGCAGCCCCAGCTGCACTGAACATGAATGGACAGAAGACAGCGGCTCCTCTCTTTATTCATAAACTGAAGCATCGTAAACACAGTTTAGTTTTGCTCAGTTATGTGAATGGACAGAGTCAATGATCACTGACTCTGTTCATTCAGAAAAGGAAGTAGCCGGTAAATTACATATTTACTGGCTCCTTCCTCCACTCTCCATCCTGAAAGATCTGGGACAGGGGGGGCGGAGATGGACGTGGGGGGAGGTGGGGGGACCGGTGGAGCACGCGGAGAGGGACGGGAGGAGGACGGGGGGGCGGGACCAAAGGAGGAAAGGGGGGGACTGGAGGAGCACATGGAGGGGGCCCCCGGAGGAGGATGGGGGGGTGGGTTGACTGGAGGAGCACACAGAGGGGCACCAGAGGAGGACAGGGGGGACCGGAGGAGCCATGGACGAGCACAGAGGAGTACACAAAAAAGAGCTGCCTGGAAGAGGATACAGAGGACACTCAGGGATTATCGGTGCAGCGGCGGGGGGAAGCTTTAATCACTGAACTCCCTGTGTGGCTTTCAATAAAGCAGCTGAAAGCCGCGGAGGGAAGAGGAGGAGAAGCGGCTGTCAGCTGCTTTTTTTGAAAGCCGCACAGGGATATTGGTGATTATAACTTCCCCTGCCGCCGCACCGATCATCCCTGAGTGTCCAGGTATCAGACTAGGCATCGGGAGCATTTGCACAAGTACAAGTACTCCTGCAAATACTTGGTATCGGCACCGATACCCATACTAGTATGGGTATCGGTGCTACCCTATTATTTAGTATTAGAAATGGGTAACAAGTAACACGCAATCGATAGGAGTGCCTTTGGCATACATAACAATAATCTAAACTATACATAACATGTGGCTCTCGCTTTCTTCACATTCCTATTTTGCTTATTTAAGATCTAGATACATCCAGAGCTGCTGAAGTAGTAAAATATATCACAGTAGCTATAAACCTGAAAGAAGGTCACACATCCCCCCCCAAACAAAACCCCAAAATATATCAGTAGAATTAAACGTCATAAAAGTGAGATTATACCTGACACATTAGCTGTTAGTATTTAAAGTTAAATAACCAATACGAGCGGTAAGGCCGGCGGAAATTTGTCAGAAGTCCAATAATCTCTTGGAACGAGCATACGCGCTTCATGCAAACACAGTTATTTGCACAATAAATATATTTTTTATTGTCCTGCTTTTTCCATTTTCTTTTTTTACTCATTTGCTTTTTAATTTAGAGGCGAGTTCCTGTCGCTTTTCGGTAGCTGTGAAAGCTTCACTGGATGGAAAACTTTGAAAACTTATGAGGCAATACTGCTGATTTCTACGGCTTTCCCTAAAGACATTCGCCACAGTGCATAATACGGGGGCTTTATGTCTGCAAACACAGCGAATCCACACTGTTCTTTCCTTATTGGTATCTGTAAAGAATACAATTACTTTGAATACCCTTTCAGCTCCGAAACTCCCCCCAATACCGCAACTCTAAAACACGTTAAAGGAAACCTTGATGTAAGAGAAATGCATTGGTGAGGACTGGTGCTGCTGACCAATTTCTCAAAATTCTCCATGGTACCTTGTTGGAAGGCAACATGTTTTAATATCTTACGTGTAGCGGCACGGTCATCTCTCACCGGCCCTTGGCTCACTAGCAGGAAAAGACACACCGGGCCACCATGCCCGTACCCTCTTGTGTGAAGAGGTTAGGCATACTTTAACTTACAGGTCCTGCAGCAAGGTTCTCCATGAAGCTGGTTCTCGTCTCCTAAGATGTAGGGACAAGTCCTTTTATTCCCAATAACTCCAAGGTCCACACCAGTAGTAAACTCCAACATAGAGTTTATCTTCTTTATATGCAAAAGTCATTAAATAGAAAAGGGTGGATTGAGGATAGGACAGCAGGAGTTTGGATATAAGTCCAGGCACAAAACAGATTAAGTATTCACTACTCGTTCCTCAAGTAGGTTTAGCTCACCCGGATAGTTCCCCATGAAAGCGGATCCTAGTAGCCGAAGTGATGCTCGGACGTTTCTTTCGTTTTCCCTTTTAATGCGATTGGGAGATTCTCTGCCACAGTACCGTTGTTCCCAATCCTTTTTGTGTTGGATGGATCTAATCCCTCTAGAGAGTTACCAGGCCCTTCTTTCTCCGTGAACTTTTCACCGGTCTTTCAGAAGGGTCCTCCCCCGGCCTCCTCATCTTAGAAACGGGTCCCCATGCCAGAGGCACCCTGAGATTTTCTCCTTCCAGGACACGGGCCCCAGCTAAAAGTGCTGGGCCCAAGGCTGTTGCTGCAGCCCCAGGGCTAAAGGTGCCTGGGACTGGTGTGGACGTGGGCCCCTGGCCAGGAGGGCCAGGTACCACACTTCACGGTGGCCTCCTGGGCTTGAACCGGAACCCACCCGGCTTGACCTTGACCTTCGACTTCCCCTTACAGGCAGCGTCTGCCCCTTTTATATCCCTCCCGGCATGCACAGCAGGTTGACCACGCCCACTTTGCCGCCGAGAGGGGACACCCAAGGCACAGCACTATACCAGCGGTTCAACCCTGGCCCATTATGGCAGCGCCACCTACAGGCCACAGGGGACTATACACCAGTATACTACCTGCGGTGTAAAATGAAATGCCCTAACAATTAAGGTGGTTTGAGCCCAACTACAGCTCAAACCTTCCCCTAAATTTGGGTACATAGTGCCCCTAAAAATGGAATGGGTTTTTATTGTCTGCCTATCGAAGAGCCATCTGGCCTGCTGGAGGTCATCTTGGAATGCCAGGAGAATGAGATCCAAACGCAATGTTCCCCACGCACACATTGAAGAAAACTGGCTGTTCAGTGTTGCTGGGTGCTGTAATGACCATAGGCTGGAAACCGTGGATAATCAAAGTGAAGAAATGTCATCAGCACACCAAGTAAAAGGGTCCAAAGCTTTATTCGGTGGGCACCTGATAAATATATAGCAATGTTTCGGAGCCACGCAGGACCCCTTCGCCAGGCCTGATGACGAAGGGGCCCTGCGTGGTTCCGAAACGTTGCTGTATATTTATCACGTGACCACGGAATAAAGCTTTGGACCCTTTTGAGGAATCCTTGGTGTGCTGATGACATTTCTTTACTTAGATTACACAGCAGGGTGCATGTAACAAAAGATTGCTTACCAGAATCCTTCCCCTGGGAAGAGAAATCACACATACCCCCTAGCGGTGGGGCATGAAGATAAGAAAGCCTCACCTTAGACCTCCTAGTGATGCGGAGAATAAAATGACTGGTTTGCTGGCCTGTAATAAGATCAGGATCCAGATGTGGACTGGAATGTTGACTTTGGTCAAGGCAATTGCTCACAGGGTACCAATGCCACCTAGTGGAGGACAGCAACATGCTTCCTGGAGGATGTTCAGGGTAATACCATACTTCCTGGTGATTAGGAAGGACAGACCCTTATAGCTTATGGATTGTGGCTCATTGGACAAAGGACTACACAGGGCGGACAGAGGGTGTTTGTATGGGTTGTGTCTGAGTGTTTTAAAAATGCGGCGGCCATTGATGAACAGTCTCTTTCTCAGGGCCGCTGATTAGGCAGTACAGCCATCCCTCCTGTACTGGGCCCGGACCCCATCAGTTCAAATGGGGGGCCCAGGCAGGAGGGCCGGTTGTACTGCCTTATTGTAGACACCAACCTCCTTTTGTTTAACCACTGCAATGCTGCCAGCTTCTCCCCCCTCCCTCCCTCCATCTGCACTGCAAGGGGATTGGTTCTAGCACATGCACCCCTTCCATTTGCTGTCCGAGCCCCCCTATGTACCCCTTCCCCCCGCAGCGCTGCCGGCTTCCCTCCTCTCCCGCAGACAGCGGCTGCGCACACACAAGGGGATGTCATTTACTGGTCCCTTCCTTCCTTGAATGAACACAGTGAGCGCTGGGTACCAATCACTCCTGTGTCCATTCATTGCTGAAGCATAGTAAACAGTGTTTACTACACTTCAGTTTGTGAATGAGCAGGAAGCCTCAGAGTGCTTCCTATTCATTCATCTGTGCAGCTGAGGCTGTAGAGAAAGGGGCTGATAAATCCTCAGTCACTTTCGGCCAGGAAGGGGGGGGGGTCCTGTAAGGTAGTCTGTATGGGGCCCCCGTTATTTCTAACAGCAGCCCTGTTCTTTCTCATTGAGCCCAGCTAGGATACAGACTTAAGTAACATATCATCTCTTCTCTTTTTATACAGTGGGGAAAATAATTATTTGATCCCCTGCAGATTTTGTAAGATTGCCCACTTGCAAAGAAATGAAGGGTCTATAATTTTTATCATAGGTGTATTCTAAATGATAGAGACAGAATATCCGAATATCGACCAAAAATCCAGAAAAAACACATGATACAAATGTTATAAATGGAGTTGCAGTTCAGTGAGTAAAATAAGTATTTCTGTCTCCCATAGACTGGCTACAGTAGGTGCTCATGAGATTAGTCCTGTCAATATAAGAAGGTGTTCCTAACGACAACTCGTTATGTGTATAAAAGACACCTGTCCACAGAATCTCTTTCTTCCATTCAAACCCTCACCATCATGGGCAAGACCAAAGATCTGTTATAGGACATCAGGGACAAGATTGTAGACCTGCACAAGGCTGGAATGGGCTACAAGACCATCAGAAAGAAGTTTGGTGAGAAGAAGACAACTGTTAGAGCGATTATTCACAAATGGAAGAAATACAAAATAACCATCAATGGCCTTCGGTCTGGAGCTCCATGCAAGATTTCTCCTCATGGGGTGAGGATGATCATGAGAAAAGTGAGGGATCCGCCCAGAACTACACGGGAGGAGCTTGGGAATGATCTCAAGGCAGTTGGGGCCACAGTCACCAAACACACCATTGGTAACACAATACGCCGCCATGGATTGAAATCCTGCAAGATCCCCCTCCTCAAGAAGACACATGTACAGCTTGTCTGAAGATTTCCAATGAACATCTAAATGATTCAGAGAAGGATTGGGGAGAAAGTGCTGTGATCAGATGTGACCAAAATTGAGCTCTTTGGCATTAACTCGACTCGCCGTGTTTGGCGGAAGAAAAATGCTGACTATGACCCTAAGAACACCATCCCTACAGTGAAGCACGGAGGTGGAAACATGATGCTTTGGGGCTGTTTCTCTGCTAAAGGTACAGGCCGACTTTGCAGCATTGAGGGGCCAATGGGCGGGGCCATGTATTATAAAATCCTGGATGAGAACCTTCTTCCCTCAGCCAGAACACTGAAGATGGGCCGTGGATGGGTCTTCCAGCATGACGATGACCCAAGTTTTCAGATCTCCCCAATCTGCCAAAAACATGTATAATATCACTTCCGAGATCAGGTGTCGCCTTCCCCATCTGCTCTGGCTGGGGAAGAAGCTAATGGAGCGCAATATGTGCTTCATTAGCGTAAATGGAGGGCAGATGAGATATAAGGAGTCTAATAGACCGCTGATGTCTCCTAAAGAGATTCTGTCACAAAGACGTTATATCACAGGGAATTTTTGTCTCCTATTAGATATAAATAAAAGCTTGCTGAAAAAATAAAGTTACATCTAAGCACTTAACTCCCCTCCCTCCACCCACCCAAAAAAAATGTAAGCCTGTCCCGCTCCCATATACACGCACATACAAATGTAAACACACACATTGTGGGCCTACATACAAAAATGTGGCTTGCGCTACACATATTACAAATTGCCCTGCGTGTCAGAGTGACAGCAATAATTCTAAGGCAATTATCAGGGCTTTTTTTCAGCGGGAATGCGGGGGAACGCAGTTCCGGCACCTCCTGTACTGAATGTATGTAATGGAAAGAGGTTCTGGGGTGTGCTGGAGAGTTTATTGATACTGGCTGCTGGAGGATCTATTGTTGCTGGAGGGGATCTATTTTTCAAAGAAAGGGGGTCTATTGTTGCTGGGAAGTTCTCCTGTTGCTCGTGGGGAATCTATTGTTGCTGGGGGGGGGGGGATCAGTCATTGCTAGGAGGGATGTACTGTTGAGGGAGGGGGTTTTTGTTGCTTGCTGCTGGAGGGTCCATTGATGCTGGCTACTGGGGAATCTATTGTTGCTGGAGGGGATCTATTTGTGCAGTGGGGTCTATTGTTGCTGGTGGGGGATCTATTGTTGCTGGGAGTGGGTCTTATGTTGCAGGGTCTCAATCGTTGCTGGGAGGGATCTGCTGGCTGCTGGAGGGTCTATTAATGCTGGCTACTGGGGAAGCTATTGTTGCTGGAGGGGATCTATTTGTGCAGGGAGGGCTATTGTTGCTGGGGGTGGGTCTTATGTTGCAGGGGGTCAATCGTTGCTGGGAGGGATATGCTGGCTGCTGGAGGGTCTATTGATGCTGGCTGTTGGGAGTCCATTGTTGCTGTGGTGGTGGTGGATCTATTGTCGCTGGGGTGTCCATTGTTGCTAGATCTATTTTACTGCCTTTCTTGTTATCATTAACAAATTCTATACAAAATACTTAGCACCACAAAATGATACTTGTTTCTGCATTCTGTAAAAGGGGTGGTACTGGGAGGTGGGTAGGGGGTGGAACCAAGGAACGGTGCTCAGAGGTGGGTAGGGGGTGGAGTCAAGGGTGACTTGGAAGGGAGGAGTTCCTGCACCTATTCTCTGAGAAAAAAAGCCCCGGCTATTATATATGGTTAACTCTAAAGTGATGACCTGTAGGGGCTTTTAATGTGTTGTCTATGGAAAATACAGTATAGGATACCAGAGTTTGTTGTTGTTTTACAGGGGCACGCAGTTTTAAGGTTTGACGTGTTGGGTATCTAGTTACTCAGCGCAACCTCTTCTTTTATATTTTACCAACAACCGGGTCATATATTGTGTTTGTATGCCCTCACATGAACTTTAGTGTCAATTTTACTAAAATATTGTGCTTGATAATCTGTTGTGGTGCACCGAAACCGAAACTTCAGCATGTACTGTACTTGGTCGAAAACCAAAACCAAAATGGACAGTTTTTAAATAAAAATAAATCAAAAATTAATTAATGTGGCTGGTGTTTTTGCATTGATGTCAATGGCATGCAATTTTGCATTGAAGTCAATGGGACGTGA
The DNA here is from genome assembly GCA_029206835.1 of Rana muscosa. NCBI lineage: Eukaryota > Metazoa > Chordata > Amphibia > Anura > Ranidae > Rana > Rana muscosa. Next base: position 24,060,873 of record CM055120.1, on the reverse strand, counting down.
TTTAACATTGACGTCAATAGGGGGTGTTTTTGGAGTAAAGTCAATAGGATGAGATTTTGCATTGAAGTCAACCCGCCGGGATTTTGCATTGAAGTCATTAGGGGGCGTTTTTGCTTTGAAGTCAACGGGGCGCAATTTTGCATTGAAGTTAATGGGATGTAACATGTCAGGATCAGAACCTTTTTTTTTCTATCAGCACGCCAATAACACTATTTTTGGCCAATAATTTTTGGCGGCTGATATATCGATGCATCCCTAGCAAATATCATGGGATATGATTGACCAACCAATTTTTTTATTATTCAGGGTCTCTGTTTTCAGAAAATATATAATGTTTGGGGGTTTTACGTAATCTTCAGGCCCAATTTTTTTTTAAATATAGTATATTACTAAAAGTATTGGGACACCTGCCTTTACACACACATGAACTTTAATGGCATCCCAGTCTTAGTCTGTAGGGTTCAATATTGAGTTGGCCCCGCCCTTTGCAGCTATAACAGCTTCAACTCTTCTGGGAAGGCTGTCCACAAAGTTTAGGAGTGTGTCTATGGGAATGTTTGACCATTCTTCCAGAAGAGCATTTGGGAGGTCAGGCACTGATGGGGACAAGAAGGCCTGGCTCGCAGTCTCCGCTCGAATTCATCCCAAAGGTGTTCTATCGGGTTGAGGTCAGGACTCTGTGCAGGCCAGTCATATTCCTCCACCCCAAACTCGCTCATCCATGTCTCTATGGACCTTGCTTTGTGCACTGGTGTGCAGTCATGTTGGAACAGGAAGAGGCCGTCCCCAAACTGTTCCCACAAAGTTGGGAGCATGAAATTGTCCAAAATGTCTTGGTATGCCGACGCCTTCAGAGTTCCCTTCACTGGAACTAAGGGGCCAAACTCAATCCCTAAAAAACAACCCCACACCATAATTCCCCCCCCCCCACCATATTACCCCCTCTACTAAATGATTTGGACCAGTGCACAAAGCAAGGTCCATAATGACATTGATGAGCGAGTTTGGGGTGGAGGAACGTGACTGGTCTGCACAGAGTCCTGACCTCAAACAGATAGAACACCTTTGGGAGGAATTAAAGCAGAGACTTCGCACCAGGCCTTCACGTCCAACGTCACTGCCTGACCTCACAAATGCACTTCTGGAAAAATGGTCAAACATTCCCATAGACACCCTCCTAAACCTTGTGGACGGCCTTCCCGGAAGAGTTGAAGCTGTTATAGGTGCAAAGGGTGGGCCAACTAAAGCCTCGTACACACGGTCGGACTTCCATCTGACTTTTCCGTGGATTTTTGTCCGAACGGAGTTGGCCGGACACACCCATAGCATACACACCACAGGAATTTTCTGCAAACTTTCCCAAAACTTTTTTCAACATCACGTGGTTTTTCTGCTCTTTACCGCCACCCTTTGGTCAACTTCTGCTATTGTTGGTTGATTTTAACATTATTTGTTTTGTCCATCGGACAAAAGTCCGATGGTTTTCTGTACACACGGTCGGACTTTGCTCCATCGGACTTTTGTTGGCCAAAAGTTTGTCTGTTTGCAGACCGAACTTTTGTCCGATGAAAACCAAAAGAGTTTGTCCGATGGAGCGTACACACGGTCGGATTTTTTGTCAAACTTTCTCAAAATGAAGTTTGTTGGCAAAAAGTCCGACCGTGTGTATGGGGCTTTAGACTGGGATGCCATTAAAGTTCACCGGCATGTGAAGGCAGGCGTCCCAATACTTTTGGTAATATAATGTATGTATGCATAAAAACGCAAAAACGGCTCTGGCGGAAAAAGGATTAAAGCCCCTGTGTATGAGAAAACATTTTTAAATAAAGTTTTTATTTATTTAAATGTTGTGTAAGGCCAGAGTGCTCTCTTGTGTATTGAAGTGTAAAGCCTCGTACACACGGTCGGACTTCAAACAAACTTTTCCGTGGATTTTTGCCTGAAGGGAGTTGGCCGGGAACACCCATTGCATACACACCGCAGGACTTTTCTGCAAACTTTCCCAAAACTTTCCCAACATCATGTGGTTTTTCTGCTCTTTCCCGCCACCCTTTGGTCAACTTCTGCTATTGTTGGTTGATTTTAACATTATTTGTTTTGTCCATCGGACAAAAGTCTGATGGTTTTCTGTACACACGGTCGGACTTTGCTCCATCGGACTTTTGTTGGCCAAAAGTTTGTCCATTTGCAGACCCAACTTTTGTCCGATGAAAACAAAAAAAAACCCAAAAAGTTTGTCCGATGGAGCGTACACACGGTCGGATTGTTGGTCCAATTTGCTCAAAATGAAGTTTGTTGGCCAAAAGTCCGACCGTGTGTACGGGGCTTTAAGCCTCATTCACACGGTCGGACTTCAAACAAACTTTTCCGTAGATTTTTGTCCGAAGGGAGTTGGCCGGGAACACCCATAGCATACACACCACAGGACTTTTCTGCAAACTTTCCCAAAACGTTCCCAACATCACGTGGTTTTTCTGCTCTTTTCTGCTCTTTACCGCCACCCTTTGGTCAACTTCTGTTATTGTTGTTTGATTTTAACATTGGTTCTGGGCATGCGTGCTTGTACTTCGGACAAAAGTCCGATGGATTTCTGTACACACGATAGGACTTTGCACCATCGGACTTTTGTTGCCGAAAAGTTTGTCCGTTTGCAGAGCGAACTTTTGTCCGATGAAAACCCGAAAAAGTTTGTCCGATGGAGCGTACACACGGTCAGGTTTTTTTGAAAACTTGCTCATTTTGAAGTTTGTTGGCAAAAAGTCCGACCGTGTGTACGGGGCTTAAGACAGGTTTGTTCAATAAGGAGCGTTTGCTGATCCCTCCCATAACGCGGCATTTTTTAATGTCAGTTCACAAAATAATCCACGCTTTTTTACTGACATTTACCGGGTTAACACTTAATATATTTCATTAGGAGATGAAATCATATCATGCTTGTTTTGAGTTGCCATCTTATAGCTCTTAATATACCAAAGAAAATGCATATTACATTTAATCTTCCGAATTGATTAGAATGCAATACTTGACACCGGGACGCTTTTCTCCCTTCCTCGGTTCAGAAGCATCTAATGCCTCGTATACAGGCAGCTTCCGTCATGCTGTAATGAGGTTTTCTACACTTTGTAAATTAAACGTAATTTCAGTTTCTTATGATTGTCCATGCAAGAGAGCTGCCCTTCGTGCCGGAGCTGGTGCTTGCTGAATATTCATACATCGTCCGGAGGGTCCGACAACGGATTATGCAAATGTATACAAATGTATTGTTCTAAGTCTGTATGCTAGTACCCCCTGACATTCGTCAATATCACGTTCCTGTTTAATATTAAAGGTTTAAACTAGGCAATTGTGATCATTAGGGATGAGCAGAGTGATTACAGGAATTATTTTTTATTTTTTTTACAAAGTTACCAATTTTGCCAAAATTTGCTCATTCAGCTGCTTAGGTGAATTTTGAGAAATACCGTATATACTTGAGTATAAGCCGACCCGAATATAAGCCGAGGCACCTAATTTTACCACCAAAAACTGGGAAAACGTATTGACTCGAGTATAAGCCTAGGGTGTCCATTTGCATGCCTCCCTGTGCCTTTCTTTGCCTCACTGTGCCCAATCTCCCTACCTGAGCTACCGGCGCTATGTCCATCTGCAGACTTACGATGTCCCGGCGATGTGACATATTCAGTCTAGTCGGTGGCCATGCAGTGCAACAAAGCGCCACCTCCTTCTCCTCCTCGTCCGTGACAGACAACTGACTCTGTTTCCCAGCAGTGAGTCAGTGTTACGCCTATCACGGACGAGGACGAGGAGGAGGCGGGACTTTGATACACTGCACGGCCGTCGACTATACTGACGTCACAGTGCCAGGAGATCAGGCGCACAAAGCTGAAGATGGACACAGACTCGAGTATAAGCCGAGGGGGCATTTTCAGCACACAAAAAAACCGGGCTTATACTCGAGTATATATGGTATACAGTATCGCACAAACGTGAGTACATCCCTCTCATTTTTGTAAATATTTTCTTCTATCTTTTCATGTGACAACACTGAAGAAATGACACTTTGCTACAATGTAAAGTAGTGAGTGTACAGCTTGTATAACAGCGTAAATTTGCTGTCCCCTCAAAATACTGTATATACTCGAAAATAAGCTGAAGATTTTCAGCCCTTTTTTTTGGGCTGAAAATGCCCCCCTCGGCTTATACTCGAGTCAGTGTACCTGAAAATATTGAGAGGCTGTGGGCGTCCATCGTTTAAAACTCCCCTCTGGGAAGCTCTCTCCCGAGGGGGTTACCTTGCGGGCGCGCTCCCGTGCCATACAATCGGCATCCATAGCCGCCAATTGTACGACTCGGCCCCGCACCCGGCAGCCACATCATTGGATTTGATTGACAGCAGTGGGAGCCAATGGCTACGCTGCTATCATTTTATCCAATGAAGAGTCAATCAAGCATGGGGAGAGCGACGCGGGATCGCACCCTAGGAAATTCGGGGCTCAGGTAAGTAAAACGGGGGCTCAGGGGGGCCGGTGACTGCAAGGTGTTTTTCACCTTAATGCATAGGATGCAATAAGGTGAAAAGACACAAAGGTTTACAACCCCTTTAATGTCTAAACCGCTGGCGACAAAAGTGAGTACACCCCTAAGTGAAAATGTCCAAATTGGGCCAAATTAGCCATTTTCCCTCGCGGGTGTCATGGGACTCCTTAGTGTTACACGTTCTCAGGTGTGAATGGGGAGCAGGTGTGTTAAATTTGGTGTTATCGCTCTCACTCTCGGTCACTGGAAGTTCAACATGGCACCTCATGGCAAAAAACTCTCTGAGGATCTGAAAAAAAAGAATTGTTGCTCTACATAAAGATGGCCTAGGCTATAAGAAGATTGCCAAGACCCTGAAACTGAGCTGCAGCACGGTGGCCAAGACCATACAGCGGTTTATCAGGACAGGTTCCACTCAGAACAGGCCTCGCCATGGTCCACCAAAGAAGTTGAGGTCACGTGCTCAGCGTCATATCCAGAGGTTGTCTTTGGGAAATAGACGTATGAGTGCTGCCAGCATTGCTGCAGAGGTTGAAGGAGTGGGGGGGTCAGCCTGTCAGTACTCAGACCATACGCCGCACACTGCATCAAATTGGTCTGCATGGCTGTCGTCCCAGAAGGAAGCCTCTTCTAAAGATGATACACAAGAAAGCCTGCAAACTGTTTGCTGAAGACAAGCAGACTAAGGACATGGATTACTGGAACCATGTCCTGTGGTCTGATGAGACCAAGATAAACTTATTTGGTTCAGATGGTGTCAGGCGTGTGTGGCGGCAACCAGGTGAGGAGGACAAAGACAAGTGTGTCTTCCCTACAGTCAGGCATGGTGGTGGGAGTGTCATGGTCTGGGGCTTCATGAGTGCTGCCGGCACTGGGGAGCTACAGATCATTGAGGGAACCATGAATGCCAACATGTACTGTGACATACTGAAGCAGAGCATGATCCCCTCCCTTCAGAAACTGGGCCGCAGGGCAGTATTCCAACATAACGACCCCAAACACACCTCCAAGACCACCACTGCCTTGCTAAAGAAGCTGAGGGTAAAGGTGATGGACTGGCCAAGCATGTCTCCAGACCTAAACCCTATTGATCATCTGTGGGGCATCTTCAAACGGAAGATGGAGGAGCGCAAGGTCTCTAACATCCACCAGCTCCGTGATGTTGTCATGGAGGAGAGGAAGAGGACTCCAGTGGCAACCTGTGAAGCTCTGGTGACCTCCATGCCCAAGAGGGTTAAGGCAGTGCTGGAAAATAATGGTGGCCACACAAAATATTGACACTTTGGATCCAATTTGGACATTTTAGGGGTGTACTCACTTTTGTTGCCAATGGTTTAGACATTAATGGCTGTGTGTTGAATTATTTTGAGGGGACAGAAAATTGACACTGTTATACAAGCTGTACACTCACTACTTTACATTGTAGCAAAGTGTCATTTCTTCAGTGTTGTCACATGAAAAGATAGAAGAAAATATTAACAAAAATGTGAGGGGTGTACTTACTTCTGTGAGATACTGTAATTTGTAGACCATCTTTACGTTCTACCTCCTCTCTCCTTGGGAGCACCACAGAGTTCGGAACACTTCTCCATGTATACCAAGTCCACAGCATTTGGCTTCCATCATCGAATACAATCAAGGTGCCCTCATCAGTATACCAATCTCTCCCAATGTTCCTTTCTATAGCTCTGCCCAGCTGGGCACGCTCACAGATGGCACACTCACACACAAGTGTAGTAGTACTCAGTGCCATACAATCCCATATACTTAATTCTATACCCTCTGGATCAACTGTGGGTATAGAATTGGGTATATGGGATTGTATGATATTATTATTATTATTTTTTTTTAACTAGATGGACTTGTCTCTTTTTTTAACCTGACTAACTATGACTATAACTATGACTACTCATTTCAGAGGACTCTAGACAGGCCCAAAAGGCCTTTTGTATCCCGTTTACTGACCGTAAAGCAGTCAGGATAACTATAACTGTTCCTACTGAGTGTTGAAACTCCTCACCTGGGGCTTTAGACTTGTTAAGGGCCTTTGGCACTGGCAGCAGCTGACTGGGGTGACCAGACATCCCCGGTTTCTGGGGACAGTCCCCGGATCGAGGACACTGTCCCCGGACCAAATCTGTCCCCGGTTTTGTCCCTGGATTGGATTTGAACAGGGGCTGGGGCAATTTCAAAGACAGTCAGTGCAGAATTACACTCCCCCCCCCCCCCGCGCTCAGTTTCGGGTGCATGCCCATTCAGCTCCGCTCGCATGTTCTTCTGCCTTGGCTCAAGTCCCGGCCAGCCTCCCGCCTGTATCTCCTTGCCTTCCCTGGCGGAGTGATCTTCCTCCGCTCCCCACCCAGTAGTAGCCGGGGCCCAGGAAAGTAAGACTTGACAAGCTATGAGGCGGGCGGCGACAGCCAGAGAGTCGCTGATTGCCGCCATTACTAGTAAAAATAAATAAATATTTCCCCGGATTTCATTTAAAAAATCTGGTCACCTTAGACTACATCCAAATAGCTCTGGCGTGTTTGGCTCATCTCACATGGCCTTTCCCATCCTGCCATATATATATATGGGCACTCACTCCACCCATAAAATCACTAGGGGGAAGGAGTTCTCTAAAAAGGGACCTAACACCCAGTTACCTCTTTCCCTATACCAGATTATATTTGGAACAGAGCCATCTGGTGGCAAGCTAGCCAATTGCACCTGCTAACAAAACGGCTATGCTTATTTTTGCCGAAAGGACCGCAGTCTCCCAAATGTTCAAAAGTTATTATGTTTTGTGTCTAGTTCAGTTCCCCACATCTCTTAATAGAGTTTCTTTAATGAATAGAACACCGGGATCAATTTTCTACAAAGACTTTTATTTCGGCCCAGAAATAATACCTCTAAGCATGGCACTTATATCTGCTAAAAATCTGATTAGGTATTAAAGAAGTAACGGAAAAATATTTTACTGCCATAAAATGGATTTTCCTTTATGACTTCAGAATCCCGCGGTTTATTCACAAGGACTTGTTTTTTACGGCATTTGTCAAAATCTTAAATAATAGAAATAAATTTGCCTTCATCTAACCTTCAGCTGAGGTTCTCTACTCCGGCTACACGGTAAAATATTTCTCCCCCTCTAAGATTGCAGAGGTTCAGACAGACTCCAGATTTTTTTTTTTGCTGAAGGGAGTAACTGAGACTTTTAAATTTAAGTTTTTTTATCTACCAGGAAATATATAAATATAATTCTAGGAGGAAACGGGAGCAGAGGGAAAAAATAAATACATTTTAGTCTGCATTTGACTGATACAAGGCTGAAATAAAAAAAAAAAAAAAAAAAAGCAAACAAAAAAATACACATATTAGGATTGGTTGGAATGTCGCCCCCTAGGGGCACCTCGAGAGTAGTATAAGCCCTATCACTCGTCGTGATCTCAGTTCGGTGTGGGTTGGCGCCACCCACAGGCCTTGACCATACTGTACTTCTGGGCCCCAGTCACATACATGATGACAGCATTTTCCTCCGGTGGCATGGGTCTGTTCCTACCTTCTTCGACATACGATAACGAAAGCCATTTTAAGAAAGTTGCGTGATGCACACACTTACTCCACCAGCTTGCTCTTGTCTCAAGACATTGCACCATATTGTATTTATTGTGCCCGAAGGCCCAGAGATAAGCTCTCATGTTTTGGATCGCATGGCCTTGCACAACGTGACTTCCAGGCTTGGTCCATAGGGTGTTCTGTACCTCAGGGGCTCCAACATGGAGACCCTGCCACTGGAGGTAGTTACTAGACATGTGCAATTCGTTTAGTTCCAAATATGTTTTTTAACCACTTAAAGACCGCCTCACGCCGATATCGGCAGAATGGCACGGCTGGGCAAAAACACGTACAGGTACGTTGCCCTTTAAGAGCCCAGCCTTGGGTCGCGTGCGTTCCGCCGGCGGCGCACTCGAGACCCGGTCCTGAGCTCCGTGACCTCGGCCGCGGGACCAGTGTCGGGACAAGGTCATCTAGAGCCCAGGGCGAACATGCCAAGCTGTGCCCCCCTCCTCAAGATGTATGAGCATAAATTCCCCCAGTACAAATCTGCCCCCCTGCTGAAATCCTCCCTCAGCACCCAGCACAAATTTTGCTCTCCATCCCCCAAATCTCCCCAACACAAATGCCCCTCCCCAAAAAGAGTAATCCCTTATGGCACAAATCTTCTACCCCTCAAAATTTCCCTTCCGATTACACACCCCCTCCCCTCCAATCCGAATCCCCCATCCTAGCACAAATCCACCCCCCAAATTTACCCCCCTAGCATAAATCCCCCCCCCACAATACAAAAAGTTCCCCTTCTAGCACAATTCCCCCCCCCCTTCACCATATCACCTCTTCTAGCACAGACCCCCCCTAACCCCCACCCCAACACAAATCCTCCTAAATCACCACTCCTAACAATTCTTACCCCCTGCCACCCTCAACATTGCCCCTCCCAACACAAATACCCCCCCTCAGTCTCCCCACAGCGCCCCTCCACCTCACATGAAACCACAGTGCCCAGGGAAGCTGCCCCTCCTGCCCACCCCTTCTCCCGGCCCTGCGCGGGACCCGCGGTCCCGCGTTCGGGTCACAGAGCTGAAGAACAGGGAGAGGTAAGTGTAAACAAACCTTTCCCCACGCTTCCTAGTGAGACTGCCACTGATCATCTGTTCCCTGTCATAGGAAACGGCGATCAGTGACGTCACACGCCAAGCCACGCCCCCTACAGTAAGAAACACACATTAGGTCACAATTAACCCCTTCAGCGCCCCCTACAGGTTAACCCCTTCACTGCCAGTGTCATTTTCACAGTAATCAGTGCATTTTTATAGCACTGATTGCTGTAAAAATGACAATGGTCCAAAAATAGTGTCAAAAGTGTCCGATGTGTCCGCCATAATGTCGCAGTCACGATAAAAATCGCTGATCGCTGCCATTAGTAGTAAAAAAAAAAATATTAATAAAAATGCCATAAAACTATCCCCTATTTTGTAGACGCTATAACTTTTGCGCAAACCAATCAATAAACGCTTATTGCGATATTTTTTTTACCAAAAATATGCAGAAGAATACGTATCGGCCTAAACTGAGAATTTTTTTTTTTTATATATATAATTTTTGTGGATATTTATTATAGCAAAAAGTAAAAAATATTGAATTTTTTTCAAAATTGTCGCTCTATTTTTGTTTATAGCACAAAAAATAAAAACCGCAGAGGTGATCAAATACCAGAAAAAGAAAGCTCTATTTGTGGGAAAAAAAGGACGCCAATTTTGTTTTGGAGCCACGTCGCACGACCGCGCAATTGTCAGTTAAAGCGACGCAGTGCCGAATCGCAAAAAGGGGCCTGGTCCTTTAGCTGCAAAATGGTCCGGGGCTGATGTGTTTAAGGAATTTAGACAAATTTGCTAATTTGGAAATATTCAAATTTCCTAATTTTTAAGAATATTTGGAAATTCGAAAATTCAAAATTTTTAAAATTCTAAAATCCGAAAAATCGAAATTTCTGAAATTCAGAAATTCATAATTCGAAAATCCGAAAATTCGAGATTTCGGAAATTTGGAATTTTAAAAATGCGGAAATTCGAAAAATTTGAAAATCCTCAAATATCCGAAAATTATAAAGAATGAAAATCAGAAAATAAGAACAAAAATCAGAAAATTCAAAAACCCGAAAACTCGAAAATCGGAAATAATAACTGAAAATAATAACTTAACTATTACTAACTAATAAATTATAGGTATTGGAATTTCCTTTCAAATTTGGCTGTTAGTGAACGTAACGAATACAAATTTATTCAAAGTTCCGAATTTTTCGTAACAATGAATGCTGCATCTAAAGAATGGAACGTAACAAATTAATAATAAATAACTATAATAATAATAATAATAATAAAAACTTATTATTATTATTTAGTTTTGTTTAATTTGTTTAGATGCGGCATTCGTTATTTCAGATAATTCGTAACTTCGGATAAATTTGTATTCGATACGTTCACTAACAGCCAAATTTAAAAGGAAATTACAATACCTATAATTTAATAGTTAGTTATTATTAGTTACTGTAGTTATTATTTAGAATTTTGGGATTTTCGTTCTAATTTTCGGATTTTCAAATTTTCGGATTTTCGAATTTTTTAATTTCCGAATTTCCAAAAAAAAAAAAAAGAATGAAACGATAACGAACACATTTTTTGGCAGTGCACATGTCTAGTAGTTTGGCTGTGCTGTCCCTAGTGGTGCTGCCCATACCCTAAATGTAAGGAAATCCTCAGAACAAAGTCCAATCTTGTGGAGGACCTCACAAATGGGTCCAATTTGAAGGAACTGCTGCTGGAAGAACAGATCCCAGTGTACAGCAGGGTATGCGTTTTTTTGCGGGCAATTTATCGGGGCAATGGCTGGTGTTGGCGCTTCAATCATCATGGCATCATAGTTGATATGGTGTCAGCAGGGCCGCCATCAGGGGGGTACAGGCAGTACACCTGTAAGGGGCCCGGAGGTTCCCAGGGGCCCGGGTGGCAACCCCCCTTTTTTTTTGTAAGGGACCCGGAGGTCCCCAGGGCCCCAGATGGCAACCCCCCCTTTTTTTTTAATAAAAAAAAATAAAAATTTAACATTTTTTTATTTTTATTATTTTTTTATTTATTTATTTCTTGTAAGGGGCACAGAGTTCCCCAGGGGCCCGGAGGTCCCCAGGGGCCCGGATGGCAACCCCCACTTTTTTTTTGTAAGGGGCCCAAAAGCCTCGAGGTCCCAAGGGCCCCGGTTGGCAACCCCCCTTTTTTTTTTTTTTTTTTTTTTATTATTTTATTTCTTTTTTTTGTTTTTATTCTTTTTTGTAAGGGGTCCAGAGGTCCCTAGAGGCCCGGATGGCAACCCCCCGACCTCAATAATTTGCGGGGCGGCAGCACCCCCCCCCGCTTCTCAATTTTCAGCGGCAGCACCCCCCCGGTTCTCTGCTCCAGGGGGGCCCATGCCTGAAGCTGTGTGTAAGGGGCCCCAAAATTCTTGATGGCGGCCCTGGGTGTCAGGATGATTGAAGCGCATTATTTCTACTATTAAATTGTAATATAAAATGAAAGAGTTCAACTCACACCATCATGCAATCAGTGGGAGCCCTGAGTGTGTCACTTGCCACGTCGCCTGTCACCAGATGCAGCTTGTCATTTGCCATGTCGCTGATCCCTCACTTTTCTCGTGATCACCCTCACCCCATGAGGAAAAGTTTTGCATGGAGCTCCAGACCGAGGGCCATTGATGGTTATTTTGTATTTCTTCCATTTGCAAATAATCCCTCCAACAGTTGTCTTCTTCTCACCAAGCTTCTTGCTGATGGTCTTGTAGCCCATTCCAGCCTTGTGCAGGTCTACAATCTTGTCCCTGATGTCCTTTGACAGCTCTTTGGTCTTGCCCGTGATGGGGAGGTTTTAATGGAAGAAAGAGATTCTGTGGACAGATGTCTTTTATACATGTAGCGGACCCCCCAAAAATGGGGTCGCTATGCCTTAAATTTAGGGGCAGCCTGAGCAATAGTTTGGCTCAGGTTATCAAATTCCATAGTTTGGACTCTGCTCTGCTGTGGTGTTGCCTGGAGTATAGTTCCCCTTGACCTGTGGGTGGCGCTGTCGCCCAGGTCTCAGGTTGAACCACGGGTGGCATTGTGGTGTGATTGGGTGTCCTCTCTCGGCTACCGTGCGGTGGGCGGGTTTTGCCTGCTGTGCATGCCAGGAGAGGGTGCATAAAGGGCAGACGCCATTATCTGCTGTGGTGTGCCGGGGGGATTCCAAGGAGGACCCCTGGTGGCAAAGTCGCGCCCTTTGGCCCTGCTGGCCGGGAGGGGGGGGGGAACTGGTCAAGGAGACTCGGGCACCTTTAGCCTGAGGCTACAGAGTTTCAGGTAGGCCCAGTACCTTCAACTGGGTCTACAGTCAACCACTGGAGTCCCAGGGAGCCCAGGGGAGGGTGGCCCACTCTGAAAAAGAGGAAACCTGGGGAGGACCTGTCCGATGGATCGGTGAAGGAAGTCACGGTCTCAGTAAGGCCTGGTTGCCTATCAGAGGGAAGGATTCGTGAGTTGCCATATAGCTCCTGTAGTGTGCCCCATTGGCACCTATGGTCTCTAATAATCTACAGGGGGTTTTCAAAGTTCTAATTCAGGAATTAAAGGATTCTGTGGCAGAGGATCTCTTGAACTTATCCGTGAAGGGGACGAAATGAAAGTAACTGTTTGTGCCTCACTCCGGTTGCTAGGACCGTGAGAGGGGACTATCCGGGTGAGCAAAAGCCACTCAGGCTTGAGTGGCAAAGTGTAACGATAGGTGTTGTGTGCCTGAATCTACCTCCCTATCCAACTTTGTTCTCTCTTCAACTTCCCCCTGTTGTTATCAAGCAAAAGGAAAAAATAAACTCTTTGTTGGAGTTGACACTGTCTGGACATTGGCCTTTCTAAAACAGGAAAGATAGACTTTTCCCTACACTCTAGGGACGAGAACCAGTGGAAGGGGGTAACTCGCCGCAGGACCCAAAAATTACAAGAACACCACTCAACCTCTTATACCAGGAGGATACGGGCATGTGGCATGGTGTGCCTTAAACCTGCGAGTGAAGGTAAGCAGGAAAAAAGGGTCCGTGTGCTACATACACATAACAAGTTGTCGTTAGGAACACCTTCTAAGGCCGGGTTTTAGGCCTGGTTCACACTGATCCGACAAACGCTCCGACATTGGGCGCTCATGTCGCATGACGTGTGAAAATCAATGTTTCCCTATGAGACCCGTCTTAACTGGTCCGACACATGTCAGTCCGACTTTGAAAATGCTCCCTGTACTACTTTGGTCCGACTTTGATCCTACTTTAGCCCATTTAATATCACTGAAGTCGGATCAAAGTCGGATCGCCGTCTTGCCTGATCCAACTTTGGCATGCGACTTGTGCACTGATGATCTTTAGGGGGAACTCCACGCCAAATAAAAAAAAAAACAGCATGGGTCCCCCCTCTAAGAGCATACCAGGCCCTTCGGTCTGGTACGTATTTTAAGGGGAACCCCCTACGCCGAAAAAATGGCGTGGGGGTCCCCCCAAAGTCCATACCAGACCCTTATCCGTGCACGCAGACCGGCCGGTCAGGAAAGGGGGTGGGGACGAGCGAGCCCCCCCCTCCTGAACCGTACCAGGCCGTATGCCCTCAACATGGGGGGGTGGATGCTTTGGGGCAGGGGGGCCTTGCGCCCCCTTACCCCAAATCACCTTGTCCCCATGTTGATGAGGACAAGGGCCTCTTCGCGACAACCCTGGCCGTTGGTTGTCGGGGTCTGTGGGCCCCTCACCCTATGTGAATGAGTATGGGGTACTTTGTACCCCTACCCATTCACCTGGAAAAAAATGTGTCAAAAATAAAACACGGTACACAGGTTTTTAAATTCATTTATTAGGCAGCTCCGGGGGTCTCTTCCGACTTCTTCTCCAGCTCTTCTCCGCTCTCTCTTCGGTTCTTCTCCCTCTGTTCAGTGTCTTCTGCCGGGTCTCCTCCGCTATCTTCTGCTCTTTTGCCCACTCTTTTGATCGCTCTTGCCCGGTCTTCTCCGGTGTCTTCTTCCCTCTGCTCTTCTTCTGATGTTGACACTACACTCTCTCCTGCTCTAATGCGCGGTGTGCCACTACTTATATTGGCATGGGGCAGGGATCACTGTGTGATGTCATTCGGAGGCCCCGCCCTTATGATGTCACCGCCCAGGGCATGATGGGTGGTGACATCATAAGGGGCGGGCTTTCGGTGACCCCGCCCCATGCCAATATAAGTAGTGGCACACCGTGCACCGGGCATTACAGCAGGAGAGAGTGTCGTGTCAACATCGGAAGAAGAGCAGAGGAAAGAAGACAACGGTGCTCATCAGTGCCACCTATCAGTGCCCATAAGTGCGGCATATTCGTGCCTCCTCATCAGTGCCACCTAATCAGTGCTGCTTCATCAGTGCCCATAAGTGAAGGAGAAAAATTACTTATTTACAAAATTTACTGTCAGGAACTAAGAAAACTTTTTTTTTTCAAAATTTTTGGTCTTTTCTTTTTAGGAAAAAATAAAAACCCCAGAAGTGATTAAATACCACCAAAATAAATCTCTATTTGTGTGAAGAAAATTCTAACAATTTCACATGGTAATGCCGCGTACACACGTCCGTTTTTAATGTCATTTTAAAAAACTACGTTTTTCTCGACTTGACTTTTCTTGTTTCCTCTCAAGCCTGTCTTGCATACACACGTTCATGAAAAAAAACGCTTGAGCAAAGCGCAGTGACGTACAACACGTACGACAGCACTATAAAGGGGAAGTTCCGTTCGAATGGCGCCACCCTTCATGTTAGTAAAGTTTGGTGAGAGACGATTCACGCTTTTCAGCCTCGTGCTCTTCAGTCCGTTACAGCGTGACGAATGTGCGATCTCCATTACGAAAGCTAGTTTTACCAGAACGAGCGCTCCCGTCTCATACTTGATTCTGAGCATGCGTGTTTTTTTCCCCCCTCGTAAAAGCATACACACTACAGGTTTTTCACGACGTTAAAAAGAACGACATGAAAAACGACGTGAAAAAATAGAGCGGGTTCTCATTTTTTTTAGCCAATTTTTCACGTCGTTAAAAATGCTCTGGAGCCCACACACGATCGTTTTTAATGCCCAATTTAAAAAAATTGCATTTTTAACGACGTGAAAACCGGTCGTGTGTACGCGGCATTACAGTGTAGCATGACCGGGCAATTGTCATTCAAAAGGCCCGTACACACGATCGGATATTCCGACAACAATTGTCCGACGGACGTGTTTTGTCGGATAATCCGACCGTCTGTATGCTCCATCGGACAGTTGTCGGAATTTCCGACAACAAATGTTGGATAGCCATGCTCTCAAATTGTCCGACAACAAATGTCTTCCGTCGGATTACATGATCGTGTGTACACAAATCCGTCGGACTAAAATCCAAAGTACAAACACGCATGCTCCGAACCAATGCTAACCATCAGACAACATTAGCAGAAGTTGCCCAAAGGGTGGCGCTAAAGAGCAGAAAAACACGTAGTTTCGTGAACGTTGGCTGAAAAAGTTCTGGCGTCTGTATGCAGAACAAGATCAGGGCCACGGCCTTCGGACAAAAATTCACGGAGTTGTCCGATGGAAATCCGATCGTGTGTATGAGGCTAAAGTGTGACAGCGCTGAAAGCTGATAAAGGGCCTGGGCAGGAAGGGGGTGTAAGCATGGGCATCCACTGAACTTTTTTCAGGGGGGGGGGGCGGGCATCATTCTTGAGGATGATTCCGCTTCACTCCATGCTCATATAAATATAGCCTAGAGAATGTAAGTCTTTCTATATTGCAATGTATTGCAATACATCTGTTGTGGCCATATTTTTAACTTGATGAAAACAGCCTATACTGTATACTGTAGCCACACCACAGATGTATTGCAATACATTGCAATACAAAAAGATGTACACAGTGGTGTCGTGGCACAGGCACTGCTGTTACCTGTAGTTCTTTAGCGATAGGGCAGGCACTGGCAGTGTATTCAGTCTCTCGTCTCGGCCACTGCACGCCACGCACCTGTGGGAGGAGCTGGCGCTGCGCCGGCCGGATCGGCATAGGCACATTTACACAGGCAGAGGCAGGCTGAGGCAGCAGCCAATCACGGAACAGCCGGGTCAGGGTCACGGTGGTGTTAAGCAGAGGCCCGAGCGGCAGAGCCAATCCGATGCTCTGGCCGGGGGTGAGGAGTGAGGGACAGATAGTCGGAAAAGACTGAGAGCAGCCCCAGCCCCCAGGCCAGCAGCAGTCTGCAGACTTAGAAAAAAAAGTCCACGGCTGCCGCGGAGGTGGCCGCGGCGGCCATTGCAACACAGGGGGCAAGTGTGTCTTCACTCTGACTTCCAGGGGGGGGGGGCAATTGACCTCCCTTGCCCTATGGAGCGGACGCCCATGGGTGTAAGTGCCCGGTATTGAAGTAGCTAAACACTGCAGTAGAGTAAAGCCTCGTACACACGACCGAGTTTCTCATCAAAAAACGACAAGAAACTTGCTGGCAGAGCTTTCTTGCCGAGTAAATCGGCCGTGTGTACGCGGCTATCAGGTTTCTCGTCAAGAGAACCTGCTCTCTATTTTCTCGTCAGGATTCTCCATTTTCTCGTCGAGATTCTAGTCAGCATGTTTCTCGACGAGAAAAGTGTGTGTGTGTGTGTACACTTACCTGTCGCCGTGGAAACCCGCGCATGCTCGAAATGACTTTGAAGCATGCGCGGTAGCTTCCTAGGCATAGGTAGGGTGTAGCAAGATGGCGGTGACGGCATCGAATGTGACGAACGCACGCTCGTCGGAGTCGATGACGTCACTGCGTTCGCTCCATTCAAAGAACCGCGGGTTCTTTGAATGGATTGTGTGTACACTCGGCCGGGACAAGTTTCTTGCCCAAGAATCTCGTCAAGAAAAACGACGGGTTTTTTCCTGACGAGATTCTCGGCCGTGTGTACGAGGCTTTATACTGTATCTGTGTTCTATTTCTGTTTATGTGTCCATGTAACACCCACATCGGAATTTCACTTCAGAGTCTGAGAATTTGGCCGTATCATTAGACCAGAAATAACGGCCTCTAAAGACTTTGAAACTGTTATCTGAAGGCAACAAATAATTTATCGGAAAAAATAAAAGCCAACAACATCGGCACGCGGCGGACGCCTTTGGGAGATCTTGTCTGTTATTTTATAAAAGCGAGTGTCTTCTTTTCAATCTCTACACAGGACCCAGAAAACAAGTGTCGCCTACCAAAAAAAAAAATGTCGTTCCCCCCGCCGAAGTCCTACATCACCGCGCAGCCGAGGAGAGCGCAAACAGTGTCATTCTATTTAGTTACCTCTAAATGAGTTATCCCAGCCTCAGATCCGCGCAGTCGGCGGTTTACTCTCTCCGGCACGAAGGCTTCAAAAGAAGCAAATTGAGATTTTATAGAAGCGACGCCAAAACCTAAATTCGCATTAGTGAAATGTTCTTTAACGCGCTCCCGTTGGGCGGCCCATAAATATTTAGTAAACGTCTCGCCTTTTGGGCGGGGGGGGGGGGGGTGGGGGCTGAAGCTCAGAGGAGGCTTGCGTCCCTGTGAGCCGTGCGGCTTTTGCGTGATATTACCGCCGGTGAAATGCATTCTGAGTTAGGCGCGGGGTATGACTATTGATTTTTACGTTTGGCAATGAAAGTCAAAATGCGACTTAATGATTTACTTTTTACGTTCGCTGGGTGGTTAAAATGTTTGTTTGTTTTTTTTCATTATTTTCTTGTTATGATAAAATATAGAACGGCATTAAAGTTTTATGGCGAGATTACAACGGTGACGCTTTTTTTTGTTAAAGTTCAAGGAAACTTTCAGATAAAATCAGCCAAATATACACGATATTGCCAAAAGTATTGGGACACCTGCCTTTACACACACATGAACTTTAATGATATCCCAGTCTTAGTCCGGAGGGTTCAATATTGAGTTGGCCCCGCCCTTTGCAGCTATAACAGCTTCAACTCTTCTGGGAAGGCTGTCCACAAGGTTTAGGAGTGTGTCTATGGGAATGTTTGACCATTCTTCCAGAAGCGCATTTGTGAGGTCAGGCACTGATGTTGGATGAGAAGCCTGGCTCGCAGTCTCCGCTCTAATTCATCCCAAAGATGTTCTATCGGGTTGAGGTCAGGACTCTGTACAGGCCAGTCAAGTTCCTCCACCCCAAATTTGCTTATCCATGTCTTTATGGACCTTGCTTTGTGCACTGGTGTGCAGTCATCTTGGAACAGGAAGGGGCCGTCCCCAAACTGTTCCCACAAAGTTGGGAGCATAAAATTGTCCAAAATGTCTTGGTATGCTGACGCTTTAAGAGTTCCCTTCACTGGAACTAAGGGGCCAAGCCCAACCCCTGAAAAATAACCCCCCACCATAATTCCCCCTCCACCAAATGATTTGGACCAGTGCACAAAGCAAGGTCCATAAAGACATGGATGAGTGAGTTTGGGGTGGAGGAACTTGACTGGCCTGCACAGAGTCCTGACCTCAACCCGATAGAACACCTTTGGAATGAATTAGAGCGGAGACTGCGAGCATCAGTGTTGCCTCATCAGTGCTGTCCCATCAGTGCTGCCCAATCAGTGCTGCCTCATCAGTGCCTATCAGTTCCCATCATTGCCACATATCAGTGCCTTCTCATCAGTGCCGCATATCAGTGCCCATCAGTGCTGCATATCAGTGTCTCCTCATCAGTGCCCATCAGTGACGCCTATCAGTGCCGCATATCAGTGCCTCATCATCAGTGCTGCCTATCAATATCCATCAGTGCCGCATATCAGTGACTCCTCATCAGTGCTGCCTCATTACTGCTGCCTCATTAGTGCTGCCTCATCAGTGCCCATCAGTGCTGCCTATCAGTGCCTCATATCAGGTCCTCATCATCAGTGCTGCCTATCAGTGCTGCCTATCAGTGACTCATCAGTGCTGCCTATCAATACCCATCAGTGCCGCATATCAGTGCCTCCTCATTAGTGCAGACAATCAGTGTCCGTCAGTGGAGTCTATCATCAGCGCACATCAGTGAAGGAGAAAAAATACTTACCGTATTTTTCGGACCATAAGACGCACTTTTTCCCCCCAAAAATATGGGGGAAAATGTCTCTGCGTCTTATGGTCCGAATGTACATCAGGCAATGCCCCCCGCCACTGCCGGCACCGCCCCCCGCCGCCGCTGGTAACTCCCCCGCCACTGCAAGAAAGTGCCCCCCCGTACGAAAAAAGGCCCCCCACGAGTTCCGACGGCCGCACAAATAGAGTCTCCCGTAAAGCGGCATAATGTGAATTTCCTGCTGGGCTCGGCTATACTCGGGCGGGAGGGGGCGGTCCCCGCTCAGCTGGGCTCGGCTATACTCGAGAAGAGGGGCGGACCCCGCTCAGCTGGGCTCGTCTATACTCGGGCGGGAGGGGGCGGTCCTCGCAAAGCTGGGCTCGGCTATACTCGGGCGGGGAGGGGGCAGTCTCCACTCAGCTGGGCTCGGCTATACTCGGGAAGAGGGGCGGTCCCCGCTCAGCTGGGCTCGGCTATACTCGGGTGGGAGGGGGCGGTCCCCGCTCAGTTCACTTCGGCTGTGCTCGGGTGGAAGGGGGCGGCCCCCACTCAGCTCACTTCGGCTGTTCTCGGCTATGCTCGGGCGGTCGGTATTGACGTCGGCTTGGCTCAGCAGAGGAACGGTCACAGTGATGTAACATGTAAGCAATAATGACCGGAAAATGTATTAGAAGAAGGATACTGACCATGTCGGCAGCCCCTGTCCTTGTCCATGTCCACAGCCCCTGCCCCTGTCCGCAGCCCCTGTCCATGTCCATGTCCATGTCCGCAGCCCCTGTCCATGTCCATGTCCATGTCCGCAGCCCCTGTCCATGTCCGCAGCCCCTGTCCATGTCCATATCCGCAGCCCCTGTCCATGTCCATATCCGCAGCCCCTGTCCATGTCCATATCCGCAGCCCCTGTCCATGTCCATGTCCGCAGCCCCTGTCCATGTCCATATCCGCAGCCCCTGTCCATATCCGCAGCCCCTGTCCATGTCCATGTCCGCAGCCCCTGTCCATGTCCATATCCGCAGCCCCTGTCCATGTCCGCAGCCCCTGTCCATGTCCATATCCGCAGCCCCTGTCCATATCCGCAGCCCCTGTCCATGTCCGCAGCCCCTGTCCATGTCCGCAGCCCCTGTCCGCAGCCCCTGTCCATGTCCGCAGCCCCTGTCCGCAGCCCCTGTCCATGTCCGCAGCCCCTGTCCATGTCCATATTTTAGTACACCATTTGGTTCAGAATGTTTATTTTTTTCTTGTTTTCCTCCTCTAAAACCTAGGTGCGTCTTATGGTCAGGTGCGTCTTATAGAGCGAAAAATACGGTACTTGCAAAATTTTATAACAGAAATTAAAAAGAACATTTTTTTTCTAACTTTTCTGCCTTTTTTCGTTTGTTTAGCAAAAAAAACCCCAAAAAACAGTGGTAATTAAATACCACTAAAGGCAAGCTCTATTTGTGTGAAAAAAATTATAAAAATGTCATATGGGTACAGTGGAGCATGACCGCGGAATTGTCATTCAAAATGCGACGGCACTAAAAGCTGAAAAATGGCCTGGGCAGGAAGGGGGTGAAAGTTCTCGGTATTGAAGGGGTTAAAAGCAAAATTTTGGGTTCAGAGACAGCAGCCTGGGATTTGTTATTTAGCAGCTGTAGCATTGCTGCCTCTAAATGTGCATTTTTGTAAAAAAAAACTGAAAACCATTTATAATTTTCCTTTCCTCTTCACAATTATGTGTCACTTTGTGTTGGACTATCACATAAAATCCCAATAAAATACGTTTTTTTGGTTGTAACATGACAAAATGTGGAAAATTTCAAGGGGTATGAATACTTTTTTAAGACACTGTACATCCTCAGCAGGAGGGTCACTGTTCTAGCGGAGGAGGAGGAGCGGGGGCAGGGACTTGAGCTTTTGGTGCCAACATCCAGCTAATTGCAAACCTCCCTAATGCCGCGTACACACGATCGGAATTTCCGACAACAAATGTTCGATGTGAGCTTTTGGTCAGATATTCCGACCGTGTGCCGGCTCCATCGGACATTTGCTGTCGGAATTTCCGACAACAAATGATTGAGAGCTGGTTCTCAATTTTTCCGACAACAAAAGTTCTTGTCGGAAATTCCGACCGTGAGTATCCAATTCCTACGCACAAAATTCCTACGCATGCTCGGAATCAATTTGACGCATGCTCGGAATCATTGAACTTCATTTTTCTCGGCTCGTTATAGTGTTGTACGCAGGGCTTTTTTTCTCAGACAATAGGTGCAGGAACTCACCCTGAGTCACCCCTCTTTCTTGCCCCTACCCACCTCCGAGCACCGTCCCTTGATTCCATCCTATACCCACCTCCCTGTACCACCCCTTTTAGACAATACAGAACCAAGTATCATTTTGTTGTGCTAAGAAATTTGTATGGAATTTGGTAATGATATCTAGAAAATCAGTAAAATAGATCCCCTGCAGCCAGCAACAATAGATCCCTCTAACAACAATGGACCAGCGACAACAAAATTCCCTCCCCCAGCAACAATAGACTCCAGACAGCATCAATAGATCTCCGCACAGCCAGCATTAATAGACTCTCTGGCAGCCATCAACAATAGACCCCCCTCCTCCAACAGTAGATCTCTTGCAGCAAAAACTGATCCCCCCAGCAACATAAGACCCACCCCCAACAACAATAGGTCCCCCACCAGCAACAATAGACCTCCTCAGCAACAATAGACCCCTCTGCAAAAATAGATCCCCTCCAGTTAGAATAGGTCCCTCAGCAGTGAGCATAAATTCCCTGCAGCACACCCCAGCAACCCTTGCCATTACATACAGTCAGTCCAGGAGGTGCCGAAACTGCGTTCCCACGCGGTCCCGCTGAAAAAAAGCCCTGGTTGTACGTCACCGCGTTCTTGGCGATCGGAATTTCCGACAACATTTGTGTGACCGTGTGTGTGTGCAAGACAAGTTTGAGCAAAAATCCAATGGAAAAAAAAATCCACGGGTTTGTTATCGGAATGTCCGATCGCCTGTACGCGGCATTACAAGGTTTTGCTACTCGATTTGGAGCTGTCACTTGCAGTACCTCTTTGTTGCCACTAGATATCCCCATTCTCCTAATTTAATGACTGGCGAGCATCTTTATACCCACTTCCTCTAAACCCCGGCTGTCGTGGGCCCGCCCCCTGGGGGTTGCATCATCACAGCCTGGCTCAGAGTGCTACTGCACACTACTTGTCTTTTAGAAGCAGTGAGGTCCTCAGTGAAGGGAGGTGACATGTAGTTTCTTAAATCAGACTTTTACTTTCAATTTTAAAAGTAAGCTATTGAGATAAAATACCATTTCATGAGAGACAGAGGCTTCCAACTGTCAAATGTTGATTTTCATATTTACCTTTGAGATTTAAACATTTTGATGAAAATGATGATAAACCAATGAACTAAAAAAAAACAACTAAATGTGAAAAAAGGGCGGACTCGATCAAATCAAGAACACCTCATCCCGTTTGGTAAGAACAAAGAAAAATGGACAGGGAGTACATAAGTACCCAGAGACTTTTGAAGCCGTGTTTAATAGAGATACAACAAGTATTAAAATGATTTGATTTGTATTTGCTTGGATTGTGCTCCTATCTAAACCAAACTAACTCGCCATTCGACCATTCCGCTTGTTTACTGTATTTCTCCATTGTATTTTCTCAGTGTGATCTGCCTTAACGTCAATTAAACTCCTGAAGAAGCTCATCGAAGCGAAACTAGTCGAGTGACTTTATGGCAGTTTTTCATACATATGGCTTTCCAGCCATATATGTGTAGCGCCCTCACCCCATCTCTTTCGTCCAGGGGTATCACACACGACAGGGTGAGATTTGCTATGGCCCATGTCCTCCCCATAACTGTGGGTGAGGTGAAGGCCAGCACCAGATATTTCCTCGGGCCTGTGTGCTTCTGTAAAGGATTAAGTCCTGTTGTGCCAACACTTCCCTTTGCTCCCATTAACCAGAGTTCCACACACCGATCACAGTCCAACTCTTGTTTTATTGCATTTCTCACAATAAACAGTGCTTCAGTAGCCAACTGGTTGCGACCTGTTAACATATTGATACAGGGGTTGAGCAGGCCGAGGCACTATCCTAATTCTCAGCTAAACCACTGCGATCTCGCCAGCGGTTACTACAGCCATATCTTGAAAGGACTTAGAACTTAAGAGTCTCTACCAGCGACTCAAGAGAACATAGATAGGAGTACCTTCGCTGCGTTGCGGCCCCTGTCAGGTGAAGATGTCCCTCCAAGGGAGTTACCAGAGGCCCATCCGTCACTGGGTTGATGCTGCTCCAGACTCTTCGAATGGGTAACCTCCCCAGCCTCCTCACCTCAGACATGGGCCCCATCCACTTCAGGGACCCTCGGACTTCTCCACCCTCGCGGGACCCAGTCGAAGTCACTGGGCCCCAGGCCTCCTGGTTTAGTACCTCACCCCAGGCTGAAGGTGCCTGGGATGGACTCCAACTCCATTCCGGTCAGGCCTAGGGCACCTGAGCCGGAATCCGGAACCGCCCGCAGCCAGGCCTAAGGTGCCTGGGCGCGTGATGAAGGACCTCCAGAAGAGCAAGACCTCGTGATCAGGGCGTCTCCCCCTTTTATCCCCTCCAATGACGCCACGGCAGGTTCCCCGCCCTCGCCGTACCATCTCCAAGAAGGGACAAAAAGGACAGCACTATCGCAGTGAATCTACCTTGAGCCTGCGGGCACTCGCCACCCACCGGCCAAGGAGATTATTACACCGCCCAATCCTCCACGAATACAAATAGTCATTACTCCCATCCTTACACACCTGAACTTCCACCCAGGTGTACCTCTCCTAAATTTAAAGACCCCGCTACATATGTGTAGCAGGGTGTCATATTTAGGGGGAGCATCTGAGTGGTAACTAGGCTCAGATGCACTAATTGTTAGGTTTTGTGGACCATTTCTACCCTTGGGAGACAGTACTGGTGCGCAGTTCCCTGGGGCCTATAGGTGGCGCTGTTGCCATGGGCCCGGTTTGAACCGCAGTACAAGGTTGTGCCTCTTTTTGTCCCCTCTCGGCAGCAGTACGGTGGGGCGGGGAACCTGCTGTGCCTGTCGGGAGAGGATATAAAAGGGGGCGGCCATCTTCCAGAGGTGTGGTCGGTTACGCGCTCAGGCACTTTAAGCATGGGTGCGTGAGGGTTGTCTTCGGGTACCCTAGCCCCGGAGACGGAGCTGCTGTTCCATCGCAGACACCTTCAGTCTGGGGTGAGGTACTTTGGCGAGGGCCTGGAACTCAGCAACCTTCGGCTGGGGGCCGCTAAGGATCGAGGCTCCCAGGGATCTGCCTTGCGAGGGGACCCGTATCCAGGACGAGGAGGCCAGGGAGATAACCCTTTCTGAAGACCAAGCGCAGAGTCGTGGTGACAGAGGGGGCCTCTGGTAACTCTCCGGGGGGATGTTCTTATCCTAAAAAGGGGCCAAGTTACTCAAGGAAGGAAGTGCGGGTTCTTTATGTCATAGTGGCAGTGACTCTACGCACACCAGGTCAGTGGCAGTGACTTGTAACTATTCACCCGGTCAGTGGCAGTGACCAACCCCATGGTCCGTGGCAGGGACCGTGCGCCAAGCCTGTTCGTGCAAACCAGAACAGGAGAAACCTTGAATTAAGTTTGTGCCTGGACCTCCTCCCACCTTATCTGACCCGTGTTTGTCTCAACCTGTCTGCTCTCAAAGAGACTGTTTATTGCCCTTAAGAATAAATAATAAGTTGGACCTTTCAGTTGGTGTGGACAGTTGCTTACTGGGGAGAACTAAGGACTTGTTTCTGGCTACCCCAGAGACGAGATCAGCTCTGGAGGTTTGGTACACTGGCTGCAGGCAGGCCCGAGAAACTAACACCGCTCAACCTCCCCATCCAGGAGGGTACGGGCTTGTGGTGCCGTGTGCCTCATTCTTTCCTGCGAAGGAGCCAAGCAGAAGAAAAGCAGGTAAAGGCTGGGGTGGGTGCGCTACAACCGTATGTAGTATGGATGGTCTTTTTATCTTAATGCTTGTTCGTTTTTTACTGTTTTCAATAAACATTTAAATAATTGTAATACTTGTCGTATCTCTATTGAACACTGCTTCAAAAGTCCCAGGGTACTTATGTACTCCCTGTCCATCTTTCTTTGTTCTAAAAAAAAAAAAAACTCATGTGGCTTTGTGAATGAATGTCATTGTTATTAGCAGGGCTTTTTTTTCAGCGGGAACGCGGGGGGAACGCAGTTCCGGCACCTCCTGGACTGACTGTATGTAATGGCAAGGGTTGCTGGGGTGTGCTGCAGGGTATTGATGCTCACTGCTGGGGGACCTATTCTAACTGGAGGGGGTCGATCGTTGCTGAGGAGGTCTATTGTTGCTGGTGGGGGACCTATCGTTGTTGGGGTGGGTCTTATGTTGCTGGGGGGGATCAGTTTTTGCTGCAAGAGGTTTACTGTTGGAGGAGGGGGGTCTATTGTTGATGGCTGCCAGAGAGTCTATTAATGCTGGCTGTGCGGAGATCTGTTGATGCTGCCGGGAGTCTATTGTTGCTGGGGGAGGGAATTTTGTTGTTGCTGGTCCATTGTTAGAGGGATCTATTGTTGCTGGCTGCAGGGGATCTATTTTACTGATTTTCTAGATATCATTACCAAATTCCATACGAATTTCTTAGCACCACAAAATGATACTTGGTTCTGTATAGTCTAAAAGGGGTGGTACTGGGAGGTGGGTATAGGATGGAACAAAGGGACGGTGCTCGGAGGTGGGTAGGGGCAAGAAAGACAGGTGAGTTCCTGCACCTATTGTCTGAGAAAAAAAGCCCTGGTTATTAGTATATCCTTCTGCGGCTGTGAGTACCTGCTGGGTCTTGTAGTTCCCCCCACTCTTTCCTTTTTGGATAATGTGGCTTGCAGCTGGCTCCTGGCAGCACAGAAGTCTGTCCTATCAACTTTAGTATTTCCTATGGGAGAAGCAGCAAAGTTATGCCATGACTGAGCCGCTTCCTATCCACAACATCAGATTGCAGCACATCAAGGCAAATAATGGATTTTTCATCCACCCCGGACCTCTACTGTAGCCTCATTTAATCAATCAGTGTGAAGGCTGAACTCCGACCTCCATGCTCCCGAGGGGGCGCCTCCCACCGAATGAGTCTTGTGACTTCCACGCTTGGGTTTAATATTGGTCACAGCATAGATAGGATTTGTCTAGAGCTATAAATGAAGCCTTGTGTGTGACCTCTGTGTTTAACATGGATGAGATTATTCGGCCAAATTTAATGTGTTTCTAAATTTGAAAAGAAAAAGCCTTTTTTTCTACAACTAAAAGTAGCCAAAACGGGCCAAAGTGGGGTACCTTATGCCCATTACAGAAGAAAAGTGGCGGAGTGGGGCACCTTGTGCCCATCACAGAATAAGATTGCTAGGGTGAGGTATAGGGTGACCACATGTCCCGGATTGCCCGGTACAGTCCCGCATTTTGCAGGTCTGTCCCGGGCACATTCATTCCAGGACAATACAGTGTCCCGGAATGAAACTGACACAGCCACCCCCCAAGCCAATCTGATGCTCCCAAAAAAGGCCGCCACATCACCGCTTTACTCACTGACAGTACTTGTCCTGGCCGGGAATGCCTGGAGGAGCACAATCCCCGCCCCCTGCTTGTGATTGGTGAAATCATAAATCCCGCCTCTTGTGTCCAATCACTGTGCTGTGATTCGTTACAGCACAAGCTGATTTTTGGGAAGGGAGGGTGTCCCTGAATGGTAGTTTGGAAATGTGGCCACCCTAGTGGGGTATCTAGCGCCCCATCACAGAAGAAGGGTGCAAGGATGGGGTATCTTGTGCCCATCACAGAAGAGTGAGTACCTATGATTGTACACAGCAGGAGCCTGTCAGCAAGTTCCAGTCAATGATTCATGGCCAGGACCTGCTGATCAGCTGTGTACATTCACAGCTGAGAGCTCTGTGTTGACATTTAACACAGAGCTCTGTATACGGGGAGCGATCTGTCAGTTTCTCACCCCCGCAAAGCAGGGATGAGAAACTGAGAGATCAATAGTAAAAAGCAATACACTTTACACACGTTACACATAGCTAGACACACATTTAACCCTTTGATTGCCCCTGATGTTAACCCCTTCCCAGCCAGTGTCATTAGTACAGTGACAGTGTATAGTAATAGCATTGATCACTGTACTAATGACAATGGTGATGTAAGTGGCAATTAGTTAGTCCCCCCCGTATCACTTGGTTTTAGTATGCCTGCCGCTCTCATTAGTCATTGATCGCCGCCATTTGTAGTATAAAAAAATTAAAATTACGGTATATATACCATAGTTTGTAGGTGCTAGCACTTTCATGCAAACCAATCAATATACACGTATTCTTTTTTAATCAAAAATATGTACCAGAATATAAATTTGCCATAATTTATGAAGAAATTGGATTTTTTCATTTTATTTTTTATTGTATGTTATATGTCAGAGCTCTGAGGAAAGGAGTATGCCTCCCGAAACGCTTCAGCTGTCCTACTGCAAAGACTTGATTTTCCCCATGCTGGAATGTGAAATATAGGCTTTGAGTCTTCTCATGTTTTTGGAGTTTTTTTTTAATAATAAACAAAATGGTGTTAAAGGTAATGCACTGGGCGTTTGCGCCCTCCTTCTTTTCATTGCAGCAGAAAAAAAAAAGAACCCCAGTGGTGATCAATTACCACCAAAAGAAAGCTCTAATTGTGTGAAAAAATTATATACATTTTTAGGGCTGTGGAAATTAATTATTAATTCCTCGATTAATCCATACATTTTTTTGATCGATCAAAATTCTTTTGATAGGTACTCACCTCTCCGCCGGCTTCCGGGAGTTCTGTCAGAGATCCGGTGACGCCACAGACACCGGCGGGGCTTGCCGTGTCCATCTGAAGGGCTCCTTTGCTGTGCCTTCATATCTGCATGCCGGCGGGACCTCACTATCTGCCACATGCAAGGGCTGTTACACTTCCCTCTATCACTTCCCTCTTTCAACCTGGGATTCTACAGCCATCCACTGGGAGTTGTGATAGTTCCCTTCACGGGACATCTACATGCCGACGGACTGATGTTAACCCCTCCTCATCTGGATTCAGCAGTGGTATCGTTGTACACATATTTATACCAGTATCATACTTAGCTACAAGTTTTTATGACTGCTTTTGCTACCGTTTGGTATTACTCGCACCATTTTTACAGTTTATGTAGCTACATCGATTTTATCTCCAGTGCAATATTTATTTTTTTACCTACTTGAAAACTATAAAAGTTTTAATGCTATTCCCATCGAGCGCTGCCTTTGTGTGTTTTTTGTATCCTGCTATCCATTTTTCCAGTGGTTGGTAGATGCACTGGGAATTGGCCTGCAAGGAGATCAGCTAAAAGTAGTTGGATCTGTATGTGCGTTTATAATTAATCAAAATTAGTCGATTAATCAATGAAATTTTTTTTTTTATTAACCGAACACAAACATTTTAATCAGTAACAGCCCTATAAATTTTGTTTGGGTACAGCGTTCTATGAACGCACTATATATATATATGTAGCGGGGTGTCACTTTAAGGAGCTCAAAAGACTACTATACCCAGTGTGCAGCGGGACACCCACAGTGCATTGACCGGCGCAAGGTCTGCTGGAGAAGGCCTATTTAAGGAGGAGCGGCGCAACACGTGGGTCTCTTTGGACGCCGCCCACCTAGCAAGTGGAACCCACGCTGAGTCTGCCGCTGGCCTGGGCCTGAGAGTTTGGGCCTTGAAATCCAAAGAGCCCTCCGACTTTCACGGGAGAACCCAGGAGTCAACTCGTCCATCGTCCTTCCAAAGACGGTCGGGAGCCCCAGCTACGGAAGTCGGTTGTACGGACTGGTCCGGTCGGGTGAGAGAGCACTTGCTCAGAGATTAAGTGACTAATCTTAGGCCCAGTGTCCCTTGTTCAGGGACCACCGGAGTGTTATATTGCACGCCAGAGGGACAGTGTGCTGTGCAGCGTTAGTTGAACCCTTTAATATATGCCCAGTAGCTAACTGTTTTGATACCTGTGGATTACAAATAACCTACAAAGTGCACCACCATTGCTAGCGAAGATCCTTCCCAACGGAAGCACCGTATTCACAATAGTCAGGCCTGACTGTAGAACTGTTAGAAATTGTTTGGGCGCCATCTTGCCCACGAGGGGGAAGCTCGCGAGCATAGTTGATTGACATTTAGCGTGTGTAATACTATTTGAACTTAGTGTTTGTTATATGCTTAATGGTTAACAGTGCAGGGCTCTGCATAGGCATATGTACTATTGTTTAACTTGATGCTTTACACTCAGTAAAAGTACTTGTGGTTAAGCCAATACGCTGTGTGGTTATATGTTTGTAGCGGCCTCACCCCTCTCCCTTGCTTTATCGGTTATATGGCGGTTGTCTAGGGGTACCTGGGGGAGAGAGATGACACACACCACGGCCCGTGTCCTCCCGTAACTAGGAGGTGAAGGCCAGAGATTGGGCTTTTGTGTAGGTGTCCTAGAGCCAAGTCCAGTCCTTCGTCCCTGGCTCCTTTGCTTAGTAACCCAAATTCCACACAGTGAATAGGTACAACTCAGTTTTATTCTTCTTGCCAAGCAATAAAACAATCTTTCTCCTTTTGAATAATGGGGGAATAGATCGAGGCACAATCCTTTCCCTTCTTGCTGCTGCCCATTGTGCTGTCACCAGTGGTGAATAGTCACTGCCACTGACTAGGTAATTTAGAACGTGAAATTTACCTTCTCTCACTTTGCCCCTGTCAGGGGAAGAAATCCGTCCAAGGGAGAAGTGGAGGCCTCTCCGTCACCAGAGATGCTGCGCCGGACTCTTCGGAGAAGTTACTGCACACCAGTCCTCACGAACTCAGACACGGGCACCCAAGGCGTTAGGGCCCCCTCGGATTCCTCACCCTCGCGGAACTCAGTCGAAGGTACTGAGCCCCAGGCATCCGCCATAGTACCTCACCCCAGGCTAAAGGTGCCTGGGATGGACTCCATCTCTGCTCCAGCTAGGCCAAGGGCGCCTAGGCCTCGAACACCGGAATGCCGCCATCCAAGCTAAAGGTGCCTGGGTGCGGCCGCGTCCTCCGACTCTCTTCCCAAATCAGGGCCTCCGCCCCTTTTATGACCTCTCCCTTTGCATCACAGCGGGTTCCCCGCCCCGCTGTACCAGCTCCAGGGGAGGACAAAAAGGCACGGTTCGCGGTGTATGTTCAGCTCGGGCCCAAGGCAACAGCGCCACCCAGGGACCCCAAGGAACCTCACACCACCAGAGTCCTTACAAACTCAAATACCCGCTACATGTTATTGCGGTATTGTGATCCTCATAGCTAACGGGTTTCACAATCCCATATTTGCTGCTATCTGTGCCAAGGGAGGTTAGAGCCAGTTACTGGGGGTTGACAGCAGTGTGTTACAGGCCCAAAATCTATATCAGCAGCCCTCTTAGCTGGGGTTATTACTACATATATATTACTGCTGGAATAACATATGCATATATTTGATGCCAATATATATATACAGTATGTATATATAGTGTGAGGGGGTTAGCTCGGCAGCGGGTGTGTGTGACCCCCGGGATGGGCTCCCCACACAAAAACAGGCCCAACAAACGGAGGTTGTGGTTTTCAAAATCAAAAAAAGGTGCGGTTTATTTTCTATTTACAGTGACAAAACACAGCAAAGCCAAAAGAAACAAACAAAATAAATCCTGGTCAACTTGACCTCTGACTAAACATACAGGTTTCCTAACTAACAACTGGGATCAGCCTAGTGCTGTCCTAGTCCCTAAGTCCCTGGTTTTAAATGTCCAAGCAAATAGCCACACAGGCTTTGTCTCACCACACAGGGGTTCACTCTCCCTAGACAGTCCACACAGGTCTGGTTCCAGGCATGAGCTAACATCTAATGAAGCTGGGAGTTCTTATAGAGGCCTAAATGAGCTGACAAGGTTCAGCTGGTCTCCTCATCTTTGTCTGCACGACGCCCCACACTCTCCCTAGAGGTATGAGTCATCCATGAGCCCACTAGCCTTATACAACTCTCCACCTAGTTGTATAAGTCGGCGTAAAGCCTGAATCTGGGCGAAATATATCTACCCCCCTGGATGCAACCAGGTGACTTTACCTTCCTGCTGTCACATACCCCCCCTCTTGTTTTAACCTCGGGGTTGGAACACCAGCAATCAGGCATTCATGTACTCGAGACAAAGCATCCACATTCCCCATTTGAACGCCAGGGCGATGCTTTACTGTGAAGTTGAATTCCTGGAGGGCCAGGAACCACCTATTCACTCTTCTATTTGTTTCCTTGTTTTGAGCCATCCACTTTAACGGAGCGTGATCCGTAACCATGTCAAAGTGCCTACCTAGCAGGTAGTACCGAAGGGAATCTAGAGCCCACTTCACCGCTAAACACTCCTTTTCAACGGTGGCGTAATTTACCTCATGGGACTTCAACTTCCTGCTGAGGTAAATGACTGGGTGCTCTTCCCCGTTCCAGACCTGGGACAATACTGCTCCTAACCCCACATCTGACGCATCACTTTGTACGACAAAGTCTTTAGAGAAGTCGGGTGAGTACAACACTGGCTGGCTACATAAGGCTTGTTTCAAGAATTGGAATGCTGCCTCAGCCTCGGGGGTCCATTTAATCATGACCGACCCTTTCCCCTTCGTTAGGTTGGTTAGGGGCACAGCCTTAGAAGCAAAGTGGGGAATGAATCGCCGATAATACCCAGCGATTCCCAGAAAGGCTCGTACCTGCTTCTTGCTGTTGGGACGTGGCCAACTCTGGATGGCCTCGACTTTGTTGAGTTGGGGTTTTATTACTCCCCTCCCAATGGTGTACCCAAGATATTT
The DNA here is from genome assembly GCA_029206835.1 of Rana muscosa. NCBI lineage: Eukaryota > Metazoa > Chordata > Amphibia > Anura > Ranidae > Rana > Rana muscosa. Next base: position 24,028,771 of record CM055120.1, on the reverse strand, counting down.
GGCCTCCTCCTGCCCAATGGTACACTTCTTGGGGTTAGCCGTAAACCCCGCTTCCCGAACAGAGTCCAGGACTGCTTGCACTTTTGGCAGATGTGAGGCCCAATCTGTGCTATGGACAATTACGTCATCCAGGTAAGCCGCAGCATACTTCCGATGGGGCCTCAGCATCTGGTCCATTTTCCGCTGGAATGTGGCCGGCGCATTCTGTAACCCGAACGGCATTCTTTTATATTGGAACGCCCCGTCTGGGGTTACAAATGCGGTTTTCTCTTTGGCCAATTTGGCCAGGGGGATTTGCCAATACCCTTTTGTGAGGTCAAGAGTCGTCATGTATCGGGCTGTTCCCAGCCGGTCGATCAACTCATCTATACGTGGCATGGGGTAGGTGTCAAATTTTGTAACTTTGTTCAACTGACGAAAATCGTTACAAAATCGCCAGCTCCCATCCGGTTTAGGCACCAACACAATGGGACTAGACCAATCACTTTGGGACTCCTCTATCACCCCTAAGTTCAGCATTTTCTGTACTTCCTCCCGTATTGCCTCCCGTCGGGCCTCTGGGATCCGATAGGGTTTTAACTTCACCCTTTCGCCGGGCGGGGTAATGATGTCATGCTCTACCCCAAATGTTTGTCCCGGCAGCTCAGAGAATACCTCCTTGTTGCGAAGCACAAACTCCTTAACCTCCTGTTGTTGGGGTTGTGACAAGGTGGCTGCTATTCCAACCTCAGGAATCACGCAACCAGTTTGAGCTGGTGACCAAGTGTCTGCGACTAGGGACTCTCTATCCCTCCAGGCTTTCAACAGATTAACGTGATAGATCTGTTCGGGCTTTCGCCTTCCTGGTTGTCTGACCTTGTAATTCACTTCGCTCACTTTTTCCATTATCTCGTAGGGGCCTTGCCATTTGGCAAGGAATTTACTTTCAACCGTAGGGACAAGTACCAGTATCCTATCCCCCGGGGAAAAGGTACGGGTCTTGGCTCCACGGTTGTACACTCTCTGCTGTGCTAACTGCGCTTGGGCCAAATGTTCCTTCACGATGGGCATTACCTGTGCAATTCGGTCTTGCATCAGGGCGACATGCTCAATCACACTCCTGTGGGGAGAACTCTCACTTTCCCAAGTTTCCTTGGCAATATCCAACAGCCCTCTTGGGTGTCTCCCATACAGTAACTCAAAGGGGGAGAATCCCGTAGAGGATTGGGGCACCTCCCTAATAGCAAACATCAGATAAGGAAGTAGACAGTCCCAATCCTTTCCATCTCTATCCACCACTTTCTTCAACATTTGTTTTAGGGTTTTGTTGAATCTTTCAACCAGCCCATCGGTTTGGGGGTGATACACAGATGTACGTAATTGCGTCACTTTGAACAATTTACACAGCTCTTTCATAACCCGGGACATAAAGGGTGTACCTTGGTCCGTAAGCAGTTCTTTACAAATACCCACCCGGCTAAACACAAGAGATAGCTCTTTGGCTATGGTTTTGGCCGAGGTATTTCGGAGAGGGATCGCTTCTGGATAACGGGTGGCATAGTCCATTATAACTAATATGAACTGGTGCCCCCTAGCGGACTTGATTATAGGACCTACCAAATCCATGGCGATCCTCTCAAACGGGACCTCAATGATGGGTAGAGGGACCAGTGGGCTACGGAAATGTGGCATCGGGGCCGACCTCTGACACACAGGGCAGGAGGAACAATAATTTTCTATGTCCTTCATCACCCCCGGCCAATAGAATCTCTGTAATACCCTCTCTCGGGTTTTCTCTGTCCCCAGATGACCTCCAAGAATGTGCCCATGGGCCAACTCCAACACCAACTTCCTGTAAGGTTTGGGCACCACAAGCTGCTCAACGGTTTCTTCTGCCCTTTTTGCCACCCGATACAGTAGGTCCTTCTCTACGCTGAAGTATGGGTAAGTGCAGGTATTATCTGGGTTCACTAACTCGCCATCTATTTTCACTACGTTTTCCCGTGCCTTTATTAGGGCGGGGTCTTTCAACTGTTCTGTGGCAAAGTTTTCCCTGTGAACCTCAAGATCAGAAAACTCCACAGACGGTAGGTTTTCGTCTGAGGAGGTGGGCTCCTCTCCAGTTTCTTGAGTCTCCCCTGCCAATACTGATAAGGGAAATTCCGGAGAGTCCTCACCACTCTCAGGGGAGTTCTGGCTATCACATTCCTGGTACACAGGGGCACCAGTGGGGGGCTCAGGATCATCCCACAGTTCCCAGAACTTCGGAAAATCCCTTCCCACAATGGCGTCATACGGTAACTGAGATACTAAGCCCACTGGATGAGAGAGGGTACCTTTGGGGGTCTCGAAACACACTGTAGTCACTGGATACTCTCGGGTGTCCCCATGCACACAAATAACAGCTACCTTGCTATTCCCAGAGACCTCTGTTTTAACTAACTCAGCCTTTATCAGGGTCACAAGGCTACCTGAATCCAGCAATACCACAACATTTCTACCATTAACACACATTTTGCATAAATGTTTCTCAGTTCCTCGAATGGCAGTGCATGCGACTGTCGCACACAGCGACTGACGTCTGCCCGTCAGAAAGTCACACTGCATGGGTTCCTCCACAACCGGGCAATTGGCTGCAATATGTCCCGCTTGCCGGCAGCGGTAGCAAACGATCCTTCTTGCCGCCTCTTGAGCCGCTGATTTCCCAGGCTGTTCTCGCCAAACTTGGGGTAGAGCTCCCACCCTCTCACTCTCTCCACCCTCACCCCTTGGAATCCTCTTATCCGCCCCTGGGGATGGTCTGGTCTTAGGGTGGAAAGTCCGAGTGTCTCTGGAAGAGGCCGTCAGGTTCTCTGTAGCCAAGTATTTCTCCACACGATCCACAAGACCATCGGCCGTCTCTGGGTCTCCATGGCTTACCCACTTTTGGATGGCAGTAGGAAGAGCTCTCAAAAACCGATCCATTACAACACGTTCCACAATCTTTGGTGCGGACAAAGTCTCTGGCTGTAGCCACTTTCTGCTCAGGTGAATGAGATCATACATTTGAGACCTGGGGGGTTTTCCAAGCTGGAAAGTCCAGTTATGCACACGCTGAGCCCGGACAGCCTGGGTGACACCCAGCCTTGCCAATATCTCAGCTTTTAGCATCACATAGTCTTTTGCTTGGTCAGGCTCTAGGTCATAGTAAGCCTTCTGCGATTCACCAGTTAACAGAGGAGCCACCAGTCCAGCCCACTGCTCCTCAGGCCACTTTTCTCTTTCAGCAGTCCTTTCAAATGTGGTCAAAAATACCTCTGGATCATCCTCTCCAGTCATTTTTGTCAATAAACGACTCACCCCAAAGGACGCGGTATTAGTGGGACGGCTTTCCTCACTGGTCTGCGGACGTTGCTGCATTACTGCTTCCATTTGTTGTAGTCTCTGCTCTTGCTTCTGTAACAGGTCTATGAAGCGGGCCTCAGATTGCTGCTGGGCTTGTTGCTGAGCTTCCAGACTCTGTTGGTGAGCTTGCTGCTGGGCTGCAAGGCTCTGTTGATGAGCTTGCTGCTGGGCTGCGAAGTTCTGTTGTTGAGCTGCAAGGCTCTGTTGATGAGCTGCAAGGCTCTTTTGCAAACCTGCATTTGTCTGCTGTTGATTGGCATTTGCTAGAGCCAGCTGCTTCAGTATCTCCTCCATGCTGGCTTAAAAAAAACTGCCCGCATTCTCCACCAACTGTGAGGGGGTTAGCTCGGCAGCGGGTGTGTGTGACCCCCGGGATGGGCTCCCCACACAAAAACAGGCCCAACAAACGGAGGTTGTGGTTTTCAAAATCAAAAAAAGGTGCGGTTTATTTTCTATTTACAGTGACAAAACACAGCAAAGCCAAAAGAAACAAACAAAATAAATCCTGGTCAACTTGACCTCTGACTAAACATACAGGTTTCCTAACTAACAACTGGGATCAGCCTAGTGCTGTCCTAGTCCCTAAGTCCCTGGTTTTAAATGTCCAAGCAAATAGCCACACAGGCTTTGTCTCACCGCACAGGGGTTCACTCTCCCTAGACAGTCCACACAGGTCTGGTTCCAGGCATGAGCTAACATCTAATGAAGCTGGGAGTTCTTATAGAGGCCTAAATGAGCTGACAAGGTTCAGCTGGTCTCATCAACTCCCTGTCTGCACGACGCCCCACACTCTCCCTAGAGGTATGAGTCATCCATGAGCCCACTAGCCTTATACAACTCTCCACCTAGTTGTATAAGTCGGCGTAAAGCCTGAATCTGGGCGAAATATATCTACCCCCCTGGATGCAACCAGGTGACTTTACCTTCCTGCTGTCACAATAGATAGATAGAGATATATATATATACATATCTATCTATCTATCTATCTATCTATATAAATATAAATATAAATATAAATATAGATATAGATATATATCTATATATATATATATATATATATATATATATATATATATATTGGCATCAAATATATGTAGCGTTCTCTGCTACAGTATTATTTTCTAGACAGCTGACCTAACAGAACCTCTGCAATGTTATCCCAGCGGTATACAACTGCTGTACAGACTTCTCCTGTGCGCTGTGCCCTGACATGTACAATCCCGGCTGTCTGGAGCTTTGACATATTGAACCTGTTGGTGACTGGGCTGCAGGCTCTGAACACAACTCATAATCCCCGGCTGCACTGCGATAATTCATGCACAACCCTGTACTCCGTCCAGCTCTGCCGTCCAACTGCTCCTGAAAAAAACAAAACAAAAAAAAAACAAATAAAAATAAGTATTATATATTTATGCAGCTTTATCCCCAGTAAATAACACAACGGCGCATTTGTTAGTCTTGAAATCTTGCTATACCAAACAAGATGTGCGTATTGTTTGTGTTTTTTGCAGATGTAACAGGTTCTGTTATCAGAATATTTGTAGGGTCTGCTACCTGTCCAACCTTCATCTGTATACTGCTGACACTGTCCAGGATACACGGCATCTGTGCTAAAGTGAAAATATATATTTATATAAGGGCTCTTTCACACAGGACATTTTAAAAACGTTTTTACAGTAGAGTTTTTTGGCCTTGGCGTTTTTCATTAAAAACACTCTTTATAATGTAAAAACGCCTAATAATGTCAAATGCGGCTAAACGCGGCTTGACACGTTTAGCCACGTTTTTGGCGTTTTTCGTTTTTACAGCTAGTTTTCTTCTAAGATTGCCCTGTATTTGGCTCCATCTATCTTCCTATCAACTCTGACCAGCTTCCCTGTCCCTGCTGAAGAAAAGAATCCCCAGAACATGACGCTGCCACCACCATGTTTCACGGTGGGGATGGTGTGTTCAGGGTGATGTGCAGTGTTAGTTTTCCCCACACATATCGATTTGCTTTTAGGCCAAAATTTTAATTTTGGTCTCATCTGACCAGAGCACCTTCTTCCACATGTTTGCTGTGTCCCCCACATGGCTTCTCACAAACTGCAATACGGGACTTCTTATGGCTTTCTTTCACCAATGTCTTTCTTCTTGTCACTCTTCCATAAAGGGCAGATTAGTGGAGAAGCACGACTAATAGTTGTCCTGTGGACAGGTTCTCCCACCTGAGCTGTGGATCTCTGCAGCTCCTCCAGAGTTACCATGTGCCTCTTGGCTGCTTCTCTGATGAATGCTCTCCTTGCCTGGCCTGTCAGTTTAGGTGGACGGCCATGTCTTGGTAGGTGTCAAGGTCACCTGTGGCCAGGTGACAGATGCACACCGTAGGGGGACAGGAGTGCACCGCAAGGTAGTGAACCCTATGGCTGGCTTCTGCGGATAGGAAACTGGGTGGTTGTGGAAAGCGGGACCAGAGGAGCACAACCGGGATCCTAACGGGAGCTAGAGCCAAGATTCCCCAGGGCGCGGAGTCTAAGACCCAGCTGGTCTTCTCCAGGGCCTCTAGTGGTGAGGATGTTATGCTGCAGGCTGGGACCAGGTCGCGGCCCCTGGAGTTTCCTAGCTCACGCCCCGTAGGATAAGGGGAAAAGAGGGGAAGCAGCAGCACACGATAAGAGAGAACCGAATAACAAGCTGAAGGTCAGGGGCCACAAGCAGACAAGGATAACGAAGAACGAGCCGAAGGTCAAGGGTCACGAGCAGACAGGGATAGTCGGGGACAAGCCAATAACGTAACAGAGAGACAGACAGGAACCCAAACACACAATGCCTAACAAACACGTTGATCAGCAAAGCAGGCTTGCAGTGCACAGGTTAATATTGTGTTCTGTGATAGGGCCTGGGGTGGAGTCTGGCTGGGAGGAGATTATAAAGGAAGCCAGGTGAAAGGGCTCAGGGCTCTAAGATGAACACATGGGAAGGAAGGTAAGCTGACAGACAAACACTACTGCATATCCATGACAGTAGGTTTGCAGTTGTGCCATACTCTTTCCATTTTCAGATGATGGATTGAACAGAGCTCCGTGAGATGTTCAAAGCTTGGGAATTTTTTTCATAACCTAACCCTGCTTTAAACTTCTCCACAACTTTATCTCTGACCTGTCTGGTGTGTTCCTTGGCCTTCATGATGCTGTTTGTTCACTAAGGTTCTCTAACAAACCTCTGAGGTCTTCACAGAACAGCTGTATATATACTGAGATTAAATGACACACAGGTGGACGCTATTTACTAATTAGGTGACTTCTGAAGGCAATTGGTTCCACTAGATTTTAGTTGGGGGTATCAGAGTAAAGGGGGCTGAATACAAATGCACGCCACACTTTTCACATATTTATTTGTAAAAAAAAATTGAAAATCATTTATCATTTTCCTTCCACCTTTATGTGCCACTTTGTGTTGGTCTATCACAGAAAATCCCAATAAAATACATTTACGTTTTTGATTGTAACATAACAAAATGTGGAAAATTTCAAGGGGTATGAATACCTTTTCAAGACACTGTATATGGAGGTTTCTATTTATGTATTCTATTTACTTATTTTTTTCTATTGGTTGAACTAGTTGGACTTGTGTTTTTTTTCAGTCCAACTATGTAAAGTTAATTTAGTGCACAAAAACACAATATACCCAACTTTTAGGTAAAATATAAAATATAAGATTGCGTTGAGTAATTACATACCAAACATGTCAAGCCTTAAAATCGCATGTACCCGTCAAACTGTGACAAACTTCGGTACGCAATTGCCCAAAGGCAATGACTTGGAAGCCCTTACAAGTCATCAATTTGCCATGTAGGGCAAATAAATGGGTTATTTTTTAAAAGCTGCACCTCCAGATGCTTTTACTTAATTTCCCCTGACCAATAAGAGAGATTTCCACTCTCCCTGTAGGATTCTTATTTATTTTATATGATGGAAAATATAACAGGAGGAGCAGTAGGAACACCCGAACCTCACAGTAGGGCAAGATCAGAGGCTGTTGGTGTATCGAGGACAAGACAAGTAGCTGAGGACTCACTCAGCCCATAACTAAAATATTACTTATCAATGGACTGCCCTTTTACATTATATTATGGAGAATGAAACAGGAAGACTTGGAACACACAAAGGTGGGTGGGAACAACCGAGCCTCCCAGATGGGCAATAACAGAATCAGGAATTGAAGCAGGAAGGTCTCCCTATTGGTGTATCCAAGACATATAGACATACAGTATAAGAAGCCAAGGGAGCAATCAGCACACCAAGCTTCAGCCATAACAATGAATTTTCAATGGACTGGCCCTTTATTTTTTATTATAGAGAATGTAACAAGAAGATCCAGAACACACTAAGAAGGGTAGGAACACCTAAACCCCTCAATTGGGCCAGAACATAGTCAGGATTGGCAAGGAGGTCTTGCTGTTATTAAATCCAAGACATCTAAGAAACCAAGGGTTCACTCAGCCCAATAAGCTTCACCCATAACTAAAATATGAATTTTCAATGGACTGGCTGTTATTTTATATTATGTAGAATGCAACAGGAAGATCCAGAGCACATGAAGATGGACAGGAACACCTGAACCCCCAAGTTGGGCAGGAACAGAGTAAGAAATTATGGCAAGGATGTCTGTCAGGTCACCTGAGACCAGGTGACAGATGCACACCGTTGGGGTCAGGAGGGCACCGCTAAGGTAGTGGACCCTACGGCTGACTGCTGCGGATGAAACTCTGGGTGGTTAAGGAAGGCAGGTCTACTGGAGAACCAACACGGATCTCACAGGGAGCTAGAGCATACGATTCCCCAGGGTGCGGAGTCTAAGATCCAGCAGGTGTTCACCAGAGCTTCTAGTGGTGAGGATGGACTGGGCTGCAACTGGCTCCAGGTCGCGGCCCCCAGAGTCCCCCAGCTTACGCTCACAGTAGGCTACAGGAGGATAGAGAGGAAGCAGCAGACCAGAATAACAAGAGATAATAAGGGGATAAGCCAAAGGTCGGGGCGACTAGCAGACAAGGATAAACATAGAACACTCCAAGGGTCAGGGTCACAAGCAGACAGGGAAAGTCGAGAACAAGCCAAGATCGGTAAAACATAGACAGACGTAGAGCACACGGCAAGCAGGAAACCAGACACACAATATCTAACAAACAATGTTGATCAGCACGGCTGGCTTGCAGTGCACAGGTTAGTATAGAGTTCCCTGATAGGGCCTGGGGTGGAGCCATGCTTAGAGGAGAGATTACTTAAGCAGCCAGGTGAGAGTGGCTGGCCTCTAAAGCAGGACACATGGAGGAGAGGTAAGCTAACAGACAAACATTACTGCATAACCATGACAATGTCCCACTGTTGATGTACCCAAGACATATAAGAAACCAAGGGCTCACTCAGCCCAATAAGCATCAGCCATAACTGAAATATGAATTTCCAATGGACTGGTCCTTTATTTTCTATTATGGAGAATGTAACAGGAAGATCCAGACCACACAAAGGTAGGCGGGAACATCTAATCCCCTTAGTTGGGCCAAGACCGAGTCGAATATTGGCAAGGAAGTCCTACTGTTAGTAAATCCAAGACATCTAAGAAACCAAGGGCTCACTCAGCCCAATAAGCTTCACCCATAACTAAAATATGAATTTTGAATGAACTGGCTGTTATTTTATATTATGTAGAATGTAAAAGGAAGACCCGGAGCACATAAAGATGGATGGGATCACTCAGCCCATCAAGCTTAACCCATAACTAAAATATGAATTTTCAATGAACTGAATAACTGAAACACACAAAGTTGGCCAGGTACACTTAGAGAATGTAACAGGAAGATCCAACGGTAGGCAGGAACACCTGAAATCCCCAGTTTGAAAAGTACAGAGTCAGGTAATATGATAGGGAGGTCTTGCTGTTGGTGAATCCAAGACATATAAGAATCCATGGGCTCACTCAGCCCACTAAGCTTCACCCATAACTAATGTATGAATTTTCAATGGACTGGCCCTTTATTTTATATTATATACAGTAAAAGGTAACAATGCGATAGGCAGGAACACCTGATTCTCCCACTTGGACAAGAACAGGAGTCATAGATTATGGCAGATAGATCCGCCTCTTGGTGTATCCAAGACATATAGACAAATAGGTAGCTAAGGGCTCACTCAGCCCATCAAGCTGAACCCATAACTTAAATATGAATTTTCAATGAACTGAATAACGGAAACACACAAAGTTGGCCAGGTACACTTAGAGAATGTAACAGGAAGATCCAACGGTAGAAAGGAACACCTGATATCCCCAGTTTGGTATAAACAGAGCCAGGTATTATGGTAGGGGGGACTTGCTATTGGTGAATCCAAGACATATAAGAAGCCAAGGGCTCACTCAGTCCACTAAGCTTTACCCATAACCAATAGTGATGAGCCGAACACCCCCGGGTTCGGTTCGCACCAGAACCCGCGAACGGACCGAAAGTTCGAACGAACATTAGAACCCTATTAAATACAATGGATGCGAACGTTCGAATTCTAAAGTGCTAATTATAACAACTATTATGCATGTTATTGTCCTAAAAAGGGTTTGGGAACCCGGGTTCTGCACCAGGGGACATGTATCAATGCAAAAAGAAGTTTTAAAAACGGTCGTTTTTCGGGAGCAGTCATTTTAATGATGCATAAAGTGAAAAAAAAAAAGTCAAATATTCCTTTAAATATCGTACCTGGGGGGTGTCTAAAGTATGCCTGTGAAGTGCCACGTGTTTCCCGTGTTTAGAACTGTCCCTGCACAAAATGACACTTCTAAAGGAAAAAAAAGCCATTTAAAACTGCTTGCGGCTTTAATGTAATGTCTGGTCCCGGTAATATGGATGAAATTCTTTAAGAAAAATGGCATAGCTACCCCATGACCCCCCCCCTACCCCAGCCCATTACCAGCCCCTTTGGGTCTTGTATGGATATTAAGGGGAACCCCGCACATAAAATAAAAAAGGCCCTATATACTCTGAACAGCCCTATACAGGCGGTGCATACAAGACAGGGACTGTAGGTTTGTTCTTATGTAGAGTCTGTTTGTAATTTTGAACAGGTACATTGTTGAAGTGTAGCTCCAGACCAAAAATCTATTTTTAAACTTTTTGGAAAACATAGGTAAGGGTTATCACCCCTGTAACATTTGTTTTGCTGTCTGTGCCCCTGTTCAGAACATTTCACCTCACTTTCCGTCCCAATGACAACTCTTTTTGAAATGTGGTCTTTTTCTTGAAACAAGGATTGCTGATAAAGCATCAGTACAGAGGAGACACCTTTCTCCCATATTTATTCTTACAGGAGAGAATTTTCCTTCCTAGTGGTAGATTTCCTCCCACTTCCTGTTGTCTTCTTGCGTTTGCAAGTAGGAGTCGTTTGTAAGTTGGATGTTTGAAAGTAGGGACCTGCCGTATATACTCTGCAGAAATAGGCCCCTTAGTTGTTGGTGTTGGCACAACACTGTAAGCACTCACAGTTACTCTTGGTTGGTGCTGGAACGCCCTGCTGTCAACTATTATATCAGGAATTTTAATTACATATAATTGTTGAACAGTGGTAGTAAAAATTGGGCCTTTGATGGTGGTGCTGGTGCCACAACACTGTAAGCCCTGACAGTTACTCTTGGTGGGTGCAGCAATGGGCCCTGCTGTGAATTATTAGATCAAGAATTGTAATTACATGCCCCTGTTGAACAGGGGCTGAAAAATTGGGCCTTAGGCACTGGTGGCACAACACTGCAACTCCTCACAGATACTGTACTTGGAGCACAGCAATGAGCCCTGTTGCAAAGTATTGCTTCAAAAATTTTAATTACACGCCCCTGTTAAACAGGGGCTGAAAAATTGGGCGTTAGGCACTGGTGGCGGCACCCATAAACAAAAATGATCTTGCAAGCTATCATCATCAATCGTATCATTGAGGACTCGGAGGAGGAGGATAGCCAGTCAACATAACAGCACAGGCACTCAGCATCAGCATCAGTCTTGAAGGGATGTGACATGTTAAAATCAATTAGTCTGTTATATCAGCATCAGGTGTGTGGTAGCTGGTGGTGATCCAAGACTGGTTCATCTTGATGAAAGTCAGTCGATCAACCGAGTCGGTGGACAGGCGCACCCTGTGATCCGTGACAAATCCTCCAGCAGCACTGAATGTGCGTTCCGAAAGAACGCTGGATGCAGGACAGGCCAGTAGCTCAATTGCATACTGTGCAAGCTCTGGCCAGTGATCCATCCTCAAGACCCAGTAAGCCAGAGGATTTTCGGTGGGGAAGGTGTCCAAGTCTGACCTTGCCCCTAGATATTCCTGCACCATGTTTATCAGACGCTGGCGATGGTTGCTGGAACCGATCATACTTTGGGGCTGCGGACTAAAGAATTGTCTGAACGCATCGGTCAGACGGCCACCTTCCCCACCGCTCCTTCTTTTTTTTTTTGAGAAAAAAAGTTTTTTATTGAACAATTTACATTTGGAACATAATTCTGCAAGTTACAAGGCAATACTGGAGAAATGCATAAAACAAGAAATGTGGCTTATACATATATATAGGCACAGTAGATCAAAAAACTTGTTCAGATTGAACACTGGATTCAGTGACTATCAATAAGTGGAAAACCCTATGTCCACGCTATTCATGGAATTGCACGCTAGAAGGATGTATAGTATTACGGACCATCAGTGCATGTGTCTGCGGACTCAAGCCATCGATCCCAGATTTTGTAGTACTTATCTGGACAACCTCTGTTGATGTATATGAACTTTTTGTAGGGAAGAGTGTTATTTATATCTAGTTTCCAATCGTTGAAGCTGGGGGGAGTGGGTCTCATCCACTGTCTGGCTATAATTTTTCTAGCATTAAACAATGTTTCATGCAAGAATGTTTTAGTGAATTTGTCCATCTCAGAGTCGGGGAATATCCCCAGTAAGCATTGTTTGGGGTCCAGGGTCAATGGGGATCCCATGTCATCATGGAGGAAGTCAACAATCTGCTTCCACAGACCCTGAAGGACCGGGCACGCCCAGAGTAGATGGAAGAATGTGCCCGTCGTTTGGTTACACATTGTGCACAAGGTAGAAAACTGTCGTCTAAAGCGGGCGATTCTTAGGGGGGTGAGATACGCTCGGTGCACCACGTATAACTGGGTCAGCCTGTCAGAGAGCTTGGGGGATACAGTCTTGCACGAGTCTAGGGCTTCACTCCACTCCTCATCCTCCAGTGGGCCCACCTCTCTTTCCCATCTTGGTTTAAGGCTGTAAGCTAGCGTGGTAGATGATGGGGTGAGAAGCATGACATAAAAATCAGAGATCAGCTTTCGCGGGTCCACACCCTTAACCACAGCCATAATAACATTAGGCGTAGATTGTGGCAAAGGCTGGGGAAACTGAGCTTGGGCTGCGTGACGCACCTGGAAGAATCTAAAAAGCATAGAATTGGGCAGCAGGAACTCATTTTGGAGGTCCTCAAAGTTTTTAAGTGTGCCATCGGAAATTATGTGGTGCAAATAATATATTCCATATTCGCACCATATCTCTGTGTCAGGGATCAAGAGAAACTCTGAGAGTAGTCTATTGTGCCATAAGGGGGTATAGTTGTTGTATTTAGGGGTCGTTAATGTTTTAGTGGTGATGTCCCATACGCGCCTATATTGGTATAATAGGGACCCACGGTCTCTATTGGAGTTATTCCCACTATGTCCCACTGCAATTGCAGTGAGTGGGTCAGTGGTCAGTTGTGCCCACCGTGGACAGAGGAGGGTGAGGAATCTGAGTCTGTCGGTTTTATCTATGTGGTATAGTTGAGACAGTTGGGACGCAAGGTAATAAAGATTTAAGTCAGGGAGGGCTGTTCCACCTAGGTCAGTAGGGTTCTTAAGGACTCTCCAGGCCAGCTTGTGTCTGTTGTTACCCCAAATAAATGTCTTGAGTATGGCCTCCATTGACTTGAAAAATTTCAAGGGTAAGTATACGGGTGTGTGCCAGAGTATATACAATATTTTCGGAAATAATATCATTTTAACAATGTTAATACGGCCCCACACGCCGAGCGGCAGTCTCGCCCATACCTGGGTTCTAGACTTGATGAGATCGAAAAGGGGTTCTATGTTCAGGGATATATAGTCAGCCGGTGTTCTATTCACCAATACTCCAAGATATTTGATAGTGTTCACTCGCTGGAGTGGTAACTGTGCCTGTAGCTTGGGAGAGGGGAAACTATCCATAGGCAGTATTTGAGATTTCTCCCAATTAATTTTAAGGCCAGAGAACTGACCAAAGTGTTCAATTGTATGCAACGCCTTCTGAAGCGATGTGGCAGAGTCGGCCAGGTATAGTAGCGTGTCGTCTGCGTATAAGCTAATTTTTTCAGTCAGGGAACCAAGGCAGAGACCCTGAATCTCGGGGTCCCCTCTAATGGAGATTGCAAGGGGCTCCGCCGCCAAGGCATAGAGGAGCGGAGACAGTGGGCAGCCCTGTCTAGTGCCCCTGGATAAGTCAAATGTCTGGGAGGCCCTCCCGTTGGCCACTACTTTACCCCTGGGTGCCAGATATAATAATTGAACCCACTTAATAAATTTAGGTCCAAAACCAAAGCCACGGAGGCATCCCCAAAGGTACCGCCACTCCACTGAGTCAAAGGCCTTGGCAGTATCCAAAGCCACCACCACCCGGGACCCAACATTAGTATGTGTCGCTTGTAAGTTAATATACAATTTTCTGAGGTTGAAGGAGGTGTTACGCCCCGGCATAAATCCAGCTTGGTCAGCATGGATCAGGGTTAGAATCACTTGGTTAAGGCGTAGGGCAAGTACTTTAGCCAGAATCTTTATGTCTACCTGGAGTAGCGATATTGGTCTATAAGATTCCGGGAGGCCTGGGTCCTTGCCTGGCTTAGGTATGAGGATAATTACCGCCTCGCCCATTGATGGGGGTAAGGTGAAATTGTCAAATAGATGGTTGAAGAGGGACAATAACTTGGGGGCAAGTATCTCGATGTATTGGGCGTAAAATTCTATGGGCAACCCATCTGAACCCGGGGCCTTGGATCTGGCGAAGCTCCCAATCGCTGTGGTTATTTCGTCGAGTGTAATAGGTGCGTCTAGCATAGCCATTTGGGCATCGTCTAGCTGTGGAAAGATGATTTCCGCCAGTAGATCTTCCAATTGAGAGTCAGTGGTAGAAACCTGGGACGTATATAGTTGAGAAAAGAAGTCCCTAAATTCAGAAGTGACAGCCTGGGGTTCCGTAATCTTTTCCCCATTAGGACCAGTGAGGGAAATGACAGTAGGGGGTCTATCCTCACTATGTGCCAAGTAGGCCAACAGTTTACCCGCTCTCTCCCCATGTTCATATAATTTTTGTCTGGCAAAGAAAAGTTTTTTCCTGGCCGTCTCGTGTTGTAGCTGATTAACCACCCTGGTTTGTAACCTGAGTCGGGCAGCTCCATCAGGAGAGGGGTTCGACATGTACCCCTGTTCAGAGGAGGACAGATCCCGCATTGCCCCGTCCAGTATGGCTGATGAATTAGCCTTCAGCCTGTTGATAAAGGAGGTCAGAGTCATACGTGCATGCAGTTTGAAGGCTTCCCATACTACGTCTGGGGATGCAGATCCGTCATTCTCTAAAAAGTAAGTTCTCCAACTGTTACCAAGCTCGTCATCCTCCGATAACAGGGTGAGCCAAAACGGATTCAGGCGCCACGTACGGGGCGGTTTGTCTAATGGGATGGAGAGGCTAATGAAATATGGGCTATGGTCTGAAAGTAATCTGGGGGCAAATTCAGCTTCCAGTAATCTTGGGGCAAGGGTACTAGAAATGAATATAAAATCTATACGGGACATGGTGTTATGGGTAGTTGAGAAACAGGAGTAAGCTCGAGTGAGCGGGAATTTAAAACGCCAGGTGTCAGTGAGATTAAAGGAAGAGATAAGTCGGGAGAATCTAGTGTGGGTTGGAGCTGTAGTAGATAATGGCGAGGGCGACAGTTTGTCTAATGTAGGGTTCAACGTAGCGTTAAAATCCCCCAGCCACACCGCCTGAATCGAAGGATGACGAGTCATATATAGCAAGCCCTCTGTGACTATAGTAGAATTAAATGGTGGAGGTACATAGAATGCCATCAGTAGGAAAGGTTCACCATACAATTTAACCGAAAGAAAGACATAGCGCCCCTGTGGGTCAGACTGAACATCACACAGCTCAAAATGTACCGTCTTGGCAATCAAAACTGAGACTCCGCGGGCGTGGGACGAGTGGGATGAATGATATGCCCACCCAATCCATGGCCGGCGGAGTGCCATCTGGAGCCGACCCTCAACGTGTGTCTCCACTAACACCACAATGTCGGCTCGTTGTTTTTTGAGAAATGAGAAAACTGCAGATCTCTTTACCTTGTCCCCAAGCCCACGCACATTCCAAGTGAGCAGTTTTATCGATGCCATAAGTCAAACATTAAAACATATCGTGGGACAGTAGCATTACATGAATACAAGGTTTGCCATCTATGCAGTATCAATGTTAGCATGCACTTCGTTGTATTGCAGTCCATCAAGAAAAAACGAACCTCCCCCTCCCCCCTCCCCACCCTGCATCTTCCCCAACTGATGCGGGTATGTTCCCAAAACCAAAAGAAAGTAACAACCGGTAGCAGATAAAACCAAAATATCTTGCTGTTACGTAAAAGATCTGCAGCGATCTCCTCACATGGGAGGTGTGGAAGATCCAATGCCCGCAAATAAAGAGCAACAGGCTCTTCTTGTACTGTGAACCAGAAGTACAGTGCGGGGTCGGTGGTATAGAAAGTTCTGCAGTCACATAATAAAGAGATGCGTGTTCCGGTTGCTGGGGGGCGAAAATTCGCTGTGTTAGGCATGTGGAGTGTAGGACTGATTGTGCTCCGCAATTACAGTCTCCAGGGTAGTTACATGGATCAACCAGTCAGTGGGGGCCCTAAGTATGGGAGACCCCCTCTGCAGGTTACAATTGAAAGAGGATTATAGCAGGGGAAGGCAAAAGGGGGTCCCAGGGGTAAGGAGCAATAGGGTATGCGCCGCGGGCAGTAAAGGGGAGACAAAAAAAAAAGGGGGGTAACATACCAGGATTTGCAGACTCCCGCTGCGGCGTATAATGTGCTGGTGATGATGACAGGCAATCAATAGTGCTGATGAACATGCTCGGTCAGGTCACTCCGCCGCCCCTCTGGCGGGCCCCGGACGCTCCAACCAGGCAATGACTTCCTGAGGATCCTCAAAAAAGAACACACGGCCGTCCCTTTCGACTCTAAGACGAGCTGGAAATAGCATAGAGTATTTAAGATGTTGTATCCGGAGCCTCCTCTTCGCCTCCATGAAGCCTTGGCGGCGGCGCTGCACCTCGGCAGAAAAGTCGGGGAAGATAGCGATCTTGGAGTTTCCAAGGTGGATGTTACCTTTTTCCCTGGCCATGCGCAGCGCCGCATCTCTATCTTTGTAATTCAAGAATTTTGCTATAAACGTGCGGGGGGGAGCCCCCTGAGGAGGAGATCTGGCAGGCATACGATGAGCCCTCTCCACCGCCAGGGTGGGGGAGAAGGCCTCGCGGCCATAGGTGTCAACAAGGAGTTTCTCCAAGAAGGTGGTAGGATCTTTGCCCTCAGCTCCCTCGGGGAGGCCGATGAAACGGAGGTTGCACCTCCGGAGCCTATTTTCCATATCATCTTGCTTGCTTAGAATCTGATTGATTTGGAGCTGCATTCGATCGGAGCTGACTTGGAGCGGCGTAACGGTGTCCTCCACCTCTCCAATGCGGGTTTCGGCAGTCGTGACACGCTCACGAAGTTTCTGGAAGTCTTGTCGCATGAGTGAAAGGTCCACCTTGACCCCCTCTATTTGCGCCGTCAGGGACGTCCGGCAGTATGTGATCGCCTCGAGCAGTTTAGCTGTGTCGCCTCCCGTAGCGTCCTGCTCACCGCCTGCGGCACCGCCATCTCTTTCCTCCTCCTGGCGGCGGTACTGGTCCAATTTCGCCAGGGTGGCCTTTGGCGTTTTTGGCGGAGTCATGGCAGGTATCCGCTGTGATCCCTCCCCCCTCCAAAGCAGGCAGCTCAGTCTATACCGAATGGTAGGGAGCTGTAGGGCTGGTGGGCCAGGAAGAGTCACTAGTCAGCAGGCCGGGTGAAGCAAGATGGCCACCGACCAGCACTAGGCCGAAGCCGGGGCCTTTCCTGAACGCGGCGGCCGCGCAGTCAGAGGCTGATGTATCTGCCTCTGTGGGTGTGAGGGGTCCTCAGGGGGACTCGGTGGGCCCCTGCAGGCTGTTACCTGAGAGCAGGAGGGCCAGGAAGCAGCACAGGCGGCAGGTCGGGTGGAGCAAGATGGCCGCCGACTTCCAGGGCTAGGCCGAATCCGCGGACTTTCCTAAATGCGGCACCCGCGATCGGGATCGCGGCCCTGCGGAGGCCGCCGTACGAGCGGAGGATGGTGGATTTGCGGCCACGGATGTTCAGGGTCCCCAGGGGGTCCCGCTGGGCTGGTGCAGGATGACGCTGAAGGTCAGGATGGGCTGTACAGGAGTAATGGACGGAGCTCAAATCATGCACGTCCTACTCCATGCTATGTCAGGCCACGCCCCCCCCACCGCTCCTTCTTTGACTGGCCGAAGCCTCAGCAACTCGTTGTCCAGGACCAGGAGTTTGCAACCTCCCAGTCTCTGGGAACGCGTTGCACAGACCTTTCTGCAAGGCCTCCCAGAGTTGTCTCATCCTCTGCTCCCTCTGCGACGGTAACATAAGGTCCGCAACCTTACCCTTGTACCGTGGATCAAGGAGAGTGGCCAGCCAGTAATGGTCCCTCTCCTTGATCCGAAGAATACGAGGATCCTTCCGCAGACTTTGCAGGATCAGGGAGGCCATGCAGCGTAGGTTTGCTGAGGCATTCGCTCCGGAGTCCTCTGGGTCACTAAGGACGACATGATCCGCAGCCACCTCCTCCCAGCCACGTACAAGTCCACTGGTTTCTTGGGACTGTAAATCATCCCTAAAAGACTGCTGCTGATGATGCTGAGTGCCAGCCTCCACCTCCATGCTGACACAATCCTCCTCCTCCTCCTCCTCCTCCTCCTCTTCCTGTGCGATGGGTGGGACAGAAGGAACACTGTCTGGGTAAAGGGGGCCTTGAGAGGCAAGGAAGTCCTCCTCTTCCTGCCTCTGTTCTGCCTCAAGTGCCCTGTCCATTATTCCACGCAGCGTGTGCTCCAACAGGTGGACAAGAGGTACAGTGTCACTGATGCATGCACTGTCACTGCTCACCATCCTCGTGGCCTCCTCAAATGGTGCCAGGACAGTGCATGCATCCCTGATCATGCCCCACTGGCGTGGAGAAAAAAAACCAAGCTCCCCTGACCCTGTCCTGGTGCCGTAGTCGCACAGGTACTCATTGATGGCCCTCTGCTGCGTGTGCAGCCGCTGCAGCATGGCCAACGTTGAGTTCCACCTGGTGGGCATGTCACATATAAGGCGGTTCTTGGGCAGGTTCAACTCCTTTTGCAGCTCAGCCAGGCGAGCACTGGCATTATAAGATCTGCGGAAATGCACACAGACTTTCCTGGCCTGCCTCAGGACATCCTGTAAGCCCGGGTACCTGCCCAAGAAGCGCTGCACCACCAGGTTAAGGACGTGAGCCACACAGGGCACATGGGTCAGTTGTCCCTGTCGGAGGGCGGAGAGGAGGTTGGTGCCATTGTCGCAAACCACCATTCCTGGCTTAAGCTGGCGTGGCGTCAACCACCTCTCGGCCTGGCCCTGCAGAGCAGACAGGACCTCTGCCCCAGTGTGGCTTCTGTCCCCCAAACACACCAGCGCAAGCACGGCATGGCATCTTTTTGCCTGCGTACTTGCGTAGCCCCGTGAACGGCTACGGAGCACCGCTGGTTCATAGGACAAACCACAGGAAGAGGCCATGGAGGAAGAAGAAGAGGAGGGGGTGGAGGAGAGAGGTGTGTCACAACCAGTAGTAGCATTTTGGAGGCGTGGCGGTGGGACAACCTCCAACACTACTGCACCTTGTCCTGAATCCTTCCCAGCTGCCAAAAGAGTGACCCAATGGGCCGTGAAAGAAAGGTAACGTCCCTGTCCATGCCTGCTGGACCATGAGTCAGCGGTAATATGCACCTTACCGCTGACCGCCCTGTCCAGCGAGGCCAAGACATTGCCTTCCACATGCCGGTAGAGAGCCGGAATAGCCTTCCGTGAGAAAAAGTGGCGTTTGGGAACCTGCCACTGAGGAACCGCACATTGCACAAACTCACGGAAGGGGGCCGAGTCTACCAACTGAAAAGGCAGCAGTTGAAGCGCTAGCAATTTAGCCAAGCTAGCATTCAACCGCTGGGCATGTGGATGGCTGGGAGTGAACTTCTTTCGACGGTCCAGCAGCTGGGGCAGGGAAATTTGCCTGCTAGAATCGGACGTCGGTGTACTGCTAGCAGAGTGGGCGCAAGTACTTGGCTGTGACACACCTAATTCTACACCTTCATTCCTCTCAGTGCATGTTTCAGAGAGGACTGAAGTTATAGTGGGGTTGGAGATCCCAGCTGATGCGGTGCAAGGAGAGGTCCGCTTGGTTCTTTGGTGTGGGTCTTTGAGGTAGGCTTGCCAACGAGCTGCATGGCAGGTCAACATATGTCTGGTCAGGCATGTGGTACCCAAGCGGCTGATGTTTTGGCCACGCGATATACGCTTGAGACATATGTTGCAAACAGCAGCTGTGCGATCTGATGCACTAGCCTCAAAAAAGGCCCACACCAAAGAACTTTTTGAATGACGGGCAGAGGCAGCGCCCTGCACAGGCGGAGCTCTGCGGTGTGATTCCGTCGGTGTACTGCCCTTACGCTGGCCACCAAAGGGCATCCTGCCTCGTTGGAGATGTGCCTCCTCCTCATCCTCCTCCTCCTCCTCTCTCCTATTAGGCACCCACGTGGAGTCAGTGACCTCATCATCCCCTCCCTCCTCATCACTGGAGCCAATCTGGCAGTATGCTGCAGCTGCTGGAACATGACTGCCAGATTGGTGTCCTTCTTGAGCATCCCCTCTGTCTGCTCTCACGCTACTGCCTTCCTCTAGCTGGGTTTCATCATCAGACCCTTCGAAACGCTGGGCATCCTCCTGGAGCATGTACCCAACACTGTGCTGAAACAGTTCGGGGGACTCCTCAGGAGGAGGACATGGTGGGTCTAGGGAAGGAGTGACTGATGATTTGTCTGACATTGATACCAGGGAAGACGACGCTTTGGCAGCTGCTTTTCCAGTACCCTGAGCCTGGGTGAGAGAGGATGAGGAGGAGGAGGAGGGCTTGGTCATCCACTCTACCAAGTCTTCGGCATGATGTGGCTCAACATGTCCAGCTGCCGAAAAGAAGGACAAGCGTGTCCCATGGCCATGTGCTGATGACAATGCACCACGTCCACGACCAGCACTGTTGCCCCCAGACACAGAGCCTGCTTGCCCTCTTTTATTGCCTCCTGACTGTCTGCCTCTCCTTGTTTGCCTTCCAGACATTCTAATAGATGGCCTGCAGGGAGATGGGAAAAAAGCAATAAGGGCTACCTTCAGGTGTCCTTCTCTGTCCCTTGAAACAAGGACTTTCACAGTGAAAGAAACTGACACTCTCCCTACCTACAGTTTTCTGTCCCTAGAAAAAATATTTTTTTTAAGCACAATATAGCACAAGGACAATTCACTCACTGTCCTTACAGGTCCCTGGAAACAAGGACTTGCAGAGTGAAAGAAAAAAAACACTCTCCCTACCTACAGTTTTCTGTCCCTAGAAAAAATGTTTTTTTTAATCACAATATAGCACAAGGACAATTCACTCACTGTCCTTACAGGTCCCTGGAAACAAGGACTTGCAGAGTGAAATAAACTGACACTCTCCCTACCTACAGTTTTCTGTCCCTAGAATAAATGTTTTTTTTAAGCACAATATAGCACAAGGAGAATTCACTCACTGTCCTTCCAGGTCCCTGGAAACAAGGACTTGCAGAGTGAAAGAAAAAAAACACTCTCCCTACCTACAGTTTTCTGTCCCTAGAAAAAATGTTTTTTTTAATCACAATATAGCACAAGGACAATTCACTCACTGTCCTTCCAGGTCCCTGGAAACAAGGACTTGCAGAGTGAAAGAAACTGACACTGTCCCTACCTACAGTTTTCTGTCCCTAGAATAAATGTTTTTTTTAAGCACACTATAGCACAAGGACAATTCACTCACTGTCCTTACAGGTCCCTGGAAACAAGGACTTGCAGAGTGAAATAAACTGACACTCTCCCTACCTACAGTTTTCTGTCCCTAGAATAAATGTTTTTTTTAAGCACAATATAGCACAAGGACAATTCACTCACTGTCCTTACAGGTCCCTGGAAACAAGGACTTGCAGAGTGAAAGAAAAAAAACACTCTCCCTACCTACAGTTTTCTGTCCCTAGAAAAAATGCTTTTTTTAATCACAATATAGCACAAGGACAATTCACTCACTGTCCTTACAGGTCCCTGGAAACAAGGACTTGCAGAGTGAAATAAACTGACACTCTCCCTACCTACAGTTTTCTGTCCCTAGAAAAAATGTTTTTTTTAAGCACAATATAGCACAAGGACAATTCACTCACTGTCCTTACAGGTCCCTGGAAACAAGGACTTGCAGAGTGAAAGAAAAAAAACACTCTCCCTACCTACAGTTTTCTGTCCCTAGAAAAAATGTTTTTTTTAATCACAATATAGCACAAGGACAATTCACTCACTGTCCTTACAGGTCCCTGGAAACAAGGACTTGCAGAGTGAAATAAACTGACACTCTCCCTACCTACAGTTTTCTGTCCCTAGAAAAAATGTTTTTTTTAAGCACAATATAGCACAAGGACAATTCACTCACTGTCCTTACAGGTCCCTGGAAACAAGGACTTGCAGAGTGAAAGAAAAAAAACACTCTCCCTACCTACAGTTTTCTGTCCCTAGAAAAAATGTTTTTTTTAATCACAATATAGCACAAGGACAATTCACTCACTGTCCTTACAGGTCCCTGGAAACAAGGACTTGCAGAGTGAAAGAAACTGACACTGTCCCTACCTACAGTTTTCTGTCCCTAGAATAAATGTTTTTTTTTAAGCACACTATAGCACAAGGACAATTCACTCACTGTCCTTACAGGTCCCTGGAAACAAGGACTTGCAGAGTGAAAGAAAAAAAACACTCTCCCTACCTACAGTTTTCTGTCCCTAGAAAAAATGTTTTTTTTAATCACAATATAGCACAAGGACAATTCACTCACTGTCCTTACAGGTCCCTGGAAACAAGGACTTGCAGAGTGAAAGAAAAAAAACACTCTCCCTACCTACAGTTTTCTGTCCCTAGAAAAAATGTTTTTTTTAATCACAATATAGCACAAGGACAATTCACTCACTGTCCTTACAGGTCCCTGGAAACAAGGACTTGCAGAGTGAAATAAACTGACACTCTCCCTACCTACAGTTTTCTGTCCCTAGAATAAATGTTTTTTTTAAGCACAATATAGCACAAGGACAATTCACTCACTGTCCTTACAGGTCCCTGGAAACAAGGACTTGCAGAGTGAAAGAAAAAAAAACACTCTCCCTACCTACAGTTTTCTGTCCCTAGAAAAAATGTTTTTTTTAATCACAATATAGCACAAGGACAATTCACTCACTGTCCTTACAGGTCCCTGGAAACAAGGACTTGCAGAGTGAAATAAACTGACACTCTCCCTACCTACAGTTTTCTGTCCCTAGAATAAATGTTTTTTTTAAGCACAATATAGCACAAGGACAATTCACTCACTGTCCTTACAGGTCCCTGGAAACAAGGACTTGCAGAGTGAAAGAAAAAAAACACTCTCCCTACCTACAGTTTTCTGTCCCTAGAAAAAATGTTTTTTTTAATCACAATATAGCACAAGGACAATTCACTCACTGTCCTTACAGGTCCCTGGAAACAAGGACTTGCAGAGTGAAATAAACTGACACTCTCCCTACCTACAGTTTTCTGTCCCTAGAATAAATGTTTTTTTTAAGCACAATATAGCACAAGGAGAATTCACTCACTGTCCTTCCAGGTCCCTGGAAACAAGGACTTGCAGAGTGAAATAAACTGACACTCTCCCTACCTACAGTTTTCTGTCCCTAGAATAAATGTTTTTTTTAAGCACAATATAGCACAAGGACAATTCACTCACTGTCCTTCCAGGTCCCTGGAAACAAGGACTTGCAGAGTGAAATAAACTGACACTCTCCCTACCTACAGTTTTCTGTCCCTAGAATAAATGTTTTTTTTAAGCACAATATAGCACAAGGACAATTCACTCACTGTCCTTCCAGGTCCCTGGAAACAAGGACTTGCAGAGTGAAAGAAAAAAAACACTCTCCCTACCTACAGTTTTCTGTCCCTAGAAAAAATGTTTTTTTTAATCACAATATAGCACAAGGACAATTCACTCACTGTCCTTCCAGGTCCCTGGAAACAAGGACTTGCAGAGTGAAATAAAGGGATTTTTATAACAGCTTACCTGTAAAATCCTTTTCTTGGAGTACATCACGGGACACAGAGCGACTTAGTCATTACTAATGGGTTATATAGTTTACCTTCAGGTGTTGGCACTGGCCAATTCCAAACCGGAAGTACCCTCCCCTATATAAGCCCCTCCCACCCGGGAGCACCTCAGTTTTGTAGCCAAGCAATAAGTGTCCCAAAAAGAGGGGTGGGAGCTCTGTGTCCCGTGATGTACTCCAAGAAAAGGATTTTACAGGTAAGCTGTTATAAAAATCCCTTTTTCTTTTTCGTACATCACGGGACACAGAGCGACTTAGTCATTACTAATGGGACGTCCCAAAGCAATGCCAAATGAGGGGGGGGTACATAAGCTGAGCGCCATCAGGCGTGAGGATCTTTTGCGGCCTGCAACACACTGCGCCCAAAGGCGACATCCTCCTGACTTCTAACGTCTACCTGATAGAATCTAGTAAACGTGTGTACCGAAGACCATGTTGCGGCCTTACATACTTGAGCCAGGGAGGCCTGGTGATGCACTGCCCATGAAGTTCCAACCGCTCTTGTGGAGTGCGCCCTAACTTTGAACGGAGGCGGTCTCTTTCTCAAGCCATAGGCTTGTATTATGACCTGTCGAATCCACTTGGTTAAAGTAGATTTTGATGCTGCCTGACCCCTTCTGGGGCCTTCCGGCAGAACAAACAAAGAATCCGTTCTGCGAATCTGAGCAGTGGCTTTTAGATAAGCTTTAACTGCTCTTACCACATCCAAAGAATGTAATAACTTTTCCTCTACTGAGCTAGGTTTGGGGAAAAAAGAAGGAAGAACCACATCTTGGTTCAAATGAAACCTCGATACCACCTTAGGAAGAAAGGCTGGATGAGGACGTAATACTACTCTGTCCTTATGGACAACCAGATATGGCTCCTTACAGGACATAGCTGCTAATTCCGACACTCTTTTAGCCGAACAAATGGCTACTAAGAAAACCAATTTCCTGGTGAGAAGAACCAAGGAAATGTGTTGTAATGGTTCAAACGGTTGTTTCTGTAGAACCGACAGAACCAGGTTTAAGTCCCAAGGACATATGGGAATACTAACCGGAGGGCTAATACGCATCACTCCTTGTATAAAGGCTTTGACTAGTGAATGCGACGCCAAGGGCCTTTGAAAAAATATTGACAAGGCCGAAATCTGACCCTTGATAGTACTCAAGGCCAGCTTCCTATCTACAGCCCACTGTAGGAAGTCCAGAATCCTCCCTATCATGTACTTACGTGGATGCCATTTCTTGGTCTCACACCACGTAATGTACGCTTTCCAGATCCTATAATAGATCTGCCTGGATACCGGTTTCCTGGCATTGATCATGGTAGATACCACAGAATTAGAGAGCCCTCTCTTTTTCAGAATGTGGGCTTCAATAGCCAGGCCGTCAAACCTAGGGCTGGTAAGGAAGGGTGGTATATCGGTCCTTGCGACAGCAGGTCCGGACGAAGTGGGAGGGTCCAAGGACTCCTCACTGACATTTTTACAATCTCCGCGTACCATGCCCTTCGGGGCCACGCTGGAGCCACCAGAATCACTGGTTTATTTTCTACCCTGATTCTGCGGAGTAATCGCGGTAACAATTGTGGCGGTGGGAATGCATATATCAGCTTGAACCGATCCCAAGGGAACACTAGGGCATCCGAGCCGCAAGCTAGGGGATCCCTTGTGCGAGACACAAACCTGTCCACCTTTGCGTTGAATCTGGATGCTAGCAGATCTACATCCGGTGTTCCCCACCGCTGGCATATTGCCTGGAAAACCTCGGGGTGAAGAGACCATTCCCCCGGGCATAATTGTTGGCGACTTAGAAAGTCCGCTCTCCAATTTTCCACTCCTGGGATGAAAACCGCGGATATGGCTGGGACATATCTTTCTGCCCACTCCAGGATGCAATTTGCTTCCTTCTGGGCTGCACAACTTTTTGTGCCACCCTGATGATTGATATATGCCACTGCCGTGGCATTGTCTGATTGAATTCTGACAGGGGACCCCTGGAGTTTGGATGTCCATGCTACTAGGGCATACCGGGCTGCTCGTATCTCTAAGAGATTGATGGGCAGGGCCTTTTCTGCTTCTGACCACCTGCCCTGGAGAGACCATTGCTCCAGCACTGCCCCCCAGCCGATGAGGCTGGCATCTGTAGTGACCACCTTCCAAGAAACCGGACTGAAGGGTTTCCCTCTTTCCAGATTCTGGGGCACCAACCACCAATGGAGGCTCTTGCGAACGGAAGGGGACAGGGACATTGGTAAGTCTAAAGCCTGAACTTTTTTGTTCCAGGCTGACAGTATGGCCCTTTGCAAATTCCTTGAATGGAATTGACCGTAGGGTACCGCTTCGAATGAAGCCACCATCTTTCCCAGCAGCCTCATGCAGAGACGTATGGATGGTTTTCTTTTTGTACCCACTAAGTGGGTCAAATTTCTTAAAGACGACACCTTCTCTGGAGGTAAGAAAATCTTTCTCTGATTTGAATCCAGCCTTAGCCCTAAGTATTCCAGACTTTTGACTGGTCTTAGAGCTGACTTGTCCCGGTTGATAATCCAACCGTGATATTCCAGATACTCGATTGTCTTGTGAATAGCTACTTCCAGCTTTTCCACTGAGTGGTCTATTAGTAGCAGGTCGTCTAGATATGCCATTATCGTTACACCCTGTGTTCTTAGATTGGCCAATAATGGGGCCAGAATTTTTGTGAACACTCGTGGTGCTGTGGCCAGACCGAAAGGTAAGGCTCTGAACTGAAAATGGCGCCCTTCTACTGCAAAGCGTAGAAATTTCTGATAGGCCGGAAAGATGGGAATATGCAGATAAGCATCCCTTATGTCGATCGAGGCTAGCCATTCCTGCCCTTGTAGGGCGGTGGCCACTGATCGGATCGACTCCATCCGAAAAGTCCTGATATTTAGGAACTTGTTTAGCCCTTTTAGATTTAATATGGGCCTCACGTCCCCATTTGGTTTGGGGACTGTGAAAAGGTTCGAGTAAAACCCGAATCCGCTTTCTTCCAGGGGAACCTTCATGATTACCCCTTGGAGCAATAGTTGTTCTAGTGCCAGAAGGAGGGATCCTCTCTTTTGGGGATCTCTTGGCACATTTGACCTCATAAATTGGGCAGGAGGAGTGCCTTTTAACTCCAGCTTGTATCCCAGACTTACTGCGGAGAGCACCCATCTGTCTCTGATGGTGTCCCGCCAGGTCTCTGTGAACAACTGAAGTCTTCCCCCCACCCGATTGAGCGGGGGCAATACTTCATGCCTTAGGGGGAGGTTTTGTACCTCTCTTGATCCAGGGCTTCTTGTTACCCTGTGATTGTCCCTGATTTCTGCCCCCTGAATTTGACCGCGGAGGCCGTCGGAACTGCTTCACAGCCGATGTGCCCGGGACTGGAGAGGTAGGCCTCTTAAAAGAAGGACTTCTACCCTTGTTCTTAACCGGTAAGAGTGAACTTTTACCGGCAGAAATTTTCTGGATATATTTGTCCAGATCTTCTCCAAATAAGCGTTCTCCATGAAATGGGAAGCTAACCAGCAGTTTTTTACAGGGAGCTTCAGCAGACCAGTTTTTGAGCCACAGAAGCCTACGCATATGTACTATAGACAGCGTAAAGCGGGAGGCCTGTTGGATTGTATCCTTTATGGCGTCCACCGCAAAACACAAGGCTCTAGGCAGGTCAGCTAGGGCATGAGCCTGCTGATCTGGTAAGTCCCTTAAGACTTGTTTCAACTGATCTTTCACTGCTTGGCAGACTCCAATCGCTGCTACCGCAGGTTGTGTCACCATACTTGCTGTAGAGAAAGCAGATTTTAGTAAAGACTCCAATTTTTTATCTATTGGGTCTTTGAACATTGGAACATTATCTACTGGACATGTCAGTGATTTGTTAACAGAAGAGATGGCTGCGTCCACTATAGGGACCCTCCATTTTCTTATGAACTTATCCTCCATGGGATAGATCACCGGAAATCTCTTGGGGGGAGCAAATATTTTATCAGGATGCTCCCAATCCTGGTAAATAAGCCCTTCTAATAAAGGGTGGATTGGGAAGGAACAGACCGCCTGGGGAGCTTTTAGCGACCCCAGCGAGGAAACCGTAGTGGATGGTGGTTCCGCCAGAGGCATTTTAAATGCTGATCGGACCATGTTAGTCAGAGACTGAACCCATAATCTTTCAGCCTGAGAAGCTGAGAAAGGTTCTTCCACTGTTGATTCCTCTATAAGTGAATCAACCTCATCCTGATCCCCTTCAGGTAGGTCGATCTCTGTGTGGGGCTGTTCCTCCACTAACAGGCACTCTGAAGGAGGAGACGGAGATCAGACGCGCTTTCCCTGAGATAGGGAAGCAGCGATCAATGCTGTTAATCTCTCTTCTAATCCTCCCAGAGTTGAGGATAAAACCTCCTCTGTTATATATACAGGAGCAGGTGGACTGGGGACAGCCGCAGCACCAGGCATTCCTGCGGGGTTTCTACGGCTACTGACCTCTGCATTCTCAGGGGAGATTGGTGCAGTGCAAGCATGCCCAATATCCTCAGAGCCCGATGGAGACCCCTTTGGCTTCCTGGAAGATCTATTTCCGGAGCGTCTGGACGACATATCCTTTAAGCACAAAGCTGAGGTATTCCCGTCGTCATACACCAATTTTTGCTGGTAATAGTCTAACACAGGTGCTGCTATATACCAGCTGGTGTCCACTAAAGTGCCTTTCTATGGGGATGCCTGCATCAACCGCCTCTGTGTGCCACTGTTTGTTGCTAGCTCTGTTTGCATGCAGCTGACACTTGTACTGTGTCTTTTAACCATGCTGGGACGCCCGCACATGCGCAGAAGCGCCGCGGCGCGCATCGAGCGTCATCCACCCGCCCCGCCCCTTTTTTTTCATAGGAGGCGCGTGCACGCGCCCGCGCGCGCGCCCGTGCGCCAATGGCGCCCTTTTCGAAAACCAACAGAGGACTAGGAGCCAGGGCCCTTTTTGCCGGAGGGCCTGTGCGGTGGATGAACGCAGCAACAGGGCAGAGGAAGTGGATTCCCTCAGAGAAACTTACCAGCTGCCTGGATCTTTTGAGTTGAGAAAACCAAAGATCCACATTTACAAGAAAAATGGACTACAGCGGCCTCTAGTGGTTTAACACAGGTACCGCGGTCCCTGTTTTTTTTTTTTTTTTTCTTGACTACTATTAAAATTTTACATTTTCAGTAGTTATAGGCAAACACAGATATTTAGCGGGAATACCGTTAGGTAACAGACAGAAAGACAAATTAGGCTTGGGGGTCCCCCAATAGAACCAAGTTCCTGAGGGCCCCCACTTACCTGATCCCCGCCGCAGGACTTTGTTTGGTCCACAAAAGTCCAAACTTCACCTATCACGGCAGGCATTGTAATTAAACCTTCAGGGACCGGGTTCCCAAGGATTCCACTCCCCTGGACCTGTATAGCACCCTGCACAGACAGCGTCTTGGTCGTGGGTATGACCAGAGCTCTGGATCCCAGGGTCCAGCCCTCCTAAGAGAAGCATTACAGGCAAAACCTTGCTCTTCTGTTGCAAGGCC
This sequence comes from Rana muscosa, assembly GCA_029206835.1. Lineage (NCBI taxonomy): Eukaryota > Metazoa > Chordata > Amphibia > Anura > Ranidae > Rana > Rana muscosa. The sequence goes on along the minus strand of CM055120.1, from coordinate 23,999,257 downwards.
CGGGTACCGACCGTTTAGCTATGAAGCTTTTTTGGTGGGATCCGGAACAGCTTACTAAGGCCCAAAAGAACCTGTACGCAAGCTCAGTGAAAAACACATGTTACTCTTTGGCCAACACCTTAGACACTGGCAAAAAACTGAGGTGCTCCCGGGTGGGAGGGGCTTATATAGGGGAGGGTACTTCCGGTTTGGAATTGGCCAGTGCCAACACCTGAAGGTAAACTATATAACCCATTAGTAATGACTAAGTCGCTCTGTGTCCCGTGATGTACGAAAAAGAAAAACTGACACTCTCCCTACCTACAGTTTTCTGTCCCTAGAATAAATGTTTTTTTTAAGCACAATATAGCACAAGGACAATTCACTCACTGTCCTTCCAGGTCCCTGGAAACAAGGACTTGCAGAGTGAAAGAAAAAAACACTCTCCCTACCTACAGTTTTCTGTCCCTAGAAAAAATGTTTTTTTTAATCACAATATAGCACAAGGACAATTCACTCACTGTCCTTCCAGGTCCCTGGAAACAAGGACTTGCAGAGTGAAATAAACTGACACTCTCCCTACCTACAGTTTTCTGTCCCTAGAATAAATGTTTTTTTTAAGCACAATATAGCACAAGGACAATTCACTCACTGTCCTTAGAGGTCCCTGGAAACAAGGACTTGCAGAGTGAAAGAAAATAAACACTCTCCCTACCTACAGTTTTCTGTCCCTAGAAAAAATGATTTTTTTTAAGCACAATATAGCACAAGGACAATTCACTCACTGTCCTTCCAGGTCCCTGGAAACAAGGACTTGCAGAGTGAAAGAAAAAAAAACACTCTCCCTACCTACAGTTTTCTGTCCCTAGAAAAAATGTTTTTTTTAATCACAATATAGCACAAGGACAATTCACTCACTGTCCTTACAGGTCCCTGGAAACAAGGACTTGCAGAGTGAAAGAAACTGACACTCTCCCTACCTACAGTTTTCTGTCCCTAGAATAAATGTTTTTTTAAGCACAATATAGCACAAGGACAATTCACTCACTGTCCTTCCAGGTCCCTGGAAACAAGGACTTGCAGAGTGAAAGAAACTGACACTGTCCCTACCTACAGTTTTCTGTCCCTAGAATAAATGTTTTTTTTAAGCACACTATAGCACAAGCACAAAACACACTGACACTCTCCCTACCTATCCTTCTCTTTCCCTAAACTAAAGGAATCCAGGTTAAGCAAGAAAGAAATAACAGTCACTGTCCCTGCCTATGCTGCTCTATCCCTGCTCCGGAACACACTACACTAGGCCGCCGTGCTGGCGGCCTTTTATAGTGTGGGGCGTGTACTAAACACCCTCAGCAATAATTGGCCACAGGCATCCTGCCTGTGGCCAATCATTGCTCTCCTCGCTGCCGGCGCTGTGATTGGCCAAGCATGCGGGGTCACAGTGCATGCTTGGCCAATCACAGCGCCTGGATGACACTGCGATGGCGTAGTGCATTGTGGGCCGTTCGCGTCACTCGAATTTGGCGCGAACGGCCCAAATCGTTCGATCTTCGTCGAACGATCGAACAGCCGATGTTCGAGTCGAACGTATGTTCGACTCGAACACGAAGCTCATCCCTAATAACCAATATATGAATTTTCAATGGACTGGCCCTTTATTTTATATTATATAAAAGGTAACATGGAGATAGTCAGGAACACCTGAACCTCCCACTTGGGCAAGAACAGAGTCATAGATTATGGCAGATAGATCCGCCTGTTGGTGTATCCAAAACATATAGACGAATAGGAAGCCAAGGGCTCACTCAGTCAACCAAGCTGAACCCATAACTAAAATATGAATTTTCAGTGGACTGGCCATTTATTTTATATGATGGAGAATATAACAAGACACACAAAGGTGGCCAGGAACACCTTAATTTCCCAGCTGGATAAGACTCCTTTCACACTGGGGTGCTATAACGCTATAAATAGCGCCTGCAAAGCCCCCTGAAAGAGCCGCTGCTGTCTCTCCAGTGCGAAAGCCCCGAGGGCTTTCCCACTGGAGCGGTGCGCTAGCAGGACGGTAAAAAAAGTCCTGCAAGCAGCATCATTGGAGCGGTGTGTATACCGCTTCTCCATCGCTCCTGCCCATTGAATTTAATGGGCACCGCGGCTATACCGCCAGCAAAGCGCTGCTACAGCTGAACTTTGCAGTGGTTTTAACCCTTTCTTGGCCGCTAGCGGGAGGGGGTAAAAGCGCCCCGCTAGCACCCCGAATAGCTCCGCAAAATTGACGGTAAAGCGCCGCTAAAAATAACGTCGCTTTACCGCCGACGCACCCCCTGCCCCAGTGTGAAAGGGGCCTAAGAACAGAGTTGGGAATTAAGGCAGGAAGATCTTTCTGTTGGTGTATCCAAGACATCAGCTGCTCCTACTTACATTCTCCTGACTATAAAGTGGAGATTCCACTCTCTCTGCTGTATTTTTTATTACTTTATATGATGGAGAATGTAAGAGGAGGAATCAAAACACCCGAACCTCCCAGGTGGGCCAGAACATTATCAGCATTTATGACAGGGAGGTTTTGCCGTTGGTGTATCCAAGACATATGAGAAGCCAAGGGCTCAATCAGTCCACCAAGCCTCAGCTATAATTAGAACATGAATTTTCAATGGATTTGCCATTTGTTTTATATTATGGAGCATGTGACAGAAGGATCTGGAACACACAAGGGTGGGCGGGAACCACTGAACCTCCCGATTGGGCAAGAACAGAGTCAGGAACTATGAAGGAATGATCTTCCTGTTGGTGTATCCAAGATACATAGACCCACCAAAGGTGGCCAAGAACACTTGGAGAATGTAACAGGAAAATCCAGATCACACCCCCCAGTCGGGTAAGAACAGAGTCGGGAATTATTCCAGTGAGGTCTCGCTGTTGGTGAATCCAAGACATATAAGAAGCTAAGGGCTCACTCAGCCCACTGAACTTCACCAATAACTAAAATATGACTTTTCAATGGACTGGCCCTTTAATGGAGACAGAATCCCCCATTGATACTTGATGAAGTAAAAGTATAACTTACACTTTATACTATATAGAATAGAATAAGATTGCTATTTTTACTACTATAGACTATTTTATACCCAAATTCCATTTTTTTTGCTATCTCAGGGCACGTTTTAACTGGGCTTTTAAATTAATATTAATAAAAATAATTTTTATTACATTATGTTATTTCTACAGCTCAGGTTAAAAGGTGCACCTTTATATTTCAATTTTGAAAAAAAAAACAAAAAATAAAAATAGTGTAATACGGGAAGGGAGAGAGGAGAGGAAAGATCTGAGGAATGTGGGTTGCAGGGGATGGAGTGGGGGGAGGGCAAGGGTAGATAAAGGGATGGAAATAAACATCTTTGTCAATATATATTCCTATTGAATAGGAAAAACGGTTGTAATTTTTTATTTTTTTTTGTTAATGACAAACTTGGATAAAATAAAGAAAGTCAAATTTGAAAAAAAAGTGCCTAAAGATAGCAAAAATTGTAATTAGGGTACCCTAATTACAATTTTTGCTATCTTTAGGCACTTTTTTTCAAATTTGACTTTCTTTATTTTATCCAAGTTTGTCATTAACAAAAAAAAATAAAAAATTACAACCGTTTTTCCTATTCAATAGGAATATATATTGACAAAGATGTTTATTTCCATCCCTTTATCTACCCTTGCCCTCCCCCCACTCCATCCCCTGCAACCCACATTCCGCAGATCTTTCCTCTCCTCTCTCCCTTCCCGTATTCCATCTCCAAAGGAGAGAAGGGAAGAGGAAGAAGAACAATCAAATTTAGGAAAATGTAAGAAAAAAGGGGAAAAACAATACAAACGACCCCAGTATCCCAATCTCAATTTAGGCACCTTTTAACAGGTTTTTTTTTTTTTTTTATGTTTAAAATAATAATTATATTGATTATTATGTTATTATAAAGCCCTGTTAAAAGGGAAATTAAGTAATTTAAAATGTGAATATAAAAAAATATAAGAACTATAATGATCATAATATTTATTATTATTATTACTATTATTATAATCATATTATTTTTACAAAAGGGAAACATTTGTTATAAAATTCTCCAATCTATTTCTGAGGAACAGATGTGTTGTTTGAAGCTTAAGTGATTCTGGATCTCCTTGCGGATTACTTTGCAAATTCAGGTCTATATTTCTCTGAATTCCCCATAGGCTGAAACAATTACAAACTGTGTACATGTTCCAGAGCGGCAAAATAAGGAATTGGGATAAATTAGAGGTTTGTTTTTGCAGCCAGTCCCTTTTCGTCTCCCCCTACCCCCCCACGCCTCCATGTGTATGGCCAATTATGCTCCTTTTCTGTGAACAATATGTACGATTGCCGCACTGAAGCCTTAATGACTTATGCAATCAGGGGAGCACTAACAAGAAACAATGCTCAATAAAAAGAGAAAGATACCTAGAAAATAAAATTCACATAATTACATATATTTTCAATTCGGTTAAAAATCTCCCAGGATGAAAAGGTTGAAGCTGCGCTCATTTAATCAGTTATTGCTCGTGAACCTGAGCAAAAAATAAAAATAAAAATACATTTAACTGGAATAAAAAATCCAGAGGCGGAGAGGGCCAAGGTTAAAGATGCTGAACGTTGTTTGGTGTGAAAGCTAATGAGAATGGTCACTGTCAATTTGCAGCATAAATATTTGTTCATGGTTATGTACAGAGGGGACTGTGTCAGGAAGACTTGTGGAATGTGGAAAAATAACGCTGGCATTGTAGAGTTATTTCAGTGGTATTGCTATCTTAAACTATTTATGCTGATGCAAATCATCTAGTTCCTGGGCAGGCAGCTTCTTCACTCCAGAAGCTGTCAATCAAGCCCTGATGAAGGGGGCATTCATGGATCCCCGAAACACGTTGACTACCCTTTGGATCGTCCCCCCTGACTTTTATTGAAAAAAAGTTGTACCTGGACCTCTTAGCAGTGGTGTGGTGCTTTCATTTCCATTTGTGTCAGGAACATAGGTGTGCACAGCCTATTGCATTAGGGCAGTGTTTCTCAACTCCAGTCCTCAAGGCGCCCCAACAGGTCATGTTTTCAGGATTTCCCTCAGATAAAACAGCTGTGGTAATTACTAAGGCAGTGAAACAGATCAAATCACCTGTACAAAATAATGGAAATCCTGAAAACATGACCTGTTGGTGCGCCTTGAGGACTGGAGTTGAGAAACACTGCATTAGGGTGTGCACCCCGAAGCAATAGGGCAATAGACAGTGTCGGTAGAGCAGTGGACGATGTCAAAAGGGCAGAGACTGGTGTCAGTTTATTTATTATATATTTTTTATTATTACTTTTTTTCCAACTTTATTATTTTTTACAATATATTCAGTTTTTTTACAATATTATTTTATTTTTTACAATTTTTTTTTAGGAGCCCCATTGGGGGCCTAGGTGAAATATCAGGAGTCTTAACAGACCCCTGATGTCTCACTTTTGAAACAGAGAAAGGGACTGAGGACAGAGATTCCCCAGTTCATTTCTCTACAGCCAAGTAGCAGGGGGAATCTGCCCAGCGCAGGGCCATTAGGGTGTGCCCAGGCACACCTGGCACACCCTGTGCGCACGCCTATGGTGAGGAAGATGACCATTTTATTACAGTGAACCTACCAATGTTATAAAAACTGCCCATGTGCCTGTTGCCTTTGGTGTTGTTACGCTAGCTAAATATACTCACAAGCCCAGGACATGGAGTGATATCCTTTTTCATTTACACCCCTCGCCTACTACTAAGTCCCATATAGTGGCGCCATCTTACTAATGTATGCCATGGCAAGCTCGCTGTCTCCTTCTGGCACTTGGGGCTGCCCACCAATTTCATGGCACCAGATCTTGCACAAACGCAAAGATCAAGTGCTGTGTCATTTGTTTATATGTTGCCATGCCAGAAGCAAGATATGGTGGGAATTTATAGGAGGTGGAAAGCAAAGCCTCCTGAGATAGCTGACGTAGGTATCTCAGGAGGCATTGGGAGAGCAATGTACAGGTCACTCTTGATTAGGCAAGAAATGCGGAAGTAGGAGGGCACTAGTATAAGACTGGCGGGGGATTGCGTGTATTTGAAAAAAAAAAATGGTGATGTGTTCAATACTTATTTTACCCACTGTATATACAGTATATATATATATATATATATATATATATATATATAATTAGGACTGTTACTGAATAAAATTTTCGTGTTCGATTAATCGATTTTTTTAAAATCGATTAATCGTCTAATTTTGATGAATTATAACGCACATTTTTCGGATCACCATCATATACAGTCCCCACTGTAATATCCACAGACATCTCCCCCACTGTAATATCCACATCATCTCCCCCACTGTAATATCCACATCATCTCCCCCACTGTAATATCCACAGACATCTCCCCCACTGTATTATGGTCCACATCTCCCCCACTGTATAGGAAGATTAGTGCTTGCTTACCAGAGAAGCCGACTGAACACGAGCAGTTGAGGCCAGGTCAGTTGCGTGTCACTAGGGTTGGTGTCACCTGGTGCGGTAAAACACGGTGTCACCCCACCCCTCCCCCCCATCATCTAAAGAACTATGTGCCCCCCAATATTCCCCCTCTTAACAAAAATCTTCACCCACATATGCTCCATTCTAGTACAAATACCCCCTCTCAGCACATTAATTCCCCTCCATTTCCCCCTACCAGCACAAGTCATCACCCTCATATACCCCCTTTCAGCACAAATCCCCCTTCTCAGCACAAAATGCCCCCCATATCCCTCTTCCCAGTATAAATCCCCCAAACCCCTCCTTCTTATACAAATTATTTTACCCCCCAAAGCCCCTCTCTCAGCACAAATCATCCCCCATCTTCCCCCTTCCTGCACAGACCCCCCCCTCTCAGCACAAATCATCTCCCCCTCCCTGCACAGATCCCCCCCCTTTCAGCACAAATCATCCCCCCATCTCCCTGCACAGATCCCCCCTCTCAGCACAAATCACCCCCCCATCTCCCCCCTCCCTGCACAGATCCCCCCTTTCAGCACAAATCACCCCCCCATCTCCCTGCACAGATCCCCCCCTCTCAGCACAAATCATCCCCCCATCTCCCCCTCCCTGCACAGATCCCCCCCTTTCAGCACAAATCATCCCCCCATCTCCCTGCACAGATCCCCCCTCTCAGCACAAATCATCCTCCCCCATCTCCCCCCTCCCTGCACAGATCCCCCTCTCAGCAAAAATCATCCCCCCATCTCCCCCCTTTCAGTATTAAACCCCTCTTCTTGCCCAAATTCTCTTATTTCCCAAACCAAGCCATCCTCAGCACAAATCCTCTTATTTAATCCCTCCCTGAAATTTCCCCCTACAAGCACAACCCCCACCCCAATACAAAGGCACTCGCCTCCATATTTTCCCATAAAAAAAAAGAAAAAAAAATCCTAATCCCTCTCAGCATAAATCTTTCCTCTTATTGCACAAATCCTCAGATCCCTGCCCCCAGCCCAGTCTTACCGGTTATCAGTTACCGGGTCCTCAGTGATTGATTGCTGTCCCGTCAGAAGACACGCCAAAGCAGAGGAGGAACCTGGAAAGGAGATCTCCGGGCGCTCTGACACTGCTAACATGCAGCCGGCTGGGACAGATATGAGCTGCTAAATGTCATCCATCACTGCGCTGGAGACCAGGGACACTCCGCAGGAGATGTCGGGCCGGGTGATGACGTCAGCGCGCCCCGCTATAGGCTCACCTAGGCCGCCGCCGGGTGGACCAAGATGGCCGTTGCTCTGGGTGCTAGGCCGAAGCCGCAGCGGAGCTCCGCGGATCACGTGGTGTGCCGATCGATCAAAATTATTTTGATCGATCAAAAAAATTAACGATTAATCGAGGAATTAATCATTAATTTCCACAGCCCTAATATATATATATTCTGGTGGAAGGGACTCAAGAAGTGCTAGTGGTCCTCAGGTACTTGCCTTGCCCTGGGCACTGGTAAACCATGCTACGCCACTGCTTCTAGTACTGACTTGTAGCGACACCCCTTTTTTCCTTTAACCGATTCCGGACTGCCCACCTCATATATACTGCAGCAGGGCGGCCCGGCTGCCCAAAATCACAAACCTGTACGTGATTTTGTGCACGAGTTATGGGGCACGCGGGCGCCACCAGAGCCCCACTCCCGCTGATATTGGACACAGTGGGAGCCAATCAGCCGATCGTTCCGAGGAGAGGAAGAACGGCGGTCTGCCTATGTAAACAAGGCAGATCGCCGTTCTGACAGAGAGGAAAATCAAGATCTTGTGTTTCTGCTAAGCAGAAACACGGATCTCTGTTTTCCTCTAGTGCATCCATTCCCCCCACAGTTAGAAAGCAAGCACTCCCTAGAAGCACACTTAACCTTTTGATCTTGATCGCCCCTGATGTTAACCCCTTCCCTGCCAGTGTCATTTATACAGTGACAGTGCATTATTTTTAGCACTGATCACTGTATTGGTGTCACTCGTCCCCAAAAAGTGTCACTTAGTGTCAGATTTTTCCAACGCAATGTCGCAGTCCCGCTAAAAATCGCTGATCGCTGCCATTAATAGTAAAAACAATTTAAAAAAGTCCATAAATCTATCCCATAGTTTGTAGATGCTATAACTTTTGCGCAAACCAATCAATATACGCTTATTTTTTTACCAAAAACGTAGCAGAATACATATTGGCCTAAACTGATGAAGAAACTAGATTTTTAATTTTTTTGTATTGCATATGTATTATAGCAGAAACTAAAAATATTGTTCTTTTTTCCAAAATTTCATTTTTTTTTTGTTTGTAGCGCAAAAAATAAAAACCGCAGAAGTGATCAAATACCAAAAAAAATGCTCTATTTGTGGGGAAAAAAGGGACATAAAATTTTTTGGGTACAGCGTCACACGACCGCACAATTGTCAGTTAAAACAATGCAGTGCCGTATCGCAAAAAAATTATTAGAATGTAAGTCGCATCCAAGACGGATCATCGTCTTAACTGATCCGACTTGTGGTATGCGACTTGTGCTCTGAGGATTCTGAGGGGGAACCCCACGCCAAAAAAAAAAAAGGTCCCTTCCAAAATCTATACCAGACCCATATCCGAGCATGCAGCCTGGCAGGTCAGGAAAAGGGGGGAGGGCGGACAAGCGTGCCACCCCCTCCTGGACCACACCAGGCCACATGCCCTCAATATGGGGGGTTGGGTGATTTGGAACAGGGGGGGCTCTGTGCCCCCCACCCCAAAGCACCTTGTCCCCATGTTGTGGGGACAAGGGCCTCTTCCGGACAACCCTGGGCGGTGGTTGTGGGGGTCTGCGGGCAGGGGGCTTATCGGAATCTGGAACCCCCCTTTAACAAGGAGGCACCCAGATCCCGGCCCCCCCCTACTCATTCACCTAAAAAAAAGTGTAGAGTTACAAAAAACAAGAGGCGGTTTTGGAAATGTCCTTAAAAATGAAGAATGTCCCCCATCTTAGCTCTTTGTCTTCTTCCTCCGCTTCTTCTTCTTCTTCAGGTTCTTCTTTCTCCGTCGATGACTTCTTCCTCCGCTGGCCCTATCTTCCTCCAACGCTGGCTTCCGCTGTTATGTCAGGTCTGGTGTCTACCATTTCTTATAAAGCCATGGGGCGGGGCCATTCGGGGGACGTCACACAGGGACCCCACCCCCTCGTGACACGAGGGAGGGAGAAGACCGGAGGAAGAAGACACGGAGCTATGATGGGGGGACATTCTTCATTTTTAATAAAGGACTTTTCCAAAACCATCTCTTGTTTTTTGTAACACTACACTTTTTTTTGGGAGAATAGGTAGAGGTACAATATACCTCATACCCATTCACATAGGGGGGGGGGGGTCGGGATCTGGGGACTCAATTGTTAAAGGGGGCTTCCAGATTCCGATAAGCCCCCTGCCCGCAGACCCCCACAACCACCACTCAGGGCTGTCGGGAAGAAGCCATTGTGCTCAACATGGGGACAAGGTGCTTTGCGGTGGGTGGCGCAGAGCCCTCCCTGCCCCAAAGCACCCACCCCCCCCCATTTTGAGGGCATCTGGCCTGGTATGGTCCTGGAGGGAGGGGGGGGCGCTCGCTCACCCCCTTTCCTGACCTGCTGGACTGAGTTCAGGTAAGGGTCTGGTATGGACTTTGGGGGGGACCCCACACCGTGTTTTTTTTCCGATTTTTGTGCTAGCGTGGGGGTTTCCCTTAAAACCAATACCAGACTGAAGGGCCTGATATGGTCTTGGGGGGGGGGGACCCCACGCAGTTTTTTTCCCAATTTTTGGCATGAGTTTCCCCCCTCGAGATCCATAATAGACTCAAAGGACCTGGTATGGTTGGATAAATTCTGCTTGAAAACGCATGGAAGTTGGACATGAAGTCGTAGGGCAAAGTCAGATCAGAAGTCGTATGACTTTCATGTGAACATAGCCTTAGCTCCACTTTAAGCCGGGATGCTGACTGCACTGTCTGGCGCACAGATAGCTATTCAAAAGCTCTCAAGGCACGTGCAGGCAAAATGATCAGGAAAATAGTGCCGAGGAGGTAAATAAAAATAACTGTGGAAAACGATAGTACATCAGAATAAGCACTCGGTGAAAATACGCCGCGGCTCCTTTTTAGGATTTGTTTTGCAACAGCATTCAAAGGACTTAATTTGCAGCGTGCAAACAAATTTCCAAAGCATAATAGCCCATTGTTAAAACCGCAAAAGTTCATCGGAGCGAGCAAATGGAGCTGTTATTGGACCGAGCAAACACAGCGGAGAGCGTAAAAAGACACTTAATAAGCTGGCTGAGCGAAGAACGCTGACGCTGCACCTAACCCATCGCATTGAAACGGTCCGCCGCGATAACATCCACCTTCTGCTCCTTCAAAGAGAAACACAATGGTATCTCAGAGGAGGATGATGAAATAGAATTGTGCGCCCGCAATTAATCCGACGCGTTTAAGAAAGCAAATAAGCCAAGCGGGTCATGTGCCCCCCCCTGGTTTAATCATTGGGCGAATAAAAGGGAGAAAAAAAAAAAACGTTTGCCCATCGATTTTGTTAATAACCTGCGTGAAAAACACAGACACGGAACGTTCTCATTTGAATTCTTGTTTCTGTAGAGTAATTATTCCACAAAACCTGTTATTGCCGGCTTCTGCGCCGCGACAATTAACCACAGAGTATACATTGTCTATATGACCGAGTTAATGAACTATTTATGCCGCTTTTTTTGTGTAAGAAGGGAATAATGGACGCGTCTTGGGTTCTGGCACGCTCTGCGTTAATTAGGAATTGAGTTGTACTGCGCAATTCACCTCTTAGCTGTGAAAAAAGTTATAAAGCGGCAAAAAACAGTCAAATTTTAAGTATATCCTTCAATAGGTCGCATTTGCAGCACTGCAGATCTTTCTGGATGGAAAGTTCCATGAACATTATACAAAGTAGATGTGAACCCAACTGCTAATATCCTAAATAAGCATGAACGGGGTAAAGGGAAACTCCGGCCTTCCCTTCAGTCTTGCACAGTTGTACCGCCTCCTCTCCTGTGCTGAAACGGCTTCCTCTATTTTCACTGCACACTGTGAGCTTCTCACAATGTGCATTAGAAGCTGCAGCAAACAGAACCCGACTAATTTTCTGGGAGAAGGACTTCCAGCATTATACAGTATAGCCATTCCCCCCCCCCCCTGACTGTCCTTGGCCCGCCCCTTTCATTTATTGGATTTCAGTTCTGTCAATCATGGAGGCTCAGCATCACATGTGGGTGTTACCTAGGGTGGTCTGCATGCAAATACAGTCTGCTTAGGAACACCCACTCCTCTAGATTGACCGCCACCCATAAAGGTATTTTAAATATTAGCATAACTCCTCCCAAGATCCAGCCCACTGCTTGCATCAGGACCAGTGGTGGGACAAGGCCACCCAGTGCCCAGAGCAAAGATGCCAAACTGCACCCCCCTTCCTATTCATGATGTGCAAGCTTAGAGGATCCTACCCCCAGCAGTCTCTCGGTCATTAAAATCACTGTGCAGCTCAGTTTTATCACTGGACACATGCTTGTGTAGATGTCTCTCTCCTCCACTCCTGACTAGGGATGAGCTTCGTGTTCGAGTCGAACATACGTTCGACTCGAACATCGGCTGTTCGATCGTTCGACGAAGATCGAACGATTTGGGCCGTTCGCTCCAAATTCGAGTGACGCGAACGGCCCACAATGCACTACGCCATCGCAGTGTCATCCAGGCGCTGTGATTGGCCAAGCATGCACTGTGACCCCGCATGCTTGGCCAATCACAGCGCCGGCAGCGAGGAGAGCAATGATTGGCCACAGGCAGGATGCCTGTGGCCAATTATTGCTGAGGGTGTTTAGTACACGCCCCACACTATAAAAGGCCGCCAGCACGGCGGCCTAGTGTAGTGTGTTCCGGAGCAGGGAAAGAGAAACATAGGCAGGGACAGTGACATTTATTTTTTTCTTGCTTAACCTGGATTCCTTTAGTTTAGGGAAAGAGAAGGATAGGTAGGGAGAGTGTCAGTGTGTTTTACTGTGCGAATCCTTGTTTCTAGGGACAGGGAAGGACAGTGAGGGAATTCTCCTTGTGCTATAGTGTGCTTTAAAAAAACATTTTTTCTAGGGACAGAAAACTATAGGTAGGGAGAGTGTCAGTGTGTTTTACTGTGCGAATCCTTGTTTCTAGGGACAGGGAAGGACAGTGAGGGAATTCTCCTTGTGCTATAGTGTGCTTTAAAAAAAAATTTTTTCTAGGGACAGAAAACTATAGGAAGGAAGAGTGTCAGTTTCTTTCACTGTGATAAACCTTGTTTCTAGGGACAAAGAAGGAAAGTGAGTGAAATTCTCCTTGTGCTATAGTGTGCTTTAAAAAAACATTTTTTCTAGGGACAGAAAACTATACGTAGGGAGAGTGTCAGTGTCTTTTACTGTGCGAATCCTTGTTTCTAGGGACAGGGAAGGACAGTGAGGGAATTCTCCTTGTGCTATAGTGTGCTTTAAAAAAACATTTTTTCTAGGGACAGAAAACTATAGGTAGGGAGAGTGTCAGTGTGTTTTACTGTGCGAATCCTTGTTTCTAGGGACAGGGAAGGACAGTGAGGGAATTCTCCTTGTGCTATAGTGTGCTTTAAAAAAACATTTTTTTCTAGGGACAGAAAACTATAGGAAGGAAGAGTGTCAGTTTCTTTCACTGTGATAAACCTTGTTTCTAGGGACAAAGAAGGAAAGTGAGTGAAATTCTCCTTGTGCTATAGTGTGCTTTAAAAAAACATTTTTTCTAGGGACAGAAAACTATAGGTAGGGAGAGTGTCAGTGTCTTTTACTGTGCGAATCCTTGTTTCTAGGGACAGGGAAGGACAGTGAGGGAATTCTCCTTGTGCTATAGTGTGCTTTAAAAAAACATTTTTTCTAGGGACAGAAAACTATAGGTAGGGAGAGTGTCAGTGTGTTTTACTGTGCGAATCCTTGTTTCTAGGGACAGGGAAGGACAGTGAGGGAATTCTCCTTGTGCTATAGTGTGCTAAAGCATTCCTCATCAACCATCTTTGAAATCCTTGTTTTTTTGCGCAGTCAGGGAAATTGTCGTTGTGCTATTCTGTGCAAAAGCAATCATCCTCAACCATATTTAGAAATCCTTAAGTAAAGGGACAGAGAAGGACACCTGAAGGTAGCCCTTATTGCTTTTTTCCCATCTCCCTGCAGGCCATCTATTAGAATGTCTGGAAGGCAAACAAGGAGAGGCAGACAGTCAGGAGGCAATAAAAGAGGGCAAGCAGGCTCTGTGTCTGGGGGCAACAGTGCTGGTCGTGGACGCGGTGCATTGTCATCAGCACATGGCCATGGGACACGCTTGTCCTTCTTTTCGGCAGCTGGACATGTTGAGCCACATCATGCCGAAGACTTGGTAGAGTGGATGACCAAGCCCTCCTCCTCCTCCTCATCCTCTCTCACCCAGGCTCAGGGTACTGGAAAAGCAGCTGCCAAAGCGTCCTCTTCCCTGGTATCAATGTCAGACTCATCATCAGTCACTCCTTCCCTAGACCCACCATGTCCTCCTCCTGAGGAGTCCCCCGAACTGTTTGAGCACAGTGTTGGGTACATGCTCCAGGAGGATGCCCAGCGTTTCGAAGGGTCTGATGATGAAACCCAGCTAGAGGAAGGCAGTAGCGTGAGAGCAGACAGAGGGGATGCTCAAGAAGGACACCAATCTGGCAGTCATGTTCCAGCAGCTGCAGCATACTGCCAGATTGGCTCCAGTGATGAGGAGGGAGGGGATGATGAGGTCACTGACTCCACGTGGGTGCCTAATAGGAGAGAGGAGGAGGAGGAGGATGAGGAGGAGGCACATCTCCAACGAGGCAGGATGCCCTTTGGTGGCCAGCGTAAGGGCAGTACACCGACGGAATCACACCGCAGAGCTCCGCCTGTGCAGGGCGCTGCCTCTGCCCGTCATTCAAAAAGTTCTTTGGTGTGGGCCTTTTTTGAGGCTAGTGCATCAGATCGCACAGCTGCTGTTTGCAACATATGTCTCAAGCGTATATCGCGTGGCAAAAACATCAGCCGCTTGGGTACCACATGCCTGACCAGACATATGTTGACCTGCCATGCAGCTCGTTGGCAAGCCTACCTCAAAGACCCACACCAAAGAACAAAGCGGACCTCTCCTTGCACCGCATCAGCTGAGATCTCCAACCCCACTATAACTTCAGTCCTCTCTGAAACATGCACTGAGAGGAATGAAGGTGTAGAATTAGGTGTGTCACAGCCAAGTACTTGCGGCCACTCTGCTAGCAGTACACCGACGTCCGATTCTAGCAGGCAAATTTCCCTGCCCCAGCTGCTGGACCGTCGAAAGAAGTTCACTCCCAGCCATCCACATGCCCAGCGGTTGAATGCTAGCTTGGCTAAATTGCTAGCGCTTCAACTGCTGCCTTTTCAGTTGGTAGACTCGGCCCCCTTCCGTGAGTTTGTGCAATGTGCGGTTCCTCAGTGGCAGGTTCCCAAACGCCACTTTTTCTCACGGAAGGCTATTCCGGCTCTCTACCGGCATGTGGAAGGCAATGTCTTGGCCTCGCTGGACAGGGCGGTCAGCGGTAAGGTGCATATTACCGCTGACTCATGGTCCAGCAGGCATGGACAGGGACGTTACCTTTCTTTCACGGCCCATTGGGTCACTCTTTTGGCAGCTGGGAAGGATGCAGGACAAGGTGCAGTAGTGTTGGAGGTTGTTCCACCGCCACGCCTCCAAAATGCTACTACTGGTTGTGACACACCTCTCTCCTCCACCCCCTCCTCTTCTTCTTCCTCCATGGCCTCTTCCTGTGGTTTGTTCTCGGAACCAGCGGTGCTCCGTAGCCGTTCAAGGGGCTACGCAAGTACGCAGGCAAAAAGATGCCATGCCGTGCTTGCGCTGGTGTGTTTGGGGGACAGAAGCCACACTGGGGCAGAGGTCCTGTCTGCTCTGCAGGGCCAGGCCGAGAGGTGGTTGACGCCACGCCAGCTTAAGCCAGGAATGGTGGTTTGCGACAATGGCACCAACCTCCTCTCCGCCCTCCGACAGGGACAACTGACCCATGTGCCCTGTGTGGCTCACGTCCTTAACCTGGTGGTGCAGCGGTTCTTGGGCAGGTACCCGGGCTTACAGGATGTCCTGAGGCAGGCCAGGAAAGTCTGTGTGCATTTCCGCAGATCTTATAATGCCAGTGCTCGCCTGGCTGAGCTGCAAAAGGAGTTGAACCTGCCCAAGAACCGCCTTATATGTGACATGCCCACCAGGTGGAACTCAACGTTGGCCATGCTGCAGCGGCTGCACACGCAGCAGAGGGCCATCAATGAGTACCTGTGCGACTACGGCACCAGGACAGGCTCAGGGGAGCTTGGTTTTTTTTCTCCACGCCAGTGGGGCATGATCAGGGATGCATGCACTGTCCTGGCACCATTTGAGGAGGCCACGAGGATGGTGAGCAGTGACAGTGCATGCATCAGTGACACTGTACCTCTTGTCCACCTGTTGGAGCACACGCTGCGTGGAATAATGGACAGGGCACTTGAGGCAGAACAGAGGCAGGAAGAGGAGGACTTCCTTGCCTCTCAAGGCCCCCTTTACCCAGACAGTGTTCCTTCTGTCCCACCCATCGCACAGGAAGAGGACGAGGAGGAGGAGGAGGAGGAGGAGGAGGATTGTGTCAGCATGGAGGTGGAGGCTGGCACTCAGCATCATCAGCAGCAGTCTTTTAGGGATGATTTACAGTCCCAAGAAACCAGTGGACTTGTACGTGGCTGGGAGGAGGTGGCTGCGGATCATGTCGTCCTTAGTGACCCAGAGGACTCCGGAGCGAATGCCTCAGCAAACCTACGCTGCATGGCCTCCCTGATCCTGCAAAGTCTGCGGAAGGATCCTCGTATTCTTCAGATCAAGGAGAGGGACCATTACTGGCTGGCCACTCTCCTTGATCCACGGTACAAGGGTAAGGTTGCGGACCTTATGTTACCGTCGCAGAGGGAGCAGAGGATGAGACAACTCCGGGAGGCCTTGCAGAAAGGTCTGTGCAACGCGTTCCCAGAGACTGGGAGGTTACAAACTCCTGGTCCTGGACAACGAGTTGCTGAGGCTTCGGGCAGTCAAAGAAGGAGCGGTGGGGAAGGTGGCCGTCTGACCGATGCGTTCAGACAATTCTTTAGTCCGCAGCCCCAAAGTATGATCGGTTCCAGCAACCATCGCCAGCGTCTGATAAACATGGTGCAGGAATATCTAGGGGCAAGGTCAGACTTGGACACCTTCCCCACCGAAAATCCTCTGGCTTACTGGGTCTTGAGGATGGATCACTGGCCAGAGCTTGCACAGTATGCAATTGAGCTACTGGCCTGTCCTGCATCCAGCGTTCTTTCGGAACGCACATTCAGTGCTGCTGGAGGATTTGTCACGGATCACAGGGTGCGCCTGTCCACCGACTCGGTTGATCGACTGACTTTCATCAAGATGAACCAGTCTTGGATCACCACCAGCTACCACACACCTGATGCTGATATAACAGACTAATTGATTTTAACATGTCACATCCCTTCAAGACTGATGCTGATGCTGAGTGCCTGTGCTGTTATGTTGACTGGCTATCCTCCTCCTCCGAGTCCTCAATGATACGATTGATGATGATAGCTTGGAAGATCATTTTTGTTTATGGGTGCCGCCACCAGTGGCTAAGGCCCAATTTTTCAGCCCCTGTTTTACAGGGGCGTGTAATTACAATTTTTTTAGCAATAATTTGCCATAGGGCTCATTGCTGTGCTCCAAGTACAGTATCTGTGAGGGGTTGGAGTGTTGTGGCACCAGTGCCTAAGGCCCAATTTTTCAGCCCCTGTTTAACAGGGGCGTGTCATTACAATTTTTGAAGCAATACTTTGCAACAGGGCTCATTGCTGTGCTCCAAGTACAGTATCTGTGAGGGGTTGTAGTGTTGTGCCACCAGTGCCTAAGGCCCAATTTTTCAGCCCCTGTTCAACAGGGGCATGCAATTACAATTCTTGATCTAATAATTCACAGCAGGGCCCATTGCTGCACCCACCAAGAGTAACTCTGAGGGCTTACAGTGTTGTGGCAACGCCACCACCACCACCACGAAAGGCCCAATTTTTCAGCCCCTGTTCAAAAGGGGCATGTAATTACAATTCTTGATCTAATAATTCACAGCAGGGCCCATTGCTGCACCCACCAAGAGTAACTCTGAGGGCTTACAGTGTTGTGGCAACACCACCACCACCACCACCACCACGAAAGGCCCAATTTTTCAGCCCCTGTTCAACAGGGGCATGCAATTACAATTCTTGATCTAATAATTCACAGCAGGGCCCATTGCTGCACCCACCAAGAGTAACTGTCAGGGCTTACAGTGTTGTGGCACCAGCACCACCATCAAAGGCCCAATTTTTACTACCACTGTTCAACAATTATATGTAATTAAAATTCCTGATATAATAGTTGACAGCAGGGCGTTCCAGCACCAACCAAGAGTAACTGTGAGTGCTTACAGTGTTGTGCCAACACCAACAACTAAGGGGCCTATTTCTGCAGAGTATATACGGCAGGTCCCTACTTTCAAACATCCAACTTACAAACGACTCCTACTTGCAAACGCAAGAAGACAACAGGAAGTGAGAGGAAATCTACCCCTTGGAAGGAAAATTCTCTCCTGTAAGAATTAATATGGGAGAAAGGTGTCTCCTCTGTACTGATGCTTTATCAGCAATCCTTGTTTCAAGAAAAACACCACATTTCAAAAACAGTTGTCATTGGGACGGAAAGTGAGGTGAAATGTTCTGAACAGGGGCACAGACAGCAAAACAAATGTTACAGGGGTGATAACCCTTACCTATGTTTCCCAAAAAGTTTAAAAATAGATTTTTGGGCTGGAGCTACACTTCAACAATGTACCTGTTCAAAATTACAAACAGATTCTACATAAGAACAAACCTACAGTCCCTGTCTTGTATGCACCGCCTGTATACGGCTGTTCAGAGTATATTAGGGCCTTTTTTATTTTATGTGCGGGGTTCCCCTTAATATCCATACAAGACCCAAAGGGGCTGGTAATGGGCTGGGTTGGGGGGGGGGGGGGGGTGTGATGGGGTAGCTATGCCATTTTTCTTAAAGATTTTCATCCATATTACCGGGACCAGACATTACATTAAAGCCGCAAGCAGTTTTAAATGGCTTTTTTTTCCTTTAGAAATGTCATTTTGTGCAGGGACAGTTCTAAACACGGGAAACACGTGGCACTTCACAGGCATACTTTAGACACCCCCCAGGTACGATATTTAAAGGAATATTTGACTTTTTTTTTTTCACTTTATGCATCATTAAAATGACTGCTCCCGAAAAACGACCGTTTTTAAAACTTCTTTTTGCATTGATACATGTCCCCTGGTGCAGAACCCGGGTTCCCAAACCCTTTTTAGGACAATAACATGCATAATAGTTGTTATAATTAGCACTTTAGAATTCAAACGTTCGCATCCATTGTATTTAATAGGGTTCTAATGTTCGTACGAACTTTCGGTCCGTTCGCGGGTTCTGGTGCGAACCGAACCCGGGGGTGTTCGGCTCATCACTACTCCTGACCCTATCCTGGACACTTCTCCACTGACAGGAGTAGTGACAACGGCATCACTACTCCTGTTAGCCCAGCTCTTGGAGCAGCGAGCAGAGTAAGAGAGAGCCAGTAATTTGTTTTGTTTCTAATTCACTTTTTAACGAATTTTGAAAAATTCGTAATTCCGAAATTGACGAATTTTTCAATTTCCGAAAATTTTCGGATTTTCGGATTTCCGAAACTTCTAATTTCCGAAGTTTAGAATTTCCAAATTTTTTTATTTTTTCAATTTCCGAATTTTCGGATTTCCGAATTTTTCAATTCCCAAATTTTCGAAATTTTGAATTTACGAATTTTGGAATTTCGTAAATTCGGATTTTCGAAATTCAGAATTTCTAGAAATTTCTGAACTTCCGTAAAAAGAAAAAAAACGAATAAAACGAAAAAAACAAATTTTTCACATTTCCCGAATTTCCGTAAAAAGCAAAAAAACGAATAAAACGAAAACGAAAAAAACTAATTTTTCAAATTTCCCGAATTTCCGAATTTCCATATGCCCAGGTTCACACTGGGGCTGCGGGAGTGAAGCCGTGCGAGTTCAGCTGAAGTTCAGCGAGTTCAGCTGGCAGTCCCGATTTCAGCCACGATTACAAAGACATCTGACACAGATGTCAATGTAAATCGCGGCCGAAATCGCAAAAAGTAGTACACAAACTACTTTTTGAAATCGGTGAAGCGCCGCAGATGCGGCGTCGCACCGATTAGGTGCCATTGCCGGCAATTTGCAGAAAAATATCGCCGATTTGACATGCGATTTGACATGTCAAATCGCATGTCAAATCGCACCAGTGTGAACCAGGGCTAAAAGGAAAAAAATAATAAAACTAAAACGAAAAAAAAACGAATTTTTCAAATTTCCCGAATTTCCGAAAAAAGCAAAAAAACGAAAAAACGAAAACGAAAAAAACGAATTTTTTGAATTTCCCGAATTTCCGAAAAAAGCAAAAAAACGAAAATAAACTAATTTTTCGGCAGTGCACATGTCTAAGAGCCAGGACGTGGCACAGTCTGTACTCTCTCTACACTCCTCCTAGTGCAGCTCCTGTGTATCTGTGAACAGGAAGGAGGAGGGGGGAGCGAGAACACAGCCCACGCCACGTCCCAGCTCTCTTCTTCTCTCCTCGCTGCTCCCGGAGCTGGGCTAACAGGAGTAGTGATGCCGTTGTCACTACTCCTGTCAGCCTCTTGTAACAGAAGGAAAACTCCCCCATCCCTACAGTAAACGATTGTGCCCAGGGCAGCCACTAGTGATGAGCCGAACACCCCCGGGTTCGGTTCGCACCAGAACCCGCGAACGGACCGAAAGTTCGCACGAACATTAGAACCCTATTAAATACAATGGATGCGAACGTTCGGATTCTAAAGTGCTAATTATAATGACTATTATCCATGTTATTGTCCGAAACAGAGTTTGGGAACCCGGGTTCTGCACCAGGGGACATGTATCAATGCAAAAAGAAGTTTTAAAAATGGACGTTTTCCGGGAGCAGTCATTTTAATGATGCATAAAGTGAAAAAAAAAAAGTCAAATATTCCTTTAAATATCGTACCTGGGGGGTGTCTAAAATATGCCTGTGAAGTGCCACGTGTTTCCCGTGTTTAGAACTGTCCCTGCACAAAATGACACTTCTAAAGGAAAAAAAAGCCATTTAAAACTGCTTGCGGCTTTAATGCAATGTCTGGTCCCGGTAATATGGATGAAAATCTTTAAGAAAAATGGCATAGCTACCCCATCAACCCCCCCCCCCTACCCCAGTCCATTACCAGCCCCTTTGGGTCTTGTATGGATATTAAGGGGAACCCCGCACACAAAATAAAAAAGCCCCTATATACTCTGAACAGCCGTATACAGGCGGTGCATACAAGACAGGGACTGTAGGTTTGTTCTCATGTAGAATCTGTTTGTAATTTTGAACACGTACATTGTTTAAGTGTAGCTCCAGCCAATAAATCTATTTTTAAGCTTTTTGGAAAACATAGGGAACGGTCACCCCTGTCACATTTTTTTTGCTGTCTGTGCCCCTGTTCAGAACATTTCACCTCACTTTCCGTCCCAATGACAACTGTTTTTGAAATGTGGTGTTTTTATTGACAAAGGATTGGTGATAAAGCATCAGTAGAGAGGAGACACCTTTCTCCCATATTAATTCTTACAGGAGAGAATTTTCCTTCCAAGGGGTAGATTTCCTCTCACTTCCTGTTGTCTTCTTCCGTTTGCAAGTAGTAGTCGTTTGTAAGTTGGATGTTTGAAAGTAGGGACCTGCCGTATATACTCTGCTGAAATTGGCCCCTTAGGTGTTGGTGTTGGCACAACACTGTAAGCACTCACAGTTACTCTTGGTGGGTGCTGGAACGCCCTGCTGTCAACTATTATATCAGGAATTGTAATAACATATAATTGTTGAACAGTGGTAGTAAAAATTGGGCCTTTGATGGTGGTGCTGGTGCCACAACACTGTAAGGCCTGACAGTTACTCTTTGTGGGTGCAGCAATGGGCCCTGCTGTGAATTATTAGATCAATAATTATAATTGCATGCCCCTGTTAAACAGGGGCTGAAAAATTGGGCCTTAGGCACTGGTGGCACAACACTGCAACCCCTCCCAGATACTGTACTTGGAGCACAGCAATGAGCCCTGTTGCAAAGTATTGCATCAAAAATTGTAATTACACACCCCTGTTAAACAGGGGCTGAAAAATTGGGCCTTAGCCACTGGTGGCACAACACTGCAACCCCTCACAGATACTGTACTTGGAGCACAGCAATGAGGCCTGTTGCAAAGTATTGCATCAAAAATTGTAATTACACGCCCCTGTTAAACAGGGGCTGAAAAATTGGGCCTTAGCCACTGGTGGCGGCACCCATAAACCAAAATGATCTTCCAAGCTATCATCATTAATCGGATCATTGAGGAGGAGGAGGAGGATAGCCAGTCAACATAACAGCACAGGCACTCAGCATCAGCATCAGTCTTGAAGGGATGTGACATTTTAAAATCAATTAGTCTGTTATATCAGCATCAGGTGTGTGGTAGCTGGTGGTGATCCAAGACTGGTTCATCTTGATGAAAGTCAGTCGATCAACCGAGTCGGTGGACAGGCGCACCCTGTGATCCGTGACAAATCCTCCAGCAGCACTGAATGTGCGTTATGAAAGAACGCTGGATGCAGGACAGGCCAGTAGCTCAATTGCATACTGTGCAAGCTCTGGCCAGTGATCCATCCTCAAGACCCAGTAAGCCAGAGGATTTTCGGTGGGGAAGGTGTCCAAGTCTGACCTTGCCCCTAGGTATTCCTGCACCATGTATATCAGACGCTGGCGATGGTTGCTGGAACCGATCATACTTTGGGGCTGCAGACTAAAGAATTGTCTGAACGCATCGGTCAGACGGCCACCTTCCCCACCGCTCCTTCTTTGACTGCCCGAAGCCTCAGCAACTCGTTGTCCAGGACCAGGAGTTTGTAACCTCCCAGTCTCTGGGAACGCGTTGCACAGACCTTTCTGCAAGGCCTCCCGGAGTTGTCTCATCCTCTGCTCCCTCTGCGACGGTAACATAAGGTCCGCAACCTTACCCTTGTACCGTGGATCAAGGAGAGTGGCCAGCCAGTAATGGTCCCTCTCCTTGATCCGAAGAATACGAGGATCCTTCCGCAGACTTTGCAGGATCAGGGAGGCCATGCAGCGTAGGTTAGCTGAGGCATTCAGTCCGGAGTCCTCTGGGTCACTAAGGACGACATGATCCGCAGCCACCTCCTCCCAGCCACGTACAAGTCCACTGGTTTCTTGGGACTGTAAATCATCCCTAAAAGACTGCTGCTGATGATGCTGAGTGCCAGCCTCCACCTCCATGCTGACACAATCCTCCTCCTCCTCCTCCTCCTCCTCTTCCTGTGCGATGGGTGGGACTGAAGGAACACTGTCTGGGTAAAGGGGGCCTTGAGAGGCAAGGAAGTCCTCCTCTTCCTGCCTCTGTTCTGCCTCAAGTGCCCTGTCCATTATTCCACGCAGCGTGTGCTCCAACAGGTGGACAAGCGGTACAGTGTCACTGATGCATGCACTGTCACTGCTCACCATCCTCGTGGCCTCCTCAAATGGTGCCAGGACAGTGCATGCATCCCTGATCATGCCCCACTGGCGTGGTGAAAAAAACCCGAGCTCCCCTGACCCTGTCCTGGTGCCGTAGTCGCACAGGTACTCATTGATGGCCCTCTGCTGCGTGTGCAGCCGCTGCAGCATGGCCAACGTTGAGTTCCACCTGGTGGGCATGCCACATATAAGGCGGTTCTTGGGCAGGTTCAACTCCTTTTGCAGCTCAGCCAGGCGAGCACTGGCATTATAAGATCTGCGGAAATGCACACAGACTTTCCTGGCCTGCCTCAGGACATCCTGTAAGCCCGGGTACCTGCCCAAGAACCACTGCACCACCAGGTTAAGGACGTGAGCCATACAGGGCACATGGGTCAGTTGTCCCTGTCGGAGGGCGGAGAGGAGGTTGGTGCCATTGTCGCAAACCACCATTCCTGGCTTAAGCTGGCGTGGCGTCAACCACCTCTCGGCCTGCCCCTGCAGAGCAGACAGGACCTTTGCCCCAGTGTGGCTCCTGTCCCCCAAACACACCAGCGCAAGCACGGCATGGCATCTTTTTGCCTGCGTACTTGCGTAGCCCCTTGAACGCCTACGGAGCACCGCTGGTTCCGAGGACAAACCACAGGAAGAGGCCATGGAGGAAGAAGAAGAGGAGGGGGTGGAGGAGAGAGGTGTGTCACAACCAGTAGTAGCATTTTGGAGGCGTGGCGGTGGAACAACCTCCAACACTACTGCACCTTGTCCTGCATCCTTCCCAGCTGCCAAAAGAGTGACCCAATGGGCCGTGAAAGAAAGGTAACGTCCCTGTCCATGCCTGCTGGACCATGAGTCAGCGGTAATATGCACCTTACCGCTGACCGCCCTGTCCAGCGAGGCCAAGACATTGCCTTCCACATGCCTGTAGAGAGCTGGAATCGCCTTCCATGAGAAAAAGTGGCGTTTGGGAACCTGCCACTGAGGAACCGCACATTGCACAAACTCACGGAAGGGGGCCGAGTCTACCAACTGAAAAGGCAGCAGTTGAAGCACTAGCAATTTAGCCAAGCTAGCATTCAACCGCTGGGCATGTGGATGGCTGGGAGTGAACTTCTTTCGACGGTCCAGCAGCTGGGGCAGGGAAATTTGCCTGCTAGAATCGGACGTCGGTGTACTGCTAGCAGAGTGCCCGCAAGTACTTGGCTGTGACACACCTAATTCTACACCTTCATTCCTCTCAGAGCAGGTTTCAGAGAGGACTGAAGGTATAGTGGGGTTGGAGATCCCAGCTGATGCGGTGCAAGAAGAGGTCAGCTTTGTTCTTTGGTGTGGGTCTTTAAGGTAGGCTTGCCAACGAGCTGCATGGCAGGTCAACATATGTCTGATCAAGCATGTGGTGCCCAAGCGGCTGATGTTTTGGCCACGCGATATACGCTTGAGACATATGTTGCAAACAGCAGCTGTGCGATCTGATGCACTCGCCTCAAAAAAGGCCCACACCAAAGAACTTTTTGAATGACGGGCAGAGGCAGCGCCCTGCACAGGCGGAGCTCTGCGTGTGATTCCGTCGGTGTGCTGCCCATACGCTGGCCACCCAAGGGCATCCTGCCTCATTGGAGATGTGCCTCCTCCTCATCCTCCTCCTCCTCCTCTCTCCTATTAGGCACCCACGTGGAGTCAGTGACCTCATCATCCCCTCCATCCTCATCACTGGAGCCAATCTGGCAGTATGCTGCAGCTGCTGGAGCATGACTGCCAGATTGGTGTCCTTCTTGAGCATCCCCTCTCTCTGCTCTCACGCTACTGCCTTCCTCTAGCTGGGTATCATCATCAGATCCTTCGAAACGCTGGGCATCCTCCTAGAGCATGTACCCAACACTGTGCTCAAACAGTTCGGGGGACTCCTCAGGAGGAGGACATGGTGGGTCTAGGGAAGGAGTGACTAATGATGACATTGATACCAGAGAAGAGGACGCTTTGGCAGCTGCTTTGCCAGTACCCTGAGCCTGGGTGAGAGAGGATGAGGAGGATGAGGTGGGCTTGGTCATCCACTCTACCAAGTCTTCGGCATGATGTGGCTTAACATGTCCAGCTGCCGAAAAGAAGGACAAGCGTGTCCCATGGCCATGTGCTGATGACAATGCACCGCGTCCACGACCAGCACTGTTGCCCCCAGACACAGAGCCTGCTTGACCTCTTTTTTTGCCTCCTGACTGTCTGCCTCTCCTTGTTTGCCTTCCAGACATTTTAATGGATGGCCTGCAGGGAGATGGGAAAAACAGCAATAAGGGCTACCTTCAGGTGTATACTGTGCAGGAGGCTTAGCAACAAAGACACTGACACTGTCCCCTGCCTATCCTTCTCTGTCCCTAAACACAAGGATTTGCAATATGCTTCAGCAAGATTGGTTTAGCACAGAATAGCACACTGACAGTTTCCCTCACTGTCCTTCTCTGTCCCTACAAACAAGATTTAGCACAGAATAGCACACTGATAGTTTCCCCGAGCGTCCTTCTCTGTCCCTAAACTCAAGGATTTCAAATATGGTTCAGCAAGATTGGTTTTGAACAGAATAGCACACTGACAGTTTCCCCGAGTGTCCTTCTCTGTCCCTAAACTCAAGGATTTCAAATATGGTTCAGCAAGATTGGTTTAGGACAGAATAGCACACTGACACTTTCCCTCACTGTCCTTCTCTGTCCCTACAAACAAGATTTAGCACAGAATAGCACACTGATAGTTTCCACGAGTGTCCTTCTCTGTCCCTAAACTCAAGGATTTCAAATATGGTTCAGCAAGATTGGTTTAGGACAGAATAGCACACTGACACTTTCCCTCACTGTCCTTCTCTGTCCCTACAAACAAGATTTAGCACAGAATAGCACACTGATAGTTTCCATGAGTGTCCTTCTCTGTCCCTAAACTCAAGGATTTCAAATATGGTTCAGCAAGATTGGTTTAGAACAGAATAGCACACTGACAGTTTCCCTCACTGTCCTTCTCTGTCCCTACAAACAAGGATTAGCACAGAATAGCACACTGACACTTTCCCTCACTGTCTTTCTCTGTCCCTACAAACAAGGATTAGCACAGAATAGCACACTGACACTTTCCCTCACTGTCCTTCTCTGTCCCTACAAACAAGGTTTAGCACAGAATGACACACTGACACTCTCCCTACCTATCCTTCTCTGTCCCTAAACACAAGGAATCCAGGATTAGTAAAGGAAAAAAATGACACTGTCCCTGCCTATGCTTCTCTTTCCCTGCTCCGGAACACACTACACAAGGCCGCCGCGCTGGCGGCCTTTTATAGTGTGGGGCGTGTACTAAACCCCCTCAGCAATAATTGGCCACAGGCATCCTGCCTGTGGCCAATCATTGCTCTCCTCGCTGCCGGCGCTGTGATTGGCCAAGCATGCGGGGTCACAGTGCATGCTTGGCCAATCACAGCGCCTGGATGACACTGCGATGGCGTAGTGCATTGTGGGCCGTTCGCGTCACTCGAATTTGGCGCGAACGGCCCAAATCGTTCGATCTTCGTCGAACGATCGAACAGCCGATGTTCGAGTCGAACGTATGTTCGACTCGAACACGAAGCTCATCCCTAGCAGCCACCCCTCCCTCCCACCCCTTGTCCCGGCCCTGATTAGCACTGAGGGCTCTTGAGTGGAGTACTGAGACAGGGTGCTGTGATTTTTTCCTGTTCTAGTCCTAAACCTAACTAAGGGAACTAGGACCCATAAAGCATTCCCTGGGGAATATTAATTTCTTGGTGGACTATGTGGCTTGAAGAAATGCCCCACCACATCCCATGGGGGCAAGAACTAAACTCTGCTTCTTCTCTGTTTCAGCTATGCGCTCAAACTCCCCACTTCTGACACAACTCCAAAATATATATCCTAGGGAAGGGCACCTCCAGTGGGCAAAAAAAAGAATGCCTAACACCTCCTTACACATATACTCAACAGTATACAGGATATTGATGTACTGTATCTCCCTATGGTTTTACAGGTCTCCAGCCACGTGCACGCAACCTTAATAAAAGTTTGAAGTTACAATTGTCTCTGCGTAACTCCTTATGCCCTGTACACACGATCGGAATACCGATGGGCTAAAATCCAATGGAATTTTTCGTTGGAATTCCGTTCAAAGCTGTCTTGCATACACACCATCAGACCAAATTCCGCCTGTCCAAAACGCAGTGACGTACAACACGTACGACGGCACTATAAAGGGGAAGTTCAAATCCAACGGCGCCACCCTTTGGGCTGCTTTTGCTGATTTCGTGTTACCGCGTGTTAGTTTGGTGTTAGCCGATTCGCGCTTAAAATAAATATTAAGATATGTTGGAGACCTGGCTTTAAAATAAAATACGAAGATTCATGAGATCACAAGAAACAAAGAAATACATTTGTCAGAACTCGGTGTGAAAATCCGCAGCGAAAAAAATAATTTGTTCTAGCGTTAGAAAGAAGAAAAGAATGCGCTACATTTATCGATGCAATAATTTTCAGCATGACGAATGTGCGATCTCCATTACGAACGCTAGTTTTACCAGAACGAGCGCTCCCGTCTTGTAATTTAGTGTGAGCATGCGTGAATTTTTCTCCGATGGAGTTCCCCACAGACGATCGGAATTTCCTATCCTAACAAGTTCAATTTTTTTACACCGATGGAAAAAAGACCAATGGGGCCCACACATGATCGGAATTTCCGATGAAACAAGTCCATCTGACTTTTTTTCATCGGAAATTCCGATCGTGTGTACAGGGCTTTAGAGTTCACTATTTTTGAGTTTCTGGTGATAGAGGGCATGCTGCTGGTGGTGGTGCAGTAACAAATGTGTAAAAAAAAGGTGCACAAGGACTTATTTTCAGGAATCGGTTGGTGTGCACCATCTATTGCAGGGTTTCTCAACCAGGGTTCCTCCAGAGGTTGCTAGGGGTTCCTTGAGCTATGAGCAATTTCTGCCTCTCATATAAGGTCCCACCGACACCAGTGATCTTTTTATCTATCTGTAAGGAGGTAATTCTTCCCAATGACCACAAGTGTAAGAACTAAGTAGCATTCTTCCCACTGACTATCATACTAATGTATCATGAGTTGTGGATATAGTAACTTTTAGCAGGGGGTTATCTGAGACCGGAAATTTCAAGGGTTCCTTCATCTTGAAAATGTTAAGAAAGGCTGATCTTTTGGGGATTATGGCTTTGAGTGGAGCAGTAACTTTACCTCAAATGAAATGAAAAGGATTGAGCATTAGATATATAAAATCCATCTATAGAAAGTTTTATATAACTTATGCATGTAGGGCAGCCTTTGCCATATGTGTGACCAGTTGTAAGGCCAGGGCCATTTTTTTGGAGAAACGGGGGGGGGGGGGACGGGGGGTGCTACACAATTTAAAAAATTTTAACTTTTTTTTTAAATCGCGGGAGGGGGGGCCGCCAATATCGTGGGAGGGGGGCCGCCAATCGCGGGGGGGGCCGCCAAATCGTGGGAGGAGGGGGCCGCCAATCGCGGGGGGAGGCCGCCAATCGCAGGAGGGGAGCCGCCAATATCGTGGGGGGGGGGGGCCGCCAATCACGGGAGGGGGGCCGCCAAATCGCGGGAGGAGGGGATCGCCAATCGCGGGTGGGGGGGCCGCCAATCGCGGAAGGGGGGGCCGCCAAATTGCGGGAGGAGGGGGCTGCCAATCGCGGGTGGGGGGGGCCGCCGATCGTGGAGGGGGGGCTGCCAAATCGCGGGAGGAGGGGGCCACCAATCGCGGGTGGGGGGGCCGCCAAATCGCGGGAGAAGGGGGCCGCCAATCGCGGGTGGGGGGGGCACCAATCGCAGGAGGGGGGCCGCCAATCGCGGGAGGGGAGGCAGCTCTGCTGGGGCCCCAGGCCAGCTGGGGGCCCCAAGCAGTTGCTTCGTTTTCCTGTCCTGTTCCGACGGCCCTGGTTAAGGCCATAGTCCCCCCTTGTAGGGTTGATTTACTAAAACTGGAGAGTGCAAAATCTGGTGCAGCTGTGCATGGTAGCCAATCGGCTTCTAACTTCAGCTTGATCGGTTAGCTTTGACAAAAAACTTAAAAGCTGATTTGTTTCTATGCACAGCTGCACCAGATTTTGCACTCTCCAGTTTTAGTAAATCAACCCCAGTGACTAGGATATGTCAGAATTGCATCCGCCCATTCCAGCAGGTTAGTCTAAAGCCTCGTACACACGGTCGGACTTCAAACAAACTTTTACGTGGATTTTTGTCTGAAGGGAGTTGGCCGGGAACACCCATAGCATACACACGGCAGGACTTTCCTGCAAACTTTCCCAACATCACATGGTTTTTCTGCTCTTTTCTGCTCTTTACTGCCACCCTTTGGTCAACTTCTGCTATTGTTGGTTGATTTTAACATTGGTTCTGGGCATGCGTGTTTATACTTCGGACAAAAGTCTGATGGATTTCTGTACACACGATAGGATTTTGCACCGTAGGACTTTTGTTGCCGAAAAGTTTGTCCGTTTGCAGAGCGAACTTTTGTCCAATGAAAACCGAAAAAGTTTGTCCGATGGAGCGTACACACATTTTTTTGAAAACTTGCACATTTTGAAGTTTGTTGTCAAAAAGTCCTACCGTGTGTATGGGGCTATAGCCTCAGAATCCTGCAAGGGCTTTCTAGAAGGTTCAGATATAAGAGGGTTGGTAACTCAGGCCATATCTATGGTTCATTATTACACATCAGAAGGGGAACTCCTTGACTCCAGAGGCCTCTCTATTCCCACTAGCTCCAGACACTGTACAAGGGGCTGACATTTCACCAGTCCAGAGGAACACTAATGAGAGACCCAATCAATGGGAGACCCAAGAGATGTTCTCCATCTTTGTGCCCTCCCTTGTTCAGGCCAACTATTCCTTCCCCATTTGCAGTCTCACTCACTCTTCATTCAAGCACTTTACACACACAGTGCCCAAATTGCTGCCAAAACTTGTGAGAACTTTGTGTTTTAATAGGCACAAGCTTCCCCAAAATGGCTGCCCAAGACACACTCCAGAGGATAAGTCAGTCCTGTGTGGGGTTCCCTCTATTGCTTAAAGCCTAACAGCAGGTCATGTGACCACTCTGTTCTTTGTATAGTGAGGGTGTTTCATCAGATTAGGCGACCCATCAGAATTTGTAATGGAAGTGACGCTCCGTCGCTGCCATCTTGCTACACCCTGCACTCGTCCACAGTAAGGATACAGTGAGAAGGCAGCAAGCGGATATCTTGTTACACCCACCAGAGTTTTGCATTTCAAACTTATTTTCAACAGTAAACAAAGCTTATATAGTGAAATGCAGTATTTAGAAGTCCGTGTGACTGTTTAGATGTTGAATTTTAAAAGCAGCGGCAAGCCTGCTGATCTCACAGGTTTACTAATCTGACAGAACACCGCTGCTTTTAAAAATCAACATCAAAACAGCCTGAGGGATTTCAAATGATTGAATTTCACTATATAAGCTCCGTTAAAAATAAGTGTAGACATGCAAGACGCCCAGGGGCGGACTGGGCCAGTGGGCAGGGTGGCAATTTCCCCCCCCCCCGGGCTGATCTGATTCTTCCCAGAAAAGGGCACCACAGCAGCAGCTCCGTTGTCACAGCCAGGGCCGGGACACCAGCCTAGAGAGCGCACATCAGTCGGGGGTCACATCCTTAGATGTCAGGGGTTTATGCTGGGAATTGTAGTCCTTCAATAGTTGCTTCAATTGGTTGGTTCAATGGGCCACGTTACTGGACTTGCCCCCCAGGCCTAAGGTTGCCAGCCCTACTCTGAAGACGCCGGTGGGTGTAACAAGATGTCCGCTTGCTGCCTTCTCACTGTAGCCTTACTGTGGACGAGTGTGGGGTGTAGCAAGATGGCGGTGACGAAATGATGGGTCGCCTAATCTGATGAAACAAGGGATCACCAAGACACAGTCCTGAGAAAAGTGTAGCATCCCACCCTCCCTTGTAATGCTCTACTACATTTTGGTTCAGGACAAAGTGTGAGTTATACTGATTGATCTACATTATCACCCTCATTTATGACCACAGCTCTGGGTACTTACCAACAAAATAATTATATTGAGAGTGTAAGTGGTGGAATTGGGTTTTTCCTAGGACATAAGTCCCCCAGGTTATCATCAGCTGTCATCAGTTATGTAAGGTAATGGGTGGGAATAGTGATGACATCATTGACCAAATATGACCATATATTGTCAGTGATGCCATCACTATCCCTACCTCTTTGTTTTCATAAATAGAAGTGGTGGAATTATGAATAGGAAAAAGTTCAGCCAAAGTGCCCTCGGAACATAGGTTCGGATTGAACCGTTGGCTCATTCCTCCTATTGAGGCGATGTGGCCATCTACTGTAATTGTCAGGAGGCTGAACCAACAATGCTGCACTGGGAGGACACCCACAAGCAGACCCAGAAAACAATGAACATCTCCCAGTTGACTGACAATGTCTTGGAATCTAACAAAAAGTGTTGGGGTCTACAGCCAGACTAATGCCCTGTACAAACGATCGGATTTCCGATGGAATAAAATCCGATGGATTTTTCCATCGGAAATCCGATCAAGCTGACTTCCATCAGTCTTGCCTACACACCATCGGTCAAAAATCCAACCGTCCCAAATGCCGTGACGTAAAACACTCTGAAGAGCCGAGAAAAATGAAGTTCAAAGCTTCTGAGCATGCGTCGACTTGATTCTGAGCATGCGTGGGTTTTTTCTCCGATGGAGTTCCCCACAGACGATCTGAATTTGCTATTGTTTTTTTCCATCGGTAAAATTTAAAACTCACGGGGAAGTCAGGGGGGTCGCGAGCGCGACCCTGACGTCGGCAGTTAAAGGGCCACGTACAGGTACGTGATTGTACCTGTACGAGCCATTCTGCCGACGTATATATACAGTGAGGAGTCCTTAAGTGGTTAATCAAGGCCATTGTGTGCATTGTCCCAGGCTCAGGTTTCCCATTGATAAGTAACATTTAAATTTTTTCAGACTGGGATGCCTCAAGATTTTGCATACTTTTATAGGGTACCGCCACTGAAAAAAGGTTGAGGAACGTTGGTCTAGAGTTCGAAGGATGACGATGACCCCTTCTTCTTAGCAAACTTCTCATACATCTTTTCTTCATCTTCCTTTGGTTGAACCCGTGCCACTTAAAGCACATAATACTGAATAATTGGTTCTTTCAAACAGATTTATTATGCAGGTGGCAGGCTGAGAACGTATGGTTCCTCATTACTTTCTGCATCAATTTCAGCAGTGCCCCTTTCCATTAGCGAAATATATTTTATATTCGGGAAAAACAAACCCGTGAACGGCAAAACCTGCGGAAGTTTATCCGGCTAATTGCAACTATTAGCAATTCATTTTTCGTTATGCATCTTGCACGCAGAGTTTGACAAAAAGCGATTTTCTCTCATAGGTTTGTGATTTATTATTTGTATTTATTTGCAAATGGTTCTGCCCTGGATAGGATTCATTTATATGCAATCAAAAATGCACAAATCAAGTTGACAGGATATTTCCTACCTTGGGTTACCTTAAGTTTAATTTTCAGTAAATGCAGAGCAATAATTTAAACAGGGCAACGCAACGTCATTTGTTTCCATATACCATTCACCTTCAGATTAATTTTCGCTCTCCATGAGCAGATTTCAAGTTTACAGTGTAAGTCCAGGCAAAACTTTTTTTAGTGTTCGGTTTCAAATTATACCCAGTGGGGGTTATTTATTAAGACCGGAGAGTGCAAAATCCGGTGCAGTTTTGCATAATCAGCTTCCAGTTTTTATTGTCAAAGCTTAAATGAACAAGCGGAAGTTAGACGCAGATTAGCTACCATGGGAGTAAACAATGCCTCAGGCTTAGGAGACAGGGGGGGGGGGTAGTAGGGAGAGAAATAGTGTCCAATCATTGGTAATAGTGGAAGGAATAGTACCCTATCGTTGGGCTCAGTGGAAGGAATATTGCCCCACTGTTGGCTTCAGCAGAAGGAATAAAGCCCTGTCATTGGTGCCAGTAGGAGGTATAGTTACCCATCGTTGGTGTCAGTGAGAGGAATAGTGCCTCATCTTTGGTGCCAGTGGGAGGGATAGTGACCCATCGTTGGTGTCAGTGGGGGAAATAGTGACCCAGCATTGGTGCCAGTGGGAGGGATAGTGACCCACCATTGGTGGTGTCAGTGGGAGGAATAGTGACCCATCATTGGTGTCAGTGGGGGAAATAGTGACCCAGCATTGGTGCCAGTGGGAGGGATAGTGACCCACCATTGGTGTTAGTGGGAGGAATAGTGCCCCATCATTGGTGTCAGTGGGAGAAATAGTGCCCCATCACTGGTGTGGCATCGTTGGTGTCAGTGGGAGGGATAGTGACCCATTTTGGTATCAGTGGGAGGTATAGTGACCTATCGTTGGTGTCAATGAGAGGAATAGTGCCCCATCATTAGTGTCAGTGGGAGGGATAGTGACCCATCGTTGATGTCAGTGGGAGGAATAGTGCCCCATCATTAGTGTCAGTGGGAGGGATAGTGACCCATCGTTGGTGCCAGTGGGAGGGATAGTGACCCATCGTTGGTGCCAGTGGGAGGGATAGTGACCCATCGTTGGTGTCAGTGGGAGGGATAGTGACCCATCGTTGGTGTCAGTGGAAGGAAAAATGCCTTATAGCAGTACGAGAGAAAGTGCCTTAAGGCCTGGGCAAGCAAAGGGCCGCATCTGGCCCGCGTGCCACAAGTTTGGAGACCATTTTTGGACACAGTTTGAAGAGGAAGAGTTACTCTACCAACATGTGTACGTTTTAAAACAAATTATGGCCGCTTTTGCATTACTTTCAATACACCCCTCATATTGTAGATGTAAAAATGCAAAAATGCAGGAAGGTAGTGGACTTGGGACTTTAATTGAGGTATAAGGGTATAATAAATTAAATAAGATAATAATCCCTTCTCTCGATATTTTGGGTGGAAAACACCCGTTACTTTCGAGACCCTCCCCCAACCCATACAATTTAATTTAATGTTATTCCTTTGATTAATTATTTACAGTTATATACTCGTTGTCATATTCCCCTCCATTCCTTCTTTTCTTTTTTATATAAACTTTATTACCTCTTTCATGCCCAATATTTATTTATTGGGGTTTTTTCTTTTCATACATATTTTTCTCACTACTTTTCGATTAATTTTTTATTTTTTTATTTTTCTCTATTTAATCTACCAATATTATCCATTCCACTTAGTGCCTTTATCAGTTTGATTCTGAATCTCATGTGATTTGACCCTTGGGGTTGAGTTTGGTGGTGTCCCGCTGTCCCTGTTCTCTACTTCCGGGGTTGCGATCAGCTCAGCTCCGTTCCCCCCACCCACCTTCATGACGGGGGGGCGGGGTCGGATCTCGGCTCTTCGGCGTCATGTTCAGCGCGCCTGGTGTCCAGCGTGGTTTGACTCCGCTTCACCATGGCGCGCTGGCTCCATCTTGCAGGGGATTGGATGGACCCCAGCATTTGCGAGATAACACATGACATTGGCGGGGTTCCGCCCAGGACCGGGGGGCTGTATATAACAGTTGGTTGTGCACCGCTCTCTCTCTCTGCTGGCCACCATTCCAGAGTGACACCATCTGCTTGCTCAGCCTCTGGAAGCTCAGGTAAATGGGGCATTTGACATCGTCCCCGTCATATATTTTCAATACAGCCATGCATTTAGTTAACTCTATGTATCCTTACATACACACATTGTACATTTGTTTATGCACATACTGTACATCCATATATACTGACATACATTTAAACTTACATTTACACTTTCACACACATACATTTGTTTACTTTCATTCTACAAAACTTTCTATTTTCCCTTATTCACTTATATACCATCTATGTATGGCTATGCTCCTTCATGTGCATTTGATATGCAGATGCATCAAATTACACTCACTTTCACCATGTCAGCACCTTATTATTTATTTATCATGCAACAGCTTTCTTTCACTTTTTTTAAGCATTCACATAGTTTTTCACTTTCACCACACTTCATTATATCTTCACATTGACATATTTCTCATACCTTCATTTTTTCCATCTTCATACAGACTTATCCAATCAGGATACAAGCATTCTATCCTGGCATGGTGGCTTGCGGCGAGCGATGGGTCTGCCCCCCACGACCCCCCCATACACCCTGGCTAGCGGATCTCCCGCCTCAACCCCGGGTGAGACATCGTATGCGGTATCACCTCCCAGGCCTTTCCCCAACTAAGGTCTCAGTACACGGGCTGTTTAGCAAGGTACAATATTGCTACATTTTTTACCCCCTTTTTTTCTTACCCCCCTTTTTTACTGCATTGGGTTTGTCTATGGGGACTAATGGATCCCCAGAAACTACCACAACAAATCTTTCCATTTTTTTCATTTTAGATTACTTTCATGCATCCAAACTCCTGATGAGTGGTAGGCGACCATGAAACGCGTAGAGTTCACATCCTCGGATGCTCTACATCAGCCCATATCATTATTTATCAATTACATACGTGTTGATCATGTTGTTATTATTTACATATTTATCATTCATTGATTTATCTATTACTATGTTTGTATGTCATTAATCATGTTTCCCAATTAATCATGTGTTATTAAATTAATGATGATTATGAATTGTTCCTTTGTGATTACATTTCTGTATCATAAACGTATTGTGATTACTGGTTTACTTATACCGTATCATGCCAATTTAGAGGGAACCATGACATCCAAGTTATTTATCTTATTTAATTTATTATACCCCTATACCTCAATTAAAGTCCCAACTCCACTACCTTCCTGCATTTTTGCATTTTTACATATTAATTAGGGATGGAGGTATTTTGGTATGCTTTTAGGCTAGGATGGGTCTCAATCTCCGTTCTGTCCTCATATTGTAGAGCTTCCTTTTAGGTCCTTGCTTAGCAATAAAGACCTATCAGGGGGTCCTAATTGTTCCCTACTCCATTGGCAACACCTAATTGTTTCCTACTCCATTGGAAACACCTAACAACCTAATCTGCCTAAAAATGGCCAGGCCTGGCTGTGGGATTGAATGATGGTGTCAGTCTTTTCTGGGTAAAGCAACCCTATACCACATGGGACACAGAAAACGAACAGAAATAGCCAAGTGGGACACTTTGTAAAAAGAGAAGTTGGATACTCATAAAAAAAAGTTGCAGTTGCCGCTAAACTGCTTCTTTTTATTTTTTTCACTGAAGAGTCTCTTTAATGTGCGCGGTGATATTTATCTCAGTTAAAAGAGCCTTTGATAAATATTAATGTCAATCTTTGGCAGACTTGTTACAGAAAGCGAACCTGATTTTGTCTTCTGTCAGTTTTGTAATGAACTTAGACAAAACTGTTGTAAATACACAGGAAATAATTACTCTCCTGAATATTCAGCTCTTTCAGCTTTTCCGCTGCTGGCAAAGCGCAATATCCCAAAATACAAGCCCTGGCGTTAGCCAGCGGACCGTGTATAAATCAATCGGCTAGCTCCTGGGATGAGATGAGGTTTTTTTTTTTTTTGTTTCACTTAGAAAGAAAATAAATTACTTTTCTCCAACCAAATGCTAAAAACATATCAGTACTGCCTAAAATACATCTGGATTTTGAATCCAATATCCATATTTTTTGGTTCTGAGCCCTGGATTACTTCCTAAATTGGGTGATGGACCAAGAACTCGTCCTGATTTTTTATATCCTCCCCCAGGATCTAGGAAAATGGAGGTCTAAATAATAAAGAATAAACTCTCGGTATAATCAGTATGCAAGCCTTGGCTCTGCCACTCCCTCTCCCCCTTCCCAAGAGAGACTTCAGAGCCCAACACCACCTTATTGAAAATTTACAATCAAGAGCCCAGCAGTGGTACTTTACCTGCAATACAGAAACAATAACCAAGTGGTCAGACCTCAATTATGAATGCCAAGATCTCTGAATCTATAAAAACACCTTACTATGTTTAGATGGGACTTTTACACACACATCGGGGTAAAGGGACAATCTATAAAATGCCATTTATTAGAAACATGCTAAAATAGCATAGATAAAATACAATACATCAGGCCATGATAATGACCAGACCATGTTGGGTTCAATTCCCCTTACTCACAACACATTTCCACTTGAAACGCGTTGGGAGTGAAGATAACTGTACCCAACATGCTCTAATCATTATCATGGGCTGATATATTGTACAGTATTACAATTCTGCTTTTATATTTAACCACTTGCCGACTGAAAGAGGACTACAGCGTAGTCATCTATTGACATCCTCCCAGGACCCCACCCCCCTGGGGCATGCATTGGGTGCACTCTGTCATCGCTGTGTCCTTCGGACACAGCTGATCACAGACCGAGGTAAAGGGCTAATCACAGCAGCCCTTTACCATGTGATCAGCTGTGTCCAATTACAGCTGATTGCAAGTAAACAAATGCTGGCTATCAGCGTTTCTTTTCCCCAGCGCTGTCACTGCATGAGGATAGCAAAGGCCATAACCTGATATCCTGTGACAGCACACATTTACACTGATTATCAGTCCAGCCCCTTGCAGTGCCAATCAGTGTCCATTAGTGCAGCATATCAGGGTGCATCAGTGCAACAAATCAGTGCCCTTCAGTGCAGTCCCAACAGTGCCCACCAGTGCTGTCAATCAGTGCCCACCAGTGCCTCCTCATTTGTGCCACCTATCAGTGCCACCTACCAGTGTCCATCAGTGCTGCCTATAAGTGCCACCTATCCATGCCCTTCAGTGCCACCTATCAGAGCCACTCAGTGTCCATCAGTGCAGCATATCAGGGTGCATCAGTGCAACAAATCGGTGCCCTTCAGTGCAGTCCCAACAGTGCCCACCAGTGCTGCCAATTAGTGCCCACCAGTGCTGCCAGAGTGCACCAGTGCCTCCTCATTAGTGCCACCTACCAGTGCCCATCAGTGCCATCTAACAGTGCTGCCTATCAGTGCCCTTCAGTGCCGCCTATCAGAGTTCATCAGTGCCCACTAGTGCTGCCTATCAGTGCCCACTAGTGCTGCCTCATCAGTGCCCATTAGTGTCACCTTTAGGTCCCCCACAGTGCCACCTGTCAGTTCCCATTAGTTCTGCCTCATCAGTGCCCTTCAGTGCAGTCCCAATATTGCCCACCAGTGCTGCCAATCAGTGCCGACCAGTGCTGCCAATCAGTGCCCACCAGTGCCTCCTCATTAGTGCCACCTATCAGTGTCACCTACCAGTGCCCATCAGAGCCACCTATCAGTGCCTATCAGTGCTGCCTATCAGTGCCCTTCAGTGCCGTCCTATCAGAGGCCATCAGTGCTGCCTATCAGTGCCCACCAGTGCTGCCTCATGAGTGCCCATTAGTGTCAACTTTAGGTCGCCCACAGTGCCGCCTCATCAGTGTCCATCAGTGCAGCTTCATCAGTGTACCTCAGTGAAGGAGAAAAATTACCTGTCTGCAAAATTTTATTACAAATTATAAAAAATGTTTGGATTTTTTTCAAAATTCTCGGTCTTTTTTCATTTGTTTAGCAAAAAAATAAAAAACTCCAGTGATGAATAAATCCCACCAAAATAAACCTCTGTTTGTGTAAAAAAAATTGATAAAAATTACATATGGGTACTGTGTAGCATGACTGCGCAATTGTCATTCAAAGTGTGACAGCTCTAAAAGCTGAAAATTGACTTGGGGGGGGGGGGGGTAAGACCCCTTTTACACTTAGGCAGTTTTCAGGCGTTTTAGCGCTAAAAATAGCGCCCTAAAACTGTCTCCCACTCATTTGAATGGGTGCTTTCACACTGTGGCGGTGCGCTTGCGGGGCGGTAGAAAAAGTCCTGCAAGCAGCATCTTCGGAGTGTATTTGAAGCGCTGTAAAAAGCGCTCCAAAGACACCCCTGCCCATTGAAATTCTTCCTTTAAAAACGTTTTGAAAGCGCCGCTAACGCCCGAAAAGCGTCACAGCTATTTTAGCAGCACTTCAGTGTGAAAGGAGTCTAAAAGTGCCTGGTAGGCAAGTGGTTAAAGATCTCCTGGATATTCCTTCCTCTCTAACCAACTTTATACATACTATTTGTGTAGCAACACACTGGGCAATCGCCCCTTTATTGGAAAACTGATGGAAAATAGTGTTGAATTATAGTCATTTAATAAATTGTGTGATTGTACCCTTATTTGTGTATCCTATTTTGTATTTTTATTTTTTTTTTCTAAATCAAGAAGTAACATATTTGTATACCATTTTGATACTTTATACAGCTTACATTTTATATGTAGATGTTACCTCTCTGGTTGTTTTGTAAACTTTTTTCAATAAAAAAGTTTATAATAAAAAAAAAAGAGACATATGAAAAAAAACTTAAAACTTTACATGTTGCAAATAATAAAAAATAAATAAAAATCATATGCATTAGTTTATGTTCCTGACCCTAAAAATAAAAACAAAGGAAGGTAAGAATGACGACGTTTGTCAAAGTGTTACATTAAAGGTACGTTTATTTATACATAATGGATAATGTATCGGTGTAATCATCGGATCTGATAAAAGAACAGCGACTCCTGAATCTTCATTGCAAGAGGTGAAAGGAAAAGCAGACCCGAGGTGTGACTCAGCTTTGCGGAATATTTTACTTGCAGAGCTAATGACTTTATCACAATTAGTAAAAGTGCTATTGTCACCTCACTAATTATGGCAATCAGGCTTTCACTTCCCTCCCTGTGGAGACATCTTTGTATGAAGGCAAAGGAAACACAGAAAAGTCAGAGCAGATTATGGAGCTGATGATGATGTCCGTGATTAAGAGCAGGGGGGCTACAAGTAGATGACTCCGACACAATTCTGTATTGTCCTCCAATCAGCTACCCAGATACAGCACAGCAAATCTTGTTCCGGAGATGTCATCTCTTCTGTCTGGATCGGCTGAATTTTCAGTGATGTCACCGGTCTCTAGTGATTTGATAGGCTGCATTCTCAGTGATGTCACCAGTCTCTAGTGAATGGATAGGCTACATTCTCAGTGATGTCACCGGTCTCTAGTGAATGGATAGGCTGTATTCTCAGTGATGTCACCGGTCTCTAGTGATTTGCTAGGCTGCATTCTCTGTGATGTCACCAGTCTCTAGTGAATGGATAGGCTACATTCTCAGTGATGTCACCGGTCTCTAGTGATTTGATAGGCTGCATTCTCAGTGATGTCACCAGTCTCTAGTGAATGGATAGGCTGCATTGTCAGTGATGTCACTGGTCTCTAGTGAATGAATAGGCTGCATTCTCAGTGATGTCACCAGTCTCTAGTGAATGGATAGGCTACATTCTCAGTGATGTCACCGGTCTCTAGTGATTTGATAGGCTGCATTCTCAGTGATGTCACCAGTCTCTAGTGAATGGATAGGCTGCATTGTCAGTGATGTCACTGGTCTCTAGTGAATGAATAGGCTGCATTCTCAGTGATATCACAGTTTCTAGCAAATGGATAGGCTGCATTCTCAGTGATGTCACCGGCAGGGCCATCTTTAATATTGATTGGACCAATGGTAAACATTTTCTTGGGCCCCCCCAAATCTGAGACATACATTAAATAGCAGCTAGACTCAAAATCAATGTACTGCAGCAGATCAGCCAGCGATTGCGATTGGTTGCCAGAGGTTGCAGCATATCATTGCCACTCACTGACTGGTTGCTAGAGTTACTGCACATCATTACTGCTAACTGATTGGTTGGTAGAGATTACAGCAGATCTTCGCTGTTCACCGATTTGTTGCTAGAGGTTACTGCGCATCGTTACCTCTGCATCAAATTGTGAGTGTGCCTAAACTGCACTAACAGTGAGGCATCGTTATAAACCAGGATTTCAGGAGTGTACTATATACAGACTGCAGGGTTCAGGAGTGCACTACATAGAGTACAGGATTGAAGATTGCGCTATATACAGAGTGCATGGTTGAGGAGTGAGCTAAGTACAGAGTGCCGGGTTGAGCTACATCCAGAATTGAAAGGGGGGTACAGAGTGCATCGTTGAGGGATAAACTACATGCAGAGTGCAGGGTTGAGGGGTGCGCTACATACAGTGTGCAGGGTTGAGGGGTAAGCTACTCACAGAGTGCTGGGTTAAGGGTTGAGCTACGTACAGCGTGCAGGGTTGAGGGGTGCGCTACATACAGAGTGCAGGGTTGAAGGGGGCACTATGTCAGGCATGCTGGGTTGAGGGGTGTGCTACATATGGAATGCTGGATTGAGGGGTGGGCTAGGTTCAAAGTGCAGGGTTGAGCTTGTATGGAGTGCAGGGTTGAGCTTGTATGGAGTGCAGGGTTGAGGGCTGTGTACATCCAAGTTCTCCACCCCCCTAAGTACAAAGCTCTCCCTGCAGATTCCATTTCAGACGTGACGTGAAGGGGGGTCTATACCCAGAAGTGGTGCTGCTACCTGTTTTATAGAGGTATCCACACCCCCTCCCCCCTGAAAGGTGCCAAATGTGACACCGGAGGGGGGGAGGGTTCCGAGAAGCGGAGGTTCACTTTTGGGTGAACCTCCGCTTTAAGCTGATATGGGATAGAGAAGCGAGTGAGCGAGTGAGCGAGTGAGCGAGTGGAGGGTGAGATCTGAAAGTTGTTTCTCTGGTCCGCCGTGACCGCCGTTCACCGCACACCACTGTAAAGTCTTCCCCTATTTGCTTGTTACTTTGTGTGATTTTGAAGTGCCTTTTTAAGACACACTGAGGTGCTTGAAAAACTGCCAGTAAAACACTGAGCGCCTTTGAAGCGCTTTTTAGGCGCTTTTGAAGCACTTTCAATTCATTTCAATGGAGAGGGGCGTTTTTTCAGCGCACTGCCCCAGTGTGAAAGCATTCATTGATTTTAATGGAAATACGTTTTCGTAAGCTTTTCAGGCGCTTTTTTAAGCGTGAAAGCGCCTGAAAAGCGCCTCAGTGTAAAAGTGGTCTTACTCTGAAGTGATGTAAGTGCAATGGTGGAAGGGTGTTTGTGCTGTTTTAATAAATAGTTTTCTACATACTTCACTATTGGAAGCACTTTTCATTTTACATGTGGAGTTCTCATTTTGATGAGCACCGTTGGAACAGCTGGTTAACCCTGGTGGGTGCACTAAGCCTTATTGCCAAGCATGAGAGTGCAAGGCATGTTTTTCTGGTGAGTTTAATTCTTATGGGAGAGGAATCACAATCACAAATGGTGTGGTGGAAGACTTAATTCTTATGGGAGAGGAATCACAATCACAAATGGTGTGGTGGAAGACTTAATTCTTATGGGAGAGGAATCACAATCACAAATGGTGTGGTGGAAAATTTAATTCTTATGGGAGAGGAATCACAATCACAAATGGTGTGGTGGAAGCTTTAATTCTTATGGGAGAGGAATCACAATCACAAATGGTGTGGTGGAAGATTTAATTCAAGTTCGTTTAAAGAAGATTTTTTATTCAATCACTTGGATACACATATTCACTTATGGACTTGATTTTTGATTGATTTGTTTAATATTTGTGCATCCTTAGATGGACTTTTTGAGCATTTTAACCCTTTCATGACTAAGCCTATTTCTGACATTTGGTGTTTACAAGTTAAAATGCGTATTTTTTGCTAGAAAATTACTTAGAACCCCCAAACATTAAATATATTTTTTTTAGCAGGGAATCTAGAGAATAAAATGGCGATTGTTGCAATATTTTATGTCACACGGTATTTGTGCAGCGGTGTTTTAAACGCAACTTTTTGGGAAAAATCTACTTTCATGAATTAAAAAAAAATGAAAAAGTAAAGTTAGCCCAATGTTTTGGTATAATGTGAAAGATGATGTTACGCCAAGTAAATAGATACCAAACATGTTATGATTTATAATTGCGTGCACTCGTGGAATGGCGACAAACTACGGTACCTAAAAATCTCAATAGGCGACGCTTTAAACTTTTTTTTACGGTTACCAGGTTAGAGTTACAGAGGAGGTCTAGTACTAGAATTATTGCTCTCACTTTGACGATCGTGGCGATACCTCACATGTGTGATTTGAACACCGTTTACATATGCGGGTGTGACTTATGTATGCGTTTTCTTTGCTGCGCAAGCTCGCGGGAAGGGGGGCGCTTTAAACCTTTTTTCTTCTTTTCTTATTTCTTTTTATAATATTAAATTGTGTTTTTAAAAAAATATATATATTTTTGATCACTTTTATTGCTGTCACAAGGAATGTAAACATCCCTTGTGACAGTAATAGGTGGTGACAGGTACTCTTTATGGAGGGATCGGGGGTCTAAAAGACCCCCAATCCCTCCTTTGCACTTCAAAGTATTCAGATCGCCAAAAACTGCGAATCTGAATACCGTGTATTTCTTTAAATCTGGCGCCATTGGCAGCCGAGTAATCCAGGAAGTGACGTCATGACGTCACTTCCGTGGTTACATTGCGGAGACTGAATCAAAGCCACATACAGCTTCGTTCCAGTCTGGGGCTAGGCACTGGAGGCAGCGGATCGTAGATCGGGTCTCCCGATGGGAC
This sequence comes from Rana muscosa, assembly GCA_029206835.1. Taxonomy (NCBI): domain Eukaryota; kingdom Metazoa; phylum Chordata; class Amphibia; order Anura; family Ranidae; genus Rana; species Rana muscosa. The sequence continues at coordinate 23,955,486 of CM055120.1, read as the reverse complement.
GGGAGGCCCGGTCAGTGCGGTGAGAGGCGGCGGGAGGTGGGGGAAGTCCCTTCCCGCTCCTCCGGTATAACAACCGAGCAGCTTTTAGCCGAATTAGTTGTTATGCCTGGATAGCCAATCGCCGGGTCTAAACAACGGTAGCAGGATCATGCCTGCAGCTATAACCCCTGAAAGCCGAGGCCGCATACAATATTTTGTATATATTCACCTATTTGAGTTAATTTTCACGTGGTGATATTTAGTATTGTTTATATTTATTTATGAACAGAGCGCTACTATTTTATTCATTTAAAATCACATTACATACTTTATTTTTTTCAAGTAGCAGCTTTAGGCACATACCATTTTTCTTTGTGCGCAGTGGTGGTTTGAAGGAGTTATAGTGGCGCATTTCTTTTCTTACCTATTGTTACAAGTTGGACAAGTTGCATTTCTCAACACTCTTAAGTTGAAATAAGTAAAATAAAAATACTTCTGAGTTGAGAGTTTTCTGATTGGATCCGTCAAGCACAGTAACGAGAGACTTCTTCCCATTTCAGATAAATGTAGCAGATCTTTAATCAGAGACGTAAACAGAACAATTGTTCTCTCATCTGTCAAGTATCTGGTATTTGCTAACGCTCGGCAGCTCCATCTAATTGGTACCTTCTGCTCCGACCCGCCGCTGTGAAGTACTCAGCTCACACGCACTGCGGCGGTTCCAAAGCTAATGCTGAGCAGATACATTCATAGGCAACTGGATGACAGTCCAGGAGGGTGAGTATATCCGGGATATATCAGAACCATTAAGCCCATGTACACACGATCGGATATCCTATGGATTCTAATCCGATGTTTTTTTCCATCGGAAAACCGATGAAGCTGACTTCCATCAGTCTTGCCTACACACCATCAGTCAAAAAAAACGACCGTTTCAAACGCGGTGACGTAAAACACTCCGATGAGCAGAGAAAAATGAAGTTCAATGCTTCTGAGCATGCGTCGACTTGATTCTGAGCATGCGTGGGTTTTTTATCCGATGGAGTTCCCCACAGACGATATTAATTTGCTATCGGTTTTTTATCCATCGGAAAAATTTAAAACATGTTCTATTTTTTGACACCGATGGGAAAAAGACCGATGGGGCCCATACACGATCGGTTTGTCCGATGAAAAAAATCCATCGGACTGTTTTCATCGGTAAAACCGATTGTGTGTACAGGGCTTTAGAGATAGAGAGGAGGAAGAATTTAGTCCTTAACTTCTTAACCCATTCATGCTGGAAGGGGGGTGACGGTTAGTTGTGCAGAACAACATTTAGCAGCATCAGTATGCAGTGGCGGAATTTTCAGGGTCGCACCAGTCGCAGTTGCGACTGGGCCCTGTAATTCCGCCAAGTCCCAGGGGCCCGCCACCCGTCCGTGAGAGGAGCCCGACCGCCGCCCACCTGATTGTCACTGGTGTCCCGGCCAGCGGCGGACGGACTGTGCACCTGAGCACTGCCCGAGATACCAGGGTCGGTGGGTGGCGCCATGTACTCCCCTCCCCAGCTCCTCCTCTTCTGGCGGGCTCTGCGAATCTCCTGCCATGCATCGGCTGAGCAGCTCTCTGCTCTACTCTCTGGGATGGACGGCCGGCTGTAATAGAGGACTTACCAGAGCTGGTGCGTCATCGAGGAGACAGTCTTCCCCAGCCTCAAGGTACTGCATGACACTCACAAGCTGCCAGCATCCCGTGATCATGTCACCTCCGTCCTGACCGAGGGTACCCCAAAAATCACTGGTGTCAGCCGCACGTGACCTCACAGCCCTGAGTGATGTGCTGTATGCCATGATCCGGCCAATGATGCCACCTACTGACACCTTGTCACAGTCATCATTATCCTCTTCATCATCCCCCTGTTCCTGTCATCATATTTCCCACTGTCAGCTTTGTACCAACTTACCCCCTGTCGTCATCTCTATCCTCATCATAATCCCCTGTGCCTGGCATCCTAGTACCCCACCCCCTGTCATCTTCATCCCCCTCACACTGCTCTGCCAGCTCCTTCCACCCACCCCCTGTCATCTTCATCCCCCCCAAACCTCTCTGCCAGCTCCTTCTGCCCACCCCGTCATCTTCATCCCCCCCAAACCTCTCTGCCAGCTCCTTCTGCCCACCCCCGTCATCTTCATCCCCCCCAAACCTCTCTGCCAGCTCCTTCTGCCCACCCCCGTCATATTCATCCCCCCCAAACCGCTCTGCCAGCTCCTTCTGCCCACCCGCCCACCCCGTCATCTTCACCCCCCTCGCACCGCACTGCCAGCTCCTTCCACCCACCCCCTGTTATCTTCATCCCCCCGAACCGCTATGCCAGCTCCTTCCGCCCACCCCCTGTCATCTTCATCCCCCCCCAAACCTCCCTTCCAGCTCCTTTCGCCCACCCCCTGTCATCTTCATCCCCCCAAACCTCTCTGCCCGCTCCTTTCGCCCACCCCCTGTCATCTTCATCCCCCCCAAACCTCTCTGCCAGCTCCTTCTGCCCACCCCGTCATCTTCATCCCCCTCGCACCGCACTGCCAGCTCCTTCCACCCACCCCCTGTTATCTCCATCCCCCCGCACCGATTTGTCTGCTCCTTCCGCCCACCCCCTGTCATCTTCATCTCCCTGTGCCGATCTGTCTGCTCCTTCCGCCCACCCCCTGTCATCTTCATCCCCCCGAACCGCTCTGCCAGCTCCTTCCGCCCACCCCCTGTCATCTTCATCCCCCCCAAACCTCTCTGCCAGCTCCTTCTGCCCACCCCCGTCATCTTCATCCCCCTCGCACCGCACTGCCAGCTCCTTCCACCCAGCCCCTGTTATCTCCATCCCCCCGCACCGATTTGTCTGCTCCTTCCGCCCACCCCCTGTCATCTTCATCTCCCTGCGCCGATCTGTCTGCTCCTTCCGCCCACCCCCTGTCATCTTCATCCCCCCCAAACCTCTCTGCCAGCTCCTTTCGCCCACCCCCTGTCCTCTTCACCCCCCCCCCAAACCTCTCTGCCAGCTCCTTCCACCCACCCCCTGTCATCTTCATACCCCGCATACCCCACCTCTGACATCCTACCACTCTGCCTCCTGTCATCAACATCCCTATCATCCCCCTGTACTAAACCTTTATCATCCACCACTCCCTGTTATCATCATCTTTTACTTCATCCCCCTTTACCCCACTGACAGCTTCCTACTAACCTACATTCTGTCATCATTATCTCCATCCTCATCACCCCTGGTGTCCTACCACCCCTCCCCCTTTCATCAACATTCCCATCACCCCCCTGTACCCCACCTCTAGCATCCAACCATCCTACCCCCATCATCATCACCCCCCCCTGTTACAGCTTCCTGACATTCTACTACCCCACCCATTGTCATCAACATCCCCATCATCCCTCTTTACCCCACCTTTGGCATCCTACCACCCCACTTCCTGTCATCATCATGCCCCTGAACCCCACCTCTGGCATCCTACCACCCAACCCCCTGTCATCATCATCCCCCTGTACCCCACCTCTGGCATCCTACGACCCCATTACCTGTCATCATCCCTCTGTACCCCACCTCTGGCATCCTACCACCCCATTACCTGTCATCCCCCTGTACCCTGCCTCCTGTCATTATCATCCTCATCCCTCCTGTACCCCACCTCTGGCATTCTATCACCCTACCTCCTATCATTATGGGAGAGATATGATCTCAGCCTCTCACCCTAATGCTGCCACCATCATCCCAAACTGCATCCTGTCATCCAACCAACTGTACCCCAACAGTTGCATCACAGACCACAATACTGCCCTGCTACCCAGTGAGAGGTAATAATGTGCAGTAACCTCTAGCAACCAATAAATGTGCAGAAACCTCTAGGAACCAATCAATGAGTGGTAATGATGTGCAGTAACCTCCAGCAACCAATAGGTAGGCAGTAATGATGTACAGTAACCTCTAGCAACCAATTGGTGAGAGGTAGAGATGTGCAGTAACCTCTAGGACCAATCATTGAGTGGTAATATTGTGCAGTAACCTCTAGCAACCAATCAGTGAGTGTGAACCAGATCTTTATGTATACATTATTCAAGTATTTTTTTTTTTTTTTAGATAAGTCTATGTCCTTGTTTGTTTTTTAGGATATTGGGGCGGAGAACGATATTGCTAGGGGTGTGGGAGCCCAGGAAAATGTTTGCCCAGGGTCCAATGAATATTAAATATGGCCCTGGGTGTCCCCAGGATGGTGGGGTGAGCAGGCCGGCACACACTGGGGTAAAGCCATGGAAGTTCCAGCCATCTGTAACACTCTTATATCATGTCCGCAAGGCCAGTCTGGGGGGGGGGGGGGGGCACTGATGTAACGGGGTAGTGAATACAGTAAGTTAAGGAGGGCACTGATATAAAGGTTCCCCCTTATATCAGTAACCCCCCCCCCACCTTAGTGCATTCACTCTGTGGCAGGTGAGTCCCCTCACATTACAGTTCCCATTTTAAATACAAGCTGGAACTCTGTGGACCCTGATGTAAAGTGGAATGCTGTGCACTCTGATGTATGTAGCGGGGTGCTAAATTTAGGGGAAGTGTTTGAGTGGTAATTTACTCAAACACCCTAATTTGTCAGGGGTCTTGCAACCATTTTATCCACAGGAGGAGTATCAGTGTACAGTTCCCTGTGGCCTACAGGTGTTACTGCCATGGTAGGCCAGGGTTGAACCACTGAAACAGTGCTGTGCCTTGTGTGTCCCCACTTGGCAAATGTGCAGTGGGGTGGGGTTTACCTGCTGTGCATGCTAGGAGAGGATATAAAAGGGGCAGACGCTGCCTGTTCGGGGTTCTTGTTCTGGCCTGCCCCGGGCACCTTAAGCCCGAGGGCAGGCTTGCTCTTGTATCTCCGGGGGTCCTACTTCCGGGGGTGCGTGTGTGGTTCCTATTCCACCCTGGGCACCTTTAGCATACCTCCCAACTTTGTTAAGTCCCTTCGCGGGACATTCTGATGTCCCCTCTCCCCTGCCAACCAGAGTTGTTGAGCGGGGGGGGGGGGGGGGACATTGGCAGCAAAAAAAAACGCGGGAATTGCCACAGAAGTTGTTGAGCGGGGGGAAACATGATAGTCTCGCGGGAGTGCGGGAAGGAGGAGCCTCTGCGGGTAAAACCCGCACAATCCGTGCCAGTTGGGAGGTATGCCTTTAGCCCCAGGGTGAGGTACTACCTGCTGTTCATGTCCGTCATAGAATTTAAGGCTCCTAATATATGCAATTTATACAGTTAATTTCTATCACTTGAATTATTGTCCCCATTATGGGAGTGAATGGGGCCTCATGTCTAAGATTTGCCTAAGGCCTCAGAAAGCCTAGAGCCGCCTCTGTTGAGGGGGGTGGCAACAGTGGTACTTAAAGGGGGTGGTAGCGGTGGTACTTGAGGGTGGTGGCAGTGGTGGTGCCATCCTCTCCCACCACCACCTGTGCCTCTTACTGATCCCATCCCCCCACCACTAATCTCATCCCTATCCCCCCCCCATTACTTCTACAACAGAGGTGATGGGGGGGGGGTAGGGATGAGATCAGTGGTGGGGGGATGGGATCAGTAAGAGGTACAGGTGGTGGTGGGAGATGATGGCACTGCCACCACAGCCACCCCCCCCTCAAGTACAACTGCTGCCACCCCCCCTCAACACCAACACTTCCACTGATCCCATCCCTCCTACCCACCAGCACTGTTACTGATCCCATTCCCCAGGTCAGATTTAATTGATCCTATGATTGCTTCATAGGATCAGCAACCAATGTATTGCTTCATTTATGTGAAATCCCTGGTGATATGGCCAGTCCCCCTGCTTTCCTATTAAAAACTTACCACACTAGGCAGGAGCGCACAGCATGGTCAGTACTCTAGTTAGGCTGATAACTCCGTGTGCTCTCCTCCAATGATCAATAAATGTTTTACTTTGTTGTACAGTGTAAAAATAAAATAAAGTATCAAAATCATGCTTTTCGGGGGGGGGGGGGGGGGGGGCCCTTCATGATTTCTTGCACCGGGGCCCTGAAGTTTCTAGTTATGCCTCTGTCAGCATGCATTACCTTAGCAATAGCTGTAACTAAATTGCTTACCTTAAAGTGGATGTAAACCCTCCATACACCCAGTGAAGTGAACCAAATCTCCCTACATAAGTTTTACATCCATATCTGCTGTCTTCACATTTATATACTGTTTAGAAAGTTCAGATGGCGTTGGGAATTTTTCTCTTCCTGTTGAACACAGAGTGTGATATCTGGGCATACAGCCAAGATAACTAACATTGCTGATGGGAGGAAAGGCACACCCCCCCTCTCCTCATAGGCAGAAACTCTCTGGGGGGTTTTGTAACAGGGCCAGCTGCCTGATAACCTATTTATAGCAACCTCCGCAGATAGAAATTTCAGGCTACTTTTATCTGATGTGTCCAAGAATTTGTCAGGAGTTTTCTGGCTGATAACAGAGGAAGGGGTCAGAAGAGAGCTTATGGGATTTAGCTCTTTGAAGAGAGATAACAAAATACTGCAGATAGATGTGCCCAGCTCAAATTTCATTGGGTTTACATCCACTTTAACCACTTCAATACCGGGCACTTTCGCCCCTTCCTGCCCAGGACAATTTTCAGCTTTCAGCGCTGTCGCAATTTGAATGACAATTGCACCGTCATGCAACACTGTACCCAAACTCAATTTTTGTCATTTTCTTCCCACAAATAGAGCTTTCTTTTGGGGGTATTTGATCACTTCTGCTGTTTTTATTTTTTGCTACACAAACTAAAAAAAATTCTTTGTTTCAGTTATAAAATTTAGTTTTCTCCTTCACTGATAGGCACTGATGAGATGGCACTGATGGGCACTGATAAGGTGGCACTGATGTGGAGGCACTGATATGTAGAATTGATAGGCGGAACTGATATGCAGCACTGATGGGCACTGATAGGTGGCACTAATGGGCACTAATAGGGGGCACTGACATGCGGCTGTGCTGGGCACTGACAGGCAGCACTGATGGGCAACACTGATGATGAGGTACTGAAAGGTGTTACTGCTGGGCACTGATTGGCACTGTGATGGGCACTGATTGGCACTGTGGTGGGCACTGATTGGCACTGATATGGGCACTGATATCCGTTTCTGATGGGGTACTGACTGACAGCTGATGGCCACTTATTGGCAGCTGTGGTGGCACATCTGTTGGGGCTGTGCTTATAATCAATGTGCTGATTATCAGCACAGACCCCCCCTCTAACAGGGAGAGCCGCTGATCAGACTGACACACAGCACCTCCGATCGCCGCGATGCGCGTCATAGGACGCCCAGTCAGGATAACAGAACTACCGCCTGGTCGTCATTCTGCTATAAGCCGGGCCGGAAGTGGTTAATCCAGGGGTAGGCAACCTGGGGCCCTCCAGCTGTTGTGGAACTACATTTCCCATGACTAATGCCCCATACACACGATCATTTTTAATGTCATTTTTTAAACTGACGTTTTTCTCGTCATTTTTTTTCTTGTTTCCTCTCAAGCCTGTCTTGCGTACACACCATCATTTTAAAAAATGTTCAAGAAAAGCGCAGTGACGTACACCACGTACGACGGCACTATAAAGGGGAAGTTCCGTTCGAATGGCGCCACCCTTCATGTTAGTAAAGTTTGTTGAGAGACGATTCGCTCTTTTCAGTCTAGTGCTTTTCAGTCCGTTACAGCGTGACGAATGTGCTATCTCCATTACGAACGCTAGTTTTACCAGAACGAGCGCTCCCGTCTCATACTTGATTCTGAGCATGCGCATTTTTTTTCACGTCGTTAAAGCATACACACTATCGTTTTTCACGTCGTTAAAAAAAACGACATGAAAAACGACGTGAAAAAAGAGAGCATGTTCGAAATTTTTAATGCCCGTTTTTCACGTCGTTAAAAATGCTCTGGAGCCTACACACGATCATTTTTAATGGCCATTTTTTTTAATGGCATTTTTAACGGCATGAAAAATGATCGTGTGTATGGGGCATAAGACTGAATTAAAGTTCATGTGTGTGTAAAGGCAGGCATCCCAATACTTTTGGTAATATAGTGTTCAGTGTTCCACCTATCACGATCGCCCTCTCGTTCGTGATAGACGAGAGGACGAGAGAGCGATCGTGATAGGTGGAACACTGAAAACAGTGTTTGCTGGGAAACCGAGTGTTCCGCCTATCACGGAACAGCACAAGGAGGAGCGCAAGTTTTTAAAACTGCACGGCCGCCGTCTGAATATGTCACGCACTCGGGTACACAGATCGGATTCTGCAATGGGCACGGTGAGGTCAGGTGGCAATGGACTCAGGTACGCTGACTGGAGTTTAAGCCGAGGGGGTAATTTTCAGCCCAAAAAAAAAGGGCTGAAAAAATTGGCTTATACTCGAGTATATACGGTAATTCATAATGAGCTAGTATGCTATTCAATGCAAAATCACTTCCCATTGACTTCAATGCGAAATCGCGTCCCATTGACTGCAATGCAAGAACGTCCTTTTTTACTTCAATGCAAAATCATGCCCCATTGACTTTAAAGCAAAAAACGGCAGCCACATTAAAGCGGAGGTTCACCGAAATCATCAACTATATTCTTAACCCTTTCCTTACTGGGCACATATACCCCCTTCCTGCCCAGGCGAAATTTCAGCTTTCAGCACTGTCACGCTTTGAATGACAATTGCGCGGTCGTGCGACGTGGCTCCCAAACAAAATTGATGTCCTTTTTTTCGCACAAATAGAGCTTTCTTTTGGTGGTATTTGATCACCTCGGCGGTTTTTATTTTTTGCGCTATAAACAAAAATAGAGCGACAATTTTGAAAAAAAAGCAATATTTTTTGATTTTTGCTATAATAAATATCCCAATTTTTTTTTTTTTTATATATTTTTTTCCTCAGTTTAGGCCAATACGTATTCTTCTACATATTTTTGGTAAAAAAAAAATCGCAATCAGCGTTTATTGATTGGTTTGCGCAAAAGTTATAGCGTTTACAAAATAGGGGGTAGTTTTATGGCATTTTTATATATACTTTTTTTTTATTAGTAATGGCGGCGATCAGTGATTTTTTTCGTGACTGCGACATTATGGCGGACACATCGGACACTTTTGACACTAATTTGGGACCATTCACATTTACACGGCGAACAGTGCTATATAAATATGCACTGATTACTGTATAAATGTGACTGGCAGGGAAGGGGTTAACACTAGGGGGCGAGGAAGGGGTTAAATGTGTTCCCTATGTGTGATTGTTACTGTGGGGGGAGGGGACTGACTGGGGGAGGTGACCGATCTATGTCCCTATGTACAAGGGACACAGCATCGGTCTCCTCTCCCTGACAGGACATGGATCTGTGTGTTTACACACACAGATCCATGTCCTTGTCTCTGTAACCGCCGATCGCGGGTGCCTGGCGGACATCTCGGCCGCCAGGCACGCGCATCGGCATCTCAGTGATGCGCCGGGCGCGCGCGCGTGCCGCCGGCTTTGCTCGCGCGCCCCCCAGTGGCCAAATAGCGGAGGCCGTATAATAACGGCCTCCCGGCATTTGACAACCACCTTGCGGCCGTATATTCTCGTACGGTGGGCGCGAGGTGGTTAATCAATCAATGCACTATATCAGGAATATGCAATTAGCGGACCTCCAGCTGTTGCCAAACTACAAGTCCCATGAGGCATAGCGAGACTCTGACAGCAGCAAGCATGACACCCAGAGGCAGAGGCATGATGGGACTTGTAGTTTTGCAACAGCTGGAGGTCCGCTAATTGCATATCCCTGCACTATATACATCATTAAAAGCCAGGTGACTGTTTTTATAAATAGATAAATACCGTATTATTCCGATTCCAATTTAGACTTCTGGGATTCACCTCCGGCGGGAGTAGGCGTTTCTAAGCCTTTCCCCGGCGCGGCAATGCAAGTTGGGACTTCGCGGCAATGTATTCTGGGAGCACAGTGTCGTGTTTCCCAAGATACATTGTGGAACACAGTGCAGCAAAATCTCAAGAGATTTCACATATTCCAGGAAATGCTTGCTTGTGGGCTTCACAATGCCCACAAGCAAAATGGAAAATCACAGGAACGGATTTTATAACTCAGTTTTTCAAACGAAAACGGACAGCGGATAATTGAGGAGACCAAAGAAGTGAGTGTACCTTTGAATTGTTAATCCCCATAGAATGCTAAAAAAAAAAAAAAAAAAAAAAACAATCTGCCGCGGAACCCCCGCTTTAATTAAATAAGGGCATCCTGAATTTTCGGTTTCTGTTTCGACACAAGAATTTTTATTTCGGTGCACCACTCATTTTAGGGGTTCCTCTGGGGTAAAAGGGCGACTTAAGCCCTGTACACACGATCGGTTTTACCAATGAAAACAGTCCGATGGACTGTTTTCATCGGACAAACCGATCGTGTGTGGGCCCCATCGGTCTTTTTTCCATCGGTTTTAAAAAATAGAACATGTTTTACATTTTTACGATGGATCAAAAACCGATAGCAAATTCCGATCGTCTATGGGCAAGTCCATCGGTTAAAAAACCCACGCATGCTCAGAATCAAGTCGACGCATGCTCAGAAGCATTGAACTTAATTTTTCTCGGCTCATCTGAGTGTTTTACGTCACCGCGTTTGGAACGGTCGGTTTTTTGACTGATGGTGTGTAGGCAAGACTGATGGAAGTCAGCTTCATCGGATTTCTGATGGAAAAATCCCATCGGATTAGAATCCATAGGATATCAGATCGTGTGTACAGGGCTTTAGAAATCTGCTGGAAACCTTGAATGTCTGTTGTCTGAGAAAGTTATTTATTCATACGCAGGATCAGTTGTATCTGAGAAAGTGTCTCCCTTGCAAATACCGTGAGCTTTGAGGAAGAGTCAGGGCTTGTGTGTGGCGTGATGTGACACCAGTTTCTTTTGGATACTAGGCCCCGGAGTTGGGATAATTTCAGCTTCAAAGAGCAAACAATTCATATATTAAAATAAAAGGTCTAAATGTCCCACAAGAACAATAGGAACCAATAAGAATGAATATATTTAAAGCATTGACTACATTAGAATTCTGTCAGTAACCGCACTATGTATCATCAATATTGATTTTTGCATTGCCGTACTAAGTCCCCGTGGCTCCTAACAATATTGTGATTTTGCATCCTTTATGGATGAATTCTTAATTACCCTGCAGAATCCCCTTTCTTATCACATTGAGATAAACAAAAATCAGCAAGTATATTCAAACTGCAATAACTGAAAAGAGTACCTGTCAGAAAACAAGTCAACAATCCCATACATATAGTTGGGGAGGTGAACTGCCCAGGGAATTGTGTAACAGAGTTTGCCTGAAAACACTGCTCTATGCTTTTTTCAATAAATACACCTAGCATGTATGCTACCTGTGTAAGCAGGTTGAAATACTGATTAGTGAGACAGCTGCTGCCCCAGCCTGGAGCTCTGCCTCTCTCCCGTGCTGATAATAAAAGGGGGGAGGCCTCTGCTCAGTCAGGCTGCATGGGAGAGAAGACACAGACAGGACACAGCATGTCATCTCCAGCGACCAGAGAACCTTGCTTGTCTCTAGGAACCTTCCACATGTAGGAAGATTGCTGGGACCTGCAGTCCTCCTTGAAGAACACCAGCTCTGAAGATCTGACACTGTGGACATTGCTGTGTATGGACTCTTGCATGTGCAGGTATGCTGGGGCAGCCACAAGCCAGAGTTAGGGATTTGTTTAGGGAAAAGACTTTGTTTTGGAACTGTTATGCTGAGAGTTTCCAGTAAAGCTTTGTCATGCCTGAATTTACTTAAAGGGGCGCATGGTGGTAAGGGTGTATGGAAGAGCAGGGCCTGTAATGCACACACACAGGTGGTAGGGTGACCACATTTCCAAACTACCATTCAGGGACACCCCCCCCTTCCCAAAAATAGGCTTGTGCTGTAACGAATCACAGCACAGTGATTGGACACAAGAGGCGGGATTTATAATTTCTCCAATCACAAGCAGGGGGCGGGGATTGTGCTCCTCCAGGCATTCCGGGCCAGGACAAGTACTGTCAGTGAGTAAAGCGGTGATGTGGCGGCCTTTTTTGGGGGCATCAGATTGGCCCGGGGGGTGGCTGTGTCAGTTTCCTTCCGGGACACTGTATTGTCCTGGAATGAATGTGCCCAGGACAGACCTGCAAAATACGGGACTGTCCCGGGCAATCCGGGACACGTGGTCACCCTAACAGGTGGTGACATGCCTTTTCTAGGGGCAACAAGAACCAGAGAAGGATGATATGACAGTCAGACAGCAGGAGATTGGTACCGGCAGGGCTGAGTAGTCTCATGCATAGTGAAGGAAGCAGTCGTGCCACAGCAAACGGGACCAGACCTACGAGGCGGAGACCCTAGGGACCTAGTCATATGGTACTGAAGGGAAGAGAGTTAATTATATGCACATGGGATCCATGTGGGTGCCCAGCGGGACCCCGTTCTGCCACTGGGAGAGAGGTGGCAGAGTCAGGCTGGACTGGTAAAGCAAGACACTGCTCTTCGATGTCTCCTTCAAAATGTCGTATCCCGAGCAGGTGTATGCATTGTGGGACCGAGAGGCACCTGTATGACAGCTTTAGGTTATGATACAAAGACACTGGTGTGTATGGCTCACTTCTAAGTAGGGGTACTGCCATTATGTTAATGCCACATGAATGAGACCCTGCTTGGTCCTGGGCATTAGCGAGGGTGTGCACCAGAGAGCCCGGAGGAAGGAGAAGAATGAGGGAGAGGAAAAAGGCCTGTGTGCTTTTGGCACATTGGCTCTGTCCACAACTGTAAAATTAGCCTTAAAATGTTCTGTTTGAGCTATCCGGGACCAGTCCACAGGTTCAATCATTGACTAGAAGCAAGGGACTAACCCAGGGGTACAAGCCCACAGTGATCCCATCAAAAATATTAACAATGTAAATTTGAAGATATAAAAAAGATTCAATACTGTGATAAACCTCCGATAGGACCAGAAGTCAGGATATAGGACCTGGCATTATTATGAAAAACAATGTAGAAAGAAAGTCTCAAAAGTCTCAAAAGAGCAAAAGCAGGCAAAGAAGAGAAGGGGAACAAAAAATGTCTGTCCAGAGATCCAGGAGTCCAACGCCATCTCGCCAAAGAGACCACCTCTAGGTACCTGTAAATAAGAGAGCCAGGGGTTCCATATTAGCCCTAAAATTTTCATCTTTGTATGTGTATATACTATGGTGTTGTTGTAGTAATCGATTTTTTTTGCCAAACCTTTAAAGACAATGGACCATCACAAATATAGGAGCTTGTTGGACATCCTAGTCCAAAACCAGGGCCATTAATATAGAGTTGCTCCCCTCTTTAACTATTACAATCTCTACTCTAATGCCGGGTACACACAATCGATTTTCTCGACGGTGAAAACACCGTTGAGAAAATCAACAGGAAAAACGAGGAACGGCTTGTTCCCCTACATACGCCCGTTTTTCCTGTCATTTTTTCTCTTGGTCGAGAAAAACGACCGTGTGTGAGCTCCCCGGCAGTGTTTCCCTATGGGAAAACTGCTGCGGAAAAAAATGCCGTGAATCACGACGAGAAAAATTAGAGCATGTTCTAATTTTTCTCGTCGTGATTAATGCCGTTTTTCTCATCTGGAAAAATGACCAAAAGCCAACACACGGTAGTTTTTCTCGTCAAAGAGAAAAAAATTAATTTTTCCCGACGAGAAAAATGGTCGTGCGTACGCGGCAATAGACTTTCCGCAAGATTTTTGAGTGTGTCTGTGAGCATTTGTGCCTATTTAGCCAAAAAGAGCATTTGTGAATTTAAATACTCATGTTGGATTGGTGGAATTGGTGTTCCAGATCATCCCAAAGGTGTTCAGTAGGGTTGAGGTCAGAGCTCTGTGCAGGACACTTGAGTTCTTCTACACCAATCCTAGCCAAATCATGTTTTAATGGAGCTGGTTTACAACTGGTGATCCAATTCATCAAAAAGGTATTCAGTAGGGTCAAGGCTCTCAAGTTCCTCCACACCATTGCATTGCTCAGGTGTGATTTTGGCCCATTCTTTCACACAAACAGTCTTTAAATATTGAAGGTTCCGTGGGTCTCTTCTATGAACTCTGATCTTTAGTTCTTTCCATAGATTTTCTATTGAATTCAAGTCAGGTGATTGGCTGGGCCATTCTAGCAGCTTTATTTTCTTTCTTTGAAACCAATTGAGAGTTTTCTTGGCTTTGTGTTTGGGATCATTGTCTTGCTGAAATGTCCTCCCTCGTTTCATCTTCATCATCCTGGTAGATGGCAGCAGATTTTGATCAAGAATGTCTTGGTACATTTTTCCATTCATTCTTCCTTCAATCAGGGGCGGATCCAGGGGGGGGGGCAACAGGGCAATTGCCCCCCCCCCCCGAGAAAATAATGAGTAAGCACCGGCGGGTGAGCGAGAGGATGGGCAGGCTGGTGAGTGAGCAATCATGCCGGGCGGTAAGGCTGGTGAGCGGGCTGGCGTGTCACTGAACGAGCAGGCAGGTGTTCTGTCTGGAAGCCGCCGCTACCCATCTGAATATGCAACTGAAGTGACGGCCATCTTGGTACACCCGCACTTGTCCACAGTAAGCCTAGAGTTAGAAGTCGGCAAGCGGACATCTTTATACACCCATCAGAGTCTCGCTTTTCACAGTTGTTTTTAACAGTAAACTTAACTTATATTTCACTATATAAGCTGAGTTTACTGTTAAAAAGAACTTTAACCACTTAACGACCGCTCACTGTATATATATGTCGGCACAATGGCACCGACAGGCAGAATCACGTAGAGTGTACGTGATTGCCTTTGTACAGTTGGGGGGTCCAATCGGACCCCCCTTCTGTACAGTGAGCGGTCGGAATTCGTTGGGGAGCGATCCGACATGAGGGGACGGCCGTTCGATTCCAGCCACCCCCCGCGATCGCTCCCGGCGAATGGAAATGCCCCCTCTGTCTGTGGAATGTACACACAGACAGAGAAAGCAGGAGGAAGTGATGTCATCTCCTGTGCGGCACTCACATATACCGAGCGCCGTACAAGAGAAGACATCAAGGTTAGTGCACAAACACTACACTAACACCAGCACACATAGGCACATAAATCGCCCCCCCAGGCCCCCCCAGATCACCCCCCAGCCCCCAGTCACAGTGTCACTGATTGCAGTGACCATTTATTTACTGATCACTGCAATCAGTGACATTTGTGACAGTAAAAGTGTCACTACATTTAGTTTTAGGTCCAGTGTAGCCCCCTAACCCCCCCTAATAAAGGTTTAACCCCTTGATCACCCCCCAGATAACCCTTTCACCCCCTAGCACCGCCGTTGCTAAGCGATCATTTTTCTGATCGCTGTCTTAGCGTCGGTGATGCAGATCGGTACCCAGTAATTTTTTTTAGGTTCGCCGCAGGTTTTTATAGCGTCGGGTACCCCCATAAATTATCTAATAAAGGTTTAACCCCCTTGATCGCCACCAGGTAACCCTTTCACCCCCTATCACCACTGTCGCTAAGCGATAATTTTTCTGATCGCTGTCTTAGCGTCGGTGATGCAGATCAGTAGCCAGTATTTTTTTTTTAGGTTCGCCGCAGGTTTTTATAGCGTCAGGTACCCCCATAAATTATCTAATAAAGGTTTAACCCCCTTGATCGCCCCCCAGGTAACCCTTTCACCCCCTATCACCACTGTCGCTAAGCGATCATTTTTCTGATCGCTGTCTTAGCGTCGGTGATGCAGATCGGTAGCCAGTAATTTTTTTTAGGTTTGCCGCAGGTTTTTATAGCGTCAGGTACCCCCATATATTATCTAATAAAGGTTTTAACCCCCTAATTGCCCCTAGTTAACCCTTTCACCAGTGATCATCATATAAGTGTTACTGGTGACGCTGGTTAGTTAGTTTGCTTTCTATAGTGTCAGGGCACCCGCCGTATATAACCCAATAAAGGTTTAACCCCCTGATCGCCCGGCGGGTGATATCAATTAGGTTTTAGCATCAGAGAGGGTCTGCGTCACACCCCAGGCAGCGTCAGGTTAGTGCCAGTAACGCTAACACCCACGCGTGAAGCATACACCCCCCTTAGTGGTATAGTATCTGAACAGATCTATACTAGCGTCCCCAGCAGTTTAGGGTTCCCAAAAACGTAGTGTTAGCGGGATCAGCCCAGATACCTGCTAGCACCTGCGTTTTGCCCCTCCGCCCAGCCCAGGCCCCCCAAGTGCAGTATCGATCGATCACTGTCACTTACAAAACACAACACACATAACTGCAGCGTTCGCAGAGACAGGCCTGATCCCTGCGACTCCAGTGCTGTAGGAGGTGATTTCACCACCACAGTTAAAAAAAAAAAAAGCAAATATGCCGAAGCATTGGGGCAGCAGGGGCGGAGGAGCGATTTTGCTCCTAATGCCGCGTACATACGGTCGAGATTCCGACGGAGGCTTGCCCGTGGAAAAGTCCGACCATGTGTGTGCGGCATAACTTTTTTGCGGGAGGATGCCCCCATGCTTCGGCATATATAAATGGTGCATGTATGCCCATCATTAGAAGTGGGTGGATGAAGGGCGGTATTCTAATGGTGGGCATACCCACCGATCAATCTCTTTTTTCGTTCAGCCACCTGGCTGCATGAAAAAAAAAGATTACAATACATGTCCAACAAGGACCAGCAACGTACTGGTATGTTGCTGGACTTTGAATGTTTATACCAGAATGATGCCTGCGGGTTTAGGTATCATCTTGGTATCATTCTTTTCAGCCAGCGGCCGGCTTTCATGTAAAAGCAATCCTAGTGGCTAATTAGCCTCTGGACTGCTTTTACAAGCAGTGGGAGGGAATGTCCCCCCCCGGATATAAAAAGCGCCATTGGGAAATTGGGAAAGCATTTTATCACACCGATCTTGGTGTGGTCAGATGCTTTGAGGGCAGAGGAAAGATCTAGGGTCTAGACCCCAGTTTTTTCAAAAAAAGAGTACCTGTCACTACCTATTGCTATCATAGGGGATATTTACATTCCCTGAGATAACAATAAAAATGATAAAAAAAAAAAAATATGGAAGGAACAATTTAAAAATAAAATAAAAAAGCAAAATTAATAATAAAAAAAAAAAAAAAAAAAAAAAAAGCACCCCTGTCCTGCCCTGCTCTTGCCCAATGGCGAACGCAAGCGTCGGTCTGGCGTCATATGTAAACAGCAATTGCACCATGCATGTGAGGTATCACCGCGAAGGTCAGATCGATGGCAGTAATTTTAGCAGTAGACCTCCTCTGTAAATCTAACGGGGTAACCTGTAAAGGCTTTTAAAGGCTTTTAAAAATGTATGTAGTTTGTCGCCAATGCGCGTTTGTGCGAAATTTTAAAGCATGTCGTGTTTGGTATCTATGTACTCGGCCTAAGATCATCTTTTTTATTTCATCAAACATTTGGGCAATATAGTGTGTTTTAGTGCATTAAAATTAAAAAAAGTGTATTTTTTCCCCAAAAAATGCGTTTGAAAAATCGCTGCGCAAATACTGTGTAGAAAAAAAAATGCAACACCCACCATTTTTTTCTGTAGGGCCTTTGCTTTAAAAATATATATAATGTTTGGGGGTTCAACATAATTTTCCTGCAAAAAAAAAAATGTTTTCATGTAAACAAAAAGTGTCAAAAAGGGCTTTGTCTTCAAGTGGTTAGAAGAGTGGATGTAAGCTTCCTAATGTTGTGTATAAAATGCCAGAACAGTTCAAAACCCCCCCAAATGACCCCATTTTGGAAAGTAGACACCCCAAGCTATATACTGAGAGGCATGCCGAGTCCATGGAATATTTTATATGTTGACACAAGTTGCGGAAAAAATACAATTTTAAATTTTTTTTTATTTTTTTTGCACAAAGTTGTCACTAAATGATATATTGCTCAAACATGCCATGGGCATATGTGGAATTACACCCCAAAATACATTCTGCTGCTTCTTCTCCTGAGTACGGGGATACCACATGTGTGAGACTTTTTGGGAGCCTAGCCGCGTACGGGACCCCAAAAACCAATCACCGCCTTCAGGCTTTCTAAGGGTGTAAATTTTTGATTTCACTTCTCACTGCCTATCACAGTTTCGGAGGCCATGGAATGCCCAGATGGCACAAAACCCCCCCAAATGACCCCATTTTGGAAAGTAGACACCCCAAGCTATTTGCTGAGAGGTATTGTGAGTATTTTGCAGATCTCGCTTTTTGTCACAAAGTTTTGAAAATTGAAAAAAAAAAAGAAAAAAAAAATATTTCTTTCTTCATTTTCAAAAACAAATGAGAGCTGTAAAATACTCACCATGCCTCTCAGCAAACAGCTTGGGGTGTCTACTTTCCAAAATGGGGTCATTTGAGGGGGTTTTGTGCTATTTTGGCATTTTATGGCCTTCGAAACTGTGATAGGTAGTGAGGAGTCAAATCAAAAATTTGTGCCTAGAAATCCTGAAGGCGGTGATTGGTTTTCGGGGTCCCGTACGCGGCTAGGCTCCTAAAAAGTCCCACACATGTGGTATCCCCGTACTCAGGAGAAGCAGAAAAATGTATTTTGGGGTGCAATTCCACATATAACCATGGCATGTGTGAGCAATATATCATTAAGTGACAACTTTTTGTAATTTTTTATTTTTTTGTCATTATTCAATCACTTGGGACAAAAAAAAAAATATTCAATGGGCTCAACAGGCCTCTCAGCAATTTCCTTGGGGTGTCTACTTTCTAAAATGGGGTCATTTGGGGGGGTTTTGTGCTATTTTGGCATTTTATGGCCTTCAAAACTGTGATAGGTAGTGAGGAGTGAAATCAAAAATTTGCGCCCTTAGAAATCCTGAAGGCGGTGCTTGGTTTCCGGGGTCCCGTACGTGGCTAGGCTCCTAAAAAGTCCCACACATGTGGTATCCCCGTACTCAGGAGAAGCAGCAGAATGTATTTTGGGGTGCAATTGCACATATAACCATGGCATGTGTGAGCAATATATCATTTAGTGACAACTTTTTGTAATTTTTATTTTTTTTGTCATTATTCAATCACTTGGGACAAAAAAAAAATATTCAATGGAATCAACATGCCTCTCAGCAATTTCCTTGGGGTGTCTACTTTCCAAAATGGGGTCATTTGGGGGGTTTTGTACTGCCCTGCCATTTTAGCACCTCAAGAAATGAGATAGGCAGTCATAAATTTAAAGCTGTGTAAATTCCAGAAAATGTACCCTAGTTTGTAAATGCTATAACTTTTGCGCAAACCAATAAATATACACTTATTGACATTTTTTTTACTAAAGACATGTGGCTGAATACATTTTGGCCTAAATGTATGACTAAAATTGAGTTTATTCGATTTTTCTTATAACAAAAAGTAGAAAATATAATTTTTTTTCAAAATTTTCGGTCTTTTTCCGTTTATATCGCAAAAAATAAAAATCGCAGAGGCAATCAAATACCATTAAAAGAAAGCTCTATTTGTGGGAAGAAAAGGACGCAAATTTCGTTTGGGTACAACATTGCATGTCCGCACAATTTACAGTTAAAGCAGCGCAGTGCAAAATTCTGAATTCACCTCTGGTCCTTTAGCTACCAAATGGTCCGGGGCTTAAGTGGTTAAAAAGCAAGACTCTGGTGGGTGTATAAAGATGTCCGCTTGCCGACTTCTAAGGTACTAATTTGGAGGCCCGGAGCCCAGCACCTTTCATATTCACCCGGTCTGTGGCAGAGACCGTGCGCCCAAACCTGTTTGTGAAAGCAGAACAGTAAGAGAAACCTAAATTGAGTTTGTGCCTGGACCTCCTCCCACCTTATCTGACCTGTGTCTCGTATCAACCTGTCTGCTCTCATAGAGACTATTTGTTATCCGTGGTGAAATAAATACAAAGGTTGGACTTTCAGTTGGTGTGGACAGTTACTTTACTGGGGAGAATTAAGGACTTGTTTCTGGCTAATACAGAGGCGAGATCAGCTCGGGAGGATTCTAACACCAGCCGCAGGCAGGCCCGAAAACTAACACCGCTCAACCTCCCCATCCAGGAGGGTACGGGCTGATAGTTCGGTGTGCCTCATTCTTTCCTGCGGAGGAGCCAAGTAAAGAAAAGCAGGTAAAGTCTGGGGTGGGTGCGCTAGATGTGGGGGCTCGAGTCCGGGATGTGTCTGCGGTTGCAAAGTGTGAAAACCCCCCCCAGAAGTTGAACTTTATTCCCCAGTGAAGTTCCGTGGAGGTCGGCCATATTGAGAACTGCGCCACGAGGAGAACCCTGACTGCATAGTTCATGGCTGGTAGTGCCTATTTAGAAAGCCCGCGAACAGTGCAGGAGTTGGGAGGAGTCTGGCCATGTGTGGAGTTGCACGTGGGGACTTTGGCGTGAAAAGGTCAGTGCGCAATGGAGCAGCGGATGGACCACATGGCGTCTCATGCCTCATGGGTTCCGGCTACTACTACCATGAAGATGACTTAATTCACTGCTTCTTTAACGGATACGGGGATTCGGCTAAAGCCCCGGGGACGATTTGCCCTCTACGTGTGTAAAGATGTGGAGGCCCTCGGAGTGGTTTGTCCCGGCTGCTCAGGACTGGTGGTTCATCTAAAGCCATTCGGGCGATGCGAGAGCTGTAAGGAGTTCCTATTTGAGGTCGAGCAACCTACGGAAAAGCCTCGGGCCTTCCACCTCAACTGCCTTACAGGCGCCACCACTCCAGAAGGAGGAATCAGAGCTTACACAGCCACCCCTGCGCGCACTGACGGGACTTCGGAGGAAGTCACAGAGGAGCTCGTTGTAGCGAGTGAGAGACCGGAGGATGCTGCTTCGGTTACCACAGAGTCCTTTCTCCCACCGCCCAAGAGGAAGATCAGATTTGTGACAGCTTCCCGCAGCCGTGGTGGAGCAACACCCCAGCGCTTACTCGGAACGAATGCATCCGAAGGGAAAAGTCCCGGACGTCCTGGTTCTTCTTCAAGCTGAGGTAAGCCGGGGGAAGAGACTCTGTGCAAGATCCCGAGTGTTGGGGGTTCACATGTCTGTGGAACGGCCGGAAGCGGTGACTTGTCCTTCACCAGGAGTTACCTTCCTGCGGAGGAATATGACACCTCCGATCTGGAGTACATCTCTGATGCGGGTGATGACACCGCCATAGATGAACTGTTTGAGAGAAAGGGATGGGATAAGATGCCCCTGTCCTTGTCCCGTAGGTCCAGGGACCCACCCATGTCTACTGGAGAAGTACACCCCGGGTGGTGGCTTCCGAGCCTGAGGAGGGATCTGTCCCCTTGCCTCCTCCTCCATCATTGGAGGCACCTGCTTCAATAGCCGAGACGAGTCAGGTGTCACTGCGGGCCCCTGCAACTGGTCCGGAGGTAGTTAAAGTACCTCGGCACCCTGATGCCATCGTCTTGCCTGGCGTGGGAGACCGCGCTACTATGCCACCACTGTCCCGTTTACAGAGACTTTTTAATCAAAGAGTTGCCAGCAAGTATGGGTGGGAATACCCGTACCTACCAAAGGAACTTTTGTTCGAGGTGGAGGCCTGTAGACACTGGTTGTATGAGGACTTTGTGTGGACACATATCAAAGTACCCCAGGCCAGGAGATACTTCTCATGTTCACCCGCAGCCACTCAGAGGTTTAAGGACTGTAAATCTGCCTGGATGTTGGGTCGGCACATCTATGCAGACAAGGTACTCATTTGTAGGAAGGACAATGTTGAGTACCATATAGACACGTTTGACAAACATTGGAAGCCGCTGGTGTTGCCTGACCCACATTATTACTTGTGAGAGACAAGACTCTTTGTTTTTTTCTCTTGAGTACACTCTCTTTTCAAAGCCCAGGAACTCTTTGCCCTAATTAAAGGGGATTCTACTCATTGGAGGAGCAGGAGCTGTTGCTGTTTGTTATTTGTTCTCCCCTCTCCCCCCACCGCAAAGGTAACAAGGACTTTGGGGTTGTAGACAGAGTAAGGCCACAGTTCAAGAAGAAGAGGATTCTGCTATCATCAGTGATTTCATTGCGGCACTACCACTAGGTGGCGGTGTTGTGCAACGGTTGAAAGGACAATCAGTATTATGCAGCTTACTTATTGGAAGGAAGAGATTCTTCTCTCGGGGAGGATCTTTTCATTCCAAATAATGTTATTTTAGATGTGTTTTTCTTTCCCCTGCAGGTGAACGCCAAGCAAGACAGCTGAGTATGGAGTGGGTCTTAGTTATTGCAGCGGGAGGGAAATGTAAATTTTATTAAAAAATTTAATGTTACCTCAAAAAAAAAATTTCCCCCTATAAACATGTGAATTTCTCTTTTCCCTTCTGTGTTTCCCTTTTCTTTCCTGTGTTAGGTTCCGGCACAAACAAACAGTTTTTTTGAAATTGCCATTTTTTTTGGTAGTCTGTCTCTGGATCGGGCTTATGCTGACTCAGGCCTGAGGGGCATAGGTTGGTTCCAGACACTGGGGATCAGGGTCCATCAAGTGAGGGGGATGTGTAGCGGGGTGCTATATTTAGGGGGAGTATCTGAGTGGTAATTAGGCTCAGATACACTAATTGTTAGGTTTCTTGGACTATTTCTGTCCCTGGGAGATAGTATTGGTGTGCAATTCCCTGTGGCCTACAGGTGGCGCTGTTGCCGTAGGCCAGGGTTGAGGCGCTGATACAAGGCTGTGCCTTTTTTGTCCCCTCTCCGTGGTGGTGACGGCGGGGCGGGGAACCTGCTGTGCCTTTCGGGAGAGGGTATAAAAAGGGGCGGCCATCTTCCAGAGGGGTTGCGCCCAGGCACCTTCAGCCTGGGTGGTGCGTGTGTCGCCTCCGGGTGCCCTAGGCCCGAAAGGCCGAGTTCCTGTTCCATCCCAGACACCTTCAGTCTGGGGCGAGGTACTAATTTGGAGGCCCGGAGCCCAGCGTTCCGTCGGAGATTGAGGGCTCCCAGGGTGCCGCCTTGCGAGGGGACCCGTATCCAGGATCGAGGAGGCCAGGGAGGTGACCCCTTCCGAAGTCCCAGCGCAGAGTCGTGGTGACAGTGGGGGGCCTCTGGTAACTCTCCGGAGGGAGGTTCTTCTCCTTGACAGGGGCCAAGTTTCTTCAAGAAGGAAGTGCATGTTCTGTAGGTCATAGTGGCAGTGACTCTATGCACACCAGGTCAGTGGCAGTGGGCACATAAGGCAAGGCCCTATTCACCAGGTCAGTGGCAGTGACCAACTTCAACAAGTCAGTGGCAGTGACTTTTTCATATTCACTCGGTCTGTGGCAGAGACCGTGCGCCCAAACCTGTTCGTGAAAGCAGAACAGTAAGAGAAACCTAAATTGAGTTTGTGCCTGGACCTCCTCCCACCTTATCTGACCTGTGTCTCGTATCAACCTGTCTGCTCTCATAGAGACTATTTGTTATCCGTGGTGAAATAAATACAAAGGTTGGACTTTCAGTTGGTGTGGACAGTTACTTTACTGGGGAGAATTAAGGACTTGTTTCTGGCTAATGCAGAGGCGAGATCAGCTCGGGAGGATTCTAACACCAGCCGCAGGCAGACCCGAAAACTAACACCGCTCAACCTCCCCATCCAGGAGGGTACGGGCTGATAGTGCGGTGTGCCTCAGTCTTTCCTGCGGAGGAGCCAAGTAAAGAAAAGCAGGTAAAGTCTGGGGTGGGTGCGCTAGATGTGTGTATATATATATATATATATATATATATATATATATATATATATATATATATATATTTTTTTTAATATTTTTATTATTTTCTTTAAATATGGGTATTTGAATAGAAATAAAACCTATTTCTTTCATTTGTGTTTTTTTTTTTAATTTCTCTTTGATAGCAACCCATGGATGGCCTGGAGTGGTGGGTTGTATTTTTAGCAAGAGCCTGAGAGTGGGAGCCATATCAATCAATGTCGAGCTAATGGGCTCAGATTACAGCCAGGGATACTATTAATATTAATGGTGTTTGCTAAGCCGCACTGGAGAGGCATCAACATGCATGAGAGAGGCACTCCGCTTCCAGATGTAATCAAGTCTCATTTACATGTTTTAAATATCATCAATAAAAGATAGCAAGTTCTTCCTTTGGCCACCGTATGTAACAAACAAGCAGGACATTGGTTTGCGTTGACTTCTCTATGATCTGGAGCCAATTTAAAAAGGCCAACTCCAGCCAAGCAAGCTAAATACACAGCTGAAACACACACAGAGGTTGGACAAAATATATAACACATAAATAAAACAAAAATTAAGTGAACTAAATTAAATGGCATGTAAAAAACAGCTTGGGAAAGGTAAATCATAGGAGGGTGTTTTCCTCTTGGCGCAGTGCGTCCGCGGTATAAGAGGTGGCCAATTAGCACTTTGATTTGTGAGAATTCAAAAGCAACACGAGGCACCTAACAGAGTCCCGAAGAGGTTTAAGCAGTCATTTCCCAGTTTGAAATGCTCTGGTACAGGAATAAGCGGGCTGATTCCTTCAAAATTGTTTTTGCTATGAAACTTTTAAATTGACAAAAATATCACAGAATAGAAAGCTCTCAGTTTTGCATGGCGAGCCACTTGGGGAAAACTGGCTAAAGAAAAAGGTGTTTGTTTTTTTTAATTTAGAGAGATTTTTTTTTTGTTTTGGGGATAGTTACCGTATATACTCGAGTATAAGCCGAGTTTTTCAGCACATTTTTTTGTGCTGAAAATGCCCCCCTCGGCTTATACTCGAGTCACCTTTTTGCGCCTGATCTCCCTTACTTTGGGGACCCGTTACCGGCCGGCCGTAGGTCCCCTGGAACTTGGCACACATGTAGCTCCACTCTTCCTCTACAAGTGTGCAAAGTTTGTTGTCCAGGGGACCTACGGCCGGGGAGCACCGATTTTTCAAAGCCGGGCACCCCTTCCATAGACTCCAATGTTAAACGGTAATTTCTCTGGTGAATTTGGGACCCGGTACCGGCCAGTCGTAGGTCCCCTGGACCCGAAACTTAGCACACATGTAGCCCCATTTCTCCTCTACAAGTGTGCAAAGTTTGTTTTCTGGAGGACCTACGGCCGGGGAGCACCGATTTTTCAAAGCCGGGCACCCCTTCCATAGACTCCCATTTTAAACGGCAGACTAGTCATGGACACAGTGAGGCATGGACACAGTGAGGCAAAGTAAGGCATGCAGATGGACACCCTAGGCTTATACTCGAGTCAATACGGTTTCCCAGTTTTTTGTGGTAAAATTAGGTGCCTCGGCTTATATTCAGGTCGGCTTATACTCGAGTATATACGGTATTTTATTTCATTTACGGTAGTTTTTCTGTATTTGTGTTTTTTCCATCTTTGTTTATTTGTGTTCTGTTGCTTTTTTTACTTTTTTTTTCCCCACTGCCTGTTGGTTTCTGAGGTTTATGAAGTGCATTTGTGTTGGTATAAAAACAGGCCCAGGATAGTTTGATCTCTTCCAACCCAGCCCCGGCGTCCCTTTAAAAGGGTCTGTACACCCGGGGGGGGGGGGGGGGGCAGGAAGGATCGGCTGATCATGTGACCACTGTGATTGGCTGTCACAGAGATCACATGATCGCCATCTAGGGGGATCACATGCATAGAGTGTGAGCTGTCAGAATGGAAAGCTCTGGCATCCATAGAGGCATACATATCAGCTGCTAGAACACCAACGGATATACAGTGCGTCTGGAAAGTATTCACATAATTTTTCCTCATTTTGTTAAATTAAATTCATTATTTTCCTCAAAATTCTACAAACAATACCCCATAATGACAACGTGAAAGAAGTTTGTTTGAAATCTTTGCAAATTTCATGGACTATGGGTCTCAGTATCTGTGAGAATGAGGCCTCAGAGACATTCTCTCTGTAAAGAGATCCACGGCACCTTTTTTTTAACAGCCCTGTCCGTCTTAGTAGATATAAGCGCCACACCACTGCTAAGAGGTCCAGATACAACTTTATTCCATCAAAGGTTAGGGGGTACAGACAAAAAAATAACCAACGCGTTTCAGGGGCTACGTGCCCCCTTCATCAGGGCTTGACTGGTGAACAAACCAGTAGTGAACTGGACCTACAATGGTATTTCTTACAGTGTGAGTTGAGAGCGCAGGTCTAATCAGCAGCTTGTTTGGCATAATTTACACCAACAATAATACCTTAACCACTTGACCCCCGGAAGGTTTTACACCCTTCATGACCAGGCCATAATTTGCGATACGGCACTGCGTTACTTTAACTGACAATTGCGCGGACTTGAGATGATGTACCCAAATAAAATTTATGCAGTTTTTTTTCCTACAAATAGAGCTTTCTTTTTAGTGGTATTTGATCACCTCTGCGGTTTTTCTTTTTTTGTGCTATACACAAAAAAAAAAGTCCGACAATTTGGAAAAAAAAACCAATATTTTTAACTTTTACTCTGCTACAATACATATCCAATAAATTTCTTCACCGGTTTAGGCCAAATGTATTATTCTGCTATATATTTTTGGTAAAATTAAAATCCCAAGAAGTGTACAGTGATTGGTTTGCGCAAAAGTTATAGCGTCCAAAAACTATGGGATATATTTATGGATTTTTTTATTTATTTATTTTTTACTAGTAATAGCGATGATCAAGGATTTATAGCAGGACAATGATATTGCAGCGGACAAATCAGACACCTAACTGACACTTTTGACACTTTTTTGGGGAACCAGTGACACCAATACAGTGATCAGTGCTAAAAAATATGCACTGTCACTGTACTAATGACACTGGCAGGGAAGAGGTTAACATCAGGGGCGATCATAGGGTTAAATGTGTGCCTGACCAGTGTTACTATGTTTTCTGCTTTTACTAAGCAATTTGCTTTGCAGGAAGCAGAAAACAGCACATTGCTGCTGTCAGACGAGAGCCCTGTGTTTGTTTACCTACACAGGGCTCTCTTAGGTAATGTCTGGAGCCAATCGTCGGGTGCCGGCCATCATTGCCCAAAAGTGCCGCCTATCAGTGCCCATCACTGCCATCTATCAGTGCTGCATATCAGTGCCACCTATTAGTTCCTCCTCATCAGTGCTCTTTAGTGCCACTCCATCAGTGCCCATCAGTGTTGCATACTAGTGCCTCCTGATCAGTGCCATCCCATCTGTGCCCTTCAGTGCCACCCCATCAGTGCCCTTCAGTGCTGCCTCATCAGTGCCCTTCAGTGCCGCCTCATCAGTGCCACCCCACAGTGCCCATCAGTGCTGCATATTAGTGCCTCATCAGTGCGACCCCATCTGTGCCCTTCAGTGCTGCCTCATCAGTGCCCATCAGTGCCACTCCACAGTGCCCATCAGTGCTGCATATTGGTGTCTCATCAGTGCCACCCCATCTGTGCCCTTCAGTGCTGCCTCATCAGTGCCGCCTCATTAGTGTCCATCAGTGCTGCCTCATCAGTGCACATCAGTGCAGCCTTATCAGTGCACATCAGTGAAGGAGCAAAATTACTTATTTACAACATTTTGTGGCAGAAACTAATTTTTCAAAATTTTCTGACTTTAAATTTTTTAGCAAAAAAAAACAGCAATGATTAAATACCACCAAAAGAAAGCTCTACTTGTGGGAAGAAAATTATAAAAATGTCATATGTGTACAGTGTTGCATGACCGCGCAATTGTCATTCAAAATGTGACAGCGCTGGATACTGAAATTGGCCTGAGCAGGAAGGGGGTGAAAGTGCCCGGTATTGAAGTGATTAAAGTAAAGGCAAAACTTTTCCTGCCCTGAGTCCATGGTGAAGAACTTAACCGAGCATGCGTACCGACTGCTTCTCCAGCTCCTCTGTTCCAGGAAACCTCTTTCATGACCGTGTAAGGATGAGGCTCCCTCCCAGCTCCCGAGCTCCTCTGCCGAGCGCGCACCCCCCCCCCCCAGATGGGGATGGGCCTCCTGCTTGCAGTCTAACACTCCATTCTTCACTTCTCCCAGCCGACAACTCCCCTCCAGTGGGCTGGACCTGAGCTTATGAAGGAGGCCTGCCCCCTGCCAATTCCAATTGGGGATTGGTCAGGGCTCCTAACATGAGCTCCCTGCCACTCCAATTCCCAGCCCTGCCCCTCTTCCAGAACATTCTCCCTGGAAGCAGGGGAGGCGCCCAAGAACTGAAGCACAGGTGGTCACACCTACTGCTACACTAACCACTCCCTGCCCCCAGATCAAACAAGCAGGCCTAGCCTGAATCACAGGCCTGCCCAAATTTACCTGCCTGGCAGCTATCACAAAAAAAATCCTCCCCTCTAGCACCTACCTATGGTAGAGGGTGCTACACATATATGCGTTTTTACTGTATTTTCTAAACTAACCAGCGTGAAAAGGGCCCTTAGTGGCGGAGTTCCTTTAGTTCTGGTTCTTCCACAAAGTGCAGCAAGGAATCAGATCAGCATCTGTCACTTCGCATACATCATGCTGATACTTACCCTACCCAGGTAACTCCATTGTGCTGTAGCAGGCAGCGCATGCCGCATGGTAATGCATAAGTGGTTCTTCTCATCGTCCCGCAGTGGAGAGATTCGGGTGTGATTATATTTATTCCACACCAATCGCTATATACGGGATCATTTCACAGCAAAACAGCAAAATGACAATTTAAATGTAAAAGCACCTCTCCGTGTAAACATTTTATAGGAGACACAATTACCACAAGAACAACTATTTGCATTAACATTACCAGCAGCCCGAGGAATCTCCACTCCTCATCATTGACAAGGTCATGGCGTACGTGACAAGACGGTGTTTAGTCCTGCAGAAGCACCAAACTAAAACCGAGTGTGCTGAGCGAGCTTATAAGAGACGTCTCCATGTATTTCCAATATAATGGTAACATTAAACCCAATCACTAGAATCTCAGATCAGCTTTAAGATGTTCATGTTCATCCAAAAAGGGTTTTCAGTCTTTTAACATCTGCAAGTTTTATTGAATATATCCCTGGTGACCCTGCCATATGGTCCTTGTTCAGGCATGTCCTGTCATGGGGGAGACAACTATGTGCTATTGGTGCTCCTGCGTTGTCACCCTGTCACATCAATCAAACGTAAAACTCTTTGCAAACTGAAAACATTATTTAAAGCGAAGTTCCATCCCAAGGGGGAAGCTTCACTTCTTTGCAACCCCTCCCCCTATCCACTGCCACATTTGGCACTTTTTGGGGGGGAATGGTGTGACAGCAGGAAGGTAAAGTCACCTGGTTGCATCCAGGGGGGTAGGTATATTTCTCCCAGATTCAGGCTTTATGCCGACTTATACAACTAGGGAGAGAGTTGATGAAGCCCAGCTGAGGCTAGTGGGCTCATGGATGATTCATACCTCTAGGGAGAGTGCTGGGCGTCGTGCAGGCAGGGAGTTGATGAGACCAGCTGAAGCTTGTCAGCTCGTTTAAGGCCTCGAAACACTCCCAGCTTCATTAGGTGTTTGCTCATGCCTGGAACCAGACCTGTGTGGACTGTCTAGGGAGAGTGAAACCCTGTGCGGTGAGACAAAGCCTGTGTGGCTATTTGTTTGGACATTTACTAAACCAGGGACTTAGGGACTAGGACAGCACCAGGCTGATCCCAGTTGTTAGTTTAGGAAACCTGCATGTTTAGTCAGAGGTCAAGCTGACCAGGGTTTATTTTGTTTATGTTTCTTTTTGCTTTGCTGTGTTTTTGTCACTGTAAATAGAGAAATAAACCGCACCCTTTTGATCTTGAAAACCACAACCTCCGTCTGCTGGGCCTGTTTTTGTGTGGGGAGCCCATCCAGGGGGTCACACACACCCGCTGCCGAGCTAACCCCCTCACAGTTGGTGGAGAATGCGGGCAGTTTTTTT
This sequence comes from Rana muscosa, assembly GCA_029206835.1. Classification (NCBI taxonomy): domain Eukaryota; kingdom Metazoa; phylum Chordata; class Amphibia; order Anura; family Ranidae; genus Rana; species Rana muscosa. The sequence continues at coordinate 23,925,683 of CM055120.1, read as the reverse complement.
TAAGCCAGCATGGAGGAGATACTGAAACAGCTGGCTCTAGCAAATGCCAATCAACAGCAGACAAATGCAGGTTTGCAAAAGAGCCTTGCAGCCCAGCAACAAGCCCAGCAGCAATCTGAGGCCCGCTTCATAGACCTGTTGCAGAAGCAAGAGCAGAGACTACAACAACAGATGGAAGCAGTAATGCAGCAACGTCCGCAGACCAGTGAGGAAAGCCGTCCCACTAATACCGCGTCATTTGGGGTGAGTCGTTTATTGACAAAAATGACTGGAGAAGATGATCCAGAGGTGTTTTTGACCACATTTGAAAGGACTGCTGAAAGGGAAAAGTGGCCTAAGGATCAGTGGGCTGGACTGCTGGCTCCTCTGTTAACTGGTGAATCGCAGAAAGCTTACTATGACCTAGAGCCTGACCAAGCAAAAGACTATGTGATGCTAAAAGCTGAAATATTGGCAAGGCTGGGTGTCACCCTGGCTGTCCGGGCACAGCGTGTGCATAACTGGACTTTCCAGCTTGGAAAACCCCCCAGGTCTCAAATGTATGATCTCATTCACCTGAGCAGGAAGTGGCTACAGCCAGAGACTTTGTCCGCACCGGAGATTGTGGAACGTGTTGTGATGGATCGTTTCTTGAGAGCTCTTCCTACCGCCATTCAAAAGTGGGTAAGCCATGGAGACCCAGAAACGGCCGGTAAACTTGTGGATCGTGTAGAGAGATACTTGGCTGCAGAGAACCTGACGGCCTCTTCCAGAGACTCTCGGACTTTCCACCCTAAGACCAGACCATCCCCAGGGGCGGATAAGATGATTCCAAGGGGTGAGGGTGGAGAGAGTGAGAGGGTGGGAGCTCTGCCCAGGGTTTGGCGAGAACAGCCTGGGAAGTCGGGGGCTCAAGAGGCAGCCAAAAGGATTGTTTGCTACCGCTGCCGGCAAGCGGGACATATTGCAGCAAATTGCCCGGTTGTGGAGGAACCCATGCAATGTGACTTTCTGACGGACAGACGTCAGTCGCTGTGTGCGACAGTCGCATGCACTGCCATTCGGGGAACTGAGAAACATTTATGCAAAATGTGTATTAATGGTAGAAATGTTGTGGTATTACTGGATTCAGGTAGCCTTGTGACCCTGATAAAGGCTGAATTAGTTAAAACAGAGGTCTCTGGGAATAGCAAGGTAGCTGTTATTTGTGTGCATGGGGACACCCGAGAGTATCCAGTGACTACAGTGTGTTTCAAGACCCCCAAAGGTACCCTCTCTCATCCAGTGGGGTTAGTATCTCAATTACCGCATGATGCCATTGTGGGAAGGGATTTTCCGAAGTTCTGGGAACTGTGGGATGATCCTGAGCCCCCCACTGGTGCCCCTATGTACCAGGAAGGTGATAGCCAGAACTCCTCTGAGAGTGGTGAGGACTCTCCAGAATTTCCCTTGTCAGTATTGGCAGGCGAGACTCAAGAAACTGGAGAGGAGCCCACCTCCTCAGACGAAAACCTACCGTCTGTGGAGTTTTCTGATCTTGAGGTTCACAGGGAAAATTTTGCCACAGAACAGTTAAAAGACCCCGCCCTAATAAAGGCACGGGAAAACGTAGTGGAAATAGATGGCGAGTTAGTGAACCCAGATAATACCTGCACTTACCCATACTTCAGCGTAGAGAAGGACCTACTGTATCGGGTGGCAAAAAGGGCAGAAGAAACAGTTGAGCAGCTTGTGGTGCCCAAACCTTACAGGAAGTTGGTGTTGGAGTTGGCCCATGGGCACATTCTTGGAGGTCATCTGGGGACAGAGAAAACCCGAGAGAGGGTATTACAGAGATTCTATTGGCCTGGGGTGATGAAGGACATAGAAAATTATTGTTCCTCCTGCCCTGTGTGTCAGAGGTCGGCCCCGATGCCACATTTCCGTAGCCCGCTGGTCCCTCTACCCATCATTGAGGTCCCGTTTGAGAGGATCGCAATGGATTTGGTAGGTCCTATAATCAAGTCCGCTAGGGGGCACCAGTACATATTAGTTATAATGGACTATGCCACCCGTTATCCAGAAGCGATCCCTCTCCGAAATACCTCGGCCAAAACCATAGCCAAAGAGCTATCTCTTGTTTTTAGCCGGGTGGGTATTTGTAAAGAACTGCTTACGGACCAAGGTACACCCTTTATGTCCCGGGTTATGAAAGAGCTGTGTAAATTGTTCAAAGTGACGCAATTGCGTACGTCTGTGTATCACCCCCAAACCGATGGGCTGGTTGAAAGATTCAACAAAACCCTAAAACAAATGTTGAAGAAAGTGGTGGATAGAGATGGAAAGGATTGGGACTGTCTACTTCCTTATTTGATGTTTGCTATTAGGGAGGTGCCCCAATCCTCTACGGGATTCTCCCCCTTTGAGTTACTGTATGGGAGACACCCAAGAGGGCTGTTGGATATTGCCAAGGAAACTTGGGAAAGTGAGAGTTCTCCCCACAGGAGTGTGATTGAGCATGTCGCCCTGATGCAAGATCGAATTGCACAGGTAATGCCCATCGTGAAGGAACATTTGGCCCAAGCGCAGTTGGCACAGCAGAGAGTGTACAACCGTGGAGCCAAGACCCGTACCTTTTCCCCGGGGGATAGGATATTGGTACTTGTCCCTACGGTTGAAAGTAAATTCCTTGCCAAATGGCAAGGCCCCTACGAGATAATGGAAAAAGTGAGCGAAGTGAATTACAAGGTCAGACAACCAGGAAGGCGAAAGCCCGAACAGATCTATCACGTTAATCTGTTGAAAGCCTGGAGGGATAGAGAGTCCCTAGTCGCCGAAACTTGGTCACCAGCTCAAACTGGTTGCGTGATTCCGGAGGTTGGAATAGCAGCCACCTTGTCACAACCCCAACAACAGGAGGTTAAGGAGTTTGTGCTTCGCAACAAGGAGGTGTTCTCTGAGCTGCCGGGACAAACATCTGGGGTAGAGCATGATATTATTACCCCGCCCGGTGAAAGGGTGAAGTTAAAACCCTATCGGATCCCAGAGGCCCGACGGGAGGCAATACGGGAGGAAGTACAGAAAATGCTGAACTTAGGGGTGATAGAGGAGTCCCAAAGTGATTGGTCTAGTCCCATTGTGTTGGTGCCTAAACCGGATGGGAGCTGGCGATTTTGTAACGATTTTCGTCAGTTGAACAAAGTTACAAAATTTGACACCTACCCCATGCCACGTATAGATGAGTTGATCGACCGGCTGGGAACAGCCCGATACATGACGACTCTTGACCTCACAAAAGGGTATTGGCAAATTCCCCTGGCCAAGTCGGCCAAAGAGAAAACCGCATTTGTAACCCCAGACGGGGCGTTCCAATATAAGAGAATGCCGTTCGGGTTACAGAATGCGCCGGCCACATTCCAGCGGAAAATGGACCAGATACTGAGGCCCCATCGGAAGTATGCTGCGGCTTACCTGGATGACGTAATTGTCCATAGCACAGATTGGGCCTCACATCTGCCAAAAGTGCAAGCAGTCCTAGACTCTATCCGGGAAGCGGGGTTTACGGCTAACCCCAAGAAGTGTACCATTGGGCAGGAGGAGGCCAAATATCTTGGGTACACCATTGGCAGGGGAGTAATAAAACCCCAACTCAACAAAGTCGAGGCCATCCAGAGTTGGCCACGTCCCAACAGCAAGAAGCAGGTACGAGCCTTTCTGGGAATCGCGGGTTATTATCGGCGCTTCATTCCCCACTTTGCTTCTAAGGCTGTGCCCCTAACCAACCTGACGAAAGGGAGAGGGTCGGTCATGATTAAATGGACCCCCGAGGCTGAGGCAGCATTCCAATTCTTGAAACAAGCCTTATGTAGCCAGCCAGTGTTGTACTCACCCGACTTCTCTAAAGACTTTGTCGTACAAAGTGATGCGTCAGATGTGGGGTTAGGAGCAGTATTGTCCCAGGTCTGGAACGGGGAAGAGCACCCAGTCATTTACCTCAGCAGGAAGTTGAAGTCCCATGAGGTAAATTACGCCACGGTTGAAAAGGAGTGTTTAGCGGTGAAGTGGGCTCTAGATTCCCTTCGGTACTATCTGCTAGGTAGGCACTTTGACATGGTTACGGATCACGCTCCGTTAAAGTGGATGGCTCAAAACAAGGAGACAAATAGAAGAGTAAATAGGTGGTTCCTGGCCCTACAGGAATTCAACTTCACAGTAAAGCATCGCCCTGGCGTTCAAATGGGGAATGTGGATGCTTTGTCTCGAGTACATGAATGCCTGATTGCTGGTGTTCCAACCCCAAGGTTAAAACAAGAGGGGGGGGGGGTATGTGACAGCAGGAAGGTAAAGTCACCTGGTTGCATCCAGGGGGGTAGGTATATTTCTCCCAGATTCAGGCTTTATGCCGACTTATACAACTAGGGAGAGAGTTGATGAAGCCCAGCTGAGGCTAGTGGGCTCATGGATGATTCATACCTCTAGGGAGAGTGCTGGGCGTCGTGCAGGCAGGGAGTTGATGAGACCAGCTGAAGCTTGTCAGCTCGTTTAAGGCCTCTATAAAAACTCCCAGCTTCATTAGGTGTTTGCTCATGCCTGGAACCAGACCTGTGTGGACTGTCTAGGGAGAGTGAACCCCTGTGCGGTGAGACAAAGCCTGTGTGGCTATTTGTTTGGACATTTACTAAACCAGGGACTTAGGGACTAGGACAGCACCAGGCTGATCCCAGTTGTTAGTTTAGGAAACCTGCATGTTTAGTCAGAGGTCAAGCTGACCAGGGTTTATTTTGTTTATGTTTCTTTTTGCTTTGCTGTGTTTTTGTCACTGTAAATAGAGAAATAAACCACACCCTTTTGATCTTGAAAACCACAACCTCCGTCTGCTGGGCCTGTTTTTGTGTGGGGAGCCCATCCAGGGGGTCACACACACCCGCTGCCGAGCTAACCCCCTCACAATGGGTATATGGTTTTGACAAGTACCTGCTCCCACTAGCTGTGGCTAGCCAGAAGTTCGTGCCCCCCCCTTCACCCGCAGTTTTCTGGGACACACCACAGGTCCAGGTCCAAGAAGACTACGGGACCATTCACAAGGTGCAGCATGACTCGCGCAGTAGGAAACCAGCTGTGAAAGATTCACTTCCGATTTCCCTTACCTAAGATCAGGGCCACCATTAGGGGGGGGGGACACAGCCCATACACATGTAGGGGGCTGGGCGTCCCCAGGGGCCCGAGCATCCTGAGCAATGTTGCAGTGCAAATCTACGGCAGTTTGTAAAAAACTTGGGATGATGGAGATGGGACTGGAGGAGGAAGACATGAGATGGAAGAGATGGAACTGGAGGAGGAGGACATGAGATGGAAGAGATGGGACTGGAGGAAGAGATGGGACTAGAGGAGGACATGGGATGGAGAAGATGGGACTGGAGGAGGAAGACATGAGATGGAGGAGATTGGGACCGGAGGAGGACATGGGATGGATAAGATGGGACTGGAGGAGGAAGACATGGGATGGAGGAGATGGGACTGGAGGAAGACATGGGATGGAGGAGATGGGACTGGAGGAAGACATGGGATGAAGGAGATGGGACTGGAGGAAGACATGGGATGGAGGAGATGGGACTGGAGGAAGACATGGGATGGAGGAAGACATGGGATGGAGGAGATGGGACTGGAGGAAGACATGTGATGGAGGAGATGGGACTGGAGGAAAGAGGACATGAGATGGAGGAGGACATGGGCTAGTAGGAGATGAGGCTGGGAAAGGAGAACATGGGATGAGGAAGATAGGACTGGAGGAGGAGGACATGGGATGGAGAAGGACATGGGATGGGGCTTGGTGAAATGGCCAGTGGGCGGGCCCTGGGGAATATTGATTGTCACGCTCAAGGGGCCCCAAAATGTCTCTATTTGGCTTTAAAAAGGGTACTGTGTCTCGAGCCCACGCAGTTGTGTGACATTAGCAAATTAATCTTTGCTACTGTCTTCATTTTTCTTTAAGAAGCGGGTAATGAGACCCGATTGTCTGGATGTCCTAAGATCCAATTGGCCATGAGACCTAACTCCTGATTGGAGAGGAAGAGAAGCGACGGCCGGGTCTCGGGAGGAGACGCAGGGGGAAAGATGGCACCTGGATGGGGTAAGTGCGTGGCTGGCAGGGGGGGGGGGGCCTGGCCGGCGACGGGCGATCGGGGGGTGTACAGTGGTTGGGTTATGTGGCTGGCAGCCCTCCCCCCAAGGAAATTGAGCACCAGCCCCCACTGTCCGGCAGTAATCACTGTTCTCCCGGCGGGGGCGGCTTGTCCCACCCACTGGCCGGGAGAATACAATGGCTCCACTGGAGGGATTCCACCTAATCAGCACTGGCAGTGTTGATGAGGGAATCAAGCGATTTTTTTGCAGGAAATAAAATTGCTCCATCTATGGCCGGATGAAGAAATAAGTATCATTTATAAATGCACACATTGGCCCCAGACACAAATACAGAAGAGTCAAGTGATTCGGAGAATACACCTCAATTACCGTACGGTTCTCCTCTACATAGCGGCACTCCAGATTTCCAATAGTCGCTCTACACAGGATTTGTAAAGCCACAAATTATAAGCCGACAAGTGCTCCTTCAGGGAAGCAGGAAAGTAGATCTGGCAGATTTGTATGTGGGAAACTAACTTGCTATTGCTAATTACTGATATTTGTATCCGATTACATTTTTCTCTTGTTTCTTAGCTGACCCGCAAACATAGCATTATGCACTTACAATGCAGGCGGTCTATGAACTTTAATTAATGAGACCCCCGATTTATATATTCATCACTTGTGCTGGGAATTTTTTTTTTAAAGGGAGGCAAGTGATTAGAAAAATTAGAGGAGTTCTAAACCCAATACATACATAATGTACCATTCATAGCAGTCCCTGCCCACAAGGAGCTTACAATCTAACGTTACGTGCATACACATACTAGGGGCCAACACTTTACATAATGTTCAATTGATGTCAGTCCCTGCCTCCAAGGAGCTAACAATCTAATGTTACATGTATACATACTGTATACTAGAAGCCAGAACCGTACATATTGTACATTCACATCAGTCCATATCACCAAGGAGCTTACAATCTAAGGTTACATGCATACACGTACTAGGAGCCAGCACTTTACATACTACATCATTCACATCAATCCTTTCCCCCATGGAGCTTGCATTCTAACATTACATGCATACAAATAGTAGGAGCCAGCACTTTACATACTGTACCATTTATATCAGTCCCTGCCCCCGAGGAGTTTAAAATTGATTGTTACATGCATACATATACGATATACAAGGGGCAAGTACTTTAAATAATGTACCATTCATATCAGTCCCCGCCCCCAAGGAGCTTGAAATCTAATGTTACATGCATACATACTGTATACTAGAAGCCAGAACAGTACATATTGTACATTCACATCAGTCCATATCCCCAAGGAGCTTACAATCTAAGGTTACATGCATACACATACTAGGAGCCAGAACTTTACATACTACACCATTCACATCAATCCTTGCCCCCATGGAGCTTGCAATCTAAAGTTACATACAAATAGAAGGAGCCAACACTTTACATACTGTACCATTCATATCAGTCCCTGCCCCTGAGGAGCTTAAAATTGAATGTTACATGCATACACATACTAGGGGGCAGTATTTTGCATACTGTACCATTTACATTAATGTTTGCCTCCAAGGAGCTTACAATCTAGCGTTACATGCATAAAAATACTAGGAGCCAACACTTTACATACTCTACCATTCACATCAGTCCCGGCCCCAAGGAGCTTAAAATCTAATGTTACATGCATACACATACTGGGGGCAGCACTTTGCATACTGTACCAATCGCATCGGTTTCTGCCCCCAAGGAGTGTACAATCTAATTTTACATGCATGTACATACTAGGGACCAGTACTTTACATAATGTACCATTCATATCAGTCCCTGCCCCCAAGGAGCTTACAATCTAATGTTACGTGCATACATACTATATACTAGAAGCCAGAACCTTACACACTGTACATTCACATCAGTCTCTGTTCCCAAGGAGCTTACAATCAAAGGTTACACGCATACACATACTAGGAGCCAGCACTTTACATACTATATCATTCACATCAATCCTTGCTCCCAAGGAGCTTGAAAACTAATGTTACATGCATACAAATACTAGGAGCCAACACTTTACATACTGTTTGAAACAAAATGATACACAGAGGGTTAATCAAGCGCACTCAGGATAAGGGTCAAAAATAACAAAATAGGGAAGATAGTGAACACATTGGGTCAATGTCATATTAATCCATACTTGTAAACATGACTATACTGAACACATTGGGGCAATGTCATATTAGTCCATACTGGTGGAAATGAAAAATGACTAGTCCACAGAGAAGGCTGCCAGCTGACAGATAGAAGGGATCTGGAATATGACAAAAAAGACAAAAAAGCAGCGCCTTCTAAGCGTAGCAGTCAGTGAAATTTATTAAAATATAAAACCAAGTACAGGTAATGCACTCACAAAAGAAGAGTAAAGGTGAGCTTATCTGAAAGGGGGTCCAGGGTAGTAAAGTTCATCCGCTTGTCTCGGAGATGTAATGCTGTATGTCCAGAGATGGAGGGAAGGTGGTGTCAACAGACTACTTCCGGGTCGTGGGGTCAGCGGGGAGGATGCGCGCGTTCGAAGCATCCGTGCTTCTTCATCAGGCTTAATGAGGGCCATCTTTAGTTCAGGCTATAAGTACTAGGCCGGGAGTGGCTGATGAAGCAGTCTGTGTCACCATGGAGACCAGATACAAACTACAGATACTAACCTAGCGCTGACAAGTATAAGTGTTAAAGAGGGAAGGACAATGACTATATAGGGATGCTAATGTAGTATCAAAGATTAAGAGATTAATATAAGAAAAGGACTAATACATAGAGGAATCAATGAATAATCAATAAAAATGTATATATATATATATATATGAGAGAATAAAATATATATATGAACGCGCGCATCCTCCCCGCTGACCCCACGACCCGGAAGTAGTCTGCTGGTTTGTTCCAGCTAAGTCGTCCCCTGCTCCGCTATTGTGGGTGAGTGGTTCCGCTCCACGGTGAACACCGACGACTCTGAGACACCACCTTCCCTCCATCTCTGGACATACAGCATTACATCTCCGCTCTGTGAGTGTGGGTTTTAGGTGGGGGTCCTCCTTCAATATGGACCAATGTTTAACTAAAATCCTTTCCATCTTCCTGAATTGGCTATGGAATTGAGTGACAAAACGGACAGGTTGAATGTTGTCGTCTGTACTCTTAACTCTTTTTTCGCTCACGTCAGCATTTAGATAATGTCGATAGGCTCCCTCTACCAGCTCGTCGGGATAACCCTTCTCAAGAAATTTTATTTTAAGCTTCGAGCCATGGGAAATGTAGTCCTGTGACCGAGTACAATTATGTCTCAGTCTACAGAACTGGCTCTTGGGTATGTTGTTCACCCATCGTGGATGGTGACAACTCCCATAGTGCAGGAAGGAATTGCCTGCCGTAGGTTTGGTATAGTTCTGTGCGCAAACCGCATGGTCCTCATGAAAAAGCTCAAGATCCAAAAAGGCCAATGTATTCTCATCTGTCACAAAAGTAAAAGAAAGACCCATATTGTTAGAATTGCAATGTTGTAGGAACTCTGGAATTAATGTATCGGGACCATCCCAAATGATGACCACGTCATCTATATAACGACCATAGAATACTAGGTGAGAGGCATAGGGGTTATTTTGCCAAATATTGTGATGTTCCCAATACCCCATGGTGAGGTTAGCATAACTGGGGGCAAAATTAGCCCCCATAACTGTCCCCTGAATTTGGATGTAAAATTGGCCATTTGCTTCAAAATAATTGTGGTTAAGGCAATAGTCCAACATTTCAAGTAGAAAATTGATCTGTCTATTGTTAAGTAGTGGGTCTTCATTGAGAAAATACTGTGTGGCATGTAGGCCCACTTTATGGGGAATGGACGTATAAAGTGACACTACATCCAGCGATAGCCAACGATAAGAGGGTTTCCATCTATATTGCTGTAACATATGGAGTAGTGTTATGCCATCTTTGATATATGAAGGAAGATTATTGACTAAGGGCTGTAAAAAATGGTCAATATATATGGAAAAATAGCTGGTTACACTTTCCATAGCCGCTACAATCGGTCTCCCTGGTGGATTGGCAGGATCTTTATGGACCTTAGGAAGGTGATAAAAGTAAGGTCTCTTATAAAAGTCATGCAGAAGAAATGCGCCCTCTGTTTTGGTCACCAATCCCTCGGCTTTGGCTTTATTAACCAAATTATGTGCTTCCTTGGAGAACATAGGTCACTAGCAAGTCTTAGATAAGTTGTATCATCAGAGAGCAACCGAGCACTCTCTGATTGATAATCTACACGGTTTTGGATTACTATCCCTCCCCCTTTATCAGCTGATCTGATTATGAGTTCTTTATTGTTGGTAAGACTTTTCAGGGCAGTGGTTTCGGCTATCGACAAGTTGGTAGAAGATTTATGTATGGGACATTGTTGACACATCCGCAAGGTCTCTGCATAAACTACTTGATAGAAACTTTGGATATAGGGTCCTTTAGCAAACGTGGGGTAAAAGATGGATTTGGGTCTGAATTTTGTCTTCTGAACAGGTGGAGAAGTGGACAGATGTTGAGTGAGCAACTCTGCAAGATCATCTGGATCATCCGTATGGAGGAGCTCCGGACGATCCAAGGCCATGCATTCCCGCACGTCACAGTCTAAAGAGTGGTCCATGGCAAAACATGCATCAATGGTGGTGTCTAAGACATCCTCATCAGCAAGAGAATCTCTGTCAACCTTCATGTTAAAAAATCGTTTAACTGTGATATTTCTGATAAATCTATTAAGGTCTAGAAATAAAGTAAATGGGTTGGGGGGTGCTGTAGGGGCAAATGTAAGACCTCTAGCAAGGAGCAGCTCTTCAGATTTCGACAGTGTATGACTGGAGAGATTAAATATCCTCACAGTCTGCGAAATTTCCCCCTCCTTTCTGTGTCTGCGTCGTCCCCCTCTCCTGCCTCTGTGACAAGCTTTCTTTTTGGGCAAGGGGGGTGGGGGCAACCACTAAAAAAGAGGAAGGGGAAAGAGAGCCAGAGGGACACGGTCCATCGGTAGACCCGGAATGGACAGTGCTGTCAGTGGATGGAAGTGAACCCAATGTGGGGGCCGACGTACTGGATATGACGTCACACCCTCCCGGAGGAAGATGATGTATCTCAGCTGAGGTGTTGGTGGAAGAATCAGAGTTTGATGGTATAGTACAAGATGCAAAAATATCTAAATGGGGTATACTATTCGAAACTGAAGTATTAGTAGAAAAGGGAATGGATTCAGTGGGTCTTGGATCCATATTGTTACCGATAGATGGAACTGAGATTCTAGTGGAGGATGGGTCATCTATAGATATACGTGTAGAGGGATTAGGGTCTTTGTTCACAATGGAGCGTGCATGCGGCTTAAAAGGTGGGAGGGGGTAGCCATATTTGTTTGTATGAACACGAGGTGTCATGGGCAATGATCTGATGGTTGGCCTAGGTACACAATCCATCAATGGTATAAGACCATTGGGCCTGTCTGGACCAAGGTCATCATAATTAGGTCCAGGCGGATCAGAATGAGGAGTTCTAGGTTTCTTCCAACAAAACACTCTATTGGTGTTATAATCATCAAAATCTCTACGGATTTTGTGTAACTTGGATCCAACAAGAGTGTCTTCTTGAAATTTGATGTCCCTTTAATTTAATTTTGCATTTGATGTCCCTTTAATTATCTTAGCCATTCAGTCTGTTTCTTATGGTATTTTATTTCATCCTCTTAATCTATACTATATATATATATATATATATATATATATATATATATATATATATATATATATATATATATTTATTTTTTATTCTCTCATATATATATATATACATTTTTATTGATTATTCATTGATTCCTCTATGTATTAGTCCTTTTCTTATATTAATCTCTTAATCTTTGATACTACATTAGCATCCCTAGATAATCATTGTCTTTCCCTCTTTAACACATATACTTGTCAGCGCTAGGTTAGTATCTGTAGTTTGTATCTGGTCTCCATGGTGACACAGACTGCTTCATCAGCCACTCCCGGCCTAGTACTTATAGCCTGAACTAAAGATGGCCCTCATTAAGTCTGACGAAGAAGCACGGATGCTTCGAACGCGCGCATCCTCCCCGCTGACCCCACGACCCGGAAGTAGTCTGCTGGTTTGTTCCAGCTAAGTCGTCCCCCGCTCCGCTATTGTGAGTGAGTGGTTCCGCTCCACGGTGAACACCGACGACTCCTGAGAAGAGGCTCAGAGACACCACCTTCCCTCCATCTCTGGACATACAGCATTACATCTCCGGGACAAGCGGATGAATTTTACTACCCCGGACCCCCTTTCAGATAAGCTCACCTTTACTCTTCTTTTGTGAGTGCATTACCTGTACTTGGTTTTATATTTTAATAAATTTCACTGACTGCTACGCTTAGAAGGCGCTGCTTTTTTGTCTTTTTTTAAACAAAATGATGCATCACTCAGAGCAGAGGAGTTTAAGTAAAAACTGGAAGTCGCAATCTTGGTGCCTAAGCAGTGGTGTCCTCCCATCCACCGAAAGACAAGACAGCCATGGAGAAAAGACAGCTGGCAACTCCATAGTCCTCAAGTATTTTATCTTGCCATACCAGTGAGTACACAGACAGTGGCAGTCAAGCTTATCGACAAAACACGTCTGCTACTGTGTAACCACTGGTATGACAAAATAAAATACTTAAGGACTATGGAGTTGCCAGCTGTCTTTTCTCCATGGCTGTCTTGACTTTACATACTGTACCATACATATCAGCCCCTGCCGCCAAGAAGCTTAAAATGGAATGTTACATGCATACACATACTAGGGAGCAGCACGTTGCATACTGTACTATTTACATCAATCCTTGCCCCCAAGGAGCTTACAATCTAATGGTAAATGCATAGAAATACTGGGAGCCAACACTTTACACACTGTACCATTCATATCAATTTCCTGCCCCCAAGGAGCTTAAAATTGAATGTTACATGCATACACATACGAGGGGGGAGCACTTTGCATACTGTACCGTTTACATTAATCCTTGCCTCCAAGGAGCTTAAAATCTAACGTTACATGCATACACATACTAGGGGCCAGTACTTTATATAATGTACTATTCATATCAGTCCCTGCCCCCAAGGAGCTTACAATCTAATGTTACATGCATACACATACTACAGGCCAGCATTTTACATCCATACCATTCACATCAATCCTTGCCCCCAAGGTGCTTGCAATATAATGTTATGTAGCGCCCCCCCAATATTTGGGGGCACTATATGGAAATTTAGGGGCAGTCTGAGCCAGTAGTTGGGCTCAGACCAATTATAGTTCAAATTGTTTGCTCTGCTCTGGGTGTGATACTGCCCGGCAGTGTTATTCTCCTTTGCCTGCAGGTGGCACTGTCACCGCCAGCACAGGCTGGATCACGGGGGTATCACAGCACCTTGGGTGTCCTCTCTCAGCAGCTGTGCAGTGGGTGTGGTCTACCCACTGTGTATGCTGGGAGAGGGTACAAAAGGGGCAGACGCCATTAGGCGATTCCAGGGGGACCCCAAGGCGTTCAGGGGGACCTCTGGTCCAGTGAGCGTCCCTCGTGGCCCGCATGGCACGAGGTGCGCAGGTGTGTTTAGGTCTTGGGCACCTTCAGCCCAAGACTCTGCTGCTGCATTGTAGGCCCAGCTCCGCTGACAAGGGCCTACGCTTCAAAGAAGGATCACAGGCTGCCCGGTTCTAGGGGGCCCAACTTTAGGAAAGGAGTTCCAGGGGAAGATCAGTCCCGGCGGAGATAGCGGCGGTACTGCTGTCTCGGGGAGAGGCCTGGAGGCCTACCTAAAGAGGGATCCACCATCTCTGACATCCGTACTCCATCCCGGCTGCTAGGACCGCTCTTATACGGACTATCCGGGTGAGCAATACCCACTCAGGCTTGAGTGGCGCCGAGTATATATATACATTTGGGATCTAAGTGTTGCGTGCCTGAACCTTCCCCTACATCTTCAACTTTCCTACTTTTGCTGTCTTCAAGTTAACTCAAAGTGATAAAAAGAATAAAGCCTTGCTGATTAGGCTTTACTTGTGTGTGGACATTGGCCTTATTCCTGAAATACACTGGTGTGCCTAGAAAAATGGAGCTGAAGGACCCACTCGTGGGAGATATTTTGCTGCAGATCCAAAGGTAATTTACAGTGGATTTCCATACTTAACAAAGTGTGAATCCGGCGTAGCAACAGGGATAGAGGAACAGTAGAAAAAAAGGTCCGGTTGCTACATTACATGCATACATACTGTATACTAGAAGCCAGAACCTTACATACTGTTCATTCACATCTGCCCCTGTCCCCAATGAGCTTACAATCTAATTTTACATGCATACAAATACTAGAGGCCAACACTTTACATACTGTACCATTCATATCAGTCCCTGCCCCCAAGGAGCTTACAATCTAACGTTGCATGCATACACATACTAGGGGCCAACACCCTACGACCATACCATTCACATCAATCCTTGCCCCCAAGGAGCTTGCAATTTAATGTTACATGCATACATACTGTATACAGTACTAGAAACCAGAACCTTACATATTGTACATTCACACCAGTCCCTGATCCCAAGGACCTTACAATCTAAGGTTACATGCATACACATAGAGTGCATCTCAAAAAATTTGAATATCATCAAAAAGGTAATTTATTTCGGCAATTCAATTCAAAAAGGGAAATTCATATATTATATAGATTCATTACACACAGAGTGATATATTTCAAGCATTTCTTTCTTTTAAATTCGATGATTATGGCTTACAGCTAGTGGAAACCCAAGATTCAGTATCTCAGAAAATTAGAATATTGTGAAAAAGTTGAATATTGTAGACTTATGGTGTCGCATTCTAAGCAGCTTATTAACTTAAAACACCTGTAAAGTTTTCCTGAGCCATTAAATGGTCTCTCAGTCAAGTTCAATAGGTTACACAACCATGGTGAAGACTGCTAACTTGACAGTTGTCCAGAAGACAGTCATTGACACCCCTCACAAGGTGGTGTCAGTGCTTCAAGAGCCACCACACAAAGATGTATCCAGGACATGGGCTACAACTGTCGCATTCCTAGTGTCAACCCACTTCTGAACAACTCCAGACACGTCTTACCTGGGCTAAGGAGAAAAAGGGCAGGACTGTTGCTCAGTGGTCCAAAGTCCTCTTTTCGGATGAAAGTAAATTTTGCATTACATTTCAAAAGTCTAAAGCCTAGTACACACGACCGGTTTTCTCGTCAAGAAACGACAAGAAAACTGTTGGGAGAGCTTTCTTGCCGAGAAAACCGTTCGTGTGTATGGTTTCTTGTCGAGAAAACTGCCGGGAATCTCGAAGAGAAAAATAGAGAACCTGTTCTCATCAGGATTCTTGTTTTTGTCGTCGGTCTGTTTCCCGACGAGAAAACCGGTCGTGTGTATGCTTTTCCGAGTTTTAAAAAATAGCGCATGCTCAGAATCAAGTATAAGACGGGAGCGCTCCTTCTGGTAAAACTAGCGTTCGTAATGGAGATAGCACATTCGTCACGCTAAAACGAACTGAAAGCACGAAGACTGAAAAGCGCGAATCGTCGCTCCCCAAACTTTTACTAACACGCGGTAAAACGAGATCAGCAAAAGCAGCCCAAGGGGTGGCGCCATTGGAATCGAACTTCCCCTTTATTCTGCCGTCGTACGTGTTGTACGTGACCGTGTTTTACAACGACAAGATTTGGAATTGACAGTGTTTGCAAGGAAAGCTTGACAAGAATCTCGTCAAGCTTGACAAGAATCTCGTCGAGAAAAACAACGTTTTTTTTTACGACGAGATTCTCGGCCGTTTGTACGAGGCTAGAGTCTGGAGGAAGAGAGGAGAGGCATGGAATCCAAGTTGTATGAGGTCCAGTGTGAAGTTTCAACAGTCCGTGATGATTTGGGGAGCCATGTCATCTGCTGGTGTTGGTCCACTGTGTTTTATCAAGTCAAAAATCAGCGCAGCCCTCTACCAGGAAATTCTAGAGCACTTCATGCTACCCCCTGCTGACCAGCTTTATGGAGATGCTCATTTCATTTTCCAGCAGGATTTGGCATCTGCCCAGACTGCCAAAAACATCAATACCTGGTTTAATGATCATGGTATCACTGTGCTTGCTTGGCCAGTAACCTTGCCTGACCTAAACCCCATAGAGAATCTGTGGGATATTTTTAAGAGGAAGATGAGAGACACCAGACCCAACAATGAAGACGAAGCAACCTGGGCTTCCATAACACCTCAGCAGTGCCACAGGCTGATCGCCTCCATGCTACGAGGCATTGATGCCGTAGTTTATGCAAAAGGAGCCCTGACCAAGTATTGAGTTGCATACTATACTGTACATGGACATACTTTTCAGTAAGCCAATATTTCTGTATTAAAAATCCTTTTTTTTATTGGTCTTATGTAATATTATAATTTTCTGAGATACTGAATTTTGGGTTCTCACTACCTTTAAGCCATAGTCATCAAAATTAAAAGAAAGAAATGCTTGAAATATATCACTCTGTGCGTAATGAATCTATATACAGTGTAATATATGAGTTTCACTCTTCAAATTGAATTACTGAAATCAATTAACTTTCTTTTTCGTACATCACAGGACACAGAGCCTTGTTAATTACTTAATGAGTTATGTTCCACCCTTATGTGATTGGACACTGGCACACCCAAGACAGGAAGTTCCCCTCTTTATAACCCCTCCCATACAGAGAGGTGTTGGTCATGGTTAAAGATGTGCTAAGAAGAAAGCTCTGCTGGAGGATCACTGCGGGGGTCAAAGAGCTACACAATCCGGATCCATCCAAGAGTGCCAAAAAGGCCAAAAATGGATGGTACTCGGGCCTCGTGGAAGAACAAGGATTTGCCTGTAATGTCTCTCTTGTAGCACTGGACTCTGGGACCCAGCACTTTGGGCATGTATCTAAAAATGCCCAAAGGTTTTCTGGCAGAGTGCTCTACAGGTCAAGGGAAGAGGCCTCCTTTAAATAGGAACCCAAAACCCTGAAGGTTTGGCACAACATGGCCCGCCGTGATGGGTGAAGGTTGGATCTGTCTGATCTTCAGCAGTATCCTGCGGCGGGGATAAGGTAAGTAAAGACAATCCTGAGAAATATCTTAGGATTCTCTTCTGTGAGTAGTTGCATGTCTTACCTGTTTTCCGCCATTAGAGAGAGTAAAGAGACATACCTGGTGTTTTACTTACCATGCTCTCCAGGATGAAAGCTCAGTGTCAGCCGGTCTGTTGATCTGTTCACCGCCTCCACTTCAGGCTCTGCCACAGATGTTGAAGGGGCGCGCTTTTCACTATGGCTGGTGCGGTGGGGAGGGAGGGGGCGTGGTTGCCGCCGATGTGCACGTGCGGCGTGCACGGCGGCCTACAGCGCAGGGCGGGTTTTTTACCCCAGATGCCAGGAGCTCTGTAAGAATCTTTGTGGTCTTTGGATTCAGGCATACTTTCTAAGACACCTACTCAGCATCAGGCTGTGCAGATTAGTGGCTTTTTTATTTGCTGGACTAAGCTCAGCAGTTGATGCACCTGTGTTAGTACCTCTGCTTTTGCGTTTAGGACTATGTCTCCCCGTAGAAGGGGTTCAGGGGCAGGAAAGAGGGGCACTAAAGTGTCACCATCGGGATCTGAGGGTCCTAGACATGCCTGCATGATACTATCCTCCCCTGAGAGACCTGAGGCAGCCACACAGGATGAGCCATTGGCCCTGTCAGGCACCGCAGCCTCTCCCAACATTGTAGCTCCTGCATACGTCACTGAGGACGCTTTAGCAGTAGCACTGGTTGGTTTGGAAGGGAGGATAGCTGCTTCAATGACAGCATCCTTGCAGAAGAGCAGGAAGCGGGGTGGGTCCCCTTCTTCTGCTTTGGATCCCCTATCAGAGGATCAACATTCTGATGATGATGATGATGAGGATGATGATTGTTCCTAGCATTGGATCACTTGTTATCCCAAGGGGTAATCATAGAGGTTGCCTCAGAGGAGCAAGGCTCTGGGTTTTATTCAAATCGCTTTATGGTTCCAAAACCAAACAGAGATGTCAGACCCATTCTAGATCTAAAAGATCTGAACCAATTCCTGAACATTCGCTCTTTTCGCAGTCAATCCGCTCAGTGGTCTCCACCCTACAAGGGGAGCGTTCCTGGCCTCAATAGACATCAAAGATGCATATCTACATGTGCCAATTTTTCCCACTCACCAAAGATTCCTAAGGTTTGCGGTAGAACAGCGCCACTACCAGTTTGTGGCTCTACCCTTTGGTCTGGCTACTGCACCTCGGGTATTTACAAAAGTTCTAGCTCCGCTCCTGGCAAATCTAAGGGCTCAGGGCATAGCGGTAACGGCATATCTGGACAATCTGCTACTGGTAGAGTAGTCAGTAGCAGGGTTAAACCACTGTGTGCTCAGCACGGTAAAATACCTAGAGCACTTAGGCTGGGTTCTCAACCTAGAGAAATCTTCCTTGCAACCCCTAAAGAGGCTGGAGTATTTGGGTATGGTCATAATAGACACAGCCCAAAGCAGGGTATTTTTACCAGAGTCAAAGGTCAAATCTATAAAAGAATTAGGTACACCCTTGACTAGTAGTAGTTAGTCACAGTCAACTAGCCTTATTTTGTAATGTTGTCTAAGCCACTTCTGAAGAAGTGACTTGGACAAGCTACGAAACAACTTCAATATTACAGAACATTTTCATCATTACAGAACAAGTCCAGTTGAATGTGACCAACTACCACTAGCTATGTCTTCTTGTGTCCTTTCTTATATATTTCAAATTTCTACCTTTGCCTTATATAGAACCATGCCTTGAGATTTGGGACTCTTCAGATATCACGCTCTACAGAACAACTAAAATCAGATCAAGCCAGTAAATATTTTATGTTCTGTGTACATGTCAGAGTTATATGAGAAAAGAAGCTATCTGGAAAATGGGAACAGGTGGTGTTACATGTTCGTCTCTCGGATGAGTGCTTCCTGTATTAATGTACAGCAATCGGTGGGTTGGTTGGAAATATTGGCTGTAGAAACAAGGTAATCAACTTTTCGTCAAACCTTGAACATGAGAATATGATACTCTAGATATTAAAGGCACACTCCTGTCAAACTGATAACCAGGGCAACCAAATTCAGCAGGATTCTCATGGGGATGGATGGGACTACATGATCTTGCGTGATTCTAGGGTGGACAACCACTTTTTCATACTTCAGAATGTCTGGGTGAGGTTGCACTGGGATCAAAGAGAGAACAAAAGAGAGAGCGGGAGGGAGAAAAAAAAAAGAGGGGTAGAGAGGGAAATAGAGAGAGAGAGTGAGAGAGAGTAAGGAAAGGCTTGCCAATAGACAAGATGGCTACTCTGGATGGACTTCTGTGCACAGGCTAATACATATTCCCTTTCATACTCAAATGAATTGGGCACTGATTAATGCATATGCGCATGCTGGTGCACGTGCACACGTGCCTTTGCGCATTCTCAGGCGTGCTGGCAATCGCGTGCACCTATTAAAGATGTTGGTGCCAAACAGGTGATCTAAACTCGACCAGTGCGCTCAGGATCAGTGCTGCTGTGTCTTCAGCCTCCTGTGTATCCTGTGACTTTGTATCCTGATTCCAGTTGCTGACCCGGCTTTTCTTGACTACTCTCTGAGCTCCGCCTGCACTGACCTTGGCTTGTCCTTGATTAGTTCTAGACCTGGCTTGTTTCCTGACCATACTCCTGCCTGTGCCCTGTACCCGATCTATCCTCTCTGTGTAAGACCCAGCCTGCCGGACTCTGCTACTCTGCTTGCTGTCTCCAGTACCAGCTTCCTACCTGCTCGTCTGCTTACTGGAGCTGTCTGATGACTTCACCTGCCCAGCATGGACACCTGCCCTGCTGCTAGCAAGACTTACAGGCACATGTCCCACTCTGTACTCCTGCACCACCTGTCTACACTATCAGAGGGCCCCCAGTCAGAGGTGTAAGAGAGGCCTTCTTCATCATATCAGGCTCTGCTACTAGGTACTTGATAGAGAGAAAGAGAGAGAGTCAGAGAATCGAAGACAACTTGTGGGTGGGGCCACCTTGCCTGTACACACGTGGGGGTACCTTTCCTTGCCTCTTGTGTACGTGCACATCAATGCCCGGGACCAGGCCGGGCTGAGTTCACAGGAAAGTCAACGTTAAGGTAGAACCCCCACTTAGAACTGAGACGTAAACTGTATGTAGTAGTGTATCATTTAGAGTCCCTCTGTGAAAACGTACTGTCCCGTGTTACTACACACCCGTGCTTGATGCATGTTGCACTTAGGAAGGACACTGCTGGGTCCCTGTCCTCGCCACCAGTCCAGTGTAACTCCGCCTCTTCACTCCCAATGACAGAAATGGTTCTCACTGTCCACTAGCGCGGACCTCATGTGCACATAAATACAGTAAATAATATGTAAACCCAACACGTCATATTCCTGATATGTGTCTGTTGTACCATGTACTTGTGTAGCGGATGGTTGCTACTAGTTACTAACATCCATCATATCACCCTGCTGCCAGACCTTCATCTATCACCTCAGAGACAATGAACAGTCATTTGTGTTGTTTTGTTTTTGTTTATTTGGGGGGATATAACTTGGTTGGGGAAAGGGGATATGGGATGCCCATAGAACAGATCACTTTGCTATCATGGTTACTGAATTGGTTAAATGAATTGAGCTGTTGAAGAACTAATAGACTCTAATATTCACAGTCACTTCCCCTGCATAAACTCCTGCAGACCGTTGGCCTCCTCTGCATCAACTTCCCCAGACTGTTGCTCCCAAGACTTCTCTCCTCCTGCACAAACTTCACTGTGAACTATTAGTCTTTCCGCCTCATCATCTTCACTTTACATAAAGGATTACTCTGAATAGTCCTAGATGCTTGCTGACTTGCTGAACTGTTGATAGACCAGGGGCCTGCAGTACCCCTTCCTGCGGCCTAGTAGTTTAGCAGCTTGTATTACCGGTAGTTGGTGGACTACTGATCCCACTTAGCCCGACTTGCAAATCCTGTGCCCGCAGGCCACATCGATTTGACACAAAACCCCACAGTCTCTCCTTTGGCCTCACACCCAGCTCCCCTGGCATGCCTCCTCCAGATATTCACTGTGCCTCACTCACCGACCATCTCCTGCCCTGAGTCCATAATGAAGAACTTAATGCGTTCCAATCACTTCTCCAGCTCCTCTGTTCTAGGACACCTCTTCCATGACTGTGTAAGGATGAGGCTCCCTCCCAGCTCCTGAGCTCCTCCGCCGAGGCGCGCACCCCCCCCAGATGGGGATGGGCCTCCTTTTGTGATCTATTACTCCATTCTTCACGTCTCCCAGCTGACAACTCCCCTCCAGTGGGCTGGACCTGAGCTTATGAAGGAGGCCTGCCCACTGCCAATTCCAATTGGGGATTGTCAGGGCTCCTCACATGAGCTCCCTGTCACTCCAGCTCCTGGCCCTGCCCCTCTTCCAGAACATTCTCCCTGGAAGCAGGGGAGGCACCCAAGAACTGAAGCACAGGTGGTCACACCAACTGCTACACTAACCACCCCCTTCCCCCAGATCAAAACAAGCAGGCCTAGCCTGAAACATAGGCCTGCCTAAATTTACCTGCCTGGCAGCTACAACACAAAAATCCTCCCCTCTAGCACCTACCCATGGTAGAGGGTGCTACACTTGTATGAAAAAGTCTCCTGTTCTCTTTGCATTGCTACCTTTGTGTGAAATCCCCGGCGTCCCTGACATTTCTTCTTCTTTCCTATAAAAAAAAACTGACCACTCCAAGCAGGAGAACACACAGTGGTCAGTTCTCTAGCTATGCTGGGAACTCAGTCTGCTCCCCTCCAATGATCACACTTGTCCTGACACACAGCCATTCACTGGAAAGTTCAGTGTGCTGCTGTTTAGACTCCCCCAGCTCTTATGCAGCTGAGAACAGAGGGAATGTGATCACTTAAAAAAAAAGCCTTTTTTTTTTAAAATATCTATACACAAATGTTTTGCCTTTCATTTCTATAAAATAGAAACTGAATGGGTTGTTTTACAAGATGAGGGTTTACATACACTTTAACTCCTTCCACTCCTTCCATACCATGAGGCTAGGTACATGGGGTCTCCATACCGTGGGTTCGGTTCCAGATACTATTGGGGGAACCGACTGCTAGGGAGGGAGCCAGAACACAGACCCCCTTGCCCTTACTGGAGGACCTGTCACCTACACCAGGTACCGCGCTTTGTTGATCGGCTGCTATACATTCCCTCCAGTCTTTGGTCACCTGTGGCAACTACTCTTCCACTCCGACTCTTCTGCCGTGTTAACCTTTTTCCTATGACAATCCTTCCTTGATTTACAGGCCCTGTTCCTCTGATATGCCATGTATCATCATGCACCCCTTTGCATAGCTTCAGACGAGGCTCAGAGAACATTAACCTAGCTTTACCTAACGTTGCTAAATAACAGTTCACAAACGTTCAAGTGCCTAAATATCTATTCCTTAGCTGCCCAAGCATACTGTTACAGGTAGAAGTTCCTGTTGACAAGAATCATTAGCAGGTTACATCTTTGGTTGATTTGGACCTTCTTCCTTCATCCCATGCGGTCCTGCTCTCTGAGCCCGTCCTTCCCCCCTGATTTATAGGCTGTCGGGGGAAGAATGCAAAAAGCCTGGGAAACTGGCAAACCCAAAGTTTAACCCTTCCCTAGTCTTGGCAGCTCATGCTCTCTAACTCCGACAATCCTACATGTAGGCATCTGCCTACAAACTTCTGATATGTTTCTTCTGGAGAACATTAATAATATTTTGCTAAAGTGGACCTTTACCCCAAAAAAATAATTCTTTGCACCTGGATCCAGCCCTCTTCCACAATAAGATACTGTATATTTTAATGTTTAAAATACTTTTCACTTTTTTCTTCCTTCATCATCAAGGCAAGAATGGCGTGCACTTGATTCTATGCATGCGTAGCTATATTGAAAGGCTCTGGCTGGCCTTCAGGAACCAGCAAGGACCTCTGGCACATCTGAACTTGTACAGTTTTCCCCTTGTGAAGGTGCTAAGACCACACAGGTAAGGAGGTCCCAAATCTTTGCTTTTATGTGCATGTTCAGGGAAACTCAGCGTGTGGGCAGATGTGCCAAAGGGCTTTATCAGATGCCAGGATCTGCGCACATGCCAGACCTTCAAAGATGCACCAGTAAGGAATGGGGAGAAGCAAGCATTAAGGGGACTTACCAACATTTTTAGTCCTAGCCCTTAAGACACAGTTAACCTAGACCATTGTCCACCTCAGGCCCACCCAGTGACCAGGTGATCCCACCCAGATCCCACCACTTACAAGAGTGGCTATCCAAACCTGAATTCTAGTTATGCAGTAACCACTCACTCACCACCCCCAATCACTGTAATAAATGCCTTTGTAGCACACAGACCCTTTTTCTCCTGCTTACCTCCACCTGCAGAGTAGGGCACACCATGCCACATGCCCGTATCCTCCTGGTATAAGAGGTTGAGCGGTGTTCATACTATTTTTGGGTCCTGCAGCGAGTTACCTCCCTCCATTGGTTCTCGTCCCTAAAATGTAGGGAAAAGTCTATTCTCTTTCCTGAAAGAAGGCCAATGTCCAGACTGTTTTAAACTCCAACAGACAAGTTTATTTTTCTTGCTTGAAACTTAGTAGAAAAATGTTGAAGATAGAGATAGAGTTGGGTAGGGAGGTAGGTTCAGGTACGCGGCACCCATTTACCCTCTTCTCCACTTAAGCCTAAGTGGGTATTGCTCACCCTGATAGATCCCTCTCACGGTTCTAGCAGCCGGAGTGAAACACGAACAGTTACTTTAGATATCGTCCCCTTCAAAGACAAGTTCAGGAGATCCTCTGCCACAGAATCCTTTAGTTCCTGAATCTAGAACTCTCTAGCGCCTGCAACTTTTAGAGACCATAAGTGCCAGTGGGGTACATCACAGGCGCTACTGTGCAACTCACGGAATCCTTCCCTCTGACAGGCAACCAGGCCTCTCCTGAGACAGTGACTTCCTTCACCGATCCTCCGGACAGGTCCTCCCCTGGTTTCCTCTCTCTGAGTGGGCAACCCTCCCTCGGGTACCCTGGGACTCCGATGGTTTGGTTGTAGACCCAGTTGAAGGTACTGGGCCTACCTGGAACACTACAGCCTCGGGCTAAAGGTGCCCGAGACTTCTTGACCAATTCACACACCCCTGGCCAGCAGGGCCAAAGCGCGTGACTCTCGCCACCAGGGGTCCCCCTTGGAATCCCCCCCGCCAATCTCGCCGCCTAATGGTGTCTGCCCCTTATGTACCCTCTCCCGGCATGCACAGCAGGTAAACCACGCCGAGAGAGGACACCCAATCACGCTACAATGCCACGTGTGGTTCGACCCAAGACCTGGGCAACAGCGCCACCAGCAGGTCAAGGGGAACTATACACTCAGGCAACAGCAGAGCAGAGTCTAATCTAGAGAATCAGAAAACCTGAGCCAAACTATTGCCCAGTCTGCCCTTAAATTTAAGAAACAGCGACCCCAATTTTGGGGGTCCGCTACACCTTATTGAGTTACCCAAAAAAGTGTGATCCCAGGACTTGGCCCGCCATGCAGCATCATCGGGACTGAGGTCCAAAATGCGAGACTGTCCTGGCAAATCCAAGACAGTTGGCATATATGTGTGTTATGTACCACTTATTATATATTTATTTGTAAAACAAATATTTGATGCATTTAGTAAAAAACAACAATATCAGATGGTAGTTTTAAAGCCTAGAAAAATAAATAAACAAACCTGACCCTAAACCATTAGACCCGGTTCACACAGGGGCGGCACGACTTTGGGGGCGACTCGGCAAGGCGATCTCAAGACAACTTCAGAGGCGACTTGTAAAATGACTTCTGTATTGAAGTCAATGCAAGTCGCCCCGAGTCGCCCCCAAAGTCGTACAAGAACCTTTTTCTAAGTCGGAGCGGTTTCAGTCGCTCCTATTAGAACGGTTCCATTGAACAGAGCGGAGCGCGACTTGTCAGGCGGCTGAGTCGCCTGACGAGTCGCCCCTATGTGAACTGGCTCTTAGAGTTTCACGCACTTTGAGCTGGTGCCACTGCCTAATAAACATCATGGTTTTCTGGGCAGCATTAGGAACGAAAGTGACTGTTGGTGACTGGTCACGTGACCTGTTCTACAGTATATCTTTCTTTTGTACATCTTCCAGCTGTTACATAATGACAGTTGGTAGTGATGGCACACACTCAGACATGAAAACAATTGCAGTCATAGAACGTTTGATCTTGTTTCAATCAGGAACACAATATAAATGTATTTGTTCCCAGTAAAACGTACTGTAGGTCACTTTGCAAGAGCTTTCTAAGAGGATTAAAGAATGGAGATGAGGGAGGTGAGCAAACCAATTGGGGAGAGACAAAGTGGATTAAAAGATGGGGGAATATAGAGAAGGAAGTCTGAGAGAGGAATGAAACAAAGGATGAGAGCTTAGCATACTACAGAACCGTCTCCAGTGTGGCAAAACCAATTTTCTGTAGCCACCGATTTAAAGCAAGTCTCATTATACTTTTGTGACTGATTCTGTACATTGGAGCTTGTCCTGTTACATATCCAAACATGACCATATTAACACATAAAAAAACCTGGGGGTCCTCAGGATCTGCCTCCAACACCTTCTTCACGTGGTCCTTTGTGTTCTTTTGGTGAGTGTCAAGTTGTGTTGCGTTGCATACGCCCATACCGTGTGTGCAAAGACCAAAACTGAACCTGATTTATTTGTTGGCAACACATCATATCAAAACGCATGTTTATTTACACCTAGGCATTGTAGGGCATTAACCACTTAAGCCCCGGACCATTTTGTAGCTAAAGGACCAGGCCCCTTTTTGCGATTCGGCACTGCGTCGCTTTAACTGACAATTGCGCGGTCGTGCGACGTGGCTCCCAAACAATATTGACGTCCTTTTTTTCCCACAAATAGAGCTTTCTTTTGGTGGTATTTGATCACCTGTGGCTTTCCTGCGGGTTAGCTGTACTTTGCCATAGAATTCTATTATACCCTGCAGGTGTGATACACATCCAGAAAGCGCACCAAACCTACAGGTAAAACCAGAAGTCTATGGCTCAGTGCAGGTAAGCCGCAGGTGACTCTGCACTACACCTGCGGATCAATTTGAAAGCAGCCCAGTAACCACTGCAGAACAGATATGCCCATATATACACTGTGATTTTAGTAATAAACTGACCTTTATTAACAGTCTTCCATTTAGGTATCGCCGGCTGTTGCTGTCCCAGGCGGAGTGCATTTGATCTCACTCTACCTATGACAGGAGCCAGCGCTATACAGGAAGCAACGGCTTATGCGGCTCTGTTCCACAGCTGCTTGCTTCCTCTACC
Organism: Rana muscosa; assembly: GCA_029206835.1. NCBI lineage: Eukaryota > Metazoa > Chordata > Amphibia > Anura > Ranidae > Rana > Rana muscosa. Next base: position 23,899,087 of record CM055120.1, on the reverse strand, counting down.
GCTGGCTTTATTCACAACACTGATGCTCTGGCATGGCGGGTAGGCAACCTTCAATCAGGGTGTGCCAACCCGTCATCCCAGATCAGGAGGTCGCGGGCCACTGGTTGGGCACCCCTGCTTTAGGCCTTTGGTCTGAGGGACGGGAATGCTGTAAGGATTTACCCCCCCAGTGAGGAACCCTTCAAGATATTGGCTTCCATGGATGTTCTGCTTGTTCTCCTAAAGGAACTAATCTGCAGTTGTCCCTCACGATGGGGGTGGTGAGTGACGAACTGAATGGAAAGTCAATACGGTAGCCTTTCCATACTGTTCTGCCTTGAAATATAAAGCTAGAACCTCAACTGTCAAGGAGCCGCATGCTTTTTTTAAAATCAGTTTTTATTTTATTTTTTATTTATTTTTTATTTTTTTCAATAGTTTTTTTATTGAGGTTTATCAAAAAAAAAAAAGAAGAACAGACATTGATTGTCATACATTATGGTATGTTGACAAGACTCATCAAAGATATACATGTGTCAGGGTAGTAAAAACAATCTCGGATGAGCAATGAACAGCGGAGTAGCTACTAAGATCGGGCGATAAAAATGGTAATGGGCATTGTCTTCACCCCTGGACACCACTTTGGGGACAAATCAGTTTTTATTTTTAGTGCAAGAAGATTACAAAGACAGAGCTACAGCTCATAGGTAAACTTCCATACAGTTGTGGGTACAAAAGCTGTACATGCAACGCAGTTATTAGAAATCATTGGCCCCCATACAGCCTAACTGACAGGGCCTCACTCTCCCCCTGTACCACCCTTCCCACTACCCCACAATCTGTACCCCTTGCGCCTCCATTACCCTCCACTCTATACCCCCTTGATCCTCCCTTACACCTTACTCTATACCCCTGATTTCCCCATTACCCAGCACTCTACACCACCTGCATCTCCGAATACTCCATATGTACCTGCATTACTTGTAGCCCTGCTGGTCTCTGGAGCCCAAAGCTGGGAAGGGAATGATAGGGAAAGCGGAAGTTTCCATGAGAAGGTGGAGGGGGAATTGGGAAGGGAAATGCAGAATGGAGAAAGGGATTAGGGAAGAGGGGCTAGGTGCAGGGGAGGAAAAGAGTGGGGAAAGATAAGAAAGGGAGGATAAAAATGGGGGTGGGGGAGTAACATGGAGCTATGAGGGGTCTGCAGCAGAGGAGACGGGGGGGGGGAGGGAAAGGTGTTAAGTCAATTCTTGGTGTGAGAGAAGAAGGCATGTCAGACTAGGAGAATGTGTGGGGTTCATGTACTGTAGGTTCATGTAGCAGAGGGGTGCTATATTCCAGAGTGGTTCCAAACCATTGTGCCATTGTCAGAGAAACACATTGTGAAGAGGCATGTTATACTTCCATTTGAACGCTAGATGGCAGCAAAGTTTACAGTGAAACACTCACGCACCACATGACTTCCTGGCTGCCTATAAAAGCTCAGCAAGTGCTCAGAGGAATTGCTGGTTTGTCTTCAGCTTCCTGTGACTTGTTCCTGTGTTTGATTACCTGCTGTGACCCGGATTGCCTCTGACTCTGCTGATCTTCTCCTGCACCTGACCTCAGCTTGTATTACGGACTCCACTTGTCCCCTGTGTTTGACCCTCAGCCTGTGACCTGGACTTTGCCTCTTGTCTCCTTGCCTTGACCTTTTGCCTGTGACCTTGACTTGCCTTGTGTGTCCCCTGCACACAGGGATGGACTGGCCATAGGGACTACCGGGAGTTTCCCCAGTGGGCCGATTGCTCAGTGGGCGGTTTTTTTTGTGGCCCGTTTTTTTATGCAGTTCGGCGGCAACGGGAGCGTGGCAGCAAACAGCGGCGGGGATTTGGGGAAGGTGGCCAGCGAGGAGGGCAGTTGGATGAAAAATTCCGAGGAGGGAGAAGAGCTCCACCCCCTCCCTGACCACGGAAGATGCGAACAGTAGCGAGCGCGACCACCCCGGCGCTCCCAGAACCTCGATTCCTCCACCTCCTCTCTGCTCCAGGAACCATGCGGCCTGGGCCGGAGGGCAGGCTGAGTGGGAGCCCGTAGGAAGAGAACATGCACCACTGTACGGAGCAGAGCAGCGAGAGCACCCCCGGATCAAGAGGGAGACATCCTACACAAACATGCCAGAACACTGAGACAGCGGGGAGGTGAGCAGAGGAGGAACTGCAGATAGGGACAGTGCTATGTGGTCTGTCTCAGCCCTCCCCTCTGTCTCTCTGCCTCTCAGTCCCCCCCTCTGTCTCTCAGTCCCCCCCTCTGTCTCTCAGTCTCCCCTCTTTCAGCCCCCTCCTCTGTCTCTCAGCTCCCTCTGTCTCTCAGACCCCCCCTGTCTCTCAGTCCCTGTGTCTCTCAGTCCCCCCCTCTTTTAGCCCCCTCCTCTGTCTCTCAGACCCCCCTCTGTCTCTCAGACCCCCCTTGTGTCTCTCAGACCACTCCTCTGTCTCTCAGACCCTTCCTCTGTCTCTCAGCTCTCCTCTATCTCTCAGCTCTCCTCCTCTATCTCTCAGCTCTCCTCCTCTATCTCTCAGCTCTCCTCCTCTATCTCTCAGCTCTCCTCCTCTATCTCTCAGCTCTCCTCCTCTATCTCTCAGCTCTCCTCCTCTATCTCTCAGCTCTCCTCCTCTATCTCTCAGCTCTCCTCCTCTGTCTCTCAGCTCCCCCTCTGTCTCTCAGCTCCCCCTCTGTCTCTCAGCTCCCCCTCTGTCTCTCAGCTCCCTCTCTGTCTCTCAGCTCCCTCTCTGTCTCTCAGCTCCCCTTCTGCCTCTCAGCTCCCCTTCTGCCTCTCGGACCCCTCCTCTGTCTCTCAGACCCCTCCTCTGTCTCTCAGGCCCCCACTGTCTCTCAGCCCCCTCCTCTATCTCTCAGCTCTCCCCCTCTGTCTCTCAGCTCTCCCCCTCTGTTTCTCAGCTCTCCCCCTCTGTCTCTCAACCCCCCTCTCTCTCAGCTCTCCTCCTCTGTCTCTCAGCTCTCCTCCTCTGTCTCTCAGCTCCCTCCCTCTGTCTCTCAGCTCCCTCCCTCTGTCTCTCAGCTCCCTCCCTCTGTCTCTTAGCTCCCTCCCTCTGTCTCTCAGCTCCCTCCCATTGTCTCTCAGCTCCCTCCCATTGTCTCTCAGCTCCCTCCCATTGTCTCTCAGCTCCCTCCCATTGTCTCTCAGCTCACCCCTCTGTCTCTCAGACCCCTCCTCTGTCTCTTAGCTCTCCTCCTCTGTCTCTCAGCTCTCCTCCTCTGTCTCTCAGCTCTCCTCCTCTGTCTCTCAGCTCTCCTCCTCTGTCTCTCTGCCCTTTCCTCTGTCTCATTCACTCCCTGACTCTTAGGCTGATTTTACACTGGGGGCGGGCATTGACGGTAAAATGCTGCTAGATTTAGCAGCACTTTACTGTCGTTTTAGCTGCGCTATTCTGCTTCTAGCAGGTGCTTTTAACTCCGGCTAGCAGCCAAATTAAAGGTTAAATGCGCCCGTGTAGCGCTGCTGCCGAAGTGCTTTGCAGGCTCTTCAGCAGCGGTGGCCATTAATTTCAATGGGCAGGAGCGGTGTGTACACCGCTCCTCCACCGCCCCAAAGATGCTGCTTGGAGGACTTTTTTTAACGCCCTGGCAGCGCCCCAGTGTAAAAGCACTTGGACTTTCAAACTGGGACTGCAGCGGAGGCGTTTTTCAGGCGCTTTACAGGCGCTATTTTTAGCCCAAAAGCGCCTGAAAAACACCTCAGTGTGAAAGGGGTCCTACACTCACCCCCTCTCTTTTACACTCACTCCCTCTCTCTTACACTCACCCCCCTCTCTCACCCCCTTTCCCTCAACCCTCCCTCTCTCTCTCTCTCTCTCTCTCTCATTCCCCTCTCGCTCACCCTCTCATGATATACAATAATGGATGTGGGGGCTTTTTGGTGGGCGTGATTTTTTGGGGGGTGGGGGGCAGCATTTTATTGAATTAAAGTGGGCCGGTCTGGATGAAGTACAGGGCCAAATTTTTGTCCCAGTCCAGCCCTGCCTGCACAGTACCTCTGGCTGTGTTCGTACTATCTTATCTGCCTGTGCTTGACCCTCAGCCTGGTTTTGGACTGTCTGATCAAGTTCTTCCAGCAAGCCACAAACCTGCCAGTTTGACACAGCTGCTTGACCACTTGAAAGACCCTGATACAAGTCTACTTGCAACTGCTGGGTAGCCTGTGCCTCTTAGTGCCATTCCTCCCCTGTCTCACCTCCAGGGGTCGAAGTGCGCTTAGTCGCAAGGGTGAACCGCTCTCGGCATCTCGGCCTCGGTAAGTACTAGTCTGCCCGTGATAGCCATGATAGGAGGGGATGATGGTTTTCACAAAATGGGAATACATGCTCTGAAAGCATTCAATAGATGGATTAACAACAAGTTTTTGTATCTTTTGGTGGAAAGGGGAATAATATTGAAAAAAAAAGCTAAGGAGTCAGTACTTAGAAGGACTTCGGTAAGCTAGCATAACAAGGAGCTTTGAAGGTACATCTTGTTATTAGCAACGGGGTCTTATAGGAGGGCTGTATCAAAGGTAATGCAAAAGTGGGCACTTTTTTATTAATTTACATAGCTTGTTCAAATTCCACATGCTGTTATGCCTTGTACACACGATAGGAATTTCCGATGGAAAAAGTCCAACTGACTTTTTCCATCAGAAATTCCTACTGTGTGTGTGCCCAATCGGAGAAATTCTGATGAATTCCATCGGAGTTTAAATATAGAACATGTTCTATTTTTCTCCGATGGAATTCCGTCAGAATTCCGTTGTGAGTTTGGGCGGACAAAGGTCCGATCGTGTGTACGCGGCATAAGAGTAACTCTTCCTCTATACTAACTCTTCTTTTTCATTGCAGGTAAATAATGATTTTCAAGCAGAAGAAATGTGCCCTCATTGAGTTCTTGTCGAATGACGGGTGCTTCCATCATTGATGCTCTCCCACAGCCTGGTTTGTCTTCAATGCTGGTTTCCCCTTTTTTTTCTTTCAATAAATTTTTATTGAAAATGTTTTAAAGAATACAGCATGCAACCACAATCAGATATACAGATAGAAGCATAATATCGATGACTTGCAAGTCAATGGCAGTCGTACATCAAATAGAGAAATTGTAGCAAATTACAAAACGTTTAGCATGTTTAGAGAGTACTTAAATAATACTATAATGCCGTGTACACACGACCATTTTTAATGACGAGAAAAATGCCATTTTTTAAAATGGTCATTAAAAATGATCGTGTGTGGGCTTCAGAGCATTTTTCACAACGTGAAAAACGGCCATGAAAAAATTGGAACATGCTCTAATTTTTCACGTCGTTTTTTACGTCGTCGTTTGAATGCTCAGAATCAAGTATGAGATGGGAGCGCTCGTTCTGGTAAAACTAGCGTTCGTAATGGAGATAGCACATTTGTCACGCTGTAACGGACTGAAAAGCACGAGACTGAAAAGCGCGAATCGTCACTCAACAAACTTTACTAACATGAAGGGTGGCGCCTCCTGAATGGAACTTCCCCTTTATAGTGCCGTTGTACGTGTTGTACGTCACCGCGCTTTACTCAAACATTTTTTTCCACGATAGTGTGTAGGCAAGGCAGGCTTGATAGGAAACACGAAAAATCACGTCGAGAAAAATGACGTTTTTTTCAATGACATTAAAAACGGTCGTGTGTACGCGGCATAACAGAAAAGCAATGTTGGCTAACAGGAAATGAAAATCCATGAAAATCCGTGCGCCTATACCAGAGAAACAGGCGCTATTGGATGAGATGTAAGTGTGTAAAGTTCGCTATGCAAAAAACAAAGGAGTGCAATAAGGAATAAACATCCCTACGGAAGAGCCTAGGTGAAAAGGAGAAGGAAAGAAGATGGAGGCTGGGGGGAAGACGGAAGTGAAAAAGGACATCAAGAGCACCCAAACCGGAAACCCCAGGGTCTCAGCGCTTCTAGCGATGTGTAACTGGCTGTTGGTATCGAAGGGTGAGCATATTGGATGCACGGGGTCCATATTTTAAGGAATTTCTTGTGCGTAGCTAAAAAAAAAATACTGGAGAGCTTTTCATTCATGAAAAAAAGTCTAAGCGCCGACTTCTGTAAAGGGTATGAACTGTTGTTTCCAAGCTCTCCGTATTGTTTGTATTGCCACCAGTAGTACATAGGTAGCCAATTTGAACTAAGATTTGGTGAGGCCTGGAAGTTTCAGGTGTAACAGGTTGTACCACAGATCTCTTGGGAAGGGGCAGGCTAGTAATGATTGTAAAAGTTTAAGAACTTTTGTCCAGAACCGGGGAGCATAAGGCATGTCCACCATATGTGGAGGATGTCTCCCGAAGCAGAGCAACCCCTGAAACAGGTGCCACGAGCGGATGCGTGAAGACGGATCAAACGGGATGGGACCAGGTACCACTTCAAAACAGTTTTGGTTTCCCCCTTTTTAAACTTCTTCATTCATCTGTACATATTGCTCTTGTCATCAAGTATAAGCCAAGTTTTTCAGCCCTTTTTTTAGGGCTGAAAGTATACCCCTCGGCTTATACTCGAGTCAGTACCTGAAAATCTTCTTATTCCGCGGCCGGCGTCCATTGTTTAAATCTCGCGGCTTTCTTCTGGTCTCTTCCGCGATAGGCGTTTCCAGCAAACACTGTGTTGAGTGTTGCGCCGATCATGGATGTTCTCTTGTCAGACGTCCGTGATTGGCGGAACATTGAACACAGTGCCTGCTGGGAAACGGAGTCCGAGAATGAGAGGACCTCCATGATAGGTGTAACACTCAACACAGTGTTTGCTGGAAACGCCTATCACGGAAGGGACCAGAAGAAAGCCGCGAGATTTAAACAATGGACGCCGGCCGCAGAATAAGAAGATTTTCAGGTACACTGACTGACTCGGGCACAGGGAGGCTGCAATGGGCACAGTGAGGTGGCGATGGGCACAGTGAGGTGGCAATGGGCACAGTGAGATGGCAATGGGCACATTTTCCCCCCCTAGGCTTATACTCGAGTCAATACGTTTTCCCAGTTTTTTGTGGTAAAAGTAGGTACCTCGACTTATACTCGGGTCGGCTTATACTCGAGTATATACGGTAAGTATACTCTACCAACGACCCCTGTAACAACTTACAAAAAATAACTTAAAAAATGATGCCAGCTTTTGCATTACTTTGGGTACAGCCCATGTATCATCTCGTAAGTAGCAAGTATCCAGGTTCCTGACTCATACTGGAACCAGAAGATATAGGTGCTAAAAGAAGGATTGGGTATATTTGGTTTTCCATAACAGAACGATTGAGGGGTTCTTTTGCCAGGCTTGAATATAAGGTGGTGCGGAATGAGTATCCGAGTCCAATAAAGTTGATTGTGTGAGGGAGTGTGTGTGATAAAGCGGACTCTAAGCAAAGCTTCTCGAAATAAGTTGTAACCTGGAAGAACCTTTCATTGTGTGGTATCAAGTGGAGAAAATGGGAAAATTTTTGTAAATAATTGTCACCCAACCGTGAGCCACACCATGTTTTAAGATGAGAATGATGCCTCGTACACACGACCGTTTTTTCCGACGGAAAAACTGCGATGAGAGCTTTTGGCTGGGAATCCTGGCCATGTGTATGCTCCATCGCAGTTTTTCCGATGGGAAAACTGCCGGAAAAAAAAGAGAGCAGGATCTCTTTTTTCCCGTCAAGAAAAAATCCTTGCGGGAAAACCGTTCGTCTGTATGCTTTTTCAATGGGAAAAAAACCACGCACGCTCAGAATCAAGTATGAGACGGGAGCGCTCTTTCTGGTAAAACTAGCATCCGTAATGGAGATATCACATTGGTCACGCTGCAAAATATTGCATCGTTTAATGCAGCGCATTCTTTTCTTCTCTATGATGCTACAATAATGAAAAAAGGGGGAAGGGGGGAAAGGGGGTCACAAGGCCCCGGGATTTTATGGGTGTCAGTAATGTACACAATCAGATGTCAAGCACTGACTGGACAAAATTTTTAGAAAAATTGAATTTTATTACAAAAAATGAATATATAAAAACACCAATACAATATAAAACCATAATCAATTGTTTCCTTTTACAGTATATTGCAAACACAGGGGTGCCAGTGTACTCAACGTTTCGCTCTGAGAAGAGCTTCCTCAGGAGATTAACCACGGCATCACATGGTATGCTGAAGGCAAAACAAAAAGATAGGATATAAAGGCTGGTGTACAAACATCAAAAAAACACATTAATGTTGAAAAATTGGCATATATAGAAAGTATGCAAAAATTTTTTTTTTATAATTGTAAAGGTAAAGAAAAAGGGTCATAGGAACATTAGTTCATCCAGTTTATAGATAATGTGAATGCCCAGGTGAGTTTTCTGTTCCCCGTATTCTGCCCCCTCCATCGGCTACCATTCCCCCTTTTTTGGATTGAGCAACGGTTTGAGTTTTTATCCCATCCGTGCCACATTTTCTGCTCCCTTTTGCCGAAAACCTGGAAAAGGGCCCTCTTCCAAAATGGCGATTGCGGCCCACTTTGTCCATCTAGTAAGTCTGCTTGGCTTCCCGGGATCACCCGCGCATGCGCACATTGCACTTCTGATACGTCCACGGTGTGCGAATGACGTCAGACGCATGCACACCGGACGGAGTTTAAAACGGCATTTCCTGCCGCTACGATCTGTCATTCCTAGTGAGCCGGCCATAGAGCGCATATCGCTCTAGTAGTCCAAGGACCCTTCCAGGTCCTTGGACTACACATGGATCCTTTTAACATCAGATAACTGCTGCTTCCTATTGTTTTATCAGATGCCAAACTCTCCTCTACTTTATATATATATTGGTGGTTTACTATTTAAACCAACTACATTGTATATACTATATATTTTTATATAGGTTTTACCTTTTCCAAATCCTATGGAAACCGGATGAATCTCTGTCCCCTCTGTAAACTTTGGGGGTTATAGCTCCACGGGACTAAGTGCATAAACCGTTGAACTTTGAGCAGAAAGGCTTTTATTCGTGAACAAACCAAAAGAAACAAGCTTGATTCAGCACACAGAAAAATATCAAAACAAAGTCCGGCTTGTCTTCAGCACAAGTATAAATCAAAGAACAAGGCACATACAGTTTGTAGGGGAACTTCCAGGGCTCTTGCTGAACTTTACCAGCTCCTAGCAGACACACAGCTCATCTCAGGTGCAATCCTCATACTCCTCTCTCACACCTCTAGCACTACTTCCTGTTATATGAGCTGTTTTTCCTGGAAGCCCTTAACCCCCTGTGTGCTGACTCTCAGTGGTCAGGAGTGGAGGCTCTATCCCACCCGAATGTCACTTTAGAGCCTCCGAAATTCTGGGCCCCAAATACCTCTCTATTAATACAAAGAGGACTGCGAACCAGTCCTCTCTGGGCTATTTATTTTGCCCGGAACTCCTCACCAATTCTGGGCGACCTCCTGCGCACCATTACTACTCATTAAAGGGACCATAACCCAAATATTGGTGCTATATAGCACCCGTCCAGGACCCAACCTTGGCGTCCTGTACATATCCCCCCCCTCTGCCTCAACGCGAAGGTGTTGGAGGCACCACTCGATATCATACAATGGACTCGGGAGAGGGCATCGGCATTCTGATGTTGTCTCCCGGGTCTGTGTTCTACCACAAAATTGAACTCCTGGAGAGAAAGAAACCACCTTGTCACCCTGGCATTGGTGTGCTTGTTTTGTCTCATCCAGGTAAGAGGAGCGTGGTCTGACATCAAGCGAAACCTCCTACCTAGGAGGAAATATCGTAGGGAGTCCAAAGCCCACTTGATGGCCAGACACTCCCGCTCTACCACAGCGTAGTTTTTCTCAGCTGCCGTCAGCTTCCTGCTAAGAAAAACTATGGGATGCTCTTCCCCATTGCTTTCCTGCGACAAGACTGCTCCCAATCCCTCACTTGAAGCGTCTGTCTGCACTACAAAATCTTTTGCGAAGTCCGGAGCTACCAGTACCGGATCCTGGCATAATGCCGTCTTAAGCTTTTGAAAAGCTTTCTCGGCTTCGGCATTCCACTTTATCATCACTGACTTTCTGCCCTTGGTCAAGTCAGTCAGCGGTGCAGCAATGGTGGCGAAGTTGGGGACAAACCTCCTGTAATAGCCAACTATGCCCAAAAACGCTCTGACCTGCTTCTTGGTTAGGGGACGGGGCCAGTCCTGTATGGCTTCCACCTTACTCATTTGGGGCTTCACCAACCCCCTACCCACAATATACCCTAGGTACTTGGCTTCCTCCATTCCAATGGCACACTTCTCCGGATTGATGGTGAACCCTGCTTTTCTCAAGGAGTCTACCACTGCCTGAACCCGGGGAAGATGGGACTCCCAATCAGTGCTGAAGATGACTATGTCATCTAAGTAGACAGAAGCGTACTGTTGATGTGGGCGCAAGGTTTTGTCCATGGCCCTTTGGAACGTGGCAGGGGCAGAGTGTAGACCAAATGGCATCCTTTTGTATTGGAAGTGGCCTTCCAGGGTGGAGAAGGCTGTTTTCTCCCTGGCTTCCTTGGTCAGGGGGATCTGCCAGTACCCTTTTGTGAGGTCCAGCGTGGTGATGTACCTGGCAGGACCTAACCTCTCAATTAGCTCATCTACCCGTGGCATGGGATACGCATCAAATTTGGAGACTTCATTAAGTTTTCTAAAGTCGTTACAGAAGCGGAGGGTGCCGTTGGGTTTGGGTACCAACACGATTGGACTTGACCACTCGCTCTGTGACTCTTCAATGATTTCAAGTTCGAGCATTCTTTTAACTTCATCAGATACCGCCACCCTATGAGCTTCTGGGATACGGTAAGGCTTTAACCGGATTTTTACATTGGGTTCAGTTACGATGTCATGTCTAATGACGTTGGTGAGCCCGGGCAATTCTGAAAACATGACCCTATTTCTTTGCAGAAACTCTTTTGCTTGCTGGGTTTGGGATCTAGTCAGGGTGGCAGCAACCTGCACCAGGTCGATCCCTGCATGGTCCCCTGACTGTACCCCTACCACCGCAGATACCTGTTCTCTGTCTCTCCAGGGTTTCAATAAATTCACGTGATAGATCTGGTAGGGTTTTCTTTTCCCTGGCTGGTGGACTTTGTAGTTCACCTCACTTACTTTCTCTACTACCTCAAACGGACCTTGCCACTTGGCTAAGAATTTGCTCTCCACCGTGTGTATTAGAACAGCAACCCGTTCTCCTACTTGAAATTGTCTAATTTTAGCCGACCGGTTGTACACTCTTCTTTGGGCATCCTGAGCCTTCTGCATGTGCTCCCTCACCAGCGGCATCACCTTAGCCACCCTCTCTCGCATTTGAGAGATATGCTCTACCACGGTTTTATGTGGTGAGGACTCACTTTCCCACGTTTCTTTTACTAGGTCGAGCAACCCCCGGGGCCTTCGTCCATACACTAGCTCAAACGGTGAGAAGCCCGTGGATGCTTGTGGAACCTCCCGGATGGCAAACAACAAGGCAGGGAGTAACATATCCCAATCCTTCCCGTCTTTTTGGACCACTCTTTTCAACATGGACTTTAGGGTTTTATTAAACCTCTCGACTAGGCCATCGGTCTGCGGGTGATAAACGGACGTCCGCAACTGCCTAATCTGAAACAGTTTACACAAGTCCGCCATCACCTTTGACATAAAAGGGGTGCCCTGGTCCGTCAGCATCTCTTTGGGGAACCCCGTTCGTGAGAACATTTGAAACAACTCCCGGGCAATGGCCTTAGAGGAAGCTTTCCTCAAAGGGATTGCTTCTGGATACCTAGTTGCGTAATCTAGGATGACTAATATGTATTGGTGCCCCCTTGCCGACTTTACCAGGGGTCCCACCAGATCCATAGCGATCCGCTCGAATGGGACCTCAATAATTGGCAAGGGTACTAGAGGGTTTCTATAGTGGGGCACTGGGGCGGTTAACTGGCAAATGGGACAAGATGCACAATATCTTTTAACCTCGACCTTCACTCCTGGCCAGTAGAACCGGTCGGTTATCCTGGCCTCTGTTTTCTCTGCCCCCAGGTGTCCTCCCAGTGCGTCGTTGTGGGCTAGATCAAGGAGCATCCGCCTATATAGTTGGGGAACTAGCAACTGCTCTACAGTTTCCCCTCGGCTCTCAGCTACCCGATATACCAAGTCCCCCTTCAATGCAAAATGAGGAAACCTCTGATCTGCCCCTGGCACTTGTGAGACCCCTTAAATGACAGAAACCTGCTCTCGAGCATTAATCAAGGTAGGATCCTGTAATTGGGCAGTGCCAAATGCACCCCTGGATACATCCAGGTCTGGATGCACTGGCCTCGAGGATGTTTCCCCCTCCTCCTCCTCAGCCGGAGAGAGCTCCTCATCTTCCTCCCCCAGCATGACTTGTAATGGGAAAACTTCCCCCCCCTCAGAGATCCACTCGGTTTTAAGACCTGGAACAGAAACATTATCATCCAAATTAGTATTTTCTGTAACTTCATTGTCAGTGACAGGTAGCTCCATATTTGTGGGGGTTTCCAGCCCGGATCCCTCAGACTCTGTCCCTTCCCGGCCCAGTGTCCCCAGTTCTCCGGGCAGCCCTATCTGAACCTGGTTCCATAGTTCAAGGAATAGTGGACAGTCCCGCCCCACTATGATGTCATGTATTAAACTCTTTACTACCCCAACCTCTTGTGTAACTGAAATATGGCCATAGGAAGCCGTTACCGGGACCAGGGGGTACTCCCTGGTGTCCCCATGGATACACACTACCCGTAGAGTCTTATTCACTGGGCCGAGTCTCCCGAGCACCCTGGCATGTACCAGTGTTATCATGCTACCGGAGTCCAGTAGCGCTTTAGCAGGAAGGTGGTTCACCCACACTTCACACTCGAACCGTCCTTCAGCCAGATCAAGATGAGTGGCACACACTCTTTGAACATAGAAGGAGCTTCTCCGACCGGTCCCACAGTCCATAGGCTCCTCCTGCAGCGGGCACTGTGCCTGGGTATGCCCCCAGGACCGACATCGCCAACACTGTAGGTCCCCCATCCGTGGGATGGGAACCAACCTTCGTGGTTCTGCGGAAGATGATGCAGGTTTGCGGGTTCCAATGTCAGGCAGGGCTTCTCTCCTAGGTGCTGTGGCTGGTCTGGTTGCCCTTGGTGTGGGTTCCCGACGCTTGGCAGGCCCAAGCAGGTCCTCTACCACTGTGTACCTTTCGACCAACTCAACCAGCTGGTCAGCAGTTGCAGGGTCTCCATGGCTTACCCAGCGCTGTAGGTCATCTGGGAGGGACCGCAGGTACCAATCCATCACCACCCGTTCTACCATTTGTGGGCCCGACAATTTTTCCGGCTGCAGCCATTTTTTCACCAGCTGCACTAGTTCGTGCATTTGGGACCTAGGTGGTCGGTCAGGTTTGTACCGCCAGCGATGCACCCTCTGAGCCCGGACGGCTGTGGTCACTCCCAGGCGGGCCAGGATCTCTGCTTTCAGCCGCTCATAGTCGCTGATGTGCTCAGATGGGAGGTCAAAATAAGCCTTTTGCGGGTCACCGGTGAGAAAAGGGGAGATAATACCAGCCCATTGGTCACGGGGCCACCCCTCTCTCTCTGCTATCCTTTCAAAGGTAGTGAGAAAAGCTTCTACGTCATCACTGGGTGTTAGCTTTTGTAAAAAATGAGTGGCTCTCACGGACACTTGGTTGCCAGCGGCAACGGCCACTTGCTCTCATCCCTGAGCAAGCCGCTGTACTGCCTCCTGCAATGCGGCCACCTGTGCTTGAGTGGACCCCTGCTGGGCCGTAAACTGGGCGGCTAGCAGCCGTGTACTTTCCTGCTGCTGAGCCATCGCTTCCTCATTGTGACGGTTTGCCTCTGCTAGAGCTTGTTGTTGGGCCGCAGTGGCTTGCTGTTGGGTCACAGTGGCTTGTGCCAAAGCCTTGATGACCTCCTCCATGCCTTTGTCTGCTGTTTGCAATGTCTGAGCTGACTTCACCCAAGACATGCCATAAGCACCCTGTCTCTTTAAATGTCAGTTTGTTTTAAACGGTTTTTGCAGCTGCAAATGCACTTTGCCCGCATTCTCCACCAGTTGTAAACTTTGGGGGTTATAGCTCCACGGGACTAAGTGCATAAACCGTTGTACTTTGAGCAGAAAGGCTTTTATTCGTGAACAAACCAAAAGAAACAAGCTTGATTCAGCACAAAGAAAAATATCAAAACAAAGTCCGGCTTGTCTTCAGCACATACAGTTTGTAGGGGAACTTCCAGGGCTCTTGCTGAACTTTACCAGCTCCTAGCAGACACACAGCTCATCTCAGGTGCAATCCTCATACTCCTCTCTCACACCTCTAGCACTACTTCCTGTTATATGAGCTGTTTTTCCTGGAAGCCCTTAACCCCCTGTGTGCTGACTCTCAGTGGTCAGGAGTGGAGGCTCTATCCCACCCGAATGTCACTTTAGAGCCTCCGAAATTCCGGGCCCCAAATACCTCTCTATTAATACAAAGAGGACTGCGAACCAGTCCTCTCTGGGCTATTTATTTTGCCCGGAACTCCTCACCAATTCTGGGCGACCTCCTGAGCACCATTACTACTCATTAAAGGGACCATAACCCAAATATTGGTGCTATATAGCACCCGTCCAGGACCCAACCTTGGCGTCCTGTACACCTCATATGGATTCCTGGACTTTACTCTCTGATTAGTACAGCTCCATTGATTCTATATCAATTTAAGCAGGTATTTATGCATAGTTAATTGCTCTATGCTCAGTCATTTGCTGCTTTTTTTCTTCCATCAATAGTCAACCAAGCTTCTCTCTCTTTTTTCACTACTAGGAACATTTTCCTTCTACAAATATATATATATATATATATATCTATATATATATATATATATATATATATTTTTTTTTTTTTTCTCCGTCTGCAAGTCCTCTTTGGATGTATGGAACCCCTAGATCTGAATTTTGTACCTGTATGCACTCCTTTGTTTGGAGTAATTTGATTAATTAAACATTTTCAAGAATCTTCAATACAGTACCAGGTGGGTTTTGTGTCCACAACATTCACATTATCTATAAACTGGATGAACTAATGTTCCTATGACCCTTTTTCTTTACCTTTACAATTATACATTTATTTATTTTGCATACTTTCTATATATGCCAATTTTTCAACATTAATGTGTTTTTTTTTAAGTTTGTACACCAGCCTTTATATCCTATCTTTTTGTTATGCCTTCAGCATACCATGTGATGCCGTGGTTAATCTCCTGAGGAAGCTCTTCTCAGAGCGAAACGTTGAGTACACTGGCACCCCTGTGTTTGCAATATACTGTAAAAGGAAACAATTGATTATGGTTTTATATTGTATTGGTGTTTTTATATATTAATTTTTTGTAATAAAATTCTATTTTTCTAAAATTTCTGTCCAGTCAGCGCTTGACATCTGATTGTGTACATTACTGACACCCATAAAATCCCGGGGCCTTGTGACCCCCTTCCCCCCCCTTCCCCCTTTTTTAAATTAAAAATTTGGGATGTGGTGTCCAACAATTTACTGTACCTTCCCTTCCAGACTCTTTTTTCGCTACAATAATGAAGTTGTTTTCCTGCTGATATTCACAGAGTTTTGACAAACTTGTTTCTTTATTATTTCTCGTGATCTCAGGAATATATATTTATATTTTTTTAAAGCTAGATCTCCATACTAATGTTTAGTTATTTTTTTTGTCTTTGTTTTATTAAAAATGTAATTAAGATTTGCATTTTCTGTGATTATTTGAAAATTATTTTCTAGTGATCTCCATATTTTTTTAATTTATTTTGGTGTGTCAAGTTACCACAACAACATTATTATCTTGTATTTTGTAACCTCAATGAGATTGGTTGGTGTCCCTTGTTAATTAGACATTGTATTTTCGAAATATACCTGCCTACTCACAAACAAACTGTCCTTTTTTAAGAAAAACACACAGGCAAGTATTTACTGTAAAAATAAATTCCATTTATTCTGGCTCATAACAAAATAAAGAGGAAGGCAACGCTGGAGAAAATGCTGCAATTTGTGAAGCCTTTGGACTCCGGGGAAGACATCAAGTATTAGAAAAAAAAAATTGGGAGCTTGAAGCCCTGTACACATGATCGGATAACCCATGGATTTTCGTCCGATGGATTTGACCATCGGAAATCCGATGAAACTGTTTTTCATCAGTCTTGGCCACACACCATCAGTTTAAAAACCGACGGCAACAAAACGACGGCACGTACAAAACGTACGACGTGCTATAAAAGGGCCGAACAAATCTAATGGCGCCACCCCTTGGGCTGCTTTTGCTGATTTCGTGTTACCGCGTGTTAGTAAAAGTTTGGTGAGAGACGATTCGCGCTTTTCAGTCTCCGTGCTTTGCAGATCGTTTCCTGTTGTTCAGTTTGTGCTTGTGGGTTTGTATTTGTGATTCAGTGCGTGCAGTCAGGTCGTTACTGCCTTGCAGTGCCGACTTGGCCGTTCGTTTACTGTTTTTCAGATCGTTCTTTTCAGGCCTTGCTGTTCCACGGTGCATTCTGTTTAAGTGCGTTCTGACCAGCCGACCGGTTTAAAACCATGTTTGAAGTGCGTTCTCGTTCTCGAGCTCGTGCTGGCTTTGGGCTTGGTGTTGCAGTTAACACTGTAACCCGAGTTCAGTCTGTGAACAGGGTGAGGAGGAGTTCATGGACTAAGAATTGGTTGCTCCAGAGGGACCAATTCTCTCATATGCCTCTGCTGCGGGAAATCCATGAGAATAACCCTGATGATTTCAGGAATTATCTCAGGATGACGGACCCCGTATTTCACCATCTGTTGGATTTGCTGTCCCCCTATATCATGAGGCAGGACACTGTGATGCGCCAGGCCATCACTGCCGAGCAGAGGCTTATTGCCACGTTGAGATACCTGGCGACTGGGAGAAGCTTGCAGGACCTCAAGTTCTCAACAGGCATCTCCCCCCAGGCTCTCGGGATCATTATCCCTGAGACGTGTTCGGCCATCATTCAGGTCCTGCAGAAGGACTATATGAAGGTAATTATGCTCCTTTAACCTCACATTATATGTTTTTATTCTCTTTTTTTTAATTTTTTTTCCTCCTAACACAAATATGCCTGTTTGTAATATCCTGGTGATGTCCCCATTTTCCCCATGCCTTTTTTTACCTGTAAATCCCTTTTTGGGCCCTACATGCCTATTTCCCTTCACTAACCTCTCCAGCATGCTATCGTGGGCGCAAACCCAGCTAGCCTTCTATTTTCCTTTTCATTTTTGGGGGGTCATTGCCCTCGTAGTTTGACAACCTTCCCCCCCCCCCTAAAGATGTTAAAAAATTAGTAGTTCTCAATCAAGCTCAGCAAAGTGGTAGAGCCTTTTTTGGGATCCCCCACAATCACCTTAGCCCCCCCCCCCCTTAGATTATTTTAGAATGTCCACTCAGCGGGGGTGAGGCATCTGCTAAGTGGGCCTTTGTTTATTGTTCGGAAAAACTCCCTTAAATAATAATGTTACTCAACAATGTTTTTTTGTGTGTAATCTGCTTGCACTGTAACCATAAACCGTACTAATGTCTTCTTTTTGTTTGACTCCACAGTTCCCTAGCACACCACAGGAATGGCTGACTGTGGCCTCCCAATTTGCCCAGCGGTGGGATTTCCCCAACTGTGGAGGGGCAATTGATGGGAAGCACGTCCACATAGTGCCGCCACCCCGTTCGGGGTCATACTATTTCAACTATAAAGGTTTTAATAGCATAGTGTTAATGGTGGTGGTGTCGGCACGGTACGAGTTCCTGTATGTGGACGTGGGGAAGAACGGCCGGATGTCCGATGGCGGATCATTCGCGGAGACAAAGTTTGCTCACCGTCTGCAGGCTGGGGGGTCTTGCACTGCCTCCAGATGCAAAGAACGTTGAAGGGCTCCCGTTCGTTTTCATTGCGGATGAGGCTTTTGGACTAGGACCACACCTGATGCGGCCGTTTCCCCAACGCACCCTCACCCCGGAGAGGAGGGTTTTTAATTACCGGCTGGCCAGAGCCCGGAGAGTTGTGGAGAATGCCTTCGGGATAATGGCCAGCCGGTTCCGCCTGTTCCAGACAGCGATACATTTGGCGGATTATAAACTGAACCACATCGTCTACTGCTGCTGCATATTGCACAATTTTCTACGCAAATTTGCAAACAATTATGTATCATCGTTTGGGCCTGAGGCCGGTCCATCTGAACTGATTAATCTGACCGGCCTCAGCACTGCCCGTACTGGCTTGGCCCCCCAAAGTGCCGTGAAGTACGCCAGAAATACGTAGAGTACTTCACGGGTAGGGGGGCCATCGCAATGCCAGACCACATCTGACCAAGTATTAAACCTTTTAAAAATAAAAAAAAACATGGAATTCCTACAAACTTGTGTTGTCATTCTTCTATTTTGGGTTTATGTGTCTCCCAGGTTCTAGTAGTGCCAAGTGTAATTGTCCTTAGTAAATAGCCTCAAAACTCAGAGCGAAAAACACGGTTTTTGCATCTTCAGAACTGCTCTTGAGCATAGAAAGAACAAGGCACACCTTTTTTAGACTTCCCAAATGTTTTTATTGTTTGCACCGCATTTTTAGAAATACTAGCCTTTTTTTTTATGTGCGGCTTTTTTTGCAGAAACATGCATGGGTCGTAAGCCATTTTTTTTAGTCTGAAAAAGTAATAAAATAACACTGTGAAAAATACCAACTGGAGATGGGGTGATGGTACCCCTGATCCATCCCAAATGTTAACAAACACACTTTCTTTTGGGGCTCAAATGGGTATCTTCAACAAGATCCCATGGCTAGGGTAAACATGTGCTATCTGCCATCATGGGGGATCAATGGTCGTGCTTTGGGGATGTAAACCCTTCCTCTCTCCTACTTGAGGAGGGAGGAAGAGGTTGCACCCCCAAAACAGGGACATAGATATCCTGTGACGGCAGATAGCACATGTTGAGTCTTCAGTGTGTGCATCTTCACATTTGGGATGTTGGAAATCCCTGAGATAATTTCAGACGCATAACAAAAAACACAAAAAGGGGGGGGGTTCACACTATTCTCCCCAAAATATCTATCATGTTTTTATATTTTTGCTCAATCACAATCATTCTCTTTCTCATAATGTCCATTTCGCTACTGCATTCCATGATTTCCTGAATGATTATTTTGGCGCTGGCACTCGAGAATGGCGGATTTGGACTTTCTGACACACCCCCACGTTCAGTCCCTAAAACAAAAAAAAGGTTTTACACTAGGCAGTCCTACATCTGTATTTACCTTGAAGTTGTGGTGACAGACACTGACCTGTTGTGCTGATAAGCTCCACCTCTCCTTCCTCCACCTCCCCTTCCTCCACCTCCGCTTCCTGAACCTGCTGATCTTGGTCTGCTTTGGGAGCTTCAGGGATTTTCTGTGGTGTTGGGTTCCTCGTCTCATGAGCATGGTGTCCTCCCACTCTCCTCTCCCCTATGGGAATTTACAACAAAATGTATACTTTAGCACACAGACTTTTTTAAGGCCTGAAAAGGGATCCTCAATGTTTTGAAGTGGGGTACAATTGATATTTGGCCCTGAGTTCCAACATGAACATATGTGATCTTGCAAACTCAACAAAGCAACATGTTATTTTTGAGGACATTCACAAATACACTTGGATAACCACCAAGGTATCCACTGGACCACCTGTGTGTGACACCGTTAAGAAATTTGGTCATGTGGCCCAGAGTATAGTATCTTGCTGAAGAACAAAAAAGAGTACACAACTGCTGGAGTGTCATCTCCTTTACCCAGAATAGTTTCTTCTTTCAGTCACATTCTAAATTTCCTTACAACACATCATCTAGCCAACAATGTGTAGATAAACATTGTTGAAGTAAAATGAGGCATGCCCACATGTAGTTTACGTGGATATGTGCCAAACATGTTTGGGGGAAGAGCAGCAAGTTATTGGTCAAAACATTGGGCAAATAAGTCGACTCTCCACTTAACCTAAAAGATGAGATTTCAAAATGTGAACCCAGTCAAGCCAAGCACATGGTGCAAAACATGGAAGAATACATATTACAATGTGAAAGAACACAGTAAAATATACTTACTTTTTTCTATGCTTTTTATAAGCTTCCTATACTGCTCCGGCTCCCTGAGCTTCAGGTCTGACCACCTTTTACGGAGTTGTTCCTTGGATCTCCTGACCCCATATTTTTTATAGAGAGTCTTCGCCACTTTATCCATAATTTGTGACTTCCGGAGATTAGGGGTGTCGTATGGGCCATGCTTGCCGTCGTAATCCTTCCTCCGCAGAATGTCCACCATCTCCGCCATCTCAGAAAAAGACATATTAGTCGCCTTGTATCTTTTTTTACAGGATCGGGACGTTTCCGCCTCCGGGCTTTCCTCGTCTGTAATTTCAAGTAAAGAAGCCACCTGTGTCTGCGACATGTCACCGTCTCACACTGTGCGCCGATCGTTAAGGGGCGGGGAAATGCAGAAAAAGTCCGTCATGGGCGGGCGACGAGGGCGGAGTTACACGCATGCGCAGGGTATAAAAAGGGGAAAGAAGTTATTAGGGATGCGCGGAGTAAGGACGACCGGAAGTGAACCCACAAAGTGAACTAAGGTAAGAAGGGAACTCGGGCCTGCAGTGGCATATTAATGGGTCATGATTGTAAAGGGCAATATTGTGATAAGTTGAGGAGAATCAATTCTGATCCTTTTTTTTTTTGTACTTGCTGATCCTAATAGATGCATAAACTAAGAGAGCCGGAGGTGATGCTTGTTTTTATTGAAAAGTATAAGGAACAGCGCAACCTTTGGGAGCTCAAACACCCTGCGTATCACAAAAGTGATGTACGACGGGCAACTATTACCAAATTAGCCGAGGATATGAAGCCATGGATCCCAGATGCAGACTACACTATGATCAATAATAAAATCAACAACCTGCGCAATTCTTATAAAAAAAAATTCAAGGAAGTGCGCTAGTCCAAGAGATCAGGAGCAGCAGCCGACAATGTAGTAAAGCCCAAGCTGTGGTACTACAGACATCTTCAATTCCTGGATGACCAGATCGAGGCCAGGGAATCTATTTCCAGCCTTCCCTCAACCCTTCCTTCCACCCTTCCCTCCAGCGTTCCTTCCACCCTTCCCTCCACCCCTGCAGAAGCGGAGGAGGAGCCTCCCGAGCTAGAAGAGCCAGATCTTTACATCTTCCGCCCGGTATAGTATTTTTGATGCTAATTATTGTCCACTAAGTAATATGGAGTTGAACTGTTTGGCTTAGCCATAAATGATCCCACCCCCCCTCCAAAATAAACCAGTAATGAGATCAAAATTGTGTGTGATTGATTCCTCAAATAATAGAAATCTACATTTTATTTTATAAACAGGATGAGGCAAGCCAGGAGGAAGAGGGTCAGGAGTGTGACAGGCTGGAGGAGGCAGGGCCCAGTGAGACTCAGCAGGTCCCCAGGCCTAGTGGCAGCACCGTCTCCCAAGTGGCTCCCCTCCACGTCAGACCGCCAAAACAACGGCGGATGACACAAGTGGAGGAGCAGTCACTAAAGATGATTCAGGAGGCTGCTGCCATTATGAGGGCCCCCCTCAACCCTACGGAGGGGTTTAGCACCTATCTGGCGGATAAGCTGCTCAGAATGGAGGCGGGACAACGGGCCCTCTGTGAAGCATCTCATCTATATGGCCGTACACATGGGGGCGAGGGGGCTGCTGACTGAGGCCACCCATATCTCACATCAGCCCAATCCCTCTCCTCCTTCTCCTCCTCCTCCTGCCACATCACCACCCACAGTGGTCCAGCCTGCAAGGGTGCGTGGACGGGGCCGTGGAGAGAACGCTGCAGAGAGGCGTGGAAGGAAGGCTGCAAGAAAGAGCAGGAGGTGATTCCCTGGCCTCGAGCTGCTCATCCAGAAATTGAAGGTTGATGGAGTACCACAGCTTGGGATGATGTATGTCTTTGGCTGCTGCTCCTGATTTCATGCTGTTGTTGATTTTATTATTGATCATAGTCAGGTCTGCATTTGGGATCTAATGACTTTATATTCTCTGCTAATTTGGGAATAGTTGCCCTTCGGTTTTTGATTTGTTTTTTCCAAAATAAAGGGAAATTTGATTTCAGCCAACCTACATGCCTGATGTGTTTTTTTGAGAAGTAGCAATAAGATTTCATAAATACAATGTGTAATTAAGAACAAGGGACACCAACCTCCATGATTTTTCTAAAATTAAATATTATGTTGTTCTGAGAAATTGACACACCAAAAAATGCACAACAAATTTTAAGAGTCAAAAAACATAAAGGTGTAATTTGGGAGGTCGGCCTTGCAGAATTTTACTAATTATTCCTAAGATCACTAGAAAAAAGAAAGACATACATTTGTCAGAACTCAGGAGAAAGTTCTGCTGCCAAAATGACATTTTAAAGACCGTTCGAAAGCAAAAAAACATGCGCTGCATTAAACGAAGCAATAACTTGCAGAATGACGAATGTGCTCTCTCCATTAGGAACGCTAGTTTTACAAGAACGAGCGCTCCCGTCTCCTAATTCAGTCTGAGCATGCGTGGGTTTTTAAACCGATGGACTTGCCCATAGATGATCGGAAATTCCCATCGGTTTTTTATCCATCGGAAAATTTTAAAACAAGTTCTATTTTTTCCATCCGATGGAAAAAAGACCGATGGGTACCATACACGATCGGTTGGTCTGATGAAAACCATCCATCGGACGGTTTTCATCAGTTAAACCGATCGTGTGTACGGGGCTTTAGAGGTCCATACAATAGAGAGCACAATCTGGTCCTGGACTCCCAGAGGTCAGGAACAGCAGCAGATGACATATATGTCCCCAGTCTGTGGTACTACAACAGCCTGCGTCTTCTGTCAGACCAGACTGAAGCCAGGCCATGACTTTTTTGTCTTCTTTGCACCCTTCTTTGCAGCCTTCCTTGCAGCCTTCTTTGCAGTCTTCCCTGCAGCCTTCTCTGCATGCTTCCTTGGAGCCTGTGGCTCTGGAGGTGGACTTGTGGCAGGAGGAGAAGGAGGAGGAAGAGGTGGAGGAGAAGGAGGTGGAGGAGGATGGGCGAATTCATAAAGGTCAGTATTTGTTGTTAGTTCGCCCATCAACCCCTTATTTATGGCCTTGAATATCAGGGTCTCACAGAGGAGGCGTTGGCCCCACTCAATCTCCTGCATTTTGGCAGTGAGTAGGCCGGCATAGCCCTCTTGAGTGTTGGGGGGGTCTCTGAGGGTCGCATGTGCATCCCGAATGAGGGCTATTGCTGCCTCCTCTTGGCCCTTCTTGTTTGAAGGCAGAGGTCACCTCCTCTGCTCTCGTTTTCATAAACAAGCTTTTGTTAGATCACTCAGATCTACCGGCAGAGATCTCCTCCACATCTCGGTGCTCAAGAAGATCCGGCGTGGTGGTCGGGCCTTCTCCCACCAGGGTGCCGTTTTGTGGAATAGCCTCCCTGTTGAGCTCCAGGAGGCCCCTGCTATTCCGGTCTTCCGTGGATTACGGAAGACTTGGCTTTTCACGCAAGCCTTCCCTGCGTAGCCTCTCTCTTCCACCCTTTCTGCCGCTCTGTGCTGCTTCTGGTTCCTGGGTCCTCTTTTCCAAGGAACTCTGCTATGCGCGTCGGGACCCTTCGGGGTAAGACCGGGCTATATTAAGATACCTCTCAACTCAACTCATGTTAGAGCCGAGTGAGAGCCGAGTAAACCGGAGATGGCAGCTCAGTGAATTCTGGCGGCGCTCGTTCCCCTCCCAGGTACACTATCGGCGTATATCACGCACCCGTGATTTGCCCCCTATATTTAGGGGGAAAAAGTGCGTGTTATATGCCGATAAATACTGATGATCAGCCACAATAGCGCTACAGTAGTATTGTAAAGTTAATGGCTTGGATCTGAGTAAAACTAGGAGGAGGGCCAGCATGACTGGGGCATGCAGAAGAGGCGGAGTATTAGTAGGGTGATTATTGAAAGTAGTAGTGCGCTTACTGGATTGGAGGGTCAGGGGTGTAGTGGGTAGAGAGGAGAGGGGATCTAGTCGGAGCACATCAGACAGGTTTCTTCCACCCTCCCTCCCTTAGTTTGTTTTTTGGTTGGTGGGAGCTAACTGCCTTTTTTGAGGTGCTGGCGGTTGTTTAGTGGGTTCCTGGAAATTCGTTTTTCAGCTGGCCATTTCGCTTTTCTGGGTCCGTTTTAATTCTCTTCATAGCAGCTGGCAGGGGGTCTATTAGGTCTTTGAAGGTTTAATCTGAGGTTTGTTTATTTGTTATGCAATGATTGTATTAAGATTGTGCTCTTTAATATTGTATTTAATTGTTTTGTAATAAAAAGGCTGCTATGGCCGTTCGACTCCAAATGTAATGTGTTTTCTGGTCATTTCCAAAGGGGGCAAGGGGTTCAGTTGTTTAATGCCTTATTCATAACCTGAGCCTTGGCACTCCATAGGTTCCTCATTCATCATTCAACTTGGTGTTATACAGTGGGTATGGAAAGTATTCAGACCCCCTTAAATTTGTCACTCTTTGTTATATTGCAGCCATTTGCTAAAATAATTTAAGTTAATTTTTTTCCTCATTAATGTACACACAGCACCCCATATTGACAGAAAAACACAGAATTGTTGACATTTTTGCAGATTTATTAAAAAATAAAAACTGAAATATCACATGGTCCTAAGTATTCAGACCCTTTGCTCAGTATTTAGTATTTGCACCCTTTTGATCTAATACAGCCATGACTGTTTTTGGGAAAGATGCAACAAGTTTTTTCACACCTGGATTTGGGGATCCTCTGCCATTCCTCCTTGCAGATCCTCTCCAGTTCTGTCAGGTTGGATGGTAAACGTTGGTAGACGGCCATTTTTAGGTCTCTCCAGAGATGCTCAATTGGGTTTAAGTCAGGGTTCTGGCTGGGCCATTCAAGAACAGTCACGGAGTTGTTGTGAAGCCACTCCTTTGTTATTTTAGCTGTGTGCTTAGGGTCATTGTCTTGTTGGAAGGTAAACCTTCGGCCCAGTCTGAGGTCCTGAGCACTCTGGAGAAGCTTTCGTCCAGGATATCCCTGTACTTGGCCGCATTCATCTTTCCCTCAATTGCAACCAGTCATCCTGTCCCTGCAGCTGAAAAACACCCCCACAGCATGATGCTGCCACCACCATGCTTCACTGTTAGGACTGTATTGGACAGGTGATGAGCAGTGCCTGGTTTTCTCCACACATACCGCTTAGGATTAAGGCCAAAAAGTTATATCTTGGTCTCATCAGACCAGAGAATCTTATTTCTCACCATCTTGGAGTCCTTCAGGTGTTTTTTTAGCAAACTCCATGGGGGTTTCATGTGTCTTGCATTGAGGAGAGGCTTTCATCTGGCCACTCTGCCATAGAGCCCCAACTGGTGGAGGGCTGCAGTGATGGTTGACTTTCTACAACTTTCTCCCATCTCCCAACTGCATCTCTGGAGCTCAGCCACAGTGATCTTTGGGTTCTTCTTTACCTCTCTCACCAAGGCTCTTCTCCCCCGATAGCTCAGTTTGGCCGGACGGCCAGCTCTAGGAAGCGTTTTGGTCGTCCCAAACGTCTTCCATTTAAGGATTATGGAGGCCACTGTGCTCTTAGGAACCTTAAGTGTAGCAGAATTTTTTTGTAACCTTGGCCAGATCTGTGCCTTGCCACAATTCTGTCTCTGAGCTCTTCAGGCAGTTCCTTCGACCTCATGATTCTCATTTGCTCTGACATGACCTGTGAGCTGTAAGGTCTTATATAGACAGGTGTGTGGCTTTCCTAATCAAGTCCAATCAGTATAATCAAACACAGCTGGACTCAAATGAAGGTGTAGAACCATCTCAAGGATGATCAGAAGAAATGGACAGCACCTGAGTTATATATATAAGTGTCACAGCAAAGGGTCTGAATACTTAGGACCATGTGATAGTTCAGTTTTTCTTTTCTAATAAATCCGCTAAAATGTCAACAATTATGTGTTTTTCTGTCAATATGGGGTGCTGTGTGTACATTAACGAAGAAAAAAAATGAACTTAAATGATTTTAGCAAATGGCTGCAATATAACAAAGAGTGAGAAATTTAAGGGGGTCTGAATACTTTCCGTACCCACTGTAAGTATGGCGCTGGGTGAATCCCATTGTGTCATTATCCCTTGTTTCACCACCAATGAACTTTATTGCACAGTCCCCGTTTTTGTATATTGGATTCACAGTAATGCGATATCAACATGTATCCACTCTGCTATATTATGTATGGAAACAGCAGACAGTTTGTCGTGCCATCTGGGCCCTCGTCACTGTCACATCTCTTCGAAAATCAATGAGACAGCTTTGTGTGATGACTCAAAACGCATAAAAATTACTCAGTGTGAGATGGAAAATAATGTTAGGCTACATTTAAAAGTATTACATTCTATATTATATTGTCTGTCTTTAGAGATAAACTATACATGAATGCAGTCAGCTGAATGAGTAGCATACATTAAGGTGGAACTCCAGGTTGACCATACCTTCCCACCACAATTTGTGCTTTGGCAGGGCCATCTGGTTCTGGTGCTTATGTAGATTCTGACTGTTTTGGACAGAGGTGGGTCCTGTGTTTGGGGGCCAATGTCACTGACTATGGTTGTTGACCCTTCTCCTTTTTTTTTTGGGCACGAGAATGACTGAGCATGACATTGCAGTGGGCTACCCAAGCACACAGGGTGACTGTGGAGGACAGATTCCATCAATGGTCTTTCTGGTGTTATCTGGGTGCAACCACTGGTGTCTGATGCAGGTATGTTTTGAAATAAGCAATTGGAAATACCTAGTTTCTAAATCCCCATATTACCAACGGAAGGTAGTTGGATGGATTGGGGCACTACTGCAAAGCTTGGTGGAATGGAGCCAGGTAACTTCTGTTAAAACATAACATTGTTTTGCTTTCTCAAATACATTACATGGGTAAAGTTTTGTGGATATCTAACCATCACACCTTTGTGAGCTTTTGGGCATCACATTCTAAACCCATTAGTATTAATATGGAGTTGGCCCCCTTTTGTGGCTATAGCAGCCTCGTCTGTTTCGGAAAGGCTTTTGGATTGTGTCTGTGGGAATTTGATCCTACTCAGTCAAAAGAGCATTTGCTAGACCAGGTTCTGATGTTGGATGAGAAGACCTGGCTTGTAATCCGCATTCAAATGTATCCTGAAGGTGTTCAATAGAGTTGACGTCAGGGCTTTGATCAATTGCTTTCCTCCACACCAAACTGGTGACCAAGACAGAAAAAAAGAGTGAATTTATCCAGCAGGGACACAGACAGCAAGAAAACCTAATAGGGGTTCAAATCCTTCCCTACCTAATCCAAAAACTAAAATACACATTATACATACACTTTCGGACACCGTATTCCAAAAACCATAGATGGAGTTGGCCACACCTTTATGGCTATAATGGACTCTCTTCTTCTGGAAAGTTATTCCACAAGATTTTGGTGTGTCTGTGGGAACGTGTGCCCATTTGTAAGGGTCAGGTTGGATGAGAAGACCTGGCTAGTAATCAGCATTTAAATTTAGGGTTGAGGTCAGTACTCAGTAGTAGAGTTGAGGTCAGGACTCTGGCTACTCGGGTTCCCCCACACCAAACTTGTCAATCCATGTCTTTATGGAGCTTGCTTTGTAAACAGGGGCACAGTCAGGCTGCAACAGAAAAGGTCCATCATCAAACTGTTGCTATAGGGCTAGAAGTGCACAACTATCTAAATGAGCCATTCTTATCATCGTTCCATGAAAACTTAGGGTTCCTGCAGAGATTACCGGGGAGATCCTTGAGCTGAGGCTGACTGACCTGCCATTTGATGGTGCCTGCATAATTCTCGATTGTTGGAATACATTGTTTGTGTATTTTGTGCAACATCTACATCAGCCAGTAGATGGCAGTGTTGGTAAGTTTGCAACTGCTCTATGGTAAACACTATGTATTTTCTCTGATAATAAAGTTCTTGTTTCCTGTTTGCAGTTAAGCAGCAAAGCCCATGTGGTCTGTTCTGTACTGCTATATACAGAATTTCTAACACCAATCCAAAGCCACTTGGCATATCCAATGGCATGACACCAATAATCATTTTAGTTGTGTGTAAGGGTTGCATCTAGCCAGCACTGTAAGGGTGGCATTCTTACATTGCTCTCCAGGTAATGCATTTAAGCAGGGGTTGCCCGAGACCTAAAAATTATTTTAAGGGTCTAGGGTAAAAAGGTTTAGAAATACTGGTCTAAAATGTCCATGTATGCTGTAGCATTAACAATACCCTTCACTGGAAACATGGATTTGGAAGAACTTTTATGGCTATAACAGTCTCCACCTTTCTGGGAAGACTTTCTACAATATTTTGGAGTTTGTCTGTGGGGATTTGTGGCCATTCAGGCAAAAAGAACATTTGTGAGGTCAGGTACTAATATTGAATGAGAAGACCTGGCTCACAACTGGCTTTCCAGCTCATCCCAAAGCTGTTCAGTAGGGTTGAAGTCAGGGCTCTGCACAGGACACTCAAGTTCCTCGATACCAAACTGGCCAAACCATGTCTTCATGGAGTTACAATTGGTGTTCCAATTCATCCCAAAGGCATTCAGCAGGGTCGAGGTCAGGGCTCTGTAAAGGAAACTTGAGTTCCTCCAGACCAAACTAGCCAAACCATATCTTCATTGAGCTGAGTAACAATTGGTGTTCCAATTCATCCCAAAGGCATTCAGCAGGGTTGAGGTCAGGGCTCTGTGCAGGACACTTGAGTTCCCCAAACTAGCCAAACCTTGTCTTCATAGAGCTGGATTACAATTGGTGTTCCAATTCATCCCAAAGGCATTCAGCAGGGTTGAGGTCAGGACTCTGTGCAGGACACTCAGGTTCCTCCAGACCAAACTTTCAAATCATGTCTTTATGGAGCTGTTTTTTTTACACAGGGGCACATGCTCGAACAGGAAAGGTCCTTCACCAAACTGTTGCAACAAGGTTGGAAGAGCAGAATTGTCTAAAATATATTTGTATGCTCTAGCATTAACAATACCCTTCACCAGAAACCTGAACTCAATCATTTGGAAGGGGAACTACCTACTTTTGGCCCTACAGTAAGTGCGATGGTCAGGTAACCTCAAACTTTTGGCCATTTACTGTAAACTCTTGCACTTTGTATGTGGAATCCTGCCAACAGATACAACATTATACAGTATATATTTAATTGCAGGGCTCTGCTGTTTCGAGAGCTGAAGTGTTAACGTCAGGGATACCTTTACATTGAGCGCGGAGAGCTGCAGCGAAGCGTTTTGTTGAGAAATAATGAGGAGAGGTGAGAAGGTGGGAGGAGGAGGG
Source organism: Rana muscosa (assembly GCA_029206835.1). Lineage (NCBI taxonomy): Eukaryota > Metazoa > Chordata > Amphibia > Anura > Ranidae > Rana > Rana muscosa. Next base: position 23,869,710 of record CM055120.1, on the reverse strand, counting down.
ACAGAGGAGGACTATTAAAGTCTTAGGGGTCTCATCTCGATTAGATGATGCTTACCATGGCAACACAAGAGGACCCGTGCCCCCACCTTTAACCCCGCGCTCTTGAGCTAATCCCTGACTTTATATCGCCTGTTATTTTAGGAATGGTGATTTAATTGCTGAATTGCTGCCTCCCAGGCGATGCCACCCCTGCTATATTGCACAGCTGAAGGCCATAAAACAAACACACCGTATATCACGCTGTATTAATTATATCAATTATGGAATGCTTACATCGACCGTAATCTCCGAGAACTTTTAAGAGTCATATAACGAGGAGACGTAGTGCGCTAATGACTTACCAAGACCAACAGTTTTTTATTCTTTTATTATATAGCGATACTTTGATAGGGAAAAAAAACCTAGAGTTATGTGTTTAATTGACGTTTTAAAGCCCTCGTAACTGCTGATTTCTGGCCCCTCTCCGCAGCGATGGTGGAAAGTGTAAACAACGTAGAAAATCGACATAAAAATATCATTCACAGACAAATTGAGGACAATAAAATATTAAATTATCAAGAAGAAAACTATTTCCTGATCTCTATGCAGCACAAGCTTGGAGTTCAGACCGAGTGACCTCATTATCTTTGAGAAAGAAAAATAGGATTTCATGCGCGCTAAATTGTAATAAAAATATAATTAAAATTTGGAAAGGTACAAAAAAAAAAAAAAAAAAAAAGATGGAAAGTTAAGAATATTACGGCTGACTAATTATTATTATTCTATCCACTTCTTTCCTTTCCTGCCTGTGCAGACAGAATGTTGGATCTAAAGACTGAACTGAATTTGAATTATTGGCAGTATTGCCGAACAAAGGGGCCAAGTGACAGAAGTGCTCGTTAAACTTTTTTCTTTTTAAATAAAACTTTTCAGGTAAATCTGTTTTATGGATTTTTTTTTGAAGGGTGAGTAGAAATGAGGAGCTGGAAAAGCTTCAGCCTAGCAGAAAAAGTAGTCCTGGTGATCCTTCCAGAAACAAACTTCCTGTCCTAGGGCTCTTTCACACTGACTCAGTGTTAATTTTGACATCAAATTTCGATTTAGTTTTAGTCAAAGTCTATGGACTAAAATGCTATTTTAGTTTTAGTCGTATTTTAGTCATCTGAGTTTTTTTTTTAGTTTTAGTCGTATTTTAGTCTGCTAAAATCTCGGGTACGTTTTAGTCGACTAAAATCTAATAGGTTAAAAAAGTATTATTTCTTTAGAACTGCCAAACATTAGCAAAAATCGAATAAAATGTTTATTATTTATGGTATTAAAAAGGTTGTAAACCTTCGTGTTTTTACACCTTGCAGTGTCTGGCCCCCCAGCCCCCCCCCCCGTTTTACTTACCTGAGCCCGAATTTCCATGGGCGCGATCCCACGCCGCTCTCTCCACGGCTTCTCGGCTCTTCATTGGATAGATTGATAGCAGCGCAGCCATTGGCTACCACTGCTGTCAATCAAATCCAATGACACGGTGGGCTTTGTGTGGGGAAGTGGACACAATCTGGGTGGGACTGCCTGGTGACTGGTTGGGTCTTAGGATGACTATAGGAGGGGTCACAGTGTCACCCTTTTTTAAGTTACTGTGCAGTTATTATGGTGATCAGTGGTCCCGCGTGGGCAGTCCTTGCCTAAAGGTGAGCTTTGGGTGAAGAGGTGGGCACAGTCTGGGTGGGACTGCCTTGTGACTGGTTAGGTCTGAGGGTGACTATAGGAGGTGGTTACAGTGTCACCCTTATTTGAGTTAGTGTGCAGTAACTCTGAAAGGCATACATTATGGTGACCGGGGTCCCGTGTGGGCAGTCCCTGCCTAAGGTGGGCTATGGGTGGGAAAGCGGGCACAGCCTGGGTGGGACTGCCTGGTCTTTAGTTGGGTCTGAGGGAGACTTTAGGAGGGGTCACAGTGTCACTCTTATTCAAGGTACTCTGAAAGGCATAGGGTGTGCTTCAAGTGGGCAAGTGGTCACAGCCTGGATGGGACTGCCTGGTCACTGGTTGGGCCTGAGGATGACTGTAGAAGGGGGTCACAGCATCACCCTTATTTAAATACTGTGCAGTAACTTTGAAGAGCATTTATTATGGTGATCGGGGGTCCCGCGTGGGCAGTCCCTGCCTAAGGTGGGTTTTAAGCAGGCAAGTGGGCAAAGTCTTGGTGGGACTGGCTGGTCATTGGTTGGGCCTGAGGAAGACTATAGGAGGGATCACAATGTTACCCTTATTTGAGTTACTGTGCAATAACTCTGAAAGGCATACATTATGGTGATTGAGAGTCCCGTGTGGGCAGTCCCTGCCTAAGGTGGGCTATGAGTGGGCAAGTGGGCACAGCCTGGGTGGGACACCCTGATCACTGGTTGGGCCAGAGGATGACTGTAGGAGGGGTCACAGTGTCACCCTTATTCAAATTACTGCACAGTAACTCTGAAAGGCATTCGTTATGGTGATTGGAGGTCCTGCGTGGGCAGTCCCTGCTTCAGGCAGGCTTTGGATGGGCACAGCCTGGGTGGGTCTACCTGGTTACTGGGTGGACCTGAGGGTGACTGAAGGAGGGGTTAACCGTGCCCTAGGGACCAGGGCTGAAATTTTGGAAATTATGGACTGGACTGAAATCTTCCCCAATCCTCTTCTCCAGGGGAATGAGTTCTGTAATCCTCAGAGATACTATACCTGGGAGCAATGCAACTGATAAAAGTGCAGTGCAGGCAGAAAGCACAGGAAGTGGTGAAGTAAAAAGATTTCTGGCAGGATCGACAGATATAACAAGATGCTTTTAATGGAATATTTAACAGACCATAGGAGAATTTCATTGTTTGGGATTATTTACTGTAAGCTGTAACATTTATAAATTACGAAGCGGTTTGTGTGGTGGAGCTTTAAGGGCCATTCCCAGGCTGACTGGCATTTCTGGGTTATCAGCGACACTACTTCTGTCAGTACAGGCACGGTACCGTCTTTGAAAGGACGCCATTATGGAACATTTTCCCCCCTTCAAAGTGACTTATCAGCCGTGCCCGGGCCGCTTTCATCCCCTCTTTGAAAAGCTATCTTTGGAATTGCATGTTACATTCACCGTCGGTAATAGTGCCGCCGCTATCTCATTATTTGCATTTCCACTTAACATTTACAGAAACTTATTAGGAGGGGAAACAGCTGGCGCTCTCTGACACCCATGTCACCGCGTTAATGGAGCAGATTACACAGGCGAGCTTGCCTTTCCCTTGCTTAATATACAATACGCTCTCACTCCTGCACCGGAGATACAATGTCTCCGAATAAATTATTTGCTCTGTGACCACATGTAAAGTACATCTGTGTGGAGAGAGCGGCCTGTTCCGATAGAGGAGCCAAATGGGAATTTTTTTTATTCGCTGCCGGGTGAAGGCTGTCAGGCGCTGAATGTATCGCAGGGAGCCTTCAAGCAAGAAATGTATACAAATGATGGAGAGGAGCATTGCTTTTGTGTGCTGTGGGCCCCAACGGCTACAAATTGGCCGGGGATGGGGGGGGGGTCTATTGACGTGACTGGCAGAAGGCTGGTTTGGTCCTGTTATTGCGCTGATAAAATACTTGACCACAGAGTTGTCAGTCTAACACTGTGAACATGCTGGGAGGAGAACAGAGATGACTTTATCAACCGATCTTACTTCATTGTCCATTAGGCATGTTGGGGGTGCGTCCGGGATTACACTGCAGTGGATAAAAGCATCTGATCTGTGCTTAATCATTAATTGGTAATGATTAAGCACAGATCAGATGTGTGAAACGCGTCTACGTGACTAACACCTGGTGTCCCTGGTGTATTTTGACCGTCTGCAATAAAAGGCACTTTTGGAAACTTTAGATGTGCAGCCATTTCTTCTTTTTCTCAAGTTTTTAAGGAGACGGGCCGAGGCTAGCACTCCTACTTGGTTCCAATCAAGGTATTGCACACACCTGGAGCAACAAATTCCTCTTCTGTGGATAAAAGGAAGGTTGCAGACCTTTTCTTATGCACCGTGCTGTCAGTATAACACTGTGAACATGCTTAGAGGGAAGGGGGACACAGGGATGTATTCATCGATATGGCAATACTCACTTATTGGCCAATAAGCATTTTGGGGGGGGGGGTTGTCTGGGACAACATTGCAGTGGATAAACGGTTGCTAGCTTGTCTGTGTTGTCTGGCATGATCCTATTCCTATGAACTGTGTTGTCATTCTAACATTGTGAGCATACGTAGATGGAGGGGGAGCACAAGGATGGCTTCATCAAAATGGTGAGGTTTGTTCATTGCATTAACATGCTGTGGGCGTGTCCTGGACTATGCTGTATGGCTTAACTGCAGTGAATAAAAGGTTGCCAACCTGTCTGGTAAAATAAAATTGTGTTTGTAGCAAAGTCCTGGGCCTCTTTTGGCCTAATAGTTACCTCCAGAGTTAGGGAAAGCTGACATCCTTCAATGTAGAGTGGGTTACAAGGCATGGTGGGTGCAATGCAAGATGAACAGGTGGGCGCCAGACACTTTTTTTTGAATGCAATGAGATTTATTGTCTCTTAAACAGAACTGCGGGAGAGAGGGTTAGGGCCAGATGTCAGGAAAGGCTTCACCCGCTGGTGGTGCTGTTGGTCCTATGGACTGCAGTACTAGTGTCCGCCAGCAGGTGTCCTCTTGCAGCCAATATCTTTGTTGGAGGATCTCACCTGCTGGTGGTAATGCCTGATCCATGGGCTGTAGTACCGGCGTCCGCCAGTGGGTGTATTCCGGCAGTGTGGGGCAGGCAGCACTTCCTGCGCTCAGCTGTGACCTGAAGCTAATCACAAACCTTCCTATAAATACCCGGCAAGTACAAACACTCCTTGCCCTGGTATCTCTCTCCCTGACCTAGGACCTGTGATCTGGACTTTGTACCTGCATCCTGCCTGACCCGATCTGACCTGATCCCTATCTTTAGCCCATCCTGCTTCTGTCCCTCCTGTCTCCTGATTACCACGGTCCCTTGTCCTCCTGTTACCTGGATTCTTGGATCCCTGCTCTTCAGCCAATCCATCCGTCCCCTCCCTGTTCCTGTCTGTTTCCCGTCCATACCCATCTGCTTCCATCCCCTTGTGTATGACCTCGGCCTGGCTTTCACTACGTTTCCGGTATCTCACATTATTGTATATATTTTCTATAGCCACTGTTATTTGGTTAGGTTGCTGCACTGTGTTCTGTTGGAGGTGGTTATTTGTCTGTTCACTTATCGTAATAAACTGTTATACTTTTACTTACACCCGTTTGGTCTCCTCTGTGCCGTCACACAGTCTGGTTTGCTAGCCTTCTATGACACCAGGACACCCTTAGGTAGATGCAATTATAATTAGTAGACTTCAAGACTTCTATAGGTAGAAAGCTATACAGGTAAAGGCCTCCAGCCGGACACCACTTCTGTATAGGTAGGACCGCTGTCTCCTATGGCAACAATCTTGTAGCTGTTACTAACGGTAAAGGTATTCAACTATCTGCAACACAAACAGTTCTCTTTACCCCACACTCACTCACTGTGGGTCTTCACTCCACGAGCTTCCAGTCTCTTTTGCTAGACTTCAGATCCAATAGCCACTGGATCCCCTGAGCTCTTTTACTGTAGCACTCAGTATCTTCTTCAAGCGTCTCCCCCGCTTCCCTGCTGGGTCCCTGGCTTGGCACTCACAGATACTCTTCAAGCTTCACCCCTGCTGACACGTTAGGTCCCTGGCTTGCCACTCCACAAGCGACACCTCTGCTGTCCCGCTGGGTCCCTGACTTGGCACTTGCTAAAGTTTTCCCACTTCTTCACTGTCCCTGGCTGGCGAGAAGTCTGCTCTGGTACTGCCCTCAGCTTATTCACAATGGTCTCCAGTAGCAAGGTGGATGGCCCTTTAGTGGCAACAGCTTTCCTTCTATCTCCAACCACGACTGGTTCCCCGGCCAGCGGAACCAATACTTTTAGTTGGACTACAAGTCCGTAGTCCCAACCCTATGCTGCTTTCCTGCTTCTGGATAAACCCTCAGACAGCCTAACAGCCAGAAGGCCCCGGGATAGGCCTTAGGTTTCCGTCCTAGCAGCCTGGGGCAATACAACACACGTTCACCCAGACAGCCATCCAGGTGGCACAGAACCCCAATCACCTGACTCCACCCAAATATATAGGTTCTCCAAGCAGGCCAAGGGACCGAAGAAAATCCCTGCCCATTGGCTGAGACACCCCATTCATTCCTAATCTGTCCTTGCAATGTCTTGTCTAATGTCATCAGATACCTGGCCATCTAGCGACAGAACAGAGAAGTGCAGCAATTCCAGAATTAGGGCAAAATCAATTGACCTCCTTACAATTGGCCAAAGCAATTATCGCTTGGCAAATAAATTTAATAGCAACCCTGTCTAAAAATCAGGGTGCTACATGTTATATTAAAAAGGAGAATGCACAGTGCTTTAAAGGAGGGAGCCTATTTATACAGTGCTGTGAAAAAATTATTTGCACCCTTCCTGATTATTTTTTATTTTTTGCATACAGTGAGGGAAAAAAGTATTTGACCCCTTCGCAAAACATGACTTAGTAGTTGGTGGCAAAACCCTTGTTGCCAATCACAGAGGTCAGATGTTTCACCAGGTTTGCACACATCTCAGAAGGGATTTTGTCCCACCCCTCTTTGCAGATCCTCTCCAAGTCATTAAGGTTTCGAGGTTGATGTTTGGTAACTCGAACCTTCAGCTCCCTCCACATATTTTCTATGGGATGAAGGTCTGGAGACTGGCTAGGCCACTCCACGACCTTAATGTGCTTCTTTTTGAGCCACTCATTTGTTGCCTTGGCTGTGTGTTTTGGGTCATTGTCATGCTGGAAGACCCATCCACGACCTATTTTCTATGCCCTGGCTGAGGGAAGGAGATTCTCATCCAAGATTTGATGGCCCCGTCCATCGTCCCTTTGATTCAGTGAAGTTGTCCTGTCCCCTTAGCAGAAAAGCACCCACAAAGTATAATGTTTCCACCTCCATGTATGATGGTGGGGATGGTGTTCTCCATGTATGATGGTGGGGATGGTGTTCTCCATGTTTGACAGTGGGGATGGTGTTCTTGGGTCATAGGCAGCATTCCTCCTCCTCCTCCAAACATGGTCAGTTGAGCTGATGACAAAGAGCTCAATTTTGGTCTCATCTGACCACAACACTTTCACCCAGTTCTCCTCTGAATCATTCAGATGTTCATTAGCAAACTTCAGATGGGCCTGAACATGTGCTTTCTTGAGCCGGGGGACCTTGCGGGGGCTACAGGATTTCAGTCCTTCATGCCGTAGTGTGTTACCAATTGTTTTCTTGGTGACGATGGTCCCAGCTGTCTTGAGATTATTGACGAGATTCTCCCGTGTAGTTCTGAGCTGATTCCTCACCGTTCTCATGATCAGTGAAACTCCACGAGGTGAGATCTTGCATGGAGCCCCAGACCGAGGGAGATTGACAGTTATTTTGTGTTTCTTGCATTTGTGAATAATCGCACCAACTGTTGTCACCCTCTCACCAAGCTGATTGACGATGGACTTGTAGCCCATTCCAGCCTTGTGTAGGTCTACAATCTTGTCCCTGACATCCTTGGACAGCTCTTTGGTCTTGTCCATGGAGAGATTGGAATCTGATGGATTGCTTCGGTGGACAGGTGTCTTTTATACAGGTGACAAGCTGAGATTAGGAGCACTCCCTTAAAGAGAGTGCTCCTAATCTCAGCTCATTATCTGTATAGAAGACACCTGGGAGCCAGAAATCTTGCTGATTGATAGGGGATCAAATACTTATTTAACTCATTAAAATGCACTTAAATCATTCAGATCTTCAAACAAATTTTAATATTACACAAAGATAACCCGGGTAAATACAAAATTTTAAAGCGGTTGTATACCCAAAATAATGACAAGCACCTATAGGTAAGCCTACATTAAGACTTACCTGTAGGTGCTTGCCATATCTCCGAGACCTACACGGTCTCGGAGATATTCGCAAAAAAAGTCTGTACCGATATCTACGACGCATGCGCGCTGTAGGTAACGGCGCAGGCGCACCGAGCGCCGCGGCTCTTGAATGGCAGCACGGCGGACACTGCCGGATTTCGCACATGCGTGGGGATCGTGCTGTTCCTCGCGCATGCGTGGGAGTGACGTCATCGCCGCTCCGGCCAATCACAGTGCGGAGCGGCGATACCCGGAAGTCACTCCGGGTATCATGGCTGCGACGGAGGATGTGTCCGAGGACCGCTGCGGGGGGCTTCGATCTAAGGTAAGTGATTGATAATGAGCTAGTATGCTAGTCATACTAGCTCATTATGCCTTTGCCTTGCAGGTTGTGAAAAAAAATTAAAAAAGTTTTGCGGTATACAACCGCTTTAAATAATGACTGTGATTAACCACATTTTTTTGGAAAGCTGAGTTAAATTTCACTTGCCACACCCAGGCCTTATTACTGCCACACCTGTTGAATCAAGAAATCACTTAAATAGAAGCTGTCTGATCACCCCCCAAACCACCTCCTGCATAACCCAAGTGTGCTTGAGCATGAACCTGACCCCATATCTGTTTGATAAGGTCAAAAAACAAATGGTAATCAGAAAACGTGTGAGCCCATAACTTCCTGTGCTTAATGTATGTAATACACTGTTACCAGGTACACTGTTCCCATATATCTGTGGGGTTTAGAGCATCCTCTACCCCAGAATTTCAATCTCAACCTTTCTTTTGTCAAGGCCCCCTTTAAAACTCTCCACAATCCTGAGGCACCCCATTCTAAAATGTTAAAAACCAAACTAAGTTTTACATAACGCAGAAACAGTTACACATATAGGACACCCAACATGAGAGGTGGTTTATACTCCAAAGCAAATATACCTTTGCACACTGGTACTGACTAGTATTCCAATGTTTCTTTTCTCCCTTAGTTTCTTTATTTTACTCAGCTAATGTGACACCAGAGGTGATGGACAGGGGGAAGGGATGGGTCAAACATGGAGGCTGTGCAGGTGCCCAACGTCCTCCTTATCAACCAATGACGTCATTGACATTGGTTATTAGGATGCCGACAGGTAGAAGGTTGTAATGGTGCACCATAAAAACCTGTTGATTTATGTAATAAAAAGGCAGCCTTGATGCACCTACTGGCTTGTATACAAATTTCGGGCAATTTCTAGGCATTTTGTCAAGGCACCCTGAAGAAATCTGAAGGCACCCTGGTTGAAAAGGCTGCTCTACCCTATGCTATGAAGGTAAGAAGAAGGAGATCTTTAGTAGTCCCAAAACAATTCCTGTCCTAGGGGGTGACAATTTTCTCCTCTATAGATACAGTACAATGAGTGAGCGTTGTCACCCTAGGACAGGAAGCCTGTTACTGGGCTACCGGCAGGGTCACCATTTTCTGGTCTACTGGAGAGAACATTTCCACACACTCTTTGTGCCAGTTTTGGTCATTTGCATCCTCTACATTTTTTACGTGTTCACTCTTTATTTCTGTTCCCTTTGTTGTTTGATTATGTGGTAGACCTGGATGCCCTGGTCTGGTCCAGTATCATTTTTCCCATTCTGCAATTCAAGTTGGGATGGCTTCGTGACTTTGAACAAAACTTGCCTTGTTTTTCCATCACTGAACTCCGCACGATTATTGATGCAAATTATTCTAATTAGCGGTGGACCTGGCTGGAATGCCTGAGTTTTCTCTGGGCAGAAAAGAACAGGGCCTCTGGCTATACACAGGCTAATCACTAGTCTTCTGGTAATTGCTCTAGATTGTAGAGTGGTTGGTCCAGGCTGAGGTAGCAAATTCCTGTCATGCAGATTTAATTTTTTTTTTTTCCTTTCTTTTCTTGCTTTTCTCTTTTAGCGTAAAAAGAAGATGTATGCCCTAACCCACCGACATTTTGGTGCTAATGAACTTTGTGTATACCAGCCATTCTCAACCAGGCTCCATAGAGCTCTCAGGTTCCTTTAGAGCAGGGGTCACCAAACTTTTCAAACAAAGGGCCACTTTATTGTCCTTCAGACTTTAGGAGGGCTGGATTGAGTGAGAATAAATATGGCCTCAGGGTTGGTGGTCAATAGGAGGAGGAGTATTCCCCCTATTAGTAGGAGAAATAGTATCCCATCATTGGTATCGGTGGAAGATATAGTGTCTTATTGTTTGTGTCAGTGGGAGGAATTGTACCCCAAGGGCCGGATAAAGGCTAGCAAAAGGCCACGTATAGCCCTCGGGCCGCAGTTTGGAGACCCCTGCTTTAGAGGTTGCTAGGGGCTCCCTGAGCTGTGGCTGATTGATCTCCCATCTAATGGTGCCTATATAGCTCCAGGACCAACAACACTTGACAAAGCCATCAACATGACACCATCAACATGACACCAATTATCATTTTAGCTCTCTGCAAGGATGGGGGGGGGGCATTTTTCTTACTGACCATCAATGTAAGAGGCAAATTTGTCTTTGACTTCTGATGAATTGGTTTATTTTAACGGTTACTCAAGGCCTAAAAATATTTTATTGGGTAAATAAAGTTGACAAAGGCTGGTGTGTAGGGGTACCATCCAGATGATATTTAACTGGCTCATCCGGTAAAAACTGAACTTGTGCCCAATGTTATAAATAGGAAAAAGACCATAAGGCTGGTATTTTCCCCAAAAAGTGTGTATCACAGTCTTTCTCAACCAGGGTTCTGTGTAAACATAGGGTTCCTCCAGACATTGATAGGGGTTTCCTTGAGCAATAAGCAACCTCTGACTCTCAGATAACTAACCAGTGACACAAAAGATCTTTTTAGCTATCTGAAGGAAGCTTTTTTTTTAACTGGCCACCAATGTAAGGAGCATTTTTTCCATGAATCACCAACGTAAAAAGCAGTCTTCCCAAGGACCACCAATGTAAGTAAGTAGCATTCTTCCCACTGACCACCAATGTAAGGAGCATTCTTCCCACTGATCACCAATGTAAGGAGCATTCTTCTCACTGATCACCAATGTAAGGGACATTCTTCCCACTGATCACCAATGTAAGGAGCATTCTTCTCACTGATCACCAATGTAAGGGACATTCTTCCCTCTGACCACCAATGTAACGAGCATTCTTCCCACTGATCACCAATGTAAGGAGCATTCTTCTCACTGATCACCAATGTAAGGAGCATTCTTCCCACTGACCACTAATGTAAGGAGCATTCTTCATAGGGACCACCAATATAAGAGACATTATTCCCACTTACCACCAATGTAAGGAGCATTCTTCCCACTGATCACCAATGTAAGGAGAATTCTTCCCTCTGACCACCAATGTAACAAGCATTCTTCCCACTTACCACCAATGTAAGGAGCATTCTTCCCACTGATCACCAATGTAAGGAGCATTCTTCCCACTGACGGCCAATGTAAGGAGCATTCTTCATAGAGACCACCAATATAAGAGACATTCTTTCTATTAACCACCAATGTAAGGAGCTATCTTCCCACCGACCACCAATGTAAGGGGCATTCTTCCCACTGATCACCAATGTAAGAGGCATTCTTCCCACTGATCACCAATGTAAGGAACATTCTTCCCACTGACCTCCAAAGTAAGGAACATTCTTCCCACTGATCACCAATGTAAGGGGCATTCTTCCCACTGATACAAACAAGTGACCCCTGCCCCCACCTATAACTGGTCTATGCAGCAAAGAGCACTGGAAGGGTGACGTATATCAAACAGAAATTTCCAAGCTCAATTTACCAACCAGCCTGCGATTAACCAAATTAACCTGTCTAGCCATATGTGTTAAAAACAGGAGTTTAGTCTGCACACATTTACAAATACATGTGTAAGCTACAGACCCCATCAAGGCACCCCATTTTCTGTGGTCCTAACTCGTAAGGGGCATTCTTCCCACTGACTACTGATGTAACGAACATTCTTGCCACTGACCTCCAACGTAAGGCGCATTCTTCCCACTGACCATCAATGTTAAGAGCATTCTTCCCACTGACCAATGTCAATGTAAGGGGCATTCTTCCCACTGACCAATGTCAATGTAAGGAACATTCTTCTCACTGATCACCACTGTAGGGAACATTCTTCCCACTGACCCCCAGTCAAAGAATCAGCACAGTGGCTGTGTTTGATGGGCACAGTGGCTGCGCTTGATGGGCACAGTGGCTGCGTTTGATGGGCACAGTGGCTGCGCTTGATGGGCACAGTAGCTGCGTTTGATGGGCACAGTGGCTACGCTTGATGGGCACAGTGGCTGCGTTTGATGGGCACAGTGGCTGTGCTTGATGGGCACAGTGGCTGCGCTTGATGGGCACAGTAGCTGCGTTTGATGGGCACAGTGGCTACGCTTGATGGGCACAGTGGCTGCGTTTGATGGGCACAGCGGCTGTGCTTGATGGGCACAGTGGCTGCGATTGATGGCACAGTGGTGGCAATTGATGGGCACAGTAGCTGCGTTTGATGGCACAGTAGCTGCTTTTCTATGTGTGTGTTTGTTTTTTGAGATGTTGGGGTGAAGAGCAAAGTTGCATTGGGGGGGGGTGGGGGACAAAAAATGTTTGCCCAGGGTCCAAACCATATTAAAGACAGCGCTGCGTAGGAATCAGGTAGTTCAGTGTAGTGGTCAGTGTAGGAATCAGGTAGGTTAGTGTAGTGGTCAGTGTAGGAATCAGGTAGGTCAGTGTAGGGATAAGGTAGGTCAGAGGAAAATATGCGTATAAAATAGTTTACCATTTGCGAATAAAAAAAAAATATGTCCCCGGATTTCATTTTAAAAATCTGGTCACCTTACCTTACCCGCAATGGCGGTGGCAGCACCTGACAGCTGATGGAAACATCAGCTGCGGGTGCTGAGTCTGCCGACATCGCTGGACTCCAGGCCAGGTAAGTGTCCTATTATTAAAAGCCAGCAGCTGCAGTATGTGTAGCTGCTGGCTTTTAATTTTTTTGGGCGGAACACCGCTTTAAAAGTTTTATTGCGCTGGATTCCTCCTTTTTGACCTCACGTTCTGTGCAAATGTCTGCGAACAGCCAATCACACAAGCAGGAAACTGGATTTTTAGGGAGTTCTATACATGAAGGAAAAATGCCAAAGTTGCCATATTGCAAGGAAGCAAGTTTTGACTTTATTATTTTTTTTAGCAGATTTAGAAAAATGCTTTATAAAAAGAAGGGAATTGTAGTTTTTAATAACAATAAAATGTTGCAAAACCCACAACAATAAAATCAGTCTGTATATGCAGTAAAGCATGCTTGTTATACCCACTGTGGGGCCTCAGGGGTTAATTCTCTGCGTTGTGTAAAAAGGCTGTTTGATTCTGTGTTCTCTGATCCTCCCCTTCCTTTACTGTCCCCAATCAATCTCCTGGTAGTACAGAGCGTTGGAGGCACTCTGCACATGCTCAGTTTAATGTATATGGCTAGAGAGTTTTTTTTTTCCGGGAGTGTGCATGTGATCAGCACAGGGCCATTCAGCACTGTCCAGACAGAGGGTCAGCCTTATAGGACAGTCCGAGCAGAATGAAATCTCCTCTTACAAATTTTAACCAGACACTGATAGAAGTCACAAGACTGCTATACTGTATACTGCTGATGAGAAAAGGTAATTAGCAGTTTATATTTACTAAAATAATTGCATTTCCATATTCTGTGTACTGTGGGAGACCAGATATAGTGAATGCAGGGTCCTGGGTTTAGTAACACTTTAAATTCCATTACATCACACTCAGCCTTGATATACACTATGTAGCAGCCTCACCCTCTCTCTCTTCTTTATCGGTTACTTTGGCTTCGGTCTAGGGGTACCTTGAAGGGGAGAGCGAGGTGCGCCACGGCCCATGTCCTCTAGATGACAACATGTAGAGGTGAAGGCCAGAATCAGATTACACCCGGGCTGTGTATACGTTCAGAGCCAAGTCTGTTCTGCTGATAACCCCCTTTGCTCCCAGTAATTGAAGTACCACACACTGAAAAGGTCCAACACTTATTTATTCCATAACGGCAAACAAATAGTCTTTTGCGAGCAGACAGTTTGAGACCCATAGAACAGTTCAGTATTGGTGGGGAGTAGGTCAAGGCACAATCCTCAAAGAAAACTAAACCTTTGAGGTTTCACCAACGGTTGCTAAGCACGGTGGCTGTTAAATGGACTTTTGGTACAGAGTCTCGTCCAGCAACTCTAGTGAACAGGAACTGCAGTTACCTTCACTACGTTGCAGCCCCTGTCAGGGGGAAGACATCCCTCCAAGGGAGTTACCAGAGGCCCCGCCGTCACCGGAATAATGCTGTACTGGACTATTCAGGAAGGGTTACACTCCCCGGCCTCCTCACCTCAGATACGGGTCCCAACACCTTAGGGCCCCTCGGACTCCTCCACCCTCGCGGAACCCAGTCGAAGTTACTGGGTCCCAGGTCTTGGCCATAGTACCTCACCCCAGGCTTAAGGTGCCTGGGATGGACTCCATCCCTCACTCTGGCCAGGTCAAGGGCACCTGGGCCCGGATCTCTGGAATGCCAGCACCCAGGCTGAAGGTGCCTGGGTGCGGCCGCGTCCTCCAACTCTGAACCCCAATGTCAGGGCGTCCGCCCCTTTTATCTCCTCTCCCTTTGCGTCACAGCGGGTTCCCCGCCCCGCTGTGCTGGCGCCAGGAAAGGACAAAAAGGTACAGTCTTGCGGTGCAGGTTCAACTCCGACCCAGGGCGACAACGCCACCTGCAGGTCACAGGGAACCTTGCACCACCAGAGTCCTCCAAGAACCACAAAAGGGATTCTCAGTTTCCCTAACAATTAGTACATCTGGGTTAAATAACCCAGATCTCCCCCCCCCCCAAATTTAAATACCCGCTACACTATATTACCAAAAGTATTGGGACGCCTGCCTTTACACACACATGAACTTTAATGGCAACCTAGTCTTTGTCCGTAGGGTTCAATATTGTGTTGGCCCACCCTTTGCAGCTATAACAGCTTCAACTCTTTTGGGAAGGCTGTCCACAAGGTTTAGGAGTGTGTGTGTCTATGGGAATGTTTGACCATTCTCCCAGAAGAACATTTGTGAGTTCAGGCACTCATGTTGGACGAGAAGACCTGGCTCACAGTCTCCACTCTAATTTATCCCAAAGGTGTTCTATCGGGTTGAGGCCAGGACTCTGTGCAGGCCAGTCAAGTTCCTCCACCCCAAACTCGCTTTGTGCAATATTGAACCCTACGGACTAAAACTGAGATGCCATTAAAGTTCATGTGCGTGTAAAGGCAGGTGTCCCAATACTTTTGACAATATAGTGTACATTGTGTAACTGTTTTAACTAAATCAGAGTTGAACTTGAAAATTCTGTCATCTGACCTCCTTTAAATGGCAGCCATAACACCGATATCATTAGCGCCGCTTACATCTGTATTTTGCCCATCCGGCATTCACTGCACTGGAAATTCACGGACTGTAATAAACTGTAATAGATTCGCTAGCAATCCACGCTCCCTTTGATTTCTTGAAGCAACATGACCTTAGCAGTCTAGTAGAAAACACATGAAATGAATTTTTTTTTTAATCTCCTGCCTGCTCATTTGCCTGAGAACGAGGTTAAATTCTCGCTGTCTCTCCACCATTTAATCCAGCGAGCGGTGTGCCATCTATAATAGTGAATTTATGAAGCAAAGTGGACATTTTCTCCCCTCCTGGGAGCAGGGCCCGGGCTTGCGAGCGTGCCGCACCAGGAGCGTCTCTCAGACAGTAATGTTCTGCGGTCAATCGACTGCCTGGCTAGGATTCACGGCCTCCTTGTTCCAGTCCGCTAAGCCGTGTAGTCTCCTTCACACACAGCTAATTACAAAATGATGCTGTAGACAGTCAGCCTCGGCGAGCCCAGCTTCTGACGGTTTTTGCACTGTCATTTAAAGGGCTTTGCTGCTTGAACCTCTTGACAGGTTGGCTGATAAGGGTTCCAGGCTGCAGGATACAGGGGTTTGGGATCTCAGCCTTCCACGCAGTGAGCCACAAATTTTTCTTACCTTAGTTCTCGAAAATGACCTCACTCAGGGCCATCCTAATGCAAGGGCACTCCTGGGCAATGCCCAGGGGCCCCAGGTTCATTGGGGGCCCCCACAATAATCTTGCATTACATCATACTTGCCAACTGTCCCGGATTTGCTGGGACAGTCATGCTTTTTACTAAACTGTCCCGATATAGTCGTGTCCCGGAAAACGTCCCAGAACCTATACTATGCCCTCCTGACCCCCCCTGTACTGTGTCCTTCTGCATTCCCCCCTGTACTGTGCCCTTTGTTTTGACTAGTCTTTGATTTATGGAATGTTTTCCTTTTGTAAAAATTTTTTTATTGAAAGTACTAATGAATATATGTTTAATTCTATCAACTATTTATAATTTATTTCTTGAAAGTAGGTGTGTAAATTGGGGCAAGCTGGTGGGGCCCCAGTGCATTACTTTGCCCAGGGGCCCATAATGCTATTAAGACGCCCCTGACCTCACTATAAACATAATTGTTGCTTCAGACGCATAGGTTTTAAGATAGGAACATTGACCAGTGCGTGTATACTCATACCCAAATCCGATGTTGAGAAAGTGAGACATCTTGGCCCAGAGATGATACTTAGCACCTAGCAATCTGAAAAGCATTGATACAATGGACACCTTGGCTAGGAGGAACACTATAAAGCCAAAAGTTTAAAGACCCAGGTCCATCACACCTACCTATATGACTGAATGAGGTGTTCCCAGCACTGAAGACAATTGTGCACTTCCAAACTTGGGGGTAACATTTTGGGAAAGGGTGCTTTTCTGGTCTGCCCCGAGAGCAAAGCCAGCTCCATAAAGACACGATTTGACCAGCAGGGCCGCCATCGGGGAGGTACAGGCAGTACACCTGTAAGGGGCCCGGATGGCAACCCCCCTTTTTTTTGTAAGGGGCCCAGGAGGTCCCCAGGGGCCCGGAGGTCCCCATGGCCCCGGATGGCAACCCCCCCTTTTTTTTTAATATTATGTAGCGATACCTCCAACTAAGAAGGCCGCAGATTTAGTTTGGGCCCTGAAAGACAGCTCCGCCAACCCCCGGCAAGGTACTCGACCCCCTACTGGCACAGTTAGTTAGGGCAGCAATAAACCCTTATACTGTATGAGTAATTAAACATCGACACAATATTAGTATAAAAAGGGTATATGATTTACTTAAGGTTTATATAAGAAAAGGGTTAACATTTATAACAATTCACAGACAGTATATATATATTGCAGAGCCCTGCAGCACTAACACACTATGTATGTGGAGTGAACAGCAACAAGTGCGCCACGTGGGTGACCGTTAACTAGGCGACCTGTGGCGCAGTAACCAAACAAAATAGCAAGCTGACCAGGCCTGGCTTAATATCTATAACTTAGTCTATAGGGGATGATGTTCTTTTCTTCACCGGCAGGTCTTTAATGGTGGTGCACATTAACAGAGTATGATTTGTAATCCAGTGGGAAAGATAAAGACGGGGTAAACACTGTGCTATATGAAGTGTTAGTTCCGCTCCTTTGAGGTCCTCTAATGAGAGTATCAAGAACAACTTGTGGGCCACGGCAGTCTATAGGCCTATTAGCAACAACAGTATATGGTTTGGGCATATGCCCTCTCACCCGCCCGCACAGGGTCCCAGTCCGGGGAACTTCCACCGACTGTGCCGCACACACACACAGTGTCTCCAACGATCGGATCCTCAATCCTGTCCAGGCTGTAGACCAACGAGATCCGGAGCCACCCAGGCTCGCAGTGGGGTGGAAGGCTCTTTGGTGCTGCGCAAGGTCTCAGGCTTCAGGCCTTGCACTCCGACACATCCGCACAGGAGGATCAGTCTCTGAAGTCTTGTGTCCCAAAGAGGCCGAGCGCAGCCGCGCCTCCTCCTTATATAACCCCTCCCATGTGTCTCTGCGGTGAACACTGCCAAATGGGTTTCTGGGTGATGTAGTCTCCGGGAAGTAAAAGGGGAACACCCCGCTACACACTCCCCCCCACTTGAACTCTTTGGTCCCCAAAGATAAACCTTAACAAAGACTATGTACAACTTTAGACAATTCTGCGAACGATGTTGGCATAGGGAATTCCCACCAAAACTGAGGGGTAGAATTCCCTTGCCCACAGATCACATTATCATGGGTGGCCTGCCTAACTGTGCCAGAGAGTGAGCTGGGGTTGCCCTCCACCGAATGGACAGTGGAGGGATCTGGATTCTCAGCATTTCTCCTAACAGTAACTACAGAGTCCTCCGAGCTATTCCCCATTTGTGAGTAGGTCAGCCTCTTAGGAGGCCGGATGCTTCTTCGAGCCCTCTGCTCTCTTGGGACTTCTGGCTCTGGCGCCACAGGCTCCTCTTCCTCTGAGTAACTATCACGGGCATCTTCCCAGTGATCTGATGAAGGACTAGATGGGATGAACTCTGTGGCCTCTGGGTTCAGTGTTCCATCTGGAGTGTCTTCAGTAGGTGGAAGATCTATAGTGGAAGTTCCTGGAGTTGGGGAAGGCCACAACCAATCAAGTTCTCTTTCTTCATCTTCACTAAGTTGAGAGGCCTCTCCATCTTCAACTCGGGAGGTCTGCGACCGAGTGTTTGGCCTGGGAGTATCCAGAATAGAGACCGGTTCAGGAGAATCTCTCACGGGAGGTATCCTGACTGCCTCAGCAAGTGGGAGCAGGTGGTTTCGATGCCACGTCTTCAGTGGGCCTACCCTTTCTTCTGGCTTCAACTTGTAGACAGGTAGGCCCGGCAACTTCCTACAGATGACATAGGGTTCAGATCTCCATCTGTCCGCAAGTTTGTGCTTCCCAGGGACAGCCAGATTGCGTAACAGTACTCTATCCCCGGGCTGTAGGTCTTGTATCCGGACCTTCAAATCAAAGTTTCTTTTGTTCCGAGCTCCTCTTTGATCTGAGGCCGCTTGAGCTTGTTCATAGGCCACTTTCAGGCTGTGTCTGAGCCTGTCCACATATCTTTTGTGGGATGTGGCTGAGGAATGGTCCAGAGAGGTGCCAAAGGCCAAGTCCACAGGCAGTCTCGCCTCTCTCCCAAACATGAGTCGATAGGGGGAGTAGCCTGTAGCATCACTAGTGGTGCAGTTGTAAGCATGTACTATTGCTGCTATGTGTTTGCTCCAATGTTGCTTCTTCTCACTTTCCAGAGTCCCCAACATGTTGAGCGAGGTTCGGTTAAACCTCTCCGGCTGAGCATCTCCCTGTGGGTGGTAAGGGGTAGTTTGAGTCTTCTTGATTCCCAACGAATCCAGGAGTTTCCGGATCAGTCGACTCTCAAAGTCCCTTCCTTGATCTGAATGAAGTCGTTGGGGCAGCCCATAATGGACAAAATACTTCTCCATGAGTATCTTGGCTACTGTGGAAGCCTTCTGGTCTTTGGTTGGGAAAGCTTGGGCATACCGGGTGAAATGATCGGTTATCACCAGAACATTTCCTAGTCCACTCAGATCAGGTTCGAGGCAGAGGAAATCAATGCATACCAGATCCATTGGGCCTTGACTTTGTAGATGGCCCATTGGGGCAGCTTGATGAGGTAAAGTCTTCCTCTGGATG
Organism: Rana muscosa; assembly: GCA_029206835.1. Classification (NCBI taxonomy): domain Eukaryota; kingdom Metazoa; phylum Chordata; class Amphibia; order Anura; family Ranidae; genus Rana; species Rana muscosa. Next base: position 23,850,133 of record CM055120.1, on the reverse strand, counting down.
CATCGTGCACATGAGTGGCAGTACTCTTCTACCTCTGCCCTCATGCAGGGCCAATAGAACCGACTTCTAACAAGTTGAAAGGTCCTTTCAGCCCCTAGGTGACCATGATTGTCATGCAGGGCAATCAGAACAGTCTCTCGATGTTTCTCTGGGAGGAACAGTTGCCAATTATCTTCTAAGTCATCAGAGGGGCCCCTTCGGTAGACCACTCCCTGATGTACCTGCAACCTGTCCCACTCTTTCCTCAACAGGCGGGCTTCTCTTGAGGAGTGACTCAGGAGTTTGTTTGGATCCTGATTCTCCAGAGCTTCCAGAACCAATTTCCTCATTGGATCTTCTAACTGGTCACTTCTCAGTTCCTTCTTGGACAACTTTGGCAGATAGTCTTCTCCCAGCTGAGTTACTCCACAGTATTGTTTGGGGACTCCTACCATGGTAACTCCTATCTCTTCCGCCCTTGAGCCCCCTCTGGCTTGCAATTCAGCCCCTTGACAAAGGGCCCACACCCCATCAGGTGCTACTTGAGTCCAGTCTTCCATGTCACAGTTGGGACCATGGAATCTCCTGGACAGAGCGTCTGCATCTCGATTCCCAATCCCTGGCCTGTACTTTAGGCTGAAATTGAATCCAGACAATGCGGCCAGCCACCTGTGTCCAGTGGCGTCCAGTTTTGCTGTAGTGAATAAGTAGGTCAGGGGGTTGTTGTCGGTCTTCACAATGAACTCTGCCCCATACAGGTAGTCTTTGAGCTTGTCTACTACCGCCCACTTAAGGGCCAAGAACTCCAGTTTATGAGTAGGGTAGTTTTTCTCAGAGGGGGTCAGGCTCCTGCTCACGTAGGCAACGGGCCGCAGTTGCCCTTCGTGTTCTTGATAAAGCACTCCCCCCAGACCGTCATGACTAGCATCTACGTGTAGTTCATAGGGTTTGGTTGGGTCTGCATAGGCCAAGACTGGAGCAGTGGTTAGGCTCTTCTTCAATGCCTGGAAGGCCTCTTCACATTTCTGGTTCCACTGATCTTGGACTGACTCTCCCGGCTTCCGGGGTCCTGAGTCATCCTCTTCTCCCTCAGTCTTGAGCAGTTCATTCAATGGTCTAGCAATTCAGGCAAATCCTTCCACAAACCTCCTGTAATAGGAGCAGAACCCCAAGAAGGACCGGAGTTCTGTTACTGTGGTGGGTCGCGGCCAGGAGGTAACTGCCTCCAGTTTCTCAGGGTCTGTGGCCACCCCTTCTTCAGACACTATGTGTCCCAGATAATTCACAGAAGATTGGTAGAACCGACACTTCTCAGGCGAAAGCTTGAGTCCCTCCTCACTGAGTCTCCTCAAGACTTTTTCCAGCCTCTCCTTGTGTTCCTCCAGGGTTCTTCCAAAGACAATGACATCGTCCAGGTATACAAGGACTTCAATAAGGTTCATGTCCCCTACAGTCTTTTCCATGAGACGTTGGAAAGTAGCTGGGGCTCCAGACAGACCTTGGGGCATCCGGTCGAATTCAAAGAATCCCACTGGGGTTATGAATGCTGTCTTCTCCTTGTCTTCTGGGTGCATAGGGATCTGATAGTATCCACTCTTGAGATCCATAACGCTGAACCACTTGGCGCCAGATAAGCTCTGCAAGGCATCCTCTATCCTCGGAGTGGTGTACTGGTCGGGTATGGTCCTCCTGTTAAGGGTCCTGTAATCGATACAGAGCCTCAACGATCCATTCTTCTTCCTGACCACCACTATCGGTGAGGCATAAGGGCTTCTGGACTCCCGTATCACACCGGTCCTTTTTAATTCTGCAAGTTGTTCCCTTAGATCCTCCAGATCTGCAAGTGGAACCCGCCTGACCCTCTCCCTGAAGGGCTTATCTTCTTGGAGGCGGATCCGATGGGTGGCACTCCTTGCACACCCCACATCGAATTCATCCCTGGAGAAGATCTTCTCCCATCTGGTCAACTGGGCCTTGGCTCTCTCCTTCCAAGCCCTGGGCAGGTTCGGGTTTTCCATGGATAGCTTCTCCCAAGCATCTCCTCCTTCGCCCGCCCCCTTTACTTCCGACAAGTTGACCGGGGCAGCAGGGCTCACCTGGCCCAGCAGCATTCTGGCTGGGATTTCCATGGGTCCATCTGTATTGTTCCTAACACTCACTGGAACTCTACAATGGGCCTTCTTCAGAGCCTTCAGCGGAATCACTTCTGGTATCACTTCCAGGCCGGGGAACTCTTCCCTTGGGTCAGACTCCAACATGACAAAGGGTCCAGGTTGCTCCCAAGTAAGCTTCACAGTGGCTCTGAGACAGATTACTTCACTGGGCTGCAACACCACCCCTTCTCTTCCAAGTCTCCACACCTTCCCTATCCCCTCTCCAGGGGTCTTCTGCTCTAGGACCAGCCGTTGATAAGCCGTCTTCAGCATGGGGTGAATCTTGGTGGCCGCTGACCCCTTCTCTTTCACTAGAGGGGTCAGAAGTCTTCGGACCAGGTCCATGCCGAGGGCATACAACCGCCAGAGTATCAAACACTTCAGCTTTTCCAGCCACGGATGGGTCAAAGATCATCCTGACAGGCAAATAGCCATCGTAGGGGAAATTCTGGGTCCCAATCCCACATATCTCTAGTCCCTCTATCTTCTGGATGGGCAGGTGACTCAAGTGCTTCTCGTAGAAATCTCGGTATAACAGGGTCACTTGTGCCCCAGTATCCAAGATGGCTCTGGTGTAGACTCCCTCCACTTGAATGTGCACTATGGGAGAGGGGCCTACTAACCTCTCAGGATATGGCCCGGCAGGGGTCGCCTTCTTCTGGCCCTTTCCCTTTGGACTCTCTCCCATCCAGTTCCTTTGGACTTTAATCTTTCTTGAGCCTGGTATGCATTACAGACCCTCTGAGGGATATTATTGATTTTCCTAGGCGTGCACCCCCTCTGGGGAGCGCTGTGCGTCTTCTGAGGGGTCTTGCCCCCTTTCTCTGGTGTGTATCTGTGACAGAACCCACTGTCACTGTGTGTTTTGGAAGGGACTGTGGGCTGGCCGCTTACCCACAGATTATGGCCCAGACTGAGAGACTGGGGGAAAGCTGGCATTGAGATAATGTAATGTAATGCTACATCCCTTCTCCCCCCCCTCTTGTTGCTGTGTTTAGCTGTGTTGAGTCATGGCACATAGACAATGGTCTGGACTGCAGACATCTCTCCGCAGGGGATGTGTATTGAGGGGTTGCCTGCTTACCATAATCCCTTTATGTTTAACTGTAGTCTCTGTTTCAATGTTAAGTTCCCATTGGTTCTTCCTTGTCCCCTACCCCCCCTCTATGACAAGGCTAAGGGGAGTGTCCCTAACTGTGTGTAAAAGTGTATGTTTTGGATTTAATAAACTGTTAATGCTCTGCATGTTTAACCCTCAACACCTGTGTGGCTTGTCTCGTGATTGAGGGGTTAAGGGCTGGTTATGGCGAATCTGCAGGCTGTGGGTGCGTTTGGAGGACAGGAGACACAGGTCTGGCGGATGTGCCCACCTGGGGTATCTGAGATCCGTCACAGTGGTGGCAGCAGTGGGATGTCTCCTGCAGTCCGGGACATCCAAACCACCACCAGGATTCAAGATCCGGGCAGCCGCCGAGGAGCGATACGGGGGGCGGCCAGCATGGGAGCGGAGTATGGGAGGAGGCTGCAAGGCATGCGGAAGCAACATGGGGGACCAGCGACAGAGCGCACCATGCTCGGCTGGGAGGATGTGATCCGCTGGCAACTCTGGCAGGAGACACTAAGCCACGAGCAGCACCATCAGGGGAAGATCCTTCCCTCCTCCACAGAGATGTACTGGACGCAGTACCGTGCGCGAGAGGTGTTCCTGAGGGAACGACCGCGAGATGAGTGTAAGATGGAGCTCGGAAGATTGGTCCAGGAGGAGATGAGGCTGGACGCCAGCTACAGAGCCCTCCGGTGGTTCGCGGCTCAACTGTGGCCAAGTACAGCAGATGGCAGCCCGACAGAAGGCGTTGGCTACGGCAGCGTGGGGCTGCTCCATCAAAAAATGTACGGAGACCCAGACTTTGGGAGCGACGAAGAGTGGCGGCTGGAAGACATCCTGGACTTCCGAGATGAGGTGCTGGACCTTCCCGAAGAGGCGTGTGGCCTGGAGGAATTGGAGTTCCTGGTTGAGCAGGAATGGGAGCTCGAGATTGCCTACAAGCGGCTGTTTGACGGTGATCAGCAGCCTGGCATGGCTCCCGTTGCCTGGGACTGTCCTGGAGAAATAGCAGACAGTTGCAAAGATGCAGAGCAAATGGGGCCAGGAGTGCCCCTACGTTTTCCCGTCCTAACCGCAATGGAAGAAGCGGCGATGATACAGAGGGCACTGCGAGTGCTAGAATGCCAGAATGCACCAGAGGTTTCCCAGGCAGCGAGACAAGATAATAGCATAAAGGTCTCAGAAGGGGAAGTTGAGACGGGCGCTGGAAGGCTGGTAAATGGTGATCAGCAGCAAGTCGAGAGTATCGCATCCAGTGCCCCAGCAGAAGCGCTGGCTACAGGGCAGAGTGCCACTAGCCTCTGTCCAGCATCAGAAAAAGAGTTGGATCCGGAGAGTCTGAGAGATGATTTTCGTGAGCCGTTTCCCCAACAGCAGATATCCCCAAAGGGAGTGGAGGAAGCAATTCTCCCTCCCCAGCAATTGGACACTACCCCAATGTTCATCCCCCCAGCAGAAGCGCTGGCTGCAGGGCAGAGTGCCGCTGGCCTCTGCCCACCCTCAGAGTTGGATCCAGGGAGTCCGAGGGATGACCTCAGTGAGCTGTTTCCCCAGCACTTGGACACTACCCCAGTGTTTATCCCCCCAGCAGAAGCGCTGGCTACGGGGCAGAGTGCCACTGGCCTCTGCCCACCCTCAGAGTTGGATCCAGGGAGTCCGAGGGATGACCTCAGTGAGCTGGTTGCCCAGCACTTGGACACTATCCCAGTGTATATCCCCCCAGCAGAAGCGCTGGCTGCATGGCAGAGTGTCACCGGCCCCGACCCAGCCCTTGGTAGGTTTTTGGAGGGTTTGGGAGACAGCCCCTGTCAGAAGTTGCCTCAGCAGCTGGTCACAGAACCAGGAGGGGAGAAAACCCTTCCCCCTCTCCAGCGGCTGAACTCTACCGTTGTATATGTCCCCCTAGCAGAAGCACTGGCTACGGGGCAGAGCGCTGTTGGCCTCTGCCCAGCATCAGAAAAAGAGATGGAGAGTCTGGGAGATAGTCCCTGCAAGATACCTCCTCAGCGGCTGGTAGCTGCTCCAGGAGAAAAGCAAGTACCTTTTCCTCCCCAAATGCATAGAACTACCAGCCTACGTTCCCTACCAGCGGAAGCGCTGGCATCGGGGCAGAGGATAATTCAGCTCCCCTCAATATCTGCAACCCAGCCCCGGATCACGGGAGTGCGGACAGCTGTTCCCACTCTGCAGCGGCTGTTTTTTTTCACGGGAGACCGTATGTGCAATTTTGCTCCCCAGCGCCAGAGACGTACTTTTCCTTTTCCTGGTTGCCTGGGGTGGAAGTTTGTGACTAACGCAGGCCCAGACCAGTTGGGGGTCAGGAACCTGGTTAGTCTGTTTTTAAAAGGGGAGAAATGTGACAGAACCCACTGTCACTGTGTGTTTTGGAAGGGACTGTGGGCTGGCCGCTTACCCACAGATTATGGCCCAGACTGAGAGACTGGGGGAAAGCTGGCATTGAGATAATGTAATGTAATGCTACATCCCTTCTCCCCCATCCCCCCCTCTTGTTGCTGTGTTTAGCTGTGTTGAGTCATGGCACATAGACAATGGTCTGGACTGCAGACATCTCTCCGCAGGGGATGTGTATTGAGGGGTTGCCTGCTTACCATAATCCCTTTATGTTTAACTGTAGTCTCTGTTTCAATGTTAAGTTCCCATTGGTTCTTCCTTGTCCCCTACCCCCCCTCTATGACAAGGCTAAGGGGAGTGTCCCTAACTGTGTGTAAAAGTGTATGTTTTGGATTTAATAAACTGTTAATGCTCTGCATGTTTAACCCTCAACACCTGTGTGGCTTGTCTCGTGATTGAGGGGTTAAGGGCTGGTTATGGCGAATCTGCAGGCTGCGGGTGCATTTGGAGGATAGGAGACACAGGTCTGGCGGATGTGCCCACCTGGGGTATCTGAGATCCGTCACAGTATCTTTGTTGAGGAATGATATATTTCTTCTGAGGCGTTTTATCTCTTCTTTCTTTCTGCTTCGCTTTCAGCTTGGAGCTCACTGAAGGTGATGGGCACCCGGTTGACTCCTTCACCGGGGCCCTCTGGAGTTTCCCGCCAGCTTGCGGTTGTCCAGCTTCTTCTTCTTGGGACTGGAACAAGTAGCCGCAACATGGCCAATTCCTCCACAGTTAAAGCAGACTATATCTCCCCATTCTTGTAAAGATGCGGGTGCCGAAGCAATTGGGAATAGTTCCTTCCGTGGTACCTCTCTCTTGGGACCCTCTGTGTCTTACGCCATCAAAGAGGTCAACATTTCTAACACCTTGGACATTTGTGCTTTTAAAGTGTCTACCTCTGAGTCTCTTTCAGTAGTCATCACTGGGTTGACTAGCACCTGTGCGGGGACAACATTTGCCTTAATCATTTGCTGGTCCTGTTGTAGCGCCTCCTCATCTCTGATGATTTTTATCAAATCAGCTCGTATGCGTTCGGCCGAGCAGCGCATGCGCAGTAACGTAATGGCGCCGCCCGGCGCCATTTTTGAATAGTCTTTCAGCCAGGACGGGACTCGGGAGTGCTCGCGGGGCGGGCTACAGTGTCTCGCAGTCGCCGGAGGAGAGGACTCGGCCGAGCAGGGGTGAGGAGGAGGAGGAGGGGGGGATATACAGTAAGAGGAGGACTGCGCTGGGAGTGGGAGCCCGGAGGGTGAAGCGGCCATGGCATGCAGGGGAGGGACAGAGACTGATGTGCTCTCTCTGTCCACCATCATATAACTTATCCTCCACATCATCAGTATGCTGTGTCCTCCTCCTGTGCCCTTTTCACCTCTCCACATGTCAGAGCTGCCCTGACCTGTGGAGAGGTGAAAGGGGCACAGAAGGAGGACACAGCATACTGATGATGTGGAGGAGAAGTTATATGATGGTGGACAGAGGAGGAGGCCACTGTGAGGGGGTAAGGAGGACCCTATCATGTCCGCAGCCTCTGTCCCCCTCCTGTGTCATGTCCGCAGCCTCTGTCCCCCTCCTGTGTCATGTCCGCAGCCTCTGTCCCCCTCCTGTGTCATGTCCGCAGCCTCTGTCCCCCTCCTGTGTCATGTCCGCAGCCTCTGTCCCCCTCCTGTGTCATGTCCGCAGCCTCTGTCCCCCTCCTGTGTCATGTCCGCAGCCTCTGACCCCCTCCTGTGTCATGTCCGCAGCCTCTGTCCCCCTCCTGTGTCATGTCCGCAGCCTCTGTCCCCCTCCTGTGTCATGTCCGCAGCCTCTGTCCCCCTCCTGTGTCATGTCCGCAGCCTCTGTCCCCCTCCTGTGTCATGTCCGCAGCCTCTGTCCCCCTCCTGTGTCATGTCCGCAGCCTCTGTCCCCCTCCTGTGTCATGTCCGCAGCCTCTGACCCCCTCCTGTGTCATGTCCGCAGCCTCTGACCCCTCCTGTGTCATGTCCGCAGCCTCTGACCCCCTCCTGTGTCATGTCCGCAGCCTCTGACCCCCTCCTGTGTCATGTCCGCAGCCTCTGACCCCCTCCTGTGTCATGTCCGCAGCCTCTGACCCCCTCCTGTGTCATGTCCGCAGCCTCTGTCCCCCTCCTGTGTCATGTCCGCAGCCTCTGTCCCCCTCCTGTGTTATGTCCGCAGCCTCTGACCCCCTCCTGTGTCATGTCCGCAGCCTCTGACCCCCTCCTGTGTCATGTCCGCAGCCTCTGACCCCCTCCTGTGTCATGTCCGCAGCCTCTGACCCCCTCCTGTGTCATGTCCGCAGCCTCTGTCCACCTCCTGTGTCATGTCCGCAGCCTCTGTCCACCTCCTGTGTCATGTCTGCAGCCTCTGTCCACCTCCTGTGTCATGTCCGCAGCCTCTGTCCACCTCCTGTGTCATGTCCGCAGCCTCTATCCCCCTCCTGTGTCATGACTCTGCAGCCTCTGTTCACCTCCTGTATCGTGTCCGCAGCCTCTGACCATCTCCTGTCTTTTATGTCTGCAGTCTCTGAGGGGATCCTAGAAAGATGTCAAGAGTGGGAGCGCCGTGATGGGGGTTATGGGAAGAAATGGACGTGTGGACTGTGGAGAGGAGGTCAGAGCCGCCAAGCTGGAGCCGTCTGACTGAGCCCCGCACTGTGGACCTGAGAGCAGGTCAGTGACAGCGCCGCCAGGCCAGTCTGAGGGGGGGAGGGCACTGATCTAAGGAGGGGAGTAAATACAATAATGTAAGGGGGCACTGATATAAAAGGTCCCCCCCTATATTAGTACCCCCCCCCTTACCTTAGTGTATTCACTCTGTGGAAGGTGGTCTCTATTCACCAGAGCCCCCCTCCACATCAGAGTTCCCCCTTACATCATGATCTGCAGCGTTCCCCTTTACATAAGAGTTCCCTTGCACTGTAAGGGGGCATCCTGCAGACTCTGATGTAAGTGGGAACTCTGTGCTGGCTGGGTTATAGTAAACTAACCTTCATGTGAATTGAGAAATATGTTTTTTTACTTTTGTTTAACTTAAACACATTGATATTAGCATTAGCTGTGTGTTTATAGTTGAAATATTGATATTTGCACTGTTTAGCACTAAAAACAATAATGTTAGGTATTTTTTTGCAGCGCCAGTAAAAAATGCGGCTCTGCCAGTAATCTTCATTTTTTTGCCAGTAAGAAATTGGTGCCGTACAGAAATTTTGGCATCCTTGCCAGTAAATTTCACTTCAGGGGGTTGGCATTGGCAACACTGCTGCAGGGACAGGGAGCTTCCCTGAGAATGTCTTCAATCTCCGGTAGCTAGTTTCTACATGCACTGTGTTTGTCTTCTGACATTTGATTAGCAGATCTCCTATCGCCTTTATCAAATCTGGTGATATAGCAGTGGCAGGTGCGGGTGTCACCGGGGGCGTCACCCTGTCTCCCTTTACTGGTGAGGCGCGGGCCGCAGCCTGCGGTGATCCCATCCATGATGGTTCCTTCTCTATAGTTAAAGCAGGTGCCACTCTATAGGTTCTGTTTTCTGGCGTCTTTACACACTTGCGCCTGCACGCCTCTGGTATCCCGTCTCCGTATTCCACTAGTGCATACTGATATGAAGTATCCGGGTCTGCCTTTATATCTATCACCCACGGTGTGTGATCTGGGGACACTGACTTCATCAACTCCTCTACCGTCTCAGTCTTCCATTCCTCCCCTGGGAGGCTGATGACTATTGAGTTGTTTGGCTCTGCCCTAACGGCTTTGCACCACTCTTCTATAGCTTGTGGATCCATGGGGTCCATGCCGGCACTTCTGGCGTTCACCTGCTGTATCAGGATCCCGGACCCGAGCCCCCACGTGTAGCGATACCTCCAACTAAGAAGGCCGCAGATTTAGTTTGGGCCCTGAAAGACAGCTCCGCCAACCCCCGGCAAGGTACTCGACCCCCTACTGGCACAGTTAGTTACGTTAGCAATAAACCCTTATACTGTATGAGTAATTAAACATCGACACAATAATAGTATAAAAAGGGTATATGATTTACTTAAGGTTTATATAAGAAAAGGGTTAACATTTATAACAATTCACAGACAGTATATATATATTGCAGAGCCCTGCAGCACTAACACACTATGTATGTGGAGTGAACAGCAACAAGTGCGCCACGTGGGCGACCGTTAACTAGGCGCCCTGTGGCGCAGTAACCAAACAAAATAGCAAGCTGACCAGGCCTGGCTCAATATCTATAACTTAGTCTATAGGGGATGATGTTCTTTTCTTCACCGGCAGGTCTTTAACGGTGGTGCACATTAACAGAGTATGATTTGTAATCCAATGGGAAAGGTAAAGATGGGATAAACACTGCGCTATATGAAGTGTTAGTTCCGCTCCTTTGAGGTCTTCTAATGAGAGTATCAAGAACAACTTGTGGGCCACGGCAGTCTATAGGCCTATTAGCAACAACAGTATATGGTTTGGGCATATGCCCTCTCACCCGCCCGGACAGGGTCCCAGTCCGGGGAACTTCCACCGACTGTGCCGCACACACACACAGTGTCTCCAACGATCGGATCCTCGATCCGGTCCAGGCTGTAGACCAACGAGATCCGGAGCCACCCAGGCTCGCAGTGGGGTGGAAGGCTCTTTGGTGCTGCGCAAGGTCTCAGGCTTCAGGCCTTGCACTCCGACACATCCGCACAGGAGGATCAGTCTCTGAAGTCTCGTCTCCCAAAGAGGCCTAGCGCAGCCGCGCCTCCTCCTTATATAACCCCTCCCATGAGTCTCTGCGGTGAACACTGCCGAATGGGTTTCTGGGTGATGTAGTCTCCGGGAAGTAAAAGGGGAACACCCCGCTACAATTATAAAAATGTTTTTTATTTTTTAAGGGGCCCAGAGGTCCCCAGAGGCTCGGAGGTTCCCAGGGCAACCCCCCTTTTTTTTAATTACATTTTTATTTTGTTTTTATTTTTTTTGTAAGGGCCCCAGAGGTCCCCAGGGCCCTGGATGGCAACCCCCTTTTCTTTTTTTTTTATTAACAATTTTTTTTTATATATTTTTTTTTCTTTATTTCTTCTTTTTGTAAGGGGCCCAGAGGTTTTTTTTTTGTTCTTTTGTTATTTTTCTTGTTCGTCAGCACCAAAGCCCCCCCGGCCCGAACCCAACAATTCGCAGCGGCAGCACCCCCCGCTTCTCTTCTCAATTTGTGCCACCCCCCCGCTTTCCAATTTGTGGCGGCAGCACCCCCCCCCCGGTTCTCCTCTGCCCCATGGGGCCCATGTATGGTGTAGAGGAACGAGTGTCCTGCACAGAGCCCTGAACCCTGAAATCAACCCTACTGAACATCTTTGGTATGAATCATAGGATGCATTAAGGTGAAAAAACGTTTTCCTTTACAACCTCTTTAAATCAGGAATAATGAATTCATATGTGGTCCATCTAGATGGATAACAGGTAGATGGACCTTCCCTGTCACACACTCTTCAAAAACCGGGTTCATTATCAATAATTGCGATCACCAATGATCGGCCGACGAGGCACCGGTCAAAGGAATTTTTTCTCTGATGTTAGAAGCCCAAACATATTAAATGAATGAATGGATAAATAGGCAAAACAAAAGGACTGTAGCGGTGTGAAACATTCACATTGCTTGTGTAGCGGGGTCTCCTTTAAGACTCTAGGACTGCATTTCCCAGAACCCCGTTTGGCACCCAGGGTGCAATGTTGAAACCGCAGAGACTTGTGGGTGAGGAGGCGAGGCTAGGCTCAGCCTCTTTGGACACCACGCGGCTATCAACCGGTCTTCGTGTGCGGATCTGCTGGAGTATCAGGCCTGAAGCCTGGGGCCTAATACAACTTCCAAAGAGCCTTCCACCTTGTTGCGAGCCTGGGTGGCATCTGACTTTCTTCAAGTTTCTGACATTCGTTGGATCAGAGACCCGATCGTTCAGACGCTGTGTGCGGAGACACAGTGGTGGAAGTCCCGGACTGGGATCGCGTCCGGAGTGGTGATCGAGCACCTGCTCAATCCAATAGGCTGTACTGTTGTTAGGTCTAGAGACTGCCTTGGCCCACGGCCTTTATTTGCTATTTTACTGGAGACTAGTAGCGGAACTGAGTGAGTGGTCTCCAGTGAACTGTTCCTTTTGCTCGCCTACTCTGTGGATTACAAGTGTTGTTTCCTGTATGTGCACCACCGTTCAAGTTGCATGCCAAGAAAGTGTTATTCTAATGCCGCGTACACACGATCATTTTTCCCGTCGGGAAAAATTAAATTTTTTCCTTTGGACGAGAAAAACGATCGTCTGTGGGCTTTTTGCAGTTTTTCGCGATGGGAAAAACGGCATTAATCACGACGAGAAAAATTAGAACATGCTCTAATTTTTCTCGTCGTGATTCCTGTCATTTTTTTCCGTGGCAGTGTTTCCCATAGGGAAACACTGCCACGGAGCCTACACACGGTCGTTTTTCTCGTCAAGGGAAAAAATGATGGGAAAAACGGGCTGGCCTGGGGCCCCAGCCTAGGGTGCCTGCCTGCTGCCTGTCACTGTCCTGGATTTCCGCCCTGAGCCGATCCGCGGATTGCGGCCATAGGAAAGGCCGCGGCTTCCGCCTAGCTCCGGAGCGGCGGCCATCTTGGTACACCCGGCGGCAGCGGCCGAGGTGAGATGTGGGGACTGGAGATGTGGACATTACAGGGGGAAGATGTGGACATTACAGGGGGGAGATGTGGACATTATAGGAGGGAGATGTGGACATTACAGTGGGGGAGATGATGTGGATATTACAGTGGGGGAGATGATGTGGATATTAAAGTGGGGGAGATGATGTGGATATTACAGTGTGGAGTCCCCCTGTCCATCCCACGGTCCCCCTGTCCATCCCACTGTCCCCCTGTCCATCCCACGGTCCATAAACAGTCCTAAACAGTAGGGGTGCGCATCTTCACTGGCCTCACGATTCGATTACGATTATCATGTCAACGATTCGATTCGTTTCGATTCCGCGATGCATCGCGATTACAGCGCAAGTGCATATGGTTTTCATCAAAAAATAAAAATGAAGTACTCCATTTTTTTTATTCTGTTCTTATAAAAAAAAAAAGACAACACTTCCTGCATGTAGCAAAGTCTAAACACAGCAGACAACTTAAAGGAGCTCCAGGCTCTCCCCCCAAAATACTAAAGGAGATGATCAGAGACTGGGGACATGCTACAGGAGATGATCAGAAACTGCGGACATGCTACAGGAGATGATCAGAGACTGCGGACATGCTACAGGAGATGATCAGAGACTGCGGACATGCTACAGGAGATGATCAGAGACTGCGGACATGCTACAGGAGATTATCAGAGACTGCGGACATGCTACAGGAGATGATCAGAAATTACATTAGAAAACACTTATCCTTATTATGAAAATTGAAATTTTGCCCGAAAAGGTGAACTTAGCCTTTAATTTTGCATATAAAATATTTTCCTTTTGTAGATTTGGTTTATATTGCTGTGCCCAGTGCCTCACTGTGCCGAATGCCTCAATGTGCCCAATGCCTCTCACTGTGTCCAATGCCTCACTGTGCCCAATGCCTCTCACTGTGTCCAATGCCTCACACTGTGCCCCATGTCTCACTGTGCCCAATGCCTCATTGTGTCCGTGCTTCAATGCCCCTACCTGATCGGCGGCGTCCCGGCGGCCATTCCACAGTATTCAAAAGCCGCGCCTCCCGAGTCCTCGTCGTCTGTGATAGGCGGAACACAAAATTTCCCAGCATTCAGTGTTCCGCCTATCATGGACATCCTCTCATCCTCATAACACAGACGAGGATGAGAGGATGTCCGTGATAGGCGGAACACTGCCTGCTGGGAAATTGTGTTCTGCCTATCACAGGCGACGAGGACTCGGGAGGCGCAGCTTTTGAAAACTGCAATGGCCGCCGTCTGTCTGCATGACACGCTGTTCAGGTAGGCAGACGGCGGCTTGCAGTTTGTTAGTTTTACATTACATCTACTCGCGGCGGCTGCGGCGAGTAGATGTAATGGAGGTAACGCCGTAATGGGCGGGGCTAGACATCGATTATTAGGGTCGCCTGCATCGATGCTGCATCGGGGACACCCGAATCGCGATGCACCGATGCAGCGATTAAATTCGGCACCCCTACTAAACAGCATCTTAATGTTAATGTGAGTGTGTATGTGTTTTAAGTATGTTGGATTATATGCAACAGCAGTATTTGCACTGTAAACCTTTTTTATTTATATAAAGTGTGGGTGAGCTTAAATTGTATCGCTATGCTGTGGTTCCTGTAGGCTTTGCGTGAGTGCAGGGGGGGGGGGTGTTGGGGGGCCTCCATGTCCATTTTGCTTGGGGCCCCCAAATTCCTTCAAACGGCCCTGATGAAGGGACAATAGGTACAACTGTTCACGCCACATCTGAAGGTGCCCTTAAATTGAGTAGGTGCCATTGTAATTGCATAGAGACTGAGTGACAGCCATCTACCTAGGAAGGGCGCTCTCCTAGAGACCGTCCTAATGCCATTAGAGAGTATCTGTGAATAAACCGAATCGCCAGATAATACAGGTAAATATTTAACAACAATCTTTTTCATTTTGTCAAATTCAATACTATAGGGCGTGGAGAAAACAGGGATGCTATTAAAGTGACTCGATTCCCCATTCTTATGCCTCGTACACACGACCGGTTTTCCTGACATGCCAAAAACCGAAGTTTTTCCCAACGTGATTCCTCTCAAGCCTGTCTTGCATACACACGTTCAGGCAAAAAAACGCTCGACCAAAGCGCGGTGACGTTCAACACGTACGACGGCACTATAAAGGGGAAGTTCCATTCAAATGGCGCCACCCTTTGGGCTGCTTTTGCTGATCTCGTGTTAGTAAACGTTCGCGCTTTTCAGCCTCGTGCTTTTCAGTCCGTTACAGCGTGACGAATGTGCTATCTCCATTACGAACGCTAGTTTTACCGCGCATGCTCAGAATCAAGTATGAGACGGGAGCGCTCGTTCTGGTAAAACTAGCGTTCGTAATGGAGCACATTCGTCACGCTGTAACGGACTGAAAAGCACAAGGCTAAAAAGCGCGAATCGTCGCTCAACAAACTTTAATAACATGAAGGGTGGCGCCATCCGAAGGGAACTTCCCCTTTATAGTGCCGTCGTACGTGCTGTACGTCACTGGGCTTTGCTCGAGCGTTTTTTTTAATGAACGTGTGTATGCAAGACAGGCTTGAGAGGAAACAAGAAAAATCACGTTGAGAAAAACGTCGTTTTTTAAAATGACATTAAAACCGGTTGTGTGTACGCGGCATTACTCAATGGCCTGCACATGTCCATTAAAACTATGTATCTTGCTGGCTAGGAGGTTTCCTCTACCGTTCTGGTTGAACTGCAGGATATAACGGTTGTGGAGTCTTTAGACCACAGTCTCCTGTTTTACTATATCGTTGTAATGGAATCTTGATTGCCACCCCACTAATGTACATAGACTTATGTGACGAGTTATTCTTATTGCCTATTACTGGATATGGTTGGTCGAAATGTTAGATTTTTTTGTCTTTTTGTACAACCCGCATTCCTTAAATAAAGATCTAAAAAAAAAAAATAGCGGCTCTTTACCGCCGATGCCCCTCCCGCCCCAGTGTGAAAGGGGCCTTAGTGAATTAGGCGAAGCTTTGCTGACTTCCATCATCCAATTATAGCCAAGCAAAATAAACTATTTTTTTTTATTTTCCTTGCATGTGATTTGGTGTTCTTTGCAAAGTAAAAGTTCACCACATTCACTACGGCCCCTTTCACACTGGGGCGGGGAGGTGCGCTGGCGGTATATTGGCTCTATTTTTTAGCGCCGCTATACCGTCGTTTTTGCCGCTGCTAGCGGTGCAATTTTAACCCCCGCTAGCGGCTGAGAAAGGGTTAAAACCGCCCGCAATGTGCTGCTGAAGCAGCGCATTGCGGGCGGTATAGCCACGCTGTCCCATTGATTTCAATGGGCAGCAGCGGTAAACACACCGCTCCTTCACCGCTCCAAAGATGCGGCTAGCAGGACTTTTGGAGCGGTCCTGTTAGCGCACCGCTTTAGTGTATAAACCTTCGGGCTTTCACATTGAAGACTGCAGGGCAAGTTTTTTTCAGGCGTTTTTCAGGCGTTATTTTTAGCGCCAAAACGCCTGAAAAACGCCCCAGTGTGAAAGGGGCCTAAGCTCTAGAGCAAATTCCCTTGCAAAGTGAACAGCCCTTTTGGCTTTTGTAAATCAACTCCTCTGTTTTATGTAGGCTTACCTAAGTATTCCCACTCTCGCTCATCAGCTTGAACATCAACACTGTAAGAAAAATTTCAACTTTGAGTTGTGCGGTAACTTACTTTAAAGGCAAACGTAAGGTCATTGCGCTTCCTGAACATGAAAAAATGTTTTGAGGAATGCATGAATCAAAGGGTATTTCAAATATTTGCCAGGAGTTGCATAATAAAGTGTATCCATTGCTTGATTATCCTTTTATACCAATTATTCCTCTTTTAAAGCACGATAGTGAGATAATCTGCAATTTCTCCTTTTTATAGATTTACGTTATGCCTCTAGCATCTGAGCGACATCTGACAGTCAACATGAAACAGTCAAACTTAAGACTTCAGCAATCTCACTCGTGACCTCCATGGAGATGTCATTTTTAGATGTGAAATTAATGTGCCAATCAACGTCAGAAAAGGACTTCATTTTATTTTTAAGACAAGAAGAACGTTCTATCTTTCAGATATTTTTCCAGAATTCAAATGCAAATTTAATGACCAATAACTTCTTATAATTGTTTTTTTTTTTTTTTAAATAAGAGAATATTTTGTCTTATAGGATGGAAAGGTTTGAATTTCAACCAACAAAATTTTTTATGTAAAAAGAAGTGACCAACACTGTATCTCTTGTTCCAAAGGTATCCACTCACCGGGCACTTTATTAGATACACCTGGCTAGTAGCGGGTTGGATCCCCTTTTGCCTTCATTCTTCATGGTATAGATACAACAAGGTGTTGGAAACATTCCTCAGAGATGTTGGCCCATACATAGTGACATGATAACATCCCACAGTTGTTGCAGATTATGCCAATCAGGGCAGCCATCAGAAATAGTTGGGCCCCTTACACAGCTTTAGTCCTGGGAACCCCCCCCCCCCCAAAACTGACCCCCAACATTCCCCAGGACCTGCCCACAGGCCATCCCACCGAATACGCACTTAGCCCCCCTCACACCTGTATACATGTCAGCCCCCCTCACTCCTGTATACATGTCAGCCCCCTCACTCCTGTATACATGTCAGTCCCCTCACACCTGTATACATGTCAGCCCCCCCCACACCTGTATACATGTCAGCCCCCTCACACCTGTATACATGTCAGTCCCCCCTCACACCTGTATACATGTCAGCCCCCCTCACACCTGTATACATGTCAGCCCCCCTCACACCTGTATACATGTCAGTCCCCCCTCACTCCTGTATACATGTCAGTCCCCTCACACCTGTATACATGTCAGCCCCCTCACTCCTGTATACATGTCAGTCCCCTCACACCTGTATACATGTCAGCCCCCCCCACACCTGTATACATGTCAGCCCCCTCACACCTGTATACATGTCAGTCCCCCCCTCACACCTGTATACATGTCAGCCCCCCTCACACCTGTATACATGTCAGTCCCCTCACACCTGTATACATGTCAGTCCCCCCTCACACCTGTATACATGTCAGCCCCCCTCACACCTGTATACATGTCAGCCCCCTCACTCCTGTATACATGTCAGCC
The DNA here is from genome assembly GCA_029206835.1 of Rana muscosa. NCBI lineage: Eukaryota > Metazoa > Chordata > Amphibia > Anura > Ranidae > Rana > Rana muscosa. The sequence continues at coordinate 23,832,707 of CM055120.1, read as the reverse complement.
CCCTCACTCCTGTATACATGTCAGTCCCCTCACACCTGTATACATGTCAGCCCCCCTCACACCTGTATACATGTCAGCCCCCCTCACACCTGTATACATGTCAGCCCCATCACTCCTGTATACATGTCAGTCCCCTCACACCTGTATACATGTCAGCCCCCCCACACCTGTATACATGTCAGCCCCCCTCACTCCTGTCTACATGTCAGCCCCCTCACTCCTGTATACATGTCAGTCCCCTCACACCTGTATACATGTCAGCCCCCCCCACACCTGTATACATGTCAGCCCCCTCACACCTGTATACATGTCAGTCCCCCCTCACACCTGTATACATGTCAGCCCCCCTCACACCTGTATACATGTCAGCCCCCCTCACACCTGTATACATGTCAGTCCCCCCTCACTCCTGTATACATGTCAGTCCCCTCACACCTGTATACATGTCAGCCCCCTCACTCCTGTATACATGTCAGTCCCCTCACACCTGTATACATGTCAGCCCCCCCCACACCTGTATACATGTCAGCCCCCTCACACCTGTATACATGTCAGTCCCCCCTCACACCTGTATACATGTCAGCCCCCCTCACACCTGTATACATGTCAGTCCCCTCACACCTGTATACATGTCAGTCCCCCCTCACACCTGTATACATGTCAGCCCCCCTCACACCTGTATACATGTCAGCCCCCCTCACACCTGTATACATGTCAGTCCCCCCTCACACCTGTATACATGTCAGCCCCCTCACTCCTGTATACATGTCAGTCCCCTCACACCTGTATACATGTCAGCCCCCCCCACACCTGTATACATGTCAGTCCCCTCACACCTGTATACATGTCAGTCCCCCCTCACACCTGTATACATGTCAGCCCCCCTCACACCTGTATACATGTCAGTCCCCCCTCACACCTGTATACATGTCAGCCCCCTCACTCCTGTATACATGTCAGTCCCCTCACACCTGTATACATGTCAGCCCCCCCCACACCTGTATACATGTCAGTCCCCCCTCACACCTGTATACATGTCAGCCCCCTCACTCCTGTATACATGTCAGCCCCCTCACACCTGTATACATGTCAGCCCCCCCCCACACCTGTATACATGTCAGTCCCCTCACACCTGTATACATGTCAGTCCCCCCTCACACCTGTATACATGTCAGCCCCCCTCACACCTGTATACATGTCAGTCCCCCCTCACACCTGTATACATGTCAGCCCCCTCACTCCTGTATACATGTCAGCCCCCTCACACCTGTATACATGTCAGCCCCCCCCCACACCTGTATACATGTCAGTCCCCTCACACCTGTATACATGTCAGTCCCCCCTCACACCTGTATACATGTCAGCCCCCCTCACACCTGTATACATGTCAGTCCCCTCACACCTGTATACATGTCAGTCCCCCCTCACACCTGTATACATGTCAGCCCCCCTCACACCTGTATACATGTCAGCCCCCCTCACACCTGTATACATGTCAGTCCCCCCTCACACCTGTATACATGTCAGCCCCCTCACTCCTGTATACATGTCATCCCCCTCACACCTGTATACATGTCAGCCCCCCCCACACCTGTATACATGTCAGTCCCCTCACACCTGTATACATGTCAGTCCCCTCACACCTGTATACATGTCAGCCCCCCCCACACCTGTATACATGTCAGTCCCCTCACACCTGTATACATGTCAGTCCCCCCTCACACCTGTATACATGTCAGCCCCCCTCACACCTGTATACATGTCAGCCCCCTCACACCTGTATACATGTCAGTCCCCTCACACCTGTATACATGTCAGCCCCCTCACTCCTGTATACATGTCAGGCCCCTCACACCTGTATACATGTCAGCCCCCCACACCTGTATACATGTGAGCCCCCTCACACCTGTATACATGTCAGTCCCCTCACACCTGTATACATGTCAGCCCCCCTCACACCTGTATACATGTCAGCCCCCTCACACCTGTATACATGTCAGTCCCCTCACACCTGTATACATGTCAGCCCCCCTCACACCTGTATACATGTCAGCCCCCTCACACCTGTATACATGTCAGTCCCCTCACACCTGTATACATGTCAGCCCCCCTCACACCTGTATACTTGTCAGCCCCCCTCACACCTGTATACATGTCAGCCCCCCCACACCTGTATATATGTCAGTCCCCCCCTCACACCTGTATACATGTCAGTCCCCCCTCACACCTGTATACATGTCAGCCCCCCTCACACCTGTATACTTGTCAGCCCCCCTCACACCTGTATACATGTCAGCCCCCCCACACCTGTATACATGTCAGTCCCCCCTCACACCTGTATACATGTCAGCCCCCTCACACCTGTATACATGTCAGTCCCCCCTCACACCTGTATACATGTCAGCCCCCCTCACACCTGTATACATGTCAGCCCCCCTCACACCTGTATACATGTCAGTCCCCCCTCACACCTGTATACAAGTCAGCCCCCCTCACACCTGTATACATGTCAGTCCCCTCTCACACCTGTATACATGTCAGTCACCCCTCACACCTGTATACATGTCAGTCCCCCCTCACACCTGTATACATGTCAGTCCCCCCTCACACCTGTATATATGTCAGTCCCCCCTCACACCTGTATACATGTCAGTCCCCCCTCACACCTGTATATATGTCAGCCCCACACACCTGTATACATGTCAGTCCCCCCTCACACCTGTATACATGTCAGCCCCCTCACACCTGTATATATGTCAGCCCCCCCACACCTGTATACATGTCAGCCCCCTCACACCTGTATACATGTCAGCCCCCTCACACCTGTATACATGTCAACCCCCCACACCTGTATACATGTCAGCCCCCTCACACCTGTATACATGTCAACCCCCCACACCTGTATACATGTCAACCCCCCCCACACCTGTATACATGTCAGCTGCCTCACACCTGTATACATGTCAGACCCCTCACACCTGTATACATGTCAACCCCCCATACCTGCATATATGTCAGCTCCCTCACTCCTGTATACATGTCAGCCCCCCTCACTCCTGTACATATGTCAGCCTTCACTTACACCTGTATACATGTCAGCCCCCCCACACCTGTATATATGTCAGCCCCCCTCACACCTGTATACATGTCAGCCCCCCACACCTGTATACACGTCAACCATCCCCCTCAAACCTGTATACATGTCAGCCCCCCTCACACCTGTATATATGTCAGCCCCCCTCACACCTGTATACATGTCAGCCCCCTCACACCTGTATACATGTCAGCCCCCCCACACCTGTATACATGTCAGCCCCCCCCACACCTGTATACATGTCAGCCCCTCACACCTGTATACATGTCAGTCCCCCCTCACACCTGTATACATGTCAACCCCCCTCACACCTGTATACATGTCAGCCCCCCTCACACCTGTATACATGTCAGCCCCCCCTCACACCTGTATACATGTCAACCCCCCATACCTGCATACATGTCAGCCCCCTCACACCTGTGTACATGTCAGCCCCCTCACACCTGTATACATGTCAGTCCCCCCTCACACCTGTATACATGTCAGTCCCCCTCACACCTGTATACATGTCAGCCCCCTCACACCTGTATACATGTCAGTCCCCCCTCACACCTGTATATATGTCAGTCCCCCCCTCACACCTGTATACATGTCAGCCCCCCCACACCTGTATACATGTCAGTCCCCTCACACCTGTATACATGTCAGCCCCCCCACACCTGTATACATGTCAGCTGCCTCACACCTGTATACATGTCAGCCCCCCACACCTGTATACATGTCAGCTGCCTCACACCTGTATACATGTCAGCCCCCTCACACTTGTATACATGTCAGCCCCCTCACACCTGTATACATGTCAGCCCCCCACACCTGTATACATGTCAGCTGCCTCACACCTGTATACATGTCAGCCCCCTCACACCTGTATACATGTCAGCTGCCTCACACCTGTATACATGTCAGTCCTCTCACACCTGTATATATGTCAGCCCCCTCACACCTGTATACATGTCAGTCCCCCCTCACACCTGTATACATGTCAGCCCCCTCACTCCTGTATACATGTCAGCCCCCCACACCTGTATACATGTCAGCTGCCTCACACCTGTATACATGTCAGCCCCCCACACCTGTATACATGTCAGCTGCCTCACACCTGTATACATGTCAGCCCCCTCACACTTGTATACATGTCAGCCCCCCCACACCTGTATACATGTCAGCTGCCTCACACCTGTATACATGTCAGCCCCCCCACACCTGTATACATGTCAGCTGCCTCACACCTGTATACATGTCAGCCCCCTCACACCTGTATACATGTCAGTCCCCCCTCACACCTGTATATATGTCAGCCCCCTGACTCCTGTATACATGTCAGCCCCCCCACACCTGTATACATGTCAGCCCCCTCACACCTGTATACATGTCAGCCCCCCCACACCTGTATACATGTCAGTCCTCTCACACCTGTATACATGTCAGCCCCCTCACACCTGTATACATGTCAGCCCCCCCACACCTGTATACATGTCAGCCCCCTCACACCTGTATACATGTCAGCCCCCTCACACCTGTATACATGTCAGCTGCCTCACACCTGTATACATGTCAGTCCTCTCACACCTGTATATATGTCAGCCCCCTCACACCTGTATACATGTCAGTCCCCCCTCACACCTGTATACATGTCAGCCCCCTCACTCCTGTATACATGTCAGCCCCCCACACCTGTATACATGTCAGCTGCCTCACACCTGTATACATGTCAGCCCCCCACACCTGTATACATGTCAGCTGCCTCACACCTGTATACATGTCAGCCCCCTCACACTTGTATACATGTCAGCCCCCCCACACCTGTATACATGTCAGCTGCCTCACACCTGTATACATGTCAGCCCCCTCACACCTGTATACATGTCAGCTGCCTCACACCTGTATACATGTCAGTCCTCTCACACCTGTATACATGTCAGCCCCCTCACACCTGTATACATGTCAGCCCCCCCACACCTGTATACATGTCAGCCCCCTCACACCTGTATACATGTCAGTCCCCTCACACCTGTATACATGTCAGCCCCCCCACACCTGTATACATGTCAGCTGCCTCACACCTGTATACATGTCAGCCCCCTCACACCTGTATACATGTCAGTCCCCCCTCACACCTGTATATATGTCAGCCCCCTCACTCCTGTGTACATGTCAGCCCCCCCACACCTGTATACATGTCAGCCCCCTCACACCTGTATACATGTCAGCCCCCTCACACCTGTATACATGTCAGTCCACCCTCACACCTGTATACATGTCAGCCCCCTCACTCCTGTATACATGTCAGCCCCCCCACACCTGTATACATGTCAGCCCCCTCACACCTGTATACATGTCAGCCCCCTCACACCTGTATACATGTAAGCTGCCTCACACCTGTATACATGTCAGTCCCCTCACACCTGTATACATGTCAGCCCCCTCACTCCTGTATACATGTCGGCCCCCCCACACCTGTATACATGTCAGTCCTCTCACACCTGTATACATGTCAGCTGCCTCACACCTGTATACATGTCAGTCCCCTCACACCTGTATACATGTCAGCCCCCTCACTCCTGTATACATGTCAGCCCCCTCACACCTGTATACATGTCAGCCCCCTCACACCTGTATACATGTCAGCCCCCTCACACCTGTTTACATGTCAGCCCCCTCACACCTGTATACATGTCAGTCCCCTCACACCTGTATACATGTCAGTCCCCTCACACCTGTATACATGTCAGCCCCCTCACTCCTGTATACATGTCAGCCCCCCCACACCTGTATACATGTCAGCCCCCTCACACCTGTATACATGTCAGCCCCCTCACACCTGTATACATGTCAGCTGCCTCACACCTGTATACATTTCAGCCCCCTCACACCTGTATACATGTCAGCCCCCTCACACCTGTATACATGTCAGCCCCCTCACACCTGTATACATGTCAGCCCCCTCACACCTGTATACATGTCAGCCCCCTCACACCTGTATACATGTCAGTCCCCCCTCACACCTGTATACATGTCAGCCCCCTCACTCCTGTATACATGTCAGCCCCCCCACACCTGTATACATGTCAGCCCCCTCACTCCTGTATACATGTCAGCCCCCCCACACCTGTATACATATCAGCCCCCTCACACATGTATACATGTCAGTCCCCCCTCACACCTGCATACATGTCAGCCCCCTCACTCCTGTATACATGTCAGCCCCCCCACACCTTTATACATGTCAGCCCCCTCACACCTGTATACATGTCAGCCCCCTCACACCTGTATACATGTCAGCTGCCTCACACCTGTATACATGTCAGTCCCCTCACACCTGTATGCATGTCAGCCCCCTCACTCCTGTATACATGTCAGCCCCCCCCACACCTGTATACATGTCAGTCCTCTCACACCTGTATACATGTCAGCTGCCTCACACCTGTATACATGTCAGTCCCCTCACACCTGTATACATGTCAGCCCCCTCACTCCTGTATACACATCAGCCCCCTCACACCTGTATACATGTCAGCCCCCTCACACCTGTATACATGTCAGCCCCCTCACACCTGTATACATGTCAGCCCTCTCACTCCTGTATACATGTCAGCCCCTCACTCCTGTATACATGTCAGCCCCCCACACCTGTATACATGTCAGCCCCCTCACTCCTGTATACATGTCAGCTGCCTCACACCTGTATACATGTCAGTCCCCTCACACCTGTATACATGTCAGCTGCCTCACACCTGTATACATGTCAGCCCCCTCACACCTGTATACATGTCAGTCCCCTCACACCTGTATACATGTCAGCCCCCTCACACCTGTATACATGTCAGTCCCCCCTCACACCTGTATACATGTCAGTCCCCCCCTCACACCTGTATACATGTCAGTCCCCTCACACCTGTATACATGTCAGCCCCCTCACTCCTGTATACATGTCAGCCCCCCCACACCTGTATACATGTCAGCCCCCTCACACCTGTATACATGTCAGCCCCCCTCACACCTGTATACATGTCAGCCCCCTCACACCTGTATACATGTCAGCCCCCTCACACCTGTATACATGTCAGTTTCCTCACACCTGTATACATGTCAGCCCCCCACACCTGTATATATGTCAGCCCCCTCACACCTGTATACATGTCAGCCCCTCTCACACCTGTATACATGTCAGCCCCCCCACACCTGTATACATGTCAGCCCCCTCACACCTGTATACATGTCAGCCCCCCTCACACCTGTATACATGTCAGCCCCCTCACTCCTGTATACATGTCAGCTGCCTCACACCTGTATGCATGTCAGTCCCCCCTCACACCTGTATACATGTCAGCTGCCTCACACCTGTATACATGTCAGCCCCCTCACTCCTGTATACATGTCAGTCCCCCCTCACACCTGTATACATGTCAGCTGCCTCACACCTGTATACATGTCAGCCCCCTCACACCTGTATACATGTCAGCCCCCCTCACACCTGTATACATGTCAGCCCCCTCACTCCTGTATACATGTCAGCTGCCTCACACCTGTATACATGGCAGTCCCCTCACACCTGTATACATGTCAGCTGCCTCACACCTGTATACATGTCAGCCCCCTCACTCCTGTATACATGTCAGTCCCCTCACACCTGTATACATGTCAGCTGCCTCACACCTGTATACATGTCAGCCCCCTCACACCTGTATACATGTCAGCCCCCCTCACACCTGTATACATGTCAGCCCCCTCTCTCCTGTATACATGTCAGCTGCCTCACACCTGTATACATGTCAGTCCCCTCACACCTGTATACATGTCAGCTGCCTCACACCTGTATACATGTCAGCCCCCTCACACCTGTATACATGTCAGCTCCCCTCACACCTGTATACATGTCAGCCCCCTCACTCCTGTATACATGTCAGCTGCCTCACACCTGTATACATGTCAGTCCCCTCACACCTGTATACATGTCAGCTGCCTCACACCTGTATACATGTCAGCCCCCTCACACCTGTATACATGTCAGCCCCCTCACACCTGTATACATGTCAGCTGCCTCACACCTGTATACATGTCAGTCCCCTTACACCTGTATACATGTCAGCCCCCTCACTCCTGTATACATGTCAGCCCCCCCACACCTGTATACATGTCAGTCCTCTCACACCTGTATACATGTCAGCTGCCTCACACCTGTATACATGTCAGTCCCCTCACACCTGTATACATGTCAGCCCCCTCACTCCTGTATACACGTCAGCCCCCTCACACCTGTATACATGTCAGCCCCCTCACACCTGTATACATGTCAGCCCCCTCACACCTGTATACATGTCAGCCCCCTCACACCTGTATACATGTCAGCCCTCTCACTCCTGTATACATGTCAGCCCCCTCACTCCTGTATACATGTCAGCCCCCCACACCTGTATACATGTCAGCCCCCTCACTCCTGTATACATGTCAGCTGCCTCACACCTGTATACATGTCAGTCCCCTCACACCTGTATACATGTCAGCCCCCTCACACCTGTATACATGTCAGTCCCCTCACACCTGTATACATGTCAGCCCCCTCACACCTGTATACATGTCAGCCCCCTCACACCTGTATACATGTCAGTCCCCTCACACCTGTATACATGTCAGCCCCCTCACTCCTGTATACATGTCAGCCCCCCCACACCTGTATACATGTCAGCCCCCTCACACCTGTATACATGTCAGCCCCCCTCACACCTGTATACATGTCAGCCCCCTCACACCAGTATACATGTCAGCCCCCTCACACCTGTATACATGTCAGTCCCCTCACACCTGTATACATGTCAGCCCCCTCACACCTGTATACATGTCAGCCCCCTCACACCTGTATACATGTCAGCCCCCATCACACCTGTATACATGTCAGGCCCCTCACACCAGTATACATGTCAGCCCCCTCACACCTGTATACATGTCAGCCCCCCCACACCTGTATATATGTCAGCCCCCTCACACCTGTATACATGTCAGCCCCCCTCACACCTGTATACATGTCAGCCCCCCCACACCTGTATACGTGTCAGCCCCCTCACACCTGTATACATGTCAGCCCCCTCACTCCTGTATACATGTCAGTCCCCCCTCACACCTGTATACATGTCAGCCCCCTCACACCTGTATACATGTCAGCCCCCCTCACACCTGTATACATGTCAGCCCCCTCACTCCTGTATACATGTCAGCTGCCTCACACCTGTATACATGTCAGTCCCCTCACACCTGTATACATGTCAGCTGCCTCACACCTGTATACATGTCAGCCCCCTCACTCCTGTATACATGTCAGTCCCCTCACACCTGTATACATGTCAGCTGCCTCACACCTGTATACATGTCAGCCCCCTCACACCTGTATACATGTCAGCCCCCCTCACACCTGTATACATGTCAGCCCCCTCACACCTGTATACATGTCAGCCCCCCTCACACCTGTATACATGTCAGCCCCCTCACTCCTGTATACATGTCAGCTGCCTCACACCTGTATACATGTCAGTCCCCTCACACCTGTATACATGTCAGCTGCCTCACACCTGTATACATGTCAGCCCCCTCACACCTGTATACATGTCAGCCCCCTCACACCTGTATACATGTCAGCCCCCTCACACCTGTATACATGTCAGCCCCTCTCACACCTGTATACATGTCAGCCCCCCCACACCTGTATACATGTCAGTCCCCTCACACCTGTATAAATGTCAGCCCCCTCACACCTGTATACATGTCAGCCCCCTGTATACATGTCAGCCCCCTCACACCTGTATACATGTCAGCCCCCTCACACCTGTATACATGTCAGCCCCCTCACACCTGTATACATGTCAGCCCCCTCACACCTGTATACATGTCAGCCCCCTCACACCTGTATACATGTCAGCCCCCTCACACCTGTATACATGTCAGCCCCCTCACACCTGTATACATGTCAGCCCCCTCACTCCTGTATACATGTCAGCCCCCCTCACACCTGTATACATGTCAGCCTCCCCACACCTGTATACATGTCAGCCCCCTCACTCCTGTATACATGTCAGCCCCCCCACACCTGTATACATGTCAGTCCCCCCTCACACCTGTATACATGTCAGCCCCCCTCACACCTGTATACATGTCAGTCCCCTCACACCTGTATACATGTCAGCCCCCCTCACACCTGTATACATGTCAGCCCCCTCACTCCTGTATACATGTCAGCCCCCCCACACCTGTATACATGTCAGTCCCCTCACACCTGTATACATGTCAGCCCCCTCACACCTGTATACATGTCAGCCCCCCTCACACCTGTATACATGTCAGCCCCCTCACACCTGTATACATGCCAGTCCCCTCACACCTGTATACATGTAAGCCCCCTCACACCTGTATACATGTCAGCCCCCTCACTCCTGTATACATGTCAGCCCCCCTCACACCTGTAGACATGTCAGCCCCCCCCACACCTGTATACATGTCAGCCCCCTCACTCCTGTATACATGTCAGCCCCCCCACACCTGTATACATGTCAGTCCCCCCTCACACCTGTATACATGTCAGCCCCCCTCACACCTGTATACATGTCAGTCCCCTCACACCTGTATACATGTCAGCCCCCCTCACACCTGTATACATGTCAGCCCCCCCACACCTGTATACATGTCAGTCCCCCCTCACACCTGTATACATGTCAGCCCCCCTTACACCTGTATACATGTCAGCCCCCCACACCTGTATACATGTCAGCTGCCTCACACCTGTATACATGTCAGCCCCCTCACACCTGTATACATGTCAGCCCTCTCACTCCTGTATACATGTCAGCCCCCCCCCACACCTGTATACATGTCAGTCCCCTCACACCTGTATACATGTCAGTCCCCTCACACCTGTATACATGTCAGTCCCCTCACACCTGTATACATGTCAGCTGCCTCACACCTGTATACATGTCAGCCCCCCCACACCTGTATACATGTCAGCCCCCTCACACCTGTATACATGTCAGTCCCCTCACACCTGTATACACGTCAGCTGCCTCACACCTGTATACATGTCAGCCCCCCCACACCTGTATACATGTCAGCTGCCTCACACCTGTATACATGTCAGCCCCCTCACACCTGTATACATGTCAGCCCCCTCACACCTGTATACATGTCAGTCCCCTCACACCTGTATACATGTCAGCCCCCTCACACCTGTATACATGTCAGTCCCCTCACACCTGTATACATGTCAGCCCCCTCACACCTGTATACATGTCAGCCCCCTCACACCTGTATACATGTCAATCCCCTCACACCTGTATACATGTCAGCCCCCCCACACCTGTATACATGTCAGCCCCCCTCACACCTGTATACATGTCAGCCCCCCTCACACCTGTATACATGTCAGCCCCCCTCACACCTGTATACATGTCAGCCCCCTCACACCTGTATACATGTCAGCCCCCTCACACCTGTATACATGTCAGTCCCCTCACACCTGTATACATGTCAGCCCCCTCACACCTGTATACATGTCAGCCCCCCTCACACCTGTATACATGTCAGCCCACTCACACCTGTATACATGTCAGCCCCCTCACACCTGTATACATGTCAGTCCCCTCACACCTGTATACATGTCAGCCCCCCCACACCTGTATACATGTCAGCCCCCTCACACCTGTATACATGTCAGCCCCCCTCACACCTGTATACATGTCAGCCCCCCCACACCTGTATACATGTCAGCCCCCTCACACCTGTATACATGTCAGCCCCCCTCACACCTGTATACATGTCAGCCCCCTCACTCCTGTATACATGTCAGCTGCCTCACACCTGTATACATGTCAGTCTCCCCACACCTGTATACATGTCAGCCCCCTCACTCCTGTATACATGTCAGTCCCCCCTCACACCTGTATACATGTCAGCTGCCTCACACCTGTATACATGTCAGTCCCCTCACACCTGTATACATGTCAGCCCCCTCACACCTGTATACATGTCAGCCCCCTCACACCTGTATACATGTCAGCCCCCTCACACCTGTATACATGTCAGCCCCCTCACACCTGTATACATGTCAGCCCCCTCACACCTGTATACATGTCAGTCCCCTCACACCTGTATACATGTCAGTCCCCTCACACCTGTATACATGTCAGCCCCCTCACACCTGTATACATGTCAGCCCCCTCACACCTGTATACATGTCAGTCCCCTCACACCTGTATACATGTCAGCCCCCCCACACCTGTATACATGTCAGCCCCCTCACACCTGTATACATGTCAGCCCCCCTCACACCTGTATACATGTCAGTCCCCTCACACCTGTATACATGTCAGCCCCCCCACACCTGTATACATGTCAGCCCCCTCACACCTGTATACATGTCAGTCCCCCCACACCTTTATACATGTCAGCCCCCTCACACCTGTATACATGTCAGTCCCCTCACTCCTGTATACATGTCAGCCCCCCCACACCTGTATACATGTCAGCTGCCTCACACCTGTATACATGTCAGCTGCCTCACACCTGTATACATGTCAGCCCCCTCACACCTGTATACATGTCAGCCCCCCTCACACCTGTATACATGTCAGCCCCCTCACTCCTGTATACATGTCAGCCCCCCCACACCTGTATACATGTCAGTCCCCTCACACCTGTATACATGTCAGCCCCCCTCACACCTGTATACATGTCAGCCCCCCTCACACCATTATACATGTCAGCCCCCCCACACCTGTATACATGTCAGCCCCCTCACTCCTGTATACATGTCAGCCCCCCTCACACCTGTATACATGTCAGCCCCCCCACACCTGTATACATGTCAGCCCCCTCACTCCTGTATACATGTCAGCCCCCCCACACCTGTATACATGTCAGCCCCCCTCACACCTGTATACATGTCAGCCCCCCTCACACCTGTATACATGTCAGTCCCCTCACACCTGTATACATGTCAGCCCCCCTCACACCTGTATACATGTCAGCCCCCTCTCTCCTGTATACATGTCAGCCCCCCCACACCTGTATACATGTCAGTCCCCCCTCACACCTGTATACATGTCAGCCCCCCCACACCTGTATACATGTCAGTCCCCCCTCACACCTGTATACATGTCAGCCCCCCTCACACCTGTATACATGTCAGCCCCCTCACTCCTGTATACATGTCAGTCCCCCCTCACACCTGTATACATGTCAGCCCCCCCACACCTGTATACATGTCAGCCCCCTCACTCCTGTATACATGTCAGCCCCCCCACACCTGTATACATGTCAGCCCCCCTCACACCTGTATACATGTCAGCCCCCCTCACACCTGTATACATGTCAGTCCCCTCACACCTGTATACATGTCAGCCCCCCTCACACCTGTATACATGTCAGCCCCCTCACTCCTGTATACATGTCAGCCCCCCCACACCTGTATACATGTCAGTCCCCCCTCACACCTGTATACATGTCAGCCCCCCCACACCTGTATACATGTCAGTCCCCCCTCACACCTGTATACATGTCAGTCCCCCCTCACACCTGTATACATGTCAGCCCCCCTCACACCTGTATACATGTCAGCCCCCTCACTCCTGTATACATGTCAGCCCCCCCACACCTGTATACATGTCAGTCCCACCCTCACACCTGTATACATGTCAGCCCCCTCACACCTGTATACATGTCAGCCCCCTCACACCTGTATACATGTCAGTCCCCTCACTCCTGTATACATGTCAGCCCCCCCACACCTGCCTCACACCTGTATACATGTCAGCTGCCTCACACCTGTATACATGTCAGCCCCCTCACACCTGTATACATGTCAGCCCCCCTCACACCTGTATACATGTCAGCCCCCTCACTCCTGTATACATGTCAGCCCCCCCACACCTGTATACATGTCAGTCCCCTCACACCTGTATACATGTCAGCCCCCCTCACACCTGTATACATGTCAGCCCCCCTCACACCTGTATACATGTCAGCCCCCCTCACACCTGTATACATGTCAGCCCCCTCACACCTGTATACATGTCAGCCCCCTCACACCTGTATACATGTCAGCCCCCCCACACCTGTATACATGTCAGTCCCCTCACTCCTGTATACATGTCAGTCCCCCCTCACACCTGTATACATGTCAGCTGCCTCACACCTGTATACATGTCAGCCCCCTCACACCTGTATACATGTCAGCCCCCCTCACACCTGTATACATGTCAGCCCCCTCACTCCTGTATACATGTCAGCTGCCTCACACCTGTATACATGGCAGTCCCCTCACACCTGTATACATGTCAGCTGCCTCACACCTGTATACATGTCAGCCCCCTCACTCCTGTATACATGTCAGTCCCCTCACACCTGTATACATGTCAGCTGCCTCACACCTGTATACATGTCAGCCCCCTCACACCTGTATACATGTCAGCCCCCCTCACACCTGTATACATGTCAGCCCCCTCTCTCCTGTATACATGTCAGCTGCCTCACACCTGTATACATGTCAGTCCCCTCACACCTGTATACATGTCAGCTGCCTCACACCTGTATACATGTCAGCCCCCTCACACCTGTATACATGTCAGCCCCCCTCACACCTGTATACATGTCAGCCCCCTCACTCCTGTATACATGTCAGCTGCCTCACACCTGTATACATGTCAGTCCCCTCACACCTGTATACATGTCAGCTGCCTCACACCTGTATACATGTCAGCCCCCTCACACCTGTATACATGTCAGCCCCCTCACACCTGTATACATGTCAGCTGCCTCACACCTGTATACATGTCAGTCCCCTTACACCTGTATACATGTCAGCCCCCTCACTCCTGTATACATGTCAGCCCCCCCACACCTGTATACATGTCAGTCCTCTCACACCTGTATACATGTCAGTCCCCTCACACCTGTATACATGTCAGCCCCCTCACTCCTGTATACATGTCAGCCCCCCCACACCTGTATACATGTCAGCCCCCCTCACACCTGTATACATGTCAGCCCCCCTCACACCTGTATACATGTCAGTCCCCTCACACCTGTATACATGTCAGCCCCCCTCACACCTGTATACATGTCAGCCCCCTCACTCCTGTATACATGTCAGCCCCCCCACACCTGTATACATGTCAGTCCCCCCTCACACCTGTATACATGTCAGCCCCCCCACACCTGTATACATGTCAGTCCCCCCTCACACCTGTATACATGTCAGTCCCCCCTCACACCTGTATACATGTCAGCCCCCCTCACACCTGTATACATGTCAGCCCCCTCACTCCTGTATACATGTCAGCCCCCCCACACCTGTATACATGTCAGTCCCACCCTCACACCTGTATACATGTCAGCCCCCTCACACCTGTATACATGTCAGCCCCCTCACACCTGTATACATGTCAGCCCCCTCACACCTGTATACATGTCAGTCCCCTCACTCCTGTATACATGTCAGCCCCCCCACACCTGCCTCACACCTGTATACATGTCAGCTGCCTCACACCTGTATACATGTCAGCCCCCTCACACCTGTATACATGTCAGCCCCCCTCACACCTGTATACATGTCAGCCCCCTCACTCCTGTATACATGTCAGCCCCCCACACCTGTATACATGTCAGTCCCCTCACACCTGTATACATGTCAGCCCCCCTCACACCTGTATACATGTCAGCCCCCCTCACACCTGTATACATGTCAGCCCCCTCACACCTGTATACATGTCAGCCCCCTCACACCTGTATACATGTCAGCCCCCCCCACACCTGTATACATGTCAGTCCCCTCACTCCTGTATACATGTCAGTCCCCCCTCACACCTGTATACATGTCAGCTGCCTCACACCTGTATACATGTCAGCCCCCTCACACCTGTATACATGTCAGCCCCCCTCACACCTGTATACATGTCAGCCCCCTCACTCCTGTATACATGTCAGCTGCCTCACACCTGTATACATGGCAGTCCCCTCACACCTGTATACATGTCAGCTGCCTCACACCTGTATACATGTCAGCCCCCTCACTCCTGTATACATGTCAGTCCCCTCACACCTGTATACATGTCAGCTGCCTCACACCTGTATACATGTCAGCCCCCCTCACACCTGTATACATGTCAGCCCCCCTCACACCTGTATACATGTCAGCTGCCTCACACCTGTATACATGTCAGCCCCCTCACACCTGTATACATGTCAGCCCCCCTCACACCTGTATACATGTCAGCCCCCTCTCTCCTGTATACATGTCAGCTGCCTCACACCTGTATACATGTCAGTCCCCTCACACCTGTATACATGTCAGCTGCCTCACACCTGTATACATGTCAGCCCCCTCACACCTGTATACATGTCAGCCCCCCTCACACCTGTATACATGTCAGCCCCCTCACTCCTGTATACATGTCAGCTGCCTCACACCTGTATACATGTCAGTCCCCTCACACCTGTATACATGTCAGCTGCCTCACACCTGTATACATGTCAGCCCCCTCACACCTGTATACATGTCAGCCCCCTCACACCTGTATACATGTCAGCTGCCTCACACCTGTATACATGTCAGTCCCCTTACACCTGTATACATGTCAGCCCCCTCACTCCTGTATACATGTCAGCCCCCCCACACCTGTATACATGTCAGTCCTCTCACACCTGTATACATGTCAGCTGCCTCACACCTGTATACATGTCAGTCCCCTCACACCTGTATACATGTCAGCCCCCTCACTCCTGTATACACGTCAGCCCCCTCACACCTGTATACATGTCAGCCCCCTCACACCTGTATACATGTCAGCCCCCTCACACCTGTATACATGTCAGCCCCCTCACACCTGTATACATGTCAGCCCTCTCACTCCTGTATACATGTCAGCCCCCTCACTCCTGTATACATGTCAGCCCCCCACACCTGTATACATGTCAGCCCCCTCACTCCTGTATACATGTCAGCTGCCTCACACCTGTATACATGTCAGTCCCCTCACACCTGTATACATGTCAGCCCCCTCACACCTGTATACATGTCAGTCCCCTCACACCTGTATACATGTCAGCCCCCTCACACCTGTATACATGTCAGCCCCCTCACACCTGTATACATGTCAGTCCCCTCACACCTGTATACATGTCAGCCCCCTCACTCCTGTATACATGTCAGCCCCCCCACACCTGTATACATGTCAGCCCCCTCACACCTGTATACATGTCAGCCCCCCTCACACCTGTATACATGTCAGCCCCCTCACACCAGTATACATGTCAGCCCCCTCACACCTGTATACATGTCAGTCCCCTCACACCTGTATACATGTCAGCCCCCTCACACCTGTATACATGTCAGCCCCCTCACACCTGTATACATGTCAGCCCCCCTCACACCTGTATACATGTCAGGCCCCTCACACCAGTATACATGTCAGCCCCCTCACACCTGTATACATGTCAGCCCCCCCACACCTGTATATATGTCAGCCCCCTCACACCTGTATACATGTCAGCCCCCCTCACACCTGTATACATGTCAGCCCCCCCACACCTGTATACGTGTCAGCCCCCTCACACCTGTATACATGTCAGCCCCCTCACTCCTGTATACATGTCAGTCCCCCCTCACACCTGTATACATGTCAGCCCCCTCACACCTGTATACATGTCAGCCCCCCTCACACCTGTATACATGTCAGCCCCCTCACTCCTGTATACATGTCAGCTGCCTCACACCTGTATACATGTCAGTCCCCTCACACCTGTATACATGTCAGCTGCCTCACACCTGTATACATGTCAGCCCCCTCACTCCTGTATACATGTCAGTCCCCTCACACCTGTATACATGTCAGCTGCCTCACACCTGTATACATGTCAGCCCCCTCACACCTGTATACATGTCAGCCCCCCTCACACCTGTATACATGTCAGCCCCCTCACACCTGTATACATGTCAGCCCCCCTCACACCTGTATACATGTCAGCCCCCTCACTCCTGTATACATGTCAGCTGCCTCACACCTGTATACATGTCAGTCCCCTCACACCTGTATACATGTCAGCTGCCTCACACCTGTATACATGTCAGCCCCCTCACACCTGTATACATGTCAGCCCCCTCACACCTGTATACATGTCAGCCCCCTCACACCTGTATACATGTCAGCCCCTCTCACACCTGTATACATGTCAGCCCCCCCACACCTGTATACATGTCAGCCCCCTCACACCTGTATACATGTCAGCCCCCTGTATACATGTCAGCCCCCTCACACCTGTATACATGTCAGCCCCCTCACACCTGTATACATGTCAGCCCCCTCACACCTGTATACATGTCAGCCCCCTCACACCTGTATACATGTCAGCCCCCTCACACCTGTATACATGTCAGCCCCCTCACACCTGTATACATGTCAGCCCCCTCACTCCTGTATACATGTCAGCCCCCCTCACACCTGTATACATGTCAGCCCCCCCACACCTGTATACATGTCAGCCCCCTCACTCCTGTATACATGTCAGCCCCCCCACACCTGTATACATGTCAGTCCCCCCTCACACCTGTATACATGTCAGCCCCCCTCACACCTGTATACATGTCAGTCCCCTCACACCTGTATACATGTCAGCCCCCCTCACACCTGTATACATGTCAGCCCCCTCACTCCTGTATACATGTCAGCCCCCCCACACCTGTATACATGTCAGTCCCCTCACACCTGTATACATGTCAGCCCCCTCACACCTGTATACATGTCAGCCCCCCTCACACCTGTATACATGTCAGCCCCCTCACACCTGTATACATGCCAGTCCCCTCACACCTGTATACATGTAAGCCCCCTCACACCTGTATACATGTCAGCCCCCTCACTCCTGTATACATGTCAGCCCCCCTCACACCTGTATACATGTCAGCCCCCCCCACACCTGTATACATGTCAGCCCCCTCACTCCTGTATACATGTCAGCCCCCCCACACCTGTATACATGTCAGTCCCCCCTCACACCTGTATACATGTCAGCCCCCCTCACACCTGTATACATGTCAGTCCCCTCACACCTGTATACATGTCAGCCCCCCTCACACCTGAATACATGTCAGCCCCCTTACTCCTGTATACATGTCAGCCCCCCCCACACCTGTATACATGTCAGTCCCCCCTCACACCTGTATACATGTCAGCCCCCCTTACACCTGTATACATGTCAGCCCCCCACACCTGTATACATGTCAGCTGCCTCACACCTGTATACATGTCAGCCCCCTCACACCTGTATACATGTCAGCCCTCTCACTCCTGTATACATGTCAGCCCCCCCCCACACCTGTATACATGTCAGTCCCCTCACACCTGTATACATGTCAGTCCCCTCACACCTGTATACATGTCAGTCCCCTCACACCTGTATACATGTCAGCTGCCTCACACCTGTATACATGTCAGCCCCCCCACACCTGTATACATGTCAGCCCCCTCACACCTGTATACATGTCAGTCCCCTCACACCTGTATACACGTCAGCTGCCTCACACCTGTATACATGTCAGCCCCCCCACACCTGTATACATGTCAGCTGCCTCACACCTGTATACATGTCAGCCCCCTCACACCTGTATACATGTCAGCCCCCTCACACCTGTATACATGTCAGTCCCCTCACACCTGTATACATGTCAGCCCCCTCACACCTGTATACATGTCAGTCCCCTCACACCTGTATACATGTCAGCCCCCTCACACCTGTATACATGTCAGTCCCCTCACACCTGTATACATGTCAATCCCCTCACACCTGTATACATGTCAGCCCCCCCACACCTGTATACATGTCAGCCCCCCTCACACCTGTATACATGTCAGCCCCCCTCACACCTGTATACATGTCAGCCCCCCTCACACCTGTATACATGTCAGCCCCCTCACACCTGTATACATGTCAGCCCCCTCACACCTGTATACATGTCAGTCCCCTCACACCTGTATACATGTCAGCCCCCTCACACCTGTATACATGTCAGCCCCCCTCACACCTGTATACATGTCAGCCCCCTCACACCTGTATACATGTCAGCCCCCTCACACCTGTATACATGTCAGTCCCCTCACACCTGTATACATGTCAGCCCCCCCACACCTGTATACATGTCAGCCCCCTCACACCTGTATACATGTCAGCCCCCCTCACACCTGTATACATGTCAGCCCCCCCACACCTGTATACATGTCAGCCCCCTCACACCTGTATACATGTCAGCCCCCCTCACACCTGTATACATGTCAGCCCCCTCACTCCTGTATACATGTCAGCTGCCTCACACCTGTATACATGTCAGTCCCCCCACACCTGTATACATGTCAGCCCCCTCACTCCTGTATACATGTCAGTCCCCCCTCACACCTGTATACATGTCAGCTGCCTCACACCTGTATACATGTCAGTCCCCTCACACCTGTATACATGTCAGCCCCCTCACACCTGTATACATGTCAGCCCCCTCACACCTGTATACATGTCAGCCCCCTCACACCTGTATACATGTCAGCCCCCTCACACCTGTATACATGTCAGCCCCCTCACACCTGTATACATGTCAGTCCCCTCACACCTGTATACATGTCAGTCCCCTCACACCTGTATACATGTCAGCCCCCTCACACCTGTATACATGTCAGCCCCCTCACACCTGTATACATGTCAGTCCCCTCACACCTGTATACATGTCAGCCCCCCCACACCTGTATACATGTCAGCCCCCTCACACCTGTATACATGTCAGCCCCCCTCACACCTGTATACATGTCAGTCCCCTCACACCTGTATACATGTCAGCCCCCCCACACCTGTATACATGTCAGCCCCCTCACACCTGTATACATGTCAGTCCCCCCACACCTTTATACATGTCAGCCCCCTCACACCTGTATACATGTCAGTCCCCTCACTCCTGTATACATGTCAGCCCCCCCACACCTGTATACATGTCAGCTGCCTCACACCTGTATACATGTCAGCTGCCTCACACCTGTATACATGTCAGCCCCCTCACACCTGTATACATGTCAGCCCCCCTCACACCT
Source organism: Rana muscosa (assembly GCA_029206835.1). Lineage (NCBI taxonomy): Eukaryota > Metazoa > Chordata > Amphibia > Anura > Ranidae > Rana > Rana muscosa. Next base: position 23,811,506 of record CM055120.1, on the reverse strand, counting down.
GTATACATGTCAGCCCCCTCACTCCTGTATACATGTCAGCCCCCCCACACCTGTATACATGTCAGTCCCCTCACACCTGTATACATGTCAGCCCCCCTCACACCTGTATACATGTCAGCCCCCCTCACACCAGTATACATGTCAGCCCCCCCACACCTGTATACATGTCAGCCCCCTCACTCCTGTATACATGTCAGCCCCCCTCACATCTGTATACATGTCAGCCCCCCCACACCTGTATACATGTCAGCCCCCTCACTCCTGTATACATGTCAGCCCCCCACACCTGTATACATGTCAGCCCCCCTCACACCTGTATACATGTCAGCCCCCCTCACACCTGTATACATGTCAGTCCCCTCACACCTGTATACATGTCAGCCCCCCTCACACCTGTATACATGTCAGCCCCCTCTCTCCTGTATACATGTCAGCCCCCCCACACCTGTATACATGTCAGTCCCCCCTCACACCTGTATACATGTCAGCCCCCCCACACCTGTATACATGTCAGTCCCCCCTCACACCTGTATACATGTCAGCCCCCCTCACACCTGTATACATGTCAGCCCCCTCACTCCTGTATACATGTCAGTCCCCCCTCACACCTGTATACATGTCAGCCCCCCCACACCTGTATACATGTCAGCCCCCTCACTCCTGTATACATGTCAGCCCCCCCACACCTGTATACATGTCAGCCCCCCTCACACCTGTATACATGTCAGCCCCCCTCACACCTGTATACATGTCAGTCCCCTCACACCTGTATACATGTCAGCCCCCCTCACACCTGTATACATGTCAGCCCCCTCACTCCTGTATACATGTCAGCCCCCCCACACCTGTATACATGTCAGTCCCCCCTCACACCTGTATACATGTCAGCCCCCCCACACCTGTATACATGTCAGTCCCCCCTCACACCTGTATACATGTCAGTCCCCCCTCACACCTGTATACATGTCAGCCCCCCTCACACCTGTATACATGTCAGCCCCCTCACTCCTGTATACATGTCAGCCCCCCCACACCTGTATACATGTCAGTCCCACCCTCACACCTGTATACATGTCAGCCCCCTCACACCTGTATACATGTCAGCCCCCTCACACCTGTATACATGTCAGCCCCCTCACACCTGTATACATGTCAGTCCCCTCACTCCTGTATACATGTCAGCCCCCCCACACCTGCCTCACACCTGTATACATGTCAGCTGCCTCACACCTGTATACATGTCAGCCCCCTCACACCTGTATACATGTCAGCCCCCCTCACACCTGTATACATGTCAGCCCCCTCACTCCTGTATACATGTCAGCCCCCCCCACACCTGTATACATGTCAGTCCCCTCACACCTGTATACATGTCAGCCCCCCTCACACCTGTATACATGTCAGCCCCCCTCACACCTGTATACATGTCAGCCCCCTCACACCTGTATACATGTCAGTCCCCTCACACCTGTATACATGTCAGCCCCCTCACACCTGTATACATGTCAGCCCCCTCACTCCTGTATACATGTCAGCCCCCCTCACACCTGTATACATGTCAGCCCCCCTCACACCTGTATACATGTCAGCCCCCCTCACACCTGTATACATGTCAGCCCCCTCACACCTGTATACATGTCAGCCCCCCTCACACCTGTATACATGTCAGCCCCCTCACTCCTGTATACATGTCAGCCCCCCTCACACCTGTATACATGTCAGCCCCCCCACACCTGTATACATGTCAGTCCCCCCTCACACCTGTATACATGTCAGCCCCCTCTCACACCTGTATACATGTCAGTCCCCTCACACCTGTATACATGTCAGCCCCCCTCACACCTGTATACATGTCAGCCCCCTTACTCCTGTATACATGTCAGCCCCCCCACACCTGTATACATGTCAGTCCCCCCTCACACCTGTATACATGTCAGCCCCCCCACACCTGTATACATGTCAGTCCCCCCTCACACCTGTATACATGTCAGTCCCCCCTCACACCTGTATACATGTCAGCCCCCCTCACACCTGTATACATGTCAGCCCCCTCACTCCTGTATACATGTCAGTCCCCCCTCACACCTGTATACATGTCAGCCCCCCCACACCTGTATACATGTCAGTCCCACCCTCACACCTGTATACATGTCAGCCCCCTCACACCTGTATACATGTCAGCCCCCTCACACCTGTATACATGTCAGTCCCCCCTCACACCTGTATACATGTCAGCCCCCCTCACACCTGTATACATGTCAGCCCCCCTCACACCTGTATACATGTCAGCCCCCCTCACACCTGTATACATGTCAGCCCCCTCACACCTGTATACATGTCAGCCCCCTCACACCTGTATACATGTCAGTCCCCCCTCACTCCTGTATACATGTCAGCCCCCCCACACCTGTATACATGTCAGTCCCACCCTCACACCTGTATACATGTCAGCCCCCCTCACACCTGTATACATGTCAGCCCCCCTCACACCTGTATACATGTCAGCCCCCTCACTCCTGTATACATGTCAGTCCCCCCTCACACCTGTATACATGTCAGCCCCCTCACACCTGTATACATGTCAGCCCTCTCACTCCTGTATACATGTCAGCCCCCTCACTCCTGTATACATGTCAGCCCCCCACACCTGTATACATGTCAGCCCCCTCACTCCTGTATACATGTCAGCTGCCTCACACCTGTATACATGTCAGTCCCCTCACACCTGTATACATGTCAGCTGCCTCACACCTGTATACATGTCAGCCCCCTCACACCTGTATACATGTCAGTCCCCTCACACCTGTATACATGTCAGCCCCCTCACACCTGTATACATGTCAGTCCCCTCACACCTGTATACATGTCAGTCCCCTCACACCTGTATACATGTCAGCCCCCTCACACCTGTATACATGTCAGCCCCCTCACACCTGTATTAGGGATGAGCTTCGTGTTCGAGTCGAACATACGTTCGACTCGAACATCGGCTGTTCGATCGTTCGACGAAGATCGAACGATTTGGGCCGTTCGCGCCAAATTCGAGTGACGCGAACGGCCCACAATGCACTACGCCATCGCAGTGTCATCCAGGCGCTGTGATTGGCCAAGCATGCACTGTGACCCCACATGCTTGGCCAATCACAGCGCCGGCAGCGAGGAGAGCAATGATTGGCCACAGGCAGGATGCCTGTGGCCAATTATTGCTGAGGGGGTTTAGTACACGCCCCACACTATAAAAGGCCGCCAGCACGGCGGCCTAGTGTAGTGTGTTCCGGAGCAGGGATAGAGCAGCATAGGCAGGGACAGTGACTTTTATTTCTTTCTTGCTTAACCTGGATTCCTTTAGTTTAGGGAAAGAGAAGGATAGGTAGGGAGAGTGTCAGTGTGTTTTGTGCTTGTGCTATATTGTGCTTAAAAAAAACATTTTTTCTAGGGACAGAAAACTGTAGGTAGGGAGAGTGTGTCAGTTTCTTTCACTGTCAAAGTCCTTGTTTCCAGGGACCTGGAAGGACAGTGAGTGAATTCTCCTTGTGCTAAATTGTGCTTAAAAAAAACATTTTTTCTAGGGACAGAAAACTGTAGGTAGGGAGAGTGTGTCAGTTTCTTTCACTGTCAAAGTCCTTGTTTCCAGGGACCTGGAAGGACAGTGAGTGAATTCTCCTTGTGCTAAATTGTGCTTAAAAAAAACATTTTTTCTAGGGACAGAAAACTGTAGGTAGGGAGAGTGTGTCAGTTTCTTTCACTGTCAAAGTCCTTGTTTCCAGGGACCTGGAAGGACAGTGAGGTAATTCTCCTTGTGCTAAATTGTGCTTAAAAAAAACATTTTTTCTAGGGACAGAAAACTGTAGGTAGGGAGAGTGTGTCAGTTTCTTTCACTGTCAAAGTCCTTGTTTCCAGGGACCTGGAAGGACAGTGAGTGAATTCTCCTTGTGCTATATTGTGCTTAAAAAAAACATTTTTTCTAGGGACAGAAAACTGTAGGTAGGGAGAGTGTGTCAGTTTCTTTCACTGTCAAAGTCCTTGTTTCCAGGGACCTGGAAGGACAGTGAGGTAATTCTCCTTGTGCTAAATTGTGCTTAAAAAAAACATTTTTTCTAGGGACAGAAAACTGTAGGTAGGGAGAGTGTGTCAGTTTCTTTCACTGTCAAAGTCCTTGTTTCCAGGGACCTGGAAGGACAGTGAGGGAAATTCTCCTTGTGCTAAATTGTGCTTAAAAAAAACATTTTTTCTAGGGACAGAAAACTGTAGGTAGGGAGAGTGTGTCAGTTTCTTTCACTGTCAAAGTCCTTGTTTCCAGGGACCTGGAAGGACAGTGAGGTAATTCTCCTTGTGCTAAATTGTGCTTAAAAAAAACATTTTTTCTAGGGACAGAAAACTGTAGGTAGGGAGAGTGTGTCAGTTTCTTTCACTGTCAAAGTCCTTGTTTCCAGGGACCTGGAAGGACAGTGAGGTAATTCTCCTTGTGCTAAATTGTGCTTAAAAAAAACATTTTTTCTAGGGACAGAAAACTGTAGGTAGGGAGAGTGTGTCAGTTTCTTTCACTGTCAAAGTCCTTGTTTCCAGGGACCTGGAAGGACAGTGAGGTAATTCTCCTTGTGCTAAATTGTGCTTAAAAAAAACATTTTTTCTAGGGACAGAAAACTGTAGGTAGGGAGAGTGTGTCAGTTTCTTTCACTGTCAAAGTCCTTGTTTCCAGGGACCTGGAAGGACAGTGAGGTAATTCTCCTTGTGCTAAATTGTGCTTAAAAAAAACATTTTTTCTAGGGACAGAAAACTGTAGGTAGGGAGAGTGTGTCAGTTTCTTTCACTGTCAAAGTCCTTGTTTCCAGGGACCTGGAAGGACAGTGAGGTAATTCTCCTTGTGCTAAATTGTGCTTAAAAAAAACATTTTTTCTAGGGACAGAAAACTGTAGGTAGGGAGAGTGTGTCAGTTTCTTTCACTGTCAAAGTCCTTGTTTCCAGGGACCTGGAAGGACAGTGAGTGAATTCTCCTTGTGCTATATTGTGCTTAAAAAAAACATTTTTTCTAGGGACAGAAAACTGTAGGTAGGGAGAGTGTGTCAGTTTCTTTCACTGTCAAAGTCCTTGTTTCCAGGGACCTGGAAGGACAGTGAGGTAATTCTCCTTGTGCTAAATTGTGCTTAAAAAAAACATTTTTTCTAGGGACAGAAAACTGTAGGTAGGGAGAGTGTGTCAGTTTCTTTCACTGTCAAAGTCCTTGTTTCCAGGGACCTGGAAGGACAGTGAGTGAATTCTCCTTGTGCTATATTGTGCTTAAAAAAAACATTTTTTCTAGGGACAGAAAACTGTAGGTAGGGAGAGTGTGTCAGTTTCTTTCACTGTCAAAGTCCTTGTTTCCAGGGACCTGGAAGGACAGTGAGGTAATTCTCCTTGTGCTAAATTGTGCTTAAAAAAAACATTTTTTCTAGGGACAGAAAACTGTAGGTAGGGAGAGTGTGTCAGTTTCTTTCACTGTCAAAGTCCTTGTTTCCAGGGACCTGGAAGGACAGTGAGTGAATTCTCCTTGTGCTAAATTGTGCTTAAAAAAAACATTTTTTCTAGGGACAGAAAACTGTAGGTAGGGAGAGTGTGTCAGTTTCTTTCACTGTCAAAGTCCTTGTTTCCAGGGACCTGGAAGGACAGTGAGGTAATTCTCCTTGTGCTAAATTGTGCTTAAAAAAAAACATTTTTTCTAGGGACAGAAAACTGTAGGTAGGGAGAGTGTGTCAGTTTCTTTCACTGTCAAAGTCCTTGTTTCCAGGGACCTGGAAGGACAGTGAGGTAATTCTCCTTGTGCTAAATTGTGCTTAAAAAAAAACATTTTTTCTAGGGACAGAAAACTGTAGGTAGGGAGAGTGTGTCAGTTTCTTTCACTGTCAAAGTCCTTGTTTCCAGGGACCTGGAAGGACAGTGAGGTAATTCTCCTTGTGCTAAATTGTGCTTAAAAAAAAATTTTTTCTAGGGACAGAAAACTGTAGGTAGGGAGAGTGTGTCAGTTTCTTTCACTGTCAAAGTCCTTGTTTCCAGGGACCTGGAAGGACAGTGAGTGAATTCTCCTTGTGCTAAATTGTGCTTAAAAAAAACATTTTTTCTAGGGACAGAAAACTGTAGGTAGGGAGAGTGTGTCAGTTTCTTTCACTGTCAAAGTCCTTGTTTCAAGGGACAGAGAAGGACACCTGAAGGTAGCCCTTATTGCTTTTTTCCCATCTCCCTGCAGGCCATCTATTAGAATGTCTGGAAGGCAAACAAGGAGAGGCAGACAGTCAGGAGGCAATAAAAGAGGGCAAGCAGGCTCTGTGTCTGGGGGCAACAGTGCTGGTCGTGGACGCGGTGCATTGTCATCAGCACATGGCCATGGGACACGCTTGTCCTTCTTTTCCGCAGCTGGACATGTTGAGCCACATCATGCCGAAGACTTGGTAGAGTGGATGACCAAGCCCTCCTCCTCCTCCTCATCCTCTCTCACCCAGGCTCAGGGTACTGGAAAAGCAGCTGCCAAAGCGTCCTCTTCCCTGGTATCAATGTCAGACTCATCATCAGTCACTCCTTCCCTAGACCCACCATGTCCTCCTCCTGAGGAGTCCCCCGAACTGTTTCAGCACAGTGTTGGGTACATGCTCCAGGAGGATGCCCAGCGTTTCGAAGGGTCTGATGATGAAACCCAGCTAGAGGAAGGCAGTAGCGTGAGAGCAGACAGAGGGGATGCTCAAGAAGGACACCAATCTGGCAGTCATGTTCCAGCAGCTGCAGCATACTGCCAGATTGGCTCCAGTGATGAGGAGGGAGGTGATGATGAGGTCACTGACTCCACGTGGGTGCCTAATAGGAGAGAGGAGGAGGAGGAGGATGAGGAGGAGGCACATCTCCAACGAGGCAGGATGCCCTTTGGTGGCCAGCGTAAGGGCAGTACACCGACGGAATCACACCGCAGAGCTCCGCCTGTGCAGGGCGCTGCCTCTGCCCGTCATTCAAAAAGTTCTTTGGTGTGGGCCTTTTTTGAGGCTAGTGCATCAGATCGCACAGCTGCTGTTTGCAACATATGTCTCAAGCGTATATCGCGTGGCCAAAACATCAGCCGCTTGGGTACCACATGCCTGACCAGACATATGTTGACCTGCCATGCAGCTCGTTGGCAAGCCTACCTCAAAGACCCACACCAAAGAACAAAGCGGACCTCTCCTTGCACCGCATCAGCTGGGATCTCCAACCCCACTATAACTTCAGTCCTCTCTGAAACATGCACTGAGAGGAATGAAGGTGTAGAATTAGGTGTGTCACAGCCAAGTACTTGCGGCCACTCTGCTAGCAGTACACCGACGTCCGATTCTAGCAGGCAAATTTCCCTGCCCCAGCTGCTGGACCGTCGAAAGAAGTTCACTCCCAGCCATCCACATGCCCAGCGGTTGAATGCTAGCTTGGCTAAATTGCTAGCGCTTCAACTACTGCCTTTTCAGTTGGTAGACTCGGCCCCCTTCCGTGAGTTTGTGCAATGTGCGGTTCCTCAGTGGCAGGTTCCCAAACGCCACTTTTTCTCACGGAAGGCTATTCCGGCTCTCTACCGGCATGTGGAAGGCAATGTCTTGGCCTCGCTGGACAGGGCGGTCAGCGGTAAGGTGCATATTACCGCTGACTCATGGTCCAGCAGGCATGGACAGGGACGTTACCTTTCTTTCACGGCCCATTGGGTCACTCTTTTGGCAGCTGGGAAGGATGCAGGACAAGGTGCAGTAGTGTTGGAGGTTGTCCCACCGCCACGCCTCCAAAATGCTACTACTGGTTGTGACACACCTCTCTCCTCCACCCCCTCCTCTTCTTCTTCCTCCATGGCCTCTTCCTGTGGTTTGTCCTATGAACCAGCGGTGCTCCGTAGCCGTTCACGGGGCTACGCAAGTACGCAGGCAAAAAGATGCCATGCCGTGCTTGCGCTGGTGTGTTTGGGGGACAGAAGCCACACTGGGGCAGAGGTCCTGTCTGCTCTGCAGGGCCAGGCCGAGAGGTGGTTGACGCCACGCCAGCTTAAGCCAGGAATGGTGGTTTGCGACAATGGCACCAACCTCCTCTCCGCCCTCCGACAGGGACAACTGACCCATGTGCCCTGTGTGGCTCACGTCCTTAACCTGGTGGTGCAGCGCTTCTTGGGCAGGTACCCGGGCTTACAGGATGTCCTGAGGCAGGCCAGGAAAGTCTGTGTGCATTTCCGCAGATCTTATAATGCCAGTGCTCGCCTGGCTGAGCTGCAAAAGGAGTTGAACCTGCCCAAGAACCGCTTTATATGTGACATGCCCACCAGGTGGAACTCAACGTTGGCCATGCTGCAGCGGCTGCACACGCAGCAGAGGGCCATCAATGAGTACCTGTGCGACTACGGCACCAGGACAGGGTCAGGGGAGGTTGGTTTTTTTTCTCCACGCCAGTGGGGCATGATCAGGGATGCATGCACTGTCCTGGCACCATTTGAGGAGGCCACGAGGATGGTGAGCAGTGACAGTGCATGCATCAGTGACACTGTACCTCTTGTCCACCTGTTGGAGCACACGCTGCGTGGAATAATGGACAGGGCACTTGAGGCAGAACAGAGGCAGGAAGAGGAGGACTTCCTTGCCTCTCAAGGCCCCCTTTACCCAGACAGTGTTCCTTCTGTCCCACCCATCGCACAGGAAGAGGAGGAGGAGGAGGAGGAGGAGGAGGAGGAGGAGGATTGTGTCAGCATGGAGGTGGAGGCTGGCACTCAGCATCATCAGCAGCAGTCTTTTAGGGATGATTTACAGTCCCAAGAAACCAGTGGACTTGTACGTGGCTGGGAGGAGGTGGCTGCGGATCATGTCGTCCTTAGTGACCCAGAGGACTCCGGAGCGAATGCCTCAGCAAACCTACGCTGCATGGCCTCCCTGATCCTGCAAAGTCTGCGGAAGGATCCTCGTATTCTTCGGATCAAGGAGAGGGACCATTACTGGCTGGCCACTCTCCTTGATCCACGGTACAAGGGTAAGGTTGCGGACCTTATGTTACCGTCGCAGAGGGAGCAGAGGATGAGACAACTCCGGGAGGCCTTGCAGAAAGGTCTGTGCAACGCGTTCCCAGAGACTGGGAGGTTACAAACTCCTGGTCCTGGACAACGAGTTGCTGAGGCTTCGGCCAGTCAAAGAAGGAGCGGTGGGGAAGGTGGCCGTCTGACCGATGCGTTCAGACAATTCTTTAGTCCGCAGCCCCAAAGTATGATCGGTTCCAGCAACCATCGCCAGCGTCTGATAAACATGGTGCAGGAATATCTAGGGGCAAGGTCAGACTTGGACACCTTCCCCACCGAAAATCCTCTGGCTTACTGGGTCTTGAGGATGGATCACTGGCCAGAGCTTGCACAGTATGCAATTGAGCTACTGGCCTGTCCTGCATCCAGCGTTCTTTCGGAACGCACATTCAGTGCTGCTGGAGGATTTGTCACGGATCACAGGGTGCGCCTGTCCACCGACTCGGTTGATCGACTGACTTTCATCAAGATGAACCAGTCTTGGATCACCACCAGCTACCACACACCTGATGCTGATATAACAGACTAATTGATTTTAACATGTCACATCCCTTCAAGACTGATGCTGATGCTGAGTGCCTGTGCTGTTATGTTGACTGGCTATCCTCCTCCTCCGAGTCCTCAATGATACGATTGATGATGATAGCTTGGAAGATCATTTTTGTTTATGGGTGCCGCCACCAGTGGCTAAGGCCCAATTTTTCAGCCCCTGTTTTACAGGGGCGTGTAATTACAATTTTTTTAGCAATAATTTGCCATAGGGCTCATTGCTGTGCTCCAAGTACAGTATCTGTGAGGGGTTGGAGTGTTGTGGCACCAGTGCCTAAGGCCCAATTTTTCAGCCCCTGTTTAACAGGGGCGTGTCATTACAATTTTTGAAGCAATACTTTGCAACAGGGCTCATTGCTGTGCTCCAAGTACAGTATCTGTGAGGGGTTGTAGTGTTGTGCCACCAGTGCCTAAGGCCCAATTTTTCAGCCCCTGTTCAACAGGGGCATGCAATTACAATTCTTGATCTAATAATTCACAGCAGGGTCCATTGCTGCACCCACCAAGAGTAACTCTGAGGGCTTACAGTCTTGTGGCAACGCCACCACCACCACCACCACGAAAGGCCCAATTTTTCAGCCCCTGTTCAAAAGGGGCATGTAATTACAATTCTTGATCTAATAATTCACAGCAGGGCCCATTGCTGCACCCACCAAGAGTAACTGTCAGGGCTTACAGTGTTGTGGCACCAGCACCACCATCAAAGCCCCAATTTTTACTACCACTGTTCAACAATTATATGTAATTAAAATTCCTGATATAATAGTTGACAGCAGGGCGTTCCAGCACCAACCAAGAGTAACTGAGTGCTTACAGTGTTGTGCCAACACCAACAACTAAGGGGCCTATTTCTGCAGAGTATATACGGCAGGTCCCTACTTTCAAACATCCAACTTACAAACGACTCCTACTTGCAAACGAAAGAAGACAACAGGAAGTGAGAGGAAATCTACCCCTAGAAAGGAAAATTCTCTCCTGTAAGAATAAATATGGGAGAAAGGGGTCTCATCTGTACTGATGCTTTATCAGCAATCCTTGTTTCAAGAAAAACACCACATTTCAAAAACAGTTGTCATTGGGACGGAAAGTGAGGTGAAATGTTCTGAACAGGGGCACAGACAGCAAAACAAATGTTACAGGGGTGATAACCCTTACCTATGTTTCCCAAAAAGTTTAAAAATAGATTTTTGGGCTGGAGCTACACTTCAACAATGTACCTGTTCAAAATTACAAACAGATTCTACATAAGAACAAACCTACAGTCCCTGTCTTGTATGCACCGCCTGTATACGGCTGTTCAGAGTATATAGGGCCTTTTTTATTTTATGTGCGGGGTTCCCCTTAATATCCATACAAGACCCAAAGGGGCTGGTAATGGGCTGGGGTAGGGGGGGGTCATGGGGTAGCTATGCCATTTTTCTTAAAGAATTTCATCCATATTACCGGGACCAGACATTACATTAAAGCCGCAAGCAGTTTTAAATGGCTTTTTTTTCCTTTAGAAGTGTCATTTTGTGCAGGGACAGTTCTAAACACGGGAAACACGTGGCACTTCACAGGCATACTTTAGACACCCCCCAGGTACGATATTTAAAGGAATATTTGACTTTTTTTTTTTCACTTTATGCATCATTAAAATGACTGCTCCCGAAAAACGACCGTTTTTAAAACTTCTTTTTGCATTGATACATGTCCCATGGTGCACAACCCGGGTTCCCAAACCCTATTTATGACAATAACATGCATAATAGTTGTTATAATTAGCACTTTAGAATTCGAACGTTCGCATCCATTGTATTTAATAGGGTTCTAATGTTCGTTCGAACTTTCGGTCCGTTCGCGGGTTCTGGTGCGAACCGAACCCGGGGGTGTTCGGCTCATCACTAACCTGTATACATGTCAGTCCCCTCACACCTGTATACATGTCAGTCCCCCTTCACACCTGTATACATGTCAGCCCCCTCACACCTGTATACATGTCAGTCCCCCCTCACACCTGTATACATGTCAGTCCCCCCTCACACCTGTATACATGTCAGTCCCCTCACACCTGTATACATGTCAGCCCCCTCACTCCTGTATACATGTCAGCCCCCTCACACCTGTATACATGTCAGCCCCCCTCACACCTGTATACATGTCAGCCCCCTCACACCTGTATACATGTCAGCCCCCTCACACCTGTATACATGTCAGTTTCCTCACACCTGTATACATGTCAGCCCCCCACACCTGTATATATGTCAGCCCCCTCACACCTGTATACATGTCAGCCCCCCTCACACCTGTATACATGTCAGCCCCCCCACACCTGTATACATGTCAGCCCCCTCACACCTGTATACATGTCAGCCCCCCTCACACCTGTATACATGTCAGCCCCCTCACTCCTGTATACATGTCAGCTGCCTCACACCTGTATGCATGTCAGTCCCCCCTCACACCTGTATACATGTCAGCTGCCTCACACCTGTATACATGTCAGCCCCCTCACTCCTGTATACATGTCAGTCCCCCCTCACACCTGTATACATGTCAGCTGCCTCACACCTGTATACATGTCAGCCCCCTCACACCTGTATACATGTCAGCCCCCCTCACACCTGTATACATGTCAGCCCCCTCACTCCTGTATACATGTCAGCTGCCTCACACCTGTATACATGGCAGTCCCCTCACACCTGTATACATGTCAGCTGCCTCACACCTGTATACATGTCAGCCCCCTCACTCCTGTATACATGTCAGTCCCCCTCACACCTGTATACATGTCAGCTGCCTCACACCTGTATACATGTCAGCCCCCTCACACCTGTATACATGTCAGCCCCCCTCACACCTGTATACATGTCAGCCCCCTCTCTCCTGTATACATGTCAGCTGCCTCACACCTGTATACATGTCAGTCCCCTCACACCTGTATACATGTCAGCTGCCTCACACCTGTATACATGTCAGCCCCCTCACACCTGTATACATGTCAGCCCCCCTCACACCTGTATACATGTCAGCCCCCTCACTCCTGTATACATGTCAGCTGCCTCACACCTGTATACATGTCAGTCCCCTCACACCTGTATACATGTCAGCTGCCTCACACCTGTATACATGTCAGCCCCCTCACACCTGTATACATGTCAGCCCCCTCACACCTGTATACATGTCAGCTGCCTCACACCTGTATACATGTCAGTCCCCTTACACCTGTATACATGTCAGCCCCCTCACTCCTGTATACATGTCAGCCCCCCCACACCTGTATACATGTCAGTCCTCTCACACCTGTGTACATGTCAGCTGCCTCACACCTGTATACATGTCAGTCCCCTCACACCTGTATACATGTCAGCCCCCTCACTCCTGTATACACGTCAGCCCCCTCACACCTGTATACATGTCAGCCCCCTCACACCTGTATACATGTCAGCCCCCTCACACCTGTATACATGTCAGCCCCCTCACACCTGTATACATGTCAGCCCTCTCACTCCTGTATACATGTCAGCCCCCTCACTCCTGTATACATGTCAGCCCCCCACACCTGTATACATGTCAGCCCCCTCACTCCTGTATACATGTCAGCTGCCTCACACCTGTATACATGTCAGTCCCCTCACACCTGTATACATGTCAGCCCCCTCACACCTGTATACATGTCAGTCCCCTCACACCTGTATACATGTCAGCCCCCTCACACCTGTATACATGTCAGCCCCCTCACACCTGTATACATGTCAGTCCCCTCACACCTGTATACATGTCAGCCCCCTCACTCCTGTATACATGTCAGCCCCCCCACACCTGTATACATGTCAGCCCCCTCACACCTGTATACATGTCAGCCCCCTCACACCTGTATACATGTCAGCCCCCCTCACACCTGTATACATGTCAGCCCCCTCACTCCTGTATACATGTCAGCTGCCTCACACCTGTATACATGTCAGTCCCCTCACACCTGTATACATGTCAGCTGCCTCACACCTGTATACATGTCAGCCCCCTCACTCCTGTATACATGTCAGTCCCCTCACACCTGTATACATGTCAGCTGCCTCACACCTGTATACATGTCAGCACCCTCACACCTGTATACATGTCAGCCCCCCTCACACCTGTATACATGTCAGCCCCCTCACACCTGTATACATGTCAGCCCCCCTCACACCTGTATACATGTCAGCCCCCTCACTCCTGTATACATGTCAGCTGCCTCACACCTGTATACATGTCAGTCCCCTCACACCTGTATACATGTCAGCTGCCTCACACCTGTATACATGTCAGCCCCCTCACACCTGTATACATGTCAGCCCCCTCACACCTGTATACATGTCAGCCCCCTCACACCTGTATACATGTCAGCCCCTCTCACACCTGTATACATGTCAGCCCCCCCACACCTGTATACATGTCAGTCCCCTCACACCTGTATACATGTCAGCCCCCTCACACCTGTATACATGTCAGCCCCCTGTATACATGTCAGCCCCCTCACACCTGTATACATGTCAGCCCCCTCACACCTGTATACATGTCAGCCCCCTCACACCTGTATACATGTCAGCCCCCTCACACCTGTATACATGTCAGCCCCCTCACACCTGTATACATGTCAGCCCCCTCACACCTGTATACATGTCAGCCCCCTCACTCCTGTATACATGTCAGCCCCCCTCACACCTGTATACATGTCAGCCCCCCCACACCTGTATACATGTCAGCCCCCTCACTCCTGTATACATGTCAGCCCCCCCACACCTGTATACATGTCAGTCCCCCCTCACACCTGTATACATGTCAGCCCCCCTCACACCTGTATACATGTCAGTCCCCTCACACCTGTATACATGTCAGCCCCCCTCACACCTGTATACATGTCAGCCCCCTCACTCCTGTATACATGTCAGCCCCCCCACACCTGTATACATGTCAGTCCCCTCACACCTGTATACATGTCAGCCCCCTCACACCTGTATACATGTCAGCCCCCCTCACACCTGTATACATGTCAGCCCCCTCACACCTGTATACATGCCAGTCCCCTCACACCTGTATACATGTAAGCCCCCTCACACCTGTATACATGTCAGCCCCCTCACTCCTGTATACATGTCAGCCCCCCTCACACCTGTATACATGTCAGCCCCCCCCCCCACACCTGTATACATGTCAGCCCCCTCACTCCTGTATACATGTCAGCCCCCCCACACCTGTATACATGTCAGTCCCCCCTCACACCTGTATACATGTCAGCCCCCCTCACACCTGTATACATGTCAGTCCCCTCACACCTGTATACATGTCAGCCCCCCTCACACCTGTATACATGTCAGCCCCCTTACTCCTGTATACATGTCAGCCCCCCCCACACCTGTATACATGTCAGTCCCCCCTCACACCTGTATACATGTCAGCCCCCCTTACACCTGTATACATGTCAGCCCCCCACACCTGTATACATGTCAGCTGCCTCACACCTGTATACATGTCAGCCCCCTCACACCTGTATACATGTCAGCCCTCTCACTCCTGTATACATGTCAGCCCCCCCCACACCTGTATACATGTCAGTCCCCTCACACCTGTATACATGTCAGTCCCCTCACACCTGTATACATGTCAGTCCCCTCACACCTGTATACATGTCAGCTGCCTCACACCTGTATACATGTCAGCCCCCCCACACCTGTATACATGTCAGCCCCCTCACACCTGTATACATGTCAGTCCCCTCACACCTGTATACACGTCAGCTGCCTCACACCTGTATACATGTCAGCCCCCCCCACACCTGTATACATGTCAGCTGCCTCACACCTGTATACATGTCAGCCCCCTCACACCTGTATACATGTCAGCCCCCTCACACCTGTATACATGTCAGTCCCCTCACACCTGTATACATGTCAGCCCCCTCACACCTGTATACATGTCAGTCCCCTCACACCTGTATACATGTCAGCCCCCTCACACCTGTATACATGTCAGCCCCCTCACACCTGTATACATGTCAATCCCCTCACACCTGTATACATGTCAGCCCCCCCACACCTGTATACATGTCAGCCCCCCTCACACCTGTATACATGTCAGCCCCCCTCACACCTGTATACATGTCAGCCCCCTCACACCTGTATACATGTCAGTCCCCTCACACCTGTATACATGTCAGCCCCCTCACACCTGTATACATGTCAGCCCCCCTCACACCTGTATACATGTCAGTCCCCTCACACCTGTATACATGTCAGCCCCCCTCACACCTGTATACATGTCAGCCCCCTCTCTCCTGTATACATGTCAGCCCCCCCACACCTGTATACATGTCAGTCCCCCCTCACACCTGTATACATGTCAGCCCCCCCACACCTGTATACATGTCAGTCCCCCCTCACACCTGTATACATGTCAGCCCCCCTCACACCTGTATACATGTCAGTCCCCCCTCACACCTGTATACATGTCAGCCCCCCCACACCTGTATACATGTCAGCCCCCTCACTCCTGTATACATGTCAGCCCCCCCACACCTGTATACATGTCAGCCCCCCTCACACCTGTATACATGTCAGCCCCCCTCACACCTGTATACATGTCAGTCCCCTCACACCTGTATACATGTCAGCCCCCCTCACACCTGTATACATGTCAGCCCCCTCACTCCTGTATACATGTCAGCCCCCCCACACCTGTATACATGTCAGTCCCCCCTCACACCTGTATACATGTCAGCCCCCCCACACCTGTATACATGTCAGTCCCCCCTCACACCTGTATACATGTCAGTCCCCCCTCACACCTGTATCTGTGGGAGTGTTTTGCATAAGTACATGTGGGGAGAGATATACGTGTATCCCTTTTCCTCACGGCAAATAATTGTGGGGCAGTGGGGATAAATGGGACCTTTGTCCCACGAAGTTATTTTATCCATGGAGATAGTCCATCAATGTTGTTTCCCACAACTCACTTTGGTGATGGGGGAATGTTTTTGGCAAAGAAACCAGGTAGGAGTTTTCCTATGTACTAGACCCACTGTACGTATCTGTGGATCCTTTGTATGGGTGTGCATGTGCGTGTGTGCATGGAGGAGGCTCCTCTCCCCCCCCCTTTTTTTTATTTATTTATTTATTTATTTTTTCTCTGTTATTGGACAAGCCTCCTTTACACTCCGCCCCTAAGAGTGATAGGAGGAGCGGGTGTGTATACTGTGGTTTTACCGGAAATTGCGGGTGGAACGCAAACACACCCGCACTTCCAGTTTAGCATCCAGATCGAGGCCTGGTATTTGCCTAATCAGGCTGTGCCATAGACAAACGGGGACGCGACCGGAAATGCGGGTAGACACGCTAGTGACACCCACACCTCTAGGCAATTGCGACCCATTCCATGCTTTGGACAAGCCTCCTCTGCACTCCGCCCCTAGGAGTGATAGGAGGGGCGAGCGCATTCACTGTAGTGCTACCGGAAGTTGCGGGTGGAACGCAAACACACCCGCACTTCCGGCTCGGCATCCAGATCGAGGCCTGGCATTCGCCCAATCAGGCCGCACCACTGACAAACAGGAAGTGCGGGTGGAAAAGTTTGTAACACCCGCACTTCTAGTCCAAAGCTCCGAATGTGCCTCTCTCCCTTAATAGAATGTTAGGTATAGGATGCAGTGAGTGGAATCCTAGATGCATCTCTCCCACTGGCAGATCATTGGACACCTTTGCATCTACTGTTGGCCCCTGCTGCATACGGTAAGCGGTTCGTTCGGGCACAATTAGATGCTTGTTACATATCTGTTGTATACTACTAGCCTACCTGGTCACCCTGTGATGCGGGATCAGTGGGGGTTTGGGTGCAAGTTTGCTAGGAGTATTTTGATCATTAGTGGCATACTGGTCCTTTGAATTTGAACCTCTATCCTCCACCACTATTCTTATGTATCTATGATGTGAAATGATTTGTTTTACTCTAGTGCACAATTGGTGTCACATAGCATGTCCAATTATTTTTAATTTCTGATTCACCCCTATGGGTTAATCATGAGACACACCTCTGGGGGTGGAGTTTGTAGGGGCGGGGCCTATTGGGGTGGGGACGATGGGTCGGGGCCTCCTTGGTGGACATGAGTGTGTGTATATCTATATGTGTGGGGTTATCCATGAGAATAGGATACCACAAGCTGTGTAGGCTCTGAAGAAAGGGGTGCGCCCCGGAAACGCGTCAGCCGTCCAGCACATTTGAGGTACCATCCATCTCTCTGGTCATCGAGTTTTGACTTCAGTCGTCCTATGATTCAGGCTGGTCACTAGAAAAAGCTCATTCTAACGCTCTGCTTGTGAGTAGGACCATTGCTGTTTTTATACATTTTAATAAAGATTTTATCTGGTAATACACTAGGTCGGTGCGCCCTCCTGTTTTTTGTTTTTTTACAGTTGTATGAACACCCATAGTTCTGAGGAGGGCTGCAAGATTCCTAAAGTGTTGCCTGTTTACTGAGGAATGATCGACACGCCCCGCATACACCAAGACATCAGAGCGCAGGAGTATTGTTTTGTTGTACATGTCAGCCCCCCTCACACCTGTATACATGTCAGCCCCCTCACTCCTGTATACATGTCAGCCCCCCCACACCTGTATACATGTCAGTCCCACCCTCACACCTGTATACATGTCAGCCCCCTCACACCTGTATACATGTCAGCCCCCTCACACCTGTATACATGTCAGCCCCCTCACACCTGTATACATGTCAGTCCCCTCACTCCTGTATACATGTCAGCCCCCCCACACCTGCCTCACACCTGTATACATGTCAGCTGCCTCACACCTGTATACATGTCAGCCCCCTCACACCTGTATACATGTCAGCCCCCCTCACACCTGTATACATGTCAGCCCCCTCACTCCTGTATACATGTCAGCCCCCCCACACCTGTATACATGTCAGTCCCCTCACACCTGTATACATGTCAGCCCCCCTCACACCTGTATACATGTCAGCCCCCCTCACACCTGTATACATGTCAGCCCCCCTCACACCTGTATACATGTCAGCCCCCTCACACCTGTATACATGTCAGTCCCCTCACACCTGTATACATGTCAGCCCCCTCACACCTGTATACATGTCAGCCCCCTCACTCCTGTATACATGTCAGCCCCCCTCACACCTGTATACATGTCAGCCCCCCTCACACCTGTATACATGTCAGCCCCCCTCACACCTGTATACATGTCAGCCCCCTCACACCTGTATACATGTCAGCCCCCCTCACACCTGTATACATGTCAGCCCCCTCACTCCTGTATACATGTCAGCCCCCCTCACACCTGTATACATGTCAGCCCCCCCACACCTGTATACATGTCAGTCCCCCCTCACACCTGTATACATGTCAGCCCCCTCTCACACCTGTATACATGTCAGTCCCCTCACACCTGTATACATGTCAGCCCCCCTCACACCTGTATACATGTCAGCCCCCTTACTCCTGTATACATGTCAGCCCCCCCACACCTGTATACATGTCAGTCCCCCCTCACACCTGTATACATGTCAGCCCCCCACACCTGTATACATGTCAGTCCCCCCTCACACCTGTATACATGTCAGTCCCCCCTCACACCTGTATACATGTCAGCCCCCCTCACACCTGTATACATGTCAGCCCCCTCACTCCTGTATACATGTCAGTCCCCCCTCACACCTGTATACATGTCAGTCCCACCCTCACACCTGTATACATGTCAGCCCCCTCACACCTGTATACATGTCAGCCCCCTCACACCTGTATACATGTCAGTCCCCCCTCACACCTGTATACATGTCAGCCCCCCTCACACCTGTATACATGTCAGCCCCCCTCACACCTGTATACATGTCAGCCCCCCTCACACCTGTATACATGTCAGCCCCCTCACACCTGTATACATGTCAGTCCCCCCTCACTCCTGTATACATGTCAGCCCCCTCACACCTGTATACATGTCAGTCCCCCCTCACACCTGTATACATGTCAGCCCCCCTCACACCTGTATACATGTCAGCCCCCTCACACCTGTATACATGTCAGCCCCCTCACACCTGTATACATGTCAGTCCCACCCTCACACCTGTATACATGTCAGTCCCCCCCCCACACCTGTATACATGTCAGCCCCCCTCACACCTGTATACATGTCAGTCCCCCCTCACACCTGTATATATGTCAGCCCCCTCACACCTGTATACATGTCAGCCCCCTCACTCCTGTATACATGTCAGCCCCCCCACACCTGTATACATGTCAGTCCCCCCACACCTGTATACATGTCAGCCCCCCTTACACCTGTATACATGTCAGCCCCCCACACCTGTATACATGTCAGCTGCCTCACACCTGTATACATGTCAGCCCCCTCACACCTGTATACATGTCAGCCCTCTCACTCCTGTATACATGTCAGCCCCCCCACACCTGTATACATGTCAGTCCCCTCACACCTGTATACATGTCAGTCCCCTCACACCTGTATACATGTCAGCCCCCTCACACCTGTATACATGTCAGTCCCCCCTCACTCCTGTATACATGTCAGCCCCCCCCACACCTGTATACATGTCAGTCCCACCCTCACACCTGTATACATGTCAGCCCCCTCACACCTGTATACATGTCAGCCCCCTCACACCTGTATACATGTCAGTCCCCCCTCACACCTGTATACATGTCAGCCCCCCTCACACCTGTATACATGTCAGCCCCCTCACACCTGTATACATGTCAGCCCCCTCACACCTGTATACATGTCAGTCCCACCCTCACACCTGTATACATGTCAGTCCCCCCCCCACACCTGTATACATGTCAGCCCCCTCACACCTGTATACATGTCAGTCCCCCCTCACACCTGTATATATGTCAGCCCCCTCACACCTGTATACATGTCAGCCCCCTCAGTCCTGTATACATGTCAGCCCCCCCACACCTGTATACATGTCAGCCCCCCACACCTGTATACATGTCAGCTGCCTCACACCTGTATACATGTCAGCCCCCTCACACCTGTATACATGTCAGCCCTCTCACTCCTGTATACATGTCAGCCCCCCCACACCTATATACATGTCAGTCCCCTCACACCTGTATACATGTCAGTCCCCTCACACCTGTATACATGTCAGTCCCCTCACACCTGTATACATGTCAGCTGCCTCACACCTGTATACATGTCAGCCCCCCCACACCTGTATACATGTCAGCCCCCTCACACCTGTATACATGTCAGTCCCCTCACACCTGTATACATGTCAGCCCCCTCACACCTGTATACATGTCAGCCCCCCCACACCTGTATACATGTCAGCCCCCTCACACCTGTATACATGTCAGCCCCCTCACACCTGTATACATGTCAGCCCCCTCACACCTGTATACATGTCAGTCCCCTCACACCTGTATACACGTCAGCTGCCTCACACCTGTATACATGTCAGCCCCCCACACCTGTATACATGTCAGCTGCCTCACACCTGTATACATGTCAGCCCCCTCACACCTGTATACATGTCAGCCCCCTCACACCACACCTGGTTTAATGACACTCTTACCCTACTGAAGCAAGAACGCAGAAGAGCCGAAGGAGCCTGGAGAAGAAACCCTACTAAGGAAAACCACATTAATTACAAAGCACTCACTAAGAAATATCACAAAGCAATTTTCAAAGCAAAAAAGGAACATTTCTCAAACACCATCAAAAAAGGCCTAAACCGACCTCGTGAACTCTTCAAACTAGTAACTCAAACTATGAACCCCACCTGCCTAGAACCTTCAGCAAACGAAACACAAGAGTTCTGTAATGAGCTATCGGACTTTTTTATCGACAAAATCGAAAACATTCGAGAATCAATTCAACAGAAAAAAACAACCAACCCTGCTCTGCCAAAGCAAATAGAGGAAATCAATATGAACACTATACAATTGACAAAATTTTCGCTGGTCCCGATCACCATCGACACCACCAAAAATATAATCAGAAGCCTCAGAGACAGCACATCTCCAAATGACATAATCTCTACAAAACTCCTGAAAGAATGTACCGACATTTTAGCACCCACCATAACACACCTCGTAAATCAATCATTCAAAGAAGGTATTGTTCCAATCTCTCTCAAGCAAGGTATAATCAAACCCCTCCTAAAGAAACCCAACCTGGACCCCAAAGACCCAAACTACCGCAGACCGGTAACAAGCCTCAACACCATCTCCAAGATCATGGAGAAAGCAGTAGTACAACAGCTACAACTCTATTTGGACACCCCCAAACTCTTGGATCCACTACAATCAGGCTTCCGCCCAGGCCATGGCACAGAAACAGCACTTCTTAAAATATGGGATGACACCCTCGAAGCAGCAGATGACGGAGAATCATGTCTCCTGGTGCTGCTGGACCTCAGTGCAGCGTTCGACACAGTAGACCACAAAACTCTACTCATTCGCCTTAAAGAAGTAGCCGGAGTCGCAGACCCTGACCTACACTGGTTCACATCCTTCCTAGACAATCGTTCCCAGACAGTGAAACTAGGAGCCTTCACCTCTGAAACTCGCACAATTTCTTGCGGAGTCCCCCAAGGATCACCCCTGTCACCCGTGCTCTTTAACATCTACCTCCGCCCACTCCTCAAAATCATCAGCAAACAGGGCCTGTGCTACCACTCATATGCTGACGACACCCAACTCTACTTTCGTATCACCGGGAAAAAAGACCAATATCACGGATTGGAAACCTGTCTCACATTGATCGATGAATGGATGACTGAGAATTCCCTCAAACTCAACGGATCCAAAACAGAACTCCTTCTCCTCCACGCAAACCGAAAGACAAAAACTAAGACTTCTTGGACACTCCCCACTATCCTTGGACAGACCGTTACCCCGAGCACCAAAGGCAAAAGTCTCGGAGTCATCTTTGACTCGGAGATGTCGATGGACGCACAAATTGGATCAGTAGTCAGCGGAGCTCACCATCTCCTCCGTCTACTACGTAGACTCATCCCCTTCATCCCAAAAGAGGATACAGCAGTAGTAGTTGGAACAATTATCAACTCCCGACTCGATTACGCAAACGCCCTCTACCTCGGACTACCCAAATACCAGATTTCGCGCCTACAAGTCATCCAGAACACGGCTGCCAGGCTGGTAACGGGAAAAAAACCTTGGGAATCCATCACCCCATCACTAAGGACCCTTCATTGGCTAACCGTAAAGGATCGGATCACATTCAAGACCCTCTGTCTCACCCACAAGTGCACACAGGGAAACGCTCCACAATATCTATGCGAGAAGATAAAACACTACACCCCCAATCGCAATCTCCGATCAACCAACCAAAACCTCCTTCACATCCCCAAGTCCCGCTACAAATCAAAGGGAGAACGAAGATTTGCAGTCCAAGGACCACGGCTATGGAACGCTCTACCCACCAACATCCGCATGGAAGAAAACCACCGGGCCTTCAGGAAAAAACTTAAGACCCACCTATTCTGAAGGGTCAGGATGTCACTGGATGCAAAGCGCCTTGAGGCGATTTAGTTCGCATTTGTAGCGCTATACAAGTTATTCACTCACTCACTCACTCACCTGTATACATGTCAGTCCCCTCACACCTGTATACATGTCAGCCCCCTCACACCTGTATACATGTCAGTCCCCTCACACCTGTATACATGTCAGCCCCCTCACACCTGTATACATGTCAGCCCCCTCACACCTGTATACATGTCAGTCCCCTCACACCTGTATACATGTCAGCCCCCCCACACCTGTATACATGTCAGCCCCCTCACACCTGTATACATGTCAGCCCCCCTCACACCTGTATACATGTCAGCCCCCCTCACACCTGTATACATGTCAGCCCCCTCACACCTGTATACATGTCAGCCCCCCCCACACCTGTATACATGTCAGTCCCCTCACACCTGTATACATGTCAGTCCCCTCACACCTGTATACATGTCAGCCCCCCTCACACCTGTATACATGTCAGCCCCCCTCACACCTGTATACATGTCAGCCCCCTCACACCTGTATACATGTCAGCCCCCCTCACACCTGTATACATGTCAGCCCCCTCACTCCTGTATACATGTCAGCCCCCCTCACACCTGTATACATGTCAGCCCCCTCACTCCTGTATACATGTCAGCCCCCTCACTCCTGTATACATGTCAGCCCCCCACACCTGTATACATGTCAGTCCCCCCTCACACCTGTATACATGTCAGCCCCCTCTCACACCTGTATACATGTCAGTCCCCTCACACCTGTATACATGTCAGCCCCCCTCACACCTGTATACATGTCAGCCCCTCACTCCTGTATACATGTCAGCCCCCCCACACCTGTATACATGTCAGTCCCCCCTCACACCTGTATACATGTCAGCCCCCCCCCACACCTGTATACATGTCAGTCCCCCCTCACACCTGTATACATGTCAGTCCCCCCTCACACCTGTATACATGTCAGCCCCCCTCACACCTGTATACATGTCAGCCCCCTCACTCCTGTATACATGTCAGTCCCCCCTCACACCTGTATACATGTCAGCCCCCCCACACCTGTATACATGTCAGTCCCACCCTCACACCTGTATACATGTCAGCCCCCTCACACCTGTATACATGTCAGCCCCCTCACACCTGTATACATGTCAGTCCCCCCTCACACCTGTATACATGTCAGCCCCCCTCACACCTGTATACATGTCAGCCCCCCTCACACCTGTATACATGTCAGCCCCCCTCACACCTGTATACATGTCAGCCCCCTCACACCTGTATACATGTCAGTCCCCCCTCACTCCTGTATACATGTCAGTCCCCCCTCACACCTGTATACATGTCAGCCCCCCTCACACCTGTATACATGTCAGCCCCCTCACACCTGTATACATGTTAGTCCCCCCTCACTCCTGTATACATGTCAGTCCCCCCTCACACCTGTATACATGTCAGCCCCCCTCACTCCTGTATACATGTCAGCCCCCCCACACCTGTATACATGTCAGTCCCACCCTCACACCTGTATACATGTCAGCCCCCCTCACACCTGTATACATGTCAGCCCCCTCACACCTGTATACATGTCAGCCCCCCTCACACCTGTATACATGTCAGCCCCCTCACTCCTGTATACATGTCAGTCCCCCCTCACACCTGTATACATGTCAGCCCCCTCACACCTGTATACATGTCAGTCCCACCCTCACACCTGTATACATGTCAGCCCCCCTCACACCTGTATACATGTCAGCCCCCTCACACCTGTATACATGTCAGTCCCCCCTCACTCCTGTATACATGTCAGCCCCCCCACACCTGTATACATGTCAGTCCCACCCTCACACCTGTATACATGTCAGCCCCCTCACACCTGTATACATGTCAGCCCCCTCACACCTGTATACATGTCAGTCCCCCCCCACACCTGTATACATGTCAGCCCCCCTCACACCTGTATACATGTCAGTCCCCCCTCACACCTGTATATATGTCAGCCCCCTCACACCTGTATACATGTCAGTCCCCCCTCACACCTGTATACATGTCAGTCCCCCCTCACACCTGTATACATGTCAGCCCCCTCACACCTGTATACATGTCAGCCCCCCCCCACCCTCACACCTGTATACATGTTAGCCCCCCCACACCTGTATACATGTCAGCCCCCCACATATACACATCTGTAAACACACAGAGCTCTGACTTCTCCCTGTACACAAACAGCCCCCCTTCCTTTCCTTCACAGCCCCTACTTGTAAAGGAGGTTTTCCTACCTGGTCCCAGCTCCTGTTTCCACAAGCTGACATCATGCTGCTGAGACACAGAGGGGCTGCAGCCGATCACATTACATAACCCAGTACAGGCAACACACGAGGGGTGCACATGCACATAGCAGCCATAGGTGACAGTAAAGAGCTTAATGCCACAGAGAGCAGACGCTGCAAGGACCGTTCCTGCACTGCACAACACGGCTCCCCTTCATCCATCGGCTGTTACCCCCCTGATGGCGGCCCTGATGCCAATCTCCCATTCCACCACATCCCAAAAGTGCTCTATTGGATGAGATGTGGTGAGTGTGGAGGCCATTGGAGTGCAGTGACCTCATTGTCCAGTGGTGAGATGATTGGAGCTTTGTGACATGGAGCATTATCCTGCTGGAAGGAGCCATCAGAAGATGGGGACACTGTAGTCATAAAGGGATGGACATGGTCAGCAACAATACTCAGGTAGGTCGTGGTGTTTAAACCATGATTGGTACTAAGGGGCCCAAAGTGTGCCAAGAAAATATCCCCCCCCCCCCCCCCACCATTACACCACTACCACCAGCCTGAACCGGTGATACAAAGCAGGAGGGATCCATGTGCCAAATTCTGACCCCACCATCTGAATGTCACAGCTAAAATCCGACTCATCAGACCCGGCAACGTTTTTCCAATCTTCTATTGTCTGATTTTGGTGATCCTGTGCCAATTGTAGCCTCAGTTTCCTGTTCTTAGCTGACAGGAGTGGCACCCGGAGTGGTCTTCTGCTGCTGTAGCCCATCTGCCTCAAGGTTGGATGTGTTGTGCATTCAGAGATGGTATTCTGCATACCTTGGGTGTAACGAGTGGTTATTTGAGTTAATGTTGTCTTTCTATCATCTGGAACCAGTCTGCCCATTCTCCTCTGACCTAACATCAAGGCATTTTCCTCCACACAACTGCCGCTCACTGGATATTTTCTCTTTTTTCCCACCATTCTCTGTAAACCCGAGAGATGGTTGTGTGTGAAAATCCCAGAAATACGCAGACCAGCCCGTCTGCCACCAACAACCATGCCACGTTCAAAGCCACTTAAATCCCCTTTTTTCTCCATTCTGATGCTCGGTTTGAACTTCAGCAAGTCATCTTCACCACGTCTAGATGCCGAAATGCGTTGAGGTGCTGCCATGTGATTGGCTGATTAGCAATTTGTGTTGCCAAGCAATTGAACAGGTGTACATAAAGTGGTTGTATAGCCATTTTTTACATTTCTACCCACAGGTAAGCCTATAATAAGGATTACCTGTAGCTAAAATGAATATCTCTTAAACCTACACCACGGTTTAGGAGATATTCACCCTGCATGCAGCCGCTGACGTCAGCATCGCAGGCGCAGTGAAGGTCCGGCGTATCGTGCCGGAACGGAGTGACGTCATCGTGGGAGTGACGTCATCGTGGTATGTGGTGCATACTAGCTCATTATGCCTTTGCCTTACAGGTGTTTTTTTTTTTTTCTTTTTCGTGTGCGGGTATTTAACCGCTTTAAAGCGGAGTTCCACCCAAAAGTCATGGAAACATCAGCTGCGGGTGCCGACATCGCTGGACTCCAGGACAGGTAAGTGTCCATTTATTAAAAGCCAGCAGCTGCAGTATGTGTAGCTGCTGGCTTTGAATTTTTTATTTTTTGGGGGCGGAACACCACTTTGACCACTTAAGGACCGCCGCACGACGATATACGTCGACATAATGGCACGGACAGGCATATGGGCGTACAGGTACGTCCCCTTTAAGATGCGAGCAGTGGGTCGCGCGCACGCCGCCGGCGGCGGTATGCTCGCGACCCGGTCCGGAGCTCCGTGACCGCGCCCGCAGGACCCATGAACGCGATCGCTGCCGGTGTCCCGCGATCGGGTCACAGAGCTGAAGAACGGGGAGAGGTGAGTGTAAACAAACATCTCCCCGTGCTTCACAGTGACACTGTTACTGATCGTCTGTTCCCTGTCATCGGGAGCAGAGTTCAGTGACGTGTCACGCCAAGCCACGCCCCCTAACAGGTAGAATCACTCCCTAGGTCACACTTAACCCCTTCAGCGCCCCCCTACAGGTTAGCCTCTTCACTGCCAGTGTCATTTTTTACAGTAATCAGTGCATTTTTATAGCACCGATCGCTGTAAAAATGACAATGGTCCCAAAATTGCGTCAAAAGTGTCCGATGTGTCCGCCATAATGTCGCAGTCACGATAAAAATCGCTGATCGCCGCCATTACTAATAAAAAAAATAATTATTAATAAAAAATGCCATAAAATTATCACCTATTTTGTAGACGCTATAACTTTTGCGCAAACCAATCAATAAACGCTTATTGCGATTTTTTTTTTATACCAAAAATATGTAGAAGAATACGTATCGGCCGAAACTGATATTTTTTGGGGATATTTATTATAGCAAAAAGTAAAAAATATTGCATTTTTTTTTCAAAATTGTCGCTCTATTTTTGTTTATAGCGCAAAAAATAAAAACCGCAGAGGTGATCAAATACCACCAAAAGAAAGCTCTATTTGTGGGGGGAAAAAAAAGGACGTCAATTTTGTTTGGGAGCCACGTCGCACGACCGCGCAATTGTCAGTTAAAGCGACGCAGTGCCGAATTGCAAAAAGTGGAGTGTATATCTTTTCTATGATCCTCAGCTCCATCTAGTGGCCATATTGTAGTATTTTTCTACTGCCCATAATAATAAAAAAAAAAACGTTCGATCAGAAGTGAAAAAAGCCTGAAGAGCATTCGTTTTTGTCCACTTTGCACAGAATGAATGGACATGCGGATCGTGTGGATGAAGGTCTATTCAATTTTTTTTTAGAAACAGGCGCCAAAGTATTCTATGCCAAGTGGGTTATAGACGCAAAGCGGTTTAGAAGTGAAGTAGAAAAACTACTACTGAAAGCTCACAACACCACCGAAATAATTGTGGTGTCACCATCCCCGCACCGCTGCCGCTGTCATTCACACATACCGTGCCGGGAGGCGATTTGTATGGATTAGCGGGTTGCCATGGCGACCTTTTGATGATGCCTCCTAAGTGTCGGGCAATCCTCCGCTGAGTAATAGAGATGTAAGGATTGATTAAAATGGCAACATTTTGTCACATGTCACGTGGAAACCTTTACCGGAGGCAGGAACCTCCGTGTCATTACTCAGCACAACATGATTATTATCACCATCACGTGTTCCATAGCAACAGTGATCAATGGGACATCAACCGATCAATCAATCAATCCCCAGATCAGCCGATCGCTCACACCACCAATAAGATTGACACTAAACCGAGTCCTCAGGATTCTTATTTTATCGCATAACCTGAAAAATGATTAAGATTTATTTTATTTTGTTTATTTTGTTGCAATCAAAGATCCGGCATCATTGGTCTTCTCTAAGGCCCCTTTCACACTGGCACGTTTTTCAGGCGGTTTAGCGCTAATATTAGCGCTGTTATACCGCCTGAAAAAATCGTGCCCTGTATTCTACAATGTGAAAGCCCGAAGGCTTTCACACTGAAGCGGTGCGCTAGCAGGACCGCTCCAAAAGTCCTGCTAGCCGCATCTTTACAGCGGTAAAGGAGCGGTGTGTTCACCGCTCCTTTACCGCGGCTGCCCATTGAAATCAATGGGACACCGCGGTAATACCGCCCGCAAACCGCGGCAATAGCCGCGGTTTGCGGGCGGTATTAACCCTTTTTCGGCCGCTATCGGGAGTTAAATTCACCCCGCTAGCGGCCACATACCGCGGTGATAACGACGGTATAGCGGCGCTGAAAATCGCGCCGCTATACCGCCACCGCACCTGCCCGCCCCAGTGTGAAAGGGGCCTAAGTCTGCAATTACACCTAAGCGTATTGGGAATGCGCGGAAAATCGTGCCGCGATTATGCGCGTTTTGTGCGGGTTCTCGCGCTACGGGCAAAGGGCAGCCCATTTTAGACATGTGCGGTTCGTTTCGTTCTGTATTAATTTCGGACTAATTTTAGTTTTTCGGAAATTCGGATGTATCCGAATTTCTGCATTAAAATAGTACCGAATTGAAACAAATCCGAAATAACGGAAACAAAAAAAATATTCGGACGAAATTCAAATTCGAATCGTTTTCGAATACTTTTCGAATAGTTTTCCAATTTCCAAAGAGGATAAAATAGAATAGAATAGAAAAAAATATATATAATTTTTTTCTATTCTATTCCTTTATTTTCTATTCTCTATTCTATTTTAAATTCGGACGAGATTCGAATACGAATCGTTTTCCCACTTCCAAAGAGGATAAAATAGAATAGAAAATAAAGGAAGAGAATAGAATAAAATATATATATTTTTCTATTCTATTCCTTTATTTTCTATTCTATGTTGAATTAGGATGAAATTCGAATTGTTTTCGAATGCCTTTCGAATTCGAATAGTTTTCCAATTTTCAAAGAGGATAAAATAGAATAGAAAAAAAATGTATATATATTTTTTTCTATTCTATTCCTTTATTTTCTATTCTATTTTAAATTCGGACGAAATTCAAATTCGAATCGTTTTCGAATGCCTTTCGAATTCGAAAAGCTTTCCAATTTTCAAAGAGGATAAAATAGAATAGAAAAAAAAGAATAGAATAGAAAAAAATATATATATATTTTTTTCTATTCTATTCCTTTATTTTCTATTCTATTTTGTATTCGGATGAATTCGGATGAAATTCGAATTGTTTTCGAATGCCTTTCGAATTCGAATAGTTTTCCAATTTCCAAAGAGGATAAAATAGAATAGAAAATAAAGGAATAGAATAGAAATATATATATTTTTTTCTATTTTATTCCTGTATTTTCTATTCTTTTTTAAATTGGGACGAAATTCAAATTCAAATCGTCTTCGAATGCCTTTCGAATTTGAATAGTTTTCCAATTTCCACAGAGGATAAAATAGAATAGAAAATAAAGAAATAGAATAAAAAAAAATATATATATATTTTTTCTATTCTATTCCTTTATTTTCTAATCTATTTTAAATTCGGACAAAATTTGAATCGTTTTCGAATGCTTTTAGAATTCGAATCGTTTTCCAATTTCCAAAGAGGATAAATCAGAATAGAAAATAAAGGAATAGACTAGAAAAAAATATATGTATTTTTTCTATTCTATTCCTTTATTTTCTATTCTATTTTAAATTCGGACAAAATTCGAATTCAAAACGTTTACCAATTTCCAAAGAGGATAAAATAGAATAGAAAATAAAGGAATAGAATAGAAAAAAATATATACATATTATTTTTCTATTCTATTCCCTTATTTTTATTCTATTTTAATCTCTTTGGAAATTGGAAAACTATTCCAATTTGAAAACTATTCTAAATCGATCCGAAATCTTTTCACATCGATCTGAATTCGAAAAATTCTAATCGATTCGAATTCGATTTGAATTTGATTCGGAAAAAATTCCGAAAACGAATAAAACAAATTAACCTAATTTAACTAAACAAATGTATGTATATAAAATGAAACAAAACGAAACAAATTTTTTTCGTTCTGCACATGACTAACCTTTTTCTTTGCGTCGATCTTTATGTGTTTTTTTTGCGCATTTTTTTTTTTTTTTTTTTTTTGCACGGATTAAAAAGCGTATCGGCTTGCTGTGGTTGAGATGCCATTAACAATGAATGGCGCCGCAGGGACGACGATCGTTTTTTTGCGTATATCGTAAATGCGCGCAAAAAAGTGCATTTACAAAACTCTCAGGTGAGGAACTCAAGTCCAGCTGAACCTTCATTTTAAGGGTTTTTCCCAGCAAAGGTTGGGAGATGAAGACGCTCATCTTGTTCTGTTCACATGCCGTCCCTTTGTAGTTCCCCGCCCACCGGCTGCTCTGCTCCTCGCCCCCCCCCCCCCGCGTTTTGTCATCCCCCGAGGCGTCAAATAAAGGCTTTTAAGAGAAGTCAATAATCAGCCGGTCTCCCCATCTTCACATGACATAAAAAGAAGAGCGCTGAGCGCAGCCACTAACATGAACATCGATATGGACGGCGGGGAGAGTGACAGGTGAGTTTAGGATCTTCACTGCTGATCAGTGCGCCATCCGTCCTCAGTATCGACATTCATTATATTATATATATGACCGTGATGTATGGAGCACACAACCTGCTGCACCCGGACTTACAGGAACAGCGCGTTCTCAGCCAGCGCACAACTGTCCAGACAGGGGAGGCTGTAAAGTAGACTTGTCATTACAGCTGAAGATTAATCTGCTTATATTCTGTCTCTCCTGGTCCCCCCCCCCTCCCCCCCATCAACAAACTAATAAAATCTTTTCATCTACAGGCCGATCAATGGCTGGTGGGAGGGGCCAGCAAGGTGCTGTATAGACATGTGCTGAACGAAAAAAAAAAAATTGTTTCGTTCCGTTTCGATTTGTTATTTACATAAATTTGTTTAGTTAAAGCGGAAGTAAACCCATCGATTTAACGGTTTCAAAAAGCAGTTACATTCCCGGCATGCAGGGAATGCCAACTGTCACATTGGTTGTGCTCTCAACCAAACTGTCAAACCATCCAATGGCTGGTGTCATAACTGATCCATACCTCACAACTTTTGAAAGTCCCACCGCGGGACATTCAGATCGCCCCTCTTCCCTGCCAACGAAAGTTGTTGAGCGGGGGGGGGGGGGGGGCCGCGGGACATTTAAAAAAAAATTCGCCCCTGCCAACGCCCCCCGCTCAAAGTTGTTGGGGGGGGGGTGGTGTGTGGTGTCGCATTTTTCGTCGCTGCCGCCGATCGCGCGGGGGGGGGGTTGGGTTCGCAGAATAATTTTCGCTAATCAATTACCTGCTTCCACCACTGCTTCGATCATTGTTCCTCCACTTCCTGCTGTGCGGGAATTCATCACCTCTCGCGGGAATGCGGGAAGGAGGTTGCTATGCGGGAAAAACCCGCAGGATCTGTGCCTGTTGGGAGGTATGACTGATCACATGTGCAGCATCATGGCAGTAGAAGATTAAACAGAGGCCAAGATGGCAGCTTCCTTGCCTGAAAATCATAGGAGGGATTCAACCCGCAATTTTTTTTTTTCAAAAGTCAGCAGCTACAAACACTGTAGCAGCTAACTTTTAATAAGGACACTTACCTGTCCTAGGCGCCCGCCATATAGGGTGACCACGTTTCCAAACTACCATTCAGGGACACCCCCCCTCCCCCAAAAACCAGCTTGTGCTGTAACGAATCACAGCACAGTGATTGGACACAAGAAGCGGGATTTATGATTTCTCCAATCACAAGCAGGGGGCGGGGATTGTGCGCCTCCAGGCCAGGACAAGTACTGTCAGTGAGTAAAGCGGTCATGTGGCGGCCTTTTTTGGGGACATCAGATTGGCCCTGGGGGGGGTGGCTCTGTCAGCTTCATTCCGGGACACTGTATTGTCTTGGAATGAATGTGCCTGGGATAGACCTGAAAAATGCGGGACTGTCCCGGCCAATCCGGGACACATGGTCACCCTACCGCCATAGGCGTGCGCAGGGGGTGTGCCAAGGTGTGCATGGGCACACCATAATCCTGAGGTTGGCAACCCGTCAATCGCGATCTACCTGCCGATCGTGGGCAGGTGACAGGTAAACCGCGATCCTTCCTTGCCGAGGCCCAGAATCTGGACAGGAAGGGCAGCGGGCTGGGATAAAGTGGAATCGATCTGTATTTTCCTCCTGCAGCAGCTGAAAGTAGGCTTCTCCTCCTCTCCCCGACATTCAGCTGCTACAGGAGCAAAATACAGGGGGATCGGTACCAATATATGCCACCGCCGCCACCCCTCCTGTCCCTGCTCGTCTTCCTTCTGCTGCCCGGGTCCTCCTTGCTCCCCCCCCCATTGTTTCAGGATGGATAGTGGGGAAGAGGTCAGTTCATATGTCACACATGCATATGTGTTGGAGCTTTGAGGTTCACACCCTAATGCTATAGGCTGCGTACGCCTATGGCGCCCGCGATGTCGCCCCCCCCCAGGCCGACCCCTCGATCCTGGCAGGTCATGGCGCCGCCATCCTCACTAAGGGAAACAGGAAGTGGAGCCTTGCGGCTTCACTGCCCGTTTCCTACTGCGCATACGCGAGTCTCGCGGCGCTGTATGAATGGGCAGCTGCTCTCTGGGATACACACAGTTCCCAGAAGGAAGTGCGCCCCATTCCCCAGAAGACAATGCGAGGAAGATGCGGAAGAAGACCAGCCGCGGACTAGGAAGAGGCAGATTAGGAAGATACCCCTAGCAACCACAATTTCTGGTAAGTAAAAAACATTTTTTTTTTCAATTTTTTTGGAGCATTTTGGTGTAATTTTTTTTTTTCAGGGTGGAACTCCACTTTAAATTTGTTTGATTCGTTTTCGGAATTCGGTTTGTTTATTCGTATTCGAATCGATTCTAAATTTTCGAATTCGAATAGTTTTTAAATTCGAAAAGTTTGAAAAGTTTGAAAAGTTTTCGAATTGCAATAGTTTTCAATTTGTTTTCCAATTGCCAAAGAGAATAAAATAGAAAAGAAGATAAAGGAATAGATTAGAAAATAAAGATATAATAGAATAGAAAAGAATATAAATATAACATAAAATAGAATAGAATAGAGTAAAACAGAACAAAATAGAATAGGAAATACAAGAACAGACTAGCATGGAATAGAAATGAATAGACTAGAATAAAAGAACAGAATAAAATAAAAAGAATATAACCATCTTCTGAAAAAAATTTAATACAAGAGAATAGAATTTAAAAAAACAATAGAATAGAATAGGATACAAAGAATATAACCATTTCCCAAAATTCAAATAGAACCAATTTGAATAGAATATAAAATAATAGATTAGAATAGAAAATAATTATCTATTCTATTCTAATCTATTCTTTTCTATTCTATTTAAATTCAAATCTATTTTATTTGAAATTCGAATTTCAGAAGATGGTTATACTCTATTTTTATTCTATTCTTTTATTCTATTGTATTCTATTGTATGGGCAGGAGCGGTGGGGGAGCGCTAAACACACCGCTCCTTCACCCTTGGGGCTTTCACACTTGAATGAATGGAGCAGCTGTTTAAGGGCGGTTTGCAGGCGCTATTTTTAACGCTATAGCGCCTGCAAAATGCTCCAGTGTGAAAGGGGTCTTAAACAAATCCTAAATAACAGAAAATATATTTTTTTCCAAATTCGAATTAGAATAGATTCAAATAGTTTTCGAATCAATTTCGAATCAATCAGTTTTCCATTTGTTTTCTAATTTCCAAAGATAATAAAATAGAATAGAAAATAAAGTATAGTAAAGCCGTTGGCTCTAATAGGCATCCTGATTAGAGCCATAGGCTCTAATAGGCTTCCAAATTGGTAAACAGCGGGCGCAATGCTGTGCGTTCGCTGTTTACATGGTGTTGTGTTAGGGAAGCGAATAAATCGATTTCC
This sequence comes from Rana muscosa, assembly GCA_029206835.1. NCBI lineage: Eukaryota > Metazoa > Chordata > Amphibia > Anura > Ranidae > Rana > Rana muscosa. The sequence goes on along the minus strand of CM055120.1, from coordinate 23,776,699 downwards.
TAACTCTGACCCGCCTCTCAGCCAATCAGGATGCTCGGGTCTGGCTACCTCTCACCTGATTGGCTGAAGCAACAGGCGCTGTGATTGGACGCCTATCAGTACCGCCTCATCAGTGCCACCTCATCAGTGCAGCCTCATTAGTGCCCATCAGTGCCCATCAATGCAGTCTCATCAGTGCCCATCAATGCAGCCTACCAGTGCCTGTTAGTGCAGCCTAATCTGTGCAGCCTCAACAGTGCCCATCAATGCAGCCTATCAGTGCCTGTCAATGCAGCCTTTCAGTGCCCGTCAATGCAGCCTATCAGTGCCCGTCAGTGCAGCCTCATCCTTGCAGCCTCATCAGTGTCCCTCAATGCAGCCTAGCAGTGCTCATCAGTGCAGCCTCATCAGTGCCCTTCCGTGCCGCCTCATCAGTGCAGCCTCATTAGTGCCCATCAGTGCCCATCAATGCAGCCTCATCATTGCCCATCAATGCAGCATACCAGTGCCCGTCAGTGCAGCCTAATCCATGCAGCCTCAACAGTGCCCATCAATGCAGCCTATCAGTCCCCGTCAGTGCAGCCTATCAGTGCCCGTCAGTGCAGCCTCATCAGTGCCCATCAATGCCCTTCAATGCAGCCTATCAGTGCTGCTTATCAGTGCTCATCGGTGAAGCCTCATCAGTGCCCATCAATGCAGCCTCATCATTGCCCATCAATGCAGCATGCCAGTGCCCATCAGTGCAGCCTAATCCGTGCAGCCTCAACAGTGCCCATCAATGCAGCCTATCAGTCCCAGTCAGTGCAGCCTATCAGTGCCCGTCAGTGCAGCCTCATCAGTGCCCATCAATGCAGCCTATCAGTGCAGCCTCATCAGTGCCCTTCAATGCAGCCTATCAGTGCTGCTTATCAGTGCTCATCGGTGCAGCCCCATCAGTGTCCATCAATGCAGCCTATCAGCGCCCATTAGTGAAGGAGAAAAATTACTTATTAGCAAAATTTTATAACAGAAACTACTAAAAAGGGTTTTTTTCCCAAAAGTTTTTTTTAATTTTATTTGTTTAGCAAAAAAAAATAAAAAACCCCAGTGGTGATTAAATACCACCAAAAGAAAGCTCTATCTGTCTTTAAAAAATGATAAAAATGTAATTTGGGTACATTGTTGCATGACCGCGCAATTGTCATTCAAAGTGTGACAGCGCTGAAAGCTGAAAACTGCCCTGGGCAGGAAGAGGGTGAAAGTGCCCGGTATGGAAGTGGTTAATATAGGAAAGATCGATTCTGCAGACGACTTTCCGGGTCCATAAAGACTTTTCTCTGTCTTTCCACTGACATTTTTTTTCTGATAATTTCCCCCCATCACTATCCTCCCATAATCAATTATTTTTCACCGATTTCTTTACCCCTTGTCTCTCAGCCGCCGCGACTTTCCCCTTCCGAACCGCCATGAACTGGATACAAATGTAGCGGCGAAATAATAAGGAGCGTAACAAAACGGGATCATTATTTTCCACCCAGACCTCTATGTCTTAGGATTCCCCCCAGAGCTTACAATAAAAGGTGATTCCTTCTATTTCAGATGTAACCCCCCCCCCCCCCATGTGACGTTCTCTCCATAGCAACCCCGGGACGTAACGCGCAATAATTGGGCATCAGAGGCTTCGGTTAGGAGACGGCTCCAGATGCTCATTGATTATTCCATATTGCTGTAGAAGGGAAAGGCCTGGGCACGTTATTAATGGTTACCCTGCCCTTTTCTTCATTGTAACCTCAGCTATTAAACCCCCCCCCCCCCCGAGCCAATCAATGATGTCCACCCCTCCCCCTCTCGCTGTCAGCTCACCTGCATCATTATCGTTTTATCAGGATCCCGTGTAATGCGGATATTGTTTATTAAATAAGTTATTGGCGAGAAGTCAGGTGATAGATCACATCATCCAGCTGGAGGTGGACTTCGGCGGGCGGCGGTAGTAATAAATGCAGTTTAAGGGTCTTCAAGGAGTATTTTTCACAGAATATGAGAATGCCCGGGGGGGTCATTTGCTGTCTTTATTGGCAGAGCGGTCAGAGGAAAGTGAATCAGACACAATGTTGTACAGCAGACTGAAACAATGTAACAAATTATTTTTCCTTTCATAGGGAATCTTGGAACTCTTTAGTAAAGGCCCCCCTTCACATACTGCGGGGGAAATAAATATTTGATCCTCTGCAGATTGTGTACATTTGCCCACTTACAAAGAAATGAAGGGTCTATAATTTTTATCATAGGTGTATTTTATATGATAGAGACAGAATATCAGCCAAAAATCCAGAAAAAACACACAATACAAATGTTATAAATTGAGTTGCAGTTCAGTGAGTAAAATAAGTGTAGCGGGGTCTTCAAATTTAGGGGAATGTTTAAATGGTAGTTGTACTCAAGCACCTTATTTGATAGGGCTTTGCTAAACCATTTTATACTGCAGGTGGGATACTGGTGTATAGTTCCCTGTGGCCTGTGGATGGCGCTGCCATCAGGGGCTAGGGTTGAACCGCTGGTATAGTGCTGTGCCTTGGATGTCCCCTCTCGGCGGTGGTATGGTGGGTGTGGTCGGTCTTCTGTGCATGCTGGGAGAGGATATAAAAGGGGCAGACACTGCCTGTGGGCGTTGGTTGATTCCCGGGGGTCCTACCCCGGTGAGTGTGTTGTTCTGTTCATTGGCCACCCCGGGCACCTTCAGTCCGAGGGTGGGGTTCCAGGTTCGAGAGTACCGGGTCTTCCTGGCCCGGTACACTGGCGGATCAGTCCCAGGCACCTTTAGCCCTGGGGCTGCAACTGAAGGCCTTGGGTCCAGCACCTTTGGCTGGGGCCCACGAAGGGAAGAGGAATCCCAGGGTGCTGCCTTTCGAGGAGACCCGTATCTGGAAGAGGAGGCCAGGGGAGGACCATTCCGAGGGACTGGTGAGATATAACGGTGAAGGAAGGGGCCCAGTAACTCTCTGGAGGGATGTCATCTCCCTGAAAGAGGCCTAATACTAGAAGCAAAGTTCACCAGGTCTGTGGCAGAGACCTAAAGTTCACCAGGTCTGTGGCAGAGACCCAAATTCACCCGTAACAGTTCGAGCAGAGACTTTGTGTAATCTAATTCGAGCATCACTCCGGCTGCTAGGATCCACTCTAATGGGAGACTATCCGGGTGAGCTGAGCCTACTTGAGGAGACAGGTAGTGAATCGTATACTTGTTTGTGCCTGGACCTACTCCAACACCTTTTGCTGTCCTTTTCTCCATCCACCCTTTCCTATTTAGTGACTGTGCATACGAGAAAATAAACTCTACGTTGGAGTTGCAACTGGTGTGGACCTTGGAGTTATCGGGGGAAATAGAGACTTGTCCTTATTGCAGTGGAGACAGGAACCATTCTCTGGAGAACCTAGCCATGGAGACCCAGTTACATTTACACCGCTCAACCTCTTCACACAGGAGGGTACGGGCATGTGGTACGGTGTGCCCCTTTTCCTACAAGTGAGCCAAAGGTAGGGAAAAGGGGTCCGGTTGCTACATAAGTATTTGATCCCCTACCAACCAACAATAATTATGGTTCCCACAGACTGGCTACAGTATGTGCTCATGTGGTACACAGATTAGTCCTGTCAAAATAAAGCCCTATACACACGATCAGACTTTTTGACAACAAACTTCAAAATGAGCAAGTTTTCAAAAAAATCCGACCGTGTGTGCGCTCCATCGGACAAACTTTTTCGGTTTTCATCGGACAAAAGTTCGCTCTGCAAACAGACAAACTTTTCGGCAACAAAAGTCCTACGGTGCAAAGTCCTGCCGTGTGTACAGAAATCCATCGGACTTCAGTCCAATGTGCAAATACGCATGCTCAGAACCAATGTTAAAATCAACCAACAATAGCAGAAGTTGACCACAGGGTGGCGGTAAAGAGCAGAAGAGAGCAGAAAAACCACGCAGTACGTCAATTACGTCACTACGTTCATGTTTGTTGGCTGAAAAAGTCAGAGCGTGTGTATGCTATGGGCGTTCACGGCCAACTACCTTCGGACAAAATTCCACGGAAAAGTTTGTTTGAAGTCCGATCGTGTGTATGAGGCTTTAGAAGGTGCTAAACTCCTTATGTGTATAAAAGACATCTGTCCACAGAATCTCTTTCTTCCATTCAAACCCTCACCATCATGGGCAAGACCAAAGATCTGTTATAGGACATCAGGGACAAGATTGTAGACCTGCACAAGGACGGAATGGGCTACACGACCATCAGAAAGAAGCTTGGTGAGAAGGAGACAACTGTTGGAGCGATTCCCTGTGTATGACTGTAGGGATGGTGTTCTTAGGGTCATAGTCAGCATTTTTCTTCCTCCAAACATGGCGAGTTAATGCCAAAGAGCTCAATGGTGGTCTCACTTTCTCCCAATCCTTCTCTGAATCATTTAGATGTTCATTGGCATGACAGTACATGTGTCTTCTTGAGGAGGGGGAACTTGCGGGCGCTGCAGGATTTCAATCCATGGCGGCGTATTGTGTTACCAATGGTGTGTTTGGTGACTGTGGTCTCATCTGCCTTGAGATCATTCACAAGCTCCTCCCGTGTAGTTCTGGGCGGATCCCTCACTTTTCTCGTGATCATCCTCACCCCATAAGGAGAAATCTTGCATGGAGCTCCAGGCCGAGGGCCATTGATGGTTATTTTGTATTTCTTAAATTTTCGAATAATCGCACCAACTGTTGTCACCCTCTCACCAAGCTGCTTGGCGATGGTCTTGTAGCCCATTCCAGCCTTGTGCAGGTCTACAATCTTCTCCCTGATGTCCTTTGACAGCTCTTTGGTCTTGCCTGTGATGGTGAGGTTTGAATGGAAGAAAGAGATTCTGTGGACGGGGGGAAACATGATGCTTTTGGGCTGTTTCTCTGCTAAAGGTACAGGCCGACTTTGCCAAACTGAGGGGCCAATGGATGGGGCCATGTTTTGTAAAATCTTCTTCCCTCAGCCAGAACACTGAAGATGGGTCATGGATGGGTCTTCAAGCGTGACAATGGCCCAAAACATACCACCAAGGCAACAAAGGAGTGGCTCAAAAAGAAGCACATTAAGGTCATAGAGTGGCCTAGCCAGTCTCCAGACCCTAATCCTATCGAAAATTTATAGAGGGAGCTAAAACGTTGAGTTGCCAAGAGACAGCCAAGAAACCTTAAAGGGGTTGTAAAGGTTTGTTTTTTATTTTCTAAATAGGTTCCTTTAAGCTAGTGCATTGTCGGTTCACTTACCTTTTCCTTTGATTTACCTTCTAAATGTTTTTTTTCTTTGTCTGAATTTCTCACTTCCTGTTTCTCCTCACGAAACTTCACACCATCATACGAGTGGTGTGGAGTCAGCCAGAACAGCTTACTGAACAGCTTACTGAGGAGGAACAGGAAGTGAGAAATTCAGACAAAGAAAAAAAAACATTTAGAAGGTAAATCAAAGGAAAAGGTAAGTGAACCAACAATGCACTAGCTTAAAGGAACCTATTTAGAAAATAAAAAATGAACCTTTACAACCCCTTTAAGGATTTAGAAAAGATCTGTAAAGAAGAGAGGACCAAAATCCCTCCTGAGATGTGAAAACCTGATCACCAACTACAAGAAACGTCTTTCTTCTGTGCTTCCCAACAAGGGCTTCTCCACCAAGTACTAAGTCATGTTTTGTTTGGGGATCAAATACTTATTTTACTCACTGATCTGCAACTCCATTTATAACATTTGTATCCTGTGTTTTTTCTGGATTTTTGGTTGATATCCTGTCTCTATCATTAAAAATACACCTATGATAACAATTATAGTAGCAAGAAATCCCGGCAACTCGATTGCTTCTTCTTAAATCTTTATTGAGCACTAACAGCAGTGTGACATCTAAAGTGCTAACATGTTTCGTAGGGTTGCCACTTTTTCTTCAAGTCAAACCCGAACACTTTAGCGGTGCACAGCAATTTTTTATTTTTTTTTGATAATATAAACTATACATATATTTTGCAATTAAATAACATTTCTAATCATATGACGTTAATAACAAGAGTTCCACTTTACATCAGAGTCCACAGAGTTCCCCTTTTACATCGGAATCCACAGAGTCCCCCTTTACATCAAAGTCCACAGAGTTCCCCTTTTACATCTGAGTCCACAGAGTTCCCCTTTTACATCTGAGTCCACAGAGTTCCCCTTTTACATCTGAATCCACAGATTTCCCCTTTTACATCTGAATCCACAGAGTTCCCCTTTTACATCTGAGTCCACAGAGTTCCCCTTTTACATCTGAATCCACAGAGTTCCCCTTTTACATCTGAATCCACAGAGTTCCCCTTTTACATCTGAATCCACAGAGTTCCCCTTTTACATCTGAGTCCACAGAGTTCCCCTTTTACATCTGAATCCACAGAGTTCCCCTTTTACATCTGAGTCCACAGAGTTCCCCTTTTACATCTGAGTCCACAGAGTTCCCCTTTTACATCTGAATCCACAGAGTCCCCCTTTACATCAAAGTCCACAGAGTTCCCCTTTTACATCTGAGTCCACAGAGTTCCCCTTTTATATCTGAGTCCACAGAATTCCCCTTTTACATCTGAATCCACAGAGTTCCCCTTTTACATCTGAGTCCACAGAGTTCCCCTTTTACATCTGAGTCCACAGAGTTCCCCTTTTACATCTGAGTCCACAGAGTTCCCCTTTTACATCTGAGTCCACAGAGTTCCCCTTTTACATCTGAGTCCACAGAGTTCCCCTTTTACATCTGAGTCCACAGAGTTCCCCTTTTACATCTGAATCCACAAAGTTCCCCTTTTACATTTGAGTCCGCAAAGTTCCCCTTTTACATCTGAGTCCACAAAGTTCCCCTTTTGCATCTGAATCCGCAGAGTTCCCCTTCTACACTGTAAGGGAGAACTCTGGGGACTCTGATGTAAGGGAGAACTCTGGGGACTCTGATGTAAAGGAGAACTCTGGGGACTCTGATGTAAGGGAGAACTCTGGGGACTCTGATGTAAGGGAGAACTCTGGGGACTCTGATGTAAGGGAGAACTCTGGGGACTCTGATGTAAGGGAGAACTCTGGGGACTCTGATGTAAGGGAGAACTCTGGGGACTCTGATGTAAGGGGGAACTCTGGGGACTCTGATGTAAGGGGGAACTCTGGGGACTCTGATGTAAGGGGGAACTCTGGGGACTCTGATGTAAGGGGGAACTCTGGGGACTCTGATGTAAGGGGGAACTCTGGGGACTCTGATGTAAGGGGGAACTCTGGGGACTCTGATGTAAGGGGGAACTCTGGGGACTCTGATGTAAGGGAGAACCCTGGGGACTCTGATGTAAGGGAGAACCCTGGGGACTCTGACATAAGGGATGCTCTGGGAACCCTGATTTAAGGGGGAACACTGAGAACTATGATGAACTGTGAGGACCATAATGTAAAGGGGAATAATGTGGCTTATGGTGTAAAGGGGAACTCTGATGTAAGGTGTGCTCTGAGAACCCTGATTTACTTTTGTGTACTCACTCAGAGGCAGGAGAGAGAAGGGGGGAGACTTCAGTCACAGACAGGGATGGATGGTGAGCTCACTCACCCCTTGGCAGTCAGCACCTCTCATCCAGATGTATCTGAGGCTGCTGGACTTCAAATTTACGGCCCCAACTTTCCTTTTCTGAGGCACAGCGCCGGGGATGGGAATGTGGGCAGACACAGAGGGGTGGGGGCGGGAGGAGGAGGAGGAGCAGATCAACCCTCTCTCCTCTCCCATCTGTGTGTGTGTGGGGAGGCGGGTGGGGGGGGGGGGGTAATTGTTAGTGTTGGCTTTGGGCAGTGTGAAAGAGAGTGTACCAGATACTCTCGGCTTAGATAACTGCAGCCAGCACCCTGCTGGGAAGCCAGAGTCCAGTCTGAATAATGTGTCCGGGTTTCAGGCAGTCTGAAACCCGGACACATGTTTTCAAACCCCAACTGTCCGGGTGAATCCCGGACAGGTGGCAACCCCAATGTTTCGGCCGGAGCCTTCCTCATAGCAGGAAACATGTTGGCACTTTAGATATTGCACTTCTTTTAGTGCTCAATAAAGATTTAAGAAGAAGCAATCGAGTTGCCGGAATTTCTTGCTATTTTGATGTTTATGGGACACAACAAGCCTGAGCACCGTTATTCAGCTCATCATTCTACAATCATGCGGTAGAGCTTGGGTGAGTTTTTGTCTACATAAAAATGATAGACCCTCAATTTCTTTGTAAGTGGGCAAACTTACAAAATCTGCAGGGGATGAAATCATTATTTTCCCCACTGTATGGGCGAGTTGGAATCGTGGGACAAATAAGGCGCATTTGGGGCCATTCATCTTAAACGGTACCCCAAATGCGGCGTGATTTTTTCGGCATTGTCGAGCAACAAAACGCTTGAGAATCATGACAAAACGCAAAAGTGCAAAATCGTTCCTGGCTCAGGGCCAAAATTTTGTCCCCAAGCTTCTTTGGAGTCACAATCACTCACAGGGCAGTCTTTTTAAGTGAATGGGATGTCCTATGCACGACTTGTGTTCCTGCGTGAGAATTGCGCAAGTGGGAATGCAAGTTGCCGCTACACGTAGAGTGAATGAGGCCTAATGCCGCGTACACACGATCGATTTTCTCAACGGTGAAAACACCGCCGAGAAAATCGACGGGAAAAACGAGGAACGTCTTGTTCCCCTACACATGGCCGTTTTTCCCGTCATTTTTTCTCTTGGTCGAGAAAAACGACCGTGTGTAGGCTCCCAAGGAGTGTTTCCCTATGGGAAAACTGCCGCGGAAAAAAATGCCGTGAATCACGACGAGAAAAATTAGAGCATGTTCTAATTTTTCTCGTCATGATTAATGCCGTTTTTCTCGTCGGGAAAAATGACCAGAAGCCCACACACGGTCGTTTTTCTCGTCAAAGAGAAAAAATTACATTTTTCCCGACGAGAAAAATGGTCGTGTGTTCGCGGCATGAGTGTGCTTTCACACTGCTCTGTTTAAAAAATACGTTAAAAACGCATAAGCATTTTGATACCTTTCCGGTCCATTTTCTGGTTTGCATGCACCTGTAAAACATGGACATGTGACATTCGCAAAATTGGTGCATTTATAATGCGTCTTTGACACTTTTTTAATGTGTTTTCCATTCATTTTCAAAGGGGAGCTGTGTTTTTTTTTTTGCTTTTTCTTTTGCTTTTGATCGGCATCGCTTAAAAAATTATACTCCATGTCGCTTTAGTGGTGCTTTAACCACTTCAGCACCGGACCATTTTGGCTGGTTAAAGACCAGGCCCCTTTTTGTGATTCGGCACTGCGTCGCTTTAACTGACAATTGCGCAGTCATGCGACGTGGCTCCCAAACAAAATTGACGTCCTTTTTTTCCCACAAATAGAGCTTTCTTTTGGTGGTATTTGATCACCTCTGCGGTTTTTATTTTATGCGCTATAAACAAAAATAGAGCGATAATTTTGAAAAAAACTACATATTTTTTACTTTTTGCTATAATAAATATCCCCAAAAAATATATATAAAAAACTTTTTTTTCCCCTCAGTTTTGGCCGATACGTATTCTTCTACATATTTTTAGTAAAAAAAAAAATCACAATAAGCGTTTAGTGATTGGTTTGCGCAAAAGTTATAGCATCTACAAAATAGGGGATAGTTTTATGGCATTTTTATTAATATTTTTTTTTTTTACTAGTAATGGCGGCGATCAGCAAATTTTATCGTGACTGCGACGTTATGGCGGACACATCGGACACCTTTGACACATTTTTGGGACCATTGTCATTTTTACAGCGATCAGTGCTATAAAAATGCACTGATTACTGTGAAAATGACACTGGCAGTGAAGGGTTTAACCTCTAGGTGGCGCTGTAGGGGTTAAGTGTGACCTAATGAGTGATTCTAACTGAAGGGGGGCGTGGCTTGACGTGTGACATCACTGATCGTCGTTCCCTATGACAGGGAACAGACGATCAGTGACATTGCCACTAGGAAGAACGGGGAAAGGTTTGTTTACACTTACCTCTCCCCGTTCTTCAGCTCTGTGACCCAATCGCGGGACACCGGCTGCGATTGGGTCCACTGTCATGGAGCTTTGGACCGAATCGCGAGCGCGACGCCGGCGTGCGCGCGATTCACGGACTGGTTCCTAAAGGGGACATACCTGTACGCCCTTGTGCCTGTCCGTGCCATTCTGTTGACGTACATCGGCGTGCGGCGGTCCTTAAGTGGTTAAAGCGTCTTCAAAGCCTCCATAGAAGTCTATGGCAAAGCTCGCTTGAAGCCCCACTGAAGCCTCATCGAAGCCCCACAAAGCCTCACCGAAGCCCCACCAAAGCCTCATCGAAGCCCCACCGAAGCTCCACCAAAGCCTCATCGAAGCTCCACCAAAGCCTCATCAAAGCCTCATCGAAGCTCCACCAAAGCCTCATCGAAGCTCCACCAAAGCCTCATCGAAGCTCCACCAAAGCCTCATCGAAGCACCACCGAAGCAATGTGTAAACAGGACTGTAAGCTAACCATTTTATTTAGTGACAGGAGCTTTGACTGGCGTTCAGAGAGCTTTAACAAAGCCTGTCCGAAGCCTTGTTTTAAAGCAAGTGTAAACTAGCCCTCAGTTTTCCCGACTGTCTGCCTCAATATCGCAGTCCCGCTATAAGTCGCTGATTGCCGCCATTACTAGCAAAAAAATAATATATATACAGGTCCTTCTCAAAAAATTAGCATATTGTGATAAAGTTCATTATTTTCTGTAATGTACTGATAAACATTAGACTTTCATATATTTTAGATTCATTACACACAACTGAAGTAGTTCAAGCCTTTTCTTGTTTTAATATTGATGATTTTGGCATACAGCTCATAACAACCCAAAATTCCTATCTCAAAAAATTAGCATATCATGAAAAGGTTCTCTAAACGAGCTAATAACCTAATCATCTGAATCAACTAATTAACTCTAAACACCTGCAAAAGATTCCTGAGGCTTTTAAAAACTCCCAGCCTGGTTCATTACTCAAAACCGCAATCATGGGTAAGACTGCCGACCTGACTGCTGTACAGAAGGCCATCATTGACACCCTCAAGCAAGAGGGTAAGACACAGAAAGAAATTTCTGAACGAATAGGCTGTTCCCAGAGTGCTGTATCAAGGCACCTCAGTGGGAAGTCTGTGGGAAGAAAAAAGTGTGGCAGAAAACGCTGCACAACGAGAAGAGGTGACCGGACCCTGAAGAAGATTGTGGAGAAGGACCGATTCCAGACCTTGGAGGACCTGCGGAAGCAGTGGACTGAGTCTGGAGTAGAAACATCCAGAGCCACCGTGAACAGGCGTGTGCAGGAAATGGGCTACAGGTGCCGCATTCCCCAGGTCAAGCCACTTTTGAACCAGAAACAGCGGCAGAAGCGCCTGACCTGGGCTACAGAGAAGCAGAACTGGACTGTTGCTCAGTGGTCCAAAGTACTTTTTTCGGATGAAAGCAAATTTTGCATGTCATTCGGAAATCAAGGTGCCAGAGTCTGGAGGAAGACTGGGGAGAGGGAAATGCCAAAATGCCTGAAGTCCAGTGTCAAGTACCCACAGTCAGTGATGGTCTGGGGTGCCATGTCAGCTGCTGGTGTTGGTCCACTGTGTTTTATCAAGGGCAGGGTCAATGCAGCTAGCTATCAGGAGATTTTGGAGCACTTCATGCTTCCATCTGCTGAAAAGCTTTATGGAGATGAAGATTTCATTTTTCAGCACGACCTGGCACCTGCTCACAGTGCCAAAACCACTGGTAAATGGTTTACTGACCATGGTATTACTGTGCTCAATTGGCCTGCCAACTCTCCTGACCTGAACCCCATAGAGAATCTGTGGGATATTGGGAAGAGAAAGTTGAGAGACGCAAGACCCAACACTCTGGATGAGCTTAAGGCCGCTATCGAAGCATCCTGGGCCTCCATAACACCTCAGCAGTGCCACAGGCTGGTTGCCTCCATGCCACGCCGCATTGAAGCAGTCATTTCTGCAAAAGGATTCCCGACCAAGTATTGAGTGCATAACTGAACATAATTATTTGAAGGTTGACTTTTTTTGTATTAAAAAGACTTTTCTTTTATTGGTCGGATGAAATATGCTAATTTTTTGAGATAGGATTTTTGGGTTTTCATGAGCTGTATGCCAAAATCATCAATATTAAAACAAGAAAAGGCTTGAACTACTTCAGTTGTGTGTAATGAATCTAAAATATATGAAAGTCCAATGTTTATCAGTACATTACAGAAAATAATGAACTTTATCACAATATGCTAATTTTTTGAGAAGGACCTGTATATATAATATGAATATAATAATAAATAAATAAAAATATCCCATAGGCGCTATAACTTTTGCGCAAACCAATCAATAGACGCTTATTGGGATTTTTTTTTACCAAAAATTTGTAGCAGAATACATATTGGCCTGAATTTACGACAATTTCCTTTTAATTCGATATTTTTTTTAATAGCAGAAAGTAAAAAATATTGGGTTTTTTTTGTTTTCAAAATGTCCCTTTTTTTTTTTTTGTTTATAGCGCAAATAATAAAAACTGCAGAGGTGATCAATACCACCAAAAGTAAGCTCTATTTGTAGGAAAAAATAGGGCGTTAATTTAATTTGGGTACAGCGTAGTTTTTTCATAATTCTCAGTCTTTTTTCATTTATTTAGTAAAAAATAAATAATAAAAAAAAAAAAAGGGGGCGATCAAATACCACCAAAAGAAAGCTCTCTTTGTGTGAAAAAAATGATATAAATTTCATTTGGGTACAGTGTTGCATGACCGCGCAATTGTCGGTTAAAATAGTGTAGTGCTGAATAGCACAAAATGCCCTGGTTATGGAGGGGGGGGGGGGGGTAAAACCTTCCGGAGGTCAAGTGGATAAATTTGATCGTCTATTTGGACTTCTGCATTTACACATCTTAACTGCAGTGTTTTACCAAATCAACCCGCTTGCTTGCGAGCCTCCCGTCATGTAAAGGTGTTGTACTTTTTTTTTCCTTTTATGTCGCTATCTCCCATGGTAATCTCCAGGTCATACACTTAAATCAATGACTAAGTATAGCACAGACAAAAAAAGAATGCATCACATCCCTGTACTCCAATAATGAGCTGAGATAACCTTTGGTCTGGTGGGGGGGGGGGAATCGATTTCTCTGCGCACTCTAGGACACATGTGTGAAAGGCTATTAAGGGGAAGCGATGAGGAGCCCCCGGCTCACCGATCACACAGGACACTGGCCTGGCTACAGATAACGCTGCAGGATCTTATGTTTGTTTCTTCGCACAAAGTACATTTGTGATTTTTTTTTCTTTTTGCCATTTGTACTTTCGGTAAGGAATTGGTCACATTTGACCCCTTTTCCGGCATTCTCATTCATTTCTTCATGGCTGGTTCACATCTACATGCTGCGGCTTAGCTTGTTTTTAAAAAACAGGACGTACAGCCATTTTCTGCATCTAGACCAGGGGTAGGCAACCTCGGCCCTCCAGCTGTTTTTAAACTACAAGTCCCATGAGACATTGCAAGACCCTAACAATCACAGACAGGACTCCTAGAGGCAGAGGCATGATGGGATTTGTAGTTTCACCACAGCTGGAGGGCCATGGGCGTCCGCTCCATAGGGCAAGGGAGGGCGTTCGCCCCCCCCCCCCCCCCCTGGCTGGAATCAAGAGACACCACATTTAGCCGCGGCCGCCTCCCGCACATCGGTGGGTCAGGGCCGCCTGCGCCGCGCCGCTGCCGATTGTCAATGTGACACTGTCTGTCATGTCAGTGTCATGTCACTCTGCTCATTTGTTTTCGCTCCGCTCCGCTCCCGCCCCTGTTTGCCGCCAGCCAATAGTTGATCGCTCCCCCTACAGCCCGGCCCGGCGCCCGTCCTGGCGGCGTGACGACACTCACGCCGGGAGGGGATTACAATGGGACTGATGGGAGGAGCGGAGAGCTGTCCCTGCTGCACCAAGAGGAGCCAGCACGCCGCTGTTTAGGCAAGTTTAACAACACACTGACACTGTGAAACGGATCTGTCAGTGCACTGGTCATGGTAACTCATGTATTAATGTCCTGCACTGTGCAGGACATTAATACATGAGTTACTATGACCAGTGCAGGACATTTACCCCCTCCCCCCCGCCGCCATGCTGCATATTTAAAAAATCACAGTCAGACAGTCATCACAGTTAATAATCTTCAGACTGCAGCAGTCTGAAGACTGTGATTTTTTTAAATATGCAGCATGGCGGGGGGGGGGGGGGAGTAAATGTCCTGCACAGTGCACTGGTCATGGTAACTCATGTATTAATGTCCTGCACTGCACTGGTCATGGTAACTCATGTATTAATGTCCTGCACTGCACTGGTCATGGTAACTCATGTATTAATGTCCTGCACTGCACTGGTCATAGTAACTCATGTATTAATGTCCTGCACTGCACTGGTCATAGTAACTCATGTATTAATGTCCTGCACTGCACTGGTCATGGTAACTCATGTATTAATGTCCTGCACTGCACTGGTCATAGTAACTCATGTATTAATGTCCTGCACAGCCATATGCCAGCATGATGCCATACGGAATGCAGTCTGATGATTATTACCTGTGATGACTGTCTGACTGTGATTTTTTTAATATGCAGCATGGCGGCGGGGGGAAGGGGGGTAAATGTCCTGCACTGGTCATGGTAACTCATGTATTAATGTCCTGCACTGGTCATGGTAACTCATGTATTATTGTCCTGCACTGGTCATGCAGTGTGCTGTGTAATGTAAAGGGGCCCAGTGATGCAGGGTGCTGTGTAATGTAAAGGGGTCCAGTAATGCAGGGTGCTGTGTAATGTAAAGGGGTCCAGTGATGCAGGGTGCTGTGTAATGTAAAGGGGTGCAGGGTGCTGTGTAATGTAAAGGGGTCCAGTAATGCAGGGTGCTGTGTCATGTAAAGGGGTGCAGGGTGCTGTGTAATGTAAAGGGGTCCAGTGATGCAGGGTGCTGTGTAATGTAAAGGGGTCCAGAGGTGCAGTGTAATGTAAAGGGGTCCAGTAATGCAGGGTGCTGTGTAATGTAAAGGGGTCCAGTGATGCAGGGTGCTGTGTAATGTAAAGGGGTCCAGTGGTGCTGTGTAATGTAAAGGGGTCCAGTAATGCAGTGTGCTGTGTAATGTAAAGGGGTCCAGTGATGCAGGGTGCTGTGTAATGTAAAGGGGTCCAGGGGTGCAGGGTGCTGTGTATTGTAAAGGGGCCCAGAGGTCCAGGGTGCTGTGTAATGTAAAGGGGTTCAGAGGTGCAGGGTGCTGTATAATGTAAAGGGGTCCAGTGGTCCAGGGTGCTGTGTAATGTAAAGGGGTCCAGTGATGCAGGGTGCTCTGTAATGTAAAGGGGTCCAGTGATGCAGGGTGCTGTGTAATGTAAAGGGGTCCAGTAATGCAGGGTGCTGTGTAATGTAAAGGGGTCCAGTGATGCAGGGTGCTGTGTAATGTAAAGGGGTCCAGTGGTGCTGTGTAATGTAAAGGGGTTCAGTAATGCAGTGTGCTGTGTAATGTAAAGGGGTCCAGTGATGCAGGGTGCTGTGTAATGTAAAGGGGTCCAGGGGTGCAGGGTGCTGTGTATTGTAAAGGGGCCCAGAGGTCCAGGGTGCTGTGTAATGTAAAGGGGTTCAGAGGTGCAGGGTGCTGTATAATGTAAAGGGGTCCAGTGGTCCAGGGTGCTGTGTAATGTAAAGGGGTCCAGTGATGCAGGGTGCTCTGTAATGTAAAGGGGTCCAGTGATGCAGGGTGCTGTGTAATGTAAAGGGGTCCAGTAATGCAGGGTGCTGTGTAATGTAAAGGGGTCCAGTGATGCAGGGTGCTGTGTAATGTAAAGGGGTCCAGTGGTGCTGTGTAATGTAAAGGGGTCCAGTAATGCAGTGTGCTGTGTAATGTAAAGGGGTCCAGTGATGCAGGGTGCTGTGTAATGTAAAGGGGTCCAGGGGTGCAGGGTGCTGTGTATTGTAAAGGGGCCCAGAGGTCCAGGGTGCTGTGTAATGTAAAGGGGTTCAGAGGTGCAGGGTGCTGTATAATGTAAAGGGGTCCAGTGGTCCAGGGTGCTGTGTAATGTAAAGGGGTCCAGTGATGCAGGGTGCTCTGTAATGTAAAGGGGTCCAGAGGTGCAGTTGTGGAGAGGGGGTACACAGTAGGGACAAGGAGATATTGAAAGATGCAGGGGGCACAGTGGGGTGTTTTTACATTTTAACTTGGGGGGTAAAATGTATAAAGGGAATATTGCGCTATTAAACTATCTGGTAGAGCAGCAACAATTAATGGTATACAACACAAACAGAATATAATAAAGAAAGGTTGCGCTAAAACTTGATATTAGGTGATGTACCATACATAACAATGAATCGATTATATTAATATATCATTACGTGAAAAATTCATGAATAGCATATAAAATTAAATGCATAAAATTCAAAAAGTGAATATGAGTGAATCAAAACCAATAATGATGTTGAATAGTATAAACAGTTCTTTGTTTCAAAAAAGTCCAAACGAGAATTGAGAGAAAGAAACTTTTGATGTCAGTGTAAACGAATCCACAGTGCCACACTTGTCCACAATGATAAGGAAAACGTGATGACACTAAAACACCTCCACCTCTAACAAACACAGCCGCTCACCGGATGGACATGATCTCTTATTATAGGAGATCAAACTCGCATGGGCTAAGGACCCAGCCTGGGGTTCTTTACGGTGTGCACCTCAGCATACAGCATACAGCTTGCAGGGATACGAACTTCAGCCAATGGTACCCAGAGTCACGCCACATGGAATAACAAATAAATGCGCATAGCATAAAATCCTTTAAACTTTTATTCTTAGGCAATTGAAATACACTTACGATTAAGTAGACAAGTATAAGCATGTAACAATCGATCCGGCCGGCTCCTCGATATGCAACCCGTATCTGCCGGGTCTGTAGTAAAAACGCAGTGACGTCAGAACGTCGTGCCTCCCAATGTTTCGTCACAAAAGGGACGTGGTCACGGGGGGTAAAATGCGACTGTGTATCACCGCTGCCGAAGCGCCCCCCCCCCCCTGAAAAAATTTCAGCGGACGCCCATGTGGAGGGCTGAGGTTGCCTACCCCTGATCTAGACCCTTTGTGGTTTATTGCAGTGCATTACTGCATGCACATTAAGGCTATCTTCACATCTGACGATGTCGGGAATGCACACTGGGACTAGCGGTCAGTCTCTAGCTCCCCTTTGTAGTGGGTTTGTAAGCTGGTTGAAATGCTGGTAAGTGAGATAGCTGTTGCCCCAGCTGGGAGGGAAACAGTTAACCTGATTTCCCGCACTTTTTTCTGAGCTCTGCCTCTCTCCCTTTGCTGATGATAAAAGGGGAGTGGGCTCTGCCCAGACACAGAGTCTGGATGGGAAGGAAAGACACAGACAAGCCACAGCATGTAACCAGGGCTGCTGATAAGTGGGGGGGTCCCAGTCCTATTGCAGTAGGGGCCCGGGCACACAGGGAGGCCCGAACAGCAAGAGGAATTGGTCTGGTCGGGTGGATGGGTAATTACAGAAAAATGCCCTGTACGGCTCTCTGCAGCAGCTGAAACCAGTTCCTCCTCCTTCCACCGGCATTCAGCTGCTGCAGGGAGAGACACAGGGCATCTCTCCTGTAATTGCTTTCCGTGCACTGATCCCCTACCTGTTCTGCCAACCTCTGATGCCCCCTGTGTGCCCCCTGTCACTATGCCCCTCCCATGGCACTGCCGGCTTCCCTGTTCAGTAAAATGTAAACATTGTAATAAATCATATTTTAACATTGTAAAATAAAATAATTGTAAAAATGTAAACATTTAAATATATATATATATATATATATATATATATATATATTTTAAATAAATGTAAAATAACAATTAAAAAAGGGTGAATTCACACAGGTTCTATGTTATGTTTGTGTCTGCTAATAATGATATTCATGTATTTTTTGTGAAAATATTGTTTTGATATATTGGGGGGCAGGGGGGGGGGCTGCCAGGTAGGCTGTTCAGGGCCCTGTGATTTCTAACAGTAGCCCTGCATGTAACCTTCAGCTGCTTACAGAGAAGAGAGTAGGGATATTTCTGGGACTTGCAGTCCTCCCTGAAGACGCCAGATCTGATCTCATGGACCACAGTTCACCTTACGTTTTTGGGTGAGGAGTGTAAGCATTTGAAATGCTGGTTAGTGAGATAGCTGCTGCCCCAGCCAGGAGGTAAACAGTTAACCTGATTTCTGCACTTTTTGCTGAGCTCTCTCCATGTACTGATAATAAAAGGGGTGAGGGCTTTGCCCCGTCCAGGGAGCCCACAGCCAGCCTTTGGAGGCAACTCTAGAAGAGTTGCTGCCTCTGCCAACCCGGGACTGATCCATCATGGAGCACCCGGACGGCACTGGTTCTGTCATCATGGACTCGCAGGTGATGGTCCTTACATAACAACCCCTTCTGGGTTGTGCCACACAGGAGACCCTGTTCATCATCCAGACTTTTATGTTTGAACTCTGCATATACAGTTGTGTTACTTAGTGTTCTTTACCTGCATCTATGTCTATTATTTTGGCTGCGCCTTCATGCACTATGTTTATGTTGCGGTAATTTTGGGGGTTTTGTTACAGAGCCGAGACAGCTTGCATTTTAGGGGGGAGGAGTGTAAGCAGGTTGAAATGCTGGTTAACCTGGTTTCCTAAACTTTCTGCTAAGCTCTGCCTCTCTCTCTGTGCTGATAATAAAAGGGGTGAGGGCTCTGCCCTGTCCATGGAGCCCACAGCCAGCCTTTGGAGGCAAATCTAGAAGAGCTGCTGCCTCCTCCAACCCGGGACCGGTCCATCATGGAGCCCCTGAACGGCACTGATTCTCTCATCATGGACTCGCAGGTGCCAGTCCTCACACAACAACCCCTCCTGGGTTGTGCAACACAGGGGACCCTGTTCATCATCAAGACTTTTATGTTTGAACTGTCCATATACTGTTGTGTTACTTAGAGTTCTTTACCTGCTTATGCCGTGAATCTATGACTATTATGTTGGCTGCGCCTTCATGCACTATGTTTATGTCACTATGTTTATGTCACTGTATTTTTGTGGTTTGTTACGCAGCCAGGACAGCTTGCGTTTTTTGGCATGAGGAATGTTAAGCAGGTTGAAATGCTGGTTAATGAGATGGCTGCTGCCCCAGTCGGGAGGGAAACAGTTAACCTGGTTTGCTGCACTTTTTGCTGAGCTCTGCCTCTCTCTCCCTCTACAGATAATAAAAGGGGAGAGGGCTCTGCCTTGTCCAGGGAGCCCACAAGCAATTCTAGAAGAGAAATCTGCATATACAGTATATACGGTTGTGTTACTTAATGTTCTTTACTTGCTTATGCCGTGCATCTATGACTATTATGATGGCTGCACCTTTATGCGCTATGTTGATGTTACTGTAATTTTGGAGTTTGTTACGTAGCCGGGATGGCTTGCATTTTAAGGAGGAATGGTGTGAGCAGGTTGAAATGCTGGTTAGTGAGACAGCTGCTGCCCCAGCCATGAGGGAAACATTTAACCTGATTTCCCACACTTTTTGCCAAGCTCTGCCTCTCTCCCTGTGCTTATAATAAAAGGGGTGAGGGCTCTGCCCTGTCTGGGGAGCCCTTGGAGACAATTCTAGAAGAGCTGCTGCCTCTGCCAACCCAGGACCAATCCATCATAGAGCCCCCGGATGGCACTGGTTCTCTCATCATGGACTAACAGGTGCCGGTCCTCACACAACAATCCCTCCTGGGTTGTGCAACTCAGGAGACCCTGTTCATCATCCAGACTGAGCTCTGCCTCACTGTCTGTGCTGATAATAAAAAGGGGGGAGTGCTCTGCCCAGACACAAAGTCTGCATGGGAAGGAAAGACACAGACAAGCCACAGCATGTAACCTTCAGCTGCTTAGAAGAGAATATGGGGATTGCTGGGACTTGCAGTCCTGCCTGAAGACACCGGTTCTGGTCTCATGGACCACAGGTCACCAGTCATAAAAATGTAAGATAACCTCCTTTTGATTGCCAGGCAGAGGGAACCTCTTTACAAGGCCACAGCTCATTCCCAACCCAGACCGGTTGTATTTTCCACACTCCCCTTGTATTGGCAGTATTGGTATACCCGACCAGTCCAGTATTAATAAGAGCAGCCCAAACCATTACCCTTTCACTGTGTATAGACACCTGCCAAACAAAACTTGGCTTTCCCATGCTGATAGTCACCAAACATATCATAGAGGCACTGTGGGCTTAAAACATCTACTAACTTCTTTTTGCATAATGTAATGCACAAAAAACAGTCAATGGTTTCCAGAGCCTTTTGCAAAAATGCAGTAAAATGCCAAGAGGTACATCAAAGTTCAAATATAACTTGCCCCATTGTAGGGTGTTACAAGGAGGGTGCTGCAGTATTCATGATTGTATTCCAATCTCATATGGTAGTAGATTTTTTACTATCCTCCTGTCTAAGGGCCCGAAAAAAGGGGAAATAACACGCGGGTGCACTGTGCAACCTGCCTTCACTGCTTCTCCTACTCTGCCGTTGAACTCCACACCTTCATTGACCTACTCCTACCTCAGCTGAATGACAGGGGCTGCACCAATAAAACAAGGGAGACCTAGGTAACAGAGGACTTCACCCTGCTACAACTATACACAGCAGAACGTACAAGGGAGGAGTATTCTCCGACACAGCTTTAATCAGCTTCTACAGCCAAAGTGCTGCATGTGGACCAATCAATAGGCATCAAGTGATGGATGAGCTCTGTTTTCTTGCTTCCCCTTGAACATCATTGTTTCTATATCATTTTGCTAGAACATTGCTCATGAATTCTGCTGGGTAAAATCAGCTAAGTGTGTGTATATATATATATATATATATATATATATATATATATATATAATGTGTGTGTGCGTGTACGTACTGCACTCATGATCAAATCGGGTGTTTCAAGGGGGGTCATGTGAGATGACTCCTACCTTGCAGCCATTACATTCCAAGTCTGTAGTAGTAGCGCCTGAACCTCTGCTAAGTGGGAGAGTAACAGGAACTGTTTCGATGTTCTTGAACCTCTTCACCGGGGTCTTGCGAGGGCCAAGAGAAACTCTCACTTAAGATATTCCTTGTCCCTGGGGATGTCAACATTTACATTCCCATGAGGGAAGTAAGTCAACACTTGAAAGTAAGTTCCAATACCTTATTAGAGAAGAAGTAGAACAAAAGGGATTTTTGTGGTGCAGAATAGTGATGAGCCGAACACCCCCGGGTTCGGTTCGCACCAGAACCCGCGAACGGACCGAAAGTTTGTACGAACATTAGAACCCTATTAAATACAATGGATGCGAACGTTCGAATTCTAAAGTGCTAATTATAACAACTATTATGCATGTTATTGTCCTAAAAAGGGTTTGGGAACCCGGGTTCTGCACCAGGGGACATGTATCAATGCAAAAAGAAGTTTTAAAAACGGTCGTTTTTCGGGAGCAGTCATTTTAATGATGCATAAAGTGAAAAAAAAAAAGTCAAATATTCCTTTAAATATCGTACCTGGGGGGTGTCTAAAGTATGCCTGTGAAGTGCCACGTGTTTCCCGTGTTTAGAACTGTCCCTGCACAAAATGACACTTCTAAAGGAAAAAAAAGCCATTTAAAACTGCTTGCGGCTTTAATGTAATGTCTGGTCCCGGTAATATGGATGAAAATCTTTAAGAAAAATGGCATAGCTACCCCATGACCCCCCCCCCCTACCCCAGCCCATTACCAGCCCCTTTGGGTCTTGTATGGATATTAAGGGGAACCCCGCACATAAAATAAAAAAGGCCCTATATACTCTGAACAGCCGTATACAGGCGGTGCATACAAGACAGGGACTGTAGGTTTGTTCTTATGTAGAATCTGTTTGTAATTTTGAACAAGTACATTGTTGAAGTGTAGCTCCAGCCCAAAAATCTATTTTTAAACTTTTTGGAAAACATAGGTAAGGGTTATCACCCCTGTAACATTTGTTTTGCTGTCTGTGCCCCTGTTCAGAACATTTCACCTCACTTTCCGTCCCAATGACAACTGTTTTTGAAATGTGGTGTTTTTCTTGAAACAAGGATTGCTGATAAAGCATCAGTACAGAGGAGACACCTTTCTCCCATATTTACTCTTACAGGAGAGAATTTTCCTTCCTAGGGGTAGATTTCCTCTCACTTCCTGTTGTCTTCTTGCGTTTGCAAGTAGGAGTCGTTTGTAAGTTGGATGTTTGAAAGTAGGGACCTGCCGTATATACTCTGCAGAAATAGGCCCCTTAGTTGTTGGTGTTGGCACAACACTGTAAGCACTCACAGTTACTCTTGGTTGGTGCTGGAACGCCCTGCTGTCAACTATTATATCAGGAATTTTAATTACATATAATTGTTGAACAGTGGTAGTAAAAATTGGGCCTTTGATGGTGGTGCTGGTGCCACAACACTGTAAGCCCTGACAGTTACTCTTGGTGGGTGCAGCAATGGGCCCTGCTGTGAATTATTAGATCAAGAATTGTAATTGCATGCCCCTGTTGAACAGGGGCTGAAAAATTGGGCCTTTCGTGGTGGTGGTGGTGGTGGTGGTGTTGCCACAACACTGTAAGCCCTCAGAGTTACTCTTGGTGGGTGCAGGAATGGGCCCTGCTGTGAATTATTAGATCAAGAATTGTAATTACATGCCCCTTTTGAACAGGGGCTGAAAAATTGGGCCTTTCGTGGTGGTGGTGGTGGTGGTGTTGCCACAACACTGTAAGCCCTCAGAGTTACTCTTGGTGGGTGCAGGAATGGGCCCTGCTGTGAATTATTAGATCAAGAATTGTAATTACATGCCCCTTTTGAACAGGGGCTGAAAAATTGGGCCTTTCGTGGTGGTGGTGGTGGTGGTGGCGTTGCCACAACACTGTAAGCCCTCAGAGTTACTCTTGGTGGGTGCAGCAATGGGCCCTGCTGTGAATTATTAGATCAAGAATTGTAATTGCATGCCCCTGTTGAACAGGGGCTGAAAAATTGGGCCTTAGGCACTGGTGGCACAACACTACAACCCCTCACAGATACGTTACTTGGAGCACAGCAATGAGCCCTGTTGCAAAGTATTGCTTCAAAAATTGTAATGACACGCCCCTGTTAAACAGGGGCTGAAAAATTGGGCCTTAGGCACTGGTGCCACAACACTCCAACCCCTCACAGATACTGTACTTGGAGCACAGCAATGAGCCCTATGGCAAATTATTGCTAAAAAAATTGTAATTACACGCCCCTGTAAAACAGGGGCTGAAAAATTGGGCCTTAGCCACTGGTGGCGGCACCCATAAACAAAAATGATCTTCCAAGCTATCATCATCAATCGTATCATTGAGGACTCGGAGGAGGAGGATAGCCAGTCAACATAACAGCACAGGCACTCAGCATCAGCATCAGTCTTGAAGGGATGTGACATGTTAAAATCAATTAGTCTGTTATATCAGCATCAGGTGTGTGGTAGCTGGTGGTGATCCAAGACTGGTTCATCTTGATGAAAGTCAGTCGATCAACCGAGTCGGTGGACAGGCGCACCCTGTGATCCGTGACAAATCCTCCAGCAGCACTGAATGTGCGTTCCGAAAGAACGCTGGATGCAGGACAGGCCAGTAGCTCAATTGCATACTGTGCAAGCTCTGGCCAGTGATCCATCCTCAAGACCCAGTAAGCCAGAGGATTTTCGGTGGGGAAGGTGTCCAAGTCTGACCTTGCCCCTAGATATTCCTGCACCATGTTTATCAGACGCTGGCGATGGTTGCTGGAACCGATCATACTTTGGGGCTGCGGACTAAAGAATTGTCTGAACGCATCGGTCAGACGGCCACCTTCCCCACCGCTCCTTCTTTGACTGGCCGAAGCCTCAGCAACTCGTTGTCCAGGACCAGGAGTTTGTAACCTCCCAGTCTCTGGGAACGCGTTGCACAGACCTTTCTGCAAGGCCTCCCGGAGTTGTCTCATCCTCTGCTCCCTCTGCGAAGGTAACATAAGGTCCGCAACCTTACCCTTGTACCGTGGATCAAGGAGAGTGGCCAGCCAGTAATGGTCCCTCTCCTTGATCCGAAGAATACGAGGATCCTTCCGCAGACTTTGCAGGATCAGGGAGGCCATGCAGCGTAGGTTTGCTGAGGCATTCGCTCCGGAGTCCTCTGGGTCACTAAGGACGACATGATCCGCAGCCACCTCCTCCCAGCCACGTACAAGTCCACTGGTTTCTTGGGACTGTAAATCATCCCTAAAAGACTGCTGCTGATGATGCTGAGTGCCAGCCTCCACCTCCATGCTGACACAATCCTCCTCCTCCTCCTCCTCCTCCTCTTCCTCTTCCTGTGCGATGGGTGGGACAGAAGGAACACTGTCTGGGTAAAGGGGGCCTTGAGAGGCAAGGAAGTCCTCCTCTTCCTGCCTCTGTTCTGCCTCAAGTGCCCTGTCCATTATTCCACGCAGCGTGTGCTCCAACAGGTGGACAAGAGGTACAGTGTCACTGATGCATGCACTGTCACTGCTCACCATCCTCGTGGCCTCCTCAAATGGTGCCAGGACAGTGCATGCATCCCTGATCATGCCCCACTGGCGTGGAGAAAAAAAACCAAGCTCCCCTGACCCTGTCCTGGTGCCGTAGTCGCACAGGTACTCATTGATGGCCCTCTGCTGCGTGTGCAGCCGCTGCAGCATGGCCAACGTTGAGTTCCACCTGGTGGGCATGTCACATATAAGGCGGTTCTTGGGCAGGTTCAACTCCTTTTGCAGCTCAGCCAGGCGAGCACTGGCATTATAAGATCTGCGGAAATGCACACAGACTTTCCTGGCCTGCCTCAGGACATCCTGTAAGCCCGGGTACCTGCCCAAGAACCGCTGCACCACCAGGTTAAGGACGTGAGCCACACAGGGCACATGGGTCAGTTGTCCCTGTCGGAGGGCGGAGAGGAGGTTGGTGCCATTGTCGCAAACCACCATTCCTGGCTTAAGCTGGCGTGGCGTCAACCACCTCTCGGCCTGGCCCTGCAGAGCAGACAGGACCTCTGCCCCAGTGTGGCTTCTGTCCCCCAAACACACCAGCGCAAGCACGGCATGGCATCTTTTTGCCTGCGTACTTGCGTAGCCCCGTGAACGGCTACGGAGCACCGCTGGTTCATAGGACAAACCACAGGAAGAGGCCATGGAGGAAGAAGAAGAGGAGGGGGTGGAGGAGAGAGGTGTGTCACAACCAGTAGTAGCATTATGGAGGCGTGGCGGTGGAACAACCTCCAACACTACTGCACCTTGTCCTGCATCCTTCCCAGCTGCCAAAAGAGTGACCCAATGGGCCGTGAAAGAAAGGTAACGTCCCTGTCCATGCCTGCTGGACCATGAGTCAGCGGTAATATGCACCTTACCGCTGACCGCCCTGTCCAGCGAGGCCAAGACATTGCCTTCCACATGCCGGTAGAGAGCCGGAATAGCCTTCCGTGAGAAAAAGTGGCGTTTGGGAACCTGCCACTGAGGAACCGCACATTGCACAAACTCACGGAAGGGGGCCGAGTCTACCAACTGAAAAGGCAGCAGTTGAAGCGCTAGCAATTTAGCCAAGCTAGCATTCAACCGCTGGGCATGTGGATGGCTGGGAGTGAACTTCTTTCGACGGTCCAGCAGCTGGGGCAGGGAAATTTGCCTGCTAGAATCGGACGTCGGTGTACTGCTAGCAGAGTGGCCGCAAGTACTTGGCTGTGACACACCTAATTCTACACCTTCATTCCTCTTAGTGCATGTTTCAGAGAGGACTGAAGTTATAGTGGGGTTGGAGATCCCAGCTGATGCGGTGCAAGGAGAGGTCCGCTTTGTTCTTTGGTGTGGGTCTTTGAGGTAGGCTTGCCAACGAGCTGCATGGCAGGTCAACATATGTCTGGTCAGGCATGTGGTACCCAAGCGGCTGATGTTTTGGCCACGCGATATACGCTTGAGACATATGTTGCAAACAGCAGCTGTGCGATCTGATGCACTAGCCTCAAAAAAGGCCCACACCAAGGAACTTTTTGAATGACGGGCAGAGGCAGCGCCCTGCACAGGCGGAGCTCTGCGGTGTGATTCCGTCGGTGTACTGCCCTTACGCTGGCCACCAAAGGGCATCCTGCCTCGTTGGAGATGTGCCTCCTCCTCATCCTCCTCCTCCTCCTCTCTCCTATTAGGCACCCACGTGGAGTCAGTGACCTCATCATCCCCTCCCTCCTCATCACTGGAGCCAATCTGGCAGTATGCTGCAGCTGCTGGAACATGACTGCCAGATTGGTGTCCTTCTTGAGCATCCCCTCTGTCTGCTCTCACGCTACTGCCTTCCTGTAGCTGGGTTTCATCATCAGACCCTTCGAAACGCTGGGCATCCTCCTGGAGCATGTACCCAACACTGTGCTCAAACAGTTCGGGGGACTCCTCAGGAGGAGGACATGGTGGGTCTAGGGAAGGAGTGACTGATGATGAGTCTGACATTGATACCAGGGAAGAGGACGCTTTGGCAGCTGCTTTGCCAGTACCCTGAGCCTGGGTGAGAGAGGATGAGGAGGAGGAGGAGGGCTTGGTCATCCACTCTACCAAGTCTTCGGCATGATGTGGCTCAACATGTCCAGCTGCCGAAAACAAGGACAAGCGTGTCCCATGGCCATGTGCTGATGACAATGCACCGCGTCCACGACCAGCACTGTTGCCCCCAGACACAGAGCCTGCTTGCCCTCTTTTATTGCCTCCTGACTGTCTGCCTCTCCTTGTTTGCCTTCCAGACATTCTAATAGATGGCCTGCAGGGAGATGGGAAAAAAGCAATAAGGGCTACCTTCAGGTGTCCTTCTCTGTCCCTTTACTTAAGGATTTCTAAATATGGTTGAGGATTATTGCTTTTGCACAGAATAGCACAACGACAATTTCCCTGACTGTCCAAAAAACAAGGATTTCAAAGATGGTTGATGAGGAATGCTTTGGCACACTATAGCACAAGGAGAATTCCCCTCACTTTCCTTCTTTGTCCCTAGAAACAAGGACTGGCACAGTGAAAGAAACTGACACTCTCCCTACCTACAGTTTTCTGTCCCTAGAAAAAATGTTTTTTTAAAGCACACTATAGCACAAGGAGAAATCCCCTCACTTTCCTTCTTTGTCCCTAGAAACAAGGACTGGCACAGTGAAAGAAACTGACACTCTCCCTACCTACAGTTTTCTGTCCCTAGAAAAAATGTTTTTTTAAAGCACACTATAGCACAAGGAGAAATCCCCTCACTTTCCTTCTTTGTCCCTAGAAACAAGGACTTGCACAGTGAAAGAAACTGACACTCTCCCTACCTACAGTGTTCTGTCCCTAGAAAAAATGTTTTTTTAAAGCACACTATAGCACAAGGAGAAATCCCCTCACTTTCCTTCTTTGTCCCTAGAAACAAGGACTGGCACAGTGAAAGAAACTGACACTCTCCCTACCTACAGTTTTCTGTCCCTAGAAAAAATGTTTTTTTAAAGCACACTATAGCACAAGGAGAAATCCCCTCACTTTCCTTCTTTGTCCCTAGAAACAAGGACTGGCACAGTGAAAGAAACTGACACTCTCCCTACCTACAGTGTTCTGTCCCTAGAAAAAATGTTTTTTTAAAGCACACTATAGCACAAGGAGAAATCCCCTCACTTTCCTTCTTTGTCCCTAGAAACAAGGACTGGCACAGTGAAAGAAACTGACACTCTCCCTACCTACAGTTTTCTGTCCCTAGAAAAAATGTTTTTTTAAAGCACACTATAGCACAAGGAGAAATCCCCTCACTTTCCTTCTTTGTCCCTAGAAACAAGGACTGGCACAGTAAAACACACTGACACTCTCCCTACCTATCCTTCTCTTTCCCTAAACTAAAGGAATCCAGGTTAAGCAAGAAAGAAATAAATGTCACTGTCCCTGCCTATGCTTCTCTTTCCCTGCTCCGGAACACACTACACTAGGCCGCCGTGCTGGCGGCCTTTTATAGTGTGGGGCGTGTACTAAACACCCTCAGCAATAATTGGCCACAGGCATCC
The DNA here is from genome assembly GCA_029206835.1 of Rana muscosa. Classification (NCBI taxonomy): domain Eukaryota; kingdom Metazoa; phylum Chordata; class Amphibia; order Anura; family Ranidae; genus Rana; species Rana muscosa. The sequence goes on along the minus strand of CM055120.1, from coordinate 23,748,612 downwards.
TGCCTGTGGCCAATCATTGCTCTCCTCGCTGCCGGCGCTGTGATTGGCCAAGCATGCGGGGTCACAGTGCATGCTTGGCCAATCACAGCGCCTGGATGACACTGCGATGGCGTAGTGCATTGTGGGCCGTTCGCGTCACTCGAATTTGGCGCGAACGGCCCAAATCGTTCGATCTTCGTCGAACGATCGAACAGCCGATGTTCGAGTCGAACGTATGTTCGACTCGAACACGAAGCTCATCCCTAGTGCAGAAATAGATCAATGAGAGAGAGTTTCTAAAAATATAATTTTTATTAATACAAATTTAGACAAAAAGTATAAAAACCGATCCTGGGTATATAATACATAGTATGTCATACAAGAGTAGTGGTCATAATGCATAAGGTTTGGATGAAATAGAAGAGATCGCATAAGAAACCCGACATGTTTCGCTTAAAAAAGCTTCCTCAGGGGTATGCGATGACCATCCATATTTGTCAAGTATGATTATACAAGAAAAGGGAAACAAGGATGTACAGTTACAGATTGAAATACAGTATAAACTATATTTTAGCAGATTAAATATAAACAAGGTTAGATTGCGAAGCTGGACCCCTCCCAATACTACTTACCCGGCCGCCTGTAGTGTCTACAACGCAACACCAGGAAACGCAGGATCAAGAACGACGTCGCTGACAGCCCTGTAGCTGGAACACACTTCCCCCTATGGTTTCTGGGTCACTGGGGAACCAATCCGGTTGGATAATGCCACCCCATGTGATTCTGGTGGCCATCTTGGGTCAGGCAGAGCCTAAATAAGTCACAGGCTCCCAAGTTTGGCGCACATTTGGCAAGTTGGTAGAGTAGGGACAGGTACCCATCTGTGAGGTACAGTATTAGGGCTATGGAAGGGTTCCTGATGAGGAGGGAAAGCATAGGGTCACATCTCTTCTGAATACCTTCCCAATTGGGCACAAGATGGCTAGGCTGCATTCCGCCCCCTCTCAACAGACAGTGTCGGTCCAGCTGGAATTCGCTCCTTCACATTGTTGTGAGGGCACCTAGCTGGGTAGCCTTCCCACTGGGTTTGTTGCGAACTGTTGTTGCATTGCTTCAGTACAAGTTCGACATTGCACCTGACTATGTGAATTATTGCCGCTGCACAATGCTGCACACCACCTACAAGCACCCATCATCTCTCCAGTGAGATCTGTGGGACCTCCCCTAAAGAGGGAAGGCTTCCTGTGGATATTTCCCAAACATTGCCTCACTATATTGTCAAAGATAGCTGCAACCAATGATGATACCAGAGGATGACCAATTACTGAGTTCATCCCAGCAGTAAACAATGAAAGGCATGTAACAAAGCCTTTCATGTTGTACAACTGTCATTCGATCTGCTGAGAATGGCCACAGCAGTCACATGATATGGGCCGGTACAATCATCTGTCATTGGTTGTTTCCGGTAGACATGGTGGGTGACAGATTGTGGCCCGTGGCATAATCCTGGGGGGACATCATGTGATGTCCTCCCAGAAGAACAGTGCTCCTACCCGGCCATCATTTTACAATAGGCTACGTTGGACAATGTTAAGTGGTGATACCGGGATGATGCCTGCAGGATCAGTATCAAAATTTGCAGCTCATGATGCTCTTTCATGTAGAAGTGATTGGAATGGCTATACAGCCCCTCAATCATTTCTTCAGGTGGCCGAAAGAGGCCCCCACCCCAGCCAGTCCCCCCCTGCTGCCTCTGCCTTTCCTGGGCACACTCATGCCATTAGGAAACCCGGGACCGCTCCGACCGGCGGCATCATCTGCAATACACAGAGCGAGAGAGGAATTGACTTTGTTTCTTCAACACTTTGAATTCAGAAACCGGAAGCAATGAGGATTTTGTCACTTCTGGTTTAAGTTTAATTTTTACAAGCCGTTACCGGCTTGTACAAGCATCTGATTAAACCTATCTCAGTGTGATCAGAAGCTTTTGGAGGTCAGAGGAGATATCTGACCCCAGATTTCACCAGAAAGAGGACCTGTCAAGCTTTTTCCTTATACAAGGGATGTTGTTCATCCTTTGTGATAGCAATAATAAAGATAAAAATGGACAGTTAAAAAAAAAAGTTTGAAATAAAAGAAATAAATAATAAAAAAATTTTTAAGCTCCAACGTCCCCCCACGCTCAAATGCATACATACAGTCAGGTCCATAAATATTGGGACATCTACACAATTCTAATCTTTTTGGCTCTATACACCACCACCATTTAAAATGAAATGAACAAGATGTGCTTTAAAGTGGTTGTATACCCACATTTTGTACAAGCACCTACAGGTAAGCCTACATTAAGGCTTACCTGTAGGTGCTTGTAATATCTCCGAGACCTACACAGTCTCGGAGATATTTGCAAAAAAAACTGTACCGCTATCTACGGCGCATGCGCGCCGTAGATAACGGCGCAGGCGCACTGAGCGCGGCGGCTCTTGAATGGGAGCCTGCCGTACAATGCCGGTAGTTCGCGCATGCGCGGGGATCGTGCCGTTCCCCGCGCATGTGCGGGAGTGACGTCATCGCCGCTCCGGCCAATCACAGCGCCGGAGCAGCGATACCCGGAAGTCACTCCGGGTATCATGGATTCGACGGAGGACGCGTCCGAGGACCGCTGCGGGGGCTTCGATCTAAGGTAAGTGATTGATAATGAGCTAGTATGCTAGTCATACTAGCTCATTATACCTTTGCCTTGCAGGTTAACCAAAAAAAAAAAAAAAGTTTTGCGGTATACAACCGCTTTAACTGTAGAGTTTCAGCTTTAATTTGAGGGTATTTACATCCAAATCAGGTGAACGGTGTAGGAATTACAACAGTTTGTATATGTGCCTCCCACTTTTTAAGGGACCAAAACTAATGGGACAATTGGCTGCTCAGCTGTTTCATGGCCAGGTGTGTGTTATTCCCTCAATATCCCATTTACACGGAGCAGATAAAGGGTCCAGAGTTCATTTCAAGTGTGCTATTTGCATTTGGAATCTGTTGCTGTCAACTCTCAATATGAGATCCAAAGAGCTGTCACTATCAGTGAAGCAAGCCATCATTAGGCTAAAAAAACAAAACAAACCCATCAGAGAGATAGCAAAAACATTAGGTGTGGCCAAATCAACTGTTTGGAACATCCTTAAAAATGAAGAACGCACCGGTGAGCTCAACAACACCAAAAGACCCGGAAGACCACGGAAAACAACTGTGGTGGATGACCGAAGAATTCTTTCCCTGGTGAAGAAAACACCCTTCACAACAGTTGGCCAGATGAAGAACACTCTCCGGGAGGTAGGTGTATGTGTGTCAGATGAAGAACACTCTCCAGGAGGTAGGTGTATGTGTGTCAGATGAAGAACACTCTCCAGGAGGTAGGTGTACGTGTGTCAGATGAAGAACACTCTCCAGGAGGTAGGTGTATGTGTGTCAAAGTCACCAATCAAGAGAAGACTTCACCAGAGTGAATACAGAGGGTTCACCATAAGATGTAAACCATTGGTGAGCCTCAAAAACAGGAAGGCCAGATTAGAGTTTGCCAAACAACATCTAAAAAAGCCTTCACAATTCTGGAACAACATCCTATGGACAGATGAGACCAAGATCAACTTGTACCAGAGTGATGGGAAGAGAAGAGTATGGAGAAGGAAAGGAACTGCTCATGATCCAAAGCATACCACCTCATCAGTGAAGCATGGTGGTGGTAGTGTCATGGCGTGAGCATGTATGACTGCCAATGGAACTGGTTCTCTTGTATTTAGTGACTGCTGACAAAAGCAGCAGGATGAATTCGGAAGTGTTTCGGGCAATATTATTATCGGCTCATATTCAGCCAAATGCTTCAGAACTCATTGGACGGCGCTTCACAGTGCAGATGGACAATGACCCGAAGCATACTGCGAAAGCAACCAAAGAGTTTTTTAAGGGAAAGAAGTGGAATGTTATGCAATGGCCAAGTCAATCACCTGACCTGAATCCGATTGAGCATGCATTTCACTTGCTGAAGACAAAACTGAAGGGAAAATGCCCCAAGTACAAGCAGGAACTAAAGGCAGTAGAGGCCTGGCAGAGCATCACCAGGGATGAAACCCAGCGTCTGGTGATGTCATCACGTTCCAGACTTCAGGCTGTAATTGACTGCAAAGGATTTGCAACCAAGTATTAACCACTTAAGCCCCGGACCATTTTGGGCCATTAGGACCAGGCCTGTTTTGGGGATTCGGCACTGCGCTGCTTTAACTGTAAATTGTGCGGACATGCAATGTTGTACCCAAATGAAATTTGCGTCCTTTTCTTCCCACAAATAGAGCTTTCTTTTAATGGTATTTGATTGCCTCTGCGATTTTTATTTTTTGCGATATAAACGGAAAAAGACCGAAAATTTTGAAAAAAAATGATATTTTCTACTTTTTGTTATAAGAAAAATCGAATAAACTCAATTTTAGTCAGACATTTAGGCCAAAATGTATTCAGCCACATGTCTTTAGTAAAAAAAATGTCAATAAACGTATATTTATTGGTTTGCGCAAAAGTTATAGCGTTTACAAACTAGGGTACATTTTCTGAAATTTACACAGCTTTAAATTTATGACTGCCTATCTCATTTCTTGAGGTGCTAAAATGGCAGGGCAGTACAAAACCCCCCCAAATGACCCCATTTTGGAAAGTAGACACCCCAAGGAAATTGCTGAGAGGCATGTTGAGCCCATTGAATATTTTTTTTTTTTGTCCCAAGTGATTGAATAATGACAAAAAAAAAAAATTACAAAAAGTTGTCACTAAATGATATATTGCTCACACATGCCATGGTTATATGTGGAATTGCACCCCAAAATACATTTTGCTGCTTCTCCTGAGTACGGGGATACCACATGTGTGGGACTTTTTAGGAGCCTGGCCACGTACGGGACCCCGGAAACCAAGCACCGCCTTCAGGATTTCTAAGGGCGCAAATTTTTGATTTCATTCCTCACTACCTATCACAGTTTCGAAGGCCATAAAATGCCAAAATAGCACAAAACCCCCCCAAATGACCCCATTTTAGAAAGTAGACACCCCAAGGAAATTGCTGAGAGGCCTGTTGAGCCCGTTGAATATTTTTTTTTTTTGTCCCAAGTGATTGAATAATGACAAAAAATAAAAATAAAAAATAAATTACAAAAAGTTGTCACTAAATTATATATTGCTCACACATGCCATGGTTATATGTGGAATTGCACCCCAAAATACATTTTGCTGCTTCTCCTGAGTACAGGGATACCACATGTGTGGGACTTTTTAGGAGCCTAGCCGCGTACGGGACCCCGAAAACCAAGCACCGCCTTCAGGATTTCTAGGCACAAATTTTTGATTTCACTCCTCACTACCTATCACAGTTTCTAAGGCCATAAAATGCCAAAATAGCACAAAACCCCCCCAAATGACCCCATTTTGGAAAGTAGACACCCCAAGCTATTTGCTGAGGAGGCATGGTGAGTATTTTACAGCTCTCATTTGTTTTTGAAAATGAAGAAAGAAAATTTTTTTTTTTTTTTTTTTTTTTTCAATTTTCAAAACTTTGTGACAAAAAGCGAGATCTGCAAAATACTCACAATACCTCTCAGCAAATAGCTTGGGGTGTCTACTTTCCAAAATGGGGTCATTTGGGGGGGTTTGTGCCATCTGGGCATTCCATGGCCTCCGAAACTGTGATAGGCAGTGAGAAGTAAAATCAAAAATTTACACCCTTAGAAAGCCTGAAGGCGGTGATTGGTTTTTGGGGTCCCGTACGCGGCTAGGCTCCCAAAAAGTCTCACACATGTGGTATCCCTGTACTCAGGAGAAGCAACAGAATTTATTTTGGGGTGTAATTCCACATATGCCCATGGCATGTTTGAGCAATATATCATTTAGTGACAACTTTGTGCAAAAAAAAAATAAAAAAAAAAAAATTGTCTTTTTTCCGCAACTTGTGTCAACATATAAAATATTCCATGGACTCGACATGCCTCTCAGTATATAGCTTGGGGTGTCTACTTTCCAAAATGGGGTCATTTGGGGGGGTTTTGAACTGTTCTGGCATTTTATACACAACATTAGGAAGCTTACATCCACTCTTCTAACCACTTGCAGACAAAGCCCTTTTTGACACTTTTTGTTTACATGAAAACATATTTTTTTTTTGCAAGAAAATTATGTTGAACCCCCAAACATTATATATATTTTTAAAGCAAAGGCCCTACAGATTAAAATGGTGGGTGTTGCATTTTTTTTTTCTACACAGTATTTGCGCAGCGATTTTTCAAACGCATTTTTTGGGGAAAAAATACACTTTTTTTAATTTTAATGCACTAAAACACACTATATTGCCCAAATGTTTGATGAAATAATAAAGATGATCTTAGGCCGAGTACATAGATACCAAACACGACATGCTTTAAAATTTCGCACAAACGCGCATTGGCGACAAACTACATACATTTTTAAAAGCCTTTAAAAGCCTTTACAGATTACCCCGTTAGATTTACAGAGGAGGTCTACTGCTAAAATGACTGCCCTCGATCTGACCTTCGCGGTGATACCTCACATGCATGGTGCAATTGCTGTTTACATATGACGCCAGACCGACGCTTGCGTTCGCCATTGGGCAAGAGCAGGGCAGGACAGGGGTGCTTTTTTTTTTTTTTTTTTTATTATTAATTTTGCTTTTTTATTTTATTTTTAAATTGTTCCTTACATATATTTTTTTTTTTATAATTTTTATTGTTATCTCAGGGAATGTAAATATCCCCTATGATAGCAATAGGTAGTGACAGGTACTCTTTTTTTGAAAAAACTGGGGTCTTCTAGACCCTAGATCTTTCCTCTGCCCTCAAAGCATCTGACCACACCAAGATCGGTGTGATAAAATGCTTTCCCAATTTCCCAATGGCGCTTTTTATATCCGGGGGGGGGACATTCCCTCCCACTGCTTGTAAAAGCAGTCCAGAGGCTAATTAGCCGCTGTGATTGCTTTTACATGAAAGCCGGCCGCTGGCTGAAAAGAATGATACCAAGATGATGCCTAAACCCGCAGGCATCAATCTGGTATAACCATTCAAAGTTCAGCAACATACCAGTACGTTGCTGGTCCTTGTTGGACATGTATTGTAATCTTTTTTTTTCATGCAGCCTGTTGGCTGAACGAAAAAAGAGATTGATCGGTGGGTATGCCCACCATTAGAATACCGCCCTTCATCCACCCACTTCTAATGATGGGCATACATGCACCATTTATATATGCCGAAGCATGGGGGCATCCTCCCGCAAAAAAGTTATGCCGCACACACATGGTCAAACGTTTCCACGGGCAAGCCTCCGTCGGAATTTCGACCGTATGTATGCGGCATTAGGAGCAAAATTGCTCCTCCGCCCTGCTGCCCCTGCTGCCCCCATGCTTCGGCATATATGCTTTTTTTTTTTTAACTGTGGTGGTGAAATCACCTCCTACAGCACTGGAGTCGCAGGGATCAGGCCTGTCTCTGCGAACGCTGCAGTTATGTGTGTTGTGTTTTGTAAGTGACAGTGATCGATCGATACTGCACTTGGATGGCCTGGGCTGGACGGAGGGGCAAAACGCAGGTGCTAGCAGGTATCTGGGCTGATCCCGCTAACACTGCGTTTTTGGGAACCCTAAACCGCTGGTATAGATCTGATCAGATCAGATATTGATCTGTTCAGATACTATACCACTAAGGGGGGTGTATGCTTTACGCGTGGGTGTTAGCGTTACTGGCACTAACCTGACGCTGCCTGGGGTGTGACGCAGACCCTCTCTGACGCTAAAACCTAATTGATATCACCCACCGGGCGATCAGGGGGTTAAACCTTTATTGGGTTATATACGGCGGGTGCCCTGACACTATAAAAAGCAAACTAACTAACCAGCGTCACCCGTAACACTTATATGGTGATCACTGGTGAAAGGGTTAACTAGGGGCAATTAGGGGGTTAAAACCTTTATTAGATCATATTTGGGGGTACCTGACGCTATAAAAACCTGCGGCGAACCTAAAAAAAATGACTGGCTACCGATTGGCATCACCGACACGAAGACAGCGATCAGAAAAACGATCGCTTAGTGACAGTGGTGATAGGGGGTGAAAGGGTTACCTGGGGGGCGATCAAGGGGGTTAAACCTTTATTAGATAATATATTGGGGTACCCGACGCTATAAAAACCTGCGGCGAACCTAAAAAAAATTACTGGCTACCGATCGCCATCACTGATGCTAAGACAGCCATCAGAAAAATGATTGCATAGCGACAGCGGTGATAGGGGGTGAAAGGGTTACCTGGGGGGCGATCAAGGGGGTTTAACCTTTATTAGATAATATATTGGGGTACCTGACGCTATAAAAACCTGCGGCGAACCTAAAAAAAATTACTGGCTACCGATCGCCATCACTGATGCTAAGACAGCATCAGAAAAACGATCGATTAGCGACAGCGGTGATAGGGGTGAAAGGGTTACCTGGGGGGCGATCAAGGGGGTTAAACCTTTATTAGATAATATATTGGGGTACCCGACGCTATAAAAACCTGCGGCGAACCTAAAAAAAAATACTGGCTACCGATCGCCATCACTGATGCTAAGACAGCCATCAGAAAAATGATCGCATAGCGACAGCGGTGATAGGGGGTGAAAGGGTTACCTGGGGGGCGATCAAGGGGGTTTAACCTTTATTAGATAATATATTGGGGTACCTGACGCTATAAAAACCTGCGGCGAACCTAAAAAAAATTACTGGCTACTAGGGATGAGCTTCGTGTTCGAGTCGAACATACGTTCGACTCGAACATCGGCTGTTCGATCGTTCGACGAAGATCGAACGATTTGGGCCGTTCGCGCCAAATTCGAGTGACGCGAACGGCCCACAATGCACTACGCCATCGCAGTGTCATCCAGGCGCTGTGATTGGCCAAGCATGCACTGTGACCCCGCATGCTTGGCCAATCACAGCGCCGGCAGCGAGGAGAGCAATGATTGGCCACAGGCAGGATGCCTGTGGCCAATTATTGCTGAGGGTGTTTAGTACACGCCCCACACTATAAAAGGCCGCCAGCACGGCGGCCTAGTGTAGTGTGTTCCGGAGCAGGGATAGAGCAGCATAGGCAGGGACAGTGACTGTTATTTCTTTCTTGCTTAACCTGGATTCCTTTAGTTTAGGGAAAGAGAAGGATAGGTAGGGAGAGTGTCAGTGTGTTTTGTGCTTGTGCTATAGTGTGCTTAAAAAAAACATTTTTTCTAGGGACAGAAAACTGTAGGTAGGGAGAGTGTCAGTTTCTTTCACTCTGCAAGTCCTTGTTTCCAGGGACCTGGAAGGACAGTGACTGAATTGTCCTTGTGCTATATTGTGATTAAAAAAAACATTTATTCTAGGGACAGAAAACTGTAGGTAGGGAGAGTGTCAGTTTATTTCACTCTGCAAGTCCTTGTTTCCAGGGACCTGGAAGGACAGTGACTGAATTGTCCTTGTGCTATATTGTGCTTAAAAAAAAACATTTATTCTAGGGACAGAAAACTGTAGGTAGGGAGAGTGTCAGTTTATTTCACTCTGCAAGTCCTTGTTTCCAGGGACCTGGAAGGACAGTGACTGAATTGTCCTTGTGCTATATTGTGATTAAAAAAAACATTTATTCTAGGGACAGAAAACTGTAGGTAGGGAGAGTGTCAGTTTCTTTCACTCTGCAAGTCCTTGTTTCCAGGGACCTGGAAGGACAGTGACTGAATTGTCCTTGTGCTATATTGTGATTAAAAAAAACATTTATTCTAGGGACAGAAAACTGTAGGTAGGGAGAGTGTCAGTTTATTTCACTCTGCAAGTCCTTGTTTCCAGGGACCTGGAAGGACAGTGACTGAATTGTCCTTGTGCTATATTGTGCTTAAAAAAAACATTTATTCTAGGGACAGAAAACTGTAGGTAGGGAGAGTGTCAGTTTATTTCACTCTGCAAGTCCTTGTTTCCAGGGACCTGGAAGGACAGTGACTGAATTGTCCTTGTGCTATATTGTGATTAAAAAAAACATTTATTCTAGGGACAGAAAACTGTAGGTAGGGAGAGTGTCAGTTTATTTCACTCTGCAAGTCCTTGTTTCCAGGGACCTGGAAGGACAGTGACTGAATTGTCCTTGTGCTATATTGTGATTAAAAAAAACATTTATTCTAGGGACAGAAAACTGTAGGTAGGGAGAGTGTCAGTTTATTTCACTCTGCAAGTCCTTGTTTCCAGGGACCTGGAAGGACAGTGACTGAATTGTCCTTGTGCTATATTGTGATTAAAAAAAACATTTATTCTAGGGACAGAAAACTGTAGGTAGGGAGAGTGTCAGTTTATTTCACTCTGCAAGTCCTTGTTTCCAGGGACCTGGAAGGACAGTGACTGAATTGTCCTTGTGCTATATTGTGATTAAAAAAAACATTTATTCTAGGGACAGAAAACTGTAGGTAGGGAGAGTGTCAGTTTATTTCACTCTGCAAGTCCTTGTTTCCAGGGACCTGGAAGGACAGTGACTGAATTGTCCTTGTGCTATATTGTGATTAAAAAAAACATTTATTCTAGGGACAGAAAACTGTAGGTAGGGAGAGTTTTTTTTTATTTCACTCTGCAAGTCCTTGTTTCCAGGGACCTGGAAGGACAGTGACTGAATTGTCCTTGTGCTATATTGTGATTAAAAAAAACATTTATTCTAGGGACAGAAAACTGTAGGTAGGGAGAGTGTCAGTTTATTTCACTCTGCAAGTCCTTGTTTCCAGGGACCTGGAAGGACAGTGACTGAATTGTCCTTGTGCTATATTGTGCTTAAAAAAAACATTTATTCTAGGGACAGAAAATTGTAGGTAGGGAGAGTGTCAGTTTATTTCACTCTGCAAGTCCTTGTTTCCAGGGACCTGGAAGGACAGTGACTGAATTGTCCTTGTGCTATATTGTGATTAAAAAAAACATTTATTCTAGGGACAGAAAACTGTAGGTAGGGAGAGTGTCAGTTTATTTCACTCTGCAAGTCCTTGTTTCCAGGGACCTGGAAGGACAGTGACTGAATTGTCCTTGTGCTATATTGTGATTAAAAAAAACATTTATTCTAGGGACAGAAAACTGTAGGTAGGGAGAGTGTCAGTTTATTTCACTCTGCAAGTCCTTGTTTCCAGGGACCTGGAAGGACAGTGACTGAATTGTCCTTGTGCTATATTGTGATTAAAAAAAACATTTATTCTAGGGACAGAAAACTGTAGGTAGGGAGAGTGTCAGTTTATTTCACTCTGCAAGTCCTTGTTTCCAGGGACCTGGAAGGACAGTGACTGAATTGTCCTTGTGCTATATTGTGCTTAAAAAAAACATTTATTCTAGGGACAGAAAACTGTAGGTAGGGAGAGTGTCAGTTTATTTCACTCTGCAAGTCCTTGTTTCCAGGGACCTGGAAGGACAGTGACTGAATTGTCCTTGTGCTATATTGTGATTAAAAAAAACATTTATTCTAGGGACAGAAAACTGTAGGTAGGGAGAGTGTCAGTTTATTTCACTCTGCAAGTCCTTGTTTCCAGGGACCTGGAAGGACAGTGACTGAATTGTCCTTGTGCTATATTGTAATTAAAAAAAACATTTATTCTAGGGACAGAAAACTGTAGGTAGGGAGAGTGTCAGTTTATTTCACTCTGCAAGTCCTTGTTTCCAGGGACCTGGAAGGACAGTGACTGAATTGTCCTTGTGCTATATTGTGATTAAAAAAAACATTTATTCTAGGGACAGAAAACTGTAGGTAGGGAGAGTGTCAGTTTATTTCACTCTGCAAGTCCTTGTTTCCAGGGACCTGGAAGGACAGTGACTGAATTGTCCTTGTGCTATATTGTGATTAAAAAAAACATTTATTCTAGGGACAGAAAACTGTAGGTAGGGAGAGTGTCAGTTTATTTCACTCTGCAAGTCCTTGTTTCCAGGGACCTGGAAGGACAGTGACTGAATTGTCCTTGTGCTATATTGTGATTAAAAAAAACATTTATTCTAGGGACAGAAAACTGTAGGTAGGGAGAGTGTCAGTTTATTTCACTCTGCAAGTCCTTGTTTCCAGGGACCTGGAAGGACAGTGACTGAATTGTCCTTGTGCTATATTGTGATTAAAAAAAACATTTATTCTAGGGACAGAAAACTGTAGGTAGGGAGAGTGTCAGTTTATTTCACTCTGCAAGTCCTTGTTTCCAGGGACCTGGAAGGACAGTGACTGAATTGTCCTTGTGCTATATTGTGATTAAAAAAAACATTTATTCTAGGGACAGAAAACTGTAGGTAGGGAGAGTGTCAGTTTATTTCACTCTGCAAGTCCTTGTTTCCAGGGACCTGGAAGGACAGTGACTGAATTGTCCTTGTGCTATATTGTGATTAAAAAAAACATTTATTCTAGGGACAGAAAACTGTAGGTAGGGAGAGTGTCAGTTTATTTCACTCTGCAAGTCCTTGTTTCCAGGGACCTGGAAGGACAGTGACTGAATTGTCCTTGTGCTATATTGTGATTAAAAAAAACATTTATTCTAGGGACAGAAAACTGTAGGTAGGGAGAGTGTCAGTTTATTTCACTCTGCAAGTCCTTGTTTCCAGGGATCTGGAAGGACAGTGACTGAATTGTCCTTGTGCTATATTGTGATTAAAAAAAACATTTATTCTAGGGACAGAAAACTGTAGGTAGGGAGAGTGTCAGTTTATTTCACTCTGCAAGTCCTTGTTTCAAGGGACAGAGAAGGACACCTGAAGGTAGCCCTTATTGCTTTTTTCCCATCTCCCTGTAGGCCATCTATTAGAATGTCTGGAAGGCAAACAAGGAGAGGCAGACAGTCAGGAGGCAATAAAAGAGGGCAAGCAGGCTCTGTGTCTGGGGGCAACAGTGCTGGTCGTGGACGCGGTGCATTGTCATCAGCACATGGCCATGGGACACGCTTGTCCTTCTTTTCGGCAGCTGGACATGTTGAGCCACATCATGCCGAAGACTTGGTAGAGTGGATGACCAAGCCCTCCTCCTCCTCCTCATCCTCTCTCACCCAGGCTCAGGGTACTGGAAAAGCAGCTGCCAAAGCGTCGTCTTCCCTGGTATCAATGTCAGACAAATCATCAGTCACTCCTTCCCTAGACCCACCATGTCCTCCTCCTGAGGAGTCCCCCGAACTGTTTCAGCACAGTGTTGGGTACATGCTCCAGGAGGATGCCCAGCGTTTCGAAGGGTCTGATGATGAAACCCAGCTAGAGGAAGGCAGTAGCGTGAGAGCAGACAGAGGGGATGCTCAAGAAGGACACCAATCTGGCAGTCATGTTCCAGCAGCTGCAGCATACTGCCAGATTGGCTCCAGTGATGAGGAGGGAGGGGATGATGAGGTCACTGACTCCACGTGGGTGCCTAATAGGAGAGAGGAGGAGGAGGAGGATGAGGAGGAGGCACATCTCCAACGAGGCAGGATGCCCTTTGGTGGCCAGCGTAAGGGCAGTACACCGACGGAATCACACCGCAGAGCTCCGCCTGTGCAGGGCGCTGCCTCTGCCCGTCATTCAAAAAGTTCTTTGGTGTGGGCCTTTTTTGAGGCTAGTGCATCAGATCGCACAGCTGCTGTTTGCAACATATGTCTCAAGCGTATATCGCGTGGCCAAAACATCAGCCGCTTGGGTACCACATGCCTGACCAGACATATGTTGACCTGCCATGCAGCTCGTTGGCAAGCCTACCTCAAAGACCCACACCAAAGAACAAAGCGGACCTCTCCTTGCACCGCATCAGCTGGGATCTCCAACCCCACTATAACTTCAGTCCTCTCTGAAACATGCACTGAGAGGAATGAAGGTGTAGAATTAGGTGTGTCACAGCCAAGTACTTGCGCCCACTCTGCTAGCAGTACACCGACGTCCGATTCTAGCAGGCAAATTTCCCTGCCCCAGCTGCTGGACCGTCGAAAGAAGTTCACTCCCAGCCATCCACATGCCCAGCGGTTGAATGCTAGCTTGGCTAAATTGCTAGCGCTTCAACTGCTGCCTTTTCAGTTGGTAGACTCGGCCCCCTTCCGTGAGTTTGTGCAATGTGCAGTTCCTCAGTGGCAGGTTCCCAAACGCCACTTTTTCTCACGGAAGGCTATTCCGGCTCTCTACCGGCATGTGGAAGGCAATGTCTTGGCCTCGCTGGACAGGGCGGTCAGCGGTAAGGTGCATATTACCGCTGACTCATGGTCCAGCAGGCATGGACAGGGACGTTACCTTTCTTTCACGGCCCATTGGGTCACTCTTTTGGCAGCTGGGAAGGATTCAGGACAAGGTGCAGTAGTGTTGGAGGTTGTCCCACCGCCACGCCTCCAAAATGCTACTACTGGTTGTGACACACCTCTCTCCTCCACCCCCTCCTCTTCTTCTTCCTCCATGGCCTCTTCCTGTGGTTTGTCCTATGAACCAGCGGTGCTCCGTAGCCGTTCACGGGGCTACGCAAGTACGCAGGCAAAAAGATGCCATGCCGTGCTTGCGCTGGTGTGTTTGGGGGACAGAAGCCACACTGGGGCAGAGGTCCTGTCTGCTCTGCAGGGCCAGGCCGAGAGGTGGTTGACGCCACGCCAGCTTAAGCCAGGAATGGTGGTTTGCGACAATGGCACCAACCTCCTCTCCGCCCTCCGACAGGGACAACTGACCCATGTGCCCTGTGTGGCTCACGTCCTTAACCTGGTGGTGCAGCGCTTCTTGGGCAGGTACCCGGGCTTACAGGATGTCCTGAGGCAGGCCAGGAAAGTCTGTGTGCATTTCCGCAGATCTTATAATGCCAGTGCTCGCCTGGCTGAGCTGCAAAAGGAGTTGAACCTGCCCAAGAACCGCCTTATATGTGACATGCCCACCAGGTGGAACTCAACGTTGGCCATGCTGCAGCGGCTGCACACGCAGCAGAGGGCCATCAATGAGTACCTGTGCGACTACGGCACCAGGACAGGGTCAGGGGAGCTTGGTTTTTTTTCTCCACGCCAGTGGGGCATGATCAGGGATGCATGCACTGTCCTGGCACCATTTGAGGAGGCCACGAGGATGGTGAGCAGTGACAGTGCATGCATCAGTGACACTGTACCTCTTGTCCACCTGTTGGAGCACACGCTGCGTGGAATAATGGACAGGGCACTTGAGGCAGAACAGAGGCAGGAAGAGGAGGACTTCCTTGCCTCTCAAGGCCCCCTTTACCCAGACAGTGTTCCTTCTGTCCCACCCATCGCACAGGAAGAGGAGGAGGAGGAGGAGGAGGAGGAGGAGGAGGAGGATTGTGTCAGCATGGAGGTGGAGGCTGGCACTCAGCATCATCAGCAGCAGTCTTTTAGGGATGATTTACAGTCCCAAGAAACCAGTGGACTTGTACGTGGCTGGGAGGAGGTGGCTGCGGATCATGTCGTCCTTAGTGACCCAGAGGACTCCGGAGCGAATGCCTCAGCAAACCTACGCTGCATGGCCTCCCTGATCCTGCAAAGTCTGCGGAAGGATCCTCGTATTCTTCGGATCAAGGAGAGGGACCATTACTGGCTGGCCACTCTCCTTGATCCACGGTACAAGGGTAAGGTTGCGGACCTTATGTTACCGTCGCAGAGGGAGCAGAGGATGAGACAACTCCGGGAGGCCTTGCAGAAAGGTCTGTGCAACGCGTTCCCAGAGACTGGGAGGTTGCAAACTCCTGGTCCTGGACAACGAGTTGCTGAGGCTTCGGCCAGTCAAAGAAGAAGCGGTGGGGAAGGTGGCCGTCTGACCGATGCGTTCAGACAATTCTTTAGTCCGCAGCCCCAAAGTATGATCGGTTCCAGCAACCATCGCCAGCGTCTGATAAACATGGTGCAGGAATATCTAGGGGCAAGGTCAGACTTGGACACCTTCCCCACCGAAAATCCTCTGGCTTACTGGGTCTTGAGGATGGATCACTGGCCAGAGCTTGCACAGTATGCAATTGAGCTACTGGCCTGTCCTGCATCCAGCGTTCTTTCGGAACGCACATTCAGTGCTGCTGGAGGATTTGTCACGGATCACAGGGTGCGCCTGTCCACCGACTCGGTTGATCGACTGACTTTCATCAAGATGAACCAGTCTTGGATCACCACCAGCTACCACACACCTGATGCTGATATAACAGACTAATTGATTTTAACATGTCACATCCCTTCAAGACTGATGCTGATGCTGAGTGCCTGTGCTGTTATGTTGACTGGCTATCCTCCTCCTCCGAGTCCTCAATGATACGATTGATGATGATAGCTTGTAAGATCATTTTTGTTTATGGGTGCCGCCACCAGTGCCTAACGCCCAATTTTTCAGCCCCTGTTTAACAGGGGCGTGTAATTACAATTTTTGAAGCAATACTTTGCAACAGGGCTCATTGCTGTGCTCCAAGTACAGTATCTGTGAGGAGTTGCAGTGTTGTGCCACCAGTGCCTAACGCCCAATTTTTCAGCCCCTGTTTAACAGGGGCGTGTAATTACAATTTTTGAAGCAATACTTTGCAACAGGGCTCATTGCTGTGCTCCAAGTACAGTATCTGTGAGGAGTTGCAGTGTTGTGCCACCAGTGCCTAAGGCCCAATTTTTCAGCCCCTGTTTAACAGGGGCGTGTCATTACAATTTTTGAAGCAATACTTTGCAACAGGGCTCATTGGTGTGCTCCAAGTACAGTATCTGTGAGGAGTTGCAGTGTTGTGCCACCAGTGCCTAAGGCCCAATTTTTCAGCCCCTGTTTAACAGGGGCGTGTCATTACAATTTTTGAAGCAATACTTTGCAACAGGGCTCATTGCTGTGCTCCAAGTACAGTTGCTGTGAGGGGTTGCAGTGTTGTGCCACCAGTGCCTAAGGCCCAATTTTTCAGCCCCTGTTCAACAGGGGCATGTAATTACAATTCTTGATCTAATAATTCACAGCAGGGCCCATTGCTGCACCCACCAAGAGTAACTGTCAGGGCTTACAGTGTTGTGGCACCAGCACCACCATCAAAGGCCCAATTTTTACTACCACTGTTCAACAATTATATGTAATTAAAATTCCTGATATAATAGTTGACAGCAGGGCGTTCCAGCACCAACCAAGAGTAACTGTGAGTGCTTACAGTGTTGTGCCAACACCAACAACTAAGGGGCCTATTTCTGCAGAGTATATACGGCAGGTCCCTACTTTCAAACATCCAACTTACAAACGACTCCTACTTGCAAACGCAAGAAGACAACAGGAAGTGAGAGGAAATCTACCACTAGGAAGGAAAATTCTCTCCTGTAAGAATAAATATGGGAGAAAGGTGTCTCCTCTGTACTGATGCTTTATCAGCAATCCTTGTTTCAAGAAAAACACCACATTTCAAAAACAGTTGTCATTGGGACGGAAAGTGAGGTGAAATGTTCTGAACAGGGGCACAGACAGCAAAACAAATGTTACAGGGGTGATAACCCTTACCTATGTTTTCCAAAAAGTTTAAAAATAGATTTTTGGTCTGGAGCTACACTTCAACAATGTACCTGTTCAAAATTACAAACAGACTCTACATAAGAACAAACCTACAGTCCCTGTCTTGTATGCACCGCCTGTATAGGGCTGTTCAGAGTATATAGGGCCTTTTTTATTTTATGTGCGGGGTTCCCCTTAATATCCATACAAGACCCAAAGGGGCTGGTAATGGGCTGGGGTAGGGGGGGGGGTCATGGGGTAGCTATGCCATTTTTCTTAAAGAATTTCATCCATATTACCGGGACCAGACATTACATTAAAGCCGCAAGCAGTTTTAAATGGCTTTTTTTTCCTTTAGAAGTGTCATTTTGTGCAGGGACAGTTCTAAACACGGGAAACACGTGGCACTTCACAGGCATACTTTAGACACCCCCCAGGTACGATATTTAAAGGAATATTTGACTTTTTTTTTTTCACTTTATGCATCATTAAAATGACTGCTCCCGAAAAACGACCGTTTTTAAAACTTCTTTTTGCATTGATACATGTCCCCTGGTGCAGAACCCGGGTTCCCAAACCCTTTTTAGGACAATAACATGCATAATAGTTGTTATAATTAGCACTTTAGAATTCGAACGTTCGCATCCATTGTATTTAATAGGGTTCTAATGTTCGTTCGAACTTTCGGTCCGTTCGCGGGTTCTGGTGCGAACCGAACCCGGGGGTGTTCGGCTCATTACTACTGGCTACCGATCGCCATCACTGATGCTAAGACAGCATCAGAAAAACGATCGATTAGCGACAGCGGTGATAGGGGGTGAAAGGGTTACCTGGGGGGCGATCAAGGGGGTTGAACCTTTATTAGATAATATATTGGGGTACCCGACGCTATAAAAACCTGCGGCGAACCTAAAAAAAATTACTGGCTACCGATCGCCATCACTGATGCTAAGACAGCCATCAGAAAAATGATCGCATAGCGACAGCGGTGATAGGGGGTGAAAGGGTTATCTGGGGGGTGATCAGGGGGTTAAACCTTTATTAGGGGGGGTTAGGGGGCTACACTGGACCTAAAACTAAACTTTAGTGACACTTTCACAGTCACAAATGTCACTGATTGCAGTGATCACTAAATAAATGGTCACTGCAATCAGTGACACTGTGACTGGGGGCTGGGGGGTGATCTGGGGGGTGATCTGGGGGGGTCTGGGGGTCCTGGGGGGGCGATTAGTGTTCCTATGTGTCCTGGTGTCAGTGTAGTGTTGTGCTCACTGACCTGATGTCTTCTCTTGTACGGCGCTCGGTATATGTGAGCGCCGCACAGGAGATGACATCACTTCCTCCTGCCTCCTCTGTCTGAAACAGACAGAGGAGGCATTTCCATTCGCCGGGAGCGATCGTGAGGGGGGGGCCGGAATCGAAAGGCCGCCCCCTCATCTGGGATCGCTCCCGGTGAAGTAACGACCGCTCACGGCACAGAAGGGGGGTCCGGATGGACCCCCCAACTGTACAAAGGCAGTCACGTAGATCTACGTGATTCTGCCTGTCCGTGCCATTCTGCCGACGTAAATCGGCGGTGGGCGGTCGTTAAGTGGTTAAAAAGTGAAAGTTTGATTTATGATTGTTAATCTGTCCCATTACTTTTGGTCTCTTAAAAAGTGGGAGGCACAAATACAAACTGTTGTAATTCCTACACCGTTCACCTGATTTGGATGTAAATACCCTCAAATTAAGGCTGAAAGTCTGCAGTTAAAGCACATCTTGTTTGTTTCATTTCAAATCCATTGTGGTGGTGGATAGAGCCAAAAAGATTAGAATGGTGCCAATGTCCCAATATTTATGGACCTGACTGTAAATCCGGCACACATATATAATTTCAGTTTTAGACCTTCTCCTGTGTAACTCTAAACTGGTAACCTGTAAAGGCTTTGAAAGCATTGCCTATGGAGATTTTTAGGTACCCTAATTTGGCGCCGTTCCATGGGCGTATGCAATTTTAAATCATGATATGTTAGGTATGTACTGTGTTTACTCGGCATAGCATCATCTTTTGTATTTTACCAAAAAATGGGTATTATATGGTGTCCGTTTGCAATAAAATTTATTAAAGTGTATTTTTTCCAAAAATGTGCAATTAAAAAACTGCTGCGCTAATACCATGTGACATAAAAAATTTGTAACACCCATCATTTTATTCTCCAGGGCCTCTGCTTGACATATGACGTCCTCCCAGAATGCGGGGGCCCTGCAGCGGCGCAATCTGTCACCGGCCTTGCCCATGTCATGTGATCGCTGTGACCAATCACAGCAGATCACATGACAATTGTGAACAGTGGATGGCTTTCTTTTATGCCATCCATTGTATACAATTGTGTTGCTAGTTGTGATTGGTCACAGATATCAAATGGTACAGACAGAGCCAATCACAGCCCATCTGTACCATGTGATTGGCTCTGGCCCATCACAGCTAATCACAACAAAACAAACTAAATTAATCGATTTTATTCAGTAAAATCCTTACTTATAGCAATGAAATTCATAATGTGTAAAAAAATAAAAATAAAAATCCTGATCACTTTCCCAGAGTAGTACAGTGTTTCTATGGTAACAATGTATTGCTTTGATCACAGTGTGTTAGAAAAAAAAAATCATTAAAAAAAAGAAAAAAAAAATCATAAAAAGAGAAAAGTATAAAAAAATGTTTTAAATAAAAATGTTTTTTTTGGGTTTTTTTTCCACCAGTCAGTGTCCCTTATCACCACCACACATGTTATATAATGATGCTGTACTGCACTGGTGACTATAAATGTGAACATTTTTTTTAAAATTAATTTTCAAAATAATTGTGACAAAAAAAACTTGCAATGCTTCTTAATAAAATACCTTGGACTGGCAATAAATCAATAAGTGTATAAATGTGATACACCAATATGCTCCTGCAATGATAAGTGTGATAAGTATATACAATGAAGATAGAACATTTTAAGTGCAAGCAAACTTAAATTGATGGGTTTCCACTCTCGAAGGTGACTGTGCCTTTCAATGTGAAAAACAATACAAAAGCGCTACACGGCATAAATTCATAAACTAAACCACAGTTGACAAATGTGATTCCAGCTAATGAAATCAATAATAATGAACTAATATAACAATAAACTGATTAATCAGTTGGTTGTTACATTTGTTAATTTTTAAATACCTTGGGCTGACTACTTTCCAAAAGGGGTCATTTGGGGAGTATTTATACTGTCCTGGCATTTTTTTGGGTCTCAAGAAATTATCATGTGACAACACTGAAGAGATGACACTTTGCTACAATGTAAAGTAGTGAGTGTACAGCTTGTATAACAGTGTGAATTTACTGTCCCCTCAAAATAACTCAACACACGGCCATTAATGTCTAAACCGCTGGAAACAAAAGTGAGTACACCCCTAAGTGAAAATGTCCAAATTGGGCCCAAAGTGTCAATATTTTGTGTGGCCACCATTATTTTCCAGCACTGCCTTAACCCTCTTGGGCATGGAGGTCACCAGAGCTTCACAGGTTGCCACTGGAGTCCTCTTCCCCTCCTCCATGACGACATCACGGAGCTGGTGGATGTTGGAGACCTTGCGCTCCTCCACCTTCCGTTTGAGGATCCCCACAGATGCTCAATAGGGTTTTGGTCTGGAGACATGATTGGCCAGTCCATCACCTTTACCCTCAGCTTTTTTACCAAGGCAGTGATCGTCTTGGAGGTGTGTTTGGGGTCGTTATCATGTTGGAATACTGCTCTGCGGTCCAGTCTCCGAAGGGAGGGGATCATGCTCTGCTTCAGTATGTCACAGTACATGTTGGCATTCATGGTTCCCTCAATGATCTGTAGCTCCCCAATGCCGGCAGCACTCATGCAGCCCAAGACCATGACACTCCCACCACCATGCTTGACTGTAGGGAAGACACACTTGTCTTTGTACTCCTCACCTGGTTGCCGCCACACACGCCTGACACCATCTGAACCAAATATGTTTATCTTGGTCTCATCAGACCACAGGACATGGTTCCAGTAATCCATGTTCTTATTCTGCTTGTCTTCAGCAAACTGTTTGCAGGCTTTCTTTTGCATCATCTTTAGAAGAGGCTTCCTTCTGGGACGACAGCCATGCAGACCAATTTGATGCAGTGTGCGGCGTATGGTCTGAGCACTGACAGGCTGACCCCCCCCCCACCCCTTCGACCTCTGCAGCAATGCTGGCAGCACTCATATGTCTATTTCCCAAAGACAACCTCTGGATATGACGCTGAGCACGTGACCTCAACTTCTTTGGTCGACCATGGTGAGGCCTGTTCTGAGTGGAACCTGTCCTGTTAAACCACTGTATGGTCTTGGCCACCGTGCTGCAGCTCAGTTTCAGGGTCTTGGCAATCTTCTTATAGCCTTGGCCATCTTTATGTAAAGCAACAATTCTTTTTTTCAGATTCTCAGAGAGTTCTTTGCCATGTGGTGCCATGTTGAACTTCCAGCGACCGAGAGTGAGAGCGATAACACCAAATTTAACACACCTGCTCCCCACTCACACCTTAGACCTTGTAACACTAAAAAGTCACATGACACCGGGGAGGGAAAATGGCTAATTGGGGCCAATTTGGAAATTTTCACTTAAGGGTGTACTCACTTTTGTTGCCAGCGGTTTAGACATTAATGGCTGTGTGTTGAGTTATTTTGAGGGGACAGCAAATTTACACTGTTATACAAGCTGTACACTCACTACTTTACATTGTAGCAAAGTGTCATTTCTTCAGTGTTGTCACATGAAAAGATAGAATAAAATATTTACAAAAATGTAAAGGGTGTACTTACTTTTGTGAGATACTGTATATATACCATAGTTTGTGGACTAAACAGACTAAATAATAAATACTGATTTTATCTTTTTTCACCAAATATATGTAGCAGATCACATTTTGACTTGAATTTATGATGAATGATTATTTATTTGCTAAATGTTATAACAGAGAGGAAGAAAAATGCATCTTTTTTTGTTTATAGCGCAAAAAAACACATAAAACACCCAGTGATGACTAAATACCACCAAAAGAAAGCTCTATTAGTGTGAAAAAAATGTCTTTTTGATACAGTGTTGCATGACCGTGCAATTGTCATTCACAGCACTGAAAGCTAAAAAATGGCCTGGGCAGGAAGGGGGTAAAAGTGCCCAGTATTGAAGTGGTTAAATGTAGAAAAAATGTAAAAGGAAGGAAATAAAAAATAATAATTAACACACTAAATATTATCATTGAAAAACACATATGTATATTATCTTTGTTACTGATGAAATGCTCTTGCTGTCTTGTAAGCACATATCATATGGTTAGACAGTACAGCTGAAATAAAGAGATACGTTTATTAAGTCCCACTATTGTAATTTCAACACTGTCCTAAAGCTGATGATCCACAACAAGGCACAACACAATCCCAGTTGACTCCCGTTGGAAGAAGTGTGATAAACAACTGCTGCCTGACCCCATCAATGACGGCCAGATTATTCCCGGGATCAATCACCTCACTGCCGAATTCCTCTAATTACAGCTATTGATGGCACACATAGGAAGGTGCAATACACACTCACGCCACCATCGCCATTGCCTCTAGCATAGGTGTGCACAGTTTATTGCATTAGGGTGTTTGCAGCCCAAAGCTCAAACACATATGCGTGTGGGTGCATGTGTATACTGTATACGGTGTCAGTAGAGCAGTGGCCGATGTCAGTAGAGCAGTGGACGGCGTCAGTAGAGCAGTGGACCGTGTCAGTAGAGCAGTGGACCGTGTCAGTAGAGCAGTGGACCGTGTCAGTAGAGCAGTGGACCGTGTCAGTAGAGCAGTGGACGGTGTCAGTAGAGCAGTGGACCGTGTCAGTAGAGCAGTGGACGGCGTCAGTAGAGCAGTAGACAGTGTCAATAGAGCAGTAGACGGTGTCAGTAGAGCAGTGGGCGGTGTCAGTAGATCAGTGGACGGTGTCAGAAGAGCAGTGGACGGCGTCAGTAGAGAGAGCAGTAGACGGTGTCAGGAGAGAGAGCAGTAGACGGTGTCAGTAGATCAGCGGACGGTGTCAGTAGAGTAGTGGATGGTGTCAGTCGAGCAGTGGATTCTGTCAGTAGAGCAGTGGACGGTGTCAGTAGAGCAGTGGACGGTGTCAGTAGAGCAGTGGACGGTGTCAGAAGAGCAGTGGACGGCGTCAGTAGCACAGTGGATGGTGTCAGTCATGCTTGGACTGGCCATAGGGCATACCGGCCATATGCCCGGTGGGGCGCGGCGGCCCGCGGGCCGCCGGACCACATGTCACGTCTCGCCCCAATGCAGAGGCGTTGCTATGAGGGTGCGGGATGCACCGGGTGACACCTGCCAGAGGGGTGACACCCGCCAGAGGGGTAACACCGGGGCCGCCACCCACCGCTACACATTGTACTTCTGTTTGCAGAGCTGCAGCGGAGCGGTGTGAGCAGGGCACCAAGCGGGGGGGCGCTGCCTGTAATACTCACCGTCCCAAGGGGGGGATCACCAATCATGTCCCTGGAGGCAGCCAGAGTTGGTGGGCGGAGATGGGGGTGTGGCTGCCCCCTCCACTCCTCCCACAGACTCGTTCACTCTGGCTGATCTCACAGCTGAAGGAGAAAGAAACGAGGACACAGCAGCCAGTGTCTTCATCTCCAGGCATGCTGTAAGTTACTGCACATGTCACTACATAGAGTCCTAACCTGGCACCATACCACCCCAGCCTGCCCTATTCCACCGCACCTGCCCTATGCCACCCCAACCTGCCTTATGCCACCGCACCCTGACCTATGCCACTGCAACCTGCCCTATGCCACCGCAATGTGCCCTATGCCACCGCACCCTGCCCTATGCCACCACAACCTGCCTTATGCCACCACACCCTGCCCTATGCCACCACAACCTGCCTTATGCCACCGCAACCTGCCCTATACCACCCCAACCTGCCCTATGCCACCGCACCCTGCCCTATGCCACCACAACCTGCCTTATGCCACCACACCCTGCCTTATGCCACCACACCCTGCCCTATGCCACCGCAACCTGCCTTATGCCACCGCAACCTGCCCTATACCACCCCAGCCTGCCCTATACCACCACAACCTGCCCTATGCCACCGCAACCTGCCCTATTCCACCGCACCCTGCCCTATGCCCCCGCAACCTGCCCTATGCCCCCGCAACCTGCCCTATGCCACTGCAAACTGCTCTGTACCACCCCAACCTGCCCTATGCCACCGCAAACTGCTCTATGCCACCCCAACCTGCCCTATGCCACCGCAACCTGCCCTATACCACCGCAAACTGCCCTATGCCACCCCAACCTGTCTTATGCCACCGCAACCTGCCCTATGCCACCGGAAACTGCTCTATACCACCTCAACCTCCCCTATGCCACCGCAACATGCTCTATGCCACCACACCCTGCCCTATATCACCCCAACCTGCCCTATGCCACCCAGCCTGCCATATACCACCCCAACCTACCCTATACCACCGCAAACTGCCCTATACCACCCAAACCTGCTCTATACCACCCCAGCCTGCCCTATATCACCCCAACCTGCCCTATATTACCCCAACCTGCCCTATATCGCCCCAGCCGGCCCAATACCACCCTATACTTTAATTTACAGGGGTCATTTGGGGGTGCGCCTCGTTAACGTGCGCTGCCTGCAGGGCGCTGGGCAGGATAGACAGGAGGGGGGTGACACCATGTTTTGCCGCACCAGGTGACACTAACCATAGTGACGCCACTGCCCCAGTGCACTCTCAGCTGCGACCTGGAGCCGCACTCGAGTGACAGTGACACCTGTCGGCACATCAGGGGGCCAGGACTCGCAACGATCCCCTTCTCTCTGGCAAGGTGGCCGCGGCACTGATGATCTGATCAGTCTCAGCTCTGGTGTCTCACACAGCCGAGCAGAGTGAAGCCGTCTCCCCCTCCTCCTTTATGTCCACACAGGGGAGGGGACCCAACATGCAGACCCGCGCTGATCTGAGGTACATTATGGGTCTGAAGGGGGGGTCTGTATTGTAGGGGTGGTCTGAAATGTAGGGGGGGTCTGTATTGTAGGGGGGGGGTCTGTAATGTAGGGGGGTTCTGTATTGTAGGGGGGTCTGAAATGTAGGGGGGTCTGTATTGTAGGGGGGTTCTGTAATGTAGGGGGTTCTGTATTGTAGGGGGGGTCTGAAATGTAGGGGGGTCTGTATTGTAGGGGGGTTCTGTATTGTAGGGGGGTCTGTATTGTATGGGGGTCTGTAATGTAGGGGGGTCTGTACTGTACTGTAGGGAGGGGGTCTGTACTGTACTGTAGGGAGGGGGTCTGTACTGTAGGGAGGGGGTCTGTAATGTAGGAGGGGGTCTGTAATGTAGGGGGGGACTGTATTGTAGACAGGGTCTGTAATGTAGAGGGGTCTGTAATGTAGGGGGGTCTGTACTGTAGGGAGGTCTGTGTAACATGCAGGGGGTCCAGAACTATTAGGGGGGTGTCTGTGTAACAAACTGTGGGGGGCTGTGTAATGTAGAGGGGGCCAGAGGTGCAAGGTGCTGTGTAATATAAAGGGGTCCAGAGGTGCAAGGTGCTGTGTAATATAAAGGGGTCCAGAGGTGCAGGGGGCTGTGTAATGTAAAGGGGTCCAGAGGTACAAGGTGCTGGAACCCCACATCCCATCATTAACCGCCGCCGCGAAGCGCCGCCGCCACGCCCCCCCCCCCCTGGGCTGCTCAGTCTAAAATGGGGCCTATTTTTGGCCCCAATCCGGGCCTGGTGTCAGTAGCGCAGTGGACGGTGTCAGTAGAGCAGTGGACGGTGTCAGTAGACCAGTGGATGGTGTCAGTAGAGCAGTGGTTGTGTCCATACCAGATCCTTATCTGAGCATGCAGCCCGGCAAGCCAGGAAGGGGGAAGGGAGGAGCGAGCATCCCCCCTTTTAAGCCATAACAGGCCACATCCCCCCAACTTGGAGGGGTGCTTTGGGGCAGGGGGGGCTCTGTCCCCTTCACCAGAAAGCACCTTGTCCCCATGTTGTCTCTTCCCCACATTCCTGGGCGGTGGTTGTGGGAGTCTGCGTGCAGGGGGGGCTTATTGGAATCTGGAAGCCTCCAACAAAGGCTCTTTACCACGTGATCAGCTGTGTCCAATCACGGCTGATCACAATCTAAACATGAAGAGCCGTTGATCAGCTTATCCTCACTCGCGTCTGACAGACGCGAGTAGAGAAGAGCTGATCGGCTGCTCTCCTGACAGGGGGCGTCTGCGATGATTGTTTATCAGTGCAGCCCCCCCCTCGGATGCTGCCAGGACCACCAGGGATGGCCACCACACTGGACCACCAGGTATGCCACCCTAGACCACCAGGGAAATGCCAATCAGTGCCCAGGCAGCTGCCAATCAGTGCCCATCCCCAATGCCTGCCAGTGCCAGTGGCACTAGGGATGCCTATCAGTGCCATCTATCAGTGACGCATATCAGTGCTGCATATCAGTGCCATGTATCAGTGTCCATCAGTGCCTAGCAGTGCCGCCTATCAGTGCCCATCTGTGCCACCTATCAGTGCCACTCATAAGTACCCATCAGTGCAGCCTTTCAGTGCCTATCAGTGTTGCCTATCAGTGCCCATCAGTGTCCACCAGTGCCACCCATGAGTGCTCATTAGTGCCACCTATCAATGCCCATCAGTCCTGAATATCAGTGCTGCCTACCAGTGCCCATCAGTGCCACCTCATCGGTGCCGCCTTTTCAGTGCCCGTCAGTGCCGCCTTATCAGTCCCCATCAGTGAAGGAGAAAACTTACTTATTTACAAAATTTTATAACAGAAACAAAAGAAAAACTTTTTTTTCTTTTTCAAAATGTTCGTTTTTTTTTTTATTTGTTTAGCAAAAAATAAAAATCCCAGAGGTGATAAAATACCTCCAAAAGAAATCTCTATTTGTGGGAACAAAATGATAAAAATTCTGTTTGGGTACAGTGTCACATGACCGCGCAATTGTCATTTAAACAGCGACAGAGCTGAAAGCTGAAAATTGGCCTGGGCAGGAAGGGGCGTAAGTTAGGGTGACCACATTTCCAAACTACCATTCAGGGACACCCCCCCTTCCCAAAAATCAGCTTGTGCTGTAACAAATCACATCACAGTGATTGGACACAAGAGGCGGGATTTATGATTTCTCCAATCACAAGCAGGGGGCGGGGATTGTGCTCCTCCAGGCATTCCCGGCCAGGACAAGTACTGTCCGTGAGTAAAGCGGTGATGTGGTGGCCTTTTTTGGGGGCATCAGATTGGCCCGGGGGGTGGCTGTGTCAGTTTCATTCCGGGACACTGTATTGTCCTGGAATGAAGGTGCCCGGGACAGACCTGCAAAATGCGGGACTGTCCCGGGCAATCCGGGACACGTGGTGGTCACCCTAGCGTAAGTGCCTCGTATTGAAGTGGTTAAAAAAGGCCTGGATACTTTCCTAAATGTACCTAATATAACTGGGTACTGACATTTATAGGCAGGGCCGCCATCAGGAATTACACAGCTTCAGGCATGGGCCCTCTGGAGCAGAGAAGAACCGGGGGGGGGGTGCTGCCACCAAGAATTGAGAAGCGGGGGTGCCACTAATTGAGAAGCGAGGGGGTGCTGCCGCCGCCGCGAATTGTTGAGGTCGGGGGGGGGCTTTGGGTGCTGACGAACACAAAAAAAAAAAGAACAAAAAAAAAGGGGGGGTTGCCATCCGGGGCCCTGGGGACCTCTGGGCCCCTTACAAAAAAATAATAAAAAGAAAAAATAAATAATAATTTTTATAAAAAAAAAAGGGCCCCTTACAGGTGTACTGCCTGTACCCCCCTGATGGAGGCCCTGTTTATAGGTAAAGTTGATCCGGGGAATATCCGATTACCTCTCAGGGGATCAGGAAGGATTTTTTCCCCTGCTGTAGCAAAGTGGATCATGCTCTGCTGGGGGTTTTTTTTTTCTTCACCTTCCTCTGGATCAACTGTGGCTATAGGATGGTGTATATGAGATTGTATGATATTATTTTTCCATTTTATTGGTTGAACTGGATGGACTTGTGTCTTTTTTCAATCAGTCTACATATGTAACTATGTAATATTATAAATAATAATATATATATTTTAAAAAATATATTGAAAATAAAAATATACAATAAATATTTTAAACTTCTATTCCTAGGTCATAGATTAAATAATTGCAACTTATTTCCCCATTTACTATATATACTATGCAATGTGGGTGGGCCCCTTGGAGGATCCAGGGGGGAAACCCCCGAAATGTGACGGTGGCTCGCTCTGAATTGCGCCATTGCAGATCTCCGAACCATCATGCACAATACAAGCTGCATCTTCCCTGAACGGGATTCGGCTGTTTCACAAATTAGCTTTAATTAATGACATTTTTCACAGATTCTGTACCACTCATTTATTTCCCACTTTCACGCATGTTTCCAAATCTGTTAAATGAAATGAAAACTGTTTAAAAGAGATTTAAGTGACAAGAGAGTCACACATGAGGAGTCTCATGTCCCGGGGGGGGAGCAGATCGCAACAGCTTGCGGGGTCTTTCGGAGTCCTCGGTTGGGGAAAGAGAGTTATTGTATGATCAGATCCCTCATAGGAGAACACAGAGATCAGATCTCTTACTGATACATTGTTTTCAATGCAAGAGGTTGGATGATAATGATGGGAAAAAGGGTTGAATCTTCCCTCCAGCCTTCCCTTCAGTCTTGCACAGTTGTAGCGACTCCTCTCCTGGACTGAAACGGCTTCCTCTGATTTCACTGCACACTGTGAGCTTCTCACCATGTGCATTAGAAGCCGCAGCAAGTCAGATAGAGCCCCGCCCCATTTCCTAGCCGTAGGACGTCCAGCATCATCTAGCGCCTTTCAGTTACTTCATTCATGGAAGCTCAGCATCACAAGTGGGTATTACCTTGGGCGGTCTGCATGCATGCCTCATTTCATGGCTGGAGGACGTTCACTATCATCTAGCACTTTCCTCGCCAGCCTGACTGCCCCTGGCCTGCCCCTGGCCTGCCCCTTTCATTCATTGGATTTCAGTTTTTTCAATCATGGAGGTTCAGCATCACATCTGGGCAGGGCTGGTGCTACCACTAGGCAATAGACATGTGCAAATTCGTTTTTTTCGTTTTCGTTTTTTTTTTTTTGCTTTTTTCGGAAATTCGGGAAAATTAGAAAAATTTGTTTTCGTCTTAGTTTTTTTGCTTTTTTCAGACGTTCGGAAATTCGGGAAATTCGAAAAATTTGTTGTTTTAGTTTTCGTTTTTTTGCTTTTTTCGGAAATTCCGGAAATTCAAAAAATTATTTTTTTCGTTTTATTTTTTTTATTTTTTCGGAAATTCGGGAAATTCGGAAATTCGGAATTCCGAATCTCCGAATTCCGAATTTCCGAATTTCTGAATTTCCAAAAAAACAAATAAAACGGAACGAAAAAAACTAATTTTTCGAATTTCCAAAAAAAGCAAAAAAAAAAAAAAAAAAAGAATTTCCGATTTTCAGAAATTCAGAATTTCTGAAAATTCGGAATTCGGAAATTCAACTTTCCAAATTTTCCATTTTTGAATTTTGCAATTTCGAATTTTCGAATATCGAATTTTTGAAAATTCTAAATTCTAAATTTCGAAAATTCGTAAATTGAAAAATTCGGATATCCGAAAATTCGGAAATTGAAAATTTTGGAAATTCTAAATTTCGGAAATCCAAAAATCGAAAATTGAAAAATTCGGAAATTCGGAAATTTCGGAATTAACAAATTTCTCTAAATTCGGGAAAAACGAATTAGAAACTAAACGAATTGCACATGTCTACTAGGCAAACTAGGCCGCCGCCTAGGGCGTCCAGCCACTGGTTTCCCTCCACGTCCGCATGCTCTTCAGGCTGCACAATGTAACTAACTCAGTCTCAGGCAGCCGCTCCATCTGACCGATAGTGTAATTAGAGGCACAGCACAGCACTGGAGCCTGGAGGACATGCCCCGAGTCTCCCAACAGAACAGAAGCAAACATCCCCTGCCGCTGCGCGCCGTTATGATCATCAGTGACCGACCTGTCTGTCTCTCTCAGAGACTCTCTGGTGATCGTCCCAGTATAGCCAGCTCTGCCTTACACACAATGCATTCCTTACAGCAGGGGTGACCAACTGCTGGCCCTCTGATGTGGCTCGCCACCTCCTGCTCTGGGATGGAGGGTTGGCAAGCCCTGATTTTGGGGGCCCCCGACTCGCCATCCCCGAGCATATAGGAGCCTCCCGTATAGCGCCGGCTCCTGTCACATGGGCAGGGCCAGGGGAGGGCTGGTAGTCTTAGGCCTGGGGGGCAAGTCCAGTCAAGTGGCCCACTGAACCGCCAAATCAGCTCACTATCCATGGCCCACCTGGTTTTTCAATGCAGCCTCACCAGTGCTTATCAGTGCAGCCAACTCCAGTGCCCATCAATGAAGCCTGATCAGGTTACATGGGGTGTATGGTGGGGGATATGGGGGGTCAGCTAGGGGTGTCAGGGTCTCTCACCTCAGCGATCTCAGCTCAGCAGGTCCTTGCACGCCACGGTCTCCTCGGGGGGTAACGCTCCTGATCCTGGGGTCAAGTTGCAGCCAGCACCCAGCCCTGCAGCCCTGAGGTTCCGACTCCCTGGCACGCCCTGCCTCTGCCTGCTTCCAAGAATCTGGTCCCAGGGAGTTGTAGTTTCCTCTGCGATGCTGTGTTTTCCACCCACCGGAAGCTTGAGTGCGGACTACAACTCCCGGAATGCAACAGCTAGTGGTTGGCCGCCATGGCTGTGCCCCCGGCCCGACTTCCTAGCCCAGAATAAAAAAGAAAATGGTAGCGGGCAGCAGCTGCCGGCCATTTTGAACATAAGTTAGGGTGGCCTGGGAGGCAATTGCCACCCTGCCCCCTGGCCCAGCCCTCCCCTGGGCAAAGGGGGTGGAGTCAGGGGCGGCAAAATTAGGTTTCACCTAGGGTGTCAAAAATCCTTCCACCAGCCCTGCATGGGGGCATTCTATATGCAAATACAATCTGCCTAGGAACACCCACACCTCCTGACTGACACTCACCCATTAAAGTGTTACTGAATCCAGTAATATGAAAATAATTCCGTCTCAGGAGAGGTTTCAGGGGTTCTACTCAAATCTGTTTGTTGTTCCAAAAAAGGACGGGGTTCGGCCAATCCTGGACCTCAAGGCCCTGAATGCCTTCGTGAAGGTGCAAAAATTCTGCATGGAATCCATTCGCACGGTGATCGCTACACTCCATCAAGGGGATTTTCTGGCATCCTTGGACATCAAGGACGCCTACTTGCATGTTCCGATCTGCGCAAGCCACCAGAAGTTTCTGCGCTTTGCGGTCGGCGAAGTCCACTATCAATTTGTGGCTCTTCCCTTCGGCCTAGCCTCGGCACCGAGGGTGTTCACCTAGGTGCTTGCCTCGGCCCTAGCTTTGCTGAGACAGCGAGGCATTGCTATCGTAGGCTATCTGGACGATTTTCTTCTAAGAGCAGACAGTGGCTCAGAATTGGAAGAAAGTGTGACTATCATCAGTCAGACCCTCAGGGAGTTTGGGTGGCTCCTGAACGTTCAGAAGTCGGTTCTAGTCCCGACTCAGCGTCTGGAGTATCTAGGTCTGATTCTGGACTCCTTGGAGGCAAGAGTCTTCCTACCTCCAGACAAACTACTGACACTTCAGTCTGCAGTACGGGTGCTGACGTCCCGAAAATGGTCGTCAATCCGCTTTTGCATGAGAGTCCTGGGACTCATGGTGGCCTCCTTCGAGGCCGTTCCTTATGCACAAGCGCACACCAGGGCTTTACAGAAAGAGATCTTGTCCACTTGGGAAAAATCCCCGTTGTCCTTGGATCTTCAGATCCAGGTGAGTCACCTGGTCAGGGCGTCCCTGACGTGGTGGTTGAGGTCCCCGGCTCTTCGGTCCGGGAAGTCGTTCCTCCCCATCCAATGGACGGTGATCACGACGGACGCCAGCCTGATGGGCTGGGGGGGAGTCTGGGGAGTCCTGTCGGCCCAAGGGCTTTGGACTCCGGACGAAGCCCTCTTACCGATCAATGTGCTGGAGATACGGGCAATCAGACTGTGCCTCTCCTCATGGTCGGAGAAACTACAGGGTCACTCCATCAGGATCCAATCAGACAATGCCACAGCAGTGGCGTATGTCAACCATCAAGGGGGACTCGGGGCTCAGCTGCGGCTTCCGAGGTCGCCTGCATCCTGAGGTGGGCCGAAAGAAGCGTGCCGGCTCTGTCGGCCGTCTACATTCCGGGCGTAGACAATTGGCAGGCGGACTATCTAAGTCGCCAGACGCTGGACCAGGGAGAGTGGTCCTTGCACCCGGAGGTCTTTCAACTCCTTTGCAGACGGTGGGGCACGCCGGATGTGGACCTGATGGCCTCTCGACTCAATCGCAAGGTGTCGAGGTTTGTGGCCAGATCCAGGGATCCCTGGGCGGATGCCTCGGATGCGTTGGTGGCCCCATGGGGTCAGTATCACCTGATATACGTTTATCCTCCGCTGCAGTTGCTGCCTCACCTGCTCCGCAGGGTAGCGACCGAGGGAATTCCGGTGATCCTCGTTGCTCCGGATTGGCCTCGGCGTCACTGGTACGCCGATCTGGTACGTCTCGTTGCAGACGTTCCCTGGCGGTTACCAATACGGGGGGACCTTCTGTCTCAAGGTCCTATATTTCATCCTGTTTTACAGTCTCTGGCTTTAACGGCATGGTTATTGAAAGCCAGGTGCTGAGAGACCGAGGTCTCTCGGATTCGGTCATTTCGACCATGTTAAGGGCACGGAAGTCTTCCTCCAGAAAGATCTATCACCGTACTTGGAGAGCTTACATCGCCATGTGCGAAGAGCTGGACTGGCGCCCACGAACGTATTCCGTTCCCAGAATCCTGCATTTTCTGCAGCGTGGCGTGACCCAAAAGCTCGCTTTGAGTACCATTAAGGGTCAGATTTCGGCCTTGGCCATCTTCTTTCAGCGACCGCTGGCGGATCATCCCTTGGTTAGCACCTTTGTGCAGGGGGTTCGCCATGTGCTCCCCCTGTCAAGCCTCCTCTCCCCCCGTGGGATCTGAATTTGGTGCTCTCGGTTCTCCAGGAACCTCCCTTTGAAAATATTAGAGATATTCCCCTCTTGACTTTGTCTCAGAAGGTGGCCTTCTTGGTGGCCATTACTTCCATTAGACGAGTGTCTGAGTTGGCGGCCTTGTCCTGCAAGTCGCCCTTTTTGGTCATCCATAAGGATAAGGCGGTGTTACGTCCGCGACCTTCTTTTCTGCCAAAGGTGGTCTCGGCCTTCCACTTAAATGAGGACATTGTCCTCCCGTCCTTGTGTCCTCACCCATCGCATCCCAGAGAGTTTGCGCTTCACACTTTGGATGTGGTACGAGCCTTGCGGGTGTACCTGTCTGCTACTGCCTCTATTCGGAAGTCTGACTCACTATTTGTGGCCGTCTCTGGTCCAAAACAGGGCCAAGCGGTTTCGTCTGCCACCATTTCTAGGGGGATCAGACAAACCGTCATTCAAGCCTATGCTCTCAAGGGGCGGGCGCCTCCCTTTCCGGTTACGGCGCATTCCACCAGGGCAATTGGTGCTTTCTGGGCTTTCCGACATCAAGCGTCGGTTGCACAAGTGTGCAAGGCGGCGACCTGGTCGTCTGTTCATACCTTTTCTAAGTTTTATAAGGTTGATGTGGCTGCATCTTCGGATGCTTCCTTCGGCCGCAAGGTGTTGCAGGCCGCTGTTTGATGTTGCAACTCCTCCGTTGAGGAGCTCTGCCTTGTTTGGAGTGAAGTTTTTGGTTTTCCATTTATACTGCTCCCATCCCTCTTGACACTGCTTTGGGACATCCCACGTGTAAAGGTGTATAAGACACGCTGTGTCAGTCCATGGATGACAAGAGAAAATAGGATTTTTGTACTCACCGTAAAATCCGTTTCTCTGGCATCCATGGACTGACACAGCACCCACCCTTCTTTTCGAGTTTGTACTGCTTTGTTACGAACTGAGGTCTGCTGACTTCAGTGGGAGGGTTATGCCAGAGGGACTGCCCCCCTGGGCGGGGCTGTTCAGCTCTGGCTGTTTAGAATGTATGTATAACATCTCACATTCTGCCTAGGTCTTCTCCTGCAGGCAGGGACATAACCCACGTGTAAAGGTGTATAAGACACGCTGTGTCAGTCCATGGATGCCAGAGAAACGGATTTTACGGTACAAAAATCCTATTTTTCTCGTTGTGATTAATGTCGTTTTTCCCGTCGGGAAAAAAGACAAAAAGCCCACATACGGTCGTTTTTCTTGTTAAAAAAAAAAATTAATTTTTCCGACGGGAAAAATGATCGTGTGTACGCGGCATCAGGCTATGTTCACACTGCTGCAAATTTTATTGCGAATTTGACCCATTGCAATTTCTCAAATTCACAAGTCATTAAAATAACATTGTTTTCTATTAGTGTCCTTCACATCAGTGCGGTGCGAATCTAACCTGCGGGAAAAAAGTGTCCTGTGCGAGTTTGATTCATGTGCGATGCAAATTAAGCTCTATAGACTGGTATTCCCTGAAATCGCGGCCACAAATCGCTGCAAAATCGAGGCAAATTCGCGGCAAAAACGCAGCCGCGAAATCGCGGTAAAATCGCGCGAGTTTGAATTCGCAGCAGTGTGAACCTTAAAATGGGAATTTTACATTGTGTGCAAGAAAGGAAAAAATAAATAAAAAATGGCGGTGTTAGACAAGCGGTTAAGGTGATTTGAAGAGCAGGGCTCGGGCGCCGTTTGACGCAGATCTTTACCGTACAGCAATGATGAATCAATCATTTTGTCCTGACTGTGAAATGGTTTTGTCTATTTTAGAAAACTATTACAGAACAAAGTTCCCTCTGAGCGGTGCGCACCGGGAACCAAGAAATAAAATGTTGGTAAAGCAGAACTTCCCCCCCCCCCCCCCTAAGAAAGACGAACGATACTTTACAGATACTGCGGATATAAAAAGTCTACATACCCCGGGTGGTAAAATGTCGGGTTTCTGTGATGTAAAAAATTGAGATTCATTTCAGAACTTTTTCCACCTTTAATGTGACCTATAAACTGTACAACTCAGTTGAACAACAAACTGAAATCTTTTAGGTGGAGGGAAGTAAAGATAAAAAAATAAAAATAATATGGTTGCATAAGTCTGCACACCCTAATGCCGCGTACACACGCTCGAAATTTCCGACAACAAATGTTCGATGGGAGCTTGTTGTCGGAAATTCCGACCGCGTGTAGGCTCCATCGGATATTTGCTGTCGGAATTTCGACAACAAAAATTTGAGAGCTGGTTCTCAAATTTTCCCGACAACAAAGCTTGTTGTCGGGAAATTCCGACCGTGTGTACACATTTTCGACACACAAAAGTCCACGCGTGCTCGGAATCAAGCAGAAGAGCCGTACTGGCTATCGAAAATCATTGTTCTCGGCTCGTCGAACGTGTTGTACGTCTCCGCTTTCTTGACCTTCGGAATTTTCGACAACATTTGTCTGACCGTGTGTATGCAAGACAAGTTTGAGCCAACATCCGTCTGGAAAAAAAATCCACGGTTTTGTTGTCGGAATGTCCGATCGCGTGTACGCGGCATTACACTAATACTTTGTTGAAGCACCTTCTAAATTTTATTGCAGCACTCAGTCTTTTTGGGTATGAGTCTATCAGCATGGCACTTCCTGACTTGGCAATATTTGCCCACTTTTCTTTGGAAAAACATTCCGAATCTGTCAGATTGGGAGCAGGGCCAGTCCTGGTCGGGTACACGGGGTGCAGTGCAACCGGGCGCCACAGAGGTGGGGGCGCTAAAGCGCCAGAGTGCTCTCCTCCCTCCTCCTCCTCCTCTCCTTGTCCGTAGGTGGCTCTCTCCGCCGGTCGACGCCGCTGTGGGAGGACATCTCCTGTGCACAGCCCTCTTCAGATCAACCCCCAGATTTTCAATGGGATTCAGGTCTGGGCTCTGGCTGGGCCATCTCAAAACTTTAATCTTCTTCTGGTGAAGCCATTCCTTTGTTGATTTGGATGTATGCTTTGGGTCGTTGTCATGCTGAAAGATGACATTTAAATGGAAAGGAATGGGACTTTTAAGGTGCATTCACAACACAATATTTTATAAAAAATATATTTTATTTAATAGAAAAGTTTTATCGTTTACATAATTAATAAAAAAACAACATAGTGAAAGATGAAGTTCCTCTTCATGTTCAGCTTTCTAGCAGAAGGTTTTGTGCCAATATTGACTGGTATTCGGAACTGGTCATAATTCCCTCTACCTTGACTAAGGCCCCTGTTCCAGCTGAAGAAAAACAGCCCCAAAGCATGATGCTGCCACCACCATGCTTCACAGTGGGTATGGCGTTCTTTTGGTGATGTACAGTGTTGTTTTTGTGCCAAACATATCTTTTGGAATTATGGCCAAAAAGTTCAACCTTGGTTTCATCAGACCAGAAGACATTTTCCCACATGCTTTTGGGAGACTTCAGATGTTTTTTTTTGCAAAATTTAGCCGGGCTTGGACATTTTTCTTGGTTTCTTGCCACTCTACCCCATAGCCCAGACATATGAAGAATACAAGAGATTGTTGTCTTATGTACCACACAGCCAGTACTTGCCAGATGTTCCTGCAGCTCCTTTAACCACTTAAGGCAGTTGTATAGTCTTTTTTTTTTACTTTTACCTACAGGTAAGCGGCAGCCTGTAATAAGGCTTACCTGTAGGTAAAAAGAATATCTCCTAAACCTGTACGGTTTAGGAGATATTACCCTTGCAATGAGCCGCTGACTTCAGCGGCGCATGCGCTCCTGAGTTTCTCGGCTGAAAGTCCGGCAGACGCTGGGCCTTGCCGGAAAGAATTCTCCCGTGTGCACGTGCGGGAGTGACGACATCGCGGCTCCGGCCACTCACAGCAACGGAGCCGCGATACCCGGAAGACACACGCCGAGGGAAAATGTCCGCTCCCTCGGTGTGGACCGAGATCACCTGCGACGCCTCGTTCTAAGGTAAGTATTTCATAATGAGCTAGTATGCGCTGCACAACAAAATTGATGTCCTTTTTTCCCCAAAAATAGAGCTTTCTTTTGGTGGTATTTGATCACCTCTGCGGTTTTTATTTTTTGCGCTATAAACAAAAATAGAGCGACAATTTTGAAAAAAAAACAATATTTTTTACATTTTGCTATAATAAATATCCCCGCAAAATATATGTAGCGGACCCCCACTCTCTCTCCGGCTGACTTTATCGGCTTCTCCGGCTCTGGTCTAGGGGTACCTCGGAGGAGAGAGAGGGGCGGGGCACTACGCCAAGCTTTCACCACAGATGTAGTAGGTGTATGCAAAGTTCTGTTACCTTTCGGGTCTGTGTCCTGCAGTAAGAGCTCCTCCTCTAGAACAGTGTCTGTAGTAAAATAGCCCCACACCACTAAAGTCCAACACTCCTTTATTTCCACAGCATAGAATGTCACACAATCAGTTGGACTTCCTTTATACGAACAGGGGGTGTGGATACAAGTAAGCCCAGGCACAGTGAACTCTCCTATTCCTGTAATGAGTTGAATAGGCATGGCGCACGGTCTCTGCCACCGACAGTGAAGTGGTAGCTGCCACCTACCAGGTGAACTGTTGCGGCCCCTGCCACAGGCCTGTAGGTAACGGTCCTTGCTTGCGACCTTTAAGAAGAATGTCTCTGCCAGACTTTTCCTCCATAGAACCACCTTCCGTGTGTGCCCCTGTTTGAGAGGGCATCCCTCCAGACGGTCTCCGGACTGAGGCCCTCACCCGGCACCAGCAGTCTGTTGCACCAGATCTACAGGAAGGCCACCCTCCGGTCCATTGCGTCTTAAATTCGGGTATCCATCCCCCGGATACCCTAGCACGATTCCTCCCGGGTGGGACCCAGTGGAAGAAGCTGGGCCCCAGGCTAGGACAAGTACCTCACCCCAGACCGAAGGTGTCTGGGATGGCTCCCGAACTCCTGGTGTCCAGGCCTAGGCCACCTGGACACCGCCCACGGACAGCAGCCCTCAGGCTAAAGGTGCCTGGGACTCGAAGACCACGTGGCCAGGATGTCCGCCCCCTTTATGTCCTCTCCCGGCATGCGCAACGGGTTCCCCGCCCCGCTGTACAGGTGCCGCGAGAGACCACAGAAGGACTCGGCCCTCCAGTAATGGTTCAACCCCGGCCCAGGGCGACAGCGCCACCCTCTGGACCGCAGGGAACTGAGCATCACTGATGTCCTGACCCGGACAAACAAATTCAAACCCATATGCCCGCTACATATATAAAAAAAAAAATTTTTGCCCTCAGTTTAGGTCGATACGTATTCTTCTACATATTTTTGGTTAAAAAAAACGCAATAAGCGTATATTGATTGGTTTGCGCAAAAGTTATAGCGTCTACAAAATAGGGGATAGATTTATGGCATTTTTATTAATAATTCATTTTTTTACTAGTAATGGCGGCGATCAGCGATTTTTATCGTGACTGGGACATTATGGCGGACACATAGGACACTTTTGGCGCTATTTTGGGACCATTCACATTTATACAGCGATCAGTGCTATAAAAATGCACTGATTACTGTGTAAATATGACTGGCTGGGAAGGGGTTAACCATTAGGGGGAGAGGAAGGGGTTAAGTGTGTTCTAGGGAGTGATTCTAACTGTTAGGGGGCGTGGCTACGAGTGACACGTCACTAATCGCTGCTCCCGATGAGAGGGAACAGACGATTAGTGACATGTCTCTAGGAAGAACGGGGGATGTTGTGTTTACATTGACATCTCCCTGTTCTTCAGCTCCGTGACACGATCGTGGGACACCGGCGGACATCGAGTCCGCGGGTCCTGTGGGCATGGTCACGGAGCTCAAGGCAGGGTTGCACGTGCGCAGCCGGCAGCGCGAGCGCGACCACACAGCGGAAAATTTAAAAGGACGTACCTGTATTTTGGGGCCCCTTACACAGCTTCAGGCATAGGCCCCCTAGAGCAGAGGAGGATCGGGTGGGGGGGGGGTGATGCCGCCGCAAATTGAGAAGCGCGGGGGCTGCCGCGAATTGAGAAGCGGGGGAGGAGACCCTTTCCTCATCAGTAGATCCCCCCCCCAACAACCCAGAGCAAAACTACACCCTCTAGCACACATTGCCAGTCCAGTGATTGAAAATGCCAGCAGCAATAGATCCTCCCCAGCAACCATAGACCCCCCCTCAGAAACAATAGACCCTCCCCAGCAACAATAGATTTGTCCAGGAGCAATAGACCCCCAATAAAAGTAGATGACCCCCGCAGCAATAGATCCTCCTCCGCCACAGTAGACCCCCCCCAGCCCCAGCAACAATAGATCCTCCATACTAGTCCATACATTCAGTGATGAAGGTATCAAAACTGCATACCATTGAAAATAAGCCTTGGCTTTACATACTGTACATTCACATTAGTCCCCGCTCCAAGGAGCTTACAATCTAAAGTCCCTAACTCACATACATACATACATACATACAGTTGCAAAAAAAAGTATGTGAACCCTTTTGGAATGATATGGATTTCTGCACAAATTGGCCATAAAATGTGATCTGATCTTCATCTAAGTCACAACAATAGACAATCACAGTCTTCTGCTTAAACTAATAACACACAAAGAATTAAATGTTACCATGTTTTTATTGAACACACCATGTAAACATTCACAGTGCAGGTGGAAAAAAGTATGTGAACCCTAGCAGGGGTCTCAAACTGGCGGCCCTCCAGCTGTTGCAAAACTACAAATCCCATCATGCCTCTGCCTGTGGGAGTCATGCTTGTAACTGTCAGCCTTGCAATGCCTCATGGGACTTGTAGTTTCCCAACAGCTGGAGGGCCGCCAGTTTGAGACCCCTGGGCTAGACTAATGAGATCTCCAAGAGCTAATTGGAGTGAGGTGTCAGCCAACTGGAGTCCAATCAATGAGATGAGATTGGAGGTGTTGGTTACAGCTGCCCTGCCCTATAAAAAACACACACCAGTTCTGGGTTTGCTTTTCACAAGAAGCATTGCCTGATGTGAATGATGCCTCGCACAAAAGAGCTCTCAGAAGACCTACGATTAAGAATTTTTGACTTGCATAAAGTGAATATGTGCAGCGTGGAGGCATTAAGGTCCACCATTTTTTGGTTTATGTGGATGAGAGGACGGGGAGGTGGTCACATGCTTACCATACTGAGAAGTACGAAGTATTAAAGCTGAACTCCGTGTATGGATTTTTGGACCAAAGTAAGAATGCCTATGTCATACCTGTGGGACTGCTGTGAAAGATGAAAATCACTTAGTAGGGCTGTATGGTCAAGCCATCTGCTTCCCAAGCGACCACTAACGTACAGTTACATAGTGTCTCTGGTTGCTAGGACCCTGGCGGCAGGGCAACAGAATCATTGGTTGTTGTGCCAGCATCCTAGCAACCAAAGTGGAGAAAGCAGCAAAAATGTGTCCATGGCAGGGCTAGGACAAGGTCATCTAGAGCCCAGGGCAAACATACCAAACTGTGCCCCCCCCTCCCCCAAGATGTATGAGCATTATGTGTTAGACATGTGCAATTCGTTTAGTTTCAAATTAGTTTAAAGCGGTTGTATACCGCAAAACTTTTTTTTTTTTGGGTCAACCTGCAAGGCAAAGGTATAATGAGCTAGTATGACTAGCATACTAGCTCATTATCAATCACTTACCTTAGATCGAAGCCCCCGCAGCGGTCCTCGGACGCGTCCTCCGTCGAATCCATGATACCCGGAGTGACTTCCGGGTATTGCCACTCCGGCGCTGCTATTGGCCGGAGCGGCGATGACGTCACTCCCGCACATGCGCGGGGAACGGCACGATCCCCGCGCATGCGCGAACTACCGGCAGTGTACGGCAGGCTCCCATTCAAGAGCCGCCGCGCTCAGTGCGCCTGCGCCGTTATCTACGGCGCGCATGCGCCGTAGATAGCGGTACAGTTTTTTTTGCAAATATCTCCGAGACTGTGTAGGTCTCGGAGATATTACAAGCACCTACAGGTAAGCCTTAATGTAGGCTTACCTGTAGGTGTTTGTACAAAATTTGGGTATACAACCACTTTAACGAATTTTGACAAATTCTGAATTTCCAAATTTCCAAAATCCGAATTTCCAAATTTGTTAATTCGGAAATGCGAAAATTTGGAAATTCGAAATTTCGTAAATCCGAAATTTCTGAAATCCAAAAATTCGGAAATTGAAAACGTTTTTTAACGAATTTTGACAAATTCATTAATTTCGAAATTTCCGAATTTTAGTGGGAGGGGAGACTGAGAAAATGCTTCCTCTTGCCTGCAGCAGACCAATAAAATCATCTCAGTCTAGGCAAGGTCACTAACTGGAGCTTTTTTAACCACTTGCCGCCCGCCCTATAGCAAATTGACGGCGGCAAAGTGGTTTCAATATCCTGACTGGACGTCATATGACGTCCTCAGGATATTGAGCCGCTGCACGCCCCCGGGGGCGCGCATCGTGGCGATCGTTGTTGCAGGATGTCAGTCTGACACCCAGCAACACCGATTTAGGTAAAGAGTCTCCGACGGAGACTCTTTATCACGTGATCAGCCATGTCCAATCACGGCTGATCACGATGTAAACAGGAAAAGCCGGTCATCAGCTTTTCCTCACTCACGTCTGTCAGACGCGAGTAGAGGAGAGCCGATTGGCTGCTCCTCTGACAGGGGGGGTTTGTGCTGATCAATTATCAGCGCAGCCCCCCCCCCCCCGAGGATGCCCACACTGGACCACCAGGGATGCCACTGGACCACCAGGGATGCCCACCTTAAGGTATGCCACCCTAGACCACCAGGGATGCCAATTAGATATGCCTAATGGATGCCAATCAGTGCCCACAATGGATG
The DNA here is from genome assembly GCA_029206835.1 of Rana muscosa. Classification (NCBI taxonomy): domain Eukaryota; kingdom Metazoa; phylum Chordata; class Amphibia; order Anura; family Ranidae; genus Rana; species Rana muscosa. The sequence goes on along the minus strand of CM055120.1, from coordinate 23,706,218 downwards.
CCAATCAGTGCCCACAATGGGCACCACTGATTGGCAGGCATTATTGTTTGGCACTGACTGCCATCCATTAGTACAAAACATTACAGTACAGTGCCACCTATCAGTGCCCATCCATGCCACCTATCAGTGCCCATCCATGCCCATCCATGCCACCTATCAGTGCCCATCCATGCCGCCTATCCGTGCCCATCCATGTAGCCTATTGGTGCCGCCTATCTGTGCCCATCTGTGACGCCTATCTGTGCCCATCTGTGCCGCTAACCAGTGCCCATCCGTGCCGCCTATCGGTGCCCATCCATGCTGCCTATCAGTGCCCATCAGAGCCACCTCATCGGTGCCCACCAGTGCCGCCTCATCGGTGCCCATCAGTGCCGCCTTATCAGTGCCCGTCAGTGCAGCCCCATCAGTGCCCATCAGTGAAGGAGAAAACGTACTTATTTACAACGTTTTGTAACTGAAACAAAAAAAAATTTTTTTGTTTCTAAATTTTCGTTTTTTTTTTAAAAATTTTTTAGCAGAAAATAAAAATCGCAGAGGTGATCAAATACCACCAAAAGAAAGCTCTATTTTTGGGGAAAAATTATAAAAATTTAGTTTGGGTACAGTGTTACATGACCGCGCAATTGTCATTCAAAGTGCGACAGCGCTGAAAGCTGAAAATTGGTCTGGGCAGGAAGGTGTATAAGTGCCCGGTATGGAAGTGGTTAATGAGAGAAGATTGGAGCTATTTTAAAATATACGATCTACTGCTGCATGAAGTCCAATGGCAGAAACTTACTTGGGCAGGTTTGCTGACAGGTCCACTTTATGATCAGTTCTAATCGCTGTCCATGGTGACAAGTTTACTCCGAATAAAACCTCCACATTCCTGCCGACTCAGCAAAACTATTTTAATAAAGAGATATGACGGATCAGAATGATTTGGCCACGACCCCCATATTCCATCTACAGTCAGATCTGTATAAATGCCACCGTGATTGACAATCGCAGAATTTAGTCTGGAGGAGGGGGGGGGGGGGGAGGAGGGGGGGGGTTGATGATGGAGGTGCAGCGAATGCACTTCCTACAAATCACACGAGTGGCTGCATCCAAATTCTCTGCGTCTCTGAGGATGAATAGATATATACAGGGTATATATATTCATATAGGGTATATATATAGGGTTTGTATACACCTCCTACATCGACCACCGAAACTGATAGAATATAGGTCACAAAGCATATAAAATACACATTAACGGTACGTTTTTGCCCCCCCCCCCCCCCATATCAACATTAATTGAATGAACCACTTGCTTACTGGGCGCTTTTACCCCCTTCTTGCCCAGGCCAATTTTCAGCTTTCAGCGCTGTCGTACTTTGAATGACAATTGCGCCGTTGTGCAACCCTGTACTCATATAGGGTTGCCACCTGTCTGGGATTCACCCGGACAGTTTGGGTTTTGAATCACGCGTCCGGGTTGAAACCCGGACACATTATTCAGACTGGACTATGGCTTCCCAGCAGGGTTGCTGGTTGCAGTTGTCTAAGCTGAGAGTGTCTGTTACACTTTCTTTCATGTTTCCCAAAGCCAACACTAACAACCCCCCCCCCCCCCTAAACACACACACAGATAGGAGAGGAGAGAGGGCTCGATCTGCTCCTCCTCCTCCTCCCGCCCCCACCCCTCTGTGTCTGCCCACATTCCCATCCCCGGCGCTGTGCCTCAGAAAAGGGAAGTGGGGGCCGGAAATTGGAAGCCCAGCAGCCTCAGATACATCTGGATGGGAGGTGCTGACTGCCAAGGGGTGAGTGAGCTCACCATCCATCCCTGTCTGTGACTGAAGTCTCCCCCCTTCTCTCTCCTGCCTCTGAGTGAGTACACAAAGGTAAATCAGGGTTCTCAGAGCACCCCTTACATCAGAGTCCTCTCCTTACATCAGAGTCCTCTCCTTACATCAGAGTCCTCTCCTTACACCAGAGGCCACAGTGCTCCCCCTACATCAGAGTCCTCTCTGTACATCAGAGTTCTCAGTGTTCCCCCTTACATCAGGGTTCCCAGAGCATCCCTTATCTTAGAGTCCCCAGAGTTCCCCCTTACATCAGAGTCCCCAGAGTTCTCCCTTACATTCCAGTCCCCAGAGTTCTCCCTTACATCCGAGTCCCCAGAGTTCTCCCTTACATCCGAGTCCCCAGAGTTCTCCCTTACATCCGAGTCCCCAGAGTTCTCCCTTACATCAGAGTCCTCAGAGTTCTCCCTTACATCCGAGTCCTCAGAGTTCTCCCTTACATCCGAGTCCCCAGAGTTCTCCCTTACATCAGAGTCCTCAGAGTTCTCCCTTACATCCGAGTCCTCAGAGTTCTTCCTTACATCAGAGTCCCCAGAGTTCTCCCCTACATCAGAGTCCCCAGAGTTCTCCCCTACATCAGAGTCACCAGCGTTCTCCCTTACATCAGAGTCCCCAGAGTTCTCCCTTACATCAGAGTCCCCAGAGTTCTCCCTTACATCAGAGTCCCCAGAGTTCTCCCTTACATCAGAGTCCCCAGAGTTCTCCCTTACATCAGAGTCCCCAGAGTTCTCCCTTACATCAGAGTCCCCAGAGTTCTCCCATACATCAGAGTCCCCAGAGTTCTCCCTTACATCAGAGTCCACAGTTCCCCCTTACATCAGAGTCCCCAGAGTTCTCCCTTACATCAGAGTCCACAGAGTCCCCCCTTACATCAGAGTCCCCAGAGTTCTCCCTTACATCGGAGTCCCCAGAGTTCTCCCTTACATCAGAGTCCCCAGAGTTCTCCCTTACATCAGAGTCCCCAGAGTTCTCCCTTACATCAGAGTCCCCAGAGTTCTCCCCTACATCAGAATCCCCAGAGTTCTCCCTTACATCAGATTCCCCAGAGTTCTCCCTTACACCAGAGTCCCCAGAGTTCTCCCTTACATCAGAGTCTGCAGAGTCTCCCCTTACAGTGAAAGGGAACTCTGCAGATTCAGATGTAAAAGGGGAAACTCTGTGGACTCTGATGTAAAGAGGGGACTCTTGTTATTAACTTCATATGATTAGAAATGTTATTTATTAGAAAAATATATGTATAAAAAGAAAAAAATTGCTGTGCGCTGCTAAAGTGTTTGGGTTTGGCTTGAAGAAAAGGTGGCAACCCTATTTAACCCATATTACATTTAGACATGTGTGGTTTGTTCCGTTCCAAATTAAAATTCGGACAAATTTTCGTTAGTCGGAAGCTCAGGTGTATCCGAATTTCCGAATTAGAATAGCACCGGATTTAAATCCGAAGTAACGAAAAAAAAATCGGACGAAATTTGAATTTAAATAGTTTTCGAATACTTTTTGAATTTGAATAGTTTTCCAATTTCCAACAATAATAAAATAGAATAGAAAATTAAGGAATAGAATAGAAAAAAAAAATATATATATATATTATTATTTTTTTATATTCTATTCCTTAATTTTCTATTCTATTTTATTATTTTTGGAAATGGGAAAACTATTCATATTCGAAAACTTTTCAAATCGATTTGAAAACGAATAAACAAAATGAATTCTGAAAACGAATTGAACAAATTTAAACTAAACGAATTTATGTAAATAACGAATTGAAACAAAACAAAAACAAAACATTTTTTTTCATTCTGCACATGTCTAATTAAATTTGTATCATTTATTTCACACACATAGAGATTTGTTTTGGTGGTATTTAATCACTACTGGGTTTTTTTTTTTTTTTTTTTTGCTAAACAAATGAAAAAATACAGAAAATTTGGAAAAAAAAAAACATTTTTTCATAGTTTCATAGAATCTCAAAAGCAAATAAATCACCAATCCAGCGCTCATGAAATACCAATATACACAAATGTTCATATAAACAGCCACTATTACAAATTTAAACATCATTAAGACCCCTTTCACACTGGAGCGCGGCTGCGTTAGTGGTAAAGCGTCGCTAGTTTTAGCAGAGCTTTAACCGGCGTTTTAGCGGCGCTTTTCGTCTGCTAGCGGGGCGCTTTTAACCCCCCGCTACCGGCCGAATAAAGGGTTAAAAATGCCCGTTTTGCAGCGCTGCCAAAGCGCTTTGCTGGCGCTTCGGCAGCGCTGCCCATGTATTTCAATGGGCAGGGGCATTTTAGGAGCGGTGTATAAAGCGCTCCCAAACCGCACCAAAGATGCTGCTTGCAGGACTTTTTCTAACGTCCCGCAAGTGCACTCTGGCTTTCACACTGGGGAGGCATGGGAGGCGGGTTTCAGGCGCTTTACAGGCGCTATTTTTAGCGATAAAACACCTGAAAAATGCATTCTGCGTCAAAGGGATCTTACTCATATCCTTAGAACAAATATAAACAAATATCATTTTAAGCACACCTTACTCCCAAAAAGTTCAAAATCGTTGCACCATGTGATAGGATAAGCCCGATTATTAACCTCCTCCACTCTGTGTTCTTGAGGATAATAGGGATATATGGGTACGCACACGCCTTCACCACGCCTCGTAAAAACCCGCTCCCCTCAAAATTTGCACACACCAGATCCTCAAAAATCATACGCCATTGATCTCATAGAGTCACGCTATATTGGGGTCCTCCACTAGCCTCAATTGTCTCATAACGAAGGGAAACAGACCTCATAGCGTAATCCTGTCAAAACTTTTATTCCCATAAATCCTAAAATTCCACGTACACAAAATCAATTAAAATATAGCATAATGTATGTATAATAACCGCTCAGCCTTAACGATCTCTCTCACCGATCCTTGGTTATCCTGTACATGGTGATTCCCAAGAAGAGTTTGAAGCTACTGGCAATCTCTGAAGTCGCATGGTCAAGCCCAGACGCGTTTCGTTATTACGTCTTGGCCACACGACACATCCTCATCTTTGGGCACTGATAGGCTGCACTGATGGGCACCGATGGGCACTGATAGGCTGCACTGATAGGATTCACTGATGGGCACTGATAGGTGGCACTGATAGGCACTGATGAGGTAGCACTGGTGTGCATTAATGAGGCAGCACTGCTGGGCACTGATAGGTGGCACTGAAGGGCACTGATAGGCTGCACTGATGGGCACAGATAGGCTACACTAATTGGCACAGATAGGTGGCACTGATGAGGCAGCACTGGTGTGCATTGATGAGGCGGCACTGATGGGCACTGATAGGCTGCACTGATGGGCACTGATATGAGGCAGCACTGGTGTGCACTTTAGGCTGGCCGATGCAAGCACGCTGAGAGCCACGGAATTGTTTTTTATGCCTTGATGTTACCTGCTATTTGTAAGTAGACTACAATAAATGCTTATGCTTTTTTACCTTACGGGATTCACTATGCTGCCTTTTTTTCTTCATATTGGGTAAAACTTCTGGCTGAGATTTGCATAGTATCTACATCCATCTTCTGAATTCTGGAAAGTGCCTTGATGTTGGTCTTCCCTATGATTGGTCCATCTGGTTTGGAGTGTCCTTCCTTCATCGTTTGACCCTCTACATCATTTTTACTACATGCCTGTTATTTTCCACTTTCTGGTAAGCAGATTGTGAGCACGTTGGTGGGGTGTGCCTTAATTCCTTTTTAGCACACTGAAGCTTGGTGGCGGTTTTTACATCATTTCTACATCTATCCATTGTTGATTGATCTTCAATTTCTGGACTTTTATTTGTTATTTCACTGTAGCGCTGCATTTTTGGACTATAATATTTGTGTTTGCTATCAACAGACTTTGCTAGCTGTTACTCATTCTTTATTCACGGATAGCGCAGATATTTTCACTGTTTATATACTGATGAGGCGGCACTGATAGGCGGCGCTGATAGGTGGCAATGATGGCACTGATGAGGCATTACTGGTGTGCATTGATGAGGTGACACTGATGGGCACTGATAGGCTGCACTTATGGGCACTGATAGGCTGCACTAATGGGCACTGATAGGCTGCACTAATGGGCACTGATGAGGCAGCACTGGTGTGCATTGATGAGGCGGCACTGATAGGCTGCACTGATAGGCACTGATAGGTGGCACTGATGAGGCATTACTGGTGTGCATTGATGAGGTGGCACTGATAGGCTGCACTGATGGGCACTGATGAGGCAGCACTGGTGCGCAATGAGGAGGCGGCACTGATGGGCGCTGATAGGCTGCACTGATAGGTGGCACTGATGGGCACTGATGAGGCAGCACTGGTGTGCACTAATGAGGCGGCACTGATGGGCACTGATAGGTGGCACTGATGGGCACTGATAGGTGGCACTGGTGTGCACTGATGAGGTGGCACTGATGGGCACTGATGAGGCGGCACTAAAAGGCTGCACTGATGGGCACTGATAGGAGGCACTGATGGGCACTAATAGACAGCACTGATAGGTGACACTGATGAGGAGGCACTATTGGGCACTGATAGGTGACACTCGTGTGCACTGATGAGGCGGCACTAATGGGCACTGATAGGTGGCACTGATGGACACTGATAGGTGGCACTAAAAGGCTGCATTGATGAGGAGGCACTGATGGGCACTGATTGGCAGCACTGATTGGCAGCACTGGTGGGCACTGATTGCCAGCACTCTTGGGACTGCACTGATAATCATAAGCCAGTTATCGGCTCTCCTCTCCCCTCCTCAAGCTGTCAGCGTTAGGAAAGGAAAGCCGATAGCCGGCTTCTGTTTTCACCGTGATCAGCTGTCATTGGACACAGTTGATCACATGGTAAAGGTTCACTTTGATTGGCCCTTTACCCCGATCTGTGATCTCAGCGATCACAGTGTACGCCGCCTGCGCACCACAGGGGGCATGCGGGCTGCAGAATCATGGGAGGACGCCCATATACGCCCTCTCTGCAAAGTATGCCCGCACTATAGCCTCCTTTCGGGCCATAGCACGAGTGGGAAGGGGTTAAACCTTTCCATTTTTATTGTGTATCTTATTTTAAACAGTGATGTCATCACTGAGTCTCTGTGATTCTCTATACAATGTAGGCAGATCATGGCTGGTGGGAGGGGCCGGCAGAGAGCTGTGCATAGCTTCCTGAAAACATCACAAGACCCCTCCAGTCCTGATGTAAGCAGTGGGCGGGCTCTTGGGAGGAATTATGCAAATGTAAAAAAATGCCTTGATGGGTGGATGCCAGTTTGGAGGAGTGGGCGTTTCTAGGCAGGATGTATTTGCCTAAAGATCACCCAGGGTAACACCCACATGTGATGCTGAGCCTTAATGATTAAGAGAACTGAAATTCAATGAATGAAAGGGGTGGACCATGGAGAGTCAGGCCTAGGAGGAAAGGGCTTAGTAATGCTGGATGTCCTCCAGCAAGGAAATGAGGCAAGCATGCAGGGTAGGTACCAGGTAGGTACCACCCACACAAGGTGCTGAGGAGTTATGCAAATATCAAAATGCCTTTATAAGTTGATGTCAGTCTGGAGGAGTGGATGTTCCTAATCAGGGTGTGTTTGCAAAGAGAACGCCCACATGTGATGCTGAGCCTCTGCGATTGGAAGAATTGGAATCCAGTGTTTGAAAGGGTTGGGCCAGGGACAGTCAGAATGTGGAAGAAAGTGCTAGATGACGCTGGACGTCCTCCAGACTTGCTTGCTGCAGCTTCTAATGCACATTGTGAGAAGCTCACAGTGTGCAGTGAAATCAGAGGAAGCCATTTCAGTCCAGGAGAGGAGCCGCTACAACTGTGCAAGAGCAAAGGGAAGGCCGGGGGGCAGATTTAAAGCCTTTTAATGAGCAAATCTAGCCACCCAGACATAAATACCCCCATGGTTGTGAAAGGGTTAAAACCGAGTCAGCACTGTCAGCTCCAGGACTTCTTTGCAGGCAGGTTTCTTTTAAAGGACCAGTCCGTCCAAAACTGATGGTTTATGCACAGGTGCACCCTAATGCACTATATCAGCCCCTGCAAAATCTCCCTCCCCAACTATAACATTTTGTGTGGTCCCACCCATGTTTCAATACCCATTTTCCATAATAAAAAAACAAAACAAATCAGCAGGGACCATTGAGCCTTTTCTGCAATATTCACATACAACCCAGAGTTTTCACCTGCAGTACCATTTTCTGCCACTAAATATCCTCCAGCATCCCTTAACCCCCTTCCTTTGAGCCCAGGTCATCCCGGACAAGCCTCCAGCTTGTGACTGCATAGGGAAAAGAAGAACACAGCACAGTGAAGAACTCATCTCTCTGTCACTGTGCTCTCTCCTCCCATCAGCATGTGCTTTGTCAGTGTATGATCTGATTGGCTCCTTGTTCTTCCTCTTCCTCTCACACTCTAGTTCAGCTGTACAGGGGCTGCAAGGTACCGGGTCACATTTAGGTACTTGCTGACAGTCACACAGTCCCCCATCAGGGGCTCTGTGATGGGGAGCTATGTTTTTATTTGGGGGGGTCTCTGTAAAGGGGGAACTGTGCGATTGGGGGAGGGGGCTCTGTGATGAGGACTGTGTGATTGGGGGGCTCTGTGATGGGGGCTGTGTGATTGGGGGGCTCTGTGATGGGAGGACTGTGTGATTGGAGGGCCCTGTGATGGGGTACTGTGTGATTGGGAGGCTCTGTGATGGGAACTTTGTGATTGGGGGGCTCTGTGGTGGGGGACTGTGTAATTGGGGGGCTCTGTGATGAGGACTGTGTGATTGGGGGCCTTGTGATGGGGGACTCTGTGATGGGGGGCTCTGTGATGAGGACTGTGTGATTGGGGGCCTTGTGATGGGGGACTGTGTGATTGGGGGTACTGTGATGGGGACTGTATGATGGGGGCTCTGTGATGAGGACTGTGTGATTGGGGGCTCTGGGACGAGGACTGTGTGATTGGGGAAATCTGTGATGGGGACTGTGTGATTGGGGGCTCTGTGATGGGAGATTGTGTGATTGGGGGCTCTGTGATGGGGGACTGTGTGATTGGGGGGCTCTGTGATGAGGACTGTGTGATTGGGGGCTCTGTGATGGGGGACTGTGTGATTGGGGGGCTCTGTGATGAGGACTGTGTGATGGGGGACTGTGTGATTGGGGGCTTTGTGATGGGGGACTGTGTGATTGGGGGGCTTTGTGATGAGGACTGTGTGATTGGGGGCTCTGTGATGGGGAAATGTGTGATTGGGGGGCTCTGTGATAGGGGATTATGTTATTGGGGGCTCTGTGATAGGGGACTCTGTGATGGGAGACTGTGTGATTCAGGGCTCTGTGATGGGGGCTGTGTGATTGGGGGGCTCTGTGATGGGAGACTGTGTGATTGAGGGGGTTCTGTGATGAGGACTGTGTGATTGGGGGTTCTGTGATGGGAGACTGTGTGATTGGGGGCTCTGTGAGGAGGACTGTGTGATGGGGGGCTCTGTGATGGGGGACTGTGTGATTGGGGGCTCTGGGATGAGGACTGTGTGATTGGGGGCTCTATTATGGGGACTGTGTGATTGGGGGCTCTGTGATGGGGACTGTGTGATTAGGGGGCTCTATGATGGGGACTGTGTCATTGGGGGCTCTGTGATGGGGGACTGTGTGATTGGGGGGGCTCTATGATGGGAGGACTGTGTGATTGGGGGCTCTGTGATGGGGGACTATGTGATAGGGGGACTGTAAGATTGGGGTCTCTGTGATGGGGGCTGTGTAATTGGGGGCTCTGTGATGGGGACTGAGCGATTGGGGGCTCTGTGATTGGGGGGCTGTGATGAGGACTGTGTGATTGGAGGGCTCTGTGATGGGAGACTATGTGATTGGGGGGCTCTGTGATGAGGACTGTGTGATTGGGGGGCTCTGTGATGGTGTGATGGGAGACTGTGTGATTGGGGGGGACCGTGTGATTGGGGGGCTCTGTGATGGGGACTGTGTGATTGGGGGGCTGTGATGAGGACTGTGTGATTGGAGGGCTCTATGATGGGAGACTGTGTGATTTGGGGGCTCTGTGATGAATTGTGTAATGGGGGCTCTGTGATGGGAGACTGTGTGATTGGGGCTCTGTGATGGGGACTGTGTGATTGGGGGCTCTGTGATTAGGACTGTGTGATTGGGGGGCTCTGTGATGGGGACTGTGTGATTGGGGGGCTCTGTGATGGGGGACTGTGTGATTGGGGGACTTTATGATGGGAAACTGCATGATTGGGGGCTCTGTTATGGGGACTGTGTGATTGGGGGGCTCTGTGATGAGGGACTGTGTGACTGAGGGGCTCTTTGATGGGAGACTGTGTGATGGGGGGACTGTGTGATTGGAAACTTTGTGATGGGGGGGCAGGGTAATTTTGGTCTCTCTATTGGTGGACTCTGTGACTGGGGGCTCTGTTTTGGGGGACTATGTGATTTTGGGGGACTGTGTGATTGTGGGGCTGTCTGATTGGGGAGCCTAGTTTTGGAGACTGTGTGACTGTGGGGCTCTGTGATGGGTGTTCTGTGTGATTGGGGGGCTCTGTGATGGTGGACTGTGTGATTGGGGGCTGTGATGAGGACTGTGTGATTGTAGGGCTCTGTGATGGGAGACTATGTGATTGGGGGGCTCTGTGATGAGGACTGTGTGATTGGGGGGCTCTGTGATGGGAGACTGTGTGATTGGGGGTATTCTGATGTGATTGGGGGGCTCTGTGATGGGGACTGTGTGATTGGGGGGCTGTGATGAGGACTGTGTGATTGGGGGGCTGTGATGAGGACTGTGTGATTGGAGGGCTCTGTGATGGGAGACTATGTGATTGGGGGCTCTGTGATGAGGACTGTGTGATTGGGGGACTGTGTGATTGGGGGGACTGTGTGATTGGGGGGCTCTGTGATGGGGCTGTGATGAGGACTGTGTGATTGGAGGGCTCTGTGATGGGAGACTGTGTGATTTGGGGGCTCTGTGATGAATTGTGTAATGGGGGCTCTGTGATGGGAGACTGTGTGATTTGGGGCTCTGTGATGGGGACTGTGTGATTGGGGGCTCTGTGATTAGGACTGTGTGATTGGGGGGCTCTGTGATGGGGACTGTGTGATTGGGGGCTCTGTGATGGGGGACTGTGTGATTGGGGGACTTTATGATGGGAAACTGCATGATTGGGGGCTCTGTTATGGGGACTGTGTGATTGGGGGGCTCTGTGATGAGGGACTGTGTGACTGAGGGGCTCTTTGATGGGAGACTGTGTGATGGGGGACTGTGTGATTGGAAACTTTGTGATGGGGGGCAGGGTAATTTTGGTCTCTCTATTGGTGGACTCTGTGACTGGGGGCTCTGTTTTGGGGGACTATGTGATTTTGGGGGACTGTGTGATTGTGGGGCTGTCTGATTAAGGGAGCCTAGTGTTGGAGACTGTGTGACTGTGGGGCTCTGTGATGGGTGTTCTGTGTGATTGGGGGGCTCTGTGATGGTGGACTGTGTGATTGGGGTGCTCTGTGATGGGGGAATTTGATGTGAGTAAAGAACTCTGTGATGGGGGTACTTTGATGTAATGGAGGGGCTCTGACATAAAAGGGACATGATGTGATGGCAGGACCTCTGATGTGGTGGGGGGGGGGGGCCTTTGATGTGAAGGAGAGGGCTCTGATGTGTTTGGGGTGACCTCCGAAATGAAGAAGGAACCAGATGTGAAGGGGGACTCTGGTCATGGGGGTATTCTGATGTAATGGGTGGCTCTCTCATGTATAGGGGTGTTTCTGATGCATAGGGAGGACTCTGGTGTGTTGGGGGACCTCTAATGTGATGGGGGGGGGCTTCTGATATGATTGGGGGGGGCTCTGATGTGAAGGGGGCTCTGATATGATGGGAACCTCTGATGTGAAGTTCATTTCATCAAGGCAGTTGTGTGCATTGTCCCAGGCTCAGGTTTCCCATGGATAAGAAACATTTCAGACTAGGGAGACTCCAGATTTTTCAGGCTCTTAAAGGGTGCTGCGCCGCTCTAGACCTAAACAAGCATCTTTAACCCTTGCCTTGTCGGTGCAGCCCACCTAAAGATTTTTGATTTCCTTGGAGATAGGCTTTAATTTGCCAGCATCTCTTATAGACCGAAATATCACTTTTGGGTGGACTGACCCTTTAAGCCTCCAAAATCAGCCTACCCTCACCAATGGGTGACAGCTGCTGGATTACTGCAACAGCTGAGCCTGGGAAGGGTTAAAGCGCCCTCTTCGCCCCCCCCCCCCAGGCAATGGGAGTACAGGAGGCTTAGAGTCCTGGGCCAGCTGGATATATTTGCCCTCATTGGGGAAAAAAAAAAAAAAAAAAAAATCTGCCAGCTTGCCCTTGCCTGTGCTGGATGCCAGGACCCCTCCTCAGGGGACATTGCTGCTGCCTTTTGGCTGCACAGAGGCGAAGCAGCAGAAGTAGCAGCATCTTGGTGGGGCGGCTCTATTAGCAGGAATGCGGTAGTGATGTAGAAGCAATGAGAGATGTGGCCTGCAGAGGAACCGGTACAGCCTCTGATGCTGATGCTGTGATTGAGGTGCCTCTGCTGATGCTGCTGCTGCTGCTGCTGCTGCTCTCACTGGACCGAAACTGCTAAAGGATTTTCTACTGTGGGGGGGAATGCCCAGCTTCTCCTGCTCTTGGCTTTAAGGAACCTACAGGGTGGACACAGGCTTGGATCCTTAAAAATCTTCACTGAAAAAAAAAAAAGATTCAACTGATGCAACAAGAGGACTGGACCCTGATCACAGCATTGCATCCTCTATAAGGTAAGGGAATGCATCTTGATTGCAGTCGTGATGGTGGAGGTAGGGTGATACGGCTATAGGGGGTTGATGGCATTCCTGCAATATCTCAATGGAAAATAAAAAATGCAGGGGATTTATTCATTTTTCTTATTTTAACATCTTTGATGCATATGGGAAAAAAAGGGGGGGCCCTATTACTGGAGACTTTGCAGAAGCACTGGGGGTCTTAAATCAATCACCTATATCCAAACTGAGTCCATCCTCAGAGAGGAGACCCATTAATCCTTCTGAATGTCACATTGCATTCTGCCATTAAAATGTCACATGAAAAAACTTTTATTTATTTAAATCCCCCAATGCCGTACCCCCCCCCCCCATCCTTCCACTGTCCACTCTCAATCAAATTTAACCCCCCCCCCCCTTTCGTTTGACCAGCACAAGCTTGAATATCCTCCTTCTAATGCATCTGTCTACATATGTGACTGGAATAAGGGATGGAGCTAATTTGGGTTCAGATAGTGTACTCTGCTCTTGATGCCATTTATTGGCTTCCTATGTATTAATTAAAAATGTTCTTTGCTACATTGCATTGGTGACTTCCATATAAATACTGTATATATATATATATATATATATGTATTTTTTGAAGAGCGAAGGGAGTCTCCCTGGTGCTGAGGGGAAAAAAAATCCATTACTTGTGCCAGTATGTTTTTTTTAAAGGCTAACTTGCTACACGTTGGAGCCAACGGTTATTAAAAGAATGAATATTTATAGGGTGGAGGTTCTTAGATTTAGCTACAGGTACCGGATCATGGAGATAGAAGACGAGAGAAGGCAGCTTAACCCCCTTTTCCACGCTGCAGAACCGTGCTTCGAAAAATCCCAGAGCCCCCTTTTTTATTTTTTTCCCAGTGACAGCACGTAATTAAGTAGACTGTCCTCCGAATAGGTTTGCATGGAGGAGATGGATATGTGCACGGCTATCGCCAAGCCTAGATCCTTCATCTAATTGCTGTCTTCTTGGCTACGGTGATGTATGTACCACGGGTAATATTGTATTAGAAAAATGTATGAAAGCCGGGAGAGGTGAAGTAGCTTTCAAAAACCCCTGTCTTAGCCAGATGGAACTGCAAAGGCTCACATCGGCAAGCACATGTCAGGGAAAAAATGGTTGTGATTTACAATATTTTTTCTCCCTGTTCCTCCTGTCACTACAGAAGAAGCTCCAGAGAGCAAGCCTCGAAAAGAGATCCTCTCTTTTTGGGGGGGGGGGCTTATTATTCCATTTCTCTCTTTTTTAAAGAGTCTTGAGATTGGCTCGTGTTTGCGTTCTCTTCAACGCCAGCATTTTGTGAGCTTTCGATTGCCTTTCTAATTTTATCGTACGCTGCCAAGCTCCCTGCTCTTGCAAAATATTTGTTTTAATCTTAGGTTTATCTTCATGAAGATGATGAGCAACCTTAAGCCCCGGAATGCCAACTACAATCTCTGGTATGCCAATTGCAAACCCTGGTATGCCAACTACAATCTCCGATACTGCAACTGCAAGCCCCGGTACGCCAACTACAATCTCCAGTATGCCAACTGCAAGCCCCAGTGAGCCAACACTGGGGCTTGTAGTGCCTTGGCTGCAGCAAAAGACGGGAGCTTGGTTATGAAAGCGTTTATTTTTTTTGCTGTTGGGTTCCATTGGTCGTAAACTTTAGCCCTCGTCTAAATATTGTTTTATTACCAGAGGTGGCGTGTTATTAAAACAACCCTATTAAAACGGGTCTTTGGAGCCACAGCAAAGACCATGAACCAATACGGCAGTAGAGGAGCCACTCTGGGATACCAGACCGGGGAGCAATATCCATTCCTTTCATTCTCCTCCACCGATATGGTTGATTATTTTATTTTAGTGTTGCATTTGGGCGCAGCAGGAGATGTGGGAAAACACAGGCACAGAGTAATCCTTCGATATGAGTGCAGAAAGATGGATTTTTTTTTTTTTTTAGACTTTGCAACAAGCCATGTGTTTGGCACAGATAGAAGGGTTGGCCGAACTTTTAAAATACCTCTTTGAGCGCATTCTGGAGAGCGTGTATCAGCAAGGGCGTGTGTGGCATTTGTGCAGAATGTGCAGCTACACAGGGCTCTCTGTGACTTAGGGGCCCATTAATACTAGATGTGGGTCAGGCCAGCGTGGGATATGTAGGACGGATCTACTTTTTTTTTTTTCTTGACGCCATTCGGACTAGAAGCAAAGGGTGTGTTTACCTTCGATTGTATAGTATGAATCGTGAGAAAGTTCACAAAGATTGCTTTTGTAACCATCTGTCTGTCCACAGGAATACGTTTTTTTACCTGGACAATAGTTGAGTGTGGTGGGCCCAAAAATGTGGGCAGGAACCCTATGGGGACTTTGTCCACCACTTGGTAGGAGGCTTGTATTAAGACTGGAAGTGAAGTGTTTTCTGCTTGATGCCAGTTGTATATTATGATGCACGAGGGAGCTTTGACTATCCATCCATCCAACCAACCACCCATTCATTCATAATTATCTATCTATCTATCTATCTATCTATCTATCTATCTATCTATCTATCTATCTATCTATCTATCTATCTATCTTCCATGAATATGTGTTTGTATTCAGGCAGTAGTTGATTGTGGGGGACTCAAAAATAGTTTTTGAACAGAAGTCTTTTGGTGACTTGTATTTAGATAGACTGGTAGTAAAGCGTTTTATGCTTGATTCCAGTTGTATACTATGAACCATGAGATAGCTTTGGCTATCCATCCTTCCATTCATCCATCCTTCAATTCATCCATCCTTCCTTCTTTCATTGCATCCATCCATCCTTCTTTCCATCCATTTATCCTTTCTTCTATCCATCCTTCTTGCCATCCATTCATCCTTCCTTCTTTCCATCCATTCATCCTTAATTCTATCTATCCATTCATCCTTCCTTCTATTTATCTATCTATCTATCTTTCCATTCTTCATTCCTTCCTTCCTTCCTCCCATCCATCCATGTTTATATTCAGGTAGTAGTTGATTGTGGGGGACTCCATCCCTCCCCCCACTGTCTATGAAGCCCATTTGTACCAGATCTCATGCTCATTCTGGAATTGTCATCCCCTCTCTCAGCTCTCCATCCTTTCTTCTTTCTATCCAGCCATCAATCCATTCATCCATCCATCAATCCATTCATCCTTCTTTCCATTCATTCATTCATCCATCCTTCCTTCCTTCCTTCCATCAATCCATCAATCCATCCTTCCTTCCTTCCTTCCTCCCTTCCTCCCTTCCATACATACATCCTTCCTCCCTTCCATACATTCATCCTTCCTCCCTTCCATACATTCATTCATCCTTCCTCCCTTCCATACATTCATCCTTCCTCCCTTCCATACATTCATTCATTCATCCTTCCTTCCTTCCTTCCATCAATCCATACATCCTTCCTTCCTTCCTTCTATCCATCCATCCATCCTTCCATCCTTCCTTCCATCAATCCATTCATCCAAACTTTCTTCCTTCCTTCCATCCATCCATCCATTCATCCATCCTTCCATCCCTCCTTCCTTCCTTCTCTTCATCCATCCATGTTTATATTCAGGTAGTAGTGGCTTGTGGAGGACTTCACCCCCCCCCCCCCCCCCACTGTCTATGAGGCTCATATGTACCAGCTCTCATGCTCATTCTGGAATTGTCATCCCCTCTCTCAGCTGCTCTTGTTTCACATAAATAGACAATTTGAAGAGGCAGGCCCTTGGGGATCTTTCTGTCCAATATCCAAGACGTTTTTTTTTAAGACGTCTGGAATGTGGACTGAGGTTCCTAATCGGCGTACAGGCGTCTTTTGCAGGTGCAGCCTCCAACCCCAATCGCCGTGAGAAATAAGCTCTTCTTATGCCCCGGCTCTCCCATAATACCTTGTCATGGATATTTCGCGTTCCCAGAGAGCCGTGGAAGAAGTCAGACTGCAAAAATGTAAATGTTATTGAGCTGTAGGGGTTTTTCTGAAGGCGATATTCACACAACCACAAGAGGAGCGGTGAATAATTCAACAAAGTGGCAGAGGGAGAAGAAAAAGTGGCTCATTTTGAGTCCTTGCAAAAGGGATCTGACAAGAAAAACAAAATACTTGTGTGAGAAGCTTCAGGTGGAAACTGGCATTCTATGACTTTGGTGATGCAAATCGACAGTCAGGCTGAGCTTGAGGAATGCGGCTTCCATCTGAGGTTTCTCGCACAGGAGAGTCTTTCCTTAAAGTAACCCACCATGTGCTCACCTAAAAAAAATTAAATGGAAAATTTCGCCGATGGGGCTTTGGACAGCAGTGTAACAAGGTCAAAGATTTGAATAATAATAACGATGTGCTCACCTTTCCTTGCTTCTAAGCTGCTCCGTTTGGCCACCAGCATGTCGCTCCCTCCTCTCCCAATATGACTCCTCTATGTTACTTTTGAGCCACAAAGGGATTCCACGGACCTGTGTAAGCTCCGGAAACCCGATTTGGGCCTAAACAACAGGATGTGGCAGCTAAACCTTCCTGCAGGACTTTATGCTTGTGATGCAGGGCTGCTTCTAGAAATCACAGGGCCCTGTACAGCCTACCCGGCAGCCCCCTACCCAAATATATCACAACAATATTTTTACTAAAAATACACTAAAATCAATATTAGCAGGCACAAACATAACAGAGAACCCATGTGAATTAACCCTTAATATTTTTAAATATTTTTTTACAATTTTTTAAAACTCCTTTTTTATAAATTTTTTTAACTATTTTTTATTACAATTTTTAAAAATGATTTTTTTTTACCATTTTTTTTAATGTTTATATTATTATTTTTTTTGTACTTTTTTTTTTTTTTTTTTTTTACCACGCTGTTGAGGGGCCTTGGTGAGACCCTTGACTTCTCACATTTAAGACAGATAAAGGAATTGAGGACACAGATTCTTCACTTCCTTTCTCTGTATCCTCAGCTACACTGCAGGTGAATGAACAGGAGACAGAGGCTCCTGTTCACTCATAAACTGAAGCATACTAAACACAGTTTTGTCTACCAATGTAAGGAGCATTATGCCCACTTACCACCAATGTAAGGAGCATTATGCCCACTGACCTCCAATGTAAAGAGCATTCTTCTCACTGATCACCAATGTAAGGAACATTCTTCCCACTGATCTCCAATGTAAGGAACATTCTTCCCACTGATCACCAATGTAAGGGACATTCTTCCCACTGATCACCAATGTAAGGAACATTCTTCCCACTGATCACCAATGTAAGGAACATTCTTCCCACTGATCACCAATGTAAGGGACATTCTTCCCACTGATCACCAATGTAAGGAACATTCTTCCCACTGATCACCAATGTAAGGAACATTCTTCCCACTGATCACCAATGTAAGGAACATTCTTCTCACTGATCTTCAATGTAAGGAGCATTCTTCCCACTGATCACCAATGTAAGGAGCATTCTTCTCACTGATCACCAATGTAAGGAGCATTCTTCCCACTGATCACCAATGTAAGGAGCATTCTTCCCACTGATCACCAATGTAAGGAGCATTCTTCTCACTGATCTTCAATGTAAGGAGCATTCTTCCCACTGATCACCAATGTAAGGAACATTCTTCCCACTGATCACCAATGTAAGGAACATTCTTCCCACTGATCACCAATGTAAGGAACATTCTTCTCACTGATCTTCAATGTAAGGAGCATTCTTCCCACTGATCACCAATGTAAGGAACATTCTTCTCACTGATCTTCAATGTAAGGAGCATTCTTCCCACTGATCACCAATGTAAGGAGCATTCTTCCCACTGACCACCAATGTAAGGAGCATTCTTCCCACTGATCACCAATGTAAGGAGCATTCATCCCCCTGATCACCAATGTAAGGAACATTCTTCCCACTGATCACCAATGTAAGGAGCATTCATCCCCCTGATCACCAATGTAAGGAACATTCTTCTCACTGATCACCAATGTAAGGAGCATTCTTCCCACTGACCACCAATGTAAGGAGCATTCATCCCCCTGATCACCAATGTAAGGAGCATTCTTCCCACTGATCACCAATGTAAGGAGCATTCTTCCCACTGACCACCAATGTAAGGAGCATTCTTCCCACTGATCACCAATGTAAGGAGCATTCATCCCCCTGATCACCAATGTAAGGAACATTCTTCCCACTGATCACCAATGTAAGGAGCATTCATCCCCCTGATCACCAATGTAAGGAACATTCTTCCCACTGATCACCAATGTAAGGAGCATTCATCCCCCTGATCACCAATGTAAGGAGCATTCTTCCCACTGATCACCAATGTAAGGAACATTCTTCCCACTGATCTCCAATGTAAGGAACATTCTTCCCACTGATCTCCAATGTAAGGAACATTCTTCCCACTGATCACCAATGTAAGGAGCATTCTTCCCACTGATCTCCAATGTAAGGAACATTCTTCCCACTGATCACCAATGTAAGGAGCATTCTTCCCACTGATCTCCAATGTAAGGAACATTATTCCCACTGATCACCAATGTAAGGAACATTCTTCCCACTGATCACCAATGTAAGGAACATTCTTCCCACTGATCTCCAATGTAAGGAACATTATTCCCACTGATCTCCAATGTAAGGAACATTCTTCCCACTGATCTCCAATGTAAGGAACATTCTTCCCACTGATCACCAATGTAAGGAGCATTCTTCCCACTGATCACCAATGTAAGGGACATTCTTCCCACTGACCACCAATGTAAGGAACATTCTTCCCACTGATCACCAATGTAAGGAACATTCTTCCCACTGATCTCCAATGTAAGGAGCATTCTTCCCACTGACCACCAATGTAAGGAACATTCTTCCCACTGATCACCAATGTAAGGAGCATTCTTCCCACTGATCACCAATGTAAGGAACATTCTTCTCACTGATCTCCAATGTAAGGAACATTCTTCCCACTGATCACCAATGTAAGGAACATTCTTCCCACTGATCTCCAATGTAAGGAACATTCTTCCCACTGATCACCAATGTAAGGAACATTCTTCCCACTGATCACCAATGTAAGGAACATTCTTCCCACTGACCACCAATGTAAGGAACATTTTTCCCACTGACCACCAATGTAAGGAGCATTCTTCCCACTGACCACCAATGTAAGGAACATTCTTCCCACTGACCACCAATTTAAAGGGACCCTTCGATCACTGACTTCCAGTCTAGGGGAGCCTATCCCCACCGACTTGTTATATAAGGGAGGATTTCACTGACCGCTGATGTAAGGGGGCACAGCCTAACTGGCTTACGGTTCACACCATGGTGCCATGAGCTGTAGATATGGCAATTATAAGTAGGGGTTTCCTGAGACCTGAAACTGGTTTCAAGGGTTCCTCCATATTAAAAAGGTTGAGAAAGGCTGCTACAGAGTGATAGTGGTAACGTGTGCTATAGGGTAATTAGTGGGAGTAATACAGACCACAAATTAGATACGGGAAAGGGGGAGAGTCAGGTGGGGGAGGAGCAGCAGATTGTTAGCTTGAGCGTCAACTGAGAGTCATGTCAGCTGTTTCTATGGTTCCCTTTAATAGCACTTCTTATTCATTGATCTTAGAATATATTATTGATTGTAACAAAACTGATTGACAAATGATAATGTCATTAGGCACAGCTACAGGCAAATATATATTTCATTTTAGTCATGGATAGAGTGAGCAATGACCAGAAGGTATCTGCTATCTGGATCCCCATTAAGGAGATTCCCTTTAATTCCTGTGCCGGTCATGGGATAGGTTCTAACCAGTCCACAGCCCATCCAAAGTAAAACTAATTTCGACCTGTACTGGGCCAGCTGGATTGGACATGTACCCTTAAAGAGGACCTGTACTGTGCCAGCTGTGGCCAAGCAGGGGACAAAAGACAAATGGTCTGAAGGATTGAAAGCATTCGAGTATCTAATGCCATGAAATATCCACAAAGCTCTGAAAGGGCAAAGGGCTTCTATAAAATGATTTGCTTTAAGCTGTTACGCATGCATAGGCGTGCTCAGTGGGTGGCTCCCCCTGCTGATATTTCACCAAAGCCCCCCCCCCCCCCTCCCACGAGGCTGCTAATTTTTTTTTTTTAATAATAAAAAAATAAAAATATACAATTTCTGACACCATCCACAGCCCTACTGACACCAACCTCAGCCCTAGTGACACCGTCCACTGCTCTACTGACACCGTCCACAGCTCTACTGACACCGTCCACAGCTCTACTGACACCGTCCACTGCTCTACTGACACCATCCACTGCTCTACTGACACCATCCACTGCTCTACTGACACCATCCACTGCTCTACTGACACCATCCACTGCTCTACTGACACCGTCCACTGCTCTACTGACACCGTCCACAGCTCTACTGACACCGTCCACAGCTCTACTGACACCGTCCACTGCTCTACTGACACCATCCACTGCTCTACTGACACCGTCCACTGCTCTACTGACACCGTCCACAGCTCTACTGACACCGTCCACAGCTCTACTGACACCGTCCACTGCTCTACTGACACCATCCACTGCTCTACTGACACCGTCCACTGCTCTACTGACACCGTCCACTGCTCTACTGACACCGTCCACTGCTCTACTGACACCGTCCACTGCCCTACTGACACCCTTCACTGCTCTACTGACACCCTTCACTGCTCTACTGACACTGTCCACTGCTCTACTGACACCCTTCACTGCTCTACTGACACTGTCCACTGCTCTACTGACACCGTCCACTGCTCTACTGACACCGTCCACTGCTCTACTGACACCGTCCACTGCTCTACTGACACCGTCCACTGCTCTACTGACACCGTCCACTGCTCTACTGACACCGTCCACTGCTCTACTGACACCCTTCACTGCTCTACTGACACCCTTCACTGCTCTACTGACACTGTCGACTGCTCTACTGACACCCTTCACTGCTCTACTGACACCCTTCACTGCTCTACTGACACCCTTCACTGCTCTACTGACACCCTTCACTGCTCTACTGACACCCTTCACTGCTCTACTGACACCCTTCACTGCTCTACTGACACCGTCCACTGCTCTACTGACACCGTCCACTGCTCTAATGACACCAACCTCAGTCCTATTGACACCGTCCACTGCTCTACTGACACCGTCCACTGCTCTACTGACACCGTCCACTGCTCTACTGACACCAACCACTGCTTTACTGACACCGTCCACTGCTCTAATGACACCAACCTCAGTCCTATTGACACCGTCCACTGCTCTACTGACACCGTCCACTGCTCTACTGACACCGTCCACTGCTCTACTGACACCGTCCACTGCTCTACTGACACCGTCCACTGCTCTACTGACACAGTTCACTGCTCTACCGACACATCCACTGCTCTACCGACACGTCCACTGCTCTACTGACACTGTCCACAGCTCTACCGACACGTCCACTGCTCTACCGACACGTCCACTGCTCTACCGACACCGTCCACTGCCCTACTGACACCGTCCACTGCCTTACTGACACCGTCCACTGCCCTACTGACACCGCCCACTGCTCTACTGACACCGCCCACTGCTCTACTGACACCGCCCACTGCTCTACTGACACCGCCCACTGCTCTACTGACACCGTCCACTGCTCTACTGACACGTCCTCTGCCCTGCCTGACACCGTCCTTGTGTTAATACATTTGGGGTGCACACCCTAATGCAATAGGCTGTGCACACCTATGTACGCAGGAATTGGGTAGGTTGGTGTCTTTCTGTGTATGGCTTAAACTTTTACATGCTGAAGTGTGGCAAGGAAAATGTCAGACCCCATTTTTTTTAAAGTTCCCCCCAAAAATTCTGTTTTATTATGAAGTATCCTAATGTAAGGCGGGCTCTGATGAGGACCCTGATATAAGGGGTGCTCTGATGAGGACCCTCATATAAGGGGGGCTCTGATGAGGACCCAGATGTAAGGGGGGTTTGGGATGGGGATCCTGATGTAAGGGGTACTCTGATGAGGACCCTGATCTAAGTGGTGGGGGGCGCTGTGATGGGGATCCTGATGTAAGGGATGTTTTGATGAGGACCCTGATGTAAGGGGGGCTGTGAAAGGGAGACTGATCTAAGGGCAGTGTGACCTTGCCCTTGTGCTGGATCAAGATTGTGTGATGAGATACCCTTGATTCAAATTACACTTGTGAGCATTTTGGCGCGTGTAATTTAAATAAAGTTTGTTTGGCAATGCCCTAGGTCAGTGATGGCGAACCTTGGCACCCCAGATGTTTTGGAACTACATTTCCCATGATGCTCATGCACTCTGCAGTATAGATGAGCATCATGGGAAATGTAGTTCCAAAACAACTGGAGTGCCAAGGTTCTCCATCACTGCCCTAGGCGTTTGCACCCTCCTGTTTTTGTTTACAGTTTTCTGTTGGAAATCTACTAGTGCAGGGCCAGCTTTAGTCTTGGGACTAAGACCATCAGAAAAAGGGAAATGATTATTGAACTTTGTAATCTGCAGAAGGGAAGACGGTTGTTTAGTGAACGATCAACAGTAGCTGAATTCTGATTGGCTGCTCTGAGCAAGACTCCATTTTGTACGAGCGCCTGTAATGTGACTGCTCTCCTTGTCGGGGAATTGAACACAAGCCTGGATGTGTAATGTTCCCCCTCCACCTCCATTGTATTTATCCAGCAAGATAAGACGCCGGGGAGTATGATGGGATTGGAGGAGCTACTGGGAATTCCCGCATATCACCAGGAAACAATCCGCGGAATATGAACCCAACCCGACCGGACTAAAGAGAGTGACGGCACACAATACACATCCGCACCTTGCATTCAATTATTGTTAATTAGACATGGCACAGGAGCGGTGTTTTTTGTCTAGTGCCTCATTCACCTGATGGAGTGGAAGCCATGTTGTCCCTGCAGATCCCAAAATGCAACATTGTAGCGTTAAGATATTTAAAGGGCAACTCCGGCTCATCTCTGGCCAAAAGGCTGCTATATAGAATCCGTTTGGCCCACTAGAGATTTGTGGATGAATTCACATCCTCTTGTATTGGCTATTAAAGGTCATACTAGATTTAAATCCTAAGTGGACAGCATTTAGTTTGCTAGAGCACCGTGTATCAGGAACAAATGACATTTTTTGTTTAAAGCTAAAGTTTAATCTGCTTTTATTTTGCCTTCCCTGGTCCCCCCCCCCCCCCCCCAGGGTTGCCACTTTTTCTTCAAGTCAAACCCAAACACTTTAGCGGTGCACAACAATTATTATTTTTTTATAGTATAAACTATATATATATTTTGCAATTAAATAACATTTCTAATCATATGAAGTTAATAACAAGAGTTCCCCTTTACATCAGAGTCCACAGAGTTCCCCTTTTACATCTGAATCCACAGAGTTCCCCTTTTACATCTGAGTCCACAGAGTTCCCCTTTTACATCTGAGTCCACAGAGTTCCCCTTTTACATCGGAATCCACAGAGTTCCCCTTTTACATCTGAGTCCACAGAGTTCCCCTTTTACATCTGAGTCCACAGAGTTCCCCTTTTACATCTGAATCCACAGAGTTCCCCTTTTACATCTGAATCCACAGAGTTCCCCTTTTACATCGGAGTCCACAGAGTTCCCCTTTTACATCTGAATCCACAGAGTTCCCCTTTTACATCTGAATCCACAGAGTTCCCCTTTTACATCTGAATCCACAGAGTTCCCCTTTTACATCGGAGTCCACAGAGTTCCCCTTTTACATCTGAATCCACAGAGTTCCCCTTTTACATCTGAATCCACAGAGTTCCCCTTTTACATCTGAATCCACAGAGTTCCCCTTTTACATCGGAGTCCACAGAGTTCCCCTTTTACATCGGAATCCACAGAGTTCCCCTTTTACATCTAAATCCGCAAAGTTCCCCTTTTACATCAGAGTCCGCAGAGTTCCCCTTTTACATCTGAATCCACAGAGTTCCCCTTTTACATCGGAATCCACAGAGTTCCCCTTTTACATCGGAATCCACAGAGTTCCCCTTTTACATCGGAATCCACAGAGTTCCCCTTTTACATCGGAGTCCACAGAGTTCCCCTTTTACATCTGAATCCACAGAGTTCCCCTTTTACATCTAAATCCGCAAAGTTCCCCTTTTACATCAGAGTCCGCAGAGTTCCCCTTTTACATCTGAATCCGCAGAGTTCCCCTTTTACATCTGAATCCGCAGAGTTCCCCTTTTACACTGTAAGGGGGAACTCTGGGGACTCTGATGTAAGGGGGAACTCTGGGGACTCTGATGTAAGGGGGAACTCTGGGGACTCTGATGTAAGGGGGAACTCTGGGGACTCTGATGTAAGGGGGAACTCTGGGGACTCTGATGTAAGGGGGAACTCTGGGGACTCTGATGTAAGGGGGAACTCTGGGGACTCTGATGTAAGGGGGAACTCTGGGGACTCTGATGTAAGGGGGAACTCTGGGGACTCTGATGTAAGGGGGAACTCTGGGGACTCTGATGTAAGGGGGAACTCTGGGGACTCTGATGTAAGGGGGAACTCTGGGGACTCTGATGTAAGGGGGAACTCTGGGGACTCTGAGGTAAGGGGGAACTCTGGGGACTCTGAGGTAAGGGGGAACTCTGGGGACTCTGAGGTAAGGGGGAACTCTGGGGACTCTGAGGTAAGGGGGAACTCTGGGGACTCTGAGGTAAGGGGGAACTCTGGGGACTCTGAGGTAAGGGGGAACTCTGGGGACTCTGAGGTAAGGGGGAACTCTGGGGACTCTGAGGTAAGGGGGAACTCTGGGGACTCTGAGGTAAGGGGGAACTCTGGGGACTCTGAGGTAAGGGGGAACTCTGGGGACTCTGAGGTAAGGGGGAACTCTGGGGACTCTGAGGTAAGGGGGAACTCTGGGGACTCTGAGGTAAGGGGGAACTCTGGGGACTCTGATGTAAGGGGGAACTCTGGGGACTCTGATGTAAGGGGGAACTCTGGGAACTCTGATGTAAGGGGGAACTCTGGGGACTCTGATGTAAGGGGGAACTCTGGGGACTCTGATGTAAGGGGGAACTCTGGGGACTCTGATGTAAGGGGGAACTCTGGGGACTCTGATGTAAGGGGGAACTCTGGGGACTCTGATGTAAGGGGGAACTCTGGGGACTCTGATGTAAGGGGGAACTCTGGGGACTCTGATGTAAGGGGGAACTCTGGGGACTCTGATGTAAGGGGGAACTCTGGGGACTCTGATGTAAGGGGGAACTCTGGGTACTCTGATGTAAGGGGGAACTCTGGGTACTCTGATGTAAGGGGGAACTCTGGGGACTCTGGTGTAAGGGAGAACTCTGGGGACTCTGATGTAAGGGAGAACTCTGGGAACTCTGATGTAAAGGGGAACTGTGGGGACTCTGATGTAAGGGGGAACTCTGGGGACTCTGATGTAAGGGGGAACTCTGGGGACTCTGATGTAAGGGGGAACTCTGGGAACCCTGATTTAAGGGGGGAACACTGAGAACTATGATGAACACTGAGGACTCTGATGAACGGTGAGGACTCTGATGTACAGAGAGGACTCTGATGTAAAGGGGAACAATGGGGCTTATGGTGTAAAGGGGAACTCTGATGTAAGGAGTGCTCTGAGAACCCTGATTTACTTTTGTGTACTCACTCAGAGGCAGGAGAAAGAAGAAGGGCTTCAGTCACAGACAGGGATGGATGGTGAGCTCACTCACCCCTTGGCAGTGAGCACCTCTCATCCAGATGTATCTGAGACTGCTGGGCTTCCAATTTCCGTCCCCAACTTTCCTTTTCTGAGGCACAGCGCCGGGGATGGGAATGTGGGCAGACACAGAGGGGTGGGGGCGGGAGGAGGAGGAGCAGATCAACCCACTCTCCTCTCCCATCTGTGTGTGTGTGGGGAGGCGGGTGGGGGGGGGTAATTGTTAGTGTTGGTTTTGGGCAGTGTGAAAGAGAGTGTAACAGATACTCTCGGCTTAGATAACTGCAGCCAGCACCCTGCTGGGAAGCCAGAGTCCAGTCTGAATAATGTGTCCGGGTGTCAGGCAGTCTGAAACCCGGACACAAGGTTTCAAACCCGAACTGTCCGGGTGAATCCCGGACAGGTGGCAACCCCACTCCCTCCCCTCTCATGAACATGCCAATCAAATTTCATTGCATACCTTATTTTAGGCCCTGTGAGGTCCTAAATAGGACTCTGTGCCTCTCTATGCAGTGCAGGCAGATCATGGCTGGTGGGAGGGGCCGGCAGGGGGCTGTACATAGCTTCCTGGGACCATCACAGCACCCTGCTTCAGTTGTCCTCTTAGAGCTGAACATCGCCCTCTCAGCCAACATTGACAATTTTATAATCCTTATGCTGCTAGCATTAGCAAATAGATAGGAAGGTACATTATATTTATTTGTTTTAAACTTTTTTTTTTTTTTTTTACATGTCTTTAGTTACTTCCTAGTTTCTGGCCTGGGCCATAATTATGTCATACATCCCAGAAGCAGATCTTCCAGCTGTCCCTGATTTCGAGGGGATGTTCCTCATTCTAAACAAAGTCCCTCCGTCCCGCTTTCCTCCTCATTTGTCCCTCCTGTTGATCTGATCTCTATAGTTGTATATAAAATGCACTTTTTGTCTTTCCCAGAGCTAAACCTTTCATCCAATTTCTAAATTGCTGCATTTGGAAATTCCAAAAGCCAATATAAAAGGAATAATAGTGGAGAAAAAAAAAAGCACTTGTGGGTTTGAACAATTTTTTTTTGTATAATTCTCCTTTAAGGGGGGTGTGGCAGGGGGTGTGTCCTATACCTGCATACTTTTGCCGATAGGTGTCCCTCATTCCCATTTCAGAAAATTGGGAGGTATGCAGAAGTTCTCAGGAGGGGAGGAGGGGCTTTCTCAGCCAAGCACACCCTCCTGCCTGCATGCCTGAGCTAAGGGCAGATGGATTTCAGGAAGTAAATGCTACATGAATAAGCTGCTCTTACTCTAAGGGGGTTGTTTTTTAAAGAGATTTCTCAACAAAATAAAGCATGGAGGCGTAGATGGATGGGGGAGTCCTCAGCCCCGATGCAAGCAGAGGGCTGGCTCTTGGAGGGAGTTATTCAATTATCATAATGCTATGATGGGTGGATGGAGGAGGGGGTGTCCCTAGGCAGGCTGTATTCTCACAGAGAAAAGGTGCAGGAACTCCCCCCTTTGTGACTCAATTCTTGTCTCCGCTCCCTACCCACCTCTGAGCATCGTTTCTAGATTCCACCCCCCCCCCCCCCTCCATTTAGAGAATACAGAAACGAGTATCATTTTGGGGTGCTAAGTAATTTGTTAATGATAACAAGAAAAGCAGTAAAATAAATCCCCTGTAGCCAGGAGCAATAGACCCCCCCCAGTAACAATAGATCCCCCCAGTAACAATAGACCCCCCCAGTAACAATAGATCCCCCCAGTAACAATAGATCCCCCCAGTAACAATAGATCCCCCCAGTAACAATAGATCCCCCAGTAACAATAGACCCCCCAGTAACAATAGATCCCCCCAGTAACAATAGATCCCCCCAGTAACAATAGATTTCCCCCCCCTCCCAGTAACAATAGATTTCCCTCAGCAACAATGGAACCCTGCAAAAAAATAACACAACAGATCTCCCAACAGCCATCATCAATAGACACCTACCTTAAAAGCAGATCCCTTCCAGCAACAATTGACCACCCCAGCAAAATAAGCCCCCCCCAGCAAGCCAGCGACAATAGACCTTTCTAGCAACAATAAACCACCATGCAAAAATAGATCCCCCAGCTGCCAGCGTTAATAGACCCTCCAGCCAGTGGCGGCTGGTGTTTTTTTTTTGAGGGGGGGGGGGGGGCGGCAAACAACCACCCCCCCACGGCACCACCCTATCTAGGGGCAGTGGTCAGGTTTCGGGCTCCTATGGGTTGCGGGCTCCTGTGTCCTCTCCTATTCTTCTACATCACAGTGGCTTCCGCCGCGCAGCTCCTCCCTCCAATAGGATCGCCGGTCCTTTCAGCCAATCGGGTGACGGGTCTCAAGACCCGCTTCCTGATGGCTGGGAGGAGGATCAGTGTGGCGATATCCAATATTCATTCGCTATTGTTACACAACTGGGTGGGATCGGGGCCCAGTGCTCTGTGTTTCAAGCCGCAGACTTGAAACACAACTTTATGAAATGACATCGCTGTAATAAAAAAAGTCGTAATTTTAGTGATTGGATTGAGATCGTCTTTCATGAAAAGTGATAAATTCATCGGTTCTACCCAATGAGCCACACATATCCCCCACCGCTGTTTTTGTGATATTTGCATGCAATATTCTCGAGAGAGAGCGTAATTTTGTACGATCGGAGAGGACCATTAAAACAGCAGCTGCTGTAGTCACTGCCAGTTATGACTTGTATGGGAAAAGACGGGATGATGGCTTCTAAAAATCTTTACAATCTGTAAGAAGAGGTAAAAATTCCATCACCACCCCCGATGAATGACGCGGGTCGGAGTTTATGGGCAAGTAACGGGATTACATTAAACCATTAGATACAATGTTGCCAGTTACTTTAATGTCTTTGAAGGCTTTGTGATGGGATAGGAAGGGCTAGGACTGGAACAGCCTATATTTTATTTTTACTGTTCCTTAGGCCTCATGCCCACGGACGTTTTTACAGCGGCGTTTTTGAGCGTTTTTTACAGCTTAAAAACACCTGTCCATGTTAGTCTAGACTAGCTTCATGCCCACCTAGGCATTTTTGAGCTGCAAATGGCATAGTTGTTTTTAAGCTGTAAAAAAAAAAACAGGATCAGTGCGTTCCGCGGCGCCGGCGTTAGGCATAAAAAAACGTGAAGCATTAAAAAACGCGCAAAAACACCGCGGCTGCGTTTTTGAGCTCCGGCGTTTTTATCTGGGCTAGCTTAAATTTTTTTTTTTTTTAAACGAAAAAAATACGGTCAAAACATTTATAGACTAACATGGACAGGCGTTTTTAAGCTGTAAAAAACGCTCAAAAACGCGGCTGTAAAAACGTCCGTGGGTGCTTTTGTTGATCTATTTAGTTGTCGATCTACCAGTTTTGTTGATCTACTTTTGTTTTTTTTGTTTTTTTGTATTTTGTATTTGTATTTTTTGTATTTTGTATTTGTTTTTTTGTATTTTGTTGATCTATCCAGTGCTGAGTATACACTAAGGCCCCTTTCACACGGAGGGTCCGTTCAGGTCCGCCTGTCAGTTTTTTAGGCGGACCTGGACGGATGCTCCATGTAGCCCTATGGAGCCACGGATGTCAGCGGTGACATGTCCGCTGACATCCTCTCCGCCAAAGTGTGACGGAGGAAAACCCTATTTTTCCTTCCGTCGGCGGAGAGGATCGGATGAACACGGACAGACGGTCCGTGTTCATCCGATCTCCCCATAGGGGAGAGCGGCGCTCTGACAGGGCGGTCCCTGCACAGTGTGTGGGGACCGCCCTGTCATCCGCCGGCTCAGCGGGGATCAACTGAGCGATCCCCGCTGAGCAAGCGGAGCTTCACGGGGCGGATCTTCACGGATCCGCCCCGTGTGAAAGAGCCCTAAGAGCCAGTTCACACCAGGGCGGCGCGACGCGGCACGACTTGTGGGGGTGACCTCGGCGGCGCGATCTCAAGACGACTTGAGACGCCCGCCGAGGCGATTTGCATAAGACTTCTGTATAGAAGTCAATGCAGGTCGCCTTGGGTCGCCCCCAAAAGTAGTACAGGAACCTTTTTCTAAGTCGGAGCGACCTGAGTCGCTCTTACTTAGAACGGTTCCATTGAAAAGCGCGGGACGCGACTGACGAGTCGCCCTGGTGTGAACCGCCTCTAATAGAATTCACACAACAAATTGTACAAAAATTTGTACAAATATTCTCAGTACATTCAACGGCTTGCCAGATGTCATTGAACAGCAGCTAAAAATTTCATGTGCTTTTATTCAATTTATTGATTCAATAAGAGAAATTTTCCTTTTTTTTTTTTTTTTTCTTCACACATATTTCAGCCCCCGGGAGAATTTACCCCCTTCCTGATCAGAGAACTTTTTGCGATTCGGCACTGCGTTGCTTTAACTGACAATTGCGCGGTCGTGCGACGTTGTACCCAAACAAAATTGACGTCCTTTTTTTCCCACAAATAGAGATTTCTTTTGGTGGTATTTGATCACCTCTGCGGTTTTTATTTTTTGCGCTATAAACAAAAAAAGAGCGACAATTTTGAAAAAAAAAAAAAAGCATTTGTATTTTGGATTTGTTTTTTTTGTATTTTGTATTTTTTGTATTTTGTATTTGTTTTTTTGTATTTTGTCGATCTACCAGTTGATCTATCCAGTGCTGATTATACACTAATAGAATTCACACAACAAATTGTACAAAAATTTGTACAAATATTCTCAGTACATTCAACGGCTTGCCAGATGTGATTGAACAGCAGCTACAAATTTCATGTGCTTTTATTCAATTTATTGATTCAATAGGAGAAATTTTCCTTTTTTTTTTTTTTTTCTTCACACATATTTCAGCCCCCGGGAGAATTTACCCCCTTCCCAATCAGAGAACTTTTTGCGATTCGGCACTGCGTTGCTTTAACTGACAATTACGCGGTCGTGCGACGTTGTACCCAAACAAAATTGACGTCCTTTTTTTCCCACAAATAGAGATTTCTTTTGGTGGTATTTGATCACCTAAGCGTTTTTTTTTTCTTGCGCTATAAACAAAAATAGAGCAACAATTTAAAAAAAAAAAAAAGCAATATTTTTTTCTTTTTGCTATAATAAATATCCCCCAAAAAATATTTAAAAAAACGAATTTCTTTCTCAGTTTAGGCCGATACGTATTCTTGTACATATTTTTGGTAAAAAAAAAATCGCAATAACCGTTTATTGATTGGTTTGTGCAAAAGTTATAGCGTCTGCAAAATAGGGGATAGTTTTATGGTATTTTTATTAATATTTTTTTTTTACTAGTAATGGCGGCGATCTTCATTTTTTATTGTGATTGCGACATTATGGCGGACACATCGGACACCTTTGACACTCTTTTGGGATCATTGTAATTTATACAGCGATCAGTGCTATAAAAATGCACTGATTACTGTGTAAATGACACTGGCAGGGAAGGGGTTAACCACTAGTTGGCGAGGAAGGGGTTAAGTGTGTCCTAGGGAGTGATTCTAACTGTGTGGGGGCTGGGCTACCAGTGACACGACAGTGATCACTGCTCCCGATGACAGGGAGCAGTAGATCAGTGTCCTGTCACTAGGCAGAATAGGGAAATGCCTTGTTTACACTGGCATCTCCCTGTTCTGTAGCTCCGTGACACGATCGCGGGACAGCGGCGGACATCGAGTCCACAGGTCCAGCGGGCACTGTCACGGAGCTTGCGGCGGGTGCGCAAGTTGCTTTGCCCATAGGAGCCATTCTGCCGATGTATATGTTCGCGAAGCAAGTGGTTATTACAAACATTTGAGGCCTGAAGATTAGTTAAAACCCCCAAACATTATATATTTTCTAAAAGCAAAGACTTTGGGGAAAAAAAACGGTGGTGGTTGCTTTTTTATGTCAGGTGGCTCAAACCCTTATTTTTGTTAAAAAACAAAAACAAAAACAAAAAATACACTAAAGTTGATTTTAGTGCACACATTAATTTTTTATTTTTTTATTTGTCACTTTAAATGTTACATTTTTTTTTTTTTCATAATTGTATTGAAGATAACCTCCTATGTAATAGCATAAAACTTGTGACATTTTCTCTTTATGGAGACATCTGAGGTCTATTAGACCCCTGATGTTCCCTGTGTGCTCCACTGAGCGAATGGTGCACAGATCATGCTCCATTAGCTGTTTTTCCTGGCTAGCACTCCCAGGGAATGGAAGCTTCGGACCTGGAAGTGATGCAATATACATTGCTTCCTGGTTCATTCACCAGAGGGAGGATCAGCGAACAGATGTTTGCTGAGCTCCCTCCACCCTACCCAGTAACACACACCATGGCCACCCTGAGCCCAGAGGTGGGATAGTGGAGCCTGGGCTACAGGGCGGGGGTCACACGGGGGGGGGGGAAGGGTGGCATTCTGCAGTAATTGTATAAGTGATCATACATACAATCAGTGGCAGCTGGTGCTTCAAAATTTTTGGGGGGCGCAAACAAACTGAAAAAAAAAACACATCAATTGCAGCCACTGTGCCATCAAACGCAGCCACTGTGCCCATCAAACTCAGACACTGTGCCCATCAAACACAGCCACTGTGCCCATCAAACACAGCCACTGTGCCATCAAACGCAGCCACTGTGCCATCAAACGCAGCCACTGTGCCATCAAACGCTGCCACTGTGCCATCAAACGCAGCCACTGTGCCATCAAACGCAGCCACTGTGCCATCAAACGCAGCCACTGTGCCATCAAACGCAGCCACTGTGCCCATCAAACGCAGCCACTGTGCCCATCAATTTTTGCCAGTGTGCCCATCAATTTATGCCAGTGTGCCTATCAATTGCCGCTACTGTGCCCCATCAGATGCCGCCAGTGTGCCCCATCAGATGCTGCCTGCACTTACCTGTCTCGGAGCGGGTCAGCGGCGGTCTCCTGCACGTCCTCCATGTCTTCTTCCGTCCTCTCTCAGGCGCTCCAATCACAGCACCTGACTTTTCAGCCATCAGGTGACCGGTAAAAAACCCGGCAACCCAGTGGATTCAGTGTTAGCAAAGCAAATTCCTTGGCTTTGCTAACACACAGCTGAGTGAACAGCGAACGCCCAGCATGGCGCCCGCTGTTCACATTTTTGGGCGCCTACTAGTGCCTTACGGCTCTAATCAGGTGCTTCCAAAAAACACCCCCGCCGGTGTAATTTAGGTGCCCGGCGCCCGAAAAGGGGCCGGACACCTGAATAGGGGGTGTCAGCGGCGACCATAGATAGATTCCTGCAATGCATGAATCTATCTATGGGGATTAGAGCGGTGCAGGAGAGAAGGGGTGGCTCTCCTGCGCCCTTTATGGATGCACCGCCACTGCATACAATGTTAGAAATTCATTAATTTGAGACAAATTTTCTATCACTGCCGTTGAAAACGAACATTAATTTCACCCCACTAACGATCAGAAAATCAGATGAACATTCTTAAAAAGTAAATTTTGGTTTGAAAATCTACGAGTTTGTTTATATCCAGTTTAGAATAAGATAGGAGATGCCACCAGGGAGGTTACAATGAGTCATTTGTTCTCAGATGCTTTCATATACAAGGCAGGTTGTTCTCATTAGCCAAGTAGATAATAAAGGCAGCCATGGTCTGCCAAGCCAACATGCTAGTACGTATAATCATTTAATATCTGGGTCACTACAGCCCCGAAGGTAGGGTTGGAAGTTTGCTCAGGTGGAGAGGTTGTCACGCTCCTATGTTTCCCCCTCCTGTGACAATGTGTAGCAATGGAAAAAAAGCATAGGGATAGAGAGTGCAGATCTCTGCTATTTACCTAGCCATGGGCTTGGACCCAATGTGGTGTCTGAAGCCTCGTACACACGACCGGTTTTCTTCGGGAAGAAAACTGCTGGGAGAGCTTTTTGCCGAGAAAACCGTGCGTGGGTTCGGTTTCTCGTCGGGAAAACTGCCGGTAATCTCGACGAGAAAAATAGAGAACCTGCTCTCTATTTTTCTCGTCTGGATTCTCGGCAGAGTTTTCCTGACGAGAAAACCGGTCGTCTGTATGCTTACCTGTCCGAGGTAAACCCGCGCATGCTCAAAAAGACTGCACGGTAGCATATAAGGTTAGTGTGGGGTATAGCAAGATGGTGGTGACGGCATTGAATGTGAGGAGCGCCGGCTCGTCGTAGTCGATGACGTCACTGCGTTCTTGCCATTCAAAAGAACGGCGGTTCTTTTTAATGGTTGTGTGTGTACACTTGACAGGAATCCCGTCGAGAAAACCAACATTTTTTTTCCCGACAGGATTTCCGCCCGTGTGTACAGGGCTTCAGGCACCGAAGTATGTCTACTGAGAGAATTTTGGTTTTGCATAGAGGATAGAATAGTTACAATGTTGGTCAAGTATTTTTCTTGTTGACTATGCCCCATTGGGAAGGTCCAGTGTCTCCTACTCTTGCTCTGTGGCCTCCATCAGACTCTTTTTCACTCAAGACTTTCAGTAGAGTTGGATGCCTATGTCCCCCTCCCCAAACCGTAGTTCCCTCTCCTACACTACTGCTGTGTTCTGAACCCAAAATGTTGGGGAAAGTCACAGTCATCTGACAGTTCTGTAAGTTTTAGATGCTTGAGATTCTAATGTTTTTTTAGTGTTGGGTTTAGGAGCATCTAGTAGGAATGTTCACGTAGCTCGAAGATTGGTGTGAAATGTTTGCTGTTTAAAAATAGCCAACACATTTCGGGAGATGTCCTCTAATTCTTCAGGACTTACAATGTATGAATTGTGTTTAAAGCCACATGGTATTTCTGAGCTGTGATGTCTCCTCATCGAGAAGGGATGGCTGACTCTCAGAAGTGACGAATGCTAAAGATTCTTATGGAGGCTGCAAGGCTTGAAAGGTAGAAGACACGGGCTTTTAAAAGCTCTTCCATTGCGGGGAAATGCCATCATCTAGGCCAGTTATTCTTGACCACCGGGCCATGGCATACTACTGGGCTTTGGACTCCCTTTGCCAGGGCCTTCAACCAGCGGCAGATCCTGTCACCTCCCACAGTTTCTCCCACCTTCCATAGTGCCCTCCAACCTCCCATAGAAGCCCACAGTGCCCCCAGGCACCCTGATATTCTTCAGCCTCCACAGTGCCCTCTGACCTGCCACAGTGCCACCCAGCCTTTCACAGTGCACTCTGACCTGCCACAGTGCCACCCAGCCTTTCACAGTGCCCTCCAACCTGCCACAGTGCCACCCAGCCTCCCAGAATGCCCTCCAACTTGCCTCAGTGCCACCTAGCCTAGCACAGTGCCCTACAGCCTGTTGCAAAGTCTCCAGCCCTCCATAGTATTCCCAACCTCTAACAGTATCCCGTAGTGCCCCCAATCTCCTACTGTGCCCCCCCCCCCCAGCCTCATCCGCAACAGGGCTTATGCAGAATCTTCTAACCCACTCCACAGTTCCGATAGTGACACTCAGCCCCATCAAGAGCCTTCCAGAATTTCCATGCATGTTTTGCAATCCTCTACTTTTATTGTATGAGTATAAACTACCGGTACATTTTTTAATACAGGGGGCATGGAAGATTTTGGAAATATTTACCAGGCTCTGGTCTCAAAAAAGTTGAGAGCCACTGATTTAGACAATTGACAAGGTCCAATTAGGGGACATTTAGACATATGCTGATTACTGCATCTCATGGCAATGTTTGTGCCATGGCGCATTGCAATGCCTGTAAAGTTGTTTAAAACGTCACCTATAGAGAATTTTAAAGTGTGACATGTTAGGTATCTATTTACTCAGCATAACATCATCTTTTATATTTTACCTAAAAAAAAAAATGGTATTATATTGTGATTATTTGCAATGAAATTTATTAAAGTGTATTTTTTCTACAAAAAATGTTGTTTGAAAAAACGCTATGACATAAAAAATTGCAACACCCACCATTTTATTCTATAGGGCCTCTGCTTAAAATATATATATATATATATATATATATATATGTATATATATATATATATAAATATTTGGGGGTTCTTAGTAATTTTCTAGCAAAAAAAAAAAGTAGATTTTAACTGTAGGAGAGCAGTGTCAGAATTGGCCCGGTTGGGAAGTGGTTAATATTGACATAAACACACACCACCTATTAAACTGGATGGACTGGTGTCTTTATTCAACCTTACTGACTATGTAACAACGCACATACCTTGCCTTGATGCGCTGAGGTGCTATTCAACACAAATACTGTATAACGTAAATCATCCCTTAAAGCAATAATGACTTATTCCAATCTAGAAGCCCTGTACACACGGGCAGGAATCCGTCGAAAAAAAAGTCGGTTTTCTTGACGGGATTCCTGGCAAGCTTGTCTTGCCAAGCCCTGTGTACACCGCGACCATTCAAAAGAACCGCCGTTCTTTTGAATGGCAAGAACGCGGTGATGTCACCGACTACGACGAGCCGGCGCTCGTCACATTTGATGCTGTCACCGCCATCTTGCTACACTCTACACTACCCTTGTATGCTACTGCGCATGCGTCGAAGTCTCATCGAGTGTGCACGGGCTTACCTGGGACAGGTAAGCATACTCACGTACGTTTTTTTCGGCAGGAAACACTCTGCCGAGAATCCCGACGAGAAAAATAGAGAGCAGGTTCTCCATTTTTTTTCGTCGAGATTCCCGGGAGTTTTCCTGTCGAGAAACCATACACACGACCGTTTTTCTCAGCAAAAAGCTCTCCCAGCAGTTTTCTTGCCGAGAAAACCGGTCGTGTGTACGAGGCTAGAGAGTTTCCTTTAAGGAATCTTTTTTTTTATTTCCTGTAGACATCAGGGGATACATTGTATACATTCACATTCTTTACAATGTACACCCAGGATGACAATACACCTGCGTCTATCACAGTAATTGCGTCTTTTGTCACTCTGCCCTTAAACCGTCCCCGCCACAACCGAGCCTGATCTGTCTAATTCCATAATCCCATTAATATAGTTTGCCTTTGATAAATGATTGCCATATAACACATCTACTAAACACGAGCCTGGCTTTCTGAATCAGCGATCCCATAACTCACCGCTATTTGCATTGCAGAAAAGATAAAATAATCGCTTTAGATCGTCGCTCATAGTTATGCGTCTCTGCATGGCCTGCGACCATCCGTGTTGAAATAATGTTACAGTCAATCTCCACCTTTTTCTAAGAACAGAATACTCCAATGTCTCTGACACCCCCCATAAAATGTAATTAGATGAGATGGCAGGTTGGTCTATCAGTTCAGGAAAGGCCTGACAGTAATTGCCATCTATACACAGTGCAGGTCGTAGCGGCCTCGGGAGAACCCATTTTTATGTTAAATCTGGACTCCATCTTCCTTTAGGGCTCATTTAGACCCATGCATTGGGCAAATGCAATGCACTAGGACAGCGCACCTGCATTGTGGCGTGCCCAACGCACTACTATGGCGGGTTGTGAAAAAGGGTCCGATTTTTAGCACTTTAACCACTTCAGCCCCGGAAGGCTTTACCCCCGCTTCTGACCAGGCCATTTTTTTTGTGATACGGCACTGTGTCGCTATAACTGACAATTGCGCGGTCGTGCGACGCTGTACCCAAACAAAATTGATGCCCTTTTTTTCCCACAAATAGAGCTTTCTTTTGGTGGTATTTGGTCACCTCTGTGGTTTTTATTTTTTGCTCTATAAACAAAAAACAGCAACAATTTTGAAAAAAAAAATTAAAACATTTTTACTTTCTGCTATTGATTTATTTTTATATAACATGATGTAATGTTCTGTATTATTTATCTTATGAAAATAAAATATTTTGAAAGTAAAACATTTCCCAAAAAAACCTGTAAAAAAAACAAATATCTTCATCAATTTAGGGCAATCTGTATTCTGCTACAAATTTTTGGTAAAAAAAAATCCCAATAAGCGTTTGGTTTGCGCAAAAGTTATAGCGTCTACAAAATAGGGGATAGATCTATGGCATTTTTATATAAAAAAAATATTTTTTACCAGTAATGGCGGCGAGCAGCGATTTGTAGCGGGACTGCGACATTGCGGCGGACAGATCTGACATCTAACTGACATTTTTTACACCTTTTTGGGAACCAGTGATCAGTGCTAAAAATATGCACTGTTATTGTACTAATGGGGTTAAGTGTGTTCTAACTGTATGGGGGATGGGCTGCCTGGGACAACACACAGATCCATCCTCCTGCATAGCAGAAAGACAGGATCTGTGTGATCTCCCCTGTCAGAACGGAGATCTGCCTTGTTTACTTCATCAGATCCCTGTTCTGACACTGTGGGGAACGATCGCGGGTGGCCGGGGGACATCGAGTCCGCCGGACCTGCGGATTGGCACCCCGCGCTAACTAATGGGAGTGCGCACGCGCCTCCAGCGGCGCGCGTGCGCACCCACAAAAGCAAGTTCAGGAGCCGACATACACCTTCGGCGATTTGCGCAGGTGGTCGGCAAGTGGTTAAGGGTGTGTTATGAGCCCATTCATTGCAATCTGCTCACAGATCGCTTTTTGGAGGCATTTGGCAGGCGGCAGGGGATTCAATACCTTCTTACCACTTTTTTTTAATGATGCACCAGTGGGCCACAAACACTTGCCCTGCATATGTGGCCTGTCCCTATTGAATATGGTGCTACTGCAACAATTTCTGCCGCATGCAGATGTACAGCATATGAACAACCCTTTGCTTGCTATCATATTAGCTGGGGGGGGGATGATTTGGGGGGCACTAAAAGCTTGGCTCAGCCATGTGTTTTTAATGCCCCCCCCTCTATCGCGGGCCTGAACAAGCCCCTAAAGAAACGCCTGTTATTGTGTGCCATAACATGCGCTCTGCCACTGTTGAAGAAAAGGAAAGCATGTTGTCACCGGACTGGCTGGAAGAAACTAGGACTTTAAAGTGTTACTAAACCCAGGACTCTGCATTCACCATTCACTATATCTGGTCTTCCACAGTACACAGAACATGGAAATTCAATTATTTTAGTAAACCCCTGTTTTTAACACATACTGTTAGACAGGTTATTTAGTTGTCTGCGAGCTGGTCGGTAAGTAGGCTTGGTTTTTCCTGGGCATTCCCCAGGCTTTGTTGTTATTTTTAGTAAATATAAACTGCTAAATACCTTTTCTCATCAGCAGTATATAGCAGTCTTGTGACTTCTATCAGTGTCTGGTTAAAGCTTGTAGGAGGAGTTTTCATTCTCCTCTGACTGTCCTATGAGGCTGCATGACCCCTGACCCTCTGTATGGACAGTGCTGATTGGCTCTGTGCTGATCACATGCACTCAACTAAGAAAAAAAAATAAACTCTCTAGCAATACACACCAAACTGAGCATGTGCACCTTGCTCCCAAGGGTCTGTACTATCAGGAGATAGATTGGGGACAGTGGAAGAAAGGGAAGAATCAGAGAGGACAGGATCAAACATCCTTTTTACGCAATGCGGAGGATTAACCCCTTAGGTTCCACAGTGAATATAACAAGATTGCTTTACTGCATATAGAGACTGATTTTACTGTTGTGGGTTTAGTAACAATTTAACTAAGGAATAAGGAAAAAGTATATTTTAAATTGAGGGGGGGGGGGGGGTCAGGGAAACCAGAATTCCACCGACAAGCAAACCACAATCAGAGAACACTGATCTCTCACCCTTACACCCTGCTCAGCGCAACCAAAAAAAAAAAAAAATTTGCAAAATGGGCGTGGCCAAAGACAGGTCATTAAATATACTTAAAAAAATGGGCGTGGCCAAAGACAGGTCATTGAATATACTTAAGATTAAAAAAAAATCCCAGGTATGAGGATGGAAGAAGGTGAACTCTCATCGCGGTCAGATTTAGAAAAGCAAATTTAGGATTTACTTTTTAGGAAGACATCCTGTTTTGTCTGGGAGGTAAATTTAACGTGCACCAGTGACGCGGAAATGTATAATCACTGGTTCTTTCGGTGGCGACTCATGCAGAGACCGCTCCCACCGCCTGCATACTGATGAAAAGGCAAAAACCTCACAGCTCAGCCCTTTCCCATTCACGCTGGAAATACATTTCTGTAGGGAGAATAAATCGGAATTTGACATTTTCGGCCATCAGAGCCACCAGCCTAGATTGAGCTCCATCCCTACCCTCCCTCTCTATTCTCCCTCTCTATTCCACCCTTCTCTCTCTTTCCTTCTTTCTCCCTCCCTCCTTTCTTTCTCTCTCTCCTTCTCTCAAATTATTTCTCTCTATCTCTTTCCTCTCTTTCTCTCTCTCTCTCTCTCTCTTATCTCCTGCACTCTCTCCCTCACTTTTTCTTCACTCGTGCTCTCTCCCCTTAGTCCTATGTATCCCGAAAAACTTTTTTGAATAACTTGCCTCTCCTTCTATCTCTTCCTTCTTACTTACTCTCCCTCTTTTCTCTCTGACACCATCTTACTCTCTCTCTAAAATTCAAATAAGCTTTTTATAGGCAGAATAAGATGTCCTATCTATAATCACACCAAAGTCCCTGCATGCCTTGTATTTTATTGCCTCTATGGCTGGTTTGAGACTTCCTGATTGGCTTTGTCAGGACCTGGATCTGAACCTGCAACCTCTGTTGTGTCTGGCAGTATCTCTTCTTTGCTGATCCACTTGAGATGGCTTGACAGCTCCCTGCCTGATTCCTTTAGACAACCTTGCCTTGCAGCTTGTTTCTGCTGAACCTTGAACCTTTTACTCTTCCCATGAACCCGTTCCCTGCTACAACCAAGCCTGATCCATCTAATTCCATAATCCCATTAATATAGTTTGCCTTTGATAAATGATTGCCATATAACGCAGCTACTAAGCATGAGCCTGGCTTTCTGAATCAGCGATCCCATAACTCACCACTATTTGCAATGCAGAAAAGATAAAATAATCGCTTTAGATCGCCGCTCATAGTTCTGTGTCTCTGCATGGCCTGCGACCATCCGTGTTGAAATGATGTTACAGTCGATCTC
Source organism: Rana muscosa (assembly GCA_029206835.1). Classification (NCBI taxonomy): domain Eukaryota; kingdom Metazoa; phylum Chordata; class Amphibia; order Anura; family Ranidae; genus Rana; species Rana muscosa. Next base: position 23,664,980 of record CM055120.1, on the reverse strand, counting down.
CACCTTTTCAGAGAACAAAATACTCCAATATCTCTGACACCCCCCATAAAATGTAATTAGATGAGATGGCAGGTTGGTCTATCAGTTCAGGAAAGGCCTGACAGTAATTGCCATCTATACACAGTGCAGGTCGTAGCGGCTTCAGGAGAACCCATTTTTATGTTAAATCTGGACTCCATCTTCCTTTAGGGCTCATTTAGACCTATGCATTGGGCAAATGCAATGCACTAGGACAGCGCACCTGCATTGTGGCGTGCCCAAAGCACTACTAAAAAGGGTCTGATTTTTAGCACTTTAAGGGTGTGTTATGAGCCCATTCATTGCAATGGGCTCTCAAAGGCAAAGTTTTTTTTTTTTTGATTAGAAACAAAAGTTTATTAAGTTATTCAATTTTGTACAGAAAAAAAAAAGAAGGAAAGTTATGCAGGGAAATTGTACATTGTAAAGTATATAATGAGTACAATCTTACAGCTCAATAAACTACAGTACATATAAAATTACAAGATTGTTAAATAAACAACATAAATTAAACCAGTATTGCTGGCGTCAATTATTTCCTTAAACAATGCAGACCATGTATATTGTGTACTCGTATAATAACAATAGAAAATCAAAGGGTTAAAGTGCAAAAGCTTAAAATATGGCAGCCAAAGTTATGAGGTGCAGGTCGTGGGGGATTTCAGCCATCTATCCCAGATTTTATTATATTTGGCTGGGCACCACCTTTTTGTACGGTAGAGTGTTATTGATTTTGGCAATCCAGGCGGATAGCGTAGGAGCAGCCGCCTGAATCCAGTTGCGTGCTATAATCTTTCTTGCAATAAACAGTGTTTCGTGAAGGAAGTGACGTGTAAATGTATCAATTTCCTCCTCAGGGAATAGGCCCAACAGGCATTGTTTGGGATCCAGGGATACTGGCAAACCCATTTAGTTGTGTAACCCAAAAATTGGACTATCTGAGACCAGTATCCCTGAATCCGGGGGCAGTGCCAGAGGAGGTGATCAAAGGTACCAACAGAGATCAGGCACCTGTCGCTATGAGATGAGCAGAATTTGGCTAGGCGCTGTGGCGTCAGATATGCCCTGTGAGTTATGTAAGTTTGTATAAGTCTCTCAAAGGCAAAGTTTAGACATGTGGCTAAATTGCTGCTTCTCTGAAAATCCATCTGCTCACAGATCGCTTTTTGGATCTTTACTCTTTACTCTTCCCATGAACTTCCTATTTATGCCATGCCATTGCACTCCTTGTTCGCCAGATTATTGTGCTCTCTCCAGCCAATATTTCACTCTTATCACTCCTGCTGCCATCTGTATCTTTACCACTCGTTACTGACCTTTGGCTTGTTCCTCCACTACTCTTTTGCTTCACCCCAGCCTCCGACCACTTGTTACCAACCTTTGGCTTGTTCCTCGACTTTGCTTTTGCTTCATCCCAGCCTGCGACCACTTGTTACCAACCTTTGGCTTGTTTCTCGACTACGCTTCTGCTTCATCCCAGCCTGCGACCACTTGTTACCAACCTTTGGCTTGTTTCTCGTCTACGCTTCTGCTTCATCCCAGCCTGCGACCACTTGTTACCAACCTTTGGCTTGTTTACTGACTACGCTTCTGCTTGATCCCTGTCTGCTATATCTGCGACTGGAATGCCACTTGCTCACCTCCTGGTGGAGCGATCCTGAGGACCGCGACCTGGTACTAACACACAGCAAAACCCATCTCCACCATCAGGAGCTCTGGTGAACACCAGTTAGTGCTTAGGCCCTGCACCTCAGATGAGCCTGTGTCATCCACCAGGGTGACCTGCTTGTATACCTATACTGTGGTCAGTTGGAGCCTCTCTAATGCTATAGCTACTGGACTTTAAGCCTGATCTCTGAACGTGACAGGTTCATTGATTAATCTTTCTCAGTCATCATCTCTTTTCTCGCCACCATTACTCTTTCCATTAGGGCCGCTATTTTGTAGGGGAACCCGGTATGATAGTATTCTAGAGCTGAGCTTGACAAACAGTGTTGCAGGTGCTTGGATGGACATGGAGGTGATGCCTGCAGAATTCAAGACGGGATATTTATTTTGAGCTGGAGTTTCAATTTGGCTTGGTCTGGGTAGGTGACAGGACCCCATACTATGCTGCCATAAAAGAGGATTGGGTTGAGGACACTTTCAAGATTTTAAACCAGACTATTACTGGTGGTTGTAGTTGGCCCAGCTTTCTCCTCTTCTATTCCTTCTCTTCTCTACATCACTCTTCTCTCACTCTTGCTCCCAATCTTTATTCCTCTCTCTTGCTTCTTATACTGTACCTCTTTTTCTCTTTCTTTGATCTCTCTCCCTTTTCGCTCTCTTTTTCTCTCTTCATCCCTCTCCTCATCAATCACTAAGAGAAATGGGTTAATGTACTAGAAATTAAATAAAGCTCCTACAAAGAGCTCAAACTAATTAAATTATCTCCATTGTGTATGTTTTCATGTGGACCTACATACTAGTAAATGCAGTTAGAGACTTCTGACCTGAATTTGGGTTTCTAGTAATTTATGAAACAGGTTGGTGGTAGTGGCGGTGGTGTGTGTGTGTGTGTGGGGGGGGGGGGGGGGTTATATACAGAAAAAAAGGAAAACCCGACAAAATGCATGATTTGAATCTCCAGACGGTTGAAGGGCTAAATGAGAGAATGTATTTGGTCCTGCCACTAAAACTTATTTGAATTAGAGAGAAAAGAAGTGACCAGGAAGAACCTACCAGCAATATGACCATAGGGGCATCCAAGGACTCGTATTACTCCCAGAGGGGAGAGAGACATCTCCTACTTGAACCTACCTTCTATCCCCATTATATTATCCCTTACCCCAGTAATGTCCCCAGACTCATCTCCTATCCCCTTTATATTATCCCTTACCCTTGATAATGACCCTGACCTGGACTCACCTCCTATCCCTTTTATATTATCCCTTACCCTGATAATGTCCTCAGACTCACCTTATACCCCCTTTTTATTAATAATTACCCCTGATATTGCCCCTAGACTCACCTCCTATGCCCTTTATATTATCCCTTACCCCAATAATGTCCCTGGACCCACCTCCTATCCCCTTTAAATTATCCCTTACCCCAATAATGTCCCTGGACTCACCTCCTATCCCCTTTATATTATCCCTTACCCCAATAATGTCCCTGGACTCACCTCCTATCCCCTTTAAATTATCCCTTACCCCAATAATGTCCCTGGACCTACCTCATATCCCCCCTTTTATTATCCCTTAACGGATAAAAATCCTAGGATTTATTTCTTCCACGCCTCCTCCATATAACCCATAATAATCCCTTTCCTTGATTTTGCAACTCTAAAACATACTTAGCCCTGGCAATGAAGCTTATTTTGAATCGATTTGATCAACTGAAATGAATTGATCTGAATTGAGTCTAGCTAACAGAGAGATAGAGAGGTAAAAGAAGAGGGGCACTACAGCAGGGCCGTGCCGAGGGGTAGGCAAAAAAGGCGTCCACCTGAATATGGAAGTAAACCCTCATATCGTTTTCAGCCAAGGAAGCTGCCATGTTTGGCTCTGTTTAATCCACAACTGCCATGATGCTGCACATGTGATCAGTTATGACACCAGCCATTGGATGGTTTGACAGTCTGGTTGAGAGCACAACCAATGGAAGGATTACATTCCCGCCACATGCCAGAAATGTAACAGATTTGAAGCGGTTAAATGGAGGGGCTTACTTACGCTTTAAGTCCTTCAACTGGAGGGGGTGCAAAAATGCAGGTCTTGTAACCAATGCTGCTGAAGTAGTTCAAACCTTATGGAGGACAGGTGGGGGAGGACTTTGGTCCTTTTGCTTTGAATGTTAAAGGACCTTTCCCCAGCATTGCACCAGATAAAATAAGGCAAAGTATGGAAGGGTGATAGAGAAAAGAGGGAAGACTGAGATAATAAAAAGAGAGAAAAAAGGCAGAAAAGGGGAGTGAGAAAAAGGATAAAAAAAAAAAAAGAGTAAGGCCCCTTTCACACGGGGCGGATCCGTGCAGATCCGCCCCGTGAAGCTCCGCTTGCTCAGCGGGGATCGCTCCGTTGATCCCCGCTGAGCCGGCGGATGACTGGGCGGTCCCCGCACACTGTGCAGGGACCGCCCTGTCAGAGCGCTGCTCTCCCCTATGGGGAATCGGATGACGACGGACCGTAGAGTCCGTTGTCATCCGATCCGCTCCGCCGACGGAAGGAAAAATAGGGTTTTCCTCCGTCACACTTTGGCGGAGCGGAGCGGAGCGGATGTCAGCGGACATGTCTCCGCTGACATCCGTGCTTCCATAGGGGTACATGGAGGATCCGTTTCAGGTCCGCCTAAAAAACTGACAGGCGGACCTGAACGGACCTCCGTGTGAAAGAGCCCTTACTCTACGGTCCGTCGTCATCCGATTCCCCATAGGGGAGAGCAGCGCTCTGACAGGGCGGTCCCTGCACAGTGTGCGGGGACCGCCCAGTCATCCGCCGGCTCAGCGGGGATCAACGGAGCGATCCCCGCTGAGCAAGCGGAGCTTCACGGGGCGGATCTGCACGGATCCGCCCCGTGTGAAAGGGGCCTAAGAAGGTCTAGAATTTCCCACCAAGGTATTAATGATGGTGGGAGGGCGGACAGACTATAGAGAGAATAGCAAAAAAATAGATTTTTCTTTGTGTCTTTTAAACATTACCCTATCTGCATTCCAAACAGGGGCGTTCAGACCCTGTTTAGCAGCTTTTCCTTACAAGCGACTATAGAAGGGCATTTTGTGCACGCTGCTGTTTCAGTTTTATTAAATAATCTGTCATCCAGAGTCAGGCTGCTCAAACAGAAAAACACAATGCCAATATGGAGTGTCAGAAATATTTATTACTTCCAGCCATGCTTGTCGTGTGAACAATGTGCAGTTTGGATTTCACACTTGATAGAAATTTAAAGATATACATAACATCTGAGCCTGCCGCTGGATATCAGCGTGGGTCTCGTGTCTGCTGTCTGTCAGTCCAGGGTGAAGAGTCAATGTGGAATATCTCAGCTGGAAATAACCTGGCGCTTTCTATAGTTCTCTTTCAGAGTTTGTATGTAACAATGATGATTTAGTATCTTTCCTGACCTTCATATGGAAATGGTTTTATAGCTTTTTATGCTGCTCACCAATATGTACACATCTATAGTGTATCTTCTTGTGGTTGGACCTTCAGATGGTAAAGATTGACCCAAGATCTGAGGATTATCATGTTTCCCGTATTCTCAAAGCAAAGGAGATGAACAGATGTTATATTATAACTATAAAATAATCCCCCCCTTCCTGTCTCAGGTCGTTTATCTCTTTCCCCCTTCTTCCTAGTCCTTCCTTCCTTAGTCCCCTTTTCTTTGTCTGACCCTACATATTATGAAAACTACATTGAATGCTATACCTTTATGTTCATTGGTAGAAACCATTGCTGTGCTATGGAACCTTTTTATTTCCTATTGGTAATCCATGCTTTAATGTAACTTCATGGACTGGCACTGGGATTTACAGATTATATCTGAGCCTGCCACTGGATATCAGTTTGGGTCTTGTGTCTGCTGTCTGTGAGTCCTGGGTGGAGAGTCAACGTGGAATCTCTCAGCTGGAAATAACCTGGCGCTTTCTATAGTTCTCTTTCAGAGTTTGCATGTAACAATGATGGTTTAGTATGTTTCCTGACCTTCATATGGTAATGGTTTTATAGCTGTTTATGCTGCTCACCAATATGTACAAATCTATAGTGTATCTTTTTGTGGTTGGACCTTCAGATGGTAAAGATTGACCCAAGATCTGAGGATTATCATGTTTCCTGTATTCTCAAAGCAAAGGAGATGAACAAATGTTATATTATAACTATAAAATAATCCCCCCTTCCTGTCTCAGGTCGTTTATCTCTTTCCCCCTTCTACCTAGTCCTTCCTTCCTTAGTCCCCTTTTATTTGTCTAACCCTACATATTTTGAAAACTACATTGAATGTTATACCTTTATGTTCATTGGTAGAAACCATTGCTGTGCTATGGAACCTTTTGATTTCCTATTGGTAATCCATGCTTTAATGTAACTTCATGGACTGGCACTGGGACTTACAGATTATATCTGAGCCTGCCACTAGATATCAGTTTGGGTCTTGTGTCTGCTGTCTGTCAGTCCTGGGTGGAGAGTCATTGTGGAATCTCTCTGTGGCTGGAAATAACCTAGTGCTTTCTGTAATTCTTCTTCAGAATTTGCATGTAACAATGATGATTTAGTATCTTTACTGTCCTACAAATCCATAGTGTTTCTGATTGTGGTTGGTCCTTCAGATTTTAAAGATTGACCCAAGATCTTCAGATCATCATGTTTTCTGTATTATCAAAGCAAAGGAGATAAACAAATGTTATATTATAACTATAAAACTATCTCCCCTTTCCCCCTTCTTCCTAGTTCTTCCTTCCCTAGTACCCTTTCCTTGTCTGACCCTACATATTTTGAATACTACAATGAATGCTATACCTTTATATTCTTTGGTGGATACCATTACCGTACTTTGGGACCTTTTGAATTCCTAGTGATAATCCATACTTTAATGTAACTTCACAGACTGGGAATTCCAAATAACATCTGAGCTTGCCGCTGGATATCAGCTTGCGTCCCGTGTCTGCTGTCTGTCAGTTTGGGGTGGAGAATCATTGTGGCATTTCTCAGCTAGAAATAACCTGGTGCTTTCTATAATTCTCTTTCAGAGTTTGCATGTAACAATGATGATTTAGTATCTTTCTTTCCTGACATTCATATGGTAAAGGTTTTATAGCTGTTTATGATACTCACCATCACCAATATGTACAAATCTATAGTATCTATAATATCTATATATCTAATCTTCTTTGCTTGACCTTCCAATCATAGAGATTGACCCAAGACCTGAGGTCCATCATGCTGCCTATGTTCTCAAAGCAAAGGAGATGCACAAATGCAATATTAAAACTATAAAAACGACCTCCTTCCCCTGTCTCTGATCCCTTATCCCTCTCCCTCTTCTTCCTAGCCCTTCCTTCCCTAGTCACTTTTCTCATCTGACCCTACATATTTTGAAAACTACTTATACAATGGATGCTATATCTTTGTATTCAATGGTAGATACTGTTGTTGTACTATGGGACCTTTTGAATTCCCAGTAGTAAATCATGTTTTAATGAGACTTCATGAACTGGGACTTACACATTATATCTGAGCCTGCCGCTGGATATCAGCTTGGGTCCCGTGTCTGCTGTTTGTTAGTCCGAGGTGGAGAGTCAATGGGTAATCTCTCAGCTGGAAATAACCTGGTGCTTTCTATAATTCCTTTTCAGAGTTTGCATGTAAAAATGATAATTTTGTATTTTTGCTGACCTTCATATGGTAAAGGTTTTATAGATGTTTACGCTACTCACCAATATGTACCATATCTATAGTATATCTTCTTGGCTGAACCTTTAATGTGTACAAATCCATATTTCGACCTTTAAATGGTAGAGATTGACTCAAGATGTGAGGATCATCATGTTGCCCGTATTCTCAAAGCAAAGGAGATGAACAAATGTTATATTAGAACTATAAAACTACCCCCCCTCCCTTCTTGTCTCAGGTCCTTTATCCCTTTAACCCGTCTTGCTTGTGTTTCCTTCCTTAGTCCCCTTTCTTCGTCTGACCCTACATACCGTATATACTCGAGTATAAGCAGACCCTAATATAAGCCAAGGCACCTAATTTTACCACAAAAAACTGGGAAAAAATATTGACTCGAGTATAAGCCTAGGGTGTCCATGTGCATGCCTCACTGTGCCTCACTGTGTCCATGCCTCACTGTGCCCATGCCTCACTGTGCCCATGCCTCACTGTCACTGTCCCCATGCCTCACTGTGTCCAAGCCTCACTGTGCCCAATCTCCCTACCTGATCACCTGCGCTGTGTGACTAGACTGACGTTTAACATGGGAGTCTATGGAAGGGGTGCCCGGTTTGAAAAATCGGTGCTCCCCTGGACAACAAACTTTGCACGCCTGTATATGAAGAGTGGGGCTACATGTGTGCCAGGATTGGGGTCCAGGGGACCTAGAGCCGGCCAGTACCGGGTCCCCAAAATCACCGGAGAAATTACCATTTAACATGGGAGTGTCATGGATATGCAGTAGTGTTTGTCTGTCAGCTTACCTTCCTTCCCATGTGTTCATCTTAGAGGCCTGAGCCCTTTCACCTGGCTTCCTTTATAATCTCCTCCCAGCCTGACTTCACCCCAGGCCCTATCACAGAACACTATATTAACCTGTGCACTGCAAGCCTGCTTTGCTGATCAACGTGTTTGTTAGGCATTGTGTGTTTGGGTTCCTGCCTGCCGTGTGCTACCCATAGGATCCCGGTTGTGCTCCTCTGGTCCCGCTTTCCACAACCACCCAGTTTCCTATCCGCAGCAGTCAGCCATAGGGTTCACTACCTTGCGGTGCACTCCTGTCCCCCTACGGTGTGCATCTGTCACCTGACCACAGGTGACCTGACAGTTTGATCAGCCATGAACCCGGCTGACATCCCGCTCCCCGCGGATGATCCGTTGCAGGGCATAGTTTGCAGACTTAAAACCCAGGAATCGAATCAGACTCAGGTGATGCGATTCCTCCAGGATCTGGCTTCTCGCTTCGAGCAGCTTCAGGCCTCCTTGGGAACCCTGAATCCGCAACCTCAAATACAACCAGCGGCTGCACCTATTGCACCAGTCGCAGCCACACACTCACTACAACTGCCAGCTCCGTCCCGTTTCTCTGGGGACTCCAAGGCTTGCAGGGGGTTCCTTAGCCAATGCACAATTCATTTTGAGCTCCAGCCCCAAAACTTCCTGTCTGATCGGGCTAAGGTAGCCTATATCATTTCCCTCCTCTCTGGTGAAGCTTTAGCCTGGGCAGCCCCTCTGTGGGAACTGAATGATCCAGTGGTTTCTAGCCTGTCTGGCTTCTTGAAACTTTTTCGGAATATCTTCGAAGAACCGGCTCGTGTCTCTTCAGCGGCCAGCGCCCTTTTACGTCTCCGCCAAGAGTCTGCTTCTGTGGGACAGTATGCCCTTCATTTCCGCATACTGTCGGCTGAGTTGAGCTGGAACAATGAGGCCTTAGTCGCAACCTTTTTGCATGGCCTGTCTGATAGAGTGAAGGATGAATTAGCAGGAAGAACCATCCCCACTGGCCGGCGTTATCTCCTTGTGTAACCAGATCGATATTCGCTTTCAGGAGAGGACCTTAGAAAAGCAACGCCAGCACTCCTTGGTTCTTAGTCAGCCTGAGCTCCCCTCTCTTCGACCCGTAGAGCATCTCCTACCAGCTGAGGAACCCATGCAGCTGGGTCGGACCAGGCTATCCCCCGAGGAACGTGCTAGGCGCAGAACTCTTGGTCTGTGTCTTTACTGTGGGGGCAAAGGTCATTTTCGTGACACTTGCTCTCTTTGTCCAGAAAAACGTTCAGGTCCACTTCATCTGGAAAGTGGAGTATTGGACCCAGAAATATCACCTTCCCCTTCTCGTCTTCTGCTTTCTGTGTTCCTTCATGTTGGTGCTTCTTCTCATTCGGTCTCAGCATATCTGGATTCCGGAGCCGCTGGTAATTTCATGGACTGGGAAATCGCATCGTCCATGAGACTTACTCTTTTGCCCCTCACCACGCCATTGGTGGTCTTGGCGATTGATGGTACTGTTCTCCCAGGGGGACCTATCTGTTTCCAGACCCTCCCTGTTAAGATGTCGGTAGGGACACTCCACCAGGAGTGGATATCCTTCCTTATCTTACCTAAGGCCTCAACGCCTATAATTTTGGGTCTCCCATGGTTACAGCTCCATTCTCCTCATGTGGACTGGACTACTGGACAGATCCTGGCTTGGGGTTCCTCCTGTTCCTCGTCCTGCCTACCCAAGGTTGCCCCCTGTGAACCTGAGCCGGTCATTCATTCCAGGTTGCATAACCATTTACATTTCTCTGTCCCTAACCACCCTTGGACGCACAGCCAGGCTAGCTTGTCTACAAGTCCTGCAGTCGCTACGTCTTGCGATGCGATTCAGGTAGTCGCTACACCTGACTCAGCTATTCACTCTGCCTCTGTACTAGTTATGCCAGTCCAGCCCATGCCCAGTGAGCCTCCTACTTTTTCTTGTTCAGGACATTCTGCTTGTCCTTCAGCTATTCAGCTTGACTCCGGCGACATGTCACCTTCTAACCAACCTGACTTCAGGGTTCCACTGACATCTGCCCAGTCTGATGGTCATGTGCAAGATGACCAGTCCCCCTTTAAGGGTCTAGGGGACCCTCTTCAGATTCCTGTTGATCCTCTCATGCCCTTGCTTATTCCTAGAGAGCCTTTGGTCCTCAATAGATCTTCTTGTCATCTCCCTACCTCGTTTTCGGTCTCTGAGGATAATCTTAAGTACGAGGTTAGACAAGTTCTGGATTCTCGGCTCTGCAGAGGCATTCTTCAGTACCTTGTGCATTGGAGAGGTTTTGGTCCTGAGGAGGCGTCTTGGATCGCTGCATCTGATTTTGCTGCACCTCATCTGTTGAGGAGATTTCATCAGAGATTTCCCTTTAAGCCTGGGCCCAGGCGGGGGAGGGCCCATAAGAGGGAGGGTACTGTCATGGATATGCAGTAGTGTTTGTCTGTCAGCTTACCTTCCTTCCCATGTGTTCATCTTAGAGGCCTGAGCCCTTTCACCTGGCTTCCTTTATAATCTCCTCCCAGCCAGACTCCACCCCAGGCCCTATCACAGAACACTATATTAACCTGTGCACTGCAAGCCTGCTTTGCTGATCAACGTGTTTGTTAGGCATTGTGTGTTTGGGTTCCTGCCTGCCGCGTGCTACGTCTGTCTCTCTGTTACGTTATTGGCTTGTCCCCGACTATCCCTGTCTGCTCGTGACCCTTGACCTTCGGCTTGTCTTTCGTTACTCTTATATCTCGTGCTGCTGCTTCCCCTCTTGTCCCCTTATCCTACGGGGCGTGAGCTAGGAGACTCTAGGGGCCGCAACCTGGACCCAGCCTGCAGCATAACATCCTCACCACTAGAGGCTCTGGAGAAGACCTGCTGGGTCTTAGACTCCGCGCCCTGGGGAATCTTGGCTCTAGCTTCCCATAGGATCCCGGTTGTGCTCCTCTGGTCCCGCTTTCCACAACCACCCAGTTTCCTATCCGCAGCAGTGAGCCATAGGGTTCACTACCTTGCGGTGCACTCCTGTCCCCCTACGGTGTGCATCTGTCACCTGGCCACAGGTGACCTGACAGTGAGTCTATGGAAGGGGTGCCTGTATTTGAAAAATCGGTGCTCCCCGGTCGTAGGTCCCCCGGAAAACAAACTTTGCACACTTGTAGAAAAAGAGTGGGGCTACATGTGTGCCAAGCTTGGGGTCCAGGGGACCTACGGCTGGCCAGGATCAGGCGTACAAACTTGAAGATGGACACAGACTCGAGTATTAGCCGAGGGGGGCATTTTCAGCACAAAAAAAAATGTGCTGAAAAACTCGGCTTATACTCGAGTATATACGGTATTTTGAATACTACAATGAATGCATTACCTTTATATTCCTTGGTGGATACCATTGAAGTACTATGGGCCCTTTTGAATTCTTGGTTGTAATCCATGATTTAATGTAACTTCATGGACTGGGCCTGCCACATAAGATCTGAGCCTGCCACTGGATACCGGCTTGGGTCCCGTGTCTGCTGTCTGTCAGTTCGGGGTGGAAAATCATTGTGGCATTTCTCAGCTAGAAATAACCTGGTGCTTTCTATAATTCTCTCTCAAAGTTTGCTTATAATAATCCTTATTTAGTATCTTTACTGACCTTCATATGGTAAAGATTTTATAGCTGTTTATGCCGATTACCAACATGTACAAATTTACAGTGTATCTTCTTGGCTGGACCTTCCAATCATAGAGATTGACCCAAGACCTGAGGACCATCATTCTGCCCATGTTCTCAAAGCAAAGGAGATGCACAAATGCAATATTAAAACTATAAAAACGACCTCCTTTCCGCGTCTCTGATCTCTTATCACTCTCCCTCTTCTACCTAGCCCTTCCTTCCCTAGTCACTGTCCACATCTGACCCTACACATTTTGAAAACGACTTATACGTTGGATGCTATAACTTTGTATTCATTGGTAGATACCATTGCTGTACTATGGGACTTTTTGAATTCCCAGTGGTAAATAATTTTTTAAATGTAACTTCATGAACTGGGACTTACACATTATATTTGAGCCTGCCACTGGATATCAGCTTGGGTCCCGTGTCTGCTGTCTCTCAGTCTGGGGTGGAGAGTCATTGTAGAATCTCTCAGCTGCAAATAACCTGGAGTTTTCTATAATTCTCCTTCAGAGTCTGCATGTAACAATGATGGTTTAGTACCTTTACCGACCTTCATATGGTAAAGGTTTTATAGCTGTTTATGCTACTCACCAATATGTACAAATCTATAGTTCGACCTATAAATGGTAGAGATTGACCCGAGACCTGAGGATCATCATGTTTCCTGTGTTCTCAAAGCAAAGGAGATGAACAAATGTTATATTATAACTATAAAAATATCCCCCTTTCCTGTCTCAGGTCCTTTCCCCCTTCTTCCTAGTGCTTCCTTTCCTAGTCCCCTTTCCTTGTCTGACCCTACATATTTTGAAAACGACATTGAATGCTATACCTTTATATTTTTAGGTTGATATCATTTTTATTTATTTTTTTAAAGTGCATTTTTTCCCCTTAAAAATTTGGTTTAAGAAAACGCTACGCAAATACCGTGTGACATAAAAAATAATTTTATCTAGGGTCTCTGCTACAAAAAAAAGTGTATATATATATATATATATATATATATATATATATATATATATATATATATATATATAGTATATATACACTGCTCAAAAAAAATAAAGGAACACTTTGAAAACACATCAGATCCCAACGGGGCAAAATCTCGTGCTGGATATCTATACTGATATGGAGGGGTAATGTGTTAGGAAGGAAAGGATGGCACATCATTTGATGGAAATAAAAATTATCCACCTACAGAGGGCTGAATTCAAAGACACCCGGAAAATCAAAGTGAGAAAATTATGCAGCAGGCTCGTCCATTTTGCTGAAATTTCATTGCAACAACTAAAAATGGTCCTCAGTAGTTTGTATGGCCCCCAAGTGCTTGTATGCATGTCTGACAACATCAGGGCATAATCCTAATGAGACGACGGATGGTGTCCTGGGGTATTTCCTCCCAGATCTGGACCAGAGCATTACTGAGCTCCTGAACAGACTGAGGTGCAACCTGGCGGCACCAGATGGGCCGAAACATAATGTCCCAGAGGTGTTCTTTTGGATTTAGGTCAGGTGAGCGTGGGGACCATTCAATGGTATCAATTTCTTCATCCTCCAGGAACTGGCTGCATGTGCTCACCACATGAGGCCGGGCATTGTCGTGCACCAGGAGGAACCCAGGACTCACTGCACCAGCGTAGGGTCTGACAATGGGTCCAAGGATTTCATCCCGATACCGAATGGCAGTCAGGGTGCCATTGTGTAGCCTGTAGATGTCTGTGCGTCCCTCCATGGATATGCCTCCCCAGACCATCACTGACCCACCACCAAACCGGTCATGCTGAACGATGTTACAGGCAGCATAAAGTTCTCCGCGGCTTCTCCAGACCCTTTCACGTCTGTCACATGGGCTCAGGGTGAACCTGCTCTCATCTGTGAAAAGCATGGGGCACCAGTGGCGGACCTGCCAATTCTGGTGTTCAATGGAAAATGCCAATCAAGCTCCACAGTGTCCGGCAGTGTGCACAGAGCCCACTAGAGGACGTTGGGCCCTCAGGCCACCCCCATGAAGTCTGTTTCTGATTGTTTGGTCAGCGACATTCACACCAGTGGCCTGCTGGAGGTCATTTTGTAGGGCTCTGGCAGTGCTCATCCTGTTCCCCCTTCCACAAAGGAGCAGATACCGGTCCTGCTGATAGGTTAAGGACCTTCTATGGCTCTGTCCAGCTCTCTTAGAGTAACAGTCTGTCTCCTGGAATCTCCTCCATGCTCTTGAGACTGTGCCGGGAGACATGGCAAACCTTCTAGCAGTGACACGTATTGTATTGATGTGCCATCCTGGAGGAGTTGGACTGCCTGTGCAACCTTTTATAGGGTCCAAGTATCGCCTCGTGCTACCAGTAGTGACACTGACCCTGGCCAAATGCAAAACTAGTGAAAAACAGTCAGAAAAGATGAGTAGGGAAAAAAAATGTCAGTGGCCTCCACCGGTAAAACCATTCCTGTTTTGGAGGTCGTCTCATTGTTGCCCATCTAGTGCACCTGTTGTTAATCAGTTTCAGCTGCTTTGCTGTTAATTGAAATTAACAACCCCCTCTGCTACTTAACTGACCAGATCAATTTCCCAGGAGTTCTGATTCAAAAGTGTTCCTTTAATTTTTTTGAGCAGTGTATATATATATATATATATATATATATATATATAAATGTTTGGGGGTTATAAGGAAATAATACTGATTTACACTTGTAAAGAAAAAGTGCCAGAAAAGGCCTGGTTGGCAAGTGGATAATAAATGCTTTTTGAGTTTAATATCGCTTTAACTTCAGTGAGACAGATGCTCAATTTTTAACCTTTACTGCAAAGAACCCTTCCACAGATCACTTTTTCTAAGTTGAACTCGTCAATCCTCCAATTTGGAGCGATGATTTCTCTGCTTTTACCTCCCGTCAATTAATTCCTCCAGCCGTCACCTGTGATGACTTGCCTGTCACGTTTTGACGGGTGTATGGCGACCCCCCCAGGACCTGCGGAGACCTCGGCGCTCTAATTAGTTTGAGGTGCTGCTTTTTGCAGGCGAGGGCTTTAACTACGAATACTCCCTCCCCCCCCTTAACTCCGGTGTCTCAGTAAGGAGTCTGGGATGAAGTCTTAGAAGAGTCTAGTAAATTCCGGGGGAACTAAGCGCAGACACTGACAGTATTAGGGAAGGAGGAATTCCCAGCGGGACCTGGAGGAATTAAATATTTTATAGACAGGATTGTATCATCAGCCTTCTGCTACAAACATGGATGTGACAGCAGAGAGAGGATCGACTCGCTCCTCGGATGTAACCGCCGACATGAAAAGGGTGACGGTGGGAATGGTAATTGGCGGTAATAACACGCACACCAATATAATTAGCACTTCAGGTGTAAATAAATACAGTGACAGGATGAGGGGGGGGGGGGGTAATTTAATTAGTTATGGCAGGAGATGATGCTTTTTAGGGGGTTCTCACAAAATTAAATGAACGTGCCGGATCACCTTGGAAATGTAATTCTGCAGTCGGTGTTGGCTGCTCCTTCAACTGTCATCTTGCAGCAGAAAGAAGATGTAGATGAATGGATCAGGTAACTTCTGTAACAGTGAAATGTGCCCCGCAGGCAAATGAGAGATTACGTTTTTTTTTGTTTTTAGATTGACTTTAAAGAGGAACTGCAGTCTGCTCACATAATACGTAATAAAAACATCTTTGTCATTCTGAAGCTTCCCTCCAACCACTTTGCATATTATTTTATATATATATATACAGTGGAACCTCAGATTGCGAGTAACGCAGTTAACGAGCGTTTCGCAATACGAGCGCTGTATTTATAAAAAATCGTGACTCGGTTCGTGAGTGTTGTCTCGCAAAACGAGCACGATTCAGGCCAAAGCGGTGTGCAGTACTGTGTTTGGCGGTGGTGGGGGGGGGCGCCAGAGCCGAACGTCGCTGATCACAGCGATCGGCGCCACTCGGAAATGCACGGAAAGGCCCGAGGACAGCACGGTGGGCAGGAGGAGCAGCTGCCCTGGGCACTGTGGTATTATGTGGGGTGGGCACCACAAGGAGATTTGGGGGGGGGGATTTGTGTTGGGTGGGGGAATTTGGGGGGCGACAGGGGTTAAGAATTGTTCTAGAAGGGCAGATTTGGGGAGGTGTGTTGGGAGGAAGAGGATTTGTGTGGTGTTTGTGCTATAAAAGTAATATGCTAGAGGGGATTTTTTTTGGTGGGGGGGGGGGAATTTGTGCTAGGATAGGGGATTGGGGGAGGGGAATTTGTGAGGGTTTAGCGTTGGGGGGGGGGAATTGTGCTTGGAGGGGAAAGTTGAAGGGTAGAGGATTTGTGCTAGGAGGGGAAATATTATTTTTTTTGGGAGAGGGAATTTGTGAGGGTTTAGCGTGGGGGGGGGGGGGATTTTGCTTGGAGGGAAAAGTTGAAGGGTAGAGGATTTGTGCTAGGAGGGGAAATATTTTTTTCTTTTTCTGAGGGGAGGGGGATTTGTGCTGGGGGCATATGGACAGAGAGAGGCTTTGAGCTGGGTGGTTAGGGGGTGAGCATGCAGATTAGTAGAGCTGCACGATTCTGGCAAAAATGAGAATCACAATTTTTTTGCTTAGAATAAAGATCACGATTCTCGCGGCGTAAAATCTTTCACATTATACAAAAAATAAATTGGGCTAACTTTACTGGTTCGTTTTTTTTTTAATTCATGAAAGTATGTTTTTCCCAAAAAATTGCATTTGAAAGACCGCTGCGCAAATACAGTGTGACATAAAATATTGCAACAACCACCATTTTATTCTCTAGGGTCTCTACTAAAAATATATACATCATGTTTGGGGGTTCTAAGTAATTTTCTATCAAAAAAAAATAATTATTTTAACTTGAAAACAACAAATGTCAGAAAAAGGTTTAGTGGTTAAACTTTCCTAATTTACATACAGAAAGTCTATTCCTTTGATGTAAAAGACAAATTGTTACAATGTTTAGACTTAACTTTCCACTGATAAAGAATGTTCTGATACTTGGCAGACTGCCCAGATTTTTTCTTCCTTTGTTTTGATGGCTGAGAGCAGAGAAGTCTCTGCATACAAAAGATCGGGAAATACTTTGTCAAGATCGCAACAGGAAAAAAAAAAAATTGCGATACCGATTCTTGATGATTAATCGTGCAGCTCTACAGATTAGCGATCAATTTTATTTTTTGGTGGGGGGGGGGGGGGTTGCTAAAACATAATGATCATACATGATGGGGGGGGCGCAATTCGGCATGTTTGCCCCGGGCTCGAGCCTCGAGATGACCTTGTCCCAGAACTGCCTACATGGGCTAAGGAGCTTCCATGATTGGAAGAAATTTAAATCCAGGGGTGGGTCAGGAACAGTAGAGCTTGATGTCCTCCAGCCAGTAAATGAGACTATGAGCTCTTACCTGACTTACTGCAGCTTCTAATGCACATGGTGAGAAGCTCACAGTGTGCAGTGAAAATAGAGGAAGACGTTTCAGTCCAGGAGAGGAGCCGCTACAACTGTGCAAGACTGAAGGGAAGGCCGGAGTTCCCCTTTAAACTTCATACGATGAAGAAGTGGAGTTCCCCTTTAAACTTCATACGATGAAGAAGTGGAGTTCCCCTTTAAACTTCATACGATGAAGAAGTGGAGTTCCCCTTTAAACTTCATACGATGAAGAAGTGGAGTTCCCCTTTAAACTTCATACGATGAAGAAGTGGAGTTCCCCTTTAAACTTCATACGATGAAGAAGTGGAGTTCCCCTTTAAACTTCATACGATGGAGAAGTGGAGTTCCCCTTTAAACTTCATACGATGAAGGAGAAGTGGAGTTCCCCTTTAAACTTCATACGATGAAGGAGAAGTGGAGTTCCCCTTTAAACTTCATACGATGAAGGAGAAGTGGAGTTCCCCTTTAACACGATGAAGTGGAATCTCCGGTAACTGGTCGCGTAGTGCACCCCCCCCCCCCTCTTCCCCAGGGCTGACTGATCCTTCGTAGACGGTGGCGGGTTGACGTGTGACATGATATATACGCCGGGAGAATTGCGCCCAGATGGATGCAGCAGACATGGCAGCTTCTGCGAGCTATTAATTGATGTCACCCCCCCCCGCCCCCCCTGTACACGGGAACACGCGGGTTCTGTTCCTCCAGTTGGTGCGGCAGCGTTCTTGTCTGACCTTGCCCGCCTGCGCGCTGCGTTCTGTGCGAAGGGCGAGCCGCGCCGAGGACGTTTCCATCGCCGATCGGATTTTAATAATAAAGCTGCAGATAAACTGCCATCGGAATGAGCGCAGGAAGTGAAGCAGATGGGGTCTGGTGGGCGGCTGGGGAGCCATCAGGATTGCGGAATGGAATGGATAGATTTGTAGAACTTTCAGGTACCCTTGTATCGGGCGCTCCGACTTTTCTCTTCCTTCAAGTGTGGCTCAGACTTAAATGAGAACCCCGCTGGAGCTAAATCTAGAGAGCCGGGGCTCCTCAAACTACAAGCCATGAGATGGGTACCGGAGGGTCTTCACATTGCACAATAGGGCTGCATGCAGAGTGGGAGTGCCTGGTCCAGGAACGCAACATGTTTCCTCCCACTGACACCAATAATGGGGCACTATTTCTCCCACTGACATCAATGATGGGGCATTATTCTTCCCACTGACACCAATGATGGGGCACTATTCTTTCCACTGGCACCAATGATGGAGCACCATTCCTCCCACTGACACCAATGACAGGGCACTATTCCTCCCACTGACACCAATGATGGGGCACTATTCCTCCCACTGACACCAATGATGGGACACTATTCTTCCCACTGACACCAATGATGGGGCACTATTTCTCCCACTGACACCAATGATGGGGCACTATTCCTCCCACTGACACCAATGATGGGGCACTATTCTTCCCACTGACAGCAATGATGGGGCACTATTCTTCCCACTGACAGCAATGATGGGGGACTACTCCTCCCACTGACACCAATGATGGGGCACTATTTCTCCCACTGACACCAATGATGGGGCACTATTCCTCCCACTGACACCAATGATGGGGCACTATTCTTCCCACTGACAGCAATGATGGGGCACTATTCTTCCCACTGACACCAATGATGGGACACTATTCCTCCCACTGACACCAATGATGGGACACTATTCTTCCCACTGACACCAATAATGGGACACTATTCTTCCCACTGACACCAATGATGGGACACTATTCCTCCCACTGACACCAATGATGGGGCACTATTCTTCCCACTGACACCAATGATGGGACACTATTCCTCCCACTGACACCAATGATGGGGCACTATTCTTCCCACTGACAGCAATGATGGGGCACTATTCTTCCCACTGACACCAATGATGGGGCACTATTCTTCCCACTGACAGCAATGATGGGGCACTATTCCTCCCACTGACACCAATGATGGGACACTATTCTTCCCACTGACACCAATGATGGGGCACTATTTCTCCCACTGACACCAATGATGGGGCACTATTCCTCCACTGACACCAATGATGGGACACTATTCTTCCCACTGACACCAATGATGGGGCACTATTCTTCCCACTGACACCAATAATGGGACACTATTCCTCCCACTGACACCAATGATGAGACATCGGGATGAGCTTCGAGTTTGAGTCGAAGGGAGGGGGGTGGTAGTGAGAAGGGAGTTGGAGGTAGAAAAGGAAAACACAATTCACATTGAAGTAATGAACTGAGTAGGAGATAAGAGAATATAAAATGATAATACTTAGTTTGGTAAAATGAGATGGTATAAAAGTGTATTATAATGTGAATGTGATAATTATAAAAAATAAAGAATTTATAAAAAAAGAACTCATGTTCGACTCGAACATTGCCCGTTCGCCGAACAATTTGGGGTGTTCGCGACAAATTCGAAAAGCCCCAGAACACCCTGTAAAAGTCTATGTAAGAAATCTAAAGTGTGATTTTTAAAGGCTAATATGCATGTTATTGTCCTAAAAAGTGTTTGGGGACCCGGGTCCTGCCCCAGGGGACATGTATCAATGCAAAAAAAAGGTTTAAAAACGTCACGTCACCGGGCTTCCCCAGTGACGTGCGGGTGACCCCGCCCCCCTCTGATGTAACGGAAACCTGCGTTACATCAGAGGGGGGCGGGGTCACCCGCACGTCACTGGGGAAGTCCGGGTTTCCAATTGCGTCAGAGGGGGGCGGGGTCACATGATGGGTGTCCCCGCCCTCAGCTACTTAAGAGCTGTCACTGGCTGAAGCCGCGTCATTCCCGGGATGTCTCCGCTCCGGTGAAGAGAGGACCGTGTGCTGTTCCTCGCTGCGCTGGACATCATCGTTGGAGCCTGGACCCCGGAGAGGAGATCACCCATCGCTGGAATCGTTTTAATTTTTTTTTTTTTTTTTAATAAAGGACTTTTCCCAACGGTGTCTGTGTGTTTTTTAAAAAAAATTTACACTTTCTTTGTGAAATGGTAGGGGTACAATGTACCCCTTACCAATTCACATAGGGGGGGCGGGATCTGGGGGTCCCCTTTGTTAAAGGGGTCTTCCAGATTCCAATAAGCCCCCCGCCAGGGGCAAGGGTTGTGAGGATGAGGCTCTTGCCCCCATCAACATGGGGACATGGTGCTTTGAGGGGTCACAGACCCCCAAAGCATCCTCCCCATGTTGAGGGCATGTGGCCTGGTACGGTTCAGGAGGGGGGCCGCTCTCTCGTCCCCCCTCTTTCCCTGCGGCCTGCCAGGTTGCGTGCTCGGATAAGGGGTCTGGTATGGATTTTTGGGGGGAACTCCACGCCATTTTTTTTTTATTTGGCGCGGAGTTCCCCTTAAAATCCATACCAGACCTGAAGGGCCTGGTAATAAATTTTTGGGGGTGAAATTAATAGCCGCGAGTGAGTTTTAAATGACTTTTTTTCTTCAGAAATGACATTTTTTGCAGGGACAGTTCTAAGCACGGGAAACATGCGCCACTTCACATGCATATCATACACACCCCCCAGGTACGAAATTTAAAGGAATATTTCACTTTTATTGTTTCACTTTAAGCATTATTAAAATCACTGCTCCTAAAAAAACGGCCGTTTTTAAAACTTCTTTTTGCATTGATACATGTCCCCTGGGGCAGGACCCGGGTCCCCAAACACTTTTTAGGACAATAACTTGCATATAAGCCTTTATAATTAGCACTTTAGATTTCTCCCATAGACTTTTCATGATCGAGTCGCATAGGCTTTAACGGTGTTCGGATGTTCGAACAAATTTATTGCCTGTTCCTGAGTTCTGGTGCGAACCGAACTGGGGGGGGGGGGGGGGGGGTGTTCGGCTCATCCCTAATGAGACACTATTCCTTCCACTGACACCAATGATGGGGCACTATTCTTCCCACTGACACCAATAAGGGGGCACTATTCTTCCCACTGACACCAATGAGGGGGCACTATTCTTCCCACTGACACCAATGAGGGGGCACTATTCCTCCCACTGACACCAATGAGGGGGCACTATTCTCCCCACTGACACCAATGATGGGGCACTATTCTTCCCACTGACACCAATGATGGGGCACTATTCTTCCCACTGACACCAATGAGGGGGCACTATTCTTCCCACTGACACCAATGAGGGGGCACTATTCTTCCCACTGACACCAATAAGGGGGCACTATTCTTCCCACTGACACCAATGATGGGGCACTATTCCTCCCACTGACACCAATGATGGGACACTATTCTTCCCACTGACACCAATGATGGGGCACTATTCTTCCCACTGACACCAATGATGGGACACTATTCCTCCCACTGACACCAATGATGGGGCACTATTCCTCCCACTGACACCAATGATGGGACACTATTCTTCCCACTGACACCAATGATTGGACACTATTCCTCCCACTGACACCAATGATGGGGCACTATTCTTCCCACTGACACCAATGACGGGGCACTATTCCTCCCACTGACACCAATGATGGGGCACTATTCTTCCCACTGAAACCAATGATGGGGCACTATTCCTCTCGCTGACACCAATAATGAGGTTGTGGAATTCCAGTCTCCAGTAATCACTGGATATGAAGCAGCCTGGAATGTGACAGTTGGTGCTGTCTGCCCATATGGCCCCATACATGAGTCAGCCCCACATTGGGTTGCAGAGTCCCCCCCCCCCCCTCCCCGTAGACTTCTCTTTGGCTGCAGATACATGATGACCCCGCTGTCAGCTCTTTGATTTTTTTGTGGTATTGCGGAATACATAAAGCAGGACCCCGCCTGGCTGTCGCAGTCCACGCCGCGCACAGTTATTGGTCACTTGCCGCTCTCATTTCATTTCTGCGCAGTGATGGATGGATCGCCCCGCGTACACATTTTATTTTCCTGCTCCTCGGATTCATTTAACTTTCATACGACAAATGTGCGGCTCGGGCTGCCAGTCAGCGGCTACAGGAGAGGGGGGGAGGGGGGGGGGCAGCGGAATGATGATCGAGTCACACGATTGTCTGCATGCAGAACTGTCTGATCTGCAGAAATCACACAATCCAGCCATTCATTATTCATGAAATATTCTCTGCAGAATGGAGGAATCGGCACAACATCTCAGAGAATCCAAAGGCTTGCAAGTAATTGTTTCTTCCACCTGCAATAACAGATGTGTTCATTCATATCAATGGTCGCAGAATAAGCATAACGGGTAGTTTTCATGAAAGTTTCACCCCACCCCCCATCAACATATCAACATGCATGACATTTATATTTTCATCATATACTTTAATTTAGACAGCGGTCTCTGTGCTTCTCTATGCAATGCAGGCAGATCATGGCTGGTGGGAGGAGCCAGCAGAGTACTGTACATAGCAGCAGTGGCCATTCACAGGCAGGCTGTATTTGCATAGGTAACGCCCACATGTGATGCTGAGCCTCCAGCATTGAAAGAACTGAAATCCAATGAATGAAAAGGGGAGGTCAAGACAGTTGGACTGGGGAAGAAAGAGCTAAATGTCGCCGGCTGTCCTCCACAAGGGGTCAGAGGTCACCCAGGGTCCCCATCATCTCCCTGGGCTGAGACGTCAGTCTGGAGGAGCGGGCGTTTTTAGACAGGTAATGCCCACACGTGCCACGCTGAGCCTCTGTGAATGAAGGAACTGAAATCGAATGAATAAAAGGGGCAGCCCAGGGACAGTCTGGCGGGGGAGGAAAGCGATAGATCAGTGGTTTACAAACTGCGGCCCAGGGGCCAGATGTGGCCCTTTGCTTGCCTTTATACGGCCCTCGGGGCACCATTTCTCTCACTGACACCAATGATGGGGCACCATTCCTCCCACTAATACCATCATTGGGGCAATATTCTTGCCAGTGACACCAATAATGGGGCAATATTCTTCCCACTGACACCAATGATGGGGCATCATTCCTCCCACAGACACCAATGATGGGGCACCATTCCCCCCACTGATACCAACAATGGGGCAAAACTCCGGCCAATGACGCCAATAATGGGGCACCATTCCTCCAGCTAATACCAACAATGGGGTAATATTCCTGCCAATGACAACAATAATAGGGCACTAGTCCACCCACTTACACCAATGATGGGGCACTATTCCTCCCCCTGACACCAATGATGGGGCACTATTCCTCCCACTGACACCAATGATGGGGCACTATTCCTCCCCCTGACACCAATGATGGGGCACTATTCTACCCACTGACACCAATGATGGGGCACTATTCCACCCACTGACACCAATGATGGGACACTATTCCTCCCACTGACACCAATGATGGGGCACTATTCCTCCCCCTGACACCAATGATGGGGCACTATTCCTCCCACTGACACCAATGATGGGACACTATTCCTCCCACTGACACCAATGATGGGGCACTATTCCTCCCCCTGACACCAATGATGGGGCACTATTCCTCCCCCTGACACCAATGATGGGGCACTATTCCTCCCCCTGACACCAATGATGGGGCACTATTCCTCCCCCTGACACCAATGATGGGGCACTATTCCTCCCACTGACACCAATGATGGGACACTATTCCTCCCACTGACACCAATGATGGGGCACTATTCCTCCCACTGACACCAATGATGGGGCACTATTCCTCCCCCTGACACCAATGATGGGGCACTATTGATCTTTTATTGAAAAGAATCAAGCAACCAATTTTATACAAAAGTAAAAAACAAAACCATAGTACAAAACTTCAACAGAAAACAAAGGAATACACATCCATGTTCAGAATATATACAATATATACATAATCCACTACCAAAACATCCCTAGAAAACTATCTACATAAAGCAGCAGAGAGGGCCTAAGAGGCACAACCCATCACCTATGTACGCAGCCATTTATCAAAAATTCATCAAAAATACTGATAATCTAGGGTGATAAGAGACAGACAGCCACACCCGGGAAAGAGACTCCTGGCAGTCAGGGAGGCTTGAAACCCCTCCACGCCTTCAACCAAGCCCCCCGACCCCGCTTGTCTCTCTCAAGCTCCCGAATCTTCCCCACCTCATGCAAAATGTCATACACCACCACCTCAACAGGAAGGAGTTTTTGCCGAATGCTGACCTGACACTGTGCATTCCAGGTGAAATAACGGACTACTAGGCTAACTAAAAAAAGTGTATCCAAACAAAAAACTCCACCGGTATTGAATGCTCCGTACACCCACTCAGCATAATCCAGCCTGGAGAGGAAAGGGACACCGAGGGCCCGCCCCACCTGTTTGTACACCTCTATGTTAAAAGGGCAATGAAGCAGAAAATGATCCATAGTCTCCTCCTCATCTGCACACTCCTCCCGAGGACAGCTACGATCCATCCCACTGCGGAATTTCAAATTGCCCCGAACATAGAGCTTCCCATGGAAGCACAACCAGGCCAGATCCCTAAATTTAGGGGGTACTCTATCCAAATTAATCAGTCTTAACCCCGCCCTCAAAACTGGGCCCGGGCAATCCCTTAAGGCCAGTGGGTCATGAAAGACTTCGCTCAAGACTCGACTCATAAGGACTTTCCTTGGAACCGATCTGAGATCTTCAGCCGACAATCGCCACTGCCGCAGTAACTTCAGGCACGGAGCGACATAGGCTGGTAGCTGACCACGATGACCCCTGCGATTCTTCACTTGGCCACCTTCTTCCCAAAGTCGTAGAAAAGGCCTAAACCAAGATCTAAATATGCCTACCCATCCAGGAGGTTCCACTGCAAGCATATTACCAATGTTAAACTTTAGAAATAGCAGTGAAAAGAAAAGAACTGGGTTGACCATACCTAAGCCACCCTCCCTCCTGGATAGGTAGGTGACATTCCTCTTGATGGGGTTCAGTCTGTTCCCCCACAGCATCTGGAAGAACACACTACTGACCCTAGCATAGAGAGACACTGGCAAGATGCAGACAAAGCTGACATACAAGAAGATCGGAATCAGGTAAGTCTTAATCAGATCAACCCTTTCCCTCATAGATAACTTCCATCTCTTCCAGCTGACCACCTTAGTATTGGCAATTTCCAGTCTGCCTTCCCAGTTTTTGAGGCCATAATCGCCGGGTCCAAATTCAATGCCTAGAATCTTAATTCTTTCCTGGGGCACTGGAAAGGTGTCCGGGAGATCAAAACCCTCACCATCCTTTCCCATCCAGAAAACTTCAGTCTTTTCCTGATTGATCTTGGAGCCTGATGCTTCAGAATACCGTGATGTCAGAGAGACCACCTCCTCCGCTTCATCCGTCCCAGTGACAATCACCGACACATCATCCGCATAGGCAACAACCCTCAATGGCGGCTCACCCGGGAGCCCCACTGGTACCCCACACAACATGCCGCTCTCTAGCCTCCTGATGAAGGGGTCGATTGCAAACACATAGAGCAGGGGACTCAGGGGACAACCCTGGCGCACCCCGGAGCCAACCCCAAAGGACTGTCCAACCCAACCATTAACAAGAGGGAAGCTTTCTGCCCCCTTATACAAGACTTTCAGCCAATCGACAAAACCACCCGGCAGACCGTACTTACTAAGGAGCAACCACAGGTACTCATGGTTAACACGATCAAAAGCCTTTGCCTGATCCAATGTCAGCAAATACTTTCCCCAGCCTGCAGCCCTGCACCGCTCCAAGGCCTCCCGGACAGCTAAAACCGCTGTGAAGGTGCTCCTACCCTGGACCGAACAGTGCTGATGGCGAGAAAGCAAAGACTCTGCCACTGACGATAGGCGCCAGAAAAATATCTTTGCCAGTATCTTTCTATCGACATTAAGAAGGCTGATGGGGCGCCAATTCTCAATCATCGAAGGATCTTTACCCTTTGAAAGAAGAATCACAGCCGAGTGCCTCATGGAAGGGGAAAGCACCCCCCTCAGCAAGGCAACTGTTAAAAACCTCTACCAAATGCGGGGCCAGAATAGACTTAAAGGCTTTGTAAAACTCAGCCGTCAAGCCATCTGGTCCAGGCGACTTTTTGATGGCAAGCTGTTCAATTGCCCTCATCACCTCTTTGACTGTGATCTCCTCTGTCAAATTCATCAATGGAACATCTCCACCATTTAGACCTGGAGTAGAGTCCAAAAAGCTTTCCATCTTGTCACGATCAAGCTCTTTCCTCCCAAGAAGGTCGGCATAAAAGGACCTCACGACCTCCAGAATCCCTGACCTGGACTTTGTCAAGGAACCTGTACTGTCCTTAAGGCCAACGACCGTTTTAACAGCTACACCTTGTTTGCAGTTCTGGTAAGGGTCAGGCGAGTGGTACTTCCCATAGTCCCTCTCCAGAACCAAAGAGGCATGCCGGTCATATTGACACTTCCTGAGAAGGAGTTTCACTTCGGAGATTGCCCCAGGATCTCCTCCTCTCGAGACAAGAATATCCAGCTTCCTCCGTAAACGTTGGTAGGTCATGTATTTATTAAACTGATTTCTATTGGCTAGGCCCCTGAAGAATCCAGCGATCCTCTTTTTGGTCAGCTCCCACCACTCAGCCTTGCTGCTACAAAAGTCCAGGATGGTCACCTGTGCCTGAAAGAATTCCTCAAAGGATTGTCTAACATGTTCTTCCTTGAGTAGTGTCGAATTTAATCTCCAGATGCCCTTGCCCCTCTGAGGGGCGTCTGAAGCATTCAGTACCACAGATAGCATACAGTGATCAGAGAACTCTACTGCCTGCACCACTGGGGGCGAGAAAGCAGAGGCCTCCTTCAAAAAAAAAACTATCTATCCTACTCTGACTATTACCACGATGAAAAGTGAACCCGGTGTCATCTGGGAGGTGCTTAATGTGCACATCCACAAGACCAGCATCCCTAACCATACTATTTAAAAAAACGCTATCATATCCCAGCCTGTCCTTGAAGTCCTTCCTGTCCTTGGGCCTAGTTATTGTATTAAAGTCACCTCCAAAGACCACTTGCCGGGATGTAAAAAGAAATGGCTTGATCCTTGTAAAAAGGCATTTCCTGTCCCACTTTGTGTGCGGCCCATAAACATTGATTAGACGCAGGTCCTGCCCTCCCACAAGGACGTCTAAGACCATACATCTCCCAATCTCCACCTCAATAACCCGCCGGACAGTTACCATGCCGGTTTTAAACAACACCGCCACACCGCCGTAAGGCTCGGCCGCAAGAGACCAGTAAGATGGACCATACCTCCACTCTCTCTTGGCCATATGAATATCTGCCAAGGAGGTGAGCCTAGTCTCTTGCAAAAATAAAATTTCAGCATCTAATTGGCTGAACAAAAAGAAGGCCATAGAACGAGCTCTTACTGACTTAATGCTGGCGACATTAATTGTCACCACTTTTAACGGAGGGGGAACCGCCATTTGGGTTATTGGGTGGATTGCTTCTTAGCTCCCCTCTGCTGCTCATCACCAGAAGCCTCTCTCTTTCTAGAGGCCGCCTCAAAGTCCATTTCGGAATCGGAACTTCTCTCAGAAGAAGCTCCGGATGAAGAAATATCCCACTTGGAGGACCTATGACGGCTGGAGACAGGAACCGGAGCTTCCCGTCCCCGTTCCGTCCTCACCGCCTGCCTCTTCCGCCTCCCAACCTTCCTTCTCTCTTCCAGGTACTGCAGGTCAGCCTCAGAGATGCCCTCATCTCTTATTTTTTTCTTTAAAGTCTTTCCACAAGACTTCTTTACAGAAGAAGGGGCGCCCTTTTTAGTACACGCTGGTGGGGGGGGTGATTCCTTTAAGTCAGACTCAGGAGGGGTAGACTCCTGGGGGGTAACAGACTCGGGGGGCACAGACTTGGAAGGTTCCGACACAAGAGGAGAGGGTACAGTAGGCTGGGGGGACACAGAGACAGAAACAGAAGGAGTACTTACAGACACAGGAGGGGTGGCCACAGGAACTGGAGAGGGATCCTGAGCAGGACCAGGGGAGGGGGGTCACCGCAGAGGAGGATGGTACACCAGGGGTCTCACCCTCCATCCTGTCCAGCCTTGACATGTCCTCTACTACCTCCTTCTCCATATTGTGCCAGGCTTCAGGACATCTGCTGTAGGGGTGGCCAAGGCGCAGGCACAGATTGCACCTGATCTTCCTGGTACAATCCCTAGCCATATGACCCTGACCCCGACACACTGAACACATCAAGGCTGAACAGGAGGAGCTCAAGTGCCCCTTTTCTCCACAGCGGTGACACAGCTTTGGCTGACCAGGGTAGAAAACAGTCATCCTATCCCTCCCTATGAAAGCTGAGGAGGGCAAGTGACGGACAACATTCCCATCCCTGGCCAACCTGACTGTTACCGACCATCCCCCAGTCCAGATGTTACGCTCATCATGGATTTTATTAGGTTTGGTCAAAACTTCCCCATAGTTCCTTAACCAGACCTCTAGATCCCGAGCAGGAACACTCTCATTGGTCAGGATAATGGTTATTTTTTTTACTGTTGACCTCTGAGAAACCGCAACTGGGACCAGACCTTCCCATTCAGGTCTTGACCTGCACCGAGCCTCATATCGCTCCCAGAACAGGTCAAGACCCTCTGGCCTGGTGAAACTAACCGTATAGTCCCTTGTCCCAGCTACGTGTATAAAGGCATACAGGTCATTTGCACCAAAACCCATCTCCAATATCAAGTCCACCACTGCACGCCGTGCTGGAGGGATGGCACCACCTTCCCATTTCAGGATAACTACATTACGTCTTGGACCCCCAACAGAAGCCAGAGACCCAAGACCAGATCTTGGGGTGCTCAAGGTGGCAGCTTGCAGTGGAAAACCCCGCTTGGGAGCGGGACTACCAGGAGCAGAGTGTGCCACCTGTGCAAAAGTAGGTTTATCAGGGCCAAGGGCTGACACTGAAGCCACATCACTCTGTATATTATTATTATTATTATCAACTGTATGAACTGAAATGGCAGGATCTGTAGCAGGATTGTTCATCACACTGGTACTGGGGTGATTGTTATCAGTCACAGAACTATTCAAATTCCCATCAGAAATAGTCACAGTTGCTGCAATACCAGCTGTCTCCTGATGCTGCACTGTAGAGTCCTCAGCAGCAGTGGGGCAAACAGCTTTGGACTCAGCCAAAGAAGGGTTAATGGGCTGTTCTGACACTTGCAGTCCATCCACAGAAATGACATTTTTTAAATGTATCTCTTGCTGCATTGCAGCCTCAGCAGGCACAACATTGCTGCACACAGGACTAGCAGCCTGATTGTCATTAGGCACATTGTCAGTCACAGTGTTAAAAGGAACAAAAACAGTCTTATCCACAACATTGGATTTAGCAGGCTTCACTTTATCAGGTACATCATCAGAAATGTCTTCCTCATTAAACACCATCTGATCCCCCCGCATAGGAGACTCCATTACCTGGATGGCCCTCAGCATACCTCCAGATTCCTGGGAAGGCCTGGGGCTTCTTACCTCTCCCTGGGGGGGCAGGGGGTCAGAACTGGGGGTCTCCTCCTCCTCCACCTCCATCTTTGTCACCCTTCCAAACCTCTTGTCGTTGCAAAACTTCTCTTTAAAGGGCCCATCTCTGCCTTCCATCATGGCCACGATGGTCTCCTGATGATCCACACGGACCTTGGCCAGCTGGATTTCCGGATCCATGGATCCCCGTTTCTGGCTATGTAAGCCCTCACGTTGCCTTCGCAGGCGCTTCAACTCCGCTCTCAACTTGTAGAGCTTGTCCCTCTCCCTGTTCAGGACCTTAATCCCGGCCACCACTCGCTCCCGAATGGCCTCCGAGCCTTCATCCTCACCAGGGGTAGAGAGATCAGCTTGTGCAGAGGATGGCAGTTCACCTGACGGCCCAGGAGATGGCTGGGAGCCTCCAGCAGGAGAAGCCCCGCTGCCCTCCATGGCCTCCCCAGAAAGGGGGCCAGGGAGCTGGGATAGATTTCACCACCACTCCCTTCTCACAGAGCAGCTTCAGAGGCACCTTCCTCCTGACACACCTGTGCTCCAATGATGGGCGGGGCACTATTCCTCCCACTGACACCAATGATGGAACACTATTCCTCCCCCTGACACCAATGATGGGGCACTATTCCTCCCCCTGAAACCAATGATGGGCACGGTTTTCTACTATCAGTGGTCACAGTCATTCCCACCCTATAGCTTGAAGGACAGTAAACTGGCCCATTGTTTAGAAAGTTTGGAGACCCCTGCTCTAGATGATGCTGGATGTCCTCCAGCCAGGACATGAGGCACACATGTGACACTGAGCCTCCATGATTGAAAGAATTGAAATCCAACCAATGAAAGAGGCGGGCCAAGGACAGTAAAGCTGGGGAGGAAAGGGCTGGATGATGCTGGACGTCCTCCAGGCAGGAAATGGGGCGGGGCTCTCCCTGACTTGCTGCAGCTTCTAATGCACATGGTGAGAAGCTCACAGTGTGCGGTGAAATCAGAAGGAGTCATTTCAGTCCAGGAGAGGAGCCGCTACAACTGTGCAAGACTGGAGGTGAGGCCGGAGTTCCTCTTTAAAGTTCCACCAATAAAACATCACCTGACCACATGACCTCAGTTTGGCGCAGAGAACATTTGCACATCACGCGGGTGTCACAGACGTTGGCGCCAGTTTATGTCCGCCGTCCTCGGAACTCATCATTTTATCGTCTTTTCCTAATAGGACGGCCATTCAGTCCCTGACAGCCTGTCCTGCGCCCGGCCATCTGCAGTCAGCGTGATCGCAGCGTTTACGATCGGAATAAAAAATATCGCCTCTCTCAGACGCGGTGTTTATTATTTGGCTGGGTGGCCAGATGGCCCGGGTGACATCCCGCGCTCGTGTTTATCTAATCCGTCCGACAACTTTGTAACTTTTCCAGAGTTTTTACTGCTTTCCGTATATAAAAAAAAAAAAGTATCGACTGCAAATGTTATTGTAACCAATCAGTAGCCTTGTTGTGTTTTATATCATTTGTGTCTTTTATGTGCCGAAAGTTTAACCACGTGCCGACCGCGCCATGGGCAAAAGATGTCCTTGTGGGAAGTGGAATTCCGGGGGTATGGCTGCAGCGATATACCAAAACCCTGGTGGTGTTTTTTTTTTTCAGCTAGCGATTCTCTAACCAAAAAAGTGGTCTGAGCGGCTGATTCGCCGCCGCTGGATCACTTATAGAAGCGGCGGGAGGAGTCACCACTTCTCGGTGTTTCTCGGGCTAACCTGGATGATCAGTAGCCCCGAGAAACGATCCCGCAGTTGCGGCAGCTAGAAACAGAGATGAGCGGAGGAAAGATGGCCTCCATTCATCTCTATGGTCCGTGGACAGTGGTCTCCACTGACACCAATGGTTGGGCACTATTCCTCTCAGTGACACCAATGATGGGGCACTATCACCAATGATGGGGCACTATCCCTCCCACTGACACCAATGATGGGGCACTATCCCTCCCACTGACACCAATGATGGGGCACTATTCCTCTCAGTGACACCAATGATGGGGCACTATTCCTCCCACTGACACCAATGATGGAACACTATTCCCCCAAGTGACACCAATGAAGGGGCACTCTTTCTCCCACTGACACCAATGATGGGGCACTATTTCTCCCACTGACATTAATGATGGGACACTATTCCTCCCACTGACACCAATGATGGGGCACTATCCCTCCCACTGACACCAATGATAGGGCACTCTTTCTCCCACTGACACCAATGATGGGGCACTACTTCTCCCACTGACACCAATGATGGGGCACTATTTCTCCCACTGACATTAATGATGGGACACTATTCCTCCCACTGACACCAATGATGGGGCACTATCCCTCCCACTGACACCAATGATGGGGCACTCTTTCTCCCACTGACACCAATGATGGGGCACTATTTCTCCCACTGACACCAATGATGGGGCACTATTTCTCCCACTGACACCAATGATGGGGCACTATTTCTCCCACTGACACCAATGATGGGGCACTATCCCTCCCACTGACACCAATGATGGGGCACTATCCCTCCCACTGACACCAATGATGGGGCACTATTCCTCTCAGTGACACCAATGATGGGGCACTATACCTCTCAGTGACACCAATGATGGGGCACTATTTCTCCCACTGACATTAATGATGGGACTCTATTCCTCCCACTGACACCAATGATGGAACACTATTCCCCCAAGTGACACCAATGAAGGGGCACGCTTTCTCCCACTGACACCAATGATGGGGCACTATTTCTCCCACTGACATTAATGATGGGACACTATTCCTCCCACTGACACCAATGATGGGGCACTATCCCTCCCACTGACACCAATGATGGGGCACTATCCCTCCCACTGACACCAATAATGGGGCACTATTCCTCCCACTGACACCAATGATGGGGCACTATTCCTCCCACTGACACCAATGATGGGGCACTATTCCTCCCACTGACACCAATGATGGGGCACTATCCCTCCCACTGACACCAATGATGGGGCACTATCCCTCCCACTGACACCAATGATGGGGCACTATCCCTCCCACTGACACCAATGATGGGTCACTATCCCTCCCACTGACACCAATGATGGGGCACTATTCCTCCCACTGACACCAATGATGGGGCACTATCCCTCCCACTGACACCAATGATGGGCACTATTCCTCCCACTGACACCAATGATGGGGCACTATTTCTCCCACTGACATTAATGATGGGACACTATTCCTCCCACTGACACCAATGATGGGGCACTATCCCTCCCACTGACACCAATGATGGGGCACTATCCCTCCCACTGACACCAATAATGGGGCACTATTCCTCCCACTGACACCAATGATGGGGCACTATTCCTCCCACTGACACCAATGAAGGGGCACTATTCCTCCCACTGACACCAATGATGGGGCACTATTCCTCCCACTGACACCAATGATGGGGCACTATTCCCCCAAGTGACACCAATGAAGGGGTACTATTCCTCCCACTGACACCAATGATGGATTTTTTTTTTACTAGTAATGGCGGCGATCAGCGATTTTTTTCGTGACTGCGACATTATGGCGGACACATTTTTGGGACCATTGTCATTTTCACAGCGATCAGTGCTATAAATATGCACTGATTACTGTGAAAATGACATTGGCAGTGAAGGGGTTCACCACTAGGTGGCGCTGTAGGGGGTTAAGTGTTCCCTGCATAGTGTTTCTTACTGTAGGGGGGATGGGCTGTGTGTCACATGACACCGATCTCCGCTCCGAGTACACAGAGCCGAGATCAGTGTCATTGTCACTAGGCAGAGCTCTATACCTCCGTGAGACGATCGCCGGGATCCCCGCGGCGATCGAGTCCGCGGGACCTGCGGTCCGACTCACGGGGATGGCGGCAGGGTTGCGAGCGTGCTGTCGGCGGCGTGACCACATGGACAGGCACTTAAAGGGGACGTACAGGTACGTTGATGTGCCTATCTGTGCCATTCTGCCGACGTAAAGGTACAGGAGGCGGTCGGCAAGGGGTTAAATACACTTGAATTAATTATATTGCACACAAACACAATATGATACCCTATTTTTTCCTGAAACATAAACCATGATGTTACATTTGGGGTGTGACATGGAATTTTATAGATAGGAAACTCCTATCCTCATATAGATTAGCGGTTCCAAATGAATGATAACTACTGCAGTAGGGAACAGACACAAAATATACACTTCGCATCTTTCCAAATGTTCTGTTTATTATGACGCAATTGAAGGTTTTTATGCACATGATTACTTAGGTATCACATTAATATTACAATTGTACGTTTTTGTTAACAAGGGGCGTAACATAGTGTCACGTACCTGATTGGAGGCCGAAATGCCGAGAGGGCTCCCCTTGCGGCTGAGTGCAGTACACCTCCTGAGGTTGGGTACAGAGGGTGTAGTGCCCAGAGAAGCAGGGCCGTTTGAAGGAATTTGGGGGCCCCAAGCAAAATGGACATGGAGGCCCCCCCAACCCCCCCCCCCCCCCCCCGCACTCACGCAAAGCCTATAGGAACTACAGCATAGCGATACAGTTTAAGCTCACCCACACTTTATATGAATAAAAAAGGTTTACAGAGCAAATACTGCTGTTGCATATAATCCAACATACTTAAAACACATACACACTCACATTAACATTAAGATGCTGCTAAGGACTGTTTATGGACAGTGGGATGGACAGGGGGACCGTGGGATGGACAGGGGGACAGTGGGATGGACAGGGGGACCGTGGGATGGACAGGGGGACAGTGGGATGGACAGGGGGAACGTGGGATGGACAGGGGGACCGTGGGATGGACAGGGGGACCGTGGGATGGACAGGGGGACTCCGCACTGTAATATCCACATCATCTCCCCCACTGTAATGTCCAGATCTCCCCCCTGTAATGTCCACATCCCCCCCCTGTAATGTCCACATCTCCCCCACTGTACAGGTCCTTCTCAAAAAATTAGCATATTGTGATAAAGTTCATTATTTTCTGTAATGTACTGATAAACATTAGACTTTCATATATTTTAGATTCATTACACACAACTGAAGTAGTTCAAGCCTTTTCTTGTTTTAATATTGATGATTTTGGCATACAGCTCATGAAAACCCCAAAATCCTATCTCAAAAAATTAGCATATTTCATCCGACCAATAAAAGAAAAGTGTTTTTAATACAAAAAAAGTCAACCTTCAAATAATTATGTTCAGTTATGCACTCAATACTTGGTCGGGAATCCTTTTGCAGAAATGACTGCTTCAATGCGGCGTGGCATGGAGGCAACCAGCCTGTGGCACTGCTGAGGTGTTATGGAGGCCCAGGATGCTTCGATAGCGGCCTTAAGCTCATCCAGAGTGTTGGGTCTTGCGTCTCTCAACTTTCTCTTCCCAATATCCCACAGATTCTCTATGGGGTTCAGGTCAGGAGAGTTGGCAGGCCAATTGAGCACAGTAATACCATGGTCAGTAAACCATTTACCAGTGGTTTTGGCACTGTGAGCAGGTGCCAGGTCGTGCTGAAAAATGAAATCTTCATCTCCATAAAGCTTTTCAGCAGATGGAAGCATGAAGTGCTCCAAAATCTCCTGATAGCTAGCTGCATTGACCCTGCCCTTGATAAAACACAGTGGACCAACACCAGCAGCTGACATGGCACCCCAGACCATCACTGACTGTGGGTACTTGACACTGGACTTCAGGCATTTTGGCATTTCCCTCTCCCCAGTCTTCCTCCAGACTCTGGCACCTTGATTTCCGAATGACATGCAAAATTTGCTTTCATCCGAAAAAAGTACTTTGGACCACTGAGCAACAGTCCAGTGCTGCTTCTCTGTAGCCCAGGTCAGGCGCTTCTGCCGCTGTTTCTGGTTCAAAAGTGGCTTGACCTGGGGAATGCGGCACCTGTAGCCCATTTCCTGCACACGCCTGTTCACGGTGGCTCTGGATGTTTCTACTCCAGACTCAGTCCACTGCTTCCGCAGGTCCTCCAAGGTCTGGAATCGGTCCTTCTCCACAATCTTCTTCAGGGTCCGGTCACCTCTTCTCGTTGTGCAGCGTTTTCTGCCACACTTTTTTCTTCCCACAGACTTCCCACTGAGGTGCCTTGATACAGCACTCTGGGAACAGCCTAATCGTTCAGAAATTTCTTTCTGTGTCTTACCCTCTTGCTTGAGGGTGTCAATGATGGCCTTCTGGACAGCAGTCAGGTCGGCAGTCTTACCCATGATTGCGGTTTTGAGTAATGAACCAGGCTGGGAGTTTTTAAAAGCCTCAGGAATCTTTTGCAGGTGTTTAGAGTTAATTAGTTGATTCAGATGATTAGGTTAATAGCTCGTTTAGAGAACCTTTTCATGATATGCTAATTTTTTGAGATAGGAATTTTGGGTTGTCATGAGCTGTATGCCAAAATCATCAATATTAAAACAAGAAAAGGCTTGAACTACTTCAGTTGTGTGTAATGAATCTAAAATATATGAAAGTCTAATGTTTATCAGTACATTACAGAAAATAATGAACTTTATCACAATATGCTAATTTTTTTAGAAGGACCTGTAATATCCACATCTCCCCCACATCTCCCCCCCTGTAATGTCCACATCCCCCCCTGTAATGTCCACATCTTTCCCACTGTAATATCCACATCTCCCCCACATCTCCCCTCTGTGATGTCCACATCTCCCCACATCTCACCTCGGCCGCTGCCGCCGGGTGTACCAAGATGGCCGCCGCTCCGGAGCTAGGCCGAAGCCGCGGCCTTTCCTATGGCCGCAATCCACGGATCGGCTCAGGGCGGAAATCCAGGACAGTGACAGGCAGCAGGCAGGCACCCTAGGCTGGGGCCCCAGGCCAGCTCGGGGGCCCCAAGCAATTGCTTGTTTTGCCTGTCCTGGTCCAACGGCCCTGCAGAGAAGCACAGGTTGCCAGGTGGGTCCAGGAGAGCAGAGCTGGTGGGATCCTGAAGAACACTGGTGGATGCAGGACACAGCTCAAGGAGTAGTAGTGGCAGCCAGGCTGAGGGTCAAACCCAGTAGATCCAGCAGGAGGAAGAGGCAGGTTGCAGGAACGGAAACAAGCCAAAGGTCTGGTAACAGGAAACAGTTAGGAACAGATGACTATGGCAAAGTCCGTGAAACAAGCTGGGATCAGGTGTACGAGAAGGCAACAATTTGGTAAAGCAAGCCAGGGGGTCAAACCAGGAGAGCAGATCAGACGGGTCAGGAACAAGCCGGGTCACAAAAGAAAATACAAACAGCAGTTGAACAGAGTCTCAGGAACAAAGGAAGGCTGATGACTATCAAGCAACGAGATGGGCTCAGTGGCAGTCTTACATAGGCCAGCAAGTGGCTGCATCTGTTGCGTTGCGCGCGCGCGCCAATTGACGCTCCCGCGCATGCGCGCGCGCCCGTTGGTTCCATTGCGCCAGTGCGCACAGGGATGTGCTGGAAGCGCCCATTACTAGTACTGGCATTATTACCAGTTCTCCGACGGCCGTTTCCCTGACACATAGGCAGGCTAATTCTAATCTGGACTCAGAAGAATGCAAACATGTACTGAAAACATTATTAGTGTCGTGTGCACAGTGAGGGCGTAAAAGTGATAAGACATTTTTGTAAAGGGAAAGTATATATTTTGTATATATATGTTATATATATATACATACGAAATAGAATAGAATTATATACAGAACTTCCAAATTTTCTTTTACAGGTGCCATTAAAAGAACACTACAGGTTCCCGTTTAAAAACAAAAAAAAACAAACATGTTATACTTACCTCCACTGTGCAGCTCGTTTTGCACACAGTGGCCCCAATCCTCCGCTTCTGGGGTCCCTCGGCGTCTGTCTCGGCTCCTCCCCGCAAGGACTCCACACCATAATGCGAGCGAGCTCGCATGGTGTGGAGTTACTGCGGGTGCGCTCCCGTTATACAGCAGGGGCCATAGCCGCCGACTGTATCACTCGGCCCCGCCCCCCGACGTGCCGCGTCATTGGATGTGATTGACAGCAGCGCCAGCCAATGGCTGCGCTGCTTTCAATCCATCCACAGTAGCCAATCAACGGCCAGGCAATAGAACTCGGAGGATGACGGGAGCGAGCGCGGGACTTTCGAGGGGCCAGGTAAGTAAAACGGGGGCTCGGGGGGGGGGCCGGTATTGTCAAATGTTTTTTCACCTTAATGCATAGAATGCATTAAGGTGAAAAAACATTTACCTTTACTACTCCTTTAAGATTAATAGCACCCAAACGTGTGTCGCGAGTTTTGTCACTGTCTAGAGTTGCGGGTAGAATTTGCGTAAATTCTGCCCACAATTCCAAACCGCCTAATGTGAATAATAAATAAATGAACTACCCTAAATACACCCTACCCCCAAAACTCACACCCCCTAAATAAAAGGGAAGGAAAAAAAAAAGAGTAGATCGTTGTTTTGTTTTTTTTTATCAAATTTTGCCAAATCAGCTCAATGAGTGAAATTGATCATTTCAGCTTCGGCAAAATTTCTACAGCGGTGGAATCGGTATTTTCATGCCGAAATCAATTTCTCAAAAATCATTCAAATTCATCCCCAGATCTAAATCACAAGAAGAGACATCCTCTGAATTATTATTTTTTTCATATTAGATCCCCTTGGGTGTTCCAGCAAAGTAGGCGGCCCTTGCGTGCGGGTGCCCTAAAGCAAGAGAAATTTAAGGTGATTGCGTGTTTGCTTTAACGCGGCTGCGGAATTTCCTGGACAAGCTCCGGATTTCTCTCACTTGTTGCTCGGAGTATGTTATCAAGAAAGATGAAGATGATCACACATACATCCCTTCATTCCCCGGAGCCAATTAAAGTCAGTATAAACGAGTATTATGATTGGAATCGCGATACGCCAGGCAGGGGGTTCGCGGAGACAGATTGCCGGCGCTAATGACGGATTCCAGCAATCTCCTGTGAGCACTACACACACACACTCTTATAGTGATATTAATTGAGTAGTAGAGGTATAAAAACACAAGTGGATTCTTTGCATTCTGCCGCAGATGTCGCCGTTACAATCTGCTGGGCGATGGCGGCCATTGCTGCTGTATTTCATGTCGCAGAATTCCTAAAGTGACCCAGTCAGTAGGAACCTGTGACCCCCATTCTGTAGAATAATCCAACATTATCTCTGAAGGGCTGTAATTTAATGGTATGTAATAGGGGGCTCCAAACTTTCTAAACAAAGGGCCAGCTTACTGTCCTTCAAACTTTAGGGGGGTCGGATTGTGGCCAGTGGGAGTAAAAAAGGTCCAGACAGCAGTGGGAAAAAACAATGCCCCATTGGAGTGAGTAGGAGGAATTGTGTGCTCTCATTGGAGTCATTGGGGGAATTGTGTCTCATTGGTGTCATTGGGCACTATTGTTGGTGCCATTGGGAGGAATTGTGTCCCATCATTAGAGTCATTGGGGGGAATTGTGTCTCATTGGTGTCATTGGGCCCTATTGTTGGTGCCATTGGAAGGAATTGTGTCCCATCATTGGTGTCATTGGGAGGATGTGATTTGGGCCCTAATATTGGTGCCGTTGGGAGGAATTGTGTTTCATCATTGGAGTCGTGTCTCATTGGTGTCATTGGGCCAGATTGTTGGTGCCATTAGGAGGAATTGTGTCCCATCATTGGAGTCATTGGGAGGAATTGTGTCCCATCATTGGTGTCATTGGGAGGAATTGAGTCCCTTCATTGATGTCAGTGAGGTGAATTATGCCTCATTGTTGGTATCTGTGGAGGAAATAGTGCCCCAAGGGCCAGATAAAAGCAAGCAAAGGGCCACATTTTGCCCCAGAGTCGCAGTTTGGAAACCACTGGTACATAGTAATGAGCAGAATATGCCTGGGTTTGCTTCAAGGGGTGTTAGCCCCACAGTACAAAAAAAGAAAAGGGGGGCAGGATTGTGGCCACTGGGAGTAAAAAAGGTTCAGACAGCAGTGGGAAAAAAACAATGCACCATCGATGGAGTGAGTGTGAAGTATTGTGTCCCATCATTGGTGCCATTGGGAGGAATTGTGTCCCATCATTGGTGCCATTGGGAGGAATTTTGTCCCATCATTGGAGTCATTGGAAGGAATTGAGTCTCATCATTGGTGTCATTGAGAGGAACTGGGCCCCTTCATTGATGTCAGTGGGAGGAATTGTGTCTCATCATTGGTGTCATTGGGAGGAACTGGGCCCCTTCATTGATGTCAGTGAGGAGAATTATGCCCCATTGTTGGGATCAGTGGATGAAATAGTGCCGCAAGGGCCAGATAAAAGCAAGCAAAGGGCCACATTTGGCCCCCCCCAGCTGCAACTTGGAAACCACTGGTACATAGTAATGAGCAGAATATGCCTGGGTTTGTTTCAAGGGGTGTTGGCCCCACAGTACAAAAAAAAGGGGGGGGGGGCGGATTGCGGCCTTTGGGAGTAAAAGAGGGCACTGGGAAAAAACCAATGCACCGTCGTTGGAGTGAGTGGGAGGAATTGTGTGCTATCATTGGTGCCATTGGGATAAATTGTGTCTCATCATTGGTGTCTTTGGGCTCTATTGTTGGAGCCATTGGGAGGAATTGTGTTCCATCATTGGTGTGATTGGGAGGAATTGTGTCCCAAAATTGGTGTGATTGGGAGGAATTGTGTCCCATCATTGGTGTGATTGGGAGGAATTGTGTCCCATCATTGGAGTCAGTGGGAGGAATTGTGTCCCATCATTGAGTCAGTGGGAGGAATTGTGTCCCATCATTGGAGTCAATGGGAGGAATAGTGTCCATCATTGGAGTCAGTGTGAGGAATTGTGTCCCATCTTTCGAGTCAATGGGAGGAATTGTGTCCCATCTTTCGAGTCAATGGGAGGAATTGTGTCCCATCATTGGAGTCAGTGGGAGGAATTGTGTCCTATCATTAGAGTCAGTGGGAGGAATTGTGTCCCATCATTAGATTCAGTGGGAGGAATTGTGTCCCATCATTGGAGTCAGTGGGAGGAATTGTGTCCCATCATTAGAGTCAGTGGGAGGAATTGTGTCCCATCATTGGAGTCAGTGGGAGGAATTGTGTCCCATCATTAGAGTCAGTGGGAAGAATTGTGTCCCATCATTGGAGTCAGTGGGAGGAATTGTGTCCCATCATTGGAGTCAGTGGGAGGAATTGTGTCCCATCATTGGAGTCAATGGGAGGAATGGTGTCCCATCATTAGATTCAGCTGGAGGAATTGTGTCCCATCATTGGAGTCAATGGGAGGAATTGTGTCCCATCATTAGATTCAGTGGGAGGAATTGTGTCCCATCATTGGTGTCAGTGGGAGGAATTGTGTCCCATCGTTGGAGTCAGTGGGAGGAATTGTGTCCCATCATTGGTGTCAGTGGGAGGAATTGTGTCCCATCATTGGAGTCAGTGGAAGGAATTGTGTCCCATCATTGGTTTCATTGGGAGGATTTGGGCCCCTTCATTGATACCAGTGAGGTAAATTAGGCCCCATTGTTGGTATCAGTGGATGAAATAGTGCCCCAAGGGCCAGGTAAAAGCAAGCAAAGGGCCACATCTGGCCCCCGGGCCATTGTTTGGAGCCCACTGGTATATAGTAATGAGCAGAACATGCCTGAGTTTGCTTCAAAGGGGTGTTAGTCCCACAGTGCAGACATTGTGAAACGTTCCCCAAACCAATTTGAAATCTAAGAGGTTTGGAGAACGGGGGGGGGGGGGGGATAACCACCGGAAAGCAGCAGGGAGGGAGACAACCCGCTTCTAAAAGTGATCCAGCGGCTTATCAGCTGCTCGCATCACTTTTGTTAGAAAGAGCGGCGGCTGCAGAACATTTTAATGTCGGGGTTATGGCATCTAGCTGCAACTGCAGACTATTAAACGTCGAAGTCATGATGTATTTTCCCAGTTAGGTGGTCGGCAAGTGGTTATGATAACCTGAGATCATCGCTGTGTATTATAAAGGAGACGAGCGATCGTTGTGCAGTGAACAATGTGCTGTATATGATTCATTATTCATCTATTACCGGCTTACTAAATTTGTGTGCTGCGTGATTGGCCGAGTGTAGCTGGCTATAGCTGGCTAATGTGCCGGTGTTGCACACAGGGCCGCCATCAGGAATTTTGGGGCCCCTTACACAGCTTCAGGCATGGGCCTACTGGAACAAAGGAGAACCGGGGTAGGGGTGCTGCCGCCGCGAATTGAGAGGCGGGGGGCTGCCGCAAATTGAGAAGTGGGGGGGGGGGGGGTGCCACGATTTGAGAAGTGGGGGGGTGCTGCCGCCGCAAATTGTTGAGGTCAGGGGGGCTTTGGGTGCTAATGAACACACAAAAAAAAGAACAAAAAAAAAGGGGGGGATGCCATCCAGGGCCCTGGGGACCTCCGGGCCTCTGGGGACCTCTGGGCCCCTAACAAAAAAATTATTAAAAAAAAATTATACAAATAAAAAATAAATAATAATATTAAAAAAAAAGGGAGGTTGCCATCTGGGGCCCTGGGGACCTCCGGGCCCCTGGGGACCTCTGGACCCCTTACAAAAATAAATAAAAAATAAATAAATAACATAAATAAAAAAATAAAAAAATGAAATCATTTTTTTTTATAAAAAAAAAAATATATATATATAAAAAAAGGGGGGTTGACATTCGGGGCCCTGCGGAACTCCGGGCCCCTGGGGACCTCTGGGCCCCTTACAAAAAAAATAAAAATAAAATAAAAAAAAATAAAATAAAAAAAAAGGGGGGGGCATCCGGGCCCCTGGGGACCTCCGGGCCCCTTACAGGTGTACTGCCTGTACCCCCCTGATGGAAGCCCTGGTTGCACATCAGGATACGTATGATAAATAAGCATGGACCTGGATGTCTATATGTTCTATTACATCTATACAGTAGGTGGCTGTCCTATGACGTGCATAGGATACCTGATAAGTAACAGCAGCAGGAATAAGAAGGATCAAGCGCGCTCCATAGGAATCAATAATAAAATCAATTGTTAGAGGAGATGTAAAATCTAACCGATTGACATTTCGTTTGTTCGGTGTATCATGTTTTTCAACCAGGATGCCACCCCTGGGGTGCTGGGAGCACAAAACTCAGTTTTTCCCGAATCACAGATGAATGAGAGGACTCTGTGATTGGAGGGGGGGGGGGAGCAGGGGGCACACAACCATTTGTAGTCTCCGTTGACAAGGTGACAACCGCAGGAGTACAATTGGGAGATGGAGCAGAGCGGTTGTCACCCAACAACAGGAAGTGCCTGCACAACTGGACCTTCATTTTAATGAAATCTGTAGACATAAAAAATGTTTAAAAAAAAAAAAGACTTTTGAAGAAATATGAAAGCGGAACTTTACCCATAACAACGTGAAAAAAAATGATGTTCTTCAGCAAGGAACATCCATTCCCCATTAACCACTTAAGCCCCGGACCATTTCGCTGGCCAAAGACCAGGCCACTTTTTTGCGATTCGGCACTGCATCGTTTTAACTGACAATTGCGCGGTCGTGCGGCGTGGCTCCCAAAGAAAATTGACGTCCTTTTTTTTTCCCCACAAATAGAGCTTTCTTTTGGTGGTATTTGATCACCTCTGCGGT
The DNA here is from genome assembly GCA_029206835.1 of Rana muscosa. Taxonomy (NCBI): domain Eukaryota; kingdom Metazoa; phylum Chordata; class Amphibia; order Anura; family Ranidae; genus Rana; species Rana muscosa. The sequence continues at coordinate 23,621,620 of CM055120.1, read as the reverse complement.
TTTTATTTTTTTCGCTAAAAAACAAAAATAGAGCGACAATTTTGAAAAAAAAAAACAATATTTTTTACTTTTTGCTATAAAAAAATATCCCCAAAAAATATATAAAGAAACTTTTTTTTCCTCAGTTTCGGCCGATACGTTAACTTCTACATATTTTTGGTTAAAAAAAAAAATCGCAATAAGCGTTTGATTGGTTTGTGCAAAATTTATAGCGTCTACAAACTAGGGGATAGTTTTATGGCATTTTTATTAAGATTTTTTTTTTTACTAGTAATGGCGACGATCAGTGATTTTTATCGTGACTGTGACATTATGGCAGGCACATCGGACACTTTTGACACATTTTTGGGACCATTGTCATTTATACAGCGATCAGTGCTATAAAAATGCACTGATTACTGTGAAAATGACACTGGCAGTGAAGGGGTTAACCTGTAGGGGCGCTGAAGGGGTTAAGTGTGACCCAGGGAGTGATTCTAACTGTTAGGGGGCGTGGCTACGAGTGACACATCACTGATCGCTGTTCCCGATGACAGGGAGCAGACGATCAGTGACATGTCACTAGGAAGAACGGGGAGATGTTGTTGTCTTTACACTGATATCTCCCCGTTCTTCAGCTCCGTGACACGATCGTGGGACGCCAGCGGACTTCAAGTCCGCGGGTCCCGCGGGCATGATCACGTAGCTCGCGGCAGGTTCGCGAGCACGCCGCCAGCGGCGCGCGACCACACGGCGGCAATTTAAAGGGGACGTATATATACGCCCATTTGCCCAGCTGTGCCATTCTGTTGATGTAAATGTTCGTGCGGCGGTCGGCACGTGGTTAATAATTAGGTTACCAAAATTAGTATGTGCTGTAAATAGCCAACAGCATTGTTCCTGTTTCTTTTTGCTGGAGGCTGCCATTTTGTTGAAGCCCCAGAGCCCCTGTGCAGCAGGAAATCAGCAGATCGGCCTCTAAGCGGCTGGGATTTTCGGCACAGAGCCGAAATTAGAGAGCAACTGAGCATGTGCAAACCAGGCTGAAATCGTGCATTATTGGATTATAAACAGTATGAGCAGTTATTTTTCATATTTTACCTGCAAACAGGGTGGATTTGATTTAAATCACTAGTAAAAAGGCTGGATTTAAATCATAATTTTTAAAGAGCAACTGTCACCTCTGTCCCGCAGTGGCTCCTCCTCTGTCCCGCAGTGGCTCCTCCTCTGACCCGATGTTGGCTCCTCCTCTGACCCGATTTTGGCTCCTCCTCTGACCCGCTGTTGGCTCCTCCTCTGACCCGCTGTTGGCTCCTCCTCTGACCCGCTGTTGGCTCACCGACAATCCCATTCACTTTAATGGGACGGCTGGTGATGCGGCAGTGACACAACAAGGTGAGGGGCGTGGCGGCAGCAGGTGAGTGGATGCCCTCTAACAGGCACTGCCATGATGGATCTGAAATGACAGGTGCTCTTTAAATGTAAGGACTTATTTTTGCTGGTAATTAGAATCTTTAATATTTGCAAACAAAATGAAGGTTTCCTATTTAGAATAATAAGCTGTCAGGTTAGTAAAACAGCGATATCAGAACCGATTCAATCATACAGTTTGTAGTGTACATAGATTTGCAAAACAAATATAAAGGAATATTCCTGAACTTGTTTTATCGCATGTGAGATTGTGTGAATGCATCAATGCAGTGCATGTTATCTCAGCTTGCAGAGCTTGGATTCATTGAATGAGTTTACTAAACATGGAAATATTGCAGAATATACAGCCTCATGCTACATAACTAAGCTCCATTTCATGCTGAAAAAACGAAATTATTAATGTATCTTAAAAGGAAAACTATGTTAAGATCTCCAAAAGCATTTTATTAAAATACATTTGGTAAAAATCAAAAAAATCTGATTTAAATCAAAACAATCCGATTTTGTTTGAGAAATCATTGATTTTTATCCACCCTGCCTGCGAAAGGGACTTAAAGTTTGTCCTCACTTTTTCAATTCCTTGCCGGTGTCGGTGTTCTGCCGAAAACTCCAACTCACCAAAATCTCCAACCACATCACTTCTGGTGACTCTCCAACACCGATAATTGAAGATTTCGGTGAGTTGTCTGTGTTCACAGTACAGTATAGGACGAGTTGGCTGTTTTGACAGAACGCCGGGTAAGGAGGGTAGAAGTTGTTGTCGCCGCCTTGGAGGCCGCCATGTTGTTGGTTAGTATCGGGGGGACTAACAATGTCCACTCATTATATGGTGTACCGGAGTGTATACACTGCCTCTGTTCTGTCCAAACAGGCAATGCCTCGAAATCTCCAATTATTGGTGCTGCAGAGTCACCAGAAGTGTCGCAGGTTGGAGATTTTGGCAAGTTGGAGTTTTCGGCAGAACACCGGCATCTTCCCCTGTGTGCCGGTACTTCAGCTTCCTTCATTGGCTGGTGCCGGATGACATCACTTATATTGCAACTTACCAATTCTTAAGGCCCCGTACACACGGTCTGACTTTTTGCCAACAAACTTCAAAATGAGTAGGTTTTTCAAAAAATCCGACCGTGTGTACGCTCCATCGGACAAACTTTTTCGGTTTTCATCGGACAAAAGTTCGCTGTGCAAACAGACAAACTTTTCGGCAACAAAAGTCCGATGGTGCAAAGTCCGACCGTGTGTACAGAAATCCATCTGACTTTTGTCCGAAGTACAAACACACATGCCCAGAACCAATGTTAAAATCAACCAACAATAGCAGAAGTTGACCAAAGGGTGGCGGTAAAGAGCAGAAAAGAGCAGAAAAACCACGTGATGTTGGGAAAGTTTGCAGGAAAGTTTGCAGGAAAGTCCTGCCGTGTGTATGCTATGGGTGTGCCCGGCCAACTCCCTTCGGACAAAAATTCATGGTAAAGTTTGTTTGAAGTCCGACCGTGTGTACGGGGCTTTAGATGTGATGGCTGCATTCGTTTTACTTTTTTAGGCTTTCTTTCTTCTGATTTCATTTGGTGATCCAGCCAGCAAGTCTGTTGTTTTTCACAGCACAAGCTCTCCAGCAGAATCTATCAGTTTACATGGAATGAGATAACCCCTTTACCACGGACAGTGGTTATCACAATGATCAGCTTTTATTTATTTATGTAAAACCTTTATCCCAAATGGAAAAAAAAAAACCAGCTGTTACTGATTAAAAAATATTAGCTGGGTTTTGGCTTCAATTTGTTAGTTTATTTAAATCTAAAGTGTAAGTCCATCTAACACTCCCCACCCTAATGCCCCGTACACACGATCCAAAAATCGGACGACAGATCGTCTGGCTTTTTTCGCTTAATAGTCGCAAGTAGAAATTGAATAGGTTAGTAAGTCCTGAAAATTCTCGTACGACAGAAAAAAAAAAATCGCAAGTGATGTCATGTGTTGTAATGTATTTGTATTGTATTTTCGGACGACAGCTGTACTGACTAAACGAAAATCGTACGATCTGGTATATTATATATATATATATAATATTCCTTGGATATTCGGATCGTGTGTACGGGCCATAAGACTGATAATGCTGCTGTCCAAAGGTGCCTCCTGTGCTCTTTAATCCAGAGTGGGAGCGCTCTAATACAGGAGGTGTGTTACTGGCCAGATCACCAGGTGGAAACGGAGGGGGAAAAAGGCTTAAAAATAAGAAAACAAATGCAGCCACCACATCTAATGATTGGTAAGCTGCAATATATTACATTTTTGGGTTTGGGTTTAAAGTGGTTGTAAACCCACTTAGACAACTTGCACCTACAGGTAAGCCTAGATTAAGGCTCATCTGTAGGTGCATGAAATATCTCCTTAACCTACACGGTTTAGGAGATATTTGCTGAAAACACAGCGCCAATGTCTACGGCGCGTGCGCGCCAATGTCTACGGCGCGTGCGCGCCGTAGACAACAGCGCAGGCGCACTAGCGGGCCAGCTTCTTGATGGTTTTCTGAATGGGATCTTGCCGGGCCGAGCGTGCATCCGTGTGACGTCATCGCCGCTCCGGCCATATCACAGCGCCGGAGCGGCGATAACAGGAAGGGACATCGAGGCAAGATGGCGGCGGCGGCGGAGGGGAACGAGGAGCAGTTCGGGGGCTTTCGATCTCAGGTAAGTCATTCATAATGAGCTAGTATGCTATGCAGGGTTTGCATGGTTTTTTAAAAGAAATAAAAATCAAGGGTTTACTTCCTCTTTAATATCTCTTTAAGTGGACCTGAATACATGCCTAATGTAACACGAATTGAAATTAAAGTGCCACACCACTGTTAAAGCGGAACTTCAGTCATTTTTTCATCTTTCCATCTATTAAGTCTTTTGCCCTTGTTGTTTTTTTAACTTTGGATAGTAAAACATTTTTCTTTCTGCCAGTAAATCCCTTATACAGCCCACTTCCTGTTTCCTGTCTGGTCATTAGCCTAGGCTGATGACATCATGCACAGCTCTCTCTATCACTCTGGTGAGAGTTTCCCAGGAAGGGAGGGGGATGAGTCATAAGAGGGCCAATGAGAGCTGCAGAGCTGGTGGTGTGTCTGAGTAAATACAGGAAGTGAAGAGGCAGCAGCTTCAGCTGCCCATAGTTAAAATGGATGCAGCCAGACTCAGTGGAGTGAGATTTCTGCAGAATATTTGTCACGCAGAGAATCACAGTATATATAAAATAATATGCAAAGTGGTTGGAGGGAAGCTTCAGAATGGCAAAGATGTTTTTATAAACAGATTATGTGAGCAGACTGCAGTTCCTCTTTAAGAGGTCCAGATACAATATATTACATTTTGATTTTGGGCTTAATAGCGCTTTAATTCTGAGAATTTGTACAAGCAGCTCTTTAACAAGAGACATTAATTTCTTATATTTTGGAACACCTTATTTGCTTGACCCCCAACCCATACATTGAAATGCCTTGCTGTAGATGGAGCCTAACTATTTCTACAGACGACACAACAAGACATTCCGATGATGGAGAACAACAGTAATTTGCTGTAATAACATACGTCTGATTTCTAGCAAGAGAACCTGTTATTATAGGAAGAACCTAACATTAGCATACAAGCACTAATAGTGTCACTGAATCATTAGCTCATTAGCACGGCCTATAATGGATACTTTTTCTTTATCAACTGTTAGATTTCATTTCCCGCTGAAGATCGGAATTTCCAGATTGCTCGGCCCGGCAGATGCGTTTTAAGATTGTAGCAAATCAGACAGCAAATCAATGGCTGGGCACTTTTTAAAGAATTCAGTTGGAAATTTGTGGCATTTATACATTTTGAGACATTGTTGCGACATTTACCCGGAAAATCATTAAGGATGTGACTTTGCCAATTATCCTTCCACGGCTGCACAGAGCGCTCGTGGGAACAAATCCTCCAATTCCTTCAGGCGGATGATGCGGGGGGCTCTTCCATCCAGGGGATTGGAGGAACCTGCCTAGCAACAAGCATCTTATGCTCTCCCCTGGCAACCGCGGCGACATTTCCCACTCCATAATACCCGAGCGTATATCCGAGGCACTGCGATCTTCCTCTACATGGAAATCTTTTTAATCTTTAGTGCTGCTACAATTTTTTGGGCCGGATTGAAATTTGAATTGGCTTCAGTAGGGATCAGGCGACCAAATGGGCATGTGAGCAGCACCGGAGGGAGCCCGAGCGGCATGTTCCCTATGGTAACAATGTTATAGTCTTTTCAGATACCGAAACCTGCAATAGGGCTTGTGCTTTTTTTCAATTCATTTTTTATATTTTAGCCACTTTCACCCCCTTCCCGCCCAGGCTAGTTTTCAGCTTTCATCGCAGTCGCACTTTGAATGACAATTGCGCAGTGATGCAACGCTGTACCCAAACTAACGTTTTATCATTTTATTTAATACACCCATGGGAAAGGAAAGTCAATAAACTATGGTGTGTGTGTGTATATATATATATATATATATATATATATATATATATATATATATATTAGACATGTGCACTGCCGAGAAATTCGTTTTTTTTTTTGTTTTCGTTTTTTTTCACTTTTTTGCTTTTTTTGGAAATTCGGAAATTCAGGAAATTCGAAAAATTCGTTTTTTTTTGTTTTCGTCTTTTTTGTTTTTTAACTTTTTTCGGAAATTCGGGAAATTCTAAAAATTCCTTTTTTTTTTCGTTTTAGTTTTTTTAGTTTTTTTGCTTTTTTCGGAAATTCGGGAATTCCGAATTTTTCGAATTTCCAAAATAAGCAAAAAAAAAAAATTATAATTTCCGATTTTCGGAAATTCTAAAAATTCGGAATTTGGAAATTCAACTTTCCCATTTTTGAATTTTAGATTTTCGAATTTTGCAATTTCGAATTTTCGAATCTCCAATTTTCGAAATTTCAAATTTTCGAATTTTCGAAATTTCGGAAATTCCGGATTTCGGAAATTCGGAAATTTCAGATTTCGGATTTTCGAATTTTCGAATTTCCGAATTTCGAAAATCCGAATTTCCGAAATTCCGAAATTCGAAATTTCGGAAATCCGAAAATTCGGAAATTGAAAAATTCGGAAATTTCGGAATTAACTAATTTCTCTAAATTCGTGAAAAATGAATTCAAAACTAAACGAATTGCACATGTCTAATATATATATATATGAAAATTAAACAAACCTGATGTATTGACAGTCTATCTAATTTCTTGAGGCCCTAACACACCAGGAAAGTACAAATACCCCCCAAATTACCCCTTTTTGGAAAGTAGACAGTCCAAGGTATTTAGTAAGAGGCATGGCAATTTTTTTTAAGTTGTATTTTTTACAACCAAATTTTTGGGAAAATTACAAAATTAACTGCTTACCGACCAGCTGCCATCTTTATACTGCGGCAGGTTGGCTCTCCTCGGCGAATCGCGCTGGAGATAATGCGCGTGGCCGGCGGCCGCGATGTCCACCGGCCACCCGCGCTCGCTCCACAGAGAGCCAGAACGGGGATCTGTCAATGTAAACAGACAGATCCCCGTTCTGGTCAGGGGAGGAGAGAGGCATCTGCTGTTCCTAGTGATGAGGAATAGAGATCTCTCTCCTCCTCCAGTCAGTCCCCTCCACCCCACAGTTAGAAACAGCTCCCTAGGGCACACTTAACCCCTTAATCACCCCCTAGTGTTAGCCCCTTCCCTGCCAGTGACATTTATACAGTAATCAGTGGCTATTTGTCACTGGTCCCAAAAAAGTGTCAAAAGTTTCCGATCTGTCTCAATGTCGCAGTCCCGTTAAAAATCGCAGTTCACCATCATCACAGTACTAGGAAAAAAAATGCCATAAATCTATCCCCTTTATTGTAGCTATTGTAGCTTTGCTATAACTTTTGCGCAAACCAATCAATATACGCTTATTGCGTTTTTTTTCCTTACCAAAAATATGTAGAAGAATACACATATATATATATATATATAATTTATTATAGCAAAAAAGTAAAAAATATTGTTTTTTGTTTTTTTCAAAATTGTCGCTCTTTTTTTGTTTATAGGGCAAAAAATAAAAACCGCAGAGGTGATCAAATACCACCAAAAGAAAGCTCTATTTGTGGTTAAAAAAGGACGTCAATTTTGTTTAGGTACAACATCGCACGACGGCGCAATTGTCAGTTAAAGCGACACAGTGCCGTATCGCAAAAAATGGCCTGGTCCTTAAGGGGGCAAATCCTTCCTTATTTTTTTAACTCCAGTGCAGTACATTGTTATTATATAACTGGTGTGGCAGTGATCAGGGACACTGATTGGTGACAATATGTTTTTTATCATTTTTTATCTTTTATGATTTTTTTTTAACACACTGTGACCAGAGCAATAAGTGTTGCAATGTGCTCCTCTGGGGAAGTGATCAAAATTATTTTATTTTTTTTACACATTATGATTGCTTATACCAATGTGTTTCATTGGTTTATGCAACCAATTTTACAGAATGAAACTGTTGTGTTTTGTTGCGATTAGCTGTGTTTGGCCGCAGCTATTCACATGGTATGGATAGGCTGTGATTGGCCCTGCCTGTACCATGTGATCTCTGTGACCAATCACAGAAGCACAATTGTACACAATGGAGGACATGAAAGGAAGCCATCCATTGTTTACAATTGTCACATGATCTTCTGTCACTGGTTGCGGCGATCTCATGATACTGGCAGTGGGCCGTTACAGTGATCAGTCATTGGCTGTGTCCGGTAACAGATCACGCCACTGTGTGGCCCCACGAGTGGCGCTCTCTGAGAGGACATCATATGACGTCCAATCAGAGGGACGAAAGGCCCGTCTGGCTGTCAATCTGCTATAGACTGGGCAGGAAGTGGTTAAACAGATACAATGTAATTTAATTTTAAATATGTAATATATTTTGAATAGATACAATGTAATGTCTTGTTACAGAGAGTTAACCCTCTCTTCAGTCTTGCACAGTTGTAGCGGCTCCTCTCCTGGACTGAAACGGCTTCCTCTGATTTCACTGCACACTGTGAGCTTCTCACAATGTGCATTAGAAGCTGCAGCAAGTCAGATAGAGCCTAATTTACTGGCTGGAGAACATCCAGCATCATCTAGCCATTTACTCTGTAACATGACTTTCTCTGGCCCGCCCCTTTTCATTCATTGGATTTCATTTTCTTCAATCATGGAGGCTCGGCATCACATGTGGGTGGTACCTATACAAATACAGCTTGCCTAGGAACGCCCACTTCTCCAGACTAACACCCAGCCATCAAGGCATTTTGATATTTGCATAACTCCTCCTAAGAGCCAGCCCACTGCTTGCATCAGGAATTCCTAGCTGGAGGAAATCTGGCATCTAGCATTTCTCTCCCCCAGCCTGACTGTCCTTGGCCCCGCCCCTTTCATCAATTGGAGCTTAGCTCTTTCAAACCTGGAGGCTCAGCATTACATGTGGGCGTTACCTATGCAAATACAGCCTGCCTGTCTTCCGGCCGCTGCCGCCCCCTAGAGGCCTCTACTGTCCCGCTCGCCGCACTTGCGGCCACTGGATCGGGAAGCAGGCGCTCCATGCTGAGGCTGTTATTCCTCGGGCAGTACCCGATTTTCAGTCAGCCCCTGGGCCACAGAGTCCCAGCGGAGGTAGGCGGAGCCTCCGGCATCGTCATCAGTAATTGAGCACAGGCAAATTAGGCGGCCGTGAGGCCCCTGGGAGTGCGAGGCCTTAGGCATAATTAGCCTAATTAGAGAGCCACCTCTGCCTGCCTAGGAACGCCCACTCCTCCAGACTGATACCCACCCATCAAACCATTTTGATGTTTGCATAACTCCTCCCTTGCATCAGGGTGGAGGGCAGTGCAGTGATGTTTTCAGGAAGCTTCGTACAGCCCTTCCCACCAGCCATGATCTACATTGCATAGAGGAGCACAGAGACCCAGTGATGACATCACAGGGTCTTAAACATAGTATATAATGAAAATGGAAAGGTTTTCTTTAAGGTGGTGGGGGGGGGGGACCATGGGGGGCAAAAGCTGATTCAATGTCTGCAGTTTTGACAAGCGTGCGCCTTTAAGGAGCAAAACCTCTTTGGTGTTTTATCTTGATTAAGATGGCTGATATTTATTTGTGAAATGCCACAAAATTAAAAAAAAAAAAAAATTAATGCGAAGTCTGGGAAAGAAGATTAAAAAATATAACATGCAAATGTCAGGCAAGAAATAGGAAGCAGTGGAGCGACACGAGTACACGAGAATTTCAATGCCAAAGCGCAGAGCCGGGTACGGCGCAGCGGAGGGAGAGAGACTTTGATTAAACATGGAGGGAAAAAAAAAATGTAAAAAAAAATAGCAACTACTACATAATGTAAAATAAACACAGCGGAAGGCGGGTAGCGGCCGGCGCAAGGAGGGAAATTATTATGTATTAGAGCGGATGTCGGAATTCATACATTATACATCACGCTTACTTTCAGAAAGATATAGGAACATGCAGTAACCCATATCAACCAATCAGTGCTCACCTACTGCTGTGCTAAAATGTTGAAAATCAAAATTGCAGAGCTTGCCTCATTTCCTGGCTGGAGGACGTCCGGCATCATCCAGCGCTTTCCTCCCCAGCCTGACTGTCCCTGTCCCGCCCCTTTTATTCATTGGATTTCAGTTCTGGCAATCATGGAGGCTCGGCATCACAAGTGTCTAGGAACACCCTCTCCTCCAGGCTGACAGCCCCACATGTGCCATACAGGCTCTATAGATACCCCACGTGCTATACAGATCCCCCAGGTCCTATAGATACCCCATATGGGCCGTACAGACCCTCCAGGTTCTATAGATACCCCACATGGGCCGTACAGACCCTCCAGGTTCTATAGATACCCCACATGGGCCTTACAAACCCTCCAGGTTCTATAGATACCCCTCATGGGCCGTACAGACCCTCCAGGTTCTATAGATACCCCACATGGGCCGTACAGACCCCCCAGGTTCTATAGATACCCCACATAGGCCGTACAGACCCTCCAGGTTCTATAGATACCCCACATGGGCCGTACAGACCCTCCAGGTTCTATAGATACCCCACATAGGCCGTATAGACCCTCCAGGTTCTATAGATACCCCACATGGGCCGTACAGACCCTCCAGGTCCTATAGATACCCCACATGGGCCGTACAGACCCTCCAGGTTCTATAGATACCCCATATGGGCCGTACAGACCCTCCAGGTCCTATAGATATCCCACATGGGCCGTACAGACCCTCCAGGTTCTATAGATACCCCACATGGGACGTACAGACCCTCCAGGTCCTATAGATACCCCACATGGGCCGTACAGACCCTCCAGGTTCTATAGATACCCCACATGGGACGTACAGAACCTCCAGGTTCTATAGATACCCCACATGGGCCGTACAAACCCTCCAGGTTCTATAGATACCCCACATGGGCCGTACAGACCCTCCAGGTTCTATAGATACCCCACATGGGCCGTACAAACCCTCCAGGTTCTATAGATACCCCACATAGGCCGTACAGACCCTCCAGGTTCTATAGATACCCCACATGGGCCGTACAGACCCTCCAGGTCCTATAGATACCCCACATGGGCCGTACAGACCCTCCAGGTTCTATAGATACCCCACATGGGACGTACAGACCCTCCAGGTCCTATAGATACCCCACATGGGCCGTACAGACCCTCCAGGTTCTATAGATACCCCACATGGGCCGTACAGACCCTCCAGGTTCTATAGATACCCCACATGGGCCGTACAGACCCTCCAGGTCCTATAGATACCCCACATGGGCCGTACAGACCCTCCAGGTTCTATAGATACCCCACATGGGCCGTACAGACCCTCCAGGTTCTATAGATACCCCACATGGGACGTACAGAACCTCCAGGTTCTATAGATACCCCACATGGGCCATACAGACCCTCCAGGTTCTATAGATACCCCACATAGGCCGTACAGACCCTCCAGGTTCTATAGATACCCCACATGGGCCGTACAGACCCTCCAGGTCCTATAGATACCCCACATAGGCCGTACAGACCCTCCAGGTTCTATAGATACCCCACATGGGCCATACAGACCCTCCAGGTTCTATAAATACCACACATGGGCCGTACAGACCCTCCAGGTTCTATAGATACCACACATGGGCCGTACAGACCCTCCAGGTCCTATAGATACCCCACATGGGCCGTACAGACCCTCCAGGTTCTATAGATACCCCACATGGGCCGTACAGACCCTCCAGGTCCTATAGATACCCCACATGGGCCGTACAGACCCTCCAGGTTCTATAGATACCCCACATGGGCCGTACAGACCCTCCAGGTCCTATAGATACCCCACATGGGCCGTACAGACCCTCCAGGTTCTATAGATACCCCACATGGGACGTACAGAACCTCCAGGTTCTATAGATACCCCACATGGGCCGTACAAACCCTCCAGGTTCTATAGATACCCCACATAGGCCGTACAGACCCTCCAGGTCCTATAGATACCCCACATAGGCCGTACAGACCCTCCAGGTTCTATAGATACCCCACATGGGCCATACAGACCCTCCAGGTTCTATAAATACCACACATGGGCCGTACAGACCCTCCAGGTTCTATAGATACCACACATGGGCCGTACAGACCCTCCAGGTCCTATAGATACCCCACATGGGCCGTACAGACCCTCCAGGTTCTATAGATACCCCACATGGGCCGTACAGACCCTCCAGGTCCTATAGATACCCCACATGGGCCGTACAGACCCTCCAGGTTCTATAGATACCCCACATGGGACGTACAGAACCTCCAGGTTCTATAGATACCCCACATGGGCCGTACAAACCCTCCAGGTTCTATAGATACCCCACATGGGCCGTACAGACCCTCCAGGTTCTATAGATACCCCACATGGGCCGTACAAACCCTCCAGGTTCTATAGATACCCCACATGGGCCGTACAGACCCTCCAGGTTCTATAGATACCCCACATAGGCCGTACAGACCCTCCAGGTTCTATAGATACCCCACATGGGCCGTACAGACCCTCCAGGTCCTATAGATACCCCACATGGGCCGTACAGAACCTCCAAGTTCTATAGATACCCCACATGGGACGTACAGAACCTCCAGGTTCTATAGATACCCCACATGGGCCATACAGACCCTCCAGGTTCTATAGATACCCCACATAGGCCGTACAGACCCTCCAGGTTCTATAGATACCCCACATGGGCCGTACAGACCCTCCAGGTCCTATAGATACCCCACATAGGCCGTACAGACCCTCCAGGTCCTATAGATACCCCACATAGGCCGTACAGACCCTCCAGGTTCTATAGATACCCCACATGGGCCATACAGACCCTCCAGGTTCTATAAATACCACACATGGGCCGTACAGACCCTCCAGGTTCTATAGATACCACACATGGGCCGTACAGACCCTCCAGGTCCTATAGATACCCCACATGGGCCGTACAGACCCTCCAGGTTCTATAGATACCCCACATGGGCCGTACAGACCCTCCAGGTTCTATAGATACCCCACATGGGCCGTACAGACCCTCCAGGTTCTATAGATACCCCACATGGGCCGTACAGACCCTCCAGGTTCTATAGATACCCCACATGGGCCGTACAGACCCTCCAGGTTCTATAGATACCACACATGGGCCGTACAGACCCTCCAGGTCCTATAGATACCCCACATGGGCCGTACAGACCCTCCAGATTCTATAGATACCCCACATGGGCCGTACAGACCCTCCAGGTTCTATAGATACCCCACATGGGCCGTACAGACCCTCCAGGTTCTATAGATACCACACATGGGCCGTACAGACCCTCCAGGTCCTATAGATACCACACATGGGCCGTACAGACCCTCCAGGTTCTATAGATACCCCACATGGGCCGTACAGACCCTCCAGGTTCTATAGATACCCCACATGGGCCGTACAGACCCTCCAGGTCCTATAGATACCCCACATGGGCCGTACAGACCCTCCAGGTTCTATAGATACCCCAAATGATTTGGACCAGTGTACAAAGAAAGGTCCATAAAGACATGGATGAGTGAGTTAGGGGTGGAAGAACTTGACTGGCCTGCACAGAGTCCTGACTTCAACCTGATAGAATACCTTTGGGATGAATTAGAGCGGAGACTGTGAGCCAGGCCTTCTCGTCCAACATCAGTGCGCTTCTGGAAGAGACCAATGCTCTTCTGGAAGAATGGTCAAACATTCCCATAGACACACTCCTAAACCTTGTGGACAGCCTTCCCAGAAGAGTTGAAGCTGTTATAGCTGCAAAGGGTGGGCCAACTCAATATTGAACCCTACGGACTAAGACTGGGATGCCATTAAAGCTTATGTGGGTGTAAAGGCATGTGTCCCAATACTTTTGGCAATATAGTGTATATTTGAAAATTGATCAATTCTGATGTATTGACAGCCTCATTTTTTTGAGGCCAGGACAGTACAAATATCCCCCAAATTACCCCTTTTTGGAAGTAGACAGTCTGAGGCATTTATTAAGAGACATGGCGAGTTTTATAAGTTGTAATTTTTTTTTTGTCACAATTTTTTGAAAAATTAAGAAAACCTAAACCTTGTGGACAGCCTTCCTAGAAGAGTTGAAGCTGTTATAGCTGCAAAGGGCGGGGCCAACTCAATATTGAACCCTCCTGACTAAGACTGGGATGCCATAAAAAAAAATCATATGTGGGTGTAAAGGCAGGTGTCCCAATACTTTTGGTCATATAGTGTATATACTACAGTTTGTAGACGCTATAAATTTCACACAAACCAATTAAAATACACTTATTAGGATATTTTTTTTCTACAGACATGTAGCAGAATACATTTAGGCCTAAACTTATGACGAAATTTGATTTTATAGGATATTTTTTTATAACAGAAAGTAGGAAATATTGTTACGTTTTTTTTTTTTTGTTAATATAATAATAAATCCCAGTGGTGATCAAATACCACCATTAGAAAGTCCTATTTGTTGAAAAAAAAATGATATAAATTTCATTTGGGAACAGTGTTGCATGACCGCGCGCCACGTAATGCACATATACGTTGGCAGAATGGCTCGTGTGGGCAAAGCACCGTACCTGTACGTTGCTTTAAAAATCTCGCCGACGATGACGCATGCTCTGTAACCGTGCCTGTGAGACCCCCGGACCCGATGTCCGCTGGTGTCCCGCGATCGTATCACGGAGTGGCAGAACGGGGAGATGCCTTTGTAAACAAGGCATTTCCCTGTTCTGTCTAGTGACAGGACACTGATCTACTGCTCCTTGTGATTGGGAGCAGCGATCACTGTCATGTCAGTGGTAGCCACGCCCCCTCACAGTTAGAATCACTCCCTAGGACACACTTAACCCCTTCCTCGCCCCCTAGTGGTGAACCCCTTCCCTGCCAGTGTCATTTACACAGTAATCAGTGCATTTTTATAGCACTGATCGCTGTATAAATGACAATGGTCCCAAAATAGCGCCAAAAGTGCCCGATGTGTCCACCATAATGTCGCAGTCAAAAAAAAATCGCTGATCGCCACCATTACTAGTAAAAAAAAAAAATATTAATAAAAATGCCATAAAACTATCCCCTATTTCGTAGACTCTATAACTTTTGCGCAAACCAATCAATAAACGCTTATTGCAATTTTTTTCACCAAAAATATGTAGAAGAATACGTATCGGACTAAACTGAGAAAGAAATGTGTTTTTTTATATATTTTTTGGGGGATATTTATTATAGCGAAAAGCAAAAGAATATTGCTTTTTTTTTCAAAATTGTCGCTATTTTTTTGTTTATAGCGCAAAAAATTAAACCCGCAGAGGTGATCAAATACCACCAAAAGAAAGCTCTATTTGTGGGGAAAAAAGGATGCCAACTTTGTTTGGGTACCACGTCGCACGACCGCGCAATTGTCAGTTAAAGCGACGCAGTGCCGAATCGCAAAAAGTGCTCTGGTCAAGAAGGGGGTAAATTCTTCCGGGGCTGAAGTGGAAGTAACGCAGTGCTGAACAGCAAAAAAATGGCCTGGTCGTGAAGGGGGTAAAACCTTCCGGAGCCCAAATTTTTTTTTTAAAAATCTCTAAAATCTAATGCCCTGTACACACGATCGGAATTTCCGATGGGATGAAATCCAATGGATTTTTCCGTCGGAATTCCGTCCAAGCTGTCTTACCTACACACGGTCACACCAAATTCCGACCGTCAAGAACGCAGTGACGTACAACACTACGACGAACCGAGAAAAATTAAGTTCAATGCTTCCGAGCATGCGTCGACTTGATTCTGAGCATGCGTGGGTTTTTTCTTCGACGGGGTTCCACGCAGACGATAGGAGTTTCCCATAGGATTTTTTTTCCATCGGAAAAAATAAAAGAAAACATGGTCTATTTCTAAACTAAAAAAAGTCTGATGGGGCCCAGACACGGGCGGAATTTCCAATGAAAAAACTCCGTCTGACTTTTTTCATCGGAAATTCCGATCATGTGTACAGGGCATAAGAGGTGTATCAGATGCCTGTCGTCAGCCGAACATACTTGTGTTCGTATAATAAGCGGCGCCATGGTGGTTGCTACACAAAGAACCTACGCCTACACCTACGAAGAACCTACGCCTCTCCATTATAGCCAACCTATTACACCTCATCTCATCTATTTGTGTCCTAGGGAGTGATTCTAACTGTGAGGGGGCTGGGCTACCACTGACATGACAGTGACATGGGTTACCACTGACATGACAGTGACATGGGCTACCACTTCCACTGGTCTACCACTGACATGACAGTGACATGGGCTACCACTACCACTGGGCTACCACTGACATGACAGTGACATGGGCTACCACTACCACTGGGCTACCACTGACATGACAGTGACATGGGCTACCACTACCACTGGGTTACCACTGACATGACAGTGACATGGGCTACCACTACCACTGGGCTACCACTGACATGACAGTGACATGGGCTACCACTACCACTTGGCTAACACTGACATGACAGTGACATGGGCTACCACTACCACTGGGCTACCACTGACATGACAGTGACATGGGCTACCACTACCACTGGATTACCACTGACATGACAGTGACATGGGCTACCACTACCACTGGGCTACCACTGACATGACAGTGACATGGGCTACCACTACCACTGGGTTACCACTGACATGACAGTGACATGGGCTACCACTACCACTGGGTTACCACTGACATGGCAGTGACATGGGCTACCACTACCACTGGGCTACCACTGACATGACAGTGACATGGGCTACCACTACCACTGGGTTACCACTGACATGACAGTGACATGGGCTACCACTACCACTGGGCTACCACTGACATGACAGTGACATGAGCTACCACTACCACTGGGCTACCACTGACATGACAGTGACATGGGCTACCACTACCACTGGGCTACCACTGACATGACAGGGACATGGGCTACCACTACCACTGGGCTACCACTGACATGACAGTGACATGGGCTACCACTACCACTGGGCTACCACTGACATGACAGTGACATGGGCTACCACTACCACTGGGTTACCACTGACATGAAAGTGACATGGGCTACCACTACCACTGGGTTACCACTGACATGACAGTGACATGGGCTACCACTACCACTGGGTTACCACTGACATGACAGTGACATGGGCTACCACTACCACTGGGCTACCACTGACATGACAGTGACATGGGCTACCACTACCACTGGGTTACCACTGACATGACAGTGACATGGGCTACCACTACCACTGGGCTACCACTGACATGACAGGGACATGGGCTACCACTACCACTGGGCTACCACTGACATGACAGTGACATGGGCTACCACTACCACTGGGCTACCACTGACATGACAGTGACATGGGCTACCACTACCACTGGGCTACCACTGACATGACAGTGACATGGGCTACCACTACCACTGGGCTACCACTGACATGACAGTGACATGGGCTACCACTACCACTGGGTTACCACTGACATGACAGTGACATGGGCTACCACTACCACTGGGCTACCACTGACATGACAGGGACATGGGCTACCACTACCACTGGGTTACCACTGACATGACAGTGACATGGGCTACCACTACCACTGGGCTACCACTGACATGACAGTGACATGGGCTACCACTACCACTGGGTTACCACTGACATGACAGTGACATGGGCTACCACTACCACTGGGTTACCACTGACATGACAGTGACATGGGCTACCACTACCACTGGGTTACCACTGACATGACAGTGACATGGGCTACCACTACCACTGGGCTACCACTGACATGACAGGGACATGGGCTACCACTACCACTGGGCTACCACTGACATGACAGTGACATGGGCTACCACTTCCACTGGGCTACCACTGACATGACAGTGACATGGGCTACCACTACCACTGGGCTACCACTGACATGACAGGGACATGGGCTACCACTACCACTGGGCTACCACTGACATGACAGTGACATGGGCTACCACTACCACTGGGCTACCACTGACATGACAGTGACATGGGCTACCACTACCACTGGGCTACCACTGACATGACAGTGACATGGGCTACCACTACCACTGGGCTACCACTGACATGACAGTGACATGGGCTACCACTACCACTGGGTTACCACTGACATGACAGTGACATGGGCTACCACTACCACTGGGCTACCACTGACATGACAGGGACATGGGCTACCACTACCACTGGGTTACCACTGACATGACAGTGACATGGGCTACCACTACCACTGGGTTACCACTGACATGACAGTGACATGGGCTACCACTACCACTGGGTTACCACTGACATGACAGTGACATGGGCTACCACTACCACTGGGCTACCACTGACATGACAGGGACATGGGCTACCACTACCACTGGGCTACCACTGACATGACAGTGACATGGGCTACCACTACCACTGGGCTACCACTGACATGACAGGGACATGGGCTACCACTACCACTGGGCTACCACTGACATGGCAGTGACATGGGCTACCACTACCACTGGGCTACCACTGACATGACAGTGACATGGGCTACCACTACCACTGGGCTACCACTGACATGACAGTGACATGGGCTACCACTACCACTGGGCTACCACTGACATGACAGTGACATGGGCTACCACTACCACTGGGCTACCACTGACATGACAGGGACATGGGCTACCACTACCACTGGGCTACCACTGACATGACAGTGACATGGGCTACCACTACCACTGGGCTACCACTGACATGGCAGTGACATGGGCTACCACTACCACTGGGCTACCACTGACATGACAGTGACATGGGCTACCACTACCACTGGGCTACCACTGACATGACAGTGACATGGGCTACCACTACCACTGGGCTACCACTGACATTACAGTGATCACTGTTGCTGATCACAGGGAGCAGTAGATCAGTGTCCTGTCACTAGACAGAACAGGGAAATGCCTTGTTTACAAAAGGCATCTCCCCGTTCTGCAGCTCCGGAATAGGAAGCTGATGCGCTTTATTTGTACGGTCTTTTTTTTTTTAGCAATAATTTATTAGCGCGGCTGGTAGAAGCTGAAGAAAAAGAAATAAAGAAGGAATACATATTTGGAAAGAAATCGCGCGCTCTGATTTGCAATTCATCACAAAAGCCCTGAGCAATATTTTCGTGGCAAATAATTACACAGCACCAAGGCAGACCGTATCCTTCTCCGACTGAAGTAGTGCCAAGACTTCCCGGCAGATAAGGGAATTACTATGTAGCACCCACTCCATTTCACACTAATCAGCCTTTTGCCCACTCTCTGCAATTAGCTTCAAGTCCGAGCTATCCTCTCATCGCCGCGCTGACCGAACGCGTTTGATAAAAGTCAGATAACCTTTTTTCTTTTCTTCTCTTTCTTCTTTTTTTTTTTTTCTTTTCCCGCCTGCCATACTTATCAGCCTTGGCATTTAATTAAAAGAGTAAGGTTAATAATTACTGATGGTTATCAGGCTACGAGACAGGAGTTGCAGATATTAAAATGACTGCGGACGTTCCTCGGAGCGACGACGGGGCTCCTCGCTTCACGGTTTTGGCTGTAGATGAAAGCAGATGAGATCATTTGTGGGCTTTGTCGTTACTGTTTAAAGCTGAGCTCCAGCAACAAAAAGCTTTCATTCAAACATATTCTTCGTGAGCCAGTCGTTGAGCACCAATTGCTTTTGCAAACTCAGATATTACATTGTAAATGTAGCGGTGACATCATCACTGTGCTGTACATAGCTTGTCTAGAGAGGAGGAGGTCAGAAGCAGGCCAGAAAGAGGTAAGAATAAAGCCTTGTACACGGTTTTCTCATCAAGAAACGACAAGAAAACTGTTGGGAGAGCTTTCTTGCCGAGAAAACCGTTCGTGTGTATAGTTTCTCATCGAGAAAACTGCCGGGAATCTCGACGAGAAAAATAGAGAACCTGCTCTCTATTTTCTCGTCAGGATTCTCGTTTTTCTTGTCGGGATTCTCGTCGGCCTGTTTCCCGACGAGAAAACCGGTCGTGTGTAGGCTTTTCCGAGTCTTAAAAAATCGCGCATGGTCAGAATCAAGTATAAGACGGGAGCGCTCCTTCTGGTAAAACTAGCGTTCGTAATGGAGATAGCACATTCGTCACGCTAAAACGAACTGAAAGCACGAAGACTGAAAAGCGCGAATCGTCTCTCACCAAACTTTTACTAACACGTGGTAACACGAGATCAGCAAAAGCAGCAGAAGGGGTGGCGCCATGAGAATGGAACTTCCCCTTTATACTGCCGTTGTACGTGTTGTACGTCACCGCGCTTTACAACGACGAGATTTGGAATTGACAGTGTGTATGCAAGGAAAGCTTGACAAGAATCTCGTCGAGAAAAACGACGGGTTTTTTTATGACGAGATTCTCGGTCGTGTGTACGAGGCTGAAGGGTTAGAAGAAGGTCAGAAGGAGGTACCGTGTTTCCCAGAAAATAAACCCGGGTCTTATATTAATTTTGGCAACAAAAGACACAGTAGGGCTTATTTTCGGGGTAGGTCTTGTAATGCGCTGTCTTCTCTCCCCCTCTCTCTCCCTGCCTGACAGGAATCCCCAGTGTGAACTGAGTTAAAATGCTTGTAGAATCTTATAATTTACTCTATTACGGTATTATATAATGTACAATGTGTTTGTTTCTGTAATATAATTGTGCCAAATACCTTATATTACAGAAACACACACATTGTACATTATATAATACTGTAATAGAGTGGATTATAGGATTTTACAAGCATTTTAAACTAGGGCTTATTTTCAGGGTAGGGCTTATATTGCAGCCTACCTGGAAAATAACTCTAGAGCCTCGTACACACGATCGGATATCCTATGGATTCTGATCCGATAGTTTTGTCCATCGGAAATCCGATGAAGCTGACTTCCATCAGTCTTGCCTACACACCATCAGTCAAAAAACCGACCGTTCCAAACGCGGTGACGTAAAACACTCCGATGAGCCGCGAAAAATGAAGTTCAATGCTTCTGAGCATGCGTCGACTTGATTCTGAGCATGCGTGGGTTTTTTATCCGATGGACTTGCCCATAGACGATCGGAATTTGCTATCGGTTTTTGATCCATCGGAAAAATGTAAAACATGTTCTATTTTTTAAAACCGATGGAAAAAAGACCGATGGGTCCCATACACGATCGGTTTGTCTGATGAAAAAAGTCCATCGGACTGTTTTCATCGGTAAAACCGATCGTGTGTACAGGGCTTTGGTCTTATTTTCGGGGTAGGTCTTATTTTCGGGGGAAACACGGTAAGAAGAAGGGTTAGAAGAAGGTTAGTAGAATGTCAGAAGGGGCTCAGAAAGAGCTGATGAGGAGGTCAGCAGTAAGTCAAAAGGTTAAAAGATGGTCAAAAGGATGCAAGAAGAAAGTTAAAAGAATGTCAAAAGGAGGTTAGAAGAAGGTTAGTAGGAGCCTGGGAGGTAAGAAGAAGGTTAGAAGAATGATAAAAGGTCGGAAACAGTTAGAACGTCAGAAACAGGGTAGATTGCAGGTCAGAAGGAGGTTAAAAGTAAATTAGAAGGAGGTAAGAAGAAGGTTGAAAGAATGTCAGAGGAAGGTCAGAAACGGCTTATGCCGCGTACACACGTTTTTAATGTCATTTTAAAAAAAAACGTTGTTTTTTTCGACGTGATTCTTCTCAAGCCTGCCTTGCCTACACACGATCATGAAAAAAAATGCTTGAGCAAAGCGCGGTGACGTACGAAACGTACGACGGCACTATAAAGGGGAAGTTCCATTCGAATGGCGCCACCCTTTGGGCTGCTTTTGCTGATCCTCGTGTTAGTAAAGTTGGGTGAGAGACGATTCGCGCTTTTCAGCCTCGTGCTCTTCAGTCCGTTACAGCGTGACGAATGTGCTATCTCCATTACGAACGCTAGTTTTACCAGACCGAGCGCTCCCGTCTCATCACTTGCTTCTGAGCATGCGTGTTTTTTTCACGTCGTTAAAGCCTACACACGGCCGTTTTTCATGACGAGAAAAGCGACGATGTGAAAATCGACGAGAAAAATTAGAGCATGTTCCAAATTTTTAATGGCCATTTTTCACGTCGTGAAAAATGCTCTGGAGCCCACACACGGTCGTTTTTAATGACCAAATTAAAAAATTGCATTTTTCTCGTCATGAAAAACGGTCGTGTGTACGCGGCATCAGAAGCAGGTCAGAAGGGGATTAGAAGGTTAGCAGGAGGTAAGATGAAATTGTGAACAAATTGAAAACAAATGGCAATGTGTGGGACCATATCTAATATTGTAGAAGAAAATATGTACCGTATTTATCGGCGTATAACGCGCACCCCAATTTAAGAGGGAAGTTTCAGGAAAAAAACGTTGTTTTCAAATAAACTACTTTGAAGCAAAATAATGGTCAGTGCCAATCAATGCAGCCTGATTAGTGCCCATCTGCAGCCTCAATGCAGCCTGATGTCCTTCTGCAGCCTCAATGCAGCCTGATGCCCATCTGCAGCCTCTGTGCCCATCTGCAGCCTGATCTGCGCCCATCCAATGCAGCCTCAATGCAGCCTCTGTGCCCATCTGCAGCCTGATCTGAGTCCATCCAATGCAGCCTAATGCCTGCCCCTGTACACACGATCGAAATTTTGATGGTCTAATATCCGATGGATTTTTCCGTCGGAATTCCGATGAAGCTGACTTCCATCAGTCTTGCCTACACACCATCAGACAAAATTCCGACCGTCCAAAACGCTGTGACGTACAACACGTACGACGGCACTATAAATGGGAAGTTCAAATCCAATGGCGCCACCCTTTGGGACGCTTTTGCTGATCTCGTGTTAGTAAAAGTTTGGTGTTAGCCGATTCGCGCTTTTCAGTCTCTGTGCTTTTCAGTCCGTTACAGCATGATGAATGTGATATCTCCATTACGAACGCTAGTTTTACCAGAACGAGCGCTCCCGTCTTGTAAATTAGTCTGAGCATGCGTGGATTTTTCTCCGATAAAGTTCCAATCCACACAGACGATCGGAATTTCCTATCGTTTTTTTTTCCATAGGAAAAATTTAAAACAGTCCGATGGGGCCCATACACGATCGCTTTTTCTGATGAAAAAAGCCAACCAGACTTTTTTCATCCGAAAAAATGATTGTGTGTACAGGGCATAATGCCCATCTGCAGCCTCAATGCAGTGTCTGTGCCCATCTGCAGCCTGGTCTGCGCCCATCCAATGCAGCCTGATGCCTATCTGCAGCCTCACCATCTCTCATGCTGTGCAGGAAATCAGGAGGGAGACGAGCACCGCCGGAATCACTGAGACGTCATCTTTTGTTTACAGTACTCGGCTCTCAGTCGGCAGTCACATACACAGTCCCGCCTCTGCCATCGCCATTGGACCAGCTCCTGTGATTGACAGAACACTGGTCCAATGCTAGTGGCGGGACGTGTGTGTGACGTCAGAGCCGAGTAAACAAGACATGACGGCTCGGTGATTCCGACGGTGCTCGTCCCCCTCCTTCTCCTCCGAGGTACACTATTGGCATATAACACGCACCCGTGATTTTCCCCCTATTTTCAGGGGGAAAAAGTGCGTGTTATACGCCGATAAATACGGTACTTATTCTTGTTGTCGTGTGACATGTTTTTTAATGATATTTAATTAAATTGATACTTTTATACTTTTGAGTAACATCTCTTTCTTACTGGGATTATAGAGGCAGCCTTTAAAGTCCGTTTTTCCACTTCTCCTTTTTTTTCTTCAGGAGGTAAGAAAAGGGTTAAAAGAATGTCAGAGGAAGGTCAGAAACAGCTTAGAGGAAGGTCAGAAACAGCTTAGAGGAAGGTCAGAAACAGGAGAGATGCAGGTCAGAAGGAGGTTATAAGAAGTAAAGAAGAATGGTTAGAAGAAGGTCAGACGGAAGTAAGAAGGTTAGTAGAATGTCAGAAGGGGGTCAGAAACCGCTGAGATGGAGGTCAGCAGTAGGTCAGAAGAATGTCAGAAGGTCAGAAACAGTTTAGAAGAAGGTCAGAAACAGGACAGATGCAGGTCAGAAGGAGGTAAGAAGAAGGTCAGAAGGTCAGAAACAGTTTAGAAGAACGTCAACAAACTGGACAGATGCAGGTCAGAAGGAGGTAAGAAGAAGGTAAGAAGAAGGTCAGAAACAGCTCAGAAGGAGGTCAGAAACTGGTCAGAAGGAAATTAGAAGAAGAAGGTTAGCAGGAGATAGGAAAAAGGTTAGAAAAATGTCATTAGAAGGCTAGAAACAGGTTAGAAGAAGGTCAGAAACAGGACAGATGCAGGTCAGAAGGAGGTTGAATGGAGGTAAAAAGCAGGTTAGATAAAGGTCAGAAACAGCTTAGAAGGAGGTCAGAAGGATTTTAGAAGAAGGTTTAGAAGGAGGAAAGAAGAAGGGTTAGAAGAAGTTCAGAAGGAGGTAAGAAGAAGGTTAGTAGAATGCCAGATGGGGGACAGAAACAGCTGAGGAGGTCAGCAGTAGGTTGGAAGAATGTCATGAGAAGATCAGAAACAGCTTAGAAGGAGGTCAAAAACAGGACAGATACAGAACTGAAGGAGGTCAGAAGAAGGAAGATTGGAAAGAGGTCAGAAGGAGTTAAAAGTAAAGTTATGCCGCGTACACACGTTCGGAATTTCCGATGGAATTTTTTCATCGGATATTCCGATCGTGTGTGTGCCCCATCTGACTTTTTCCTTCGGAAATTCCGACAGACTTAGAAAGAGAATTTTTTTCCGTCGGAAAAAAAGAGAACATGTTCTATCGGAATTTCCGTTCGTCTGGATGCAATGCCGACGAATTAAAAATCACGCATGCTCAGAATCTAGTCGATGCATGCTCGGGAGCATTGAACTTCATTTTTCTCAGCTCGTCGTAGTGTTGTACGTCACCGCGTTCTTGGCGGTCGTAATTTGGTGTGACAGTGTGTATGCAAGACAGCTTGAACAGAATTCCGTCCGAAAAACGCGTCAGAGTTTATCCCGACGGAAAATCCGACCATGTGTACAAGGCATTAGAAGAATGTCAGAAGACCCTCAGAAACTGCTGAGAAGAACTATAGAAGCAGGTCCGAAGGAGGTTAGAAGCAGGTCAGAAGGAGGTTAGAAGGAGGTCAGAGGGAGGTTAGAAGCAGGTCAGAGGGAGGTTAGAAGCAGGTCAGAGGAAGGCTAGAAGCAGGTCAGAGGGAGGCTAGAAGCAGGTCAGAAGGAGGTTAGAAGCAGGTCAGAAGGAGGTTACAGGCAGGTCAGAAGGAGGTCAGAAGGAGGTTAGAAGGAGGTCAGAGGGAGGTTAGAAGCAGGTCAGAAGGAGGTTAGAAGCAGGTCAGAGGGAGGTTAGAAGCAGGTCAGAGGGAGGTTAGAAGCAGGTCAGAGGGAGGTTAGAAGGAGGTCAGAGGGAGGTTAGAAGGAGGTTAGAAGCAGGTCAGAGGGAGGTTAGAAGCAGGTCAGAAGGAGGTTAGAAGCAGGTCAGAGGGAGGTTAGAGGCAGGTCAGAAGGAGGTTAGAAGCAGGTCAGAAGGAGGTTAGAAGGAGGTCAGAAGGAGGTTAGAAGGAGGTTAGAGGGAGGTTAGAAGCAGGTCAGAAGGAGGTTAGAAGCAGGTCAGAAGGAGGTTAGAAGCAGGTCAGAAGGAGGTTAGAAGCAGGTCAGAAGGAGGTTAGAAGCAGGTCAGAGGGAGGTTAGAAGGAGGTCTGAAGGAGGTTAGAAGCAGGTCAGAGGGAGGTTAGAAGCAGGTCAGAGGGAGGCTAGAAGCAGGTCAGATGGAGGTTAGAAGCAGGTCAGAAGGAGGTTAGAAGCAGGTCAGAAGGAGGTTAGAAGCAGGTTAGAAGGAGGTCAGAGGGAGGTTAGAAGCAGGTCAGAGGGAGGTCAGAAGGAGGTCAGAGGGAGGTTAGAAGCAGGTCAGAAGGAGGTTAGAAGCAGGTCAGAAGGGAGGTTAGAAGGAGGTTAGAAGCAGGTCAGAGGGAGGTTAGAAGGAGGTTAGAAGCAGGTCAGAGGGAGGTTAGAAGGAGGTCAGAAGGAGGTTAGAAGCAGGTCAGAAGGAGGTTAGAAGCAGGTCAGAGGGAGGTTAGAAGGAGGTCAGAAGGAGGTTAGAAGCAGGTCAGAGGGAGGTTAGAAGCAGGTCAGAGGGAGGTTAGAAGCAGGTCAGAGGGAGGTTAGAAGCAGGTCAGAGGGAGGTTAGAAGGAGGTCAGAGGGAGGTTAGAAGCAGGTCAGAGGGAGGTTAGAAGCAGGCCAGAAGGAGGTTAGAAGCAGGTCAGAGGGAGGTTAGAAGCAGGTCAGAGGGAGGTTAGAAGGAGGTCAGAGGGAGGTTAGAAGGAGGTTAGAAGCAGGTCAGAGGGAGGTTAGAAGGAGGTCAGAAGGAGGTTAGAAGCAGGTCAGAAGGAGGTTAGAAGGAGGTCAGAGGGAGGTTAGAAGCAGGTCAGAAGGAGGTTAGAAGCAGGTCAGAGGGAGGTTAGAAGCAGGCCAGAAGGAGGTTAGAAGCAGGTCAGAGGGAGGTTAGAAGCAGGTCAGAGGGAGGTTAGAAGCAGGTCAGAGGGAGGTTAGAAGGAGGTCAGAGGGAGGTTAGAAGGAGGTTAGAAGCAGGTCAGAGGGAGGTTAGAAGGAGGTCAGAAGGAGGTTAGAAGCAGGTCAGAAGGAGGTTAGAAGGAGGTCAGAGGGAGGTTAGAAGCAGGTCAAAAGGAGGTTAGAAGCAGGTCAGAGGGAGGTTAGAAGCAGGTCAGAGGGAGGTTAGAAGGAGGTCAGAGGGAGGTTAGAAGGAGGTTAGAAGCAGGTCAGAGGGAGGTTAGAAGCAGGTCAGAAGGAGGTTAGAAGCAGGTCAGAGGGAGGTTAGAAGCAGGTCAGAAGGAGGTTAGAAGCAGGTCAGAAGGAGGTTAGAAGGAGGTCACAGAAGGAGGTTAGAAGGAGGTTAGAGGGAGGTTAGAAGCAGGTCAGAAGGAGGTTAGAAGCAGGTCAGAAGGAGGTTAGAAGCAGGTCAGAGGGAGGTTAGAAGGAGGTCTGAAGGAGGTTAGAAGCAGGTCAGAGGGAGGTTAGAAGCAGGTCAGAGGGAGGCTAGAAGCAGGTCAGATGGAGGTTAGAAGCAGGTCAGAAGGAGGTTAGAAGCAGGTCAGAAGGAGGTTAGAAGCAGGTTAGAAGGAGGTCAGAGGGAGGTTAGAAGCAGGTCAGAGGGAGGTCAGAAGGAGGTCAGAGGGAGGTTAGAAGCAGGTCAGAAGGAGGTTAGAAGCAGGTCAGAAGGGAGGTTAGAAGGAGGTTAGAAGCAGGTCAGAGGGAGGTTAGAAGGAGGTCAGAAGGAGGTTAGAAGCAGGTCAGAAGGAGGTTAGAAGCAGGTCAGAGGGAGGTTAGAAGCAGGTCAGAAGGAGGTTAGAAGCAGGTCAGAAGGGAGGTTAGAAGGAGGTTAGAAGCAGGTCAGAGGGAGGTTAGAAGGAGGTCAGAAGGAGGTTAGAAGCAGGTCAGAAGGAGGTTAGAAGCAGGTCAGAAGGAGGTTAGAAGCAGGTCAGAAGGGAGGTTAGAAGCAGGTCAGAGGGAGGTTAGAAGGAGGTCAGAAGGAGGTTAGAAGCAGGTCAGAAGGAGGTTAGAAGCAGGTCAGAAGGAGGTTAGAAGGAGGTCAGAGGGAGGTTAGAAGCAGGTCAGAAGGAGGTTAGAAGCAGGTCAGAAGGGAGGTTAGAAGGAGGTTAGAAGCAGGTCAGAGGGAGGTTAGAAGGAGGTCAGAAGGAGGTTAGAAGCAGGTCAGAAGGAGGTTAGAAGCAGGTCAGAAGGAGGTTAGAAGCAGGTCAGAAGGATGTTAGAAGCAGGTCAGAAGGGAGGTTAGAAGGAGGTTAGAAGCAGGTCAGAGGGAGGTTAGAAGGAGGTCAGAAGGAGGTTAGAAGCAGGTCAGAAGGAGGTTAGAAGCAGGTCAGAAGGAGGTTAGAAGGAGGTCAGAGGGAGGTTAGAAGCAGGTCAGAAGGAGGTTAGAAGCAGGTCAGAAGGGAGGTTAGAAGGAGGTTAGAAGCAGGTCAGAGGGAGATTAGAAGGAGGTCAGAAGGAGGTTAGAAGCAGGTCAGAAGGAGGTTAGAAGCAGGTCAGAGGGAGGTTAGAAGCAGGTCAGAAGGAGGTTAGAAGCAGGTCAGAGGGAGGTTAGAAGCAGGTCAGAGGGAGGTTAGAAGGAGGTCAGAAGGAGGTTAGAAGCAGGTCAGAAGGAGGTTAGAAGCAGGTCAGAAGGAGGTTAGAAGGAGGTCAGAGGGAGGTTAGAAGCAGGTCAGAAGGAGGTTAGAAGCAGGTCAGAAGGGAGGTTAGAAGGAGGTTAGAAGCAGGTCAGAGGGAGGTTAGAAGGAGGTCAGAAGGAGGTTAGAAGCAGGTCAGAAGGAGGTTAGAAGCAGGTCAGAAGGAGGTTAGAAGGAGGTCAGAGGGAGGTTAGAAGCAGGTCAGAAGGAGGTTAGAAGCAGGTCAGAAGGGAGGTTAGAAGGAGGTTAGAAGCAGGTCAGAGGGAGATTAGAAGGAGGTCAGAAGGAGGTTAGAAGCAGGTCAGAAGGAGGTTAGAAGCAGGTCAGAGGGAGGTTAGAAGCAGGTCAGAAGGAGGTTAGAAGCAGGTCAGAGGGAGGTTAGAAGCAGGTCAGAGGGAGGTTAGAAGCAGGTCAGAGGGAGGCTAGAAGCAGGTCAGATGGAGGTTAGAAGCAGGTCAGAGGGAGGTTAGAAGCAGGTCAGAGGGAGGTTAGAAGAAGGTTAGAAGCACCTCTGAAGCGAAGAAGAACCTCTGAAACATCTCAAACAGTTCTCAAATACAATCTGAATGTACCTAAAAGCATGCTGCATTGGCCCATCTACACAAGCCCTAGGGCAGTGATGGAGAACCTTGGCACCCCCAGATGTTTTGGAACTACATTTCCCATGATGCTCAACTACACTGCAGAGTAGTGATGAGCCGAACACCCCCGGGTTCGGTTCGCACCAGAACCCGCGAACGGACCGAAAGTTCGAACGAACATTAGAACCCTATTAAATACAATGGATGCGAACGTTCGAATTCTAAAGTGCTAATTATAACAACTATTATGCATGTTATTGTCCTAAAAAGGGTTTGGGAACCCGGGTTCTGCACCAGGGGACATGTATCAATGCAAAAAGAAGTTTTAAAAACGGTCGTTTTTCGGGAGCAGTCATTTTAATGATGCATAAAGTGAAAAAAAAAAAGTCAAATATTCCTTTAAATATCGTACCTGGGGGGTGTCTAAAGTATGCCTGTGAAGTGCCACGTGTTTCCCGTGTTTAGAACTGTCCCTGCACAAAATGACACTTCTAAAGGAAAAAAAAGCCATTTAAAACTGCTTGCGGCTTTAATGTAATGTCTGGTCCCGGTAATATGGATGAAAATCTTTAAGAAAAATGGCATAGCTACCCCATGACCCCCCCCCCCCCTACCCCAGACCATTACCAGCCCCTTTGGGTCTTGTATGGATATTAAGGGGAACCCCGCACATAAAATAAAAAAGGCCCTATATACTCTGAACAGCCGTATACAGGCGGTGCATACAAGACAGGGACTGTAGGTTTGTTCTTATGTAGAATGTGTTTGTAATTTTGAACAGGTACATTGTTGAAGTGTAGCTCCAGCCCAAAAATCTATTTTTAAACTTTTTGGAAAACATAGGTAAGGGTTATCACCCCTGTAACATTTGTTTTGCTGTCTGTGCCCCTGTTCAGAACATTTCACCTCACTTTCCGTCCCAATGACAACTGTTTTTGAAATGTGGTGTTTTTCTTGAAACAAGGATTGCTGATAAAGCATCAGTACAGAGGAGACACCTTTCTCCCATATTTATTCTTACAGGAGAGAATTTTCCTTCCTAGTGGTAGATTTCCTCTCACTTCCTGTTGTCTTCTTGCGTTTGCAAGTAGGAGTCGTTTGTAAGTTGGATGTTTGAAAGTAGGGACCTGCCGTATATACTCTGCAGAAATAGGCCCCTTAGTTGTTGGTGTTGGCACAACACTGTAAGCACTCACAGTTACTCTTGGTTGGTGCTGGAACGCCCTGCTGTCAACTATTATATCAGGAATTTTAATTACATATAATTGTTGAACAGTGGTAGTAAAAATTGGGCTTTTGATGGTGGTGCTGGTGCCACAACACTGTAAGCCCTGACAGTTACTCTTGGTGGGTGCAGCAATGGGCCCTGCTGTGAATTATTAGATCAAGAATTGTAATTGCATGCCCCTGTTGAACAGGGGCTGAAAAATTGGGCCTTAGGCACACTACAATCCCTCACAGATACTGTACTTGGAGCACAGCAATGAGCCCTGTTGCAAAGTATTGCTTCAAAAATTGTAATGACACGCCCCTGTTAAACAGGGGCTGAAAAATTGGGCCTTAGGCACTGGTGGCACAACACTCCAACCCCTCACAGATACTGTACTTGGAGCACAGCAATGAGCCCTATGGCAAATTATTGCTAAAAAAATTGTAATTACACGCCCCTGTAAAACAGGGGCTGAAAAATTGGGCCTTAGCCACTGGTGGCGGCACCCATAAACAAAAATGATCTTCCAAGCTATCATCATCAATCGTATCATTGAGGACTCGGAGGAGGAGGATAGCCAGTCAACATAACAGCACAGGCACTCAGCATCAGCATCAGTCTTGAAGGGATGTGACATGTTAAAATCAATTAGTCTGTTATATCAGCATCAGGTGTGTGGTAGCTGGTGGTGATCCAAGACTGGTTCATCTTGATGAAAGTCAGTCGATCAACCGAGTCGGTGGACAGGCGCACCCTGTGATCCGTGACAAATCCTCCAGCAGCACTGAATGTGCGTTCCGAAAGAACGCTGGATGCAGGACAGGCCAGTAGCTCAATTGCATACTGTGCAAGCTCTGGCCAGTGATCCATCCTCAAGACCCAGTAAGCCAGAGGATTTTCGGTGGGGAAGGTGTCCAAGTCTGACCTTGCCCCTAGATATTCCTGCACCATGTTTATCAGACGCTGGCGATGGTTGCTGGAACCGATCATACTTTGGGGCTGCGGACTAAAGAATTGTCTGAACGCATCGGTCAGACGGCCACCTTCCCCACCGCTCCTTCTTTGACTGGCCGAAGCCTCAGCAACTCGTTGTCCAGGACCAGGAGTTTGTAACCTCCCAGTCTCTGGGAACGCGTTGCACAGACCTTTCTGCAAGGCCTCCCGGAGTTGTCTCATCCTCTGCTCCCTCTGCGACGGTAACATAAGGTCCGCAACCTTACCCTTGTACCGTGGATCAAGGAGAGTGGCCAGCCAGTAATGGTCCCTCTCCTTGATCCGAAGAATACGAGGATCCTTCCGCAGACTTTGCAGGATCAGGGAGGCCATGCAGCGTAGGTTTGCTGAGGCATTCGCTCCGGAGTCCTCTGGGTCACTAAGGACGACATGATCCGCAGCCACCTCCTCCCAGCCACGTACAAGTCCACTGGTTTCTTGGGACTGTAAATCATCCCTAAAAGACTGCTGCTGATGATGCTGAGTGCCAGCCTCCACCTCCATGCTGACACAATCCTCCTCCTCCTCCTCCTCCTCCTCTTCCTGTGCGATGGGTGGGACAGAAGGAACACTGTCTGGGTAAAGGGGGCCTTGAGAGGCAAGGAAGTCCTCCTCTTCCTGCCTCTGTTCTGCCTCAAGTGCCCTGTCCATTATTCCATGCAGCGTGTGCTCCAACAGGTGGACAAGAGGTACAGTGTCACTGATGCATGCACTGTCACTGCTCACCATCCTCGTGGCCTCCTCAAATGGTGCCAGGACAGTGCATGCATCCCTGATCATGCCCCACTGGCGTGGAGAAAAAAAACCAAGCTCCCCTGACCCTGTCCTGGTGCCGTAGTCGCACAGGTACTCATTGATGGCCCTCTGCTGCGTGTGCAGCCGCTGCAGCATGGCCAACGTTGAGTTCCACCTGGTGGGCATGTCACATATAAGGCGGTTCTTGGGCAGGTTCAACTCCTTTTGCAGCTCAGCCAGGCGAGCACTGGCATTATAAGATCTGCGGAAATGCACACAGACTTTCCTGGCCTGCCTCAGGACATCCTGTAAGCCCGGGTACCTGCCCAAGAACCGCTGCACCACCAGGTTAAGGACGTGAGCCACACAGGGCACATGGGTCAGTCGTCCCTGTCGGAGGGCGGAGAGGAGGTTGGTGCCATTGTCGCAAACCACCATTCCTGGCTTAAGCTGGCGTGGCGTCAACCACCTCTCGGCCTGGCCCTGCAGAGCAGACAGGACCTCTGCCCCAGTGTGGCTTCTGTCCCCCAAACACACCAGCGCAAGCACGGCATGGCATCTTTTTGCCTGCGTACTTGCGTAGCCCCGTGAACGGCTACGGAGCACCGCTGGTTCATAGGACAAACCACAGGAAGAGGCCATGGAGGAAGAAGAAGAGGAGGGGGTGGAGGAGAGAGGTGTGTCACAACCAGTAGTAGCATTTTGGAGGCGTGGCGGTGGAACAACCTCCAACACTACTGCACCTTGTCCTGCATCCTTCCCAGCTGCCAAAAGAGTGACCCAATGGGCCGTGAAAGAAAGGTAACGTCCCTGTCCATGCCTGCTGGACCATGAGTCAGCGGTAATATGCACCTTACCGCTGACCGCCCTGTCCAGCGAGGCCAAGACATTGCCTTCCACATGCCGGTAGAGAGCCGGAATAGCCTTCCGTGAGAAAAAGTGGCGTTTGGGAACCTGCCACTGAGGAACCGCACATTGCACAAACTCACGGAAGGGGGCCGAGTCTACCAACTGAAAAGGCAGCAGTTGAAGCGCTAGCAATTTAGCCAAGCTAGCATTCAACCGCTGGGCATGTGGATGGCTGGGAGTGAACTTCTTTCGACGGTCCAGCAGCTGGGGCAGGGAAATTTGCCTGCTAGAATCGGACGTCGGTGTACTGCTAGCAGAGTGGCCGCAAGTACTTGGCTGTGACACACCTAATTCTACACCTTCATTCCTCTCAGTGCATGTTTCAGAGAGGACTGAAGTTATAGTGGGGTTGGAGATCCCAGCTGATGCGGTGCAAGGAGAGGTCCGCTTTGTTCTTTGGTGTGGGTCTTTGAGGTAGGCTTGCCAACGAGCTGCATGGCAGGTCAACATATGTCTGGTCAGGCATGTGGTACCCAAGCGGCTGATGTTTTGGCCACGCGATATACGCTTGAGACATATGTTGCAAACAGCAGCTGTGCGATCTGATGCACTAGCCTCAAAAAAGGCCCACACCAAGGAACTTTTTGAATGATGGGCAGAGGCAGCGCCCTGCACAGGCGGAGCTCTGCGGTGTGATTCCGTCAGTGTACTGCCCTTACGCTGGCCACCAAAGGGCATCCTGCCTCGTTGGAGATGTGCCTCCTCCTCATCCTCCTCCTCCTCCTCTCTCCTATTAGGCACCCACGTGGAGTCAGTGACCTCATCATCCCCTCCCTCCTCATCACTGGAGCCAATCTGGCAGTATGCTGCAGCTGCTGGAACATGACTGCCAGATTGGTGTCCTTCTTGAGCATCCCCTCTGTCTGCTCTCACGCTACTGCCTTCCTGTAGCTGGGTTTCATCATCAGACCCTTCGAAACGCTGGGCATCCTCCTGGAGCATGTACCCAACACTGTGCTCAAACAGTTCGGGGGACTCCTCAGGAGGAGGACATGGTGGGTCTAGGGAAGGAGTGACTGATGATGAGTCTGACATTGATACCAGGGAAGAGGACGCTTTGGCAGCTGCTTTGCCAGTACCCTGAGCCTGTGTGAGAGAGGATGAGGAGGAGGGCTTGGTCATCCACTCTACCAAGTCTTCGGCATGATGTGGCTCAACATGTCCAGCTGCCGAAAAGAAGGACAAGCGTGTCCCATGGCCATGTGCTGATGACAATGCACCGCGTCCACGACCAGCACTGTTGCCCCCAGACACAGAGCCTGCTTGCCCTCTTTTATTGCCTCCTGACTGTCTGCCTCTCCTTGTTTGCCTTCCAGACATTCTAATAGATGGCCTGCAGGGAGATGGGAAAAAAGCAATAAGGGCTACCTTCAGGTGTCCTTCTCTGTCCCTTTACTTAAGGATTTCTAAATATGGTTGAGGATGATTGCTTTTGCACAGAATAGCACAACGACAATTTCCCTGACTGTCCAAAAAACAAGGATTTCAAAGATGGTTGATGAGGAATGCTTTAGCACACTATAGCACAAGGAGAATTCCCCTCACTTTCCTTCTTTGTCCCTAGAAACAAGGACTCGCACAGTGAAAGAAACTGACACTCTCCCTACCTAGAGTTTTCTGTCCCTAGAAAAAATGTTTTTTTAAAGCACACTATAGCACAAGGAGAATTCCCCTCACTTTCCTTCTTTTTTCCTAGAAACAAGGACTTGCACAGTGAAAGAAA
This sequence comes from Rana muscosa, assembly GCA_029206835.1. Lineage (NCBI taxonomy): Eukaryota > Metazoa > Chordata > Amphibia > Anura > Ranidae > Rana > Rana muscosa. The sequence goes on along the minus strand of CM055120.1, from coordinate 23,587,271 downwards.
CTGACACTCTCCCTACCTAGAGTTTTCTGTCCCTAGAAAAAATGATTTTTTAAAGCACACTATAGCACAAGGAGAATTCCCCTCACTTTCCTTCTTTGTCCCTAGAAACAAGGACTCGCACAGTGAAAGAAACTGACACTCTCCCTACCTAGAGTTTTCTGTCCCTAGAAAAAATGTTTTTTTAAAGCACACTATAGCACAAGGAGAATTCCCCTCACTTTCCTTCTTTGTCCCTAGAAACAAGGACTCGCACAGTGAAAGAAACTGACACTCTTCCTACCTAGAGTTTTCTGTCCCTAGAAAAAATGTTTTTTTAAAGCACACTATAGCACAAGGAGAATTCCCCTCACTTTCCTTCTTTGTCCCTAGAAACAAGGACTCGCACAGTGAAAGAAACTGACACTCTCCCTACCTAGAGTTTTCTGTCCCTAGAAATTTTTTTTTTTTAAAGCACACTATAGCACAAGGAGAATTCCCCTCACTTTCCTTCTTTTTTCCTAGAAACAAGGACTCGCACAGTGAAAGAAACTGACACTCTCCCTACCTAGAGTTTTCTGTCCCTAGAAAAAATGATTTTTTAAAGCACACTATAGCACAAGGAGAATTCCCCTCACTTTCCTTCTTTGTCCCTAGAAACAAGGACTCGCACAGTGAAAGAAACTGACACTCTCCCTACCTAGAGTTTTCTGTCCCTAGAAAAAATGTTTTTTTAAAGCACACTATAGCACAAGGAGAATTCCCCTCACTTTCCTTCTTTTTTCCTAGAAACAAGGACTCGCACAGTGAAAGAAACTGACACTCTCCCTACCTAGAGTTTTCTGTCCCTAGAAAAAATGATTTTTTAAAGCACACTATAGCACAAGGAGAATTTCCCTCACTTTCCTTCTTTGTCCCTAGAAACAAGGACTCGCACAGTGAAAGAAACTGACACTCTCCCTACCTAGAGTTTTCTGTCCCTAGAAAAAATGTTTTTTTAAAGCACACTATAGCACAAGGAGAATTCCCCTCACTTTCCTTCTTTGTCCCTAGAAACAAGGACTCGCACAGTGAAAGAAACTGACACTCTCCCTACCTAGAGTTTTCTGTCCCTAGAAATTTTTTTTTTTTAAAGCACACTATAGCACAAGGAGAATTCCCCTCACTTTCCTTCTTTTTTCCTAGAAACAAGGACTCGCACAGTGAAAGAAACTGACACTCTCCCTACCTAGAGTTTTCTGTCCCTAGAAAAAATGATTTTTTAAAGCACACTATAGCACAAGGAGAATTCCCCTCACTTTCCTTCTTTGTCCCTAAAAACAAGGACTCGCACAGTGAAAGAAACTGACACTCTCCCTACCTAGAGTTTTCTGTCCCTAGAAAAAATGTTTTTTTAAAGCACACTATAGCACAAGGAGAATTCCCCTCACTTTCCTTCTTTGTCCCTAGAAACAAGGACTCGCACAGTGAAAGAAACTGACACTCTCCCTACCTAGAGTTTTCTGTCCCTAGAATTTTTTTTTTTTTAAAGCACACTATAGCACAAGGAGAATTCCCCTCACTTTCCTTCTTTTTTCCTAGAAACAAGGACTCGCACAGTGAAAGAAACTGACACTCTCCCTACCTAGAGTTTTCTGTCCCTAGAAAAAATGTTTTTTTAAAGCACACTATAGCACAAGGAGAATTCCCCTCACTTTCCTTCTTTGTCCCTAGAAACAAGGACTCGCACAGTGAAAGAAACTGACACTCTCCCTACCTAGAGTTTTCTGTCCCTAGAATTTTTTTTTTTTTAAAGCACACTATAGCACAAGGAGAATTCCCCTCACCTTCCTTCTTTTTTCCTAGAAACAAGGACTTGCACAGTGAAAGAAACTGACACTCTCCCTACCTAGAGTTTTCTGTCCCTAGAAAAAATGATTTTTTAAAGCACACTATAGCACAAGGAGAATTCCCCTCACTTTCCTTCTTTGTCCCTAGAAACAAGGACTCGCACAGTGAAAGAAACTGACACTCTCCCTACCTAGAGTTTTCTGTCCCTAGAAAAAATGTTTTTTTAAAGCACACTATAGCACAAGGAGAATTCCCCTCACTTTCCTTCTTTGTCCCTAGAAACAAGGACTCGCACAGTGAAAGAAACTGACACTCTTCCTACCTAGAGTTTTCTGTCCCTAGAAATTTTTTTTTTTAAAGCACACTATAGCACAAGGAGAATTCCCCTCACTTTCCTTCTTTGTCCCTAGAAACAAGGACTCGCACAGTGAAAGAAACTGACACTCTCCCTACCTAGAGTTTTCTGTCCCTAGAAATTTTTTTTTTTTAAAGCACACTATAGCACAAGGAGAATTCCCCTCACTTTCCTTCTTTTTTCCTAGAAACAAGGACTCGCACAGTGAAAGAAACTGACACTCTCCCTACCTAGAGTTTTCTGTCCCTAGAAAAAATGATTTTTTAAAGCACACTATAGCACAAGGAGAATTCCCCTCACTTTCCTTCTTTGTCCCTAGAAACAAGGACTCGCACAGTGAAAGAAACTGACACTCTCCCTACCTAGAGTTTTCTGTCCCTAGAAAAAATGTTTTTTTAAAGCACACTAGAGCACAAGGAGAATTCCCCTCACTTTCCTTCTTTTTTCCTAGAAACAAGGACTCGCACAGTGAAAGAAACTGACACTCTCCCTACCTAGAGTTTTCTGTCCCTAGAAATTTTTTTTTTTTAAAGCACACTATAGCACAAGGAGAATTCCCCTCACTTTCCTTCTTTTTTCCTAGAAACAAGGACTCGCACAGTGAAAGAAACTGACACTCTCCCTACCTAGAGTTTTCTGTCCCTAGAAAAAATGATTTTTTAAAGCACACTATAGCACAAGGAGAATTCCCCTCACTTTCCTTCTTTGTCCCTAGAAACAAGGACTCGCACAGTGAAAGAAACTGACACTCTCCCTACCTAGAGTTTTCTGTCCCTAGAAAAAATGTTTTTTTAAAGCACACTATAGCACAAGGAGAATTCCCCTCACTTTCCTTCTTTGTCCCTAGAAACAAGGACTCGCACAGTGAAAGAAACTGACACTCTCCCTACCTAGAGTTTTCTGTCCCTAGAAATTTTTTTTTTTTAAAGCACACTATAGCACAAGGAGAATTCCCCTCACTTTCCTTCTTTTTTCCTAGAAACAAGGACTCGCACAGTGAAAGAAACTGACACTCTCCCTACCTAGAGTTTTCTGTCCCTAGAAAAAATGATTTTTTAAAGCACACTATAGCACAAGGAGAATTCCCCTCACTTTCCTTCTTTGTCCCTAGAAACAAGGACTCGCACAGTGAAAGAAACTGACACTCTCCCTACCTAGAGTTTTCTGTCCCTAGAATTTTTTTTTTTTTAAAGCACACTATAGCACAAGGAGAATTCCCCTCACTTTCCTTCTTTTTTCCTAGAAACAAGGACTTGCACAGTGAAAGAAACTGACACTCTCCCTACCTAGAGTTTTCTGTCCCTAGAAAAAATGATTTTTTAAAGCACACTATAGCACAAGGAGAATTCCCCTCACTTTCCTTCTTTGTCCCTAGAAACAAGGACTCGCACAGTGAAAGAAACTGACACTCTCCCTACCTAGAGTTTTCTGTCCCTAGAAAAAATGTTTTTTTAAAGCACACTATAGCACAAGGAGAATTCCCCTCACTTTCCTTCTTTGTCCCTAGAAACAAGGACTCGCACAGTGAAAGAAACTGACACTCTTCCTACCTAGAGTTTTCTGTCCCTAGAAATTTTTTTTTTTAAAGCACACTATAGCACAAGGAGAATTCCCCTCACTTTCCTTCTTTGTCCCTAGAAACAAGGACTCGCACAGTGAAAGAAACTGACACTCTCCCTACCTAGAGTTTTCTGTCCCTAGAAATTTTTTTTTTTTAAAGCACACTATAGCACAAGGAGAATTCCCCTCACTTTCCTTCTTTTTTCCTAGAAACAAGGACTCGCACAGTGAAAGAAACTGACACTCTCCCTACCTAGAGTTTTCTGTCCCTAGAAAAAATGATTTTTTAAAGCACACTATAGCACAAGGAGAATTCCCCTCACTTTCCTTCTTTGTCCCTAGAAACAAGGACTCGCACAGTGAAAGAAACTGACACTCTCCCTACCTAGAGTTTTCTGTCCCTAGAAAAAATGTTTTTTTAAAGCACACTATAGCACAAGGAGAATTCCCCTCACTTTCCTTCTTTTTTCCTAGAAACAAGGACTCGCACAGTGAAAGAAACTGACACTCTCCCTACCTAGAGTTTTCTGTCCCTAGAAATTTTTTTTTTTTAAAGCACACTATAGCACAAGGAGAATTCCCCTCACTTTCCTTCTTTTTTCCTAGAAACAAGGACTCGCACAGTGAAAGAAACTGACACTCTCCCTACCTAGAGTTTTCTGTCCCTAGAAAAAATGTTTTTTTAAAGCACACTATAGCACAAGGAGAATTCCCCTCACTTTCCTTCTTTGTCCCTAGAAACAAGGACTCGCACAGTGAAAGAAACTGACACTCTCCCTACCTAGAGTTTTCTGTCCCTAGAAAAAATGTTTTTTTAAAGCACACTATAGCACAAGGAGAATTCCCCTCACTTTCCTTCTTTTTTCCTAGAAACAAGGACTCGCACAGTGAAAGAAACTGACACTCTCCCTACCTAGAGTTTTCTGTCCCTAGAAATTTTTTTTTTTTAAAGCACACTATAGCACAAGGAGAATTCCCCTCACTTTCCTTCTTTTTTCCTAGAAACAAGGACTCGCACAGTGAAAGAAACTGACACTCTCCCTACCTAGAGTTTTCTGTCCCTAGAAAAAATGTTTTTTTAAAGCACACTATAGCACAAGGAGAATTCCCCTCACTTTCCTTCTTTGTCCCTAGAAACAAGGACTCGCACAGTGAAAGAAACTGACACTCTCCCTACCTAGAGTTTTCTGTCCCTAGAAAAAAATTTTTTTTAAAGCACACTATAGCACAAGGAGAATTCCCCTCACTTTCCTTCTTTTTTCCTAGAAACAAGGACTCGCACAGTGAAAGAAACTGACACTCTCCCTACCTAGAGTTTTCTGTCCCTAGAAAAAATGATTTTTTAAAGCACACTATAGCACAAGGAGAATTCCCCTCACTTTCCTTCTTTGTCCCTAGAAACAAGGACTCGCACAGTGAAAGAAACTGACACTCTCCCTACCTAGAGTTTTCTGTCCCTAGAAAAAATGTTTTTTTAAAGCACACTATAGCACAAGGAGAATTCCCCTCACTTTCCTTCTTTGTCCCTAGAAACAAGGACTCGCACAGTGAAAGAAACTGACACTCTCCCTACCTAGAGTTTTCTGTCCCTAGAAAAAATTTTTTTTTAAAGCACACTATAGCACAAGGAGAATTCCCCTCACTTTCCTTCTTTGTCCCTAGAAACAAGGACTCGCACAGTGAAAGAAACTGACACTCTCCCTACCTAGAGTTTTCTGTCCCTAGAAATTTTTTTTTTTTAAAGCACACTATAGCACAAGGAGAATTCCCCTCACTTTCCTTCTTTTTTCCTAGAAACAAGGACTCACACAGTGAAAGAAACTGACACTCTCCCTACCTAGAGTTTTCTGTCCCTAGAAAAAATGTTTTTTTAAAGCACACTATAGCACAAGGAGAATTCCCCTCACTTTCCTTCTTTGTCCCTAGAAACAAGGACTCGCACAGTGAAAGAAACTGACACTCTCCCTACCTAGAGTTTTCTGTCCCTAGAAAAAATGTTTTTTTAAAGCACACTATAGCACAAGGAGAATTCCCCTCACTTTCCTTCTTTTTTCCTAGAAACAAGGACTCGCACAGTGAAAGAAACTGACACTCTCCCTACCTAGAGTTTTCTGTCCCTAGAAATTTTTTTTTTTTAAAGCACACTATAGCACAAGGAGAATTCCCCTCACTTTCCTTCTTTTTTCCTAGAAACAAGGACTCGCACAGTGAAAGAAACTGACACTCTCCCTACCTAGAGTTTTCTGTCCCTAGAAAAAATGATTTTTTAAAGCACACTATAGCACAAGGAGAATTCCCCTCACTTTCCTTCTTTGTCCCTAGAAACAAGGACTCGCACAGTGAAAGAAACTGACACTCTCCCTACCTAGAGTTTTCTGTCCCTAGAAAAAATGTTTTTTTAAAGCACACTATAGCACAAGGAGAATTCCCCTCACTTTCCTTCTTTGTCCCTAGAAACAAGGACTCGCACAGTGAAAGAAACTGACACTCTCCCTACCTAGAGTTTTCTGTCCCTAGAAAAAATGTTTTTTTAAAGCACACTATAGCACAAGGAGAATTCCCCTCACTTTCCTTCTTTGTCCCTAGAAACAAGGACTCGCACAGTGAAAGAAACTGACACTCTCCCTACCTAGAGTTTTCTGTCCCTAGAAATTTTTTTTTTTTAAAGCACACTATAGCACAAGGAGAATTCCCCTCACTTTCCTTCTTTTTTCCTAGAAACAAGGACTCGCACAGTGAAAGAAACTGACACTCTCCCTACCTAGAGTTTTCTGTCCCTAGAAAAAATGATTTTTTAAAGCACACTATAGCACAAGGAGAATTCCCCTCACTTTCCTTCTTTGTCCCTAGAAACAAGGACTCGCACAGTGAAAGAAACTGACACTCTCCCTACCTAGAGTTTTCTGTCCCTAGAAAAAATGTTTTTTTAAAGCACACTATAGCACAAGGAGAATTCCCCTCACTTTCCTTCTTTGTCCCTAGAAACAAGGACTCGCACAGTGAAAGAAACTGACACTCTCCCTACCTAGAGTTTTCTGTCCCTAGAAATTTTTTTTTTTTAAAGCACACTATAGCACAAGGAGAATTCCCCTCACTTTCCTTCTTTGTCCCTAGAAACAAGGACTCGCACAGTGAAAAAAACTGACACTCTCCCTACCTAGAGTTTTCTGTCCCTAGAAATTTTTTTTTTTTAAAGCACACTATAGCACAAGGAGAATTCCCCTCACTTTCCTTCTTTTTTCCTAGAAACAAGGACTCGCACAGTGAAAGAAACTGACACTCTCCCTACCTAGAGTTTTCTGTCCCTAGAAAAAATGTTTTTTTAAAGCACACTATAGCACAAGGAGAATTCCCCTCACTTTCCTTCTTTGTCCCTAGAAACAAGGACTCGCACAGTGAAAGAAACTGACACTCTCCCTACCTAGAGTTTTCTGTCCCTAGAATTTTTTTTTTTTAAAGCACACTATAGCACAAGGAGAATTCCCCTCACTTTCCTTCTTTTTTCCTAGAAACAAGGACTTGCACAGTGAAAGAAACTGACACTCTCCCTACCTAGAGTTTTCTGTCCCTAGAAAAAATGATTTTTTAAAGCACACTATAGCACAAGGAGAATTCCCCTCACTTTCCTTCTTTGTCCCTAGAAACAAGGACTCGCACAGTGAAAGAAACTGACACTCTCCCTACCTAGAGTTTTCTGTCCCTAGAAACAATGTTTTTTTAAAGCACACTATAGCACAAGGAGAATTCCCCTCACTTTCCTTCTTTGTCCCTAGAAACAAGGACTTGCACAGTGAAAGAAACTGACACTCTTCCTACCTAGAGTTTTCTGTCCCTAGAAATTTTTTTTTTTAAAGCACACTATAGCACAAGGAGAATTCCCCTCACTTTCCTTCTTTGTCCCTAGAAACAAGGACTCGCACAGTGAAAGAAACTGACACTCTCCCTACCTAGAGTTTTCTGTCCCTAGAAATTTTTTTTTTTTAAAGCACACTATAGCACAAGGAGAATTCCCCTCACTTTCCTTCTTTTTTCCTAGAAACAAGGACTCGCACAGTGAAAGAAACTGACACTCTCCCTACCTAGAGTTTTCTGTCCCTAGAAAAAATGATTTTTTAAAGCACACTATAGCACAAGGAGAATTCCCCTCACTTTCCTTCTTTGTCCCTAGAAACAAGGACTCGCACAGTGAAAGAAACTGACACTCTCCCTACCTAGAGTTTTCTGTCCCTAGAAAAAATGTTTTTTTAAAGCACACTATAGCACAAGGAGAATTCCCCTCACTTTCCTTCTTTTTTCCTAGAAACAAGGACTCGCACAGTGAAAGAAACTGACACTCTCCCTACCTAGAGTTTTCTGTCCCTAGAAAATTTTTTTTTTTAAAGCACACTATAGCACAAGGAGAATTCCCCTCACTTTCCTTCTTTTTTCCTAGAAACAAGGACTCGCACAGTGAAAGAAACTGACACTCTCCCTACCTAGAGTTTTCTGTCCCTAGAAAAAATGATTTTTTAAAGCACACTATAGCACAAGGAGAATTCCCCTCACTTTCCTTCTTTGTCCTTAGAAACAAGGACTCGCACAGTGAAAGAAACTGACACTCTCCCTACCTAGAGTTTTCTGTCCCTAGAAAAAATGTTTTTTTAAAGCACACTATAGCACAAGGAGAATTCCCCTCACTTTCCTTCTTTGTCCCTAGAAACAAGGACTCGCACAGTGAAAGAAACTGACACTCTCCCTACCTAGAGTTTTCTGTCCCTAGAAAAAATGTTTTTTTAAAGCACACTATAGCACAAGGAGAATTCCCCTCACTTTCCTTCTTTGTCCCTAGAAACAAGGACTCGCACAGTGAAAGAAACTGACACTCTCCCTACCTAGAGTTTTCTGTCCCTAGAATTTTTTTTTTTTTAAAGCACACTATAGCACAAGGAGAATTCCCCTCACTTTCCTTCTTTTTTCCTAGAAACAAGGACTCGCACAGTGAAAGAAACTGACACTCTCCCTACCTAGAGTTTTCTGTCCCTAGAAAAAATGATTTTTTAAAGCACACTATAGCACAAGGAGAATTCCCCTCACTTTCCTTCTTTGTCCCTAGAAACAAGGACTCGCACAGTGAAAGAAACTGACACTCTCCCTACCTAGAGTTTTCTGTCCCTAGAAAAAATGTTTTTTTAAAGCACACTATAGCACAAGGAGAATTCCCCTCACTTTCCTTCTTTGTCCCTAGAAACAAGGACTCGCACAGTGAAAGAAACTGACACTCTCCCTACCTAGAGTTTTCTGTCCCTAGAAAAATTTTTTTTTTAAAGCACACTATAGCACAAGGAGAATTCCCCTCACTTTCCTTCTTTGTCCCTAGAAACAAGGACTCGCACAGTGAAAGAAACTGACACTCTCCCTACCTAGAGTTTTCTGTCCCTAGAAATTTTTTTTTTTTAAAGCACACTATAGCACAAGGAGAATTCCCCTCACTTTCCTTCTTTTTTCCTAGAAACAAGGACTCGCACAGTGAAAGAAACTGACACTCTCCCTACCTAGAGTTTTCTGTCCCTAGAAAAAATGTTTTTTTAAAGCACACTATAGCACAAGGAGAATTCCCCTCACTTTCCTTCTTTGTCCCTAGAAACAAGGACTCGCACAGTGAAAGAAACTGACACTCTCCCTACCTAGAGTTTTCTGTCCCTAGAAATTTTTTTTTTTTAAAGCACACTATAGCACAAGGAGAATTCCCCTCACTTTCCTTCTTTTTTCCTAGAAACAAGGACTCGCACAGTGAAAGAAACTCACACTCTCCCTACCTAGAGTTTTCTGTCCCTAGAAAAAATGTTTTTTTAAAGCACACTATAGCACAAGGAGAATTCCCCTCACTTTCCTTCTTTGTCCCTAGAAACAAGGACTCGCACAGTGAAAGAAACTGACACTCTCCCTACCTAGAGTTTTCTGTCCCTAGAAAAAATGTTTTTTTAAAGCACACTATAGCACAAGGAGAATTCCCCTCACTTTCCTTCTTTGTCCCTAGAAACAAGGACTCGCACAGTGAAAGAAACTGACACTCTCCCTACCTAGAGTTTTCTGTCCCTAGAAAAAATGTTTTTTTAAAGCACACTATAGCACAAGGAGAATTCCTCTCACTTTCCTTCTTTGTCCCTAGAAACAAGGACTCGCACAGTGAAAGAAACTGACACTCTCCCTACCTAGAGTTTTCTGTCCCTAGAAATTTTTTTTTTTTAAAGCACACTATAGCACAAGGAGAATTCCCCTCACTTTCCTTCTTTTTTCCTAGAAACAAGGACTCGCACAGTGAAAGAAACTGACACTCTCCCTACCTAGAGTTTTCTGTCCCTAGAAAAAATGTTTTTTTAAAGCACACTATAGCACAAGGAGAATTCCCCTCACTTTCCTTCTTTGTCCCTAGAAACAAGGACTCGCACAGTGAAAGAAACTGACACTCTCCCTACCTAGAGTTTTCTGTCCCTAGAAAATTTTTTTTTTAAAGCACACTATAGCACAAGGAGAATTCCCCTCACTTTCCTTCTTTTTTCATAGAAACAAGGACTCGCACAGTGAAAGAAACTGACACTCTCCCTACCTAGAGTTTTCTGTCCCTAGAATTTTTTTTTTTTTAAAGCACACTATAGCACAAGGAGAATTCCCCTCACTTTCCTTCTTTTTTCCTAGAAACAAGGACTCGCACAGTGAAAGAAACTGACACTCTCCCTACCTAGAGTTTTCTGTCCCTAGAAAAAATGTTTTTTTAAAGCACACTATAGCACAAGGAGAATTCCCCTCACTTTCCTTCTTTGTCCCTAGAAACAAGGACTCGCACAGTGAAAGAAACTGACACTCTCCCTACCTAGAGTTTTCTGTCCCTAGAAAAAATGTTTTTTTAAAGCACACTATAGCACAAGGAGAATTCCCCTCACTTTCCTTCTTTGTCCCTAGAAACAAGGACTCGCACAGTGAAAGAAACTGACACTCTCCCTACCTAGAGTTTTCTGTCCCTAGAAAAAATGTTTTTTTGAAGCACACTATAGCACAAGGAGAATTCCCCTCACTTTCCTTCTTTGTCCCTAGAAACAAGGACTCGCACAGTGAAAGAAACTGACACTCTCCCTACCTAGAGTTTTCTGTCCCTAGAAAAAATGTTTTTTTAAAGCACACTATAGCACAAGGAGAATTCCCCTCACTTTCCTTCTTTGTCCCTAGAAACAAGGACTCGCACAGTGAAAGAAACTGACACTCTCCCTACCTAGAGTTTTCTGTCCCTAGAAATTTTTTTTTTTAAAGCACACTATAGCACAAGGAGAATTCCCCTCACTTTCCTTCTTTTTTCCTAGAAACAAGGACTCGCACAGTGAAAGAAACTGACACTCTCCCTACCTAGAGTTTTCTGTCCCTAGAAAAAATGTTTTTTTAAAGCACACTATAGCACAAGGAGAATTCCCCTCACTTTCCTTCTTTGTCCCTAGAAACAAGGACTCGCACAGTGAAAGAAACTGACACTCTCCCTACCTAGAGTTTTCTGTCCCTAGAAAAAATGTTTTTTTAAAGCACACTATAGCACAAGGAGAATTCCCCTCACTTTCCTTCTTTGTCCCTAGAAACAAGGACTCGCACAGTGAAAGAAACTGACACTCTCCCTACCTAGAGTTTTCTGTCCCTAGAAAAAATGTTTTTTTGAAGCACACTATAGCACAAGGAGAATTCCCCTCACTTTCCTTCTTTTTTCCTAGAAACAAGGACTCGCACAGTGAAAGAAACTGACACTCTCCCTACCTAGAGTTTTCTGTCCCTAGAAAAAATGTTTTTTTAAAGCACACTATAGCACAAGGAGAATTCCCCTCACTTTCCTTCTTTGTCCCTAGAAACAAGGACTCGCACAGTGAAATAAACTGACACTCTCCCTACCTAGAGTTTTCTGTCCCTAGAAAAAATGTTTTTTTAAAGCACACTATAGCACAAGGAGAATTCCCCTCACTTTCCTTCTTTGTCCCTAGAAACAAGGACTCGCACAGTGAAAGAAACTGACACTCTCCCTACCTAGAGTTTTCTGTCCCTAGAAAAAATTTTTTTTAAAGCACACTATAGCACAAGGAGAATTCCCCTCACTTTCCTTCTTTTTTCCTAGAAACAAGGACTCGCACAGTGAAAGAAACTGACACTCTCCCTACCTAGAGTTTTCTGTCCCTAGAAAAAATGTTTTTTTAAAGCACACTATAGCACAAGGAGAATTCCCCTCACTTTCCTTCTTTGTCCCTAGAAACAAGGACTCGCACAGTGAAAGAAACTGACACTCTCCCTACCTAGAGTTTTCTGTCCCTAGAAAAAATGTTTTTTTAAAGCACACTATAGCACAAGGAGAATTCCTCTCACTTTCCTTCTTTGTCCCTAGAAACAAGGACTCGCACAGTGAAAGAAACTGACACTCTCCCTACCTAGAGTTTTCTGTCCCTAGAAAAAATGTTTTTTTAAAGCACACTATAGCACAAGGAGAATTCCCCTCACTTTCCTTCTTTGTCCCTAGAAACAAGGACTCGCACAGTGAAAGAAACTGACACTCTCCCTACCTAGAGTTTTCTGTCCCTAGAATTTTTTTTTTTTTAAAGCACACTATAGCACAAGGAGAATTCCCCTCACTTTCCTTCTTTTTTCATAGAAACAAGGACTCGCACAGTGAAAGAAACTGACACTCTCCCTACCTAGAGTTTTCTGTCCCTAGAAAAAATGTTTTTTTAAAGCACACTATAGCACAAGGAGAATTCCCCTCACTTTCCTTCTTTGTCCCTAGAAACAAGGACTCGCACAGTGAAAGAAACTGACACTCTCCCTACCTAGAGTTTTCTGTCCCTAGAATTTTTTTTTTTTTAAAGCACACTATAGCACAAGGAGAATTCCCCTCACTTTCCTTCTTTTTTCATAGAAACAAGGACTCGCACAGTGAAAGAAACTGACACTCTCCCTACCTAGAGTTTTCTGTCCCTAGAAATTTTTTTTTTTTAAAGCACACTATAGCACAAGGAGAATTCCCCTCACTTTCCTTCTTTTTTCCTAGAAACAAGGACTCGCACAGTGAAAGAAACTGACACTCTCCCTACCTAGAGTTTTCTGTCCCTAGAAAAAATGTTTTTTTAAAGCACACTATAGCACAAGGAGAATTCCCCTCACTTTCCTTCTTTGTCCCTAGAAACAAGGACTCGCACAGTGAAAGAAACTGACACTCTCCCTACCTAGAGTTTTCTGTCCCTAGAAAAAATGTTTTTTTAAAGCACACTATAGCACAAGGAGAATTCCCCTCACTTTCCTTCTTTGTCCCTAGAAACAAGGACTCGCACAGTGAAAGAAACTGACACTCTCCCTACCTAGAGTTTTCTGTCCCTAGAATTTTTTTTTTTTAAAAGCACACTATAGCACAAGGAGAATTCCCCTCACTTTCCTTCTTTTTTCCTAGAAACAAGGACTCGCACAGTGAAAGAAACTGACACTCTCCCTACCTAGAGTTTTCTGTCCCTAGAAAAAATGTTTTTTTTAAAGCACACTATAGCACAAGGAGAATTCCCCTCACTTTCCTTCTTTGTCCCTAGAAACAAGGACTCGCACAGTGAAAGAAACTGACACTCTCCCTACCTAGAGTTTTCTGTCCCTAGAAAAAATGTTTTTTTAAAGCACACTATAGCACAAGGAGAATTCCCCTCACTTTCCTTCTTTGTCCCTAGAAACAAGGACTCGCACAGTAAAACCCACTGACACTCTCCCTACCTATCCTTCTCTTTCCCTAAACTAAAGGAATCCAGGTTAAGCAAGAAAGAAATAAAAGTCACTGTCCCTGCCTATGCTTGTCTTTCCCTGCTCCGGAACACACTACACTAGGCCGCCGTGCTGGCGGCCTTTTATAGTGTGGGGCGTGTACTAAACACCCTCAGCAATAATTGGCCACAGGCATCCTGCCTGTGGCCAATCATTGCTCTCCTCGCTGCCGGCGCTGTGATTGGCCAAGCATGCGGGGTCACAGTGCATGCTTGGCCAATCACAGCGCCTGGATGACACTGCGATGGCGTAGTGCATTGTGGGCCGTTCGCGTCACTCGAATTTGGCGCGAACGGCCCAAATCGTTCGATCTTCGTCAAACGATCGAACAGCCGATGTTCGAGTCGAACGTATGTTCGACTCGAACACGAAGCTCATCCCTACTGCAGAGTACATGAGCATCCTGGGAATTGTAGTTCCAAAACATCTGGGGTGCCAAGGTTCACCATCACTGCCCTATAGCAATGCTAGGCTTTCTTATTTGAAAGTCCAGCATCCATTTTAAACCACAAGGGCCACAAGCACTTACATTTTTGTTAAAAAAAAAAAAATGCAGTTTAAAAAATGTATTTAAACTTAAAAAAAAAAAATGAATTTAATTGATCCAAATCATTATATTTCTCCTTTTCGCGGTGTTAACGCTTGAAACTAAAATAGAGGAATACAATAAGCAGAAGGTTGGCCGATTGTTTTCCATTTTTTTTTCCTCCAAGCAAAGAAAGTAGAGCAAGGCGGACGCCGACTTCTTGAAAAGGAAATTTCCCATTGTGGGATTGTGCGGCGTGCGCGCCTCTGATGCGTCCATGCCCCACTTTCTACTGCTGGGGAGAGATGATTAAACACACCCCGGTCCCCGGCACAAACGCTCAGCTTTGCGTGCCGGTGACATTTGCGTCTCGCAGCCATCGGTTATTTCGCTGCGAGGTGACGGAGGTCGGTGTCTAGTGGAAGGATTGTTCTATTAGTAGAAACGCGGCACAAGATCTGAGGAGCCTCTGATTTGCCTTCGGAGGAAAAGAAAGAGACACACATGAAGGTGAAGCTCTGAGAGGGGCCAGAAGCTAACGAGGCAAATATCTGTGATGTCACTGCGGAAGAGGGAGCCGGTCGCTTCTGAACTCCAATCTTCCTAATAAATAATTGTACTACTAAAAACAACCTTATATCAGAGTCATCCCATCCACAACTCAGAGCCAGAGAAATAACCCAATATCAGCCCCTTCTATCTTACAAAGATTCTATTAGTGTGATTTTGGGGCCTGCATCTGCTGTGCCCATTATGAGGGGTTCCCACCATCCCTGTGCTTAGTTCCTGGGTCTGTACACCCGCTGTGCCCATTATGAGGGGTTCCCACCATCACTGTGCTGAGTTCCTGGGTCTGTACACCTGCTGTGCCCATTATGAGGGGTTCCCACCATCCCTGTGCTTAGTTCCCAAGTCTGTACACCCACTGTGCCCATTATGAGGGGTTCCCACCATCCCTGTGCTTAGTTTCCGGGTCTGTACACCCGCTGTGCCCATTATGAGGGGTTCCCACCATCCCTGTGCTGAGTTCCCGGGTCTGTACACCCGCTGTGCCCATTAGGAGGGGCTCCCACCATCCCTGTGCTGAGTTCCCGGGTCTGTACACCCGCTGTGCCCAGTATGAGGGGCTCCCACCATCCCTGTGCTGAGTTCCCGGGTCTGTACACCTGCTGTGCCCATTATGAGGGGCTCCCACCATCCCTGTGCTGAGTTCCTGGGTCTGTACACCTGCTGTGCCCATTATGAGGGGTTCCCACCATCCCTGTGCTGGGTTCCCAGGTCTGTACACCTGCTGTGCCCATTGTGAGGGGTTTCCACCATCCCTGTGCTGAGTTCCCGGGTCTGTACACCTGCTGTGCCCATTGTGAGGGGTTTCCACCATAATGATACAATGCGGGTATAACGCAGAGCACAGAGAACCTCTCCCATTACTCTGTAGCAGAAGAGCTTACAATCAACCACTGATCGGAGTATATCCCCACCCCAGGCCACACTGGCTTCTTTTTCAATAACCCTAATAAGCCCCCTGGAGGAAATGCAAATGATGAGAAATGCAAAAAAAAATAAAAATACATGAGGCTTTCACAGCACAAAAAATAGCAACTAATCTATAATTAATGAAATCTGACCTCCGGCCTTCCCGTCAGTCTTGCACAGTTGTACGGACTCCTCTCCTGGACTGAAATGGTTTACTCTGATTTCACCGCACACTGTGAGCCCGCCTCATTTCCTGGCTGGAGGACATCCAGCATCATCTAGCTCTCTCCTCCCCAGCTTGAATCTTCCTGGCTCTGTCCCCTTCATTCATTTCAGTTCTTTCAATCACGGAGGCTCAGTATCACATGTGGGCGCTACCTAGGGCTGTCTGCATGCAAATCCTACCTGCCTAGGAACACCCACTTCTCCAGACTGACCAGTGGGGTAACATCCATGTGTGCAGTGTGTATGGTGAGCACGAGCCCCCAAAGCCAGGGGAGCCCACTGTGCCCTCTCACACTCTGCCCACATGGAGTAACAAAAATTCAATGTGCACACAGGTGGCGCTGACGGCCACATTTGCCGATTCCTGGTCGATAGATCCAGCCACTGAAGTGCCTGGCCAGAGGCGGAGTGATCTGCAGCCTTGTGCGCTGCGCCGGGGCCCAGGACTAGGGTGACCACGTGTCCCGGATTGCCCAGGACAGTCCCGCATTTTGCAGGTCTGTCCCGGGCACCTTAATTCCAGGACAATACAGTGTCCCGGAATGAAACTGACACAGCCACCCCCCCCCCCCGGGCCAATCTGATGCCCCCAAAAAAGGCCACCACATCACTGCTTTACTCACTGACAGTACTTGTCCTGGCCGGGAATGCCTGGAGGAGCACAATCCCCGCCCCCTGCTTGTGACTGGAGAAATCATAAATCCCTCCACTTGTGTCCAATCACTGTGCTGATATTCGTTACAGCACAAGCTGATTTTTGGGAAGGGGGGGTGTCCCTGAATGGTAGTTTGGAAATGTGGTCACCCTACCCGGGACATGTCTTCTGACATGGGGAAATCCCGCCCGCAACCCCACCGTGTAGTGAGACATGCTGCCCAGACTCCGGAGGGGACCCGCCAGAAGGACACTATTGTAAGGGGAGAGTGGGGAGGGGCGCGGTGTATGGCAGCTGCGGTCTCCTCGTGCTGTGTTTGGAGGACTGGTGGCAGCGCGCACTGCTGGGACTTGTAGTGGCCCCTATGGGGGACTGAGATATGGCAGCCTCCTATGCTGGGACTTGTAGTGGCCTCTATGGGGGACTGAGTTATGGCAGCCTCCTATGCTGGGACTTGTAGTGGCCTCTATGGGGGACTGAGATATGGCAGCCTCCTATGCTGGGACTTGTAGTGGCCTCTATGGGGGACTGAGATATGGCAGCCTCCTATGCTGGGACTTGTAGTGGCCTCTGTGGGGGACTGAGATATGGCAGCCTCCTATGCTGGGACTTGTAGTGGCCTCTGTGGGGGACTGAGATATGGCAGCCTCCTATGCTGGGACTTTTAGTGGCCTCTGTGGAGGACTGAGATATGGCAGCCTCCTATGCTGGGACTTGTAGTGGCCTCTATGGGGGACTGAGATATGGCAGCCTCCTATTCAGGGACTTGTTGTGGCCTCTATGGGGGACTGAGATATGGCAGCCTCCTATGCTGGGACTTGTAGTGGCCTCTATGGGGGACTGAGATATGGCAGCCTCCTAAGCTGGGACTTGTAGTGGCCTCTGTGGGGGACTGAGATATGGCAGCCTCCTATGCTGGGACTTGTAGTGGCCTCTGTGGGGGACTGAGATATGGCAGCCTCCTATGCTGGGACTTTTAGTGGCCTCTGTGGGGGACTGAGATATGGCAGCCTCCTATGCTGGGACTTGTAGTGGCCTCTATGGGGGACTGAGATATGGCAGCCTCCTATTCTGGGACTTGTAGTGGCCTCTATGGGGGACTGAGATATGGCAGCCTCCTATGCTGGGACTTGTAGTGGCCTCTATGGGGGACTGAGATATGGCAGCCTCCTATGCTGGGATTTGTAGTGCAGTGAGGAATCCTCAGTCCCCCACAGAGGGCACTACAAGTCTCAGCATAGTGGGCTGCCATTTCTTAGTCCCCTGTAGTCTAGGGCACTACAAGTCACAGCATAACAGACTGCTCTTACAGAACAGGAGAAGGAGCTGAGGGTGGGGGGGATTTGTACTGGGAGGTGAAAGAGGGAGGCACGGGTTTTAACATTTAGAATTAAAATTAAACATTCTGTTGTTGTATAGTGTGACAACTCAGGAATTAATTGATGTGCTAGGATACAATTATATAATAATTAGTAAAGAAGAGAAATGCCTTATGAGAACACAGTTATTAAATGAAATAGAGTAGTAGGTCCTGTTGGCGCCCCCCTGACCTCGTGGACCTCGGGGTAATTGCACCATCTGCAGCCCCTGCAGTAAGAAGAGAAGGAAACTGGCCATCATTCCCCAATGCAGCAAATGGAACTTTGAAGCGGTCTTATTAGCTGCATTTACAATTCCTGCTGGACGCACGCCTGGGAAGGAAGCAGCACGTGTTGCCAAGGAGACCCTTGCAGGATACGCAAGGCTCTTTGGATTGAGGCTCCGGGCTAAGGTACATCTGAATCTAGATGTATATGAAACATGCATGCTTCATTGCAGCACTGCAGCTGCTTGATATGCATGATGCATAGCCAGCGAGTGTAAAAAAAAAACACTGATGTGCATATCAATACAGTAGCAGTGCAGTGAGGGTATTGATCAGAGATCTGCACAAGGTAAATAACAAGTGGAAGTTAACCACTGCCATAGCCAACGCTGCCTTAACCGCTATATCCAACGCTGCCTTCACTGCCATAGCCATCGCTGACTTCACCACTATAGCCAGAACTGCCTTCAATACCATTGCCAACACTGCCTTCAATACTATAGCCAACAATGACTCCAATACCATAGCCAACACTGCCTCAAATACCATAGCCAACACTGCCTTCCCCGCCATTGCTAACACTGCCTTCACTGCCATAGCCAACACTGCCTTCACTGCCATAGCCAACACTGCCTTCAATACCATAACCAACACTGCTTTCTTCGCCATAGCCAACACTGCCTTCAGTACCATACATAGCCAACACTGCCTTCAATATCATAGCCAACATTGCCTTCTCTGCCATAGCTAACACTGCCTTCAATACCATAGCCAACACTGCCTCAAATACCATAGCCAACACTGCCTTCCCCACCATTGCTAACACTGCCTTCACTGCCATAGCCAACACTGCCTTCAATACCATAATCAACACTGCTTTCTTCGCCATAGCCAACACTGCCTTCAATACCATACATAGCCAACACTGCCTTCACTGCCATAGCCAACACTGCCTTCAATACCATAACCAACACTGCTTTCTTCGCCATAGCCAACACTGCCTTCAATACCATACATAGCCAACACTGCCTTCAATATCATAGCCAACATTGCCTTCTCTGCCATAGCTAACACTGCCTTCAATACCATAGCCAACACTGCCTCAAATACCATAGCCAACACTGCCTTCCCCACCATTGCTAACACTGCCTTCACTGCCATAGCCAACACTGCCTTCAATACCATAACCAACACTGCTTTCTTCGCCATAGCCAACACTGCCTTCAATACCATACATAGCCAACACTGCCTTCAATATCATAGCCAACACTGCCTTCAATACCATAACCAACACTGCTTTCTTCGCCATAGCCAACACTGCCTTCAATACCATACATAGCCAACACTGCCTTCAATATAATAGCCAACATTGCCTTCTCTGCCATATCCAACACTGCCTTCAATACCATAGCCAGCACTGCCTCAAATACCATAGCCAACACTGCCTTCCCCACCATTGCTAACACTGCCTTCACTGCCATAGCCAACACTGCCTTCAATACCATAACCAACACTGCTTTCTTCGCCATAGCCAACACTGCCTTCAATACCATACATAGCCAACACTGCCTTAAATATCATAGCCAACATTGCCTTCACTGCCATAGCTAACACTGCCTTCACCACCATAGCCAACACTGCCTTCAATATCTTAGCCAACACTGCCTCCAATACTATAGCCAACACTGCCTCCAATACCATAGCCAACACAACCTTCAATACCATAACCAACACTGCTTTCTTCGCCATAGCCAACACTGCCTTCAATACCATACATAGCCAACACTGCCTCCAATATCATAGCCAACACTGCCTTCAATACCATAACCAACACTGCTTTCTTCGCCATAGCCAACCCTGCCTTCAATACCATAACCAACACTGCTTTATTCGCCATAGCCAACACTGCCTTTAATACCATACATAGCCAACACTGCCTTCAATATCATAGCCAACATTGCCTTCTCTGCCATAGCTAACACTGCCTTCAATGCCATAGCCAACACTGCCTCAAATACCATAGCCAACACTGCCTTCACCACCATTGCTAACACTGCCTTCACTGCCATAGCCAACACTGCCTTCAATACCATAACCAACACTGCTTTCTTCGCCATAGCCAACACTGCCTTCAATACCATACATAGCCAACACTGCCTTCAATATCATAGCCAACACTGCCTTCAATACCATAACCAACACTGCTTTCAATACCATACATAGCCAACACTGCCTTCAATATCATAGCCAACATTGCCTTCTCTGCCATATCCAACACTGCCTTCAATACCATAGCCAGCACTGCCTCAAATACCATAGCCAACACTGCCTTCCCCACTATTGCTAACACTGCCTTCACTGCCATAGCCAACACTGCCTTCAATACCATAACCAACACTGCTTTCTTCGCCATAGCCAACACTGCCTTCAATACCATACATAGCCAACACTGCCTTCAATATCATAGCCAACATTGCCTTCACTGCCATAGCTAACACTGCCTGCACCACCATAGCCAACACTGCCTTCAATATCTTAGCCAACACTGCCTCCAATACCATAGCCAACACTGCCTCCAATACCATAGCCAACACAACCTTCAATACCATAACCAACACTGCTTTCTTCGCCATAGCCAACACTGCCTTCAATACCATACATAGCCAACACTGCCTCTAATATCATAGCCAACACTGCCTTCAATACCATAACCAACACTGCTTTCTTCGCCATAGCCAACCCTGCCTTCAATACCATAACCAACACTGCTTTA
Organism: Rana muscosa; assembly: GCA_029206835.1. Classification (NCBI taxonomy): domain Eukaryota; kingdom Metazoa; phylum Chordata; class Amphibia; order Anura; family Ranidae; genus Rana; species Rana muscosa. Next base: position 23,566,509 of record CM055120.1, on the reverse strand, counting down.
TTCGCCATAGCCAACACTGCCTTCAATACCATACATAGCCAACACTGCCTTCAATATCATAGCCAACATTGCCTTCTCTGCCATATCCAACACTGCCTTCAATACCATAGCCAACACTGCCTCAAATACCATAGCCAACACTGCCTTCCCCACCATTGCTAACACTGCCTTCACTGCCATAGCCAACACTGCCTTCAATACCATAACCAACACTGCTTTCTTCACCATAGCCAACACTGCCTTCAATACCATACATAGCCAATACTGCCTTCAATATCATAGCCAACATTGCCTTCACTGCCATAGCTAACACTGCCTTCACCACCATAGCCAACACTGCCTTCAATACCTTAGCCAACACTGCCTCCAATACCATAGCCAACACTGCCTCCAATACCATAGCCAACACTGCCATCACCACTATAGCCAACCCTGCCTTCACCGCCATAGCCAGTGATACCTTCAATACCATAGTCAACACTGCCTTCAATACTATAGCTGACTTGGCCTTCACCACCATAGCCAACACTGCCCTCACTGTCATAGACAGCGCTGCCTTCACCACCATAACCAACACTGCTTTCTCTGCCATAGCCAACACTTCCTTCACCACCTTAGCCAATGCTGCCTTACCTACAATGCTAACACTGCCTTCACCTTCATAATCAACACTGCCTTCACTGCCATAGCCAAATTTGCCTTTAATACCATAGTCAACGTTGCCTTCACCATCTTAACCAACACTGCCTTCACTGCCATAGCCAACACTACCTTCACCACCAAAGCTAATGCTGCCTTGACCTCCATAGCCAACACTGCCTTCACCTCCATAGTCAACACTGCCTTCACTGCCACAGCCAACATTGCCTAATTTACAACCATACCCAACACTAAAACTGCCTTCACCACCATAGCCTAAGCTGCTTTCCAGACCTCTTCAGAGGATGATTTCAAGGGTCAGCCCAGCCAGAACCTCCATTCCTGTCCTGGATGATTATGTAAAGTGTTGACTTCCAATATCCCACTGGGGATCACTTTAGCAGAATTCTCACCTCCAAGAGCATGCTTGCAGGGCACTGAAGGCTTGTTCACACTAGGTGCAGTGCAGGAACATGTGCAAAATTGTGCTTTTTACCACAAAGCGTGGGTGCCATTTATTCTTCATGGCACCCTTACACATCTGGTAAACGCTCTCTCGTCTGCCAAAACGCATGGTACTGCAACATGATTTCAAAAATCCTGCTGGCACCTTTTTTTTGCATGTTTCATGTGCATAGGGCAGCCCATTAAAATGAATAGGCTGCCCTAAACCTCAACGTGTGGGAACACTAAAAAATGTGCACGCTCGAAAGCGCCTCCTGGTATGAATGAGCCATTACTTTCCAATACGTTATTTATTTTTTTGTTAGGTATTTTCCTTTAAAAAAAGGAGGTTTATTAACCCCCTTGGCCAATAATGTGAGCACTATGATTGACTGTCATAGTGGTCACATGACTAGGAGCCGGTCCCGCTGGCTACTGATCATTAACGGAGACTTGCAGGGAGTGTGCAGTGAGCACGCTCTCAGAAAGCTCTGCCGCCCATGGATGCATATGTGCCGTGTGTGGGTGTTAAGGTCCACCCTCTTTGCCACCTTAAATATGTGTTACGTGGGTGGCAAGAGGTTAAAGCCGATTTCCAGGAATTATCTGGATTGCATGCATATGATTTAATATGTATGTATGTATGGTACTTCCTTATGTGGCCATTGATGTCACTCAGGGAATTCCCCCTTTTACCTTAACCACTTAAGCCCCAGACCATTTTGCAGCTAAAGGACCAGGCCCCTTTTTGCGATTTGGCACTGCGTCGCTTTAACTGACAATTGCGCGGTCGTGCGACATGGCTCCCAAACAAAATTGACATCCTTTTTTTTCCACAAATAGAGATTTCTTATGGTGGTATTTGATCACCTCTGCGGTTTTTATTTTTTGCGCAGTAAACAAACAAAGAGCGAAAATTTTGAAAAAAATGCAATATTTTTTACTTTTTGCTATAATAAATATCCCCAAAAAATATATATATAAAAAAAAATTTCCTCAGTTTAGGCCGATACATATTCTTCTACATATTTTTGGTAAAAAAAAAAAACGCAATAAGCATTTATTGATTGGTTACAGCTTCTACAAAATAGGGGATAGTTTTATGGCATTTTTATTAATATTTTTTTTTTACTAGTAATGGCGGCGATCAGCGATTTTTTTCGTGACTGCAACATTATGGCGGACACATCGGACACTTTTGACACTATTTTGGGACCATTGTCATTTTTACAGCGATCAGTGCTAAAAATTTGCACTGATTACTGTGAAAATGACACTGGCAGTTTAGGGGTTAACCTGTAGGTGGCGCTGAAGGAGTTAAGTGTGACCTAATGTGTGATTCTTACTGTAGGGGGCGTGGCTTGGCGTGTGATGTCACTGATCGTCGGTCCCTATGACAGGGAAAAGAAGATCAGTGAATGGCTCACTAGGAAGCACAGGGAAAGGTTTGTTTACACTTACCTCTCCCCGTTCTTCAGCTCTGTGACCCGATCGTGGGACACCGGCGGCGATCGGGTCCGCGGGTCCCGCGGGCACAGTTACGGAGTACCTGACCGGGTCGCGAGCGTGCCGGCGGCGGCGTGCACGCGACCCACGGCTGTTCATATTAAAGGGGACGTACCTGTACGCCAATATGCCCAGCCGTGCCATTCTGCCGACGTACATCGGCGTGCGGCGGTCGGCAAGCGGTTAATAAGCCCCATAGCCCCAAAATCGCTTAAATCTGTACTCCAAGAATAAAAGCTTTCTTTCCAAATATATTCCTCAACAGCCACAAAGGACATACATCCACTTTGTGAGCACCAAATGCATTTGTAAACCAAGATATCACCTTGTAAAAGTAGCGGTGACATCATCACTGTGCTGTACATAGCCTAGCCTGTGCAGAGAGCAGAGCTGTGGGAGAGGCCAGTAGGCTCCACCCACTACAGGAAACTACAGGAGGGGGCGGAGACAAGACCAGTCACCCTGCACAAGGAGAGAAAGCAGAGCTGTGGGAGGGGCCCAGAAGGCTCCACCCACTACAGAAAACTACAGGAGGGGGCGGAGACAAGACCAGTCAGCCTGCACAAGGAGAGAGAGCAGTAGTGATCAGTCTTTATTACAGGAAGTCTCACACTGGATGACTGCACAGATCTGGAAGAAATACACAAAACACACCAAGATTCAAGAAGACTGCCCATGATGGATATATATACTGTATATATCATTTTTGCTTATCCCGGGTTCTGCTTTAAGATTTCCCTCCGGATCAGGGAGGTCGGCGCTACTTTGTTCTATAGTGAACCTGTAAATCGGAAACATTTTGCACCCGCTCACTAGTACGCCAGGCAAAGCAAATCTGTGTATCCAGCAGAGCAAATAATGGGGTCCGCTCCACCGAATCGCTAACCGCTGTTAGTCCTGTGAGCCATATAAAACCAAGACGGGAGAATTAGGGGCATATGAAATCCTCCTTGGCAGGGAGTTCAATGTGCAGCCAATAGAATCATTAGCCACTTTATATATGTTCCCCTTTCATGCGTATTGAACTGACCTTGTAAGTGGCCCATAGACTAGAGCCGCTGTCACCATGACTTGGCTTTTACTGATTTTGCAGTGACGGGATTGTATTCTTTCCCCATCCTTATGCTGAAATTGTGTAAAAGTTTCAGAGTGCAACTTTCCAGTGACGGATAGATATCTCGAATGCCCTATTTTGGGTGTTGAAGCTGAACCTCAACAGGTATAAAAGACAAGAATTCATGCAGCTCTGCGTTCATTAATAGCTTCCTGCGGTTCCGGTACAGCAGAGCTCGAACAGGGAAAGGGGGAAGCAGCAGACACCAACCAGTTGTGGTGTAACAAAAGGAGCATGCTGATAGGAGGAGAGAGCAGAGTGACAGAGAGATAAGGTCATCAGTCTTCTGCTTCTCTTTTCACTGTCCAGTCAGGGCCATCTTTTCCATTGGGCACGCTGGGCAGTTGCCCGGGGGCCACCTTTGCCTGGGGGGCCCCACCGGCTGCCCAGCGACCCCAGTAAAAAATGGTGGGAAGCGGCGGGTCAGAACTGTGCATGCGCAGTTTGCGGAAATCGCTGAGATGTTCCGATCCTCCACGAGTGCTGCCTCTGTCTGTCCGCCGATGATGACGTTAGCCACACCCACCAGACTTAAAAAAAAAAAAAGCAGGAGGAGCTGAGGGTGAATGGACAGAGTAGAGTGGTCAGAGCAGACAGCACAGCAGGCTTGAAGCAGAGTGTGACGGAGTCGGACCCCTGTCGGCAGTGCCGGTTTTCATGAGCCTGTAACCTGCCCAGCCACCAGCCAGTACAGACACGGAGTGCCCTGGTCGGTGTCGTACGGTGAGTGGCTGTCTGGCTGACTGTGCAGCTTGCACAAAGAGATCGGGGTATGTTCTGTTGCTCTGATCTAAGTGGGAACTCTGATGTAAAGAGAAAGCAGTGGACTCTGATATAAGGTGTTCTCTGGTCACCAGAGCCCCCCTTACATCAGCGTTTCCCCTTACATCATGATCTGCAGCGTTCCCCTTTACATAAGAGTTCCCTTTCACTGTAAGGGGGAATCCTGCAGACTCTGATGTAAGAGGAAACTCTGTGCTGGCCGGGTTATAGTATCCTAACCTTCATGTCAATGAAGAAATGTTTTTTTTTTTACTTTTGTTTAACTTAAACACATTGCTAATAGCACAATCTATATGTTTATAGTTTAAATACTGACATTTGCAGTGTTTGGCACTGAAAACTGTAATTTTAGGTAATTTTTTGCAGTGGCAGTAAAAAATGTGGTTCTGCCAGTAAATGTCATGATTTTTGTCAGTAAAAAATTCTCGTGCGTGATTGTGTAGACAGGGCCCCAGTGCACCGTATTGCCCGGGGGCCTATAGTGCTCTTAAGATGACACTGTGTCCAGTCACAGGCTGGGGGGGACAAGACCTGTAAGTGTTACTGAAATGCAGCAGAGAAAGGGTCTCCTAGGTCTGGAGACTAGTGTAGGTCTGTGCATTTAGGCATTATCAGTGTTTGTACAGGCTTCCTGTTGGGAAGTAGATCTCAACCACTGTTTCGGGCCCTGGCCTCCCATTTCAGGGCCTCCAGACAGCTACAGATCTCCTAATCCCCCACATTGCCCTACAGCTCCCATAGTGCCCTTCAACCTCCCACAGTGCTTTCCAGTTCATAGTACCCCGACCCTCTAACCTCCCATGGTGGCCCACAGTGCCCCCCAGGCCCCCTGAGAGCCCTCAGCCTGCAGAGTGCCCTCCAACCTCCCACAGTGCCTTCCAGGCCCTCGGAGATCCCTCAGCCTCCAGAGTGCCTCCAACCTTCCATAGTGCCCCCCAACTTCCCATAGTCACCCACAGTGTCCCCCCTGACAGCCCTCAGCCTCCAAGTGCCCTTCAACCTCCCACAGTGTCTTCCAGCTCCCATAGTGCCTCCCACAGTGGCTCACAGCTCCCCCTGAGAGCTCTCAGCCTCCAGAATGCCCCCCAAACTCCCAATGGTGCCAACTCAGAAATGACACTCCCAACATTTTGAGATGGGAATGAGGGACACCTACTAGCAAATGTATGTAGGCATAGGACACGCCCCCTGCCACACCCCCTTAAAGGAGAATTAACCAAAAAATAAGGTTAATTAAATGCACAAGGGCTTTCTTACCACTACTATTCCTTTATATTGGCTTTTAAAATTTACAAATGTAGCAATTTAGAAATTGGATGAAAGGTTTAGTACTGGGAAACACTTTTTGAAAGATAAAACGTGCATTATTGAAATTGTATACTGTTGCTGTATATTGTGACATACCCGGGGAGAGGAGACTTTCCTGGGGGAGAGGAGACTTTTCTGGGGGAGAGGAGACTTACCTGGGGGAGAGGAGACTTACCTGGGGGGGAGACTTATTTGGGGGAGAGGAGACTTACCTGGGGGGAGACTTATTTGGGGGAGAGGAGACTTATAAGGGGGAGAGGAGACTTTCCTGGGGGAGAGGAGACTTATCTGGGGGAGAGGAGACTTATCAGGGGGAGAGGAGACTTATCTGGGGGGGAGGAGACTTACCTGGGGGAGAGGAGACTTACCGGGGGGGAGACTTATTTGGGGGAGAGGAGACTTACCTGGGGGGAGACTTATTTGGGGGAGAGGAGACTTATCTGGGGGAGAGGAGACTTACCTGGGGAGAGGAGACTTATCTGGGGGAGAGGAGACTTATCAGGGGGAGAGGAGACTTACCTGGGGAGAGGAGACTTACCTGGGGAGAGGAGACTTACCTAGGGAGAGGAGACTTACCTGGGGGAGAGGAGACTTACCTGGGGGAGAGGAGACTTACCTGGGGGGAGACTTATCTGGGGGAGGAGACTTATCTGGGGGAGAGGAGACTTATCTGGGGGAGAGGAGACTTATCTGGGGGAGAGGAGACTTATCTTGGGGAGAGGAGACTTACCTGGGGGGAGGAGACTTACCTAGGAGGAGGAGACTTATCTGGGGGAGAGGAGACTTATCTGGGGGAGAGAAAACTTACCTGGGGAGAGGAGACTTATCTGGGGGAGAGGAGACTTACTTCTCCTGCCTGCAGCAGACTGATGACATCATCTCAGCCCAGGCAAAGTCACTTGAGCTCCAGGATGCCTTATTATTAATAAAAGGTGGAGCTTTATTGACATTGTATACTGTTGCTGTATATTGTGACATGTCGGACCCATTTAAACAACTGTCTTGTTTTAGGCCCGCTTTATTAAGCCGGTGTACCTAATATAAAGGTAAATGAATATATACTGTACATGTATACAGCACAGAAAAATATCTGTCATTTTAAAAAAAAAGATAATAATACAAAATCGCTCCCAGAATTAATCTCTAAAGCATATTACAGATAATACATTGTGATTAAAAGTGTAAATTAGAACAGAGTCTCATTTCTTAATGCATTAGCATTAGCGATCCGCGTGGTGCTGTAACTTACTGTTTTCATATCTTCCGAATTAAATGAGGGAATTAAGTGCATGATAATTCTGGAATCAATGGGCATTTCAATGGCGCAATGAGAGATTTTCTTCTGTTTCCAAGATGTTGCCGGAGCTTCAATATTCACTCGACGTCTGCTGAGCCGAGCGAGGACTTAAAAGGATAAGGAAGGATTTGCTGGGTGTCATTTGGGTTTTCCAGCGCAGTTCATACATCGGAGAGCCTCGTGCGTTCCTTCATATTAATTGTGTTTTGTGCGGAGGAATGCATATTATGGGCTTAGGGCTTCGCTTAATTACATCGGGCCCCGCGGTATGCGAAGTGCCCGTGGCAGCCAATCAGCAGCAAGCCTAGGCTCAGACCTTTGTATGTCGGGAACACGCATGCTTTCCTGACATGGAGAGAAACACGATCCCTTTAAGCAGCTAGGTGGTGGTGTAATTAAGGCTTGGTTATCACCTACAGGTGGGCACGTTTCCACGCATTTTTTGCGCATTCCTGCATGTTGCGTGCAGATAAGAAGTCCCGGACTCTTCAAAAAACGCGCCGTTCTGAATAGTACAGTGTGGTGGCACCATGCGGTTTGGTGCGCACGTAGACGCACCTGTTTGCAGATGCATGGAGGGGAGGTGCCATTAACAATTTGTGCATGCGCTCAAAAGGTAGCACGGTCCTCTGCGTGTTGGGAAAGCACGCAATTTTGCATGCGTTCCCGAAAATATTAATGGCACCCCCACGCATCTGCAAATGAATGGCACCTCAGAGGCGTAACTGGAACCTTCAAGGCCCCGGTGCAAGAAACCATTAAAGCGGAAGTAAACCCATCCATAAATCAGTTTCATTTCAGGCACGTGCCGGAAATGTAACACTCCCATTGTTTGTGCTCTCAACCAAACTGTCAAACCATCCAATGGCTGGTGTCATAACTGATCACATGTGCAGCATCATGGCAGTTGTAGATTTAACAGAGGCAAAGATGGCAGCTTCCTTGGCTGAAAACGATAGGGGGGTTTACTTACACTTTAAGGGCACTCTGGCCCCCAGCTGGGGCCCTACCCACTTTACTCCCATCATGGGACCCTTTACTACGGTCCCGCAGCATGCCCCTTTCTTGCTGTCCCCCCACGGTGGAGGAATGCCAGGGCCTGGTCGCAAAGGGTGATCTTTGCGACCCCAGTAGTTCCGCCACTGGTGTCAGAAGTTTTTTATTTTTGTTATTTTCTTTTTTATAATTTTTTTACCGTTTTATTTTATTTATTTTTTACTATTTTCTTTTTATAATTTTTTAAAACAATTTTACGGCCCCCGTTGGGCGGCTTTGGTGAAACATCACGAGTCTAAACAGACCTCTGATGTAGAGCTGCACGATTCTGAGAAAAAAAAGAGAATCGCGATTCTTTTGCTTAGAATACAGATCACGGATTCTCAAAAAATGCCTGGCAGCTGGCATCAGATCAATGCTGGTGCGCAGTGCGCACTCACAGCGGTGTTTCCCAGGGGGGTTTCCCGGCCGAGAAATGTGGTACCGCCCACGACCAGGCATCCTCTCTGTTAACTGACGTCAGTTCCGATGTCTTGCCGAAAATGTTCCCCCGGCGGATTAGGACCCCCCTGTACTGCGCAGGCGTGGCGCTTGCGCAGTATGAACATGAACCGTGCCTTCGAAAATAGCCGAACATGTAGAGCTGAGAGTCAGCTCTACGCGGCGCATGCGCGATGATTATCACATATGCCGCACGCTCCCGATGCTAGTGCTACTCTGCAAGGGGCGGGGGTGATTTTAAAAATAAAGTACACGTCTTAGCGGGGCGTGTTAATGGGCGGGTTTTGCAATGGCAATGTTGATGGGCGAATTTGCACATTTAACTCACAAAAGAGGCGCTATTTTAAAATGATGCACAGAGATAAGGGCGCCAATGTTGATGGACAATCTCAATATTTCGCCCTTTAACATTGCAAAATCCGCCAATTGACAGCCCTTCATTTGTTTTAACACGCCCCGCTAAGACGTGTACTTTATTGCTATAATCACCCCCGCCCCTTGCAGAGTAGCACTAGCATTGGGAGCGTGCGGCATATCTGATAGTCATTGCGCATGCGCCATGTAGAGCTGACTCTCAGCTCTACATGTTCGGCTATTTTTGGAGACTCGGCGCCGCGCCTGCGCAGTACAAAGGGGTCCTTATCCGCCGGGCGGAACTTATTCGGCAGAACACCGGCTGCTGACTTCAGTTCCAATATCGGTGCCATTTGCGTTCCACTGTGGTTCCGCGGCTTCTCCTCCGGGCCAGGCTACATCCCGGAAAAATCGAGCTAATCCAGGTTGGAGATCGCGCGCGGGGGGGGGGGGGTGAATCGAGATCGCAATTAATATACGATTAATCGTGCAGCTCTACTCTGATGTTTCACCTTTGAGACAGAAAAAAGGAGATTGAGGACACCTGCAGCCTTAGCATCACAGAATAAATGAACAGGAATAGCTCTGTACAGAGCTTCCCGTTCATTCGTAAACTGAAGCATAGTAAGCACAGTTTACTATGCTTCAGCTATGAATGGGAAAAAAAAAAGATTCAAGGATCGGTACGGATCACTGACTCTATTCATTAAGACATTTACCGACCCTTTCCCTCTTTTCATTCTGACAGTAACCCCCCGTAGCAGTCGGGTGGAGGTGGGAGGGGGAAACCCGGCAGCGCTGAAGCCAGGGGAGCACACAGGAGCCAGGGTGGCAGAACAGGGATAGAGAGGAGGCGGGGTGGACATGTAGAGCAACCGATACCCTCCATTTCCTTTGTGCAGCTGCTGAATGTCTGCAGGAGGAAGAGTAGGAGAAGTGGGTATTCAGCAAGTGCATGAAGGGATCTGTTCCTCTACATGTCGTTGTTCCTCCTATCCATGTTTACAGGGGGGGCCACATGGGCCCCCTGGAGCATGGGGCCAGGTCACAATTGCGACCCTTGCGACCCCTGTATGTATGCCCCTGAGGCACCACCACATATAATGCGGTTTGCTGCGACGAGTTTTTGGAAAACGTATTTTCCTTACACATAGAGCACCCCATCAGGATGAATGGGCTGCCCTACATGTGACACGTTCCTTAATCGCACCTGTAGGGATGAACAAGGCCCCAGTTTATGACCCATGGTTGAAAAAAAGTGGAAATCTGTTACATTTTTTAATTTGGTGTTGATTTTATTATAATAACAATATTATAAATGTATAAAATATAAATGTTTAAAATATTATACAAGTAACCATTTGTTTTCACTACAATCCTTTCTCAGCCATCAGGTGGAAGTAATCGGGGAACTGTACAGCGGCTAACTGATCGTTTCCACATACCCACAATACATACGCTTCCCCCCTATGCATGCCCCCATCATGTTTCCCGGGCTCCGCACTCCCACCAGGGATCCTGGGAACCCCATGGTGAGTGCCGCCTAGTAGAGGAGAGGGAGATCAGAAAACGTCCATTCGGTGATCCCCCCTATCTAATAAGAATCTGAAAGCATCATGAATTTCATCACTTCTGGGTTCGGCTGTCACTTTGGTCTCCTGGATGAAAAAAAAATAAAGTTTAGTGACAAAAAGTGTAAATATATAAAGTTGCACCCAAGCACCTAAACCTGCCACCCCAAACAATTTTTAAGCCCCCCCCCACACACATACAAAGCATAAATACATACAGTGCCTTGAAAAAGTATTCATACCCCTTGAAATTTTCCACATTTTGCCATGTTACAACCAAAAACTTAAATTAATTTTATTGGGATTTTATGTGATAGACCAACACAAAGTGGCCCATAATTGTGAAGTGGAAGGAAAATGATAAATGGATTTAATTTTTTTTTACAAATAAATATCTGAAAAGTGGTGGGGTGCATTTGTATTCAGCCCCCTTTACTCTGATACCCCTAACTAAAATCTAGTGGAACCAATTGCCTTCAGAAGTCACCTAATTAGTAAATAGAGCCCACCTGTGTGTAATTTAATCTCGGTATAAATCTGTTCTGTGAATCCCTCAGAGGTTTGTTAGAGAACCTTAGTGAACAAACAGCATCACGAAAGCCAAGGAACACACCAGACAGGTCAGGGATAAAGTTGTGGAGAAGTATAAAGCAGGGTTAGGTTATAAAAAAAATATCCCAAGCTTTGAATATCTCACGGAGCTCTGTTCAATCCATCATCGGAAAATGGAAAGAGTATGGCACAACTGCAAACCTACCAAGACATGGCCGTCCACCTAAACTGACCGGCCGGGCAAGGAGAGCATTCATCAGAGAAGCAGCCCACAGCATTCATAAAGACATGGATGAGCGAGTTTGGGGGTGGAAGAACTTGACTGGCCTCAACCCGATAGAACACCTTTGGGATGAATTAGAGCGGAGACTGCAAGCCAGGCATTTTCTTCCAATATCAGTGTCTGACCTCACAAATGCGCTTCTGGAAAAATGGTTAAACATTCCTATAGTCACACTCCTAAACCTTGTGGACGGCCTTCCCAGAAGAGATGAAGCTGTTATAGCTGCAAAGGGTGGGCCAACTCAATATTGAACCCTACGGACTAAGACTGGGAATGCCATAAAAGTTCATGTGCGTGTAAAGGCAGGCGTCCCAATACTTTTGGTAATATAGTGTATTACTATGTGTGTTATGCTCTCTACTTTCTTTGGCTCACCATCTATAATACTCAGTCTGAGTTGTTTTTGTTCATGTACCAAAAAAAACAGAAAAAGCTAAAAATGTGTTTGTTCTTGAATTCCAGCTAATCGGCTTTGCTGCTTTATTTTAGCCAGTCGAGAGCGTTACCCGGCGTGTCTAATTGGCTAATTAGCAGTCAGTTGTTTAAGATGGTCGAGCCCAGAGTATTGAACTGTTGCTCAAATTATTTCACTCCTAACGCTATAGAGAGGGCAATGGACCTCAAACCCTGGAAGATTTTCCTCCATTACGCCGGTGTTGACGAGCGCTCCAACATTCCGGTACACCGCAGCCTTTCGGTTCGGGGGAATGGTTCATCATCCTGACGTTTTCTAATTAGCCCAGAGCAGCAATAACAAAGAAAATGGTACAAGCTTTAGTTTTCGGCGGGTCTATTAATATAGACGGCGAGGGCCAAATGAGTTCTTTTTTGCCTAGACCACATTTCTGCTGTTTTATTTTTCATACGGCTAAGGAAATGGGTGACACGTGGCGATCCAACACCTTCAAGGCCTTCTCCGGCTTATAAGAAATAATGTAAAAGAAGGATGGTAGAGAAAGCCCTGGGACTTTTTATGATGGGCTTTAGAGGTGTTATGAAGCTTGATATTTACCTGGTGGAAGACACCATATCTGAGGACATACTTACAAAAATGATGACTCCAGAGCCCAGCATACTGTTGACCTCACTATCTGCATTTCATCCACCTACTTATCAGGTGGGCACGCCCAAATTATGCCTATTTTTATGGGTCCCTAAATATGCAGGGACCACCCATTCTGCCCACTTTTTGGGTTGATCCTGCTCAGACCCCACCTCTAAATATGCAGTGAACGCCCATTGGGCCCACTTTTTGGGTTGCTCCCACCCAAACCCCACCTCCAAATATGCAGGGACCACCGATTGTGCTAACTTTATGGGTTGGTCATGCCCAGACCCAACCTCTAAATATGCAGGGAACACCCATTGTGCCCACTTTATGGGTTGCACCCACCTAGAAGCCACCTCTATATATGCAGGTACCACCCATTCTGACCACTTTTTGGGTTGACCCTGCCCAGACCCCACCAATAGATATGCAGGGACCACCAATTATTCTCACTTTATAGGCCGGTCCAGCGCAGCCCCCACTTCTAAATATGCAGGGAACACCCAGTTTGCCCACTTTTTGGGTTGCTCCTGTCCAAACCCCACCTCTAAATATGCAGGGACCACCAATTGTGCTAACTTTATCTGTTGGTCATGCCCAGACCCCACCTCTAAATATGCAGGGAACACCCATTGTGCCCACTTTATGGGTTGCACCCACCTAGAAGCCACCTCTATATATGCAGGGACCACCCATTCTGACCACTTTTTGGGTTGATCCTGCTCAGACCCCACCTCTAAATATGCAGGGAACACCCATCGTGCCCACTTTTTGTGTTGCTCCTGTCCAAACCCCACCTCTAAATATGCAGGGACCACCGATTGTGCTAACTTTATGGGTTGGTCATGCCCAGACCCAACCTCTAAATATGCAGGGACCACCGATTGTGCTAACTTTATCGGTTGGTCATGCCCAGACCCCACCTCTAAATATGCAGGGAACACCCATTGTGCCAACTTTTTGGGTTGCTCCTGTCCAAACCCCACCTCTATATATGTAGGGACCACCCATTCTGCCCACTTTTTGGGTTGACCCTGCCTAGACCCCACCAATAGATATGCAGGGACCACCAATTATTCTCACTTTATAGGCCGGTCCAGCGGAGCCCCCACTTCTAAATATGCAGGGAACACCCATTTTGCCCACTTTTTGGGTTGATCCTGCCCAGACCCCACCAATAGACATGCAGGGACCGCTGATGATTCTTACTTTATAGGCCGGTCCAGCGCAGCCCCCACTTCTAAATATGCAGGGAACCCCCATTGTGCCCACTTTTTGTGTTGCTCTGGCCCACACCCCACGACTAAATTTGCTGGGACCACCAACTGTGCTCCTTTTAGGGCTGGTCCTTTTCCAGACCCCACCTCCAAATATGCAGGGAACACCCCCTGTGCCCTCTTTATGGGTTAGCCCTTCCCAAACCCCACCTCTAAATATTGAGGGACTGTTCGTCATGCCCACTATATGGGTTGGCCCCTCCCTGACCACACCAATAAATTTGCAGGGACCTCCCATTGTGCTCACTTTTTGGGTTGTTCCCACCCAGACCCCACCTCTGATTATGTAGAAACCACCAATTGTACCCATTTTCTGGATTGCTCCCACCCAAAACCCACCTCTAAATATGCAGCGACCACCCTTTGTGCTCACTTTATGGGTTGGTCCTGCCCAGACAACACCACAAAATTTGCAGGGGCAAATCCTGATCCCTGCACATGAGCAGTAACTTAGATAAGACTGATGCTGTCATCCCAGGACTTGGCCCAGGACCCAGCATCAGCAGGACAAAGGGACAAGATGCAGGACAGTTGGCATCTATGGGAATGGGGGGTAAGTAAGGAGCAGCTGGGCATAGAAATTTTGAAAGTTTCAGCACTGAAAAATACCCGTTATCACTCACAGAAATTCATTCAACTCCTATCTTTCTGTAGGGAGCTGACAACGCTGCCTCTGCTGCACTGAAATCCCAAGCAGTGTTGTCAGTCCTGACTGAGTTATTCCCTGCTGGACTTCTCCCTCCCATCTCTATAGCATTAGAGAGGTGTTATGTAGTTCAGCAGGGCAGAACTGACAACATTGGATCAACATTGAGGCAAAGTTGCCAGCTCACTACAGGAAGTTGGCAGCTCCCTGGATTTCAGATAGGTGAAGAAATACGATGTATTTTCAATTTTTAGTTTTTATTGAAATTTTTCATGTATACAAAAACAGATTCAAAAGATTGTCAGAATATAAAATAGAGCATACAGCATATAATAAAAGTGTATCAATCAATTCACAGTACTGCCAGCATACAATTATCATGGGATATTAGCCGTACAAAAGGATTTGAGCAAATGAGTAAATAGCCAGCGAATGGGCAAAACAAAACAATATACCATATAACGCATGTAAGCAAAATTGTATTCACTGGGTCTGGTAACAGTGAGACACCCAGGGCGCCCCCCCCAGAAATCGAGGGCACCACGCAGGTATCGCACCTAGTGAGAGGACAAAAACAAAACAAAACAAAAAAAAAAAAAAAAGGAACGGGGGAAAGCACCATGGAATCTTCAAAGGGAGTAGTGAACAAAACCGCTACATTCTAACTTTGGGATAAAAGATCAAGATAAAGTCTCCTCGCTGGAAGATAAGGAAGTGCCACTAGGGTTGAAATCTGAATGTTCCCAAATATCCCACACTTTCGAAAATTGAGGAAGAGTGTCGTGCACCATTGCAGTGAGGCGTTCCATTTTACAGATCAGTCCCAATATTTGAAGAACTTGTGGAAGTGTGGGTGGGGAAGGGGACAACCATCGTGAGGGTATAGCCCGTTTTGCTGCTAAAATGATATAGGTAGCCAATTTTTGGGTATGTTTGGAGACACCAGGGATCGGCAGGCCTAGAAGGAAATAAATTGGGTCCAATGGGGGAGTGACGTCCAACAACTGCTGAAGAAAGGTCTGGACAGAAGACCAAAATGGGCGAATCAAAGGACATTCCCAAAAAATTTGGAAATGAGAGCCAACGTCTCCCCGGCATCTCCAACATACGCGAGGGGTTGTGGGATCATATTTATGTAGTATTTCAGGTGTTCTATACCAAAAATATAAAATTTTGTATGCCGTCTCTCTTTGTTCCACACATCGTGAAGACCTGGAAATAGCCTCCCAAATCGTCCGCCATTGAGGAAGGGGGATGGGACGGCCTATTAATTGGGACCATTTATGCATGTATAGATGGGATGTGTCAGTAAGTGAGGCAGCGTCATGTAAATATTTGTAGATATCAGAAATGAGATGGGTCTGGTATGGTCCCTGAGCACATAAAAGTTCGAACGGGGTAGGTTTTTCAAGAGTCAGGGAAGCTGCTTTAGAAGCAAAATAATGTTTAATCTGTAAGTAGGAGTATAACAATTGTTTAGGGATCTGATATTTCCTCTGTAGGGCAAAAGGGCAAAAGTGTACGAGTGAGGGGGTGTACAATGTTTCGAAGTTGAAAGATTCCAGCTTGTGTCCACGGAAGCATGCGAGTATAAGATAGGCTATCAGGGATGTCAGGGTTGAACAACACGTTCAGTAGCGGTGGACATGGGGATGCAAGAGAGAATTGGCGTGAGCATTTTTTCCATATAGAGAGGGAGAACAACATTGGCCCCAGGCAAATACTTCGAAGTTGACTTACAGACGAATCAAGGTTAGCCCAGATCATAGCGCATGGATGTACTGGTCTAGTGACACTCATTTCGATCTCTGGCCACACACTAGGCGCCATTCTGGAGGACCAAACAATGATCGGTTTGAGATGGGTGGCGTAGAAATATTTAATGAGATCTGGAGCCCCCATCCCACCTCTTGCCCTAGGGGCCAGCACTACAGAGCCCGCAATCCTGTGAGCCCTATAGTGCCAGATGAAATTAAGAAATGCTCTTTGCGTAGCTTTAAGTTGGGACATAGGAATGGGAATCGGGAGAGTGTCAAATAGGTATAAAAGTCTAGGCATAATAGACATCTTCAGGACATTAATGCGACCCAAGAGAGAGATGGGATACATATCCCATTGTCGCAAGAGCCGGTCAATGTCTCGGAAGAGTGGGGGGTAATTAGTCTGATATAAAGTGGAGTATGAAGAGGTTAAATTCACCCCCAAATACGTAAGGGAATCCGAGCACCAATGAAATGAATAATTTTGTGAGAGTTGTGAGTTCTAAGGGTGGAATGTGTATAGGTAGGGCTTCGGTTTTACTGGTGTTAATTTTATAACCCGAGATAGAACTAAATTCCTTCAGTAGGGCTATGAGGTTTGGAAGAGAGGTATGGGGTCTAGTCAGAGTCAGCAAAATATCGTCTGCAAACAGGGTTAATTTATACTCCTTCTGGCGAAGTAAGACCCCACGAATATCAGGATGGTTGTGAATAGCCGCGGCTAAGGGTTCAAGACATAGGATGAAGAGTAGGGGGGATAATGGGCATCCTTGTCTGGTACCGTTGCTCAATAAGAAGGATGAAGACAGATAAGAGGATAGTTGTACTTGGGATGAGGGACATGAGTATAGGGCGTGCAAGGCTGCAATAAAGGGACCTCCAAACCCATATTTGGAGAGGGTAGCGAACATAAACGGCCAGCTGAGCCGATCAAAAGCCTTATGTGCATCAAGGCTCAGTATCAGGGCTGGACGGGACGTTTTGTTCAGTAGGTCTATTAGATCGATCGTACGTCTCGTATTATCACCGGCGTGTCTGGTCTTCACAAAGCCTACCTGATCTTTGTGTATGAGTCTGGGAAGGAAATGGGACAATCGATTCGCCAATATTTTCGTGAATATCTTGTAATCAGAGTTAAGTAATGCAATGGGTCTATAATTATCAGGGATGGAGGGGTCTTTACCCGGTTTTGGGATCACAGAAACATGGGCATGTAAAAAGTGTGGGTGTGGAATGGTACCTTTAAATAGTGAAGCATACAAGGAAAGCAAATGAGGGCTTAGGATAGGTAGAAAGGTCTTATAATAGGAGTACGGTAGACCATCAGGGCCAGGAGATTTCTGGGTGGGGAGATGTTTTACTACGTCTTCTAATTCCTCGGGTGTAACTGCCGAGTTCAAGGAGGCTAAGTGGGCGGGTGAAAGTTTAGGTTGTTGTAGGGATTCGAAGAATGAATCAAATTTCTCTTGAGTAAATTCATACCTGGAATCCGTACGTAGGCAGTTGTACAATTGATGATAAAATTCACCAAAGATTTTGGACATAGTGAGAGGGCAATATGTGGGTGTTCCGTCCGTTTGCCTAATAAAGTCAGGGGAGGTTTGAAAGGGGCGGGGCTTTAGCCTATTTACCAGCATTTTGTGAGGTTTATTTGAGTATTCATAAAATTTTTGTTTAGACCATAAAAGAGCTTTGTCAATTTTGTCCATTTTCAATGCCTTAAGTCGATTCCGTAAGGAAACAACAGTCCGGAGCCTAGCCACCGTGGGGGATGACAACAAGAGCCCCTCCGCCGAACGGAGCTCAGACATAATAGATGAATATTGAAATGCAGCATCTTTTTTTAGGCGGGAACCTGTAGCAATGCATTGTCCCCGGAAGACGGCCTTATGCGCCTCCCACAAAGTGGAGGGCTCCGAGACTGAACCAGCGTTAAATTGAAAGTATTCAGTTAGGCTAGCAGATAGGTGATCTTTAGTGTCAGGGATACGGAAAAACGTCTCATTGAGTCTCCAATGACAGGTTTTAGGGGACACCGAAGAGAGGAGAATGTCCAGGTTTACAGACGAGTGGTCAGACCAAGGTATGGGATTGATATCAGAGGATATCATGGACGTCAAGAGAGGAGTAGAGATAAAAAAATGATCCAGTCTGGAGTAGAGTTTGTGGGAGTGTGAGTAGAAAGGAGCAGTCCAGAACAATAAATCTGCCATGGGGGTCCAAGTGGGTAGACTTAACTTGTAAAGGGCATGATCTGTTAATCAAAATAGCTACGCCTGCCTTCCCGGATGGGTCAGATGCTATGAAGGACTTAGGAAAGTGTTTACTAGCAAATTTAAAGGATCCCCCAGTGCGGAAATGAGTCTCCTGGATCAGGATTACATCTGCTTTAGAAGCTTTAAACTCTTTCAAAGCCAGCCATCTCTTTCGAATAGAGTTTAAACCTTTAACATTGCATGTCAAAAATTTTAGAGCCATAACAATTCAGTCTGGAAAAAAAACAATAGACATAGCTTACAATATATGATGGATGAAGAATACCATGGTGCATTGTGTATATAAAGAAATAAAATATCACAGATACAAATAAAACATTGGCAGCATTGCAATGGGGACGTCTTAAGTCTATCAGAAACAGTAACCGCAGGTCAAAAAAAAAAGACCTGAGAGAAAAAAATAGATGTAAAAACAAAAAGAAAAAAAAAACAGAAAAAAAAGTGTCAACGTCTACCAAATAGAAACCTGGAAGGCCAATTGCCTCCAGGGAACCCAGGACCAAGCCTTGGGTCATTAAGAGGAGCACAAGAGCCCCCAAACATGGAGACGGGAAAACCCCCACCCCCTCCCAGAGCAAAGAGTCCTGGAGTATATAACTGAGGGAGTAGATATATAGAACCAATAAACCAGGGTGGCTGTGGAGCAACAAGCCACGCATCCCCCGGGCCAGGGGATGTGAAAAACCTGCTAAGGGGCCAATGGCCTCTCAAGAAACGAAAAAAAAAAAGACACATAGCAGAAACAACAACTAGGGGCCAATTAAATTTGGTATACAGAACCTCAGATTTTCGAAAGGATATTCAGGTTGGGAATCTTGAAGCATGACGCCTCTGGGGCGTAAGATTGGACTTGGATGGTTTCTGGCGTACCGGGGTCCAAATGCGATTTGGAGCCGTCAACGGTTTAGGAGTAGCAGGAAGCGGTGCTGGATCTTCATCAGGAAGAGGGGGTACTCCCAAGTTGCGTAGAAAGGTGTCGCTCTCTTGAAGATCACGAAGAGAGTATTGTACGCCATCTCGAGATGCAGAAAGGCGGAAGGGGAACCCCCAGCGATATACGACTTTGTGAGATTGAAGATGTAGCGTCAGCGTGCGTAGGTTCCTCCTCCTAGCTAGAGTAATAGGGGAGAGGTCACTAAAGATTTGGATCTTGGAACCTTTGAACTCGATCCTGGGTTGATTACGGGTTGCAATGGTTAGAGCTTCTTTACTATCATAGTAATGAAATCTGACAATCACATCTCTTGGGTTAGCGCCAGCCGGGGGTTTAGGGGCCAGTGATCTGTGAGCTCTGTCTAAGCGCCAGTCTATGTCAGGGATGTTTGGAGCAAGCACATTGAATAAGCTTAGAAGGTAGGAGCGGAGATCTCTGTCTTCAACAGCTTCCGGGATACCTCTGATTCTCAGGTTTTGCCTGCGTTCCCTGTTTTCTAGGTCTTCTTGTTGGGCTTGGAGCTGGGTAACTGTGTTTTTTATGGCCGCATTGTCTTCCTCAAGCACCTGTACATATTGAACCATCTCATCGAATTTGTATTCTAGGGAATCAGTGCGCTCTCCAAGCTGGCTAATTTCCCCCCGTAATTCTTTCGCTAGCTTCCCGACTTCCTGTGCAATATTATGGGTAATAGCCTGGAGTAGAGACTGCAATTTGGCATCTAAAACTTCTTCTGTCAGCGGGGGGGATGGCCCCGGTACAGAGGTGGGAAAAATGGCAAAAAGAGTACCTGTGTCTAAGTCTGATTGCTCCAATCCGTTTTGAGCGCCATCATTATTATTTGGGGCTGTGGATGTAGGCTTACTCAGGAAGCGGTCCATCTTGGCTGAAGTCTGAGATCTGAAGACTGTGGTGTAGTTGTGTCGTTGATCTCCAATTTTGCCCATGGGGCACGTGGCTGTCGCGTGGAACTGAGGAGACGACTACCGTTGAAATTAAAGCCGTGTAACGTTCAGTGGGAGTCACAGGGAGGTGGCGGGGGTCTCGCACGTCCGCCATGGCTAGAAGCCGTGCATGCGCCTTCCAACAAAACTCATGTCAAGTAAGTATCAGGTGAGTATGCTTTGCGTCAGGTATAAGCCAGCAGCCGGTCAACAGCGTCCGTTTAACAGGTGGAGGGTGGCCCTCTGGACGTAGCAAAATGGCCTTTATGTAATTGTTATGATCAGAGTTTACAAGGCAAGTTTGCAATGGGAATATTGCGGGGATTGGGGACAGGCCGCTTTTTGCGTTTTGTGAGGGGGGATGGCCAGACGTCAAGGACGTATGAACAATTTATAGTAATGGGCCTCTGGTATCCCTCTCTTTACTGTCTCTGGCTATTGTAGGAAGAAACAGTTCACCCCCAGGGGCAAGGGTACAGGGGCAGGAGTAGGAGATGACCGGGTGTTTTGTAAAGCGCAGTACCTGACAGAGGGGGTTCCGTAGGTCTCAAGGTGTCTGAATATCAGGTCCTCAGAGGTCCTCCTATGGCCTTCTACAAGTGGAGACAAGGGGGGATGTTGTCTGCTGCCGAATGGGTGTAGTGGGAGCAGCAAGATGGCCGCCGACTTCCAGGGGTAGGCCGAAGCCGCGGACTTTTCCAGAGCCGGCCGCTGCGGACCCGTGGGACCGAACGTTCCGGGGTCACTCCTGAGGTCCCACAGGCACAGAGGTCAGTCCAGTGGAGGCCCAGGTGCTGTCAAGCTCCCTGCCGTTCACCCCGCCGATCGCGGCAATGTAGGCCGGAGGATGCTGACTTTCCTGTAGGCCGCAAGATGGCGACCAGGCTCCGGAGCCGACCACGGGCCGGCAAGCGGATAGAGAGGTTCCCTACCAGGCAGACACCTCCACCGAAGCCTTGGTGGAGATATCAGATGTCTGCGGGATACCTGTAGAGCAGCAGGGGAGCGGTGGAGGTTTCGTAGGCCCCAAGGTGGCGTTGGGCCTGGGCTGTGTGGAACGGACCTGGCGGGCTCCAATCGGCCGGCCGGGAGGTACGATTCAGGCCAGGATGAGGGTAGGGGATCCTCAGGGACAAGAGGGGTAGAATTGAAGTGTCCTTCACCGAGCTAGCAGCGAAGATGGCTGTCCTCTGTACCTTTTTTTAACTGCTGGTTCCTCAGGAGGGCCTCCGGCCTACAGGATGGCTGCCCAGTGGTCAGAATGTTATGGCTGATCGTAATTGCAGCATATTACAAGGCCTCTTGGTCCTGCAGGCAGTGCACACTGTCGAAGCTGCCTCTGTTGTTCACGGATGGGGCATCTGTTCCGAAATACGATGTTCATTTTTAAAAAGACAAATTTTCTGTCACACATCCTGTTGTGTCTACAGAGCAGGAAGTGAAGAGGAATCTACCCGACGGGGCACAAGCAGCATCCACCCTTGCTGTGTCCCCCAGGGGTGCCGTGGTAAGGTATATTACTTCTCTAAATCATTATAAACACAATAATGGGATTTTTAGGGTGCAAACCAATTTATATACCAACATTTTAAATCATTGGTTCTCAACCTCAGTCCTCAAGTACCCCCCAACGGGCCATGTTTTGGGAAGTTCCCTTAGATAAAATAGCTCTTTTCAATACCATGTCATTGATTTAAAGCAGCTGTACAAAGTAAAGGAAAACCTGAAAACATGACCCGTTGTGGGGAACTTGAGGACTGAGGTTGAGAACGACTGTTTTAAATCACAATTTTTTTTTTTTATTGTAGACATGCAAAAATTAAGAACAATCATTCCTAGAAACCTTATTAGAGAAAATTCATGTGGTCATGATGTGTGTACAGTAGTTTCAGCTCAACATGTTTCATCAGTCAATGGCTTCCTCAGGAGACTTGTGAAGCACTGTACAAAATACCACTACAAACAAAATAGAAAAAGATTACATATAAATCAAACATGTCATATGTGATATTTTATGTGATTGTCTCTATGTTGTTTGTAGTGGTATTTTGTACATTGCTTCACAAGTCTCCTGAGGAAGCCAATAAATGGTGAAACATGTTGAGCTGAAACAACTATACACACATCATGACCGCATGAATTTTCTCTATGATGGTTTTTAGGAATGATTGCATCACATATAAATCAAACGTGTCATATGTGATATTTTTATGTGATTGTCTCTCTTTTGTTTGCAGTGATATTTTGTACATTGCTTCACAAGTCTCCTGAGGAAGCCATTAAATGGTGAAACATGTTGAGCTGAAACTACTGTACACATTTTCTCTATGATGGTTTTTTAGGAATGATTGTTTTTAACTTTTGCATGTCTACAATAAAAACTTTTTTTTTTACATTTTAAATGTTGGTATATTGATTGGTTGGCACCCTAAAAATCTAAGTTTTGTGTTTATAAATGTTTTGTATATTTTGGGATGTGGTCCTTTTATCCTCAGATCTTGGGCTGAGTATTCTTGTATTACTTCTATCTTACCCCTTGGTCCAGCAGGCTCAAGCGCCGTTCTCCTCTATCGGAAACTCCAGCGATGTGCGTGGTCCCTCTGGATCATCACGTACAGTGCAGAGCTATTGGGACTGGAGACCCATGGACAATGTATTGGGCTGGTTGCATGCATGGTTGGAGGAAGCCCTCATTACATCTTACCCCTGGACTAAATTTAAACCTTGCATTTGTGGGGGAGGGGGGCACCGCAAGGGTAGATATTGTTTAATCCCAGAGTACAGCTTTAAGCTTTAAGCTCCGGACTTTCTGCTGCTTATTTTACCAATGAAGGATTTAACAGAGATACAGCAAATTCCTATCATGCCTTGTTATAGAGCTAAATCGTGTTATTCCGGAGATATAAACTGCCTTGCCACATATTTCCCGAGCAGCGCTAAGTGATTGGATCAGTTTTATAAGATACTGCCGCTCGGAGTCCGTGGGGGTCGGGGGGGGGGGGTGGTGGAATTATGTAAGGTTTCCTTAATTTTATTATCTTCTAGGAAGGCGAGGTTGGGAGATTTCACATATTTATGGCGAAGGAGCTTTTTGTTCCCAAAGATGGAGGAACAAGCTGAGAAGAGGCCATAGAGTCAGGATGATAGTTCTGAGGAGCTTCAGCACCATGGAGAGCTCTCTGTATTACATGGACGTGTCTCTCCCAACAATCTGGAGACTTCTAAAACATCTTAATGCCGCGTACACACGACCGCTTTTCATGACGAGAAAAATACCATTTTTTAAATTGGTCATTAAAAACGTTCGTGTGTGGGCTCCAGAGCATTTTTTCACGACGTGAAAAATGACCATTAAAAATTTAGAACATGCTCTATTTTTTCTCGTCGTTTTTCACGTCATCGTGAAAAACGGCCGCGTGTAGGCTTTTATGACGGGAAAAAAACACACATGCTCGGAAGCAAGTTATGAGACAGGAGCGCTCGGTCTGGTAAAACTAGCGTTCGTAATGGAGATAGCACATTTGTCACGCTGTAACGGACTGAAAAGCACGAGGCTGAAAAAGCGCGAATCGTCTCTTACCAAACTTTACTAACACGAGGATCAGCAAATGCAGCCCAAAGGGTGGCGCCATCCGAATGGAACTTCCCCTAAGTAATATACAAATAATTATAAGCACTGTGAGCTCATCCTCTCAGTCTGCTGCAGAGTGTGTCAGCTTGTATTTAAACTGGCCGCTCTGTATGTGGCTTCTGACAGGCTGCATAATAAGCCCTGTATCTTCGGAACTATAAATTATAGCAGCCCCATATTTTAACCAGTGGTGGGGTAGGTCTTCAGCTACCTACCTTCCAAATGTGGGGTCGAAGTCGATTTTTTTTTTGTGATTTTTTTTTTTTTGGGCAAATGGGCCTATCTTGAGAAAGTGGCCTGGAGCTGCAGATCCAACAGCCCCTATGTTAATCCGGCCCTGTTTATAGTGCCGTCGTACGTGTTGTACGTCACCGCGCTTTGCTTGAGGATTTTTTTTCACGATAGTGTGTAGGTTTGAGAAGAATCACGTTGAGAAAAACTTTGTTTTTTTCAATGACATTAAAAACGGGCGTGTGTACGCGGCATAAGCCTCGTACACACGGCCGAGAATCCCGTCGTAAAAAAAAAAAAAACGTTGGTTTTCTCGACGGGATTCTTGTCAAGCTTGACGGGATTCTTGTCAAGATTTCCTTGCATACACACTGTCAAATCTTGTTGTTGTAAAGCGCGGTGACGTACAACACGTACGACGGCAGTATAAAGGGGAAGTTCGATTCCAATGGGCTGCTTTTGCTTTTGCTGATCTCCTGTTAGTAAAAAGTTTAGTGAGAGACGATTCGCGCTTTTCAGTCTTCGTGCTTTTCAGTCCGTTACAGCGTGACAAATGTGTTATCTCCATTACGAATGCTAGTTTTACCAGAACGAGCGCTCCCATCTCATACTTGATTCTGAGCATGCATTTTTTAAGACTCGGAAAAGCATACACACGAGCGGTTTTCTCATTGGGAAACAGGACCAACGAGAATCCCGATGAGAAAACGAGAATCCTGACGAGAAAAAAGAGAACAGGTTCTCTATTTTTCTCGTCGAGATTCCCGGCAGTTTTCTCGACGAGAAACCATACACACCAACGGTTTTCTCGGCAAGAAAGCTCTCCCAGCAGTTTTCTTGCCGTTTCTTGCCGGGAAAACCGGTCGTGTGTACGAGGCCTTAGACCAGAAACTTCATAGCATAGCGGTGCCCAGGAGAACTTGTGTATTCTTTCCTCTATATACGAGTGTATGTACCAAGTTCTACCCACTTATGAGAATTATTCAAGTAAATGTAAACCTGAAAATGGATGACTTCTAGTCTGCTACAGTGCCGTGCATCATAAACAAACGCAATTTATTTTTTACATAAAATACAATTTTTCATCCCTTGTATTTCAGTGCTGCTGATCTCCTGCAGCCATTTTGCGTCCACTTTTTGTGGCTGTATGGCATTACATAAGGTGGGTTTGCCAATGGTGACAACAGTGGACCATGCCATTATAATGTGTGCTGAAATGGCTACAGTGAAACCTCGGATTGTGAGTAACGCGGTTAACGAGCGTTTCGCAATACAAGCAAAACGAGCAGGATTCAAGCCACTGCGGTGTGCAATACCGCATTTGGCCTGAGGTGCGGGGGCGCCGGAGCCGAGCGGAGCCGTTCGGAAATACTCAGAAATACTCCATTCCCAAGCCTTTCCGACTTCAACCGAGTTGTCCCCGAGCCTTTCTGAGTATTTCAGAGTCTCTCCGACGCCCCCCGACCTCTGGCCACATGCGGTATTGCATGCCATTGAATTCAATGCGGAAATAATTATTTTCGTTTCCATTGACTTCTATGGGGAAACTCGCTTTGATATGCGAGTGCTTCGGATTACGAGCATGCTGCTGTCCCCCTCTCTCTTCTCCGTGTCCCCCTTCGTGCATCTGTCCCCCTCTCGTCTCCCCCTCCGTGCTGCCGTCCCTCTCGGTATCTCAGGATGGAGAGCGGAGGTAGGAGCTGGTCAACCCGGCTCCTTCGTTTTCTGAATGGACAGAGTCAGTGATCACTGACTTTGTCCATTCATATAACTGAAACATTGTAACCTCCTGTGATTACGATGTCTCAGTTAATGAATGAAGAGAAGCCGTTGTCTTTTCTCCATTCATTATCAGTGCAACTGAGGCTGCAGAGAAAGGGACTGGGGAATCTGTGTCCCTAGTCCCTTTCCCTGTCTCAAATGGGAGATGTCAGAGGTCTGTTAAGACCCCTGATATCTCACCATAGCCCCCCAACAGGGCTGATAAAAAGAAAAAATTGCAATAAATAATAATAAAAAAAAAAAATTGTAAAAAATAATAATAAAAAAACACACTGAAACTGTCCCCACACCCCCCCCCCCCCCCCTCTTAAAAAAAAGAAAGCAAATAAATTATAAACATTCATGAACTTTTGAACAGAAAAGAAAAACAGAACATAAAAAAAAAGTAAGATAAAAGAATATAACTACATACATATATATATAATATATATATATGTATGTAGTTATATTCTTTTATCTTACCTTTTTTTTTATGTACTTATCATTTTTTGTAAAGTTATCCAAAGGATTAATTAGCTAATCAAAAAAAAGAACACTAGATTAATTAAAAAAATAAAAATAATCGTTATAGTCGATGACTAATCAACAAAAATAATCGCTAGATTAGTCGACAGACAAAATAATCATTTGTTGCAGCTCTAATATATATATTTATAAAAAAAAATGATTATATATGATCATCCAGACCTTATCAATAATTTTCTAATTTATAACCCACTTAAGGAAATGCAAATGCTAATTGTCCCAAGGTCAAATTAAATAGCTAAATATATCCTCAGCCTTCATTTGCAATTAACGCATGCTAATTCTATATGTTAATTACACAAGGTATTTAAACAGCCTCTGAAGTTTTGCTCACTTGATGAGCATTTTAGCTAAATATTTATCAGTGTTAAAGTGGAACAGTACTCAATATAATTAATGGTCCTGCTATGACTACTTGAAGGGTTGGGATACTTCCTTTTTTTTTTCCTGGAGAAAATGCTGCTCTGGGCTTCCTTCAGTGCTCATCACTTGTGTAAAATCCTACCTACATGCTCATGTGTGTGATGGGCTCAGAGATCGTCCCGATCCTTCCCTTCAGCAGAGATCATGCTACAAGGTGACTAGGACTTTGCACATGTTGTCAGCACTAAAGGAAGCACTTAAGCTGCATTTTCCCAGGAAGGATAACTATTTAGCATTTATGTTAATATTTGCAGTACTATGTGTGCATCTCACGCTTTTTTACATAGCTTTAACTTTTGGGTATAGGTCAGTTTTATGTTAAGTATAGCTAGTAATTGATGAAACTATTTCCTCATGTGAAAAAAAAGTTTTTCATAAGCTGGTGACATTAAGACCTTTATACTCTATGCTCTACAATCTGCATGAATACATTCCTGACATGTCATCATGAGCAACAGCTTCTGAGAAACTCCACCTTCCGAATTCCGAATTTTCAAATTTCCGAATTTCCAAAAAAAACAAATAAAACGAAAACAACTAATTTTTCGAATTTCCGAAAAAAACTAAAAAAAATTAAAAAAAAGAATTTCGGAAATTCCAAAAATTCGGAAATTCAACTCTCCAAATTTCCCATTTTCGAATTTTAGATTTTCGAATTTTAGATTTTCGAATTTTGTCATTTCGAATTTTCGAATCTCGAATTTTCGAAATTTCCTATTTCGGAAACTCGAAAATCCGAAATTCAGAAATTGAAAAATTCGGAAATTCAAAATTTCGTAAATCCGAAAATTCGGAAATTAAAAAATTCGGAAATTCTGGAAATTTCGGAATTAACGAATTTCTCTAAATTCGTGAAAAACTAATTAGAAACTAAACGAATTGCACATGTCCATTGACATCCCCTCCAGCTGCAATGCCGGTCGAGTGCCACCTACAGTGAAGGAAATAAACTGCACCTGCGATAAATTTTTCCACCCTTACTATGAAAAGTAAGACGAGTTAAATTTTGTTTTTAGAAGATGCTGTAAGTTGCATTTGTTTGGCTTACAGTAACGCCGCCGTTTTAGCGGTAAAACATTTCCAATCGTTTCCTGAATCTTTTCAACTTTTGGAAATGACTTTTTGCTCGGCGTGAAGCTGCATTAGATGAAGTACAAATGGGGCTTTTTTTTTTTTTTTTGGGAAACGGCCAATTAAAGAGCCGCTGAAGCAAACGAATCATTAAGAAGCTCTTTGTCTAATGAGCGCAGATCTCACCTGCGAGGAAATGGAAGGCGCAGATTGCCGAGGATCGCCTGGACTCATCTGAGCTCCATCTGCAATCTACAGCTCATTACGGAGAAGTGCCGAGGATCTGCGGAGAGGATTCCATATGTGCGCGGCTTCAAGCGCCATTTCATTTCTAGGTGGAGCCCCGCGGGTCCCGTCATTGGACGGCGTTCTCCTTTTTTAGGGTTTTAAAGCTAAGATTTAATCGGTCAATATTTTGCCTTCCCTGGTTCCTCCCTCCCCCTCCCCCCTCATCAACATGCTAATTACATTTTATTAACTAAAACCTTTCTCTTTTCATTACATATTTTCTTTTAGACCCATCACTGGGTCTCTGTGCTTCTCTATCCAGGGCCGTCTTTAATGTTGATTGGACCCTGGTCAAAAAAAAATCTTGGGCCCCCCCCCATGCAATTTTTGCTCTCCACCTGCTCTGAGACATACAATAAATATCAGCTAGACTTTAAATCAGTTTACTGTATCAGATCAGGCAGTGATTGTGATTGGTTGCCAGAGGTTACAGCATATCATTACCACTTACTGACTGGTTGCTAGAAGTTACAGCACACATTACGGCTCACTGATTAGTTGCTAGAGGTTACAGCACATGATTTCTTCTTGTTGATTGGTTTTGGTTGCTAGAGATTACTGTACAGTAATTCTGTTCACTGATTGGTTGCTAGAGGTTGCAGCACATCATCTCTTCACTGCATAGGGGCATGATATACATATGAATGTCGCCTTTATTTACATGTGAATGCCGCCACTATTTACATATGACTGTTATTTACATGTAAACACAGGGTCTGCAGGTGAATCATCTGTAAACAATAGGGCAGAGCTGGGCAGCATTAGTAGCAGCACTTCACACTGAGATATCCGGACACAGCACAGGACTAAAACCTCAAGGGACAAGGGCATTTAAACTGGGATAGTTGGCAAGTATGAGGCAGCTGCTTTGTGCCCCACAACAATGACAGGGCCCGGGGCAGCTGCCCCTTTTGCCCTGCCTTAAAGACGGCCCTGTCTCTATCCACTTGAAGACCACACTCATTCTGGCACTTTTTGTTTACATGGAACAATCAGTGTTTTTTTTTATTATTTATAGAAAATGACTTAGAACCCCTAAGCATTATCTATTTTTTTTTTTAACCACTTCAGCCCCGGACCATTTGGCTGCCAAATGACCAGGCCACTCTTTGCGATTCGGCACTGACAATTGTGCGGTCGTGCGACGTGGCTCCCCAACATAATTGACGTTTAAAATGTTCAAATTTAGGAATTTACGAATTGCGATCATAACGAATGACCCGAAAAACTAAAAAAAAAAAATAACAAAAAACAAATGAAAAGAAAACAAACAGATTTTTCAGCGGTGCACATGTCTATTAAAATAGGCTCCGCCTGACCCAATATGGCTGCCAGAGTCACATAGGGGGAAGCATCATCCAATCGGATAGCTTCCCCAGTGACCATAGGCTGGTAACAGCCTATGTGTGCATGGACACATAGGATAACATGGTGGGGAGTTTATTGGCTGTAGAAAAAAAAACGTCTGAAGCCAAAAACAGCTGCTGTAAAAAATGGGACCGGCCGCCTGCAGGAATACGTTGGCTGTTTGAAGAGGAATACCGTTGTTATGGCAGCAGCTAGCTACCATAACCTCTGGTATCCTCTTCTTCAGCAGGCGGTCCGCTACAAGATAAAAGTGGTCTCTGCGGCGGATTCGCCGCAAGATCACTTTTTACGGCGGCCCCTCCCGCCGCTCTCCGGTGCCCTCCGCCGCTTACCGGAGCCGTCAGCAGCGGCGGAGGCAATCGGGTCTGTCCCCTTGCTGTGTATGGAGACGAGTGAGGGGAAGATGGCCCCCACCCGTCTCCATATCATTGCAGGGAGGAAGCGACGTCAAAACGTCACTTCCGTCCATAGCTCTTAAAGGGACATTTTTTTTTAAATTTTTTTTTAGAATGACATCATTTTTATTTTTATTGCATTTTAGTGTAAATATGAGATGTGAGGTCTTTTTGACCCCCAGATCTCATATTTAGGAGGACCTGTCATGCTTTTTTCTATTACAAGGGATGTTTACATTCTTTGTACAGGGGGTCCCCGGATTACAAACAAGATAGGGACTGTAGGTTTGTTATTAAGTCGAATTTGTTTGTAAGTCGGGACAGTACTTTTTTTAAAGTGGTTGTAACCCCACTTTTGCAACTTGCACCTACAGGTAAGCCTAGATTAAGGCTTACCTGTAGGTGCAAGAAATATCTCCTAAACCTACACGGTTTAGGAGATATTTACTAAAATCACAGGCGCCGCTGTCTACGGCGCATGCGCGCCGTAGACAACGGCGCATTCATGGGGTTAATCCCATTCACAAATTCGGCTAAGTCCCAGCAATGCTTGGGCTTAGCCGAATTTGACGGCTCCCGCGCGCACGCACGGAGTCACGTCTTCGCCGCTCCGGCCAATCACAGCGCCGGAGCGGCGCTGTGATTGGCTAGAGCGGCGATACCCGGAAGTAACATTCCGGCTATCGCCGCAGCGATGGCTGCGGCTGGAGAGAGGGACACGGACGGCTTCAGGGGCCCCGATCTAAGGTGTCAGGTCTTCGCCGCTCCGGCCAATCACAGCGCCGGAGCGGCGCTGTGATTGGCTGGAGCGGCGATACCCGGAAGTAACATTCCGGCTATCGCTGCAGCGATGGCTGCGGCTGGAGAGAAGGACACGGACGGCTTTGGGGGCCCCGATCTAAGGTAAGTGGTACATAATGAGCTAGTATGCTAGTCATACTAGCTCATTATAGCTTTGTCTTGCAGGTGGGCTAAAAAAAACAAAACACTTTAAGTGCTCCACATAGGCAGATAACATGAGCTCATGTACTGTACATTCTATCCCTGTGTTCCAGCATGAGCTCATATCATCTGCCTATGTGGAGCTCTCATTCAATGGTGTGTGGTACAAGTACAGTACTGTACAGGGCATATACTGTAGTAGTGGGCACAGAACAGTCCAGTATGTAATCTCACCAGCTTTCAGGGCCCTTCTGATTAGGGTGACCACATTTCCAAACTGCCATTCAGGGACACCCCGCCCCCTCACCTTCCCCCAAAAAAGATGAAGGGGGGTTGATGGGGAATTTGGCGCGGGTTATTTGCCAGGTGGATGTGCCACTTGCCACCAGATGCAGTGCCGCTTGCCACCCATAGCCTGCCGCAAGATGCAGTGCTGCTGTCACTCCCTCTGCATGAGCCACGTGCATTGAAGTAAAGGAGTGGAGTCGCTATATGGAGAGTGAAGATCACACCAGTCCCTGCTGCTGGGTGCCAGAGAAGGAGGAGGTGCCGAGGTGGGTGGGGACAGCAGCGCTGCACTAGGCGCAGGCCTCGCTCCCAGCCTCACTGTCCGAGAGTAAATTGTCACTGGTTGCAAGACGCCCTAGCAACCAGTTCCAGAAATGTAGTTACTAGTTAGTAGGGGGTGACTGTGTCCTCTATTTCATTCCGGGACATTGTAGTGTCCCGGAATGAAGGTGCCTGGGACCCAGGACAGACACATGTCAATTGCGGGACAGTCCCGGGCAATCCGGGACACGTGGGCACCCTACTTCTGATGCAGTCCTGTACTGTATGTGGGGCGTGGAGAACATCTGCAGTCCAGTGAGGGTGGCTGGCTGGGAGTACCAGGCAGGGAAGGCCCAGAGTGCTGCAAGACAGGCAGAAGGATGTAAAGATGCTGGGCTCCAGGACACCTCAACCAGCCCACACAGGCAGTCTCCGCTGGGCAGCTCACCAGATCACAGCAGGGAGATGGTTGGCTGGTGAGGCAGGTGAGAGCAGCAGTGTCTGCACATCCGAGTCCAGGCCAGGCTGGCCGCGGTGCACCTCTGCAGGGCAGTAGCGCAGGAAAGACCGGGGATCTGCAGGCTTCACTAGGCCGGACCAGGCCGCGGCCGCAATACAGGCACAGGACACAGCAGGGTATGGAGAGGAACAGGTAGGCATGTAATTAGGTTGTTTTTAAGTGTTTATGTGTAAGGATGGAGTGCAGGAGCCCGTTCGGAAGTAGGAGTCGTTCGCAACTCGGATGTTCGTAACTCGGGGACCCCCTGTAATAGGAATAAAAGTGACCCAATTTTTATTTTTTATTTTTTTTAAAAAACAGTGTCAAAATAAAAGTAAAATAAATAAGAAAAAATAAATAAATATATTTTTAATGCGCCCCGTTCCGACGAGCTCGCGCGCAGAAGCAAACGCATACGTGAGCAGCGCCCGCACATGAAAACGGTGTTCAAACCACACCTGTGAGGTATCGCCGCGATCGTTAGAGCGAGAGCAATAATTCTAGCCCCCCTCTGTAACTCAAAACGTGCAACCTGTAGAATTTTTTAATCGTCGCCTATGGAGATTTTTAAGGGTAAAAGTTTGTCGCCATTCCACGAGCGGGCGCAATTTTGAAGCGCGACATGTTGGGTATCAATTCACTCGGCGCAACATTATCTTTCACAATATAAAAAAACAAAAAATTGGGCTAACTTTACTGTTGTCTTATTTTTTTATTTAAAAAAAAGAGTTGTATTTTTTTTCTAAAAAAAGTGCGCTTGTAAGATCGCTGCACAAATATGGTGTGACAAAAAAGTATTGCAATGACCGCCATTTTATTCTCTAGGGTGTAAGAAAAAAAAATGTATAATGTTTGGGGGTTCTAAGTAATTTTCTAGCAAAAAAACTTGTAAACAACATATCTGAAAAAGAGGCTCGGTCCAAGAACTTGGCCGCGGTTTGTTTGGGCACAGCGTCGCACGACCGCGCAATTGTCAGCTAAAGCAACGCAGTGCCGTATCGCAAAAAAATGGCCTGGTCATGAAGGGGGAGGGTAAAACCTTCTGGGACTGAAGTGGTTAATAAATTATTGCTTTTGGGATTAATACTGCTTTAAATGAATTATTCCATTCAACCAAGAAGGGGGGGGGGGGAGGGTTGGGCTGTACTGAAAACAGGGGCAGAGGGGTTTTGGTCCAAAAACAGTGACCTGGGGACCATGAAGAAGGAAGGTTGCTCTGTGCCCCCCCCCCCCGGGTCAGTTGGAGGATTTGCGGCACACAGATGGATAAGTTCCATTGATTAATCGCCGGAACCTAATGGTTATACAGTGGCCGCAGGCAATTCCATATCGACCGGCGGAATGCCCATGTGACCTCTCATTATATTCCGGATCATTAAAATGTAACTAACGCTCGGTGCAATTAGCGGCTCTGATATGAGGGAATCTGCTGCTCGTTATATACGGCCGGGCTTCCATTCCAACCATCAAATCGATGATAAAAAAACGTTTGTGTGTTTCGGGAACGTTCGTTTTTTTCTGGGTTTCCGGGGGTATCACCTCCTCACCTCTGCTGGAGATAATCTGACAGTTCAGCCAATTAACTGGCGGGAATAGTCAGGGATGGGAAGGGTTACATCATAAAGAATGGACGCCTCGTATAATTACGCTCGGAAAACCTTAAAAAAACAAGGTCAATAAACAGCAGTTATTGCTTGAAGATCGAAAACCCAACTGGATGACATTTCGTTTTCTCTGTGCACCGCGTTCCATAAACAATTCTTTGTCTTTTTCCCGTAATTGCATCTCAGTGCTGCTTGTTTACTGCGGCCTCTTTGCAGCCACTTCCTGTCTACAGGCACTCCAGCTGCATGGCATTTCTCATGTTGTGGGGGGGTTCTGAGGGTGACAACAGAGGTGACACCACTGCCCAGAGTCATCAATGACAAGACATTGCTCATCAATGGTGTCATCTCCATAAATATTCTGTAGCCTTCTGTGGATGTTGGACAGCCTGCACCCCTCCTCCATCAAGAACTCAATGACAGCACATTGCTTGGAATCCATTATTCACCTGCAATGAAAAAAAGAAGAAGAAGAGTTGCTATAGAGCAGGTGTCTCAAACTGGTGGCCCTCCAGCTGTTGCAGAACTACAATTCCCATGAGGCATTGCAAGGCTAAACAGTTACAAGCATGACTCCCATAGGCAGAGGCATGATGGGACTTGTAGTTCTGCAACAGCTGGAGGGCCGCAGGTTTGAGACCCCTGATATAGAGGAAGAGTTAGTGCCGGTTCACACTACAGCGACTTGGGATCCGACTTGTGTCGCTCCAAGTCGCGCGACATGAGAAATTCCATTGAAGTGAATGAGAGCCGTCTTAAAGTGGATGTAAACCCGAATATTTTTTTGCTGTCACAATGTAGAGTATAAGATTTCCTATCATTTGTGCCAGGTCTTGCCACAAAGAGGTAATCCAGCTCTGAGCAATCCTCTTTTATTGTTCAGTGAGATAAAACGGACAAACAGAGAAAAACCTTTGTCCGTTCCGCCCCCTTTGCTTTGAGTGACAGGTTATTTACATATCTCGTGCACTAGCTTTAGACAGGCATTATTTTTTAATTCCCACCCCCCACTCCTTTTCTGAAGTCATGTGGTTACTTTTCTGGATTTGACTGGATGTTAGTGATCATAGCAGAAGGAATACACAGGAGAAAATGCATGTTGACAAGGGGAGTGTAGAGGTGGGCGGGGAGTCTACTGACATCACGACTCCACCCACCGAGCTCCAGACAACAGACCCACCCACAGAATCTTCAGTTTTTCAGTTCTTATAACAGACAGAGGGGAGACATTTGACAGATAAGGATACATGCAGGAGGCGTCTCTATCCTTATAGATCAGCACTATGGCAGTAGTTTAGAAAGGACGAGAGTGGCTTTACATCCACTTTAATGTTCACTAATGAAGTCGCTCCGACTTCAGAAAAGGTTCCTGTACTACTTCAAGGCGACTTCTAGGCGACTTGTACCCATAGATTTCAATGGAAGTCGCCTCCAAAGTCGGATGTCCATCTTAGTGCAAGCAACTTTACAGGAAGAGAAAATAGTTAACCCAGGCAAACCCCTCCCTCCCACAGAGCTGACTATTCTGTGATTGGCCACAGCCAAAGTCGCCTGTCCTGGAGGCGACTTAAAGTCGCGTTGTAAGTTGCTCCAAGTCGCGCTAAAGTCGTGCTGTAAGTTGGGTTGCCCCTGTGTGAACCAGCACAGAGTGCCGGTTCACACTGGGGCAACACGACTTCCAGCGCGACTTTACAAGGCAACTTGGAGGCAACTTCAGCGCGACTTCAGCGCTACTTGGAGCGACTTACAACGTGACTTCAAGTCGCCTTCAGGACTGGCGACTTCGCCAGTGGCCAATCACATAATAATCTGCTCTGTGGGAGGGAGGGGTTTGCCTTAGAAAACAATTTTCACTTCCTGGAAAGTTGCTTCAGTTAAGACAGGGGATCCGACTTGGAGGCGACTTCCATTGAAATCTATGGATACAAGTCGCCTAGAAGTCGCCTTGAAGTAGTACAGGAACCTTTTCTGAAGTCGGAGCGACTTCAGTAGTGTACATTAAGACGGCTCTCATTGACTAACATGTAATTTCTCATGTTGCGCGACTTGGGGCGACACAAGTCGGATCCCAAGTCGCGGTAGTGTGAACCGGCACTAACTCTACCAACATGTGAAATTCAGTGTTATTTTCGGCGACTAAAACATTTTAGTTGACTAAATGAATAATATGTTAGTCGACTAAAATACGACTAAAACTAAAATGCCATTTTAGTCAAAAGTCTTATGCCGCGTACACACGGCCGTTTTTAATGTCATTGAAAAAAACTATGTTTTTCTCGACGTGATTCTTCTCAAGCCTGCCTTGCCTACACACTATGGTGAACAAAAACCGCTCGAGCAAAGCGCGGTGACGTACAACACGTACGACGGCACTATAAAGGGGAAGTTCCATTCGGATGGCGCCACCCTTTGGGCTGCTTTTGCTGACCCTCGTGTTAGTAAAGTTTGGTGAGAGACGATTCGCGCTTTTCAGCCTCGTGCTCTTCAGTACGTTACAGCGTGACGGATGTGCTATCTCCATTACGAACGCTAGTTTTACCAGAACGAGCGCTCCCGTCTCATAACTTGCTTCTGAGCATGCGCGTTTTTTTCCTGTCGTTAAAGCCTACACAGTACCGTTTTTCACGATGAGAAAAACGACGAGAAAAAATAGAGCATGTTCCAAATTTTTAATGCCCATTTTTCTCGTCAAGAAAAATGCTCTCGGGCCTACACACGATTGTTTTTAATGACCAATTTAAAAAATGGCATTTTTCTCGTCATGAAAAATGGTCGTGTGTACGCGTCATGATTTCCTTGTACACACGATCGGATTTTCCGTCGGGATAAACTCCGACGGAATTCCGTTCAAGCTGTCTTGCATACACACTGTCACACCAAATTCCGACCGTCAAGAACGCGGTGACGTACAACACTACGACGAGACGAGAAAAATTAAAGTGGAGTTCCACCCAATTTTTTTTCTTTTTTTTATTCCACTCCTCACCCCCTTACATGCCACATTTGGCATGTAATTTTTTTTGGGGGGGAGGGGGGGCTTCAGTAGGAGTGGGACTTCCTGTCCCACTTCCTCCTTCCGCCCTGGAGCCGCCTAGGCGATACGTCATATCGCCTTGTGGCAGCTCCTCCCTGTAGGCGATCTCCTGGGACGTGACAGGTCCCAGGCGATCGCCTGTCCACTCACAGAGCGCTGCGCTGTTCGCGCATGCGCAGTGAGTGCCCGGCCGTGAAGCCGAAAGCTGTCACGGCCGGGTGCCCATACTGTGAATGGACGCGCCGGCGGAGGAAGGGGGAGAGGAGCGGAGCTCCAGGCGGCGCGGCGCTGGACAGTGGAGCAGGTAAGTGTATGTTTATTAAAAGCCAGCAGCTACACTTTTTGTAGCTGCTGACTTTTAATAAACATAAAAAAAGGGTGGAACTCCCCTTTAAGCTCAATGCTTCCGAGCATGCGTCGAACTTGATTCTGAGCATGCATGGGTTTTTTCTCCGTCGGAATTCCATACAGACGGATGGAATTTCCGATAGAATTTTTTTTCGGCGGAAAAAAAAGAGAACATGTCCAAAGGAAAAAGTCCGATGGGGCACACACACGGTCGGAATATCCGATGAGAAAATTCCGTTTGACTTTTTTCATCGGAAATTCTGACCGTGTGTACAAGGCATAAGACTAAAACTAAATAGAAATTTGACTTCAAAATGAACACTGGTCTGTAGTGCATGTTCATACCTCTAATAATAATAATAACATATGAGATTTTTCACTCCAGCAGTATATAATGAGTTTGGAAATTGTAGAGAAATGTTCACTAATTTAATTACACTCATTCCATTTTAGTCGACTAAATACGACTAAAACTAAAACAATGGCAGAAGACTAAAATACGACTAAAACGAAAAAATACGACAAAAATACGACCAGCCGGCCATGTATCGTGAGATTTTGAGTGCAAACCTCCTCCCATCAGCAAGGGCATTGAAGACGAAACGTGGCTGGGTCTTTCAGCATGACAATGATCCCAAACATACCGCCCGGGCAATGAAGGAGTGGCTTCGTAAGAAGCATTTCAAGGTCCTGGAGTGGCCTAGCCAGTCTCCAGATCTCAACCCCATAGAAAACCTTTGGAGGGAGTTGAAAGTCCGTGTTTCCCAGCGACAGCCCCAAAACATCACTGCTCTAGAGGAGATCTGCATGGAGGAATGGGGCCAACATACCAGCAACAGTGTGTGACACCCTTGTGAAGACTTACAGAAAACGTTTAACCTCTGTCCAGTGGTGTATTTAGGTTTTGTGCTGCCCTAGGCCTGACTAATCTCGTGCACCCCCTAATTTAAATATGACCCACCCGGGTCTTCCCACCCTTTCCTGTCAAGGCCACACCCCCATTTAAGACCCGCCCTGACATTTTCCAGTGGGGACACTAGTTCTGAGGGCCTTGGGGGGGGGGGGGCAGTGTAGTCCCTTAAAACGGAGGTCCGCCCAAATTTTTTTTTTTTCAAATACTGCAGCTGCTGACTTTTAAAATATGGAAGGGTAGAGAAAAAAGAAGCGCCACCTAAATGCAGTATTAAAAGATTATTTTAATGAAGTGTGATTGATATTTGTGTCATTAAAAGAATCTTTTAATACTGCACTTAGGTGGCGCTTCTTTTTTCTCTACTCTTTCTTGTTAACTACATAGTCAGCACTCTGAGGACAGCAGCCGCCATCCCCCAGCCAAATTATCTGCTTTTTAACCCTTGAACTGCCTGTTACTACTATCATTTTAAACTGACTCATTGCTATATCCCCATTTACTTATGCACTTTGTGTTTGCGCTAACAGTTACCTTTTCCATTTTAAAATATGGACACTTACCTGTCCAGGGCGCCCGCGATGTCGGCACCTAAGGCCGACCAGTTGCTCGGTTCTTGGATGCTGCCGCGGCCGCCGCCATCTTCAGTAGGGGAATCAGGAAATTAACGCTTCACTTCCTGGTTCCCTTACTGCGCATGCACGAGTCACGCTGCGCAATCCGAATGGCCCCTGCTGTCTTCTGGGACCCGTGTGTCTCCCAGAAGACAGCGGGGGGGGCGGGAAGTGGCGTAACCCCCGCGGGGGTCTATGCCCGGAAGTGGGTGCAAATAGCTGTATTATACAGGTAACTGCACCCCCCTCCCCCTATAAGGTGCCAAATGTGACACCGGAGGGGGGGAGGAGTTCCGAAAAGGCGAGGTTTCATTTTTGTGTGGACCTCCGCTTTAATTTGCAGGGATTTACTCTCACTTCCTGTTTTGCTATGGAGCCCGTCAGCTGACTTTCTGACAGTTTTTAGCCTCCCGACATGGCATCTGTCTCTCGCTGAGAACTCAGGTGAGAGGTCCACTGTTATGATAGGACAGTCAAAACTAGAAGCGACGCAAAAGCACCCCCCCCACAGTTGCGGAACGCCGCCCGCCCACACAACAACTCATTGGTTTGGGTCTGCCGCCCTAGCCTCCTCCATGTGTATAGGCCGTCCCCCCCCCGATGGTGGCCCTGCCAGTATTATTATACCGGCAGTAGTGTGGCCGTCTTATGGGGGCACTAGACCGATTTGCCTCCCGGTCCAGTCCGCCCCAAGACTAAAAGTGTAGCGCAAGCCACGGGGACTCTTTTCATGCTGCCCCCCTGCAAAGTGCTGCCCTAGGCCTGGGCCTAGGCCAAGATACAGCATTGCCTCTGTCATTGCCACCAAAGAATATATAAGTATTGAGATGAACTTTTGATATTGACCAAATACTTATTTTCCACCATAATTTGCAAATAAATTCTTTCCAAATCAGAGAATGTGATTGTCTGGATTTGTTTCCACATTTTGTCTCTCATAGTTGAGGTATACCTATGATGACAATTAGGCCCCTTTCACACTGGGGCGGGCAGGTGCGGTGGCGGTATAGCAGCGCGATTTTCAGCGCTGCTATACCGTCGTTCTTACCGCGGTATGCGGCCGCTAGGGGGGTGAATTTAACCCCCGCTAGCGGCCGAAAAAGGGTTAATACCGCCCGCAAACCGAGGCTATTGCCGTGGTTTGCGGGCGGTATTACCGCACTGTCGGAGAAGAAGTGATCTGGACTGCCGCACTCTGGTTAAACGTATTATTTAATGAAGAAAATTAAAATGCCAAAAAAAATCCAAAAAATAAATAAATAAACAATAGTTAAATAACAATTACACACATATTTTTAACATACATTTCAACAACATTAACTCATTGTGGTTTTATGTTTAGTATTTAGTTGTAT
This sequence comes from Rana muscosa, assembly GCA_029206835.1. Classification (NCBI taxonomy): domain Eukaryota; kingdom Metazoa; phylum Chordata; class Amphibia; order Anura; family Ranidae; genus Rana; species Rana muscosa. The sequence continues at coordinate 23,526,707 of CM055120.1, read as the reverse complement.
TAATTTTAGTTTTTGGAACATCTAGGTTTTTGTACACAAAAAGAATCATTATTATTATTATTGTTTTCATCTTTTTCATTTTTTTTTATTTCAGATATTTATATTCATATTCATATCTATTTAATCTATTTTATTTATCATGCATTCAATGCCAATATTAAGATTCATGTACAGCTCACCTCTTTTTGGTTCCGACCAGCTTCTACTATTTTCAACTTACACTATTCATGCATTTTGGGGGTTCTTTTGTTGTGTTTTGTTTTGTTTTGTTTTGCTCTTTATTCTATTACAGCATCCTTATTTTGGATGCACCATACACGTGTTATACACAGTTGTTCACGTTATAGATAAAACAAATGTTTTCAAAGCCCTTGTCCTGAGATAAGCAGTCACATATATATCTAATATAATTTTTTTTGATTTGGAATTTTTACTCCTTTTCACTTAGTTTGCATATATTTTTATGCACTCTACACATATATGTAAGATCTTACGTGCCAATTCTCATTAATGGTTTTGGCATCTAACAGGTGCTTCACAAACACGGAGTGTAATAGACCTAAATTAGTGCCTAATATTCTATCACTGTGTTCAACAGCTCTCATTGGTTGAGAGGTTTTTCAGATCACTTTATATACACAGTTTTGGTCACTTACACTTTAGCTATGAGTAAGCATCACACCCTGATGTGAAACGCGTTAGCTGTCACCCTGCATGTCCCTTCACTTTCGATTGTTTTTGGATGGATTGTTTATTTATTTCTTTTTTGGATTTTTTTTGGCATTTTAATTTTCTTCATTAAATAATACGTTTAACCAGAGTGCGGCAGTCCAGATCACTTCTTCTCCTCAAGCATCAGAGCATAGCCAGCACCTGGAAGTGGAGCAGGGCGGGAGCTAATTGAAGGAACCTGGAACCTTCGAGCGGTACACTTTTCCTTCATTACCGCACTGTCCCATTGATTTCAATGGGCAGCCGCGGTAAAGGAGTGGTGAACACACCGCTCCTTCCCCGCTGTAAAGAAGCGGCTAGCAGGACTTTTGGAGCGGTCCTGCTAGCGCACCGCTTCAGTGTGAAAGCCTTCGGGCTTTCACATTGAAGGCTACAGGCACAAAATTTTCATGCGGTATAATAGCGCTAATATTAGCGCTAAACCGCATGAAAAACGCCCCAGTGTGAAAGGGGCCTTACAGGTCTCTCTCGTCTTTTAAAGTGGGAGAACTTGCACAATTGGTGGCGGACTAAATTCTTTTTTGCCCCACTGTGTATATATATATATATATATATATATAATGTTTGGGGGTTCTAAGTAATTTTGTAGCAAAAAATACAAATTTTAACGTGTAAGCAACAAGTGTCAGAAAAAGGCTAATGCCCCGTACACACGACAGATCGTCCGACTTTTTTCGTTTACTAGTCGCAAGTAGAAATTTAATAGGTTACTAAAGTCACGAAAATTCTCGTACGACAGAAAAAAAAATGGGAAGTGATGTCATGTGTTGTAATGTATTTGTATTGTATTTTCGGACGACAACTGTACTGACTAAACGAAAATCGTACGATCTGGTGTCGTATGAGGAAAATTTTCGTGCATGTCTGATAAAATAATATCGGATGAACTGCCATGATTGGCTCACGGAAGCTCTGTACTAACGATCCGATTATCATACGATTCTTCCTCCGACGATAATTTTCGTACGATATTCGGATCACGTGTATGGGCCAATAGGCATGAAGGGGTTAAAATGACAGCTGCAGCATAATCTCCAAATTGGGCCTAAATAGTCACATGGCATTTAGTGCAAACGTTCTCGCCATGGTATTTGGAATGGTACACATTAGGGTGTGCACCCCAAAGCTCAAACACATATGCTTGTGTATATATACTGATGGTGTCAGTCAGGGCTTTTTTTTCTCAGACAATAGGTGCAGGAACTCCCCCTTTTCAAATAATTCCTTTTCTCCGCCTCTACCCACCTCCCAGTACCGCCCCTTTTAGACAATATAGAACCAAGTATCATTTTGCGGTGCTAAGTAATTTGTATGGAATTTGGTAATGATATCAAGAAAAAAAGTAAAATAGATCCCCTGCAGCCGGCAACAATAGATCCCCCTAACAACAATGGACCACCCACAACAAAATTCCCCCCCCCCAGCAACAATAGACTCCCGGCAGCATCACTCTCTGGCTGCCCTCAACAATAGACCCCTCTCCCAACAGTAGATCTCTTTCAGCAACAACTGACCCCCCCCAGCAACATAAGACCCTCCCTAGCAACAATAGACCCCCCCCTGCAAAAAAAGAATCCCCAGCATTGAGCATTAATACCCTGCAGCACACCCCAGCACCCCTTGCCATTACATACAGTCAGTCCAGGAGGTACCGGAACTGCGTTCCTCCGCGTTCCCGCTGAAAAAAAGCCCTGGTGTCAGTAGGGCTGTGGACAGTGTCTAGTAGTTTTTTTTTTTTTACAATTTTATTTAAATAATTTTTTAACAATTTTTTTTTTTAGGAGCCCCGTTAGGGGGCTTTGGTGAAGTACCAGTATCAGGGGTCTAAACAGGGAAAATCTACACCACACTGGGAGATTAGGGTGTGCCCAGGCACACCTGGCACTAGGGTGACCACATTTCCAAACTACCATTCAGGGACACCCTCCTTTCCCAAAAATCAGCTTGTGCTGTAACGAATCACAGCACAGTGATTGGACACAAGAGGAGGGATTTATGATTTCTCCAATCACAAGCAGGGGGCGGGATTGTGCTCCTCCAGGCATTCCCAGCCAGGGCAAGTACTGTCAGTGAGTAAAGCAGTGATGTGGTGGCCTTTTTTAGGGGCATCAGATTGGCCCGGGGGGGGGGGGGGGTGTCAGTTTCATTCCGGGACACTGTATTGTCCTGGAATGAAGGTGCCCGGGGCAGATCTGCAAAATGCGGGACTGTCCCGGGCAATCCGGGACACGTGGTCACTCTACCTGGCACGCCCTGTGTGCACACCTATGGGTAATGTTGAGAATTTCTTCATTTCTCTTATCATCCATGGACCGACACGGCGTCTCTTACACTTTACACGTGAGTATATGTCCCTGCTTGCAGGAGAAGACCTAGGCAGAATGTTAAATGTTAAAACATTCCAGAACAAACCAGAGCTGAACAGCCCCGCCCAGGGGGGCGGTCCCTCCGGACATTACCCTCACACCTGCAGCTAGCAGGCCTCAGTTTTTTTCTGCCTAGCAGAAGGAGAAGACGTGGCTCTCTCAGGAGCCAGTCTCCTGGGAGGGGGGGGCCGCTCCATGACTGTTATTTTTATTGGGAAGTGTTCTGGGGGACTGGCTGTGGTGTTTTCTGTGCGCCATTGGCGCAGTGTTTTATTTTTAAAAAATGCGCCATTGGCGGCCATTTTGGCTGAGGCTTAATACATAGTTAAACTGGTGCCCGGCGGCCATTTTCTTGTAGCCGCGGCACTTGCACTTTCGTTTTCGGCCTCTAGCAGCGCTGCTGTATGGCGCGGAATACACACATCCCCACAGATTCTTCACCTCAGGCTGCACCAGCGCGACTCATACAGCGCTACAGCACGACTCATACAGCGCTACAGCGCGGCTCATACAGCGCTACAGCGCGGCTCATACAGCGCGGCTCATACAGCGCTACAGCACGACTCATACAGCGCTACAGCGCGGCTCATACAGCGCTACAGCACGACTCATACAGCGCTACAGCGCGGCTCATACAGCGCTACAGCACGACTCATACAGCGCTACAGCGCGGCTCATACAGCGCGGCTCATACAGCGGTCCCTAGGGGTGGTGAGTACTCCAGGTATCCCCTCCTCAGCCCCAGCACGGCCTGTGGGTGGGCTGTATTATTCACTATAATGGTGAATAAGGTCTCAGAGGGTGGCAATATTGGAGTCTGGTTCACCTGTTTTCTTCACATTGTTAGAGACAACTGACAGTGCTTCTGCACCTGCGGTCCTTAGGGACCAGTTGTCGGCATTCCTGGAATCATTAATCTGACATTAATCAGAAGGAGAAGACGTGGCTCTCTCAGGAGCCAGTCTCCTGGGAGGGGGGGGCCGCTCCATGACTGTTATTTTTATTGGGAAGTGTTCTGGGGGACTGGCTGTGGTGTTTTCTGTGCGCCATTGGCGCGGTGTTTTATTTTTAAAAAATGCGCCATTGGCGGCCATTTTGGCTGAGGCTTAATACATAGTTAAACTGGTGCCCGGCGGCCATTTTCTTGTAGCCGCGGCACTTGCACTTTCGTTTTCGGCCTCTAGCAGCGCTGCTGTATGGCGCGGAATACACACATCCCCACAGATTCTTCACCTCAGGCTGCACCAGCGCGACTCATACAGCGCTACAGCACGACTCATACAGCGCTACAGCGCGGCTCATACAGCGCTACAGCGCGGCTCATACAGCGCGGCTCATACAGCGCTACAGCACGACTCATACAGCGCTACAGCGCGGCTCATACAGCGCTACAGCGCGGCTCATACAGCGGTCCCTAGGGGTGGTGAGTACTCCAGGTATCCCCTCCTCAGCCCCAGCACGGCCTGTGGGTGGGCTGTATTATTCACTATAATGGTGAATAAGGTCTCAGAGGGTGGCAATATTGGAGTCTGGTTCACCTGTTTTCTTCACATTGTTAGAGACAACTGACAGTGCTTCTGCACCCGCGGTCCTTAGGGACCAGTTGTCGGCATTCCTGGAATCATTAATCTGACCAGGAGAAAGCAGTGTGTGAGCGCAAGGGAGCAAAAAAGCCCCTATCCCCACCTTTTTTCCACAAAAAAAAAAAGGGGGGTAATGCGCTGATTCAGATATGGGCCTAGCCACTACCGCTCAGGATCCTAGCTCTGAATATATATTTGATGGATTTGAACAGGACATTCCTTGCAAGGAAAACTCCAGTTCTGTGTCAGTAAATGACAGGGTGCTTGTTTTGTGAACTCATTGATGCAGTGAGGGACACTCGCAAGCTAAATGCTGCGGATGCAGAACCTCAGGCGGACGGTCTCCTCTGGTTCCTTGGGGCCGGGCCTTCTAAAAAGTGTTTTTTTCAATATGTACCTTTCTTTGACCAGCTCACTGACAAGGTCTGGGGAAAAAGCCGCAGAAGTCTTTTATGGTCCCGCGGCGTTTGTCTATCAGATACCCCTTTTGAGGATGCCCTACTAAAAATGTGGGCTTCTCCCCCAGTGGTCGACCCTCCAGTCGCCCGGTTGAACAAGGCCACCATTCTCCCGGTGGAGGGGACTCCTGCATTTAAGGACCCCACTCACAGGAGGTCAGAAGTGGTGAGTAGAGCCATGTTTGCCTTGTTGGGGTCCGCCCTACGGCTTGTGGTAGCGGCGACCATTGTGTCTCCAACACTTGCGGGATGGGCAACTGTACAGGAGCATGATCTTCCTCCAGACACTATTGCTCTGGCCCACAAATGGTGCAGGGCCTGGTTTATGTGGCGACACCACGTTTGACGCGGCCACTTATAACTCAGGGTATTGCGTGGTCTGATCTGGTTGAAATGCTGGTCTGCTGACCTAGCTTCTAAAAAGCCTCGGAAGGGTTTACCATTAAAAGGTGGTAGGTTTTTTCGGTGCTGCGCTGGATGACATCATCAAGGATGTCACGGGAGGTAAAAGCACTGTTCTTCCTCAGGCTGGCAAGGAGGACGCTATAAGCAGGGTCCTTCCTTTCCAGAAAAAAGGGGATATTTTCGTCAGTCAACGGGGAGGCCCCCCCAGACTGACAGCGGTACGGCTGGTGGACACGAGCGCCCCTGGGTGCGTATGCCGAACAAGCCGGCTCCCTAGCCCGCCTCCACGTGAAGTCTTGCCCCCTCCCAACTCTGGGGTAGGGGGGACGACTTTGCAGGTCCACGGATCAATGGACCTCCTGGATCTCCTACTGGTGGGTGTGCGAGGTGATCCCCTCAGGTTACAGGATAGGTTCCGTTCCTAATACCAGACAGATTCTTCCCTCGAATCTTCCTCTCCTTCCTGCCCGTCGGGTGGCCCTATGGGGCCTATTCAGGTTTGAGGTCCGGAGTGATTGTGCCGGTTCCGTCACAGGAGAGGTTTCAGGGATTCTACTGGCCTATCTTGGACCTCCAGGTCCTGAATGCCTTCGTGAAGGTGCAAAAGTTCCGCATGGAATCCATTCGCACGGTGGTCAGTGCACTCCGTCAAGGGGATTTTCTGGCGAACTTGGAATTCAAGGACGCCTACTTGTATGTTCCGATCTGCGCTTGCGATCGACGAAGTCCACTATCAATTTGTGGCTCTTCCTTTCGGCCTAGCCCCGGCGCCGAGGGTGTTCACTAAGGTGCTTGTGCCGGTTATAGCTTGCTGAGACAGCAAGGCATTGCTGTCGTGGGCTATCTGGACGATCTTCTTCTCAGAGCAGGAAATGGCTCAGTATTAGAAGACGGCTCCTAAACATTCAGGAGTCAGTCCGGGTCCCGACTCGAGATTTGGAGTATCTCGGTCTGATTCTGGACTCCTTGGAGGCAAAAGGTATTCCTACCTCCGGGGAAGCTACTGACACTTCAGTCTGCAGTACGGATGCTGACATCCCAAAAAAATGGTTGTCAATCCGTTTTTGCATGGGAATCCTGGGACTCATGGTGACCTCTTTCGAGGCCATTCCGTATGCCCAATCACACACCAGGGCATTGCAGAAGGATATCTTGTTCCCTTGGGACAAATCCCCGTTGTCTTTGGATTTTCCGATCCAGGTGAGCCACCTGGTCAGGGCGTCCCTGACATGGAGTTTGGGTCCCCGGCTCTTCGGTCCGGGAAGTCGTTCCTCCCCGTCCAATGGACGGTGTTCACTACAGACGCCAGCCTGAAGGGCTGGGGTGTAATCTGGGGAGTCCTGTTGGCCCAAGGGCTTAGACTCCGGACGAAGCCCGTTTGCCGATTAATGTTCTGGAAATACGGGCCATCAGACTGTGCCTCTCCTCGTGGTCTGAGAGATTGCAGGATCGTTCCATTAGGATCCTGTCGGACAAGTCACGGTGGTGGCGTATGTCGACCACCTCGAAGCTCAGCTGAGGCTTCCGAGGTCCCCCGTAACCTGAAGTGGGCTAAAGGAAGCGTGCCGGCTCTGTCAGCCGTTTACATTCCGGGCATAGAACTGGCGGACTATTGAGTTGCCAGACGTTGGACCGGGGAGAGTGGTCCTTGCACCCGGAGGTATTTCAACTCCTTTGCCACACAAAAGGTGGGGCACGCCGGAGGTGGACCCGATGGCTTCTCGACTCAATTGTAAGTTGTCGATTTGTGGCCAGATCCAGGGATCCTTGGGCGGATGCATCAGAGGCGTCAGTGGCCCATGGGGTCATGATCACCTGATACACGTTTATCCTCCGCTGCAGTTGCTTCCTCGCCTGCTGCGCAGGGTGGCGACCGAGGGAATTCCGGTGATCCTCATTGCTCCGGATCGACCTCGGCTTCACTGGTACGCCGATCTGGTACGTCTCGTCGAGGCCGTTCCCTGATGGTTGCCAATAGGGAGGACTTTCTGTCTCAAAGTCATATATTTCATCCTGCCTTTACAGTCTCGGGCCTTAACGGCATGGCTGTTATAAGCCAGGTGTTGAGAGACCGAGGCTCTCGGACTCGGTCATTTCGTCCATATGAAGGACACGGAAGTCTTCCTCCAGAACTATCTCTGTACCTGGAATAGCTTACATCGCCATGTGCGAAGAGCTGGACTGACATCCTCGGACGTATTCCGTCCTTAGAATCCTGCGTTTCCTACAGCATGGCGTGGCCCAAAGGCTCGCTTTGAGTATCATTTAGGGTCAGTTTCGGCCTTGGCCGTCTTCTTTCGGTGACCACTAGCGGGTCATTCCTTGGTTGGCACCCTTGTACAGGGGGTTCGCCATGGGCTCCCTCCTGTCGTGTCTCCTTTCCCCCCGTGGGATCGGAATTGGTACTCTCGGTTCTCCAGGAACCTCCTTTTGAGAATATCAGGGATATTCCCCTCTTCGCTTTGTCTCAGTGGGTGGCTCTTTTTAGTGGCAATCACTTCTGTTAGACGAGTATCTGAATTGGCGACCTTGTACTGCAAGTCGCCATATTTAGTCATCCATAAGGATAAGGCGGTGTTGCATCCGCGACTTTCTCTTTTGTCAAGGGTGATCTTGACCTTTCACCTAAAATGAGGACATTGTCCTCCCGTCCTAGTGTCCTCGCCCGTCGCATCCCAGAGTGCGCGCGGCACACTTTGAATGTGGTACGTGCCTTGCAGGTGTGCCTGTCTGCTGCTTCTATTCGGAAGTCTACTCTCTGTTTGACTGTCTCTGGTCAGATACAGGGTCAAGCGGCTTCGTCTGCCACCTTTTTCTAGGTGGATCGGACAAACCGGCTTTCAAGCCTATACTCTCATGGGGCGGTTACGGCGCCGCCGTAACCCTTCCCGGTTACGGCGCATTCCACCAGGGCAATTGGTGCTTCCTGGGTTTTCCGACATCAAGCGTCGGTTGCACAAGTGTGCAAGGCGGCGACCTGGTCGTCTGTTCATACCTTTTCTATGTTTTATAGGGTTGATGAGGCTGCATCTCCGGATGCTTCCTTCGGCCGCAAGGTGTTGCAGGCCGCTGTTTAAAGTGGCAACTCCTCCGTTGGGGAGCTCTGCCTTGTTTGGAGTGAAGTTTTTTGGTTTTTCCATTTATACTGCTCCCATCCCTCTTGACACTGCTTTGGGACATCCCACGTGTAAAGTGTAAGAGACGCCGTGTCGGTCCATGGATGATAAGAGAAAATGGGATTTTTGTACTCACCGTAAAATCCATTTCTCTGACATCCATGGACCGACACGGCACCCACCCTTCCTTTAAATTTGTGCTGCTTTGTTACAAACTGAGGCCTGCTAGCTGCAGGTGTGAGGGTAATGTCCGGAGGGACCGCCCCCCTGGGTGGGGCTGTTCAGCTCTGGTTTGTTCTGGAATGTTTTAACATTTAACATTCTGCCTAGGTCTTCTCCTGCAAGCAGGGACATATACCCACGTGTAAAGTGTAAGAGACGCCGTGTCGGTCCATGGATGTCAGAGAAATGGATTTTACGGTGAGTACAAAAATCCAATTTTTTCTCCGTTCTGGAAGGTTTTACCAGTAAAATTGAACTCAGCACTTACTCCGGCTGTAGAAGTAATGGCAGGCCCTGCAGCTCTCAATGACCGGTCCATCAGAAGACTTCACATTCCTACAGATATAATTATTAGAGTTTCTTCCTATAGTGATCGAGCTTCCCTTCCCCAAACACTCGAGGTATGGAGGGAATAATGACATAGCCAGAGAAGAACACTTACATTTTAGAGAAGATTTATTTAACCTGCTGACAATAGAGATTTCCTCGCTCCGTACTCAGCGTGTCATCCTATAGCACAATATAAACAAAATTATAATCTTATCAAACAGGCCGGCTCCTACCGGGCTGACAAGAGCTTATGATGCCAGTAGCATGCCCACCAAACTGAAAACCGTTTCCAAGACACTGACGGATGACTTAACAGCGCCATTTGAAACCAAATGATAAAAAAAAAGGCTTCATTACAGGCTACAAAAATACGGGTAATAAAACAGACTCCCGTGGATTTGCTGGAAGAGGGCGGCGTGCGCAAACTCCATTCTTTTTAATGCAGGCTTCCTAAATCCCCAAGGTCAATGGGATAGATAGAACAAAGGCGCAAACCGAATTCATCTAAAAGGGGGTTTCTGCTTTTGTTGCAAATTTTCAGGAAATTCTTCCCCTTAAGCCTTCTGTTCATTCATAGGCTGAAATAAAGGGGTGGGGGGGTCTCCAAATATTTACTTTTCACTACGAGGACCACATCATAGGTTTTCCAAATATTCCGGGACCGGGAAGAAAATCCCCATCAGTGACATCAGGGTTTTCATCAGAGTCTTCTTTATATCAGGGTCCCTATCAGAGTCCCCCGTTAGATAAGGGTCTCCATCAGAGTCCCCCCTTAGATCAGGGTCTTCATCAGAGTGCCCCCTTACATCAGGGTACCCATCAGAATCCCCCTTATATCAGGATCCCTTTCATAGCCCCCTTTACATCAGGGTCCCTATCATAGTCCCCCTTACATCAGGGACTCCATCAGAATCCCCCTCGTATCAGGTGCTCATCAGATTCCGCCTTACATCAGGGTCCCCGTCATAGCCCCCCTTAAATCAGGTGCACATCAGAGTCCCCCTTACATCAGCGTCACCATCAGAATCCCCCTTACATCGGGGTCCCCTTCAGAATCCCTCTTACTTCAGGGTCTACATCATAGTCCCCCTTAAATCATGTGCCTATCATAGTCCACCTTACATCATCAGAGTCCCTGTCATAGTCCCCCTTACATCAGGGTCCCCATCACAGCCCCTCTTACATCAGGGTCCCCTCAGAATCCCTCTTACATCAGGATCCCCATCATAGTTCCCCTTAAATCAGGTGCCCATCAGAGTCCCCTTACAGGTGAGACCTGTCATAGTCCCCCCCCCACATCAGGTTCCCCATCAGAATCCCTCTTACATCAGAGTCCCTGTCAGTCCTCCTTACATCTGGGTCCCCATCAGAGTCCCCTCTTACATCAGGGTGCACATCACAGTCCTCCTTACATCAGGATACCCATCAGAACCCCCCTTATATTAGGGTCCCTATCATGGTCCCCCTTACATCAGGGACTCCATCAGAGTCCCCCTTGTATCAGGTGCCCATCAGACTCCCCCCTACACCAGAGTCCCCATTAGAATCCCCCTTACATTAGGGTGACCAGACATCCCCGGTTTCAGGGGACAGTCCCCGGATTGAGGACACTGTCCCCGGACCAAGTCTGTCCCCAGTTTTGTCCCCGGATTGGATTTGAACAGGGGCTGGGGCAATTTCAAAGACAGTCAGTGCAGAATAAAAAAAAAAAAATCTGAATTACACCCCCCCACTCCTATTAGCTTAGGGGTTGTTTTTTTTCCCCCATTATCTGTGCCCCTTTCTGATGATCATGTGCTGGTCGGAGCGGAGGGAATATTTCTTCAGTTTCCGGTGCATGCCCATTCAGCTCCGCTCACATGTTCTTCTGCCTTGGCTCAAGTCCCGGCCAGCCGCCTGCCTGCTTATCTTCTTGCCTTCCCTGGGGGAGTGATCTTCCTCCACTCCCCACCCAGAAGTAGCCGGGGCCCGGAGAGTAAGACTTGAAAGGCTTGAGGCGGGCGGCAGCGGTGGTGACAGGCAGAGAGTCGCTGATTGCCGCCATTACTAGTAAAAAAAAAAATATGTCCCCGGATTTCATTTTAAAAATCTGGTCACCTTACCTTACATCAGGGTCCCCATCACAGCTCCCCTTTAGATCAGGGTCCTCTTCAGAATCCCTCTTACTTCAGGGTCCCCATGATAGTCCCCCTTAAATCATGTGCCCATCATAGCCCCCTTACTAATCAGATTCCCTGTCATAGTTCCCCTTTCATCAGTGTCCCCTCAGAATTCCTCTTACATAAGGATCCCCGTTATAGTCCCCCTTACATCAGAGACCCCCATCAGAGCCCGCTTAAATCAGGTGCCTGTCAGAATCCCCCTTACATCAGGGTCCCCCGTTACATGGGGGAAGGGGGAGTTGAAAAGTAGACCTTAGGCAGCCTCTGCTGACCTTAATCCTCAACCTGTGCACAGGACATACTACTGACCCTAGCTGACCTGGACGCAGTAGCTGAGGAATGAATGAACAGAAAAAGGACATAATGAAATGGTCATTCTTTTTGGGCCCATTAATTTCAGAGCAGATCAGGGAACAGATGTTCCTCAAGCTATTCCCGCTCGGCATCCTAAGTAATGGTGGCTGGCAAGGCAACCATTCATGATACTGGATCACTTTTACAAAAATAAAAACCCTGAAAGAAAGGTACAGCTGCAGCCAGGGGGCAGCTTCCCTGGGCACTGTGGTATTATGTGAGGTGGGGGGACACCACAAGGAGTTTGGAGGGGAGGTGATTTGTGTTGGGAGGGAGAATTTGGGGGGCAGCAGTGGATAATAATTGTTATAGGAGGGGAAATTTGAGGGGATGGGCTAGGAGGGGGGGGGGGGGGGGATTTAGGGGCTTTGTGTTGGGAGGGAGGATGGGGAAAGAGGATTGGTGCTAGGAGGGGGGATTTGGGGGGGGGGTTGTGCTAGAAGAGGTGATAAGGTAGGTAGGTAGGTGAACTGTGTGTGCTAGGAGGGGACATTTTTTGGGTGGGGGGAGGATTTGTGCTAGTAGGGATGGTTGGGGAGGAATTTGTGCTGGGAGGGGGGATTTGGAGTGGGGAAGAGAGGATCTGTACTCAGAGGGGAAATTTGAGGGGTAGGGGATTTGTGCTAGAAGGGGTGATTTCTATTTTTTTTTGGGTTGAGTTAATTTGTGCTGGGGGGGATTTAGGAGATGCGGGGTGCAAAGATTTGTGCTGGAAGGGGGTATTTCACCAGGGGGTTGATTTGTACTGGGAGGAGGAGGAATTTATGCTTAGGGGTAAGCATGCAAATTAGTGCGTAGTTTTTTTTTTTGGTGAGGGGGATTTTTCCTGACACATGATGCTCATACACCTTGGGGGGGGGGGTTGTGAACAATTTGGCATGTTCGCCCTGGGCTCTAGAAGACCTTGCACTGTGCTTGTTTTAGTCACCTAAAGTCAGGCCATTTATAAACGGCCTAAGTATAGCAAGTAGTTAATTCAACACCGTTACTAGGATGGAGACACAAAGAGTAATGCCGCGTACACACGACCGTTTTTCATGACTAGAAAAATGCCATTTTTAAAAATGGTCGTGAAAATAGGTCGCATGTAGGCTCCAGAGCATTTTTATAGACGAGAAAAATGCCCGAATTTTTTTTCGGACATGCTCTATTTTTTCTCGTAGTTTTTCACGTCGTTCTTTTTAACGTCGTGAAAAACGGTCGTGTGTATGCTTTTACGAGGGGAAAAAAAACACGCATGCTCAGAATCAAGTATGAGACGGGAGCGCTCGTTCTGGTAAAACTAGCGTTCGTAATGGAGATAGCACATTCGTCACGCTGTAACGGACTGAAAAGCACGAAGACTGAAAAGCGCGAATCGTCTCTCACCAAACTTTATTAACACGAGGATCAGCAAAAGCGTCCCAAAGGGTGGCGCCATCCGAATGGAACTTCCCCTTTATAGTGCCGTCGTACGTGTTGTACGTCACCGCGCTTTGCTCGAGCGTTTTTTTTTTCATGAACGTGTGTATGCAAGGAAGGCTTGAGAGGAAACACGAAAAATCACGTCGAGAAAAACTTCATTTTTTTCCATGACATGAATAACGGTCTTGTGTACGCGGCATAAGAGGCTGAAATATTTACCTTCTATGGGGAAAATCTACTTTTCAGGTGCTAGCCATGAATCCAAAGTCCAAGGTTCTTTTTTTTAATTCCCTTTTGCAATGGAAACCTGACTTTCCCTAAAACATGGATATGCTCCAACAAATTCCATTTTAACGACCAAGGAGTGTCCTTACTGGCCACTAGGATGGAGTTTAACCTAGAGTTGCCACCTCATCCCTTTAAGCCCGAACACATATTAATTAGACAGGTTCTGTGGCTGATTAAGGTGGTAATTAATCTCACTTGGTGCCTTACCTGCAATAAATTAGCCTCAGAACCTGTGTAATTCATATGTGTTCGGGTTTAAAGGGATGAGGTGGCAACCCTAGTTTAACCTTAAAGTCGGGAAAATTCAAACCCCCAGTAACAAAATCGGAGAGGGTCACCAACAAGAGGCTATTCTGGCTAACAACAGTAATATTGGATATCTTGTGGTTTTGGCTCTTGAGCTGTTTAAAAAAAAAAAAGTGATAGACATTGAAAAGATTGAGCCTACCAGGTAGCATGGCAGATGATTGTTCCATGTATAATGGAATAAAGCATCTTAAATCTTTTATGGATGAAGTCTTCAATAAGCCATTTTAACCTCCTGTCTATCTCCGATTCAAATGGCACGACGTCCAAACATATTCATTGAATATACCAAGGTCAACTGGCTGCAAAGCCCAGGCTACATCTAATGGATGTAGAAGCCTCGCAAATATAATATCAGAAAAATCTTTTTTTTCCTCCTGGCAACCAATCAATACGTTCTTTACCTGGCCTGACCTGTCCTAGCAACAGGAAATAAAAAACCTTGACTTGATGCTAGGAAGGGGGATAAAGAAGGTTCTACAGTCAACCTTGAAACCCACTGTGATGCATTGGAAGTTGGCATGTGACCAGACTGGTGATTGTTGGGCAATTTATTAGAGGTTGAAAATCTTGAATCTAGTCATCCATGTATTGAATGAACAATCTGGGTCATTACAGTTTGGAAGACTGAGACAGAGGTCAGTGTTTGTGTAGGTCATTGGTCCATCTGTTCCTCAATAAAATTTAACTTTAGCAAATTTAAACACTGAATAGTTATGCAGATCATGTTGGAGTTTATAATATTCTATCTATCTATCTATCTATCTATCTATCTATCTATCTATCTATCTATCTATCTATCTATCTATCTATCTATCTATCTATCTATCTATCCATCTATCTCCACCCTGCCCCAAGTGGTGCAGACTGGGAGAAGGTATAAATACTCCGAAATCCATCTTCCCCCAGACCCCATGCTTGGGAAGGGACCTAGCTGGTTGTACTCTTAGGCCTGCTGCCTGAACAGGTTGACCACGTGCTTGGGCAGAGGCCTAGTATCTTGAACAGGGAGATCTAAGCACAATGGAGGAACTTCAGCCTAACAGGGGTTCCTGAGAAGCCGAGGAAGCTTGGAACCTCCTTCCAAGGAGTCATTAGCTGAACTATTTCGTATTTTATAGTCAGGAGCTGATTCACAGAATGCCGGGTTAGCTTAAAGGCCCTCTTAGGCCAGGTTCACACTGGGCTGCGGGAATGAAGCCGTGCGAGTTCAGCTGAACTCGCACGATTTCATTCCCGCCTGTCAGTCCCTATTTCGGCCGCGATTACAGAGACATCTGTGCAGGTTTCTGCATAGATGTCAATGTAAATCGCGGCCCGAAATCGCAAAAAGTAGTACAGAAACTACTTTTTGAAATCGGTGCAGCGCTGCAGATGCGGCGTCGCACTGATTAGGACGGTGTCATTGCCGGCAATTTCCGGCAAATGCCGCCGATTTGACATGCGATTTGACATGTCAAAACGCATGCCAAATCGCACCAGTGTGAACCAGGCCTTACTGTGAAGGCTGCAAGTACTTTGCTCCTCTACTGGAGTCTGCAAAGTCAATGGATGTCCAGTGTCCTAATCCTCTCCTCTCACCTAGGAATGCTGAGTAAGAGTCAATCAAATCCATATCAGGAGTGGACCCAGAAGTATAATGCTAGCCCTCCCTGCTTGTGAGTTTTCTCCTATGCCTTTGGGGGTTAGAGGGGGTCTACATATCTATCTATCTATCTATCTATCTATCTATCTATCTATCTATCTATCTATCTATCTATCCATCCCCACCCTACTCTAAACGGTATTGTCTATTTAAATTTAGAGCTGGACTGATATTTCAACTCTCTTGAGTCTCTCCTGAGCTCTGGCATTAGTGTGGAAGGCTGCACTAATCAATGTTATGAATATTTATATCTCTCTGGCCAACCACCAGGAAGTTTATTTTCAGTGGTGCAGGCTCGGAGAAGGTATAAATATTCAGGAATGACCTTGGCCTGGGGGAAAGAGGTACTTGAATGTTGGATCCTCTTAGACCTGATGCCTGAGGATGGTGACCATGTGTCTGAATGGAGGCATAAGTTTGAGGCCTACTATGTTGAACAAGGTGATTGAAGCACCATGGAGGAACTTCAGCCTAACTGGGGTCCCGGAGAAGCTGGGGGAAGATTGGTCCTCAACAGAAGTGTGGTGGCCTCTCTCCAAGGAGTCAGTAGCTGAATTATTTTGTATTTTACAGCCAGAAGCTGATTCACTGGGTTGGCATAAAAGTCCTCTATTTCTGAAGGCTGTAAGTACTTTGTACTTCTACTGGAGTCTGCAAAGCCAATAGGTGTCTTGCACCCTAACCCTCTGTCCTAAAAGTGTTGAGAAAGAGTCAATCAACTCAATTTCTTGTATTAAAAAATGACAGGCGCCTATCTGTTTAGGTTGTGCCATTATTGCAGAGGATTGGACCCAGAGGTGAAATGCTAGTCCACCCTGCTTCTGAGCTTTCGCCTATACATTTGGGGGTCAGGGGTGCTATCTATCTATCTATCTGACCTCTTCATTAACTATTATTATTCCTATGGGGAAGATTAGTGGCCACAGTTGGCCACCAAAAAAAAAAAAAAGCACGGAAAAGAGATCTCAGCAAGGCTAGCTTTAAGAAGGGTTCCGTAAAGGAGATCTTGGAGCTATAGGGGGGCTTGGTACAATCTGTGTGACAGAAGTTCTCCTCTGTTGCCCATTTCCAGAAAATTCTCCTGGCAGAGGTTTACAATGAAAGCAAAATGAATAATACATTTAATAACCAGGAAATCCAGACACAGCATTTAAGTTAATTTTGTGCTGAAGTGGTTTTCTTGCTTGAGGGGAAGACAATATATTATTGTATATAAAATATAGCATTTTTATTAACACACTATTTAAATTAAGAGGAAGATTATGTATTTATAATACTCTCATGCTATTAAGGAGGGATGCCAACCAAATAGGTAAATAATCAATTGAAATGCATATATATATATATATATATACACGGATATAAAATATATACATACATTATATTGTCAAAAGTATTGTGACGCCTGCCTTTACACACACATGAACTTTAATGGCATGCCAGTCTTAGTCTGTAGGGTTCAATATTGAGTTGGCCCACTTTTTGCAGCTCTAACAGCTTCAACTCTTCCGGTAAGGCTATCCAGAAGGTTTAGTAGTGTGTCAATGGGAATGTTTGACCATTCTTCTTGAAAGCCCATTTGTGTTCCCAGCCAACAGGGAGACCTTGTAAAAACCATAGACAAAAATGGCCAGCGCACCAATAATCGTAGATCTCAAATTGTTACTGAGATCTTAGTAGCAAAACATAGCTTGTGCAATCATTTTCATTTATTGTACTTTTTATTTTACATTTATTGTCCAAGGCAAGCCTTTCTCAAGGTTTTTACCTCTGAAGAAACCTTGAATTTATTTTCAGGTTCTTGGGGAACCCCTACTAAAGAGGATAATGCCTCCAGCTCATGGTACATTAGTATGATCAATCATTTGTCCAATTGGTGTCCTATGAAAACCTTAGGAGGAAGCCTAGGGATCTATGGAACCCAGCTTGAGAAAAACTAGTCTAAGGCCTTTTTTTTTGTATGGAACCCAGTTCGAGAGATCTGCCCTTAATTTCTGTCCCTGTTACAGCAATACTAAAAACAAAGGGTGCAGTTGTCTCCTGAACAGGAAGCTACAGAAAACAATGTTACCTGAATTTATCTATTTCATAGATGCAAACTGTCCCAGATTTGCTGGGACAGCCCAGCATATTGGCCTTCTGTCCCAGGATTACAGCATCAACCTTATTTGAGTTACTGTACATGCACAGCTATTCAAAAAAGCATGGATGGTGAGGATCAGTGCAGCAAGAAGGCAGTCACTCACTGCATATTTATACTTGGAATCTAGGCAGGATCATCCTGACAAAATTAGATGGAATGGTTGGTAGGGCCAACACATCAAGTGGGCATGATTTGGTTGGGACCAAATGTGGACAGTGAATGGGATTGATAGTGTCCTGAGATGCAGCATAAAAATGTTGCCAAGTATGCCTTCTAAAAATTAGCTTTTGCCATAAGAGAGATTGAATTACTTCTTGTACTGACAGCAAGTGCTGCAGAAATCTTTGCAAAATGGACACAGATGACAAAAAAGACAAGACATTTCAAAGACTCTCTGTCTCTGACCCTTCCACATTCTATCCAAATTGAATTAAAACTCAAGCTATAAAGAAAGCTAATAGAGAAAGCCTTGCTCTTCAAAGCTACTGGTGTTCAAATGCCCCCAGGTCTTATGTGCCAGGTACTAAAGTGGCAGATCAGGAAATGAGGCAGGAGATAAGCAATCAGCCTGGAATCAGAAGAACACACAACCAAGGTTAAGAAATTGTCACACCACGAAGAATCAGAGTCAGGCTGCTCACACATCAAGACCGGCAAGAAGTACTAGAAGCAAAAACCAACAGAGTCCGTAACAAGGAACAGGGTGTGTTCTAAAAAAGACAGACAGAAAGCCTTGATGGAAGGGCCCCTGGCCAGGGGTCAATGAGTCCTACATGGTTTCTTCCAATGGGGCCCTGAAGGTTCTGTAATGGTCGTTTAACCACAAAGGGGTTAATATGGATTCTACTGCTGTTCCGAATTGAAAAGTTTAGATAGCATTGCATGCATGCTGAAAGTAAGACTCCGACACATCCGTGCAGGTCCGTTACTTTCTTATCTAATGTTTTATTACAGGCAGTACTAAACTTTTTACACATAGCATGATATGTCACTATTATGTTAATGTAAAACTGCAAACCACATCTGATTGGCTAAAAAACAAGAAGAGTACAAAAATGTGATGATCAAGCTTGGTTGTCCCTCTGATCTGTCTTCACTTCCGCATTCCTAAAGATGTGTGGGAGAAGGGGGTATACGCCATTTTCTGTCTTCTCCAGTCTTTTCGGTGGGAGGGGGTGTTATTAGAGGCTGATTTGAGTAAGGAAGGATTACAGCAGTGGTGTACATGAAAAAACAATATAGACTTTATAGTATAGCAAAGATGCATAGAGAATAGACATTTTCTAGTGTTAACATTATGCTCATCACATTCCTTCACAGTTCTAGTTAAGCCTCTGACCACCAGCAGGTGATCCTAATCCTTACAGCTAGTCAAAGAGAGAAACGTGCCTTCCTTACATTTAGCCCATTGGGTTATCATAGCTAGTTGTGTTTTTTTTCCAAAATGGTCAAACCTTTGCTAAAGTCAACAGATGCAGGAGTGAGCCACCAATGGCAGAGAGGCCATAAGTATGATACTGGACAAGCTCATGCATGTTTACACAGGTGTTGGTGAATCCATGAATTCTCAAGCCAAGTTGTGCATGGCTTGGGCAAGGAGAGACAAGTATCCTCCTTACAATTAGCCCATAAGGTCATCATAGCCAGACGTACTCTTTCCAAAATTATCAAACCTTCGCTAAAGGCAACAGATGCAATTCCTCTTGCAGACACTTTGCAAAGTGCCTTTGAAGAACAAAAAAAAAACTATCATTAGTTAAGCGTATGGCAACAAAAACAAGAGTAATTGCCAGGGCTATTTGTAGATAAAATTAGGTTAATCAGCAAACAGGCAACACTAACTGGAGTCCATCAATTATTGGCGGACTCTTCCTTGTTCACGATTGTCATGTAAATTGTGTGGTCGTTAGTGCGCTGACCATCTCTCCAATGTGTGGGATGATA
Organism: Rana muscosa; assembly: GCA_029206835.1. NCBI lineage: Eukaryota > Metazoa > Chordata > Amphibia > Anura > Ranidae > Rana > Rana muscosa. The sequence goes on along the minus strand of CM055120.1, from coordinate 23,507,249 downwards.
CTTAATGAGGTCCCGGCAAGGCTGTCCAGCACCCTAACTGGAGAGCGCTGATAGATTATCAAGAAGACGAGTTTCCATAGAAACAAGGAGTAAATTAGAGGGAACATTTTAAAGGGGATTGTGCAATTCTTTTAAAAAAAAAAAAAAATAGATAGTCAAGATAACATTTTCCATTAATATTTTAAGGAGGTATTGCTAAATTAGCCTAGGAATTGTATTTAAAACATTAAAGCCTAAATCCTTATTTCTGCTACATTAGGGTTGCAAGACAAGCAGTATTTTTATTTTTTTCCCCACATAATTACATATATAGCACCACAAAATAACATAGGCTTTATTGTGCCCAGTTTTGTTAACATGAAGGGTGCATAGCAGATCCAAACCAATGTACCAAAAAGGGGTTCTTCTGACAGGTTCAAAGTGTACAACATTTATATCCAGGGCCGGGAGAGGGTGATCTAACACCCAGGGCAAAGATACCAAATGGCGCCCCGCCCCCCCCCCAAATGTATGAGCGTTGTGTATCAGTAACAATCCCCCCCTGCCCCCCCCCATAAAAAATTCAAGCACTAGTCTTCACACTTACTCCCTATGTTCAAAATTCCCTTTGCAAGTCAAATTTCCAGTACAGATTCCCCTTTCCAGCTCAAATCTGCTCCCTCCCCAAATCTCCCCTCTACCCCTCAAGTTTCCTCTATTGACATAAATCCTCTCACCCCTCCAAATCCCCCTCCTGCAGCACAAATCCCCCCAAATCCCCTCTCCTACCAATCCTCCCCCCAATTTCCCCTCTTAGCACAAATCTCCCCAATCATCCCCACTAGCACAAATCCCCCCCCCCCCAAATCCTTCTTTCTAACACAAATCCACCCTCCAAGCTTCCCTTGTCCTGGCCCGGCCCTGTGTATATCCATCACTTTTTTGTAAATTTGAATAGCGTAGGGACGAGTGAAAACCCCTGACAGGTTATTTTTTTTGTTATCTGCATGCTATTTGAGAAATTTCCCTTAATTTTCTTGTGCTGGAGATGCAAAAGGAGATTAGAGGAAATATCTTAAAGTGAGGGGAAGTCTTCCATTAGTTGACCCTGAAACTGCTGTCCCAATGGAAGATTTCCCCTTAACTTTTGTTCTGGGGACAACTCACCAATCCAAATAGAAAAGGTGAATGTCCCCAATGGGAATGCAGACAGCAATAAAAACTTGCCATTTCTATCCAAAACTTATGCCGCGCACACACGACCGTTTTTCATGACGAGAAAAATGCCATTTTTTAATTTGGTTATTAATGTGTGTGGGCTCCAGAGCATTTTTCGCGACGTGAAAAATGGCCATTAAAAATTTGGAACATGCTCTATTTTTTCTCGTCGTTTTTCTCATCATGAAAAACGGCCGTGTGTAGGCTTTAACGATGTGAAAAAAAACGTGCATGTTTAGAAGCAAGTTATGAGACGGGAGCGCTTGTTCTGGTAAAACTAGCGTTCGTAATAGAGATAGCATATTCGTCACGCTGTAACGGACTGAAGAGCACAAGGCTGAAAAGCGTGAATCGTCTCTCACCAAACTTTACTAACACGAGGATCAGCAAAAGCAGCCCAAAGGGTGGCGCCATCCGAATGGAACTTCCCCTTTATAGTGCGGTCGTACGTTTCGTACGTCACCGCGCTTTACTCAAGCATTTTTTTTCACGATCGTGTGTAGGCAAGGCAGGCTTAAGAAGAATCACGTTGAGAAAAACGTTGTTTTTTCAATGACATTAAAAACGGTCGTGTGTACGCGGCATAAGAGAAAGAGACAGACTTTAAGAGGTACTACTGCTGCCCAATGTACAATTTAAGAATTGTAAAAGACAACTTGAGTTTCTTAAAAAAAAAAAAAAACTCCCTTCACCCCAAAACTTTCTTCTATGACGTTGCATATTCCCCTCGTGTTTTTCAACAATCCTTTCATATATACCTTTTTTCATGGGGGTCTTCTGGATGGTCACATCACATCCTTGGGTCTTCATGTTGCTTTTTAAGGTGAACACCACTATGTAAAGTATTGTTCTGTGAGCCCCACCATTACTTACCTGAATCTGCAGTCCCATGACCCTCTGCGGTGCTTTTTCCATTGGTGGGGTGTGGTGATTGCTTGCTAATCTCTGCTGGTTTGTTTGTTAGCCTATCAACACCTTTCTCAACCAGGGGCCTATGGAACCCTAGGGCTCCTCCAGAGGTTCCTAGGGGTTCCTTGAACACTGGTAGATTAAACTTCCACCTGATGATGCCTGCATAGTTCTGGCACCAATTCCACTTGCCAGAGCCAGTGGCATGAGACCAGTGGACCTTCTCCTCTCTTTTTCCAGGTACATAACTTTTGGAACCACTGATCATATTAACTGTCTGTAAAAAGGGGCAGTCTATACTTGGGGTTCCTCCATAGGTTCCTAGAAATTCCTTAGCACTGTCAGAATAAATCTCCACTTGACGGTGCCTGCAGAGTTTTGGCACCAATGCCACTTGCCAGAGCCAGTGGCATGAGACCAGTGGACCTTCTCGTCTCTTTTCTCAGGTATGTAACTTTTGAAACCAATGATCATGTTGACTGTCTGTAAAAGAGTGGCAGTCTATTCTTATGCCCTGTACACACGACCGTTTCTTTCCATCGGAAAAAGTCAGATGAGAGCTTTTCGTTGGGAATCCCGACCGTGTGTATGCTCCATCTGACTTTTTCCCACAGGAAAAACTGCCGTAAAAAAGAGAGCAGGATCTCTTTTTTCCCGTCAGGAAAAAAATCCTGGCGGGAAAACCGTTCGTCTGTATGCTTTTCCGACGGGAAAAAAACATGCATGCTCAGAAACAATTTGACGCATGCTCGGAAGCATAGAACTTAAGTAGTCTTTTACGTCACCGCGTTCTTGGTAGTCAAAAGTTCACCGGACTTTTGTGTGACCGTGTGAATGCAAGGCAGGCTTGAGGGGAATTCCGCCGGGAAAACCATCGGATTTTTTTCCGACGGGAAAACCGCTTGTGTGTACGGGGCATCAGGGTTCATCTAGAAGTTCTTAGGAATTTCTGAAGCACTGATGGAATAAACCACCATTTGACAGTGCCTGCATAGTTCTGGCACCAATGCCACTTGCAAGAGCCAGTGGCATGGAGCCAGTGGAGCTTCTCCTCTCTTTTCTCAGGTACGTAACTTATAAAAACCAATGATCATGTTGACTGTCTGTAAAAGAGTGGCAGTCAATTCTAATGCCCCGTACACACGATCGGACCTTTGTCCGACCAAACTCAAAACGGAATTCCGACGGAATTCCATCGAAGAAAAATAGAACATGTTCTTTATTTAAACTCTGATGGAATTCATCGGAATTTCTTCGATGGGGCACACACGGTAGGAATTTCCGATGGAAAAAGTCTGTCTGACTTTTTCCATCGGAAATTCCTATCGTGTGTACAAGGCATTAGGGTTCCTCTAGGAGTTTTTAAGAAATTCTTTGCGCACTGGTGGAATAAACCTGCATAGTTCTGCCACCATTGCCACTTGCCAGAGCCAGTGGCATGGAGCCAACAGAGCTTCTCCTCTCTTTTCTCAGGTATCTGTAGGTAACCTCTGAAACCAATGATCATGTTGACTGCCTGTAAAAGAGGGGCAGTCTATTTACTAACCACCAATGTAGGGAGCACTCTACTCAGTGTCTCTCAATGTATGGAGGCATTACACGGACCACCATTGTAATGAGCATTCTTAATAAACCACCGGCATGAGGGGGGGGGGCATCTCTCAATGACCACTAAGTGGTATAGCTAACATACCATAATTTGTATACAAAATCGATTTTCTCCAAGAACTAAACAAGATTTCAAGGGTTCCTTTGTAGTAAAACAGTTGTGAAAAGCTGGTTTATTTACTGGTCTATAGCTATAGACAGGAAACTTGTAAAGAGATATAATAAGACTTACCAGAGCCAACAGTGTGGAACCATTTGAGCTTCTCCTTTCTTTTTTCAGGTAAGTAACCACTGAAACCCAATGATCATGTTAGCTGTCCGTAAAAGAGAGTCAGTCTAGTCACTGGCCAACAATGTAATGAGCCACATGCCCATTGATCCTCTATGTATGGGGGCATTACACTGACCACCATTGTAATGGGCATTGTTGTCAGGAACCACAAGTGTAAAGCCCTGTACACACGATCGGATTTCCTATGGATTCTAATCCGATGGATTTTTCCATCGGTAATCCGATGAAGCTGACTTCCATCAGTCTTGTCCACACACCATCAGTCAAAAATCCGACCGTCCCAAACGCCGTGACGTAAAAAAACTGACAAGCCGAGAAAAATGAAGTTCAATGCTTCTGAGCATGCGTCGACTTGATTCTGAGCATGCGTGGGTTTTTTGTCCGATGGAGTTCCACACAGACGATCGTAATTTGCGATCGTTTTTTTTTCCCATCGGATAAATTTAAAACATGTTTTATTTTTTCTCACCGATGGAAAAAAGACCGATGGGACCCATACATGATCGGTTTGTCCGATAAGAAAAGTCCATCGGGGGCGATATGGGACGCCACTTCTAAAGTTTCCAGATGTGTGGCCCAGAAAGAGACAGCGTACAAGATTTTATTGTTTTGGTATAGAACTCCTGAATTCCTGGAAGCTCATAAGCTATCACCATATAGCCACTGTTGGAGATGTGACTCCTCTTTGGGCTCACATTTCCACATATTTTGGGAATGCCCTATCTTAGCCCCCTTTTGGTCTAAAGTTCATGCCTTATTGGAAAAGGTGCTTGAAATCCAAGTTCCTTTCCAAACTATACACATGCTACTAGGCCTCCCCCTTCGAAAAGCCTCCAAAGCCGCTAACAAACTTATGGCATTTATCCTATTAGCAGCTAAACGAGTGATTCCACTTCACTGGCGTACCAGTGTCCCACCTACTTTTTTACAGTTCCTCTCCACGATTGCAGACATTCACACAATGGAACGCCTCACGGCAGTCATAGAAGACACCTTACCAAAATTTGAGGCCATTTGGGGGAAATGGGACTCATCTGAATATAACTCAGAAACATAGACTCTTGAGTTGAGATTAAGAATGGTCATTAATGGTTATATTGTTCGGTTCTAACTATCAATACACAAAGTTTTATTTTATTATATAGTTCATTCACTGACTATCTTCGTGCCTACATGTTTCCTTGATGTGTTACTGACGTTTCACTCCCTGCCTTTCAAATGACTCCTTCACTGCTTATTTGTAAACTTGAATAACGAGTATACTTTTCATGATTTGTATCTATATGTTTATACCCGCATTATGTTATGTGTTCATTCTTGTTGAATGTGGTATATAATTGTAATGCAAGCTAAAATTTTTATAAATAAACAATTTATAAAAAAGAAAAGTCCATCGGACTGTTTTTATTGGTAAAACTGATCGTGTGTACAGGGCATAACAGGACATTCTTTTGACTGACCATCAGCTTAAGGAGACCATCTCTCATTGATTACCTCCAATGTGGTATGGATAATGGTCCCCAAGACCTGAAAATTATTTCAAGGGTTCCTCCATGGTAAAAAAAAAAAGGAAAAAAAAGGCTGGTGTATATACTGGTCTATATTTCTTAGACATGGGAGCCGTAGAAAAAAAATTTTTGTTCGGATTCGTACGAAGTACGAATTTCGTACGACGCGTATAACGACCGATTCGACCGGAACGAACGAATGATTCGACCGGAAATGTACTTCCCTCACCCAATTCCAGCAGCAATCTTCTCTCTATAATGTTGAATCTTTTCTCTCTATAATGTCAAATCTTTCCTCTCTATGTCGAATCTTTCCTCTCTATAATGTCGAATCTTTTCTCTCTATAATGTCAAATCTTTCCTCTCTATGTCGAATCTTTCCTCTCTATGTCGAATCTTTTCTCTCTATAATGTTGAATCTTTCCTCTCTATGTCGAATCTTTTCTCTCTATAATGTCAAATCTTTCCTCTCTATGTCGAATCTTTCCTCTCTATGTCGAATCTTTTCTCTCTATAATGTTGAATCTTTCCTCTCTATGTCGAATCTTTTCTCTCTATAATGTCAAATCTTTCCTCTCTATGTCGAATCTTTTCTCTCTATAATGTCAAATCTTTCCTCTCTATGTCTCTATGTCGAATCTTTCCTCTCTATAATGTCGAATCTTTTCTCTCTATAATGTCAAATCTTTCCTCTCTATGTCGAATCTTTCCTCTCTATGTCGAATCTTTCCTCTCTATGTCGAATCTTTCCTCTCTATGTCGAATCTTTTCTCTCTATAATGTCGAATCTTTTCTCTCTATAATGTCGAATCTTTTCTCTCTATAATGTCGAATCTTTTCTCTCTATAATGTCAAATCTTTTCAATTTGGAGCCGAAATTCGTAAACGAAACTTCGTATTTCGTACAGAATTCGTATCCATAAAAATTCGTAATTCGGATTCGTACAAATGTACGAATTTCGAAAAATTTGTACGAATTTTCGATTCGTACGAAGCTAATCGCACATGTCTAATATTTATATACAGACAACCCGTAAAGAGATAAAATGAGGCTTGCCAGAGCAAACAACAAAGAACCAGTGGAGCTTCTAATCTCCTTTCACAGGTAACTAACCATTGCGACCAATGATCATGTTAGTTATCTGTCAAACGGCGGGACTCTTTCCACAGACCACCAATGTAAGGAATATTCTACCCCCATGTCCAGCAATGCATGGGGCTGCTATAGATAACTTTCTTCCGAAAATGAAAGTTTCTTGGCTGTCTCTCATGTCAATCCATTCACCAGCATAGACCTACTAAAGTCCAGCCAGTGCAACTTTTCTGACTTTTGTAAAGATCACAAACTTTCCAGTTAAAACTTTTTGTAGAAAAAGATAATAATTTTGCAACAGTTGCAAGCCCGCTTCTGGATCATCATTCACTGTCTAGGTTACTATGGTGGCACTGCAATGCTGAAAATGCAACAAAGTGTGACAAATAGAAGCGTATGAAGTATTTTTATTTTTTTATTTTTTTTAATCTGCGTTCTTTGTGGCACAGTTCTGTATATAAAACAACTTGTTAATCTCACAGAGCTCCAATCACCATAAAAGTTAATCGCTTTGTTTTCACATTCCCACCGACGGCTCCATCCTCCCAATAAAATGGAAATTGAAGAGTGTTAAACACTCGCCCTAAAGGCTCCCGAGTCCCGCGCTTAAAAATCTTAAAGGTGACCTACAAATGCAAATCTGTCGCACCTGTAGATTCCGTCACCGCTGGAGATTATTTAACTTTCGCAGTCGTCAGTTCAAAGGAAAATAAAAACCCCTCTAATTATATTTCTTTGCTATAGAAGGAATAATGATGGCGGCGAGGCAGTCAGGATCCCAATGGTTTCTATTGCTGCTCAATGTAGATTCTTATTATAGAGTTCTGACATATTCCGCAGCAGTTTGCAGAATACCAAAACCATTCACATCATACTCTGCCCTATGGAAGATCTTACAATCCATCGTTTACATTTGTAGAGATACACAGATGCACGCCTACATATAGGAGCCAATTTAAAGGTGAAACTCTAGGCACAAAAACGTTAAATAAAATACACTATATTGTAATTTAATGGCATCCAAGTCTTAGGCCCCTTTCACACTGAGGCGCTTTGCAGGCGCTATTGCGCTAAAAATAGCGCCTGCAATGCGCCCCAAAAAAGCCGCTCAATTGTATCCAATGTGAAAGCCCGAGGGCTTTCACACTGGAGCGTTGCGCTTGCAGGAGGGTCAAAAAACTCCTGCAAGCCACATCTTTGAGGCGCGATAGGAACGGTAAAAATACTGCTCCTATCGCGCCCCTGCCCATTGAAATCAATGGGGTAGCGCCTCCAAAACGCCCGCAAAACGCTGCAAAGAGGCGTTATTGCGGGCGTTTTTAACCCTTTTTCGCCCGCTAGCGGGGGTTAAAATCCCCCCGCTAGCGCCCGCAAATCGCGGCAAAAAATACGATATAGCGGCGCTAAAAATAGCGCCGCTATACCGCCAGCGCATCCAGCGCCTCAGTGTGAAAGTAGCCTTAGTCCGTAGCGTTCATTAAAGCAGACCCAGCTGGTGGCTTGCACTCAAAATGGTACAATTTTAATAAATATTTAGGCAAAAAAAAAAAAGACGCGTGTATAATCTATTTATTCATTTATTTATATTTATTTAAGTATATGTTTATATATATATATATATATATATATATATATATATATATATATATATATTTATTTAAAAAATGTTTAAAGACTTCTTGTGAAAAAAAAAAAATAAATGTCTAAAGAGTATGCAAGGTTGATGGATGCTTCTTACTAACTCTAGTTTTGTTTTTAATGTACATATTTTTGGACCCATGGCGGTCCATCTCAGGCAATATTGCAATAATATGTTATGATATCCTCCTCCGTTTGGAGGATGTTACTGTTGTAATAGTATGTCGGCATAGCTCCCAACTGTCCCTGATTTCGAGGGACTGTCCCTGATTTGGAGCAATGTCCCTCTGTCCCCTCATTCCTCCTCATGTGTCCCTCATTTTGGTCTGATCTCTATATAGTTGTATAGAAAATGCACTATTTATCTATCAAAAAGTGTTTCCCAGAGCTAAACCTTTCATCCAAATTCCAAATTGCTGCATTTGTAAATTCCAAAAGCCAATTTAATGGGAATTAGTAGTGGTAAAAAAAAGCGCTTTTGGGTTTAAACAATCAATTTCTTTTGTACAATTCTCCTTTTAGGGGGCGTGGCAGGGGGTGTGTCCTATGCCTACATACTTTTGCTAATAGGTGTCCCTCATTCCCATCTCAGAAAGTTGGGAGGTATGTGTTGGCCATTTGTTCTATACAATCACCAAGTGCAATTAATACTTTGTAAAGTGCCTGTTTAACTTATATTTTTGAAAATGAATAAATAAATACTTTAAAAAAAATGTTTAAAAATATTTTATTTACTTGAGTAGATCGATTTATTTGTTTACTGCAGAAAACTATTCAGTGTATTTTTAAAATATTTATTTATTTATATTTGAATATATGTTTATATACAGTATATATATATATATATATATATATATATATATATATATATATACTGTATATAAACATATATTTAAATATAAATAAATTAATATTTTAAAAGTACACTGAATTTTTTTTTCCAGTAAACTAATAAATCCCAGTCTTAGTCCGGAGGGTTCAATACTGAGTTGGCCCACCCTTTGCCGCTATAACAGCTTCAACTCTTCTAGGAAGGCTGTCCACAAGGTTTAGGAGTGTGTCTACGGGAATGTTTGACCCATTCTTCCAGGAGCCCATTTGTGAGGTCAGGCACTGATGTTGGACGAGAAGGCCTAGCTCACAGTCTCCGCTCTAATTCATCCCAAAGGTATTCTATCGGGTTGAGGTCAGGACTCTGTGCAGGCCAGTCAAGTTCCTACACCTCAAACTCGCTCATTCATGTCTTTATGGACCTTGCTTTGTGCACTGGTGCAAATTATTTGGTGGAGGAGGGATTATGGTGTGCACAAAGCAAGGTCCATACAGACATGGATGAGTGAGTTTTGGGTGGAGGAACTTGACTGGCCTGAGCAAAGTCCTGACCTCAGTCCGATAGAACACCTTTGGGATGAATTAGAGTGGAGACTGCGAGCCAGGCCTTCTCATCCAACATCAGTGCCTGACCTCACAAATGCACTTCTGGAAGAATGGTCAAACATTCCCATAGACACACTTCTAAACCTTGTGGACGGCCTTCCCAGAAGAGTGGGATTAGTGGATCGATTCGTTCGTTTACTGAAAAAAATAATTCAGTGTATTTTTAAAATATGTGTTTATTTATATTTAAATATATGTTTCTATACAGTATATTTATAAAATATATATATATATATATATATATATATATATAAATATATATATGTATATATATATATATATATAGTGTGTGTGTGTGTGTGTGTATATATATATATATATATATATATATATAGTATATTTATATATATATATATATATATATATATATATATATATATATATATATTATATAAATATACTGTAAATAAACATATATTAAAATATAAATAAATAAATATTTTAAAAATACACTGAATTATTTTTTTCAGTAAACAAATGAATCGATCTACTAAAAGAAATTATATATAGATATATTTTTTTGAAGTATCAATTTATTCATTTTCACAAATATAAATTCAACAGGCACTTTACAAAGTATTAATTGCACTTGGTGATTGTATAGAACAAATGGCCAACATACTATTACAACAGTAACATAGCCCACAAACCTCCAAACAGAGGAGGATATCATAACATATTATTGCAATATTGGACCGCCATGGGTCCAAAAATATGTACATTACAACCAAAACTAGAGTTAATAAGGAGCATCCATCAACCTTGTACACTCTTTAAACCTTTTTTTAAATATATATATATATATATATATATATCTATCTAAACATATATTTAAATAAATATAAATAAATGAATAAATATATTATACACGCGTCTTTTTTTTTTGCCTAAACATTTATTAAAATTGTACCATTTTTGAGTGCAAGCCACCAGCTGGGTCTGCTTTATTGCGCTACCTTGAGCACCAGTGTAGGTCGGAGGCCCTCTCATCTGCCAAACAGGAGTCTTTTTACTCCATTCCTAGATCTTCTGTTATTAAACATTTGACATGTTTACAGAAATGAATATACTTTTATAACGTATAATACAGAAGAGAATCTCTTTGACCCGCAACGGCTGAGCGGAATTACATATTAAAATATTTGCGCATAAGATGAAAGTCCCTGAATAGAACTAATTGAGCCTCCGTCATGCCGGCTGTCAGGTCCCGGCTTGGATAATAGCACCCTGCCATTAATGTGTTTATAGGTGGTCGATAATGAGTGTCAGGTTTGGCTGCTGAGCGTGCAAGGAGGCGCTTTTTGGAAATTCTGGAGGGCACGACGATGGGAGGGGGGTGTACCGCTGGCCTGGAGGGGGGGGGGGGGGGGGAGAGTGGGGACAGCGTGGAGAATTACTATAATCATGTTGTCAAGTCATGTCGCCAACAGGTTTATAAAAGAAAGATGAGTTCCTCTTGGTAGGAGCCGTACACAGGAGAGCGCGGGGAATCCACGCAGGATTAAACCCGTCGCTTCCATCAAGCAGAGAACAGATGGGACAGAACCATTTTCTATCATCTTGACTTGAGTGGATTTCTTGATGAACCTTTTGCTTCCCTTTCTCTACATTATCGGCGATTTCCTGAAACGGGGTATTAACGTTTTTAAAAGTGCTTGTTACAGTGGTTCTGTCATCAGATATATTTTCTCATTATTAGTCCATGCATGTTTAGTAATGTATCACGGTGAGAAGCATACCTAGAACCTTTAGGGCCCCAGTGCAAGAAACAATGAAGGGCCCCCCCCCCCCCCAGCCCCAGTCTGGGCCCTTCCAACTAATCCCGGGGGGGCCTTTATTGCGGTCCCACAGCAGTACATTTACACATGTTCTGCAGTGGGCCCCCTTCCTGCCATCTTGGGCCCCCCCCCATAGGCGTGCGCACAGGGTGTGTCGGGTGTGCCTGGGCACACCCTTATCTGGGGCTCGACAACCTGTTGACCACGATCTACTCATCAATTACGGGTAGACTGTGAATCTTCCTAGCCAACCCCCTGGGTTTTTCTTTTATAATGTAAAAAACAATAAATAATTACTGACACAATCCACTGTCCTACTGACACCAATCTTTGCCCTACTGACACTGTCCACTGCCCTACTGACACATCCACTGCTCTACTGACACATCCACTGCTCTACTGACACCAGCCACTGCTCTACTGACACCAGCCACTGCTCTACTGACACCAGCCACTGCTTTACTGACACATCCACTGCTCTACTGACACATCCACTGCCCTACTGACACCGTCCACTGCTCTACTGACACCGTCCACTGCTCTACTGACACCGTCCTCTGCTCTACTGACACCATCCACTGCTCTACTGACACCGTCCACTGCCCTACTGACACCGTCCACTGCCCTACTGACACCGTCCACTGCCCTACTGACACTGTCCACTGCCCTACTGACACATCCACTGCCCTACTGACACATCCACTGCTCAACTGACACATCCACTGCTCTACTGACACATCCACTGCTCTACTGACACCATCCACTGCTCTACTGACACCATCCACTGCTTTACTGACACATCCACTGCTCTACTGACACATCCACTGCTCTACTGACACTGTCCACTGCCCTACTGACACTGTCCACTGCTCTACAGACACCGTCCTCTGCTCTACTGACACCGTCCACTGCTCTACTGACACCGTCCTCTGCTCTACTGACACCATACACTGCTCTACTGACACCGTCCTCTGCTCTACTGACACCATACACTGCTCTACTGACACCGTCCACTGCTCTACTGACACCGTCCACTGCCCTACTGACACCGTCCACTGCCCTACTGACACCGTCCACTGCCCTACTGACACTGTTCACTGCCCTACTGACACTGTTCACTGCCCTACTGACACCGTCCACTGCCCTACTGACACCGTCCTCTGCTCTACTGACATTATCCACTGCTCTACTGACACCGTTCACTGCTCTACTGACACTATCCACTGCTCTACTGACACTGTTCACTGCCCTACTGACACTGTTCACTGCCCTACTGACACCGTCCTCTGCTCTACTGACACCGTCCACTGCTCTACTGACACCATCCACTGCTCTACTGACACCGTTCACTGCTCTACTGACACCGTTCACTGCTCTACTGACACCATCCACTGCTCTACTGACACCATCCACTGCTCTACTGACACCATCCACTGCTCTACTGACACCATCCACTGCTCTACTGACACCATCCACTGCTCTACTGACACTGTCCACTGCTCTACTGACACCGTCCTCTGCTCTACTGACACCGTCCACTGCTCTACTGACACCGTCCACTGCTCTACTGACACCGTCCATTGGAATTGGGTGTCGGCGCCGCCATTCTATCTAAGGGAAACCGGCAGTGGAGCCTTGCGGCTTTCACTGCCCGTCTCCTACTGCGCATGCGCGAGTCGCGCGGCGCTTTGTGAATGGCCAGCTTGTCTCCTGGGACACACACAGGTCCCAGAACACAGTGGGGCCCCCCCCGATCATCATTTCCCAGGAGCACAGGCGAGGGAGGAAGTCACCTAGGAGCTCCGCGGAAAAGTAAGTGGCAGATTAGGACAACTGCATAGCAACAGGGCGTTTCTGGTAAGTAAAAAAAAAAAAATTCTCCACATGTTTTTTAATAGGTGTCAAGGAGACTGTTAACCACTTCAATACCAGGCACTTACGCACCTTCCTGCCCAGGCCAATTTTCAGCTTTCAGCGCTGTCGAAATTTGAATGACAATTGTGCGGTCATGCTACATTGTAACCAAACAAAATTTTTATCATTTTGTTCCCACAAATAGAGCTTTCTTTTGGTCATATTTGATCACCTCTGTGATTTGTATTTTTTGCGCAACAAGTAAAAAAAGACCGAAAATTTGGAAAAAAATAATGTTTTTCTTTGTTTCTGTTAATTTTTTTGTAAATAAGTAAGTTTTCTTCTTCAAAGATGGGCACTGATATGGCTGCACTGATGGGCACTGATAAGGCAGCACCGATGGGCACGGATGAGGTGGCACTGATGGGCGGCACTGATGGGCACTGATAGGTGGCACTGGTATGCGGCACTGATGGGCACTCATAGGCGGCACTGATGGGTACTTATGGGTGGCACTGATGGGTACTTATGGGTGGCACTGATGGGTACTTATGGGTGGCACTGATAGGTGGCACAGATGGGCACTGGTGGGCACTGATGGGCATGGTTGGGCACTGAGAGGTGGCACTGATGGACAATGATGGGTGGCACTGATGATACTGATGGGTGGCATTGCTGGGCATCACATATTTTTTTGTCCATAATGTTGCCAGTCAGTGCCTATTTGTGGGCACTGATTGGCATCTATTGAGCTTATTTTTTAATATGTGGATGTCCATCCACATGTTGCCCGCTTCCCTGGTGGTCTTAGCGGCTTCCCTGGTGGTCCAGTGTGGGCATCTGCGGGGGGGGGGGCTGCGCTAGGGTTGCCACCTCATCCCTTTAAACCCGAACACATATTAATTAGACAGGTTCTGTGGCTGATTAAGGTGGTAATAAAACTCACTTGGTGCCTTATCTGCATTTAATTAGCCTCAGAACCTGTGTAATTCAAGGGTGTTCGGTTTAAAGGGATGAGGTGGCAACCCTACGCTGCGCTGATAAACAATCAGCGTGAAGTCATGAACCCCCCTGTCAGGAGAGCCGCCAATTGGCTCTCCTCTACTCGCGTCTGTCAGACATGAGTGAGGAAAAGCTGATCAACGGCTCTTCCTGTTTACATTATGATCAGCCGTGATTGGACACGGCTAATCACATGGTAAAGAGCCTCCGTCGGAGGCTCTTTACCGAGATCGGTGTATCGGTGTGTCAGACTGACACACCGCACCACCGATCGCCGCGATGCGCGCCCCCCGGCTGTTATTCTGCTGGACGTCATATGACGTCCAGTCAGGATAACGCAACCACTTCCCGGACGTCAATCTGCTATTGACCGGGCGGGAAGTGGTTAATGTAATTTATTTTTATTTTTTTATGGTGGACCTCGGTCTTAAGTCGCACAGATATGAATGGTACTCAATGGGAATTGGGATTAGAATGGTCCCATTGCCATTAATGGGGTGTGACTTGTCATGCGACTCTCAAGTCCGATAACAAGCTGCGCCCGTGGTGAACCCGCCCTTATGGAGAGTTCTCATTCTTCTGCCATACAGCAGCACCAGAAATCGATGTAATGATGCGGGCATAAATAAACTTTATAATATATTCAGGGTCCGGGTAAAAACAAACCTTGTTTATTAAACAGGAAGTAAATTGCACGCTTACCTTACGCTCGCCAATCCGTGTTCCAGCAGAAGCAGACATGAGCGGCGGGTGAAAAAGGGCGCCTCGTCTAGCATGTGAAATGCGACAAGACATCAGCGTGAGGCTGTGCAGGTGTGGAACAAATGAGAGACGATGGCAGTTCACTACCTATCTTGCTTACGGACTCAGCCCGCCGCTGTCTCTTCCCCACCTCCCCCCCCCCCCCCAATGTCGCAGCACATGGGAAATGCCACAGCTGTCAGGACTCGGAGTTTGGCCGACTAGTAGACTCCTTCACCAGCCCGGGTCACGATTAACATAATACACCGGGGTCTCAGGATTTGGCATCTGGCCACGGCGACGCAGGTTTTGATAATTAAACACATCAGCGCTGTCAGGGGGTCGTCAAACGTCAATCGAGCCCCCAATGCGCGGTAAATTGCCGCAGCGCCACTCAGCCCTATCTTTTATTCTCGGTTTTACTTGGCTGATGTCATTTGTAAAGGGGATCTCTAAGGCGAAATTATATTTAACCTTCTCTAGTTCGTCTCCCCCCCCGCTCAATTTTTAAATAAAACCTTTCCATTGTCATTACAGACCTTACATTTTCCATTGACATCATCACTGGGTCTCTGTGCTTCTCTTCTGCATTGCAGGCAGATCATGGCTGGTGGGAGGGGCCAGCAAGGGTCTGTACAGAGCTTCCTGAAAACATCCCATCATTCTGCCTCAGTAGTCCTCTCAAGAGCCCTCAACCCTGAGGCAAGCAGTAAGCTGGCTCTTGGGAGTACTTAGGCAAATATCAAAATGCCTTGATGGATGGATGTTGGTTTGGATTAGTGAGAATAATGGGCACAGCAGGTGTACAGACCCGGGAACTCAGCACAGGGATGGTGGGAACCCCTCATAACGGGCACAGCAGGTGTACAGACCCGGGAACTCAGCACAGGGATGGTGGGCAGGGCCGCCATCAGGGGGTACAGGCAGTACACCTGTAAGGGGCCCGGAGGTCCCTAGGGCCCCGGATGGCAACCTCCCTTTTTTTTTTTTTTTTTTTTTATAAAAATTTTTTTTTTTATTTTATTATTATTTTTTTATTATTTTTTTGTAAGGGGCCCAGAGGGCCCTGGATGGCAACCCCCCTTTTTTTTATTCTTTTTGTTTTCTTTGTGTTTGTCAGCACCCAAAGCCCCCCCGACCTCAACAACGCTTCTCAATTCGTGGCACCCCCCCCCGCTTCTCAATTCGCGGCGGCAGCACCCCCCGGTTCTCCCTCTGCTCCAGGGGGCCCATGCCTGAAGCTGTGTAAGGGGCCCCAAAATTCCTGATGGTGGGAACTCCTCATAATGGGCAAAGCAGGTGCACAGACCCGGGAACTCAGCACAGGGATGGTGGGAACCCCTCATAATGGGCACAGCAGGTGTACAGACCCGGGAACTCAGCACAGGGATGGTGGGAACTCCTCATAATGGGCACAGCAGGTGTACAGACCCGGGAACTCAGCACAGGGATGGTGGGAACTCCTCATAATGGGCACAGCAGGTGTACAGACCCGGGAACTCAGCACGGGGATGGTGGGAACCCCTCATAATGGGCACAGCAGGTGTACAGACCCGGGAACTCAGCACAGGGATGGTGGGAACCCCTCATAATGGGCACAGCAGGTGTACAGACCTGGGAACTCATCACAGGGATGGTGGGAACCCCTCACAATGGGCACAGCAGGTGTACAGACCCAGGAACTCATCACAGGGATGGTGGGAACCCCTCATAATGGGCACAGCAGGTGTACAGACCTGGGAACTCATCACAGGGATGGTGGGAACCCCTCACAATGGGCACAGCAGGTGTACAGACCCGGGAACTCAGCACAGGGATGGTGGGAACCCCTCATAATGGGCACAGCAGGTGTACAGACCCAGGAACTCAGCACAGGGATGGTGGGAACCCCTCATAATGGGCACAGCAGGTGTACAGACCCAGGAACTCAGCACAGGGATGGTGGGAACCCCTCATAATGGGCACAGCAGGTGTACAGACCCGGGAACTCAGCACAGGGATGGTGGGAACCCCTCATAATGGGCACAGCAGGTGTACAGACCCGGGAACTCAGCACAGGGATGGTGGGAACCCCTCATAATGGGCACAGCAGGTGTACAGACCCGGGAACTCAGCACAGGGATGGTGGGAACCCCTCATAATGGGCACAGCAGGTGTACAGACCCGGGAACTCAGCACAGGGATGGTGGGAACCCCTCATAATGGGCACAGCAGGTGTACAGACCCGGGAACTCAATGCAGAGATCTCACTAATATAAAAATCAGTTTAGGGTGGACTGTGCAAGGGAAATGTTTCTGTCCTTCGTAGATTCAGTTATATTCTTACAGATGACATCACTGCACTTTGATCCATTGGGCTTCAATAGGGAGTTTATGGCCCTGGTGCCAGACCTGAGAGCCACATGTGGCCCTCTATTCCTCTATTAGGTCTGCAGTTTCTGGGGGCCCTTTGGGGATGTTAGGGTGTCGCATTTGAGGCCCCCTTTAGCTCATCAGTTGACAACCACTGGTGTATGGTAAACGCGGTATAGATAGGCCAGCACCGACCGGCTCAGATATTACAGGTGCACCGCCCCCGGCCGTAGATAAATGTGCCGTCTCCTGGTAATGTTCCAGTTTCATGGTGTGCCATTCATCTTTCCGGTCCATATTTGGTCCCGGCATCCACCATTACTCATCAGGGACACAACACCAGCTGCTGGCGTCAGCGACCAATGTTAATCTTCTCCATAAACATAACAGATCATTGTCGCTGAGCGAACGCGCCATTCTCAGTGAAATGTACAGAGCAGGGAAGACGCTCTCCCTTCCTTTAAAGAAGGCCGCAATTCTTAAACTTATTCTCCAAAAGTGTTACCCTACTTTATGTGTCATTTTTGTCATACCTTGCACACTTGCTGACGTTTCAGATAAAGGCTGACAGTGGTCTGTCAGCAAAGCTCATGTTCCCTGATGATTGGAGAACTAAATAAGGAGCGTGTCTGACCTATGTAGAGAGACCACTGTTTCCACACAGAGAGTAAGGATCGTTCTCTGCAGCATGCTGGCAGGGGACAGACTTTTCTAATCCCTACTCTATCCAAAACTAAAAAGAAAAACAAAATGGCATGAGTAAGGCTTTAGCAGAGGCGGCTCTTTAATTAGGCAAATTAGGCGATCACCTAAGGCCTCGCACTCACAGGGGCCTCGCGGCCGCCTAAATTGCCTCTGCTCAATCACTGTGTGATAGATCCGTGCAACTTTCTGCAGCCATTTTTATTTGCTTGAATTTTTTTACCCATTATGGGCATGGTGGGTCCCACGTGTTTTGCTTAAGGCCTCACAAAGCCTAGAGCCGCCTCTGGGGTGGGCTTGTTATCTCCCAGAACGTGCACGATCGTGTTTTTGCGTCTTCCCTAGCTGCACACTTTTGACAGCCCATCCATTTCAATGGACTGCCAAACATGTGGGAACGCACAAAAAAAGTACGGCAGACGTGACTTTTAAAATCATGCTGCACCAAGCCACATGGTACCTCTCTATCATCCGTCTTGGTGGCCGAAACATGTTTGGGGTGCCATTAACAATTAATGGTACTCATGTGCATCTAACAAGAGCAGCACGTTCCCATATGTTTCCCGCATTGTAATTGGTGTGAAGAGGCTATTAAAACAAGTCTCTAGCAGGTGTAGGGAACCTCGGCTCTTCAGCTGTTTCCCAAACTACAAGTCCCACGAGACATTGCAAGACCATGACAATCACAGGCATGACTCCTAGAGGCAGAGGCATGATGGGATTTGTAGTTTTGAAACGGATGCTGGCGGGGGACTGGCCTATCTACTCAGGTAGATACTACAGAAGTACAGCAGACACGACTTTTAAAAATCACACCGCACCAAACCACATGGTACTACTCTACCAATGCGGCTTGGTGGTCGCAACGCGTTAAGGGGGCTATTAGCAATTAATAGTACCCATGTACAGTAATACCTTGGATTATGTGCATAGTTCCTGCATAATTCGTTCCAACTTTTAAAATCATGTTGCAGAAAACCACATGGTACTACTCTTCCATATGGCTTGGTGGCCGCAAAGCGTTTGGGATGCTACAAAAGTACTACAGATCCAACTTTTAAAATCACGCTGCACCAAACCACATGGTACTACTCTTCCATGTGTCTTGGTGGCCGCAACGCGTTTGGAATGGCATTAGCAATAAATAGCACCCATGTGCATCTAACGAGCAGCATGTTTCCATATGTTTCCCACATTGTAATTGGTGTGAAGAGGCTCTTAAAACAAGTCTCTAAAGCAGTGATGGCGAACCTTGGCACCCCAGATGTTTTGAAACTACATTTCCAATGATGCTCAACTACACAACAGAGTGCATGAGCATCATGGGAAATGTAGTTCCAAAACATCTTGGGTGCCAAGGCTCGCCATCAATGCTCTAAAGGATGCTGAATGGGGACTGGCCTAACTACTGGTAGATACTACAGAAGTACGGCATATCCTACTTATAAAATCATGTCGCACCAAACCACATGGTACTACTCTACCCTGCCGCAACGCATTTGGGGTGCTATTAAGAATTAAAGTGGTTGTAAACCCACAAAAACAAACTAAACAAAAAAAACCCTGCAAGACAAAGGCATAATGAGCTAGTATGCGTAGCATACTGGCTCATTATGAATTACTTACCTTAGATCGAAGCCCCCGCAGCGGTCCTCGTACACTGCTCCGGCTGGCGACATCGCTCCCTGGAGTTACTTCTGGGTATCGCGGGCTCCGGCGCTGTGATTGGCCAGAGCCGCGATGACGTCACTCCCGTGCATGCGTGCAGGAGCCGCCAAGAACAGCACACTAACTGAAGCAACGGCACGATGACGTCGGCACATGCAGATACAGGGGATATCTCCTAAACCGTGCAGGTTTGTGAGATATCCGGGGTAGCTACAGGTAAGCCTTATTATAGACTGCTTACCTCTAGTAAAAAGTGGTTGTAATGGGTTTCCAACCACTTTAATAGCACCCATGTGGATCTAACAAGAGCAGCATGTGTTTTGGCATGAATGGGCCCTTAAAACAAGTCTCTGTAGCATGCTGGCATTAGGGTGACCACATTTCCAAACTGCCATTCAGGGACACCCCCCACGCTCGCCCCCGCACATGCCCTCGCCCCCCCCGCGCACGCCCTCGCGCCAGCCCAAAAAAATATGATTTTTGATAATTTTTTTGCCAAATTTTGGAAAAACAAAAGCAAACAGTGGTCACCAGTATTTTTTATTGCCCCCACTTGTCAGCTTCATTTTTTTATTGCCCCCCACTTGTCAGCTTCATTTTTTTATTGCCCCCCACTTGTCAGCCTCATTTTTTATTGCCCCTAACTTGTCAGCCTCATTTTTTATTGCCCCCACTTGTCAGCCTCATTTTTTATTGCCCCCACTTGTCAGACTCATTTTTTATTGCCCCCACCTGTCAGCCTCATTTTATTGCCCCCCGCTTGTCAGCTTAATTTTTTCTTGCCCCCCACTTGTCAGCTTAATTTTTTATTGCCCCACTTTGTCAGCCTCATTTATTACTGTAATGTCCCCATCCCCAGTGCCCCGACTTGTCACCTGACCTGCTCCAATCAGGTTCCATTTACTCACCTTCTAATCTGGACTGATCTGGTGTGGTGGGCGGTTGAGCGCCAGTCTTTGTTCCCTGGTCCAGGCTGGGGGGCCCCCCTCAGGCAGTCGGGCCTCGGGCAGGAGGAGGAGAAGTCGGTGCAATTCGCTGTGGGAGTTGGGACGGGCAGCCGAGCCGTGGATCTAAGCCAGCCAGCACTGCAGAATGCTGCCGCCCGCCGGGAGGTCACTGAAGCCTGGAGGAGTCAGGAGGTGCCGCGGTCGGAGAAGGAGAGGAGGTGGGTGGACTCGGAGCGCAGGGCAGCACTGGGTAAAGGCCTTGCTCCTCTCGGCCTCGCTCTGAGACTCTGCGAATGTGACGTCACTGGTTGCTAGATGCCAGGCGGGGCGGCCCTAGCAACCAGTTTGGCAATTGTCTATTAGGTTGGCTGTGTGTCCTCATTTCATTCCGGGACAATGTATTTTGTCCCGGAATGAAGGTGCCCGGGACATGGGACACAAATGCGAATTGCGGGACAACCCCGGGCAATCCGGGACACATGGGCACCCTAGCTGGCATGGGACTGGCTTATCTACTCAGGCTGTGGCTGCTGTATAATGAAGATGAACTGCAAGAATTTGCAGCCCTTTTGTTTTCGATAAGAATTTTTAGGTATTTCAGGTCCGCTACAAGAGATCCATTGCGACTATTTTGTCCGTGTTAAAATTTTCCAAAGTGGCGTCTGCACACCAGCCCCCGATAATTACACGTAACGATTATGTTGCACAATAGGAAGTTCAGACGTCAATGGGAGACAAAGAGAGCGCGAGTTCTGCGTTAAACAATGCGCTGTCTATTCGGGATTGATTTTTGTTTTTTCCCCCTGCAACGCATTTTAATGAGGATCACACGGCGCCCTTCTACCTGAGCGTCGCCGAGGCTGAAATTACTTTCACAATTAAAGCAACTAAAAGCTTTGTTGGCGCTTCGAATGTCGACGGATGACTGACACGCGGCGCGCAGATGCCATCCTGAAAAGTGTTGTCAACAAGAGCGCCATAATCACGCGCAATTGTGTCTCTGCGATTTCCGCAGGTTGCTTCTGAGCCGTGAGGAATTTTTTTTTTCCTTTTTATTCAGCCCAGAATAGAAGCTGTTTTCATAATGACAAAATTACACACGGAGGCATAAAAAAAAAGCCATTGAATTTAAGCGTATCAACTTTCTGTAGAGATGGCGGTTACGGGATAATCACGGTCACATGCTGTTGGCGCACCATCCCCCCCTCACCTCCCCTATTCTTCCTCAACTAGTGCAATTACTTGAAACCAGTCTGAATGCTGAACTTCTGCAAACCACCTGAAAAATAAAAGTAGGCTTGCAATGGGAGTAAAGCCTCATACACACGGACGGTTTTCTCGGCAAGAAACGACAAGAACTGCTGGCAGAGCTTTCTTGCCGAGAACACTGGTCGTGTGTACGAGGCTTTCAGGTTTCTCGTCAAGAAAACTGCCCAGAATCTCGACGAGAAAAATAGAGAACCTGCTCTCTATTTTCTCGTCGGGATTCTCGTCGGCCTGTTTCCCGACGAGAAACCCGAGAGTGTGTACACTTGCTTACCTGTCGCCGTGGAAACCCGCGCATGCTCGAAATGACTTTGACGCATGCGCAGTAGCTTTCAAGGGTGAAGCAAGATGGCGGCGATGGCATCGAATGTTACGGGCGCACGCTCGTCGTAGTCGATGATGTCACCGCGTTCGTGCCATTCAAAAGAACGGCGGTTCTTTTGAATCGTACGTGTGTACACTCGGCTGGGACAAGATTCTTGTTCAAGAATCTCATCAGGAAAAACGACGTGTTTTTTCCTGACAAGGTTCTCGGCCGTGTGTACGAGGCTTTAGACATGTGCACTGCTGAAAAATGTGTTTGTTTTCGTTTTTCCTGTTTTCCGGGTCGTTCGTTATGATCGCAATTCGTAAATTTGAAAATTCATTAATTCGTAAATTTGAAAATTGGTAAAATTGTAACATCGTAAATTTGCAAATTCAAAAAACAGAAAAGAAGAAAGAAAATCCGAAGATTCGAAAGCATAACTAACTAACTAATAATAACTAACTATTAAATTCTAGGTATTGCAATTAACTTTCAAATTTGGCTGTTAGTGAATGTAACGAATACGAATTATCCGAAGTTACGAATTATCTGAAGTAACGAATGCCGCATCTAAACAAATGGAACGGAACTAATTAATAATTAATAATAATAATAAAAAGTTTTCATTATTATTATTGTTATTTATTATTATTATTAATTAATTACGTTCCATTCGTTTAGATGCAGCATTTGGTATTTCGGATAATTCGTAACTTCGGATAAATTTGTATTCGTTACGTTCACTAACAGCCAAATTTGAAAGGAAATTCCAATACTTATAATTTAATAGTTAGTAATAAGTAAGTTGTTATTATTTCAGATTTTTGAATTTTCTGGTTTTCGAATTTACGAATTTTTGCATTTACGAATAGACAAATTTACGAATTTTGGAATATTTGAATTTACAAATATTTGGAAAAATGTAATAAACGGGTTTTCGTTAATGCGGATGTTTCAGAATTAACGAATTTGTCGAAATTCGTTAAACTAATTCGGAACTAAACGAATTGCACGTGTCTAATGGAAGTGGCCGCTCTGTGAGTCGGTGGGCAGGGCTAACTAAAGTGGTTCTAAAGCCAGGATATTTTTTTTACCTTAAAATATTCCCTGCATTAAGGTGAAAAATTTCCCAATATTAGCAGTGGGGGCTTGTGCTCAATTTTCCTGGGGGTTGCCCGTGGCCCCCCCAGCCAGCCAGCCAACCAACCACATAACCCCCCCCCCCCTCGTGTTCGCTCGATCACTCACTCATCACCCGCCAGGCCCCCCGCAAGGCCCCGCCCTAACTCCATGCAGGTTGTGGCTTCGTCGGCTCCGCCCCCTGCATCTCCTCCCGAGTCCGGGCAGTCGCTTCTCCTCCTGGCCAAACAGAGAGTTAGGATTTGTGGCCAATCGGGTCTTAGGACTCGTGTCCTGATTGGCCGGAAGGAGAAACAGGAAGACATTAGTGAATATTAATTCGCTATTGTCGCACAACTGGGTGGGCTCCGGGGGCGCAGTGCTCTGTGCCCCGAGCCCGCCCTTTTTTAAGCCAATTAGAGCCTTAGGCTCTAATCACGTGCTTCAAATAAAATATAAAACTCCCATTGGAATCCATGCGTCCGGCTCCCTGCATGTAGATTAGGGTCCGGACGCATTGATTAGGGGGGCGGCGCCCTGCATGAGCGACCACCACTGAGTATTAGTATTGCCTCCCCCACCTCATACATACCGGAGTCCTCACTCGATACATCGCTGTGCCCGCCTCCAGCAGCTCTCTCTGCATTTACCGGACAGAGAGGCAGTACCGGGAGCCATTGGCCCCTACTGCTGTCAATCAAATCCTGTGAGGGGGGGCCGGGCCCAGCTGTGCTGTGTGTGTCAATAGCCACTTGAAGACTGGGCCTTTTCTGCCACCTGGCCCTTTCTGCCACTACTCTATTCTTTTCTATTCTATTCAAATTTGAATTGATTTTATTTTAATTTTGAAAAATGGTTATATTATTTTTATTCAATTCTATTGTTTTTTTTATTCTATTATTTTCTATTCTATTCGAATTTCAGAAGATGGTTATAATCTATTTTATTCTATTCTTTTTTTAATTCTATTCTATTCCTTTCTATTTTATTCTATTCTGTTCTTTTATTTTCTATCCTTTTTAGTTCTGTTTTACTCTATTATATTATATTCTCTTATTTTCTGTTATATTCTTTTCTATTCTATAAAAAAAAATTCTATTTTATTCCTTTATTTTCTATTTTATTTTATTCTCTTTGGAAATTGGAAAATGATCCGAATTTGAAAAAAAAAATTGAATTTGAAAAATGTTCGAAAACTATTTAAAATTAATTCGAAAACTTTTCGAATCGATCCGAATTTGAAAAATTTGAATCGATTTGAAAGCAAATAAACTAAACGAATTCCGAAATAGATTGAAACAAATGAAATGAATTTAACTAAACAAATTTATGTAAATAACGCAACAAAACTAAACAAATTTATTCGTTCTGCACATGTCTAAGACAAAGTCACCTGTAATGATTAAAGGTGGAGCTTTTTATGAAAAAACGAATGTTGAATCTTGCGCCGATCTTCACGCAGGCTTTCCATATAGGGAGCCGACAGCACCGAGCGCGTCTAAGAACATCCATCATATATTCCGCTATGGTCACCCCGCCTTCCTCTCGCCTTTATTTACTCCTCGCAGAGCCTCGGCGCGCTTCAGGAACGTTCTCTCCATATGTGAATATTTGGCTTTGCTGGCTGGAAGATGGATTTAGAGGGAAGGAACTCACTCTCAGAACTAATTAGTTTGCATGACCTAGTCTCCGTGACTGACAACCAATTTTACTCGGCTGCCTTGAGAATTCCCCGTTGCAGCCTGCTGCGGATTGTCTGAATTTTTACGCTGGTGGAATATTCTGCAGAAAATGTGCTGGGTGCGTCCCACACCCCCCCCCCCCCCCCGCCTCAAATTCCGCCCTTGTTTTTTACCGTATTGTGATCTGATCCTAAAAAATAATCGGATGCATTTTTGCAGGATTAAAGATGAACTCCAGATGAATGCGCGGATAAAATACATATAAGAGACCCGGTTTACCTTGTCAAAGGGTTTGGAATTCTGTACATCCAGTCCTGAGAATTACACAACTCTGCCAGGGGGCTGACCTGCTTCCAGGAGGCAGTTCACAGGACTGCACGCAGAAATGCCCCAACGGGTCTCAGAGTGACCCCCCAAGGGTACGTCACTCTCGCCCAGCCCTCAGGGCAAGGATGCGGATCTGCGTTTCTCCCCCCTCCCTTGCTGTAGAAAAGGGTAATATAAAATGAATGGCACACACGTGTACACATGGGTGTTGTAATATGTGTATATCTATAATGGGTACAGGTAGAATGGGGGGCAGTGCTGGGACAAGACCATCCAGCGCCCAGGGCGAAGATGCCAAACTGCACCCCCCTCTTCCCTCAGGGTTAGGGTCAGGGATCTTACATCCCTGCAATAAACCATTGCGCCCGGGGCAGCCGCCCCTCCTGCCCACCTCTTGTCGTGGCCCTAAATGGGGGTACCACCCTACTTTCATTCTTGCCCCCTTGCTCCGGCTGTCCATAGTTAGCATTGGGTGTGCACTACACATGTGTTGCTTTTTTGCAGCTAGAAGGTAGTTGTGCATGCACGGTGTGGTTTTCATGTAAGCTGTTGGGGGGATGGGGTGTGGAGCGGGCATTGATAAAGCACAGTGTGGCAGCAGTAGTGGACTTAAAACTTGGACCCACTGGTGGAGTGTATGTGTGGTGAGGAGGTGCACCCCCCCCACTGCTGAACCCAGTAGGGCTGTCTTTAACAAAGGGCAAAAGGGGCAGCTGCCCCAGGCCCAGTCATTGTTGTGGGGCCCAAAGCAGCTACCCCCTGAGCCCACACTGCCCAGGGCGGAGGGGCCTAAGAAAATGTGTGCCCAGGCTCCAATTAAAGATGGCGCTGGCACCCAGGGCAACTTCCGCTCTTGCCCACCCCTTGTCCCCACCATGCTAGATGGACTATGTACCCAGCAATTATTCTGATAAATATCTCAAATATCCAATTGAAGGAATCGTTGGCCCCCCAGTGGAGATTATCAATGCATAGACCTTCTCTTGAGTTGTCGGTGATTTCTATAAAGTTTCGCGCACATCGCTCTTGCTGGTCAATGAGATATGAAAACCATCAGAATATTCCCACCTCAGAACATTCCAATCCAAGGACATCCAAGCAACACTTGTATAAGTGGTAGCAATAACACAATTGTTGGAAATCAATATGAGAAACGTGAAGCCGTCCAATATTGATTGGCAGCTAATATTATGCAGTATATAGTCCTATGTGCCCAAAAGTAAGAGCAATATACAGCAGATCAAAAAGTAAATCACGTGTCTATAGCTGGATACTAGGGTGAGCACATTTTCAAACTGCCAATTCAGGGAGACCCCCCTCCTTCACATAAATTTGCCAATTTTAAAGGCTTATATGCAAGTAATTGGCCATAATAGGGGTATGGGGGTCCGGGTACTACCTTGGGGGACATGTATTAATGCAAAAAAAAGTTTTTAAAAATGATCATTTTTTCAGGAGCAGTGATTATAATTATGCTTAAAGTACAACAATACTTATCCTGGCTG
Organism: Rana muscosa; assembly: GCA_029206835.1. Lineage (NCBI taxonomy): Eukaryota > Metazoa > Chordata > Amphibia > Anura > Ranidae > Rana > Rana muscosa. The sequence continues at coordinate 23,480,317 of CM055120.1, read as the reverse complement.
GTAGTTGTGGTGGCATGCAGGCAGGGGTGTTATCAGAATCTGGAAGCCCCGAAAGGACCCAAAGGGTCTGGAATGGACTAGGGAAGGGGGACCCCACGCCATTTTTTTACTTTTTACTTTTTTTTTTTTACTGGCAGCTTTATTTTTTATTTTTGTATTCAGCTGTCAGCGGGGAAGCCCTTTGACAGCTGATGACTCATCAGTTGTTAGGGACGGTTCAGAATTGGACAAAATAAGAATGTTCGTTAATATCGTTTTATTATTGTCATAATAATTACGATTATTCGTTATGATGAAGTTAAAAACCCAGGAAGTCAGCACAGCACAGGGATGGTGGGAGCCCCTCATAATGAGCACAGCACAGGGATGGTGGGAGCCCCTCATAATGAGCACAGCACAGGGATGATGGGAGCCCCTCATAATGAGCACAGCACAGGGATGGTGGGAGCCCCTCATAATGAGCACAGCACAGGGATGATGGGAGCCCCTCATAATGAGAACAGCACAGGGATGATGGGAGCCCCTCATAATGAGCACAGCACAGGGATGATGGGAGCCCCTCATAATGAGCACAGCAGGGGTACAGCCCCAGGAGGAAGTCAGCACAGCACAGGGATGGTGGGAGCCCCTCATAACGAATGTTCGTAATTGTTCCGAAAAGTTAACGAACTTTCGTATTTCGTACGAATCCAAATTGAATTTCGGACACGAATTACGAAATACGAATTAACGGGCTACTACAAACCCAGGAAGTCAGCACAGCACAGGGATGGTGGGAGCCCCTCATAATGAGCACAGCACAGGGATGGTGGGAGCCCCTCATAATGAGCACAGCACAGGGATGGTGGGAGCCCCTCATGAGCATAATGAGTCGACGACTGCCATATTGAGAAAGTAATTTTTTGCTTTTTAAATTCATCATAACGAATGTTCGTAATTGTTACGAAAAGTTAACGAATCGAACGAAAATTCGTATTTCGTACGAAATGAATCTGAATTGAATTTCGGACACAAATTCCGAAATACGAATTTTCGTCTAATACGAAACAGAACGGAACGAAACAAATTTATTGACTGCGCACATGTCTATTTTCCAGTAGAACATTGCCCAAAGCTTCACACTGCCTCTGCCGACTTGCCTTTTTCCTGGTGCCACCTCTTTCCCAGGTAAGTGATGCACACACACCCGGCCATCCACATGATGTAAAAGAAAACGTGATTCATCAGACCAGGCCACCTTCTTCTATTGCTCAGTGGTCCAGTTCTGATGCTCACGGGCCCATTGTCGACGCTTTTGGCTGTGGACATGGGTCACATACCTCCCAACTTTTGAGAACTTCAGAATGAGGGATGACATTTGAGGGAGACAGTGACCTGTGGTGCACAAGTGGGCCTGGCCAAATATGAGAGAGGGAGGGGCTTAAGGGCGTAGTTAAACAAAACCTGGGCTTCCTTGTACCTATAAAATATGCTTTCAATGCTGTGCCACAAGCTGGACTAGCGGAGCCAAGAGCTGGAACATGTTCTGGCACTGGGCTCCGCTGCGGGATTCTGTCCCGATTTGCGGGACACCTGGATTTACTGGAAATCCAGGGACGGTCCCGGTGAATCCGGGATTGTTGGGAGGTATGGGGTCAGCATGGGCAATCTGAAGGGTCTGTGGCCACACATCCCCATACACAACAAACCAATTATTTTTTTCTGCTTTCAACACATCAACTTCAGGGACAGCATGTTCACTTGCTGCCTAATATATCCCACCCACTTTCAGATGCCATTGTAACGAGAAAATCAATGTTATTCTTTTTATCTGGCGGTGGTCATAATGTTATGGCTGATCGGCAGTGATGTAAGTAACTGAGTTAGAATAAACGGAGTTACGTAACTCAATTACTTTAGAGGATAACGAGTAATCGAACTGATTACTCTTCCCCTCATGGTAACGCAGTTACCGTTATTTGGGCGGCGTTACCCAAATTACATCTACCGCCACTAGATGGCAGTAGTGTAATTCCTCCTCTCCTCTATGACCGGGTCTCTCTCATGTCACGGCACTGACGGCAGTCACGCTGCTCCCCGCGGCCCCTCCTCTCTTCTCGTCCATCCCCATTTGCTTGTGACATCATCTGGGATGGACGAGAAGAGAGGAGGGGCCGCCGGGGAGTAGCGTGACTGCTGTCAGTGCCGTGACATGAGAGAGAACTTATTACACACGCTTCCTGCGCTACTCTGCATGGCTGGTAAACAATGTGCTATGTGCCCCGCCATGATGTGCTATGTGCCACATGTCCTGATGTGCCCTCATGTGCTATGTGCTCTGTGCCCCATGCCCTGATGTGCTATGTGCCCCATACCCTGATGTGCTATGTGCTATCATGTGCCCTGATGTGCTATGTGCCCTGATGTGCTTTACTCCCTGATATGCTGTGCGCCCTGATGTTCTACGTGCCCCATGCTCTGATGTTCTACGTGCCCCATGCCCTGATGTGCTATGTGCCCCATGCCCTGATGTGCCCCGTGCCCTGATGTGCTATGTGCCCTGATGTGCTATGTTCCCCGATGTTTTATGTGCCCTGATGTGCTATGTGCCCCGATGTTTTATGTGCCCCGATGTGCTATGTGCCCCGATGTGCTATGTGCCCCGATGTGCTATGTGCCCTGATGTGCTATGTGCCCCATGCCCTGATGTGCTATGTGCCCTCAAAAAAAAAGTCAGTTACTTTGCTGAGTAAGTAATTATTTTTTCAATGTAGTAACTGAGTTACTAACGCAATTACTTTTTGGGAGAAGTAATTTTTAACTGTAACTAATTACTTTTTTAAAGTAAGATGACCAACACTGCTGATCGGTGTATGTAAGGCTCTGTTCATACCATGCACACACGTGCGAGCACGTTCTGACCGTGAGCCACATGGTGCTGCCGCACACAAAAAACAAAAAAAACACACGATGGCAGATGTGTGGGGGTGACGGGAAAGTGTGTGAATTTGGGAAAGGGTCAGGGACTCCTTTTCCGTGCTTCTCATGGGCAATTGATATGACTGGACAGCCTTGCACGCTACTCGCGGGAATGCGACGTGTACGCCATCACACCTGCATGGTATAAATGGAGCCCGAAACACATGCAGGAGTATGGTTTCCTCCACAATCCACTTAGATTGTAGTAAATTGAAGTAGGAGACATTGTTACTTTGTTGCAAATGATTGGTGCCAGTGTAGAGTTTTCATTCATATTATTACACTACTACTGGTACAGATTTCGCCGCATTGTTTACTACTGTTTAATACCCCTAAAATCACTTACTGCAGACAAGCACGGGGTCTTCATTCATATTGATTCGTTATTTTTTTGGATCTATATTGATCGTGGATGCGGCATTGTTACCTTTGGGTGCATAGACTAATTACTGCAATCTGCCAATCAATGTTGGGCGGCTTCACGTCTCTTGTATGGATTTCCAATGGGCAATTCATAGATGTACATATCCACTCATGATATTGCTACAATTCATACAAGTTTTGCTTGGATGTCCATGGATTGAAATGTTCTAAGGTGGGAATATTCCGATGTAATATTAACCGCTTAAGGTCCGCCCTGTAGCATTTTTACTGCTACAGGGTGGCACCCCTGCGCCAGATCACGTATACAGTAATGGGGCCTAATCGTAGAGACTGTAGTCGTTTTTTGGAGACTATGTGGGACCCCTTTATCATGCCAGATGAAGAGGTCCTGTGTGGCCTTGAATTGTTGCACCGACATTGTTTTGATGTGATCCCTCTTAATAAATACTCAGACTATTGTGTACGGATCCATGGTGTGCTGGTGACATATCTTCTTATCTATCTATTATTACATCATTTTCCATGGTACCAGATCCCTGACTTCCATGTAACTGATGTCTCCACGGAACTACATAGTGGTTTATGCTAGGAGTGGTAATTTTTCTTGATATGGGGGGCCTCAAGTGTGCCCCCCCCCCCCAATATCACCAAATAGGAATGCTCAGTGTCAAAGACAGCAGACACACAACAATTAATCAAAGACTGTGGACACAATACAAGAGGTGGTCAGAGACTGTGGACATAATACAAGAGATGGTCAGAGACTGTGGACATAATACAAGAGATGGTCAGAGACTGTGGATGTGATACAATAGATAGCCAGAGACTGTGGACGTGATATTAGATATGGTCAGAGACTGTGGACATTATACAAGAGATGGTCAGAGACTGTGGACATTATACAGGAGATGGTGAGAGACTTCAGACATGGTACAAGAGATGGTCAGAGACTGTTTACAATATACAAGATATGCTCAGAGACTGCAGACATGGTACAGGAGATGATCAGAGACTGTGGACATGATGCTAGAGAATGGTTGGTCAGAGACTGTGGATGTGATACTAGAGATGTTCAGAGACTGCAGACATGATACAGGAGATGGTCAGAGACTGTGGACATGATTCAAGAGATGGTCAGAGACTGCAGACATGATACAGGAGATGGTCAGAGACTGTGGACATGATTCAAGAGATGGTCAGAGACTGCAGACATGATACTAGAGATGGTCAGAGACTGCAGACATGATACAGGAGATGGTCAGAGACTGCAGACATGATACAGGAGATGGTCAGAGACTGCAAACATGATACAGGAGATGGTCAGAGACTTCAGACATGGTACAAGAGATGGTCAAAGACTGTGAACATGCCGTAGGAGTTTTTGGAGACTGAGGATATTCTTCGGGAGACAGTCATTGACTGGAGACATAACAAATGAGACTACTAGAAATCACTGCTATAACAGAGCAATAGGGACACTGGAGCCCAGAGGGCCACACAAAAACTGCCAAAGGGCCACATACATCCCCCAGGCCGCAGGTTGGGCACCAGTGGTTTATACTTTATGTCACATAAATAATCCATTGTTGTCTTAGTCACCCATGGTAGGACTTTCAATAAGCAGGTTGGCGTTTCCATTGTTTTCCCGCAGTCCTGACCTTTCTTCCGATGTATCAGCTTCATTTCCTCCTCCTGGTTTGTTTCTGGCTCGGGGGGTCAGATGGCTCATGCAGGTCATAAATATGTGATTTGTGTTTGTAGCATTGCACAAATAATGCCGCCTGTCAAAGTGACCTGATCAATGAGAAGCGACAGGAATACCGATGGCGTCACGTACAACATGGATGTGCAGAGACGAGAATTGGATGCTGAGACTGTATATGAGCATCTCAGAAGATAATTCCATCCAGATGACGGTGAATGATTTACTGTGCTGTGCTGCAATGTCTTGTCTGTTTCAGAATTGCACAGAGATGCGCTCTACCCAACAGTGACAACCTAATAGTAACCAACGTGCCAGAGCTTGTTCTCTCCTGAATTAGATGGAAACTCCAACTGGATGACATTTTCATTTCTTCAAAGCACTGTGTATCACATGGATTTGCCAGGAAAGTTCCACATCTTGGACCTCAGGTAGGGTTGCAGCCTTTTCTTCAAGCCAAACCCGAACACTTTAGCGGCCTGGGACACCTTTGGGTGCCCCGAGGAGAGTATCAAAATGTGGGTGTGGTCAAATTACTCTTGCTGACATCATCACCCTGCACCCCAGTGATGTCGAACCTGCCCCCGGACAGCCGCCCACAGTTCCTGGATGGCAACAGATTTGTGGGCGACTATCTTAGGGAGCCGCAGTCCAGTCTAAATAATGTGTCCGGGGTTTCAGTCTGCCTTAAACCCGGACACATGATTCAAAACCTGGACTGTCTGGGTGAATCCCGGACAGGTGGCAACCCTAACCTCAGTCCCAATGATGCTGTGTCCCGGGATCACAGTGTCACCTTTTATTTGAGTTACTGCGCTTGCCTAGTACCCCAAAGGGGCATTTAGTGACCAATACGCAGCATAAAGACCAGGCCCCTTTTTGCGATTCGGCACTGCGTCGCTTTAACTGACAATTGAGCGGTCGTGCGACGTGGCTCCTAAACAAAATTGGCGTCCTTTTTTTCACACAAATAGAGCTTTCCTTTGGTGGTATTTGATCACCTCTGTGGTTTTTATTTTTTGCGCTATAAACAAAAATAGAGCAACAATTTTGAAAAAAATTCAATATTTTTTACTTTTTGCTATAATAAATATCACCAAAAAATATATTAAAAAAAACATTTTTTTTCCTCAGATTAGGCCGATACGTATTCTTCTACATATTTTTGGTAAAAAAAAATCACAATAAGCGTTTATTGATTGGTTTGCGCAAAAGTTATAGCGTTTACAAAATAGGGGGTAGTTTTATGGCATTTTCATATTTATTTATTTTTTTACTAGTAATGACGGCGATCAGCGATTTTTATCATGACTGCGACATTAGGGCGGACACATCGGACACTTTTGACACAATTTTGGGACCATTGTCATTTTCACAGCGATCAGTGCTATAAAAATGCACTGCTTACTGTGAAAATGACACTGGCAGTGAGGGGTTTAACCAGGAGGGGGCGCTGTAGGGGTTAAGTGTGCCCTGATGTGTTTTACTTACTGTGGGGGGCGTGGCTTGGCGTGTGACGTCACTGATTGTCGTTTCCTATGACAGGGAACAGACGATCAGTGACAGGCTCACTAGGAAGCACGGGGAGAGGTTTGTTTACACTTACCTCTCCCTGTTCTTCCTCTCTGTGACCCGATCGCGGGACACCAGCGGTGATCGGGTCTGCTGTTCCCATGGGGACGGTCACGGAGAAGAGGAACGGATCGCGAGCGCGCTACTGGCGGCGCGCTCGCGACCCACGGCTGGGCTCTTAAATGGGACGTACCTGTACGCCCTTGTGCCCAGCCGTGCCATTCTGCCGACGAACATCGCCGTGCGGCGGTCCTCAAGTGGTTAAGGTGATCTGAGATCATGAGTGGCCACTGGCCAGTCTTCACATAAGTAGAGATTGGGTTTGGGTGGAACAGGGTTTGGTCAGGACTGCCCAGTCACTGGATGACCCTGAGGCGGACTATGAAGGGGTCTGGGGTCAGGGGGGTTTTTACTTTTTTTCCTCATTTTACCTATCACAGCGCTGCTAATCCCCTCCAGTCTCTCTCAGTTACTTCCTGTCTAGCAGCATTGGCTGCACATCATTGTTTTGGGACGGCTTCCTGATAGTGACAGCATGGACCATGCCTGCACAATGGGTGGGGGGGGGGGGGGGTTGGTTTACTAAAGCTGGAAAGTGAAAAATCTGGTGCAGCTCTGCACAGAAACCAATCAGCTTCCATTTTTTTTTTTTTATTGTCAAAGCTTAATTAAACAACCTGAAGTTAGAAGATAATTGGTTTCTATGCACAGCGGCACCAAACTGAGCATGTGCAGTTTGGCCCCCAAGGCGCTATACTATCAGCAGATGGATTCGGCACAGAGGAAGAAGGGGAGGATCACAGAAGACAGGGTCAAACAGCCTTTTTACACAATGCGGAGGATTAACCCCTTAGGTTCCACAGTGAGTATAACAAGAATGCTTTACTGCATATACAGACTGATTTTAATGTTGTGGGTTTAGTAACACTTTAAATGTGCAGCTCCCTGGGGGGTCCTGCAATGGAAGTTTTCGGGCAAGTGGCTCTCCTGTGCTGGGTCACATACCTGGTACGTGATCTGGAAATTACGCTGTGATTAGACACAGCACAAGCCGATCAGCGGGTGCCGGCCAATGGATGTCCACCGGCACCCGCTGATCGCCGAGGAGAGACACAGAACAGAGCTCTGTCCTACCAGCGGGGATGTGCTGGATTTTGTTTCCCTGCAAAGCACATCCCTTAGTAAAAGCAGCACACAGTAAGCACATAAACACTGGTTAGGCATGCAGTTAACCCTTTGATTCCCCTAGATGTTTAACCCCCTTCCCAGCCAGTGTCATTAGTACAGTGACAGTGCATATTCTTAGCTCTGATCAGTGAATTAGTGTCACTGGTTCCCACAAAGTGTCAGTTAGGGTCAGATTGTCCCACACAATATCACATTGTGATATATGTTGCTGATCGCAACCATTACTAGTATAAAAAAGAAATACAAATATTCCAGTATATATCCCATAGTTTGTAGACGCTGTAATGTTTGCACAAGCCAATCAATATACGCTTATTGGGATTTTTGTTTTACCAAAAATATGTAGCAGAATACATATCGACCTAAATTGATGAAGAAATTTGATTTTTAATTTTTTTTATTAGATGTTTTAAGTAATACATTTTTTTTCAGTCTTTTTTCGTTTCGTTGTATAGGTTGTTTTCATCAAGATCAAAATATGGCCGCCCACACCACAGATGTATTACAATACATTGCAATACAAAAAGATGTACACAGTGGTGTCGTGGCACAGGCACTGCTGTTACCTGTAGTTCTTCAGTGATAGGGCAGGCACTGGCAGCGTATTCAGTCTCTTGTCTCGGCCACTGCACGCCACACACCTGTGGGAGGAGCCGGCGCCGCGCTGTCTGGATCGGCAAAGGCACATTTACACAGGCAGGCTGAGGCAGCAGCCAATCACGGAACAGCTGGGTCAGATTCACGGTGATGTTAAGCAGAGGCCCGAGCCGCAGAGCCAGTCCGATGCTCAGGCCGGGGATGAGGAGGGAGGGACGGATAGTCGGAAAAGACTGAGAGCAGCACCAGCCCCCAGGCCAGCAGCAGTCTGCAGACTTAGAAAAAGAAGTCCACGGCTGCCGCGGAGGCCATTGCAACACAGGGGGCAAGTGTGTCTTCACTCTGACTACCAGGGGGGGGGGGGCAATTGACCCCCCTTGCCCTATGGAGCGGACGCCCATGAATGTGACTCTGTACTTGCCAAACATGATGCAGAAATCTCCCTCCACTGAGTCTGGCTGAAGCCATTTTAACTGTGGGCAGCTAAAGCTGCTGCCTGTTCACTTCCTGGATTTACACAGAGGCACACCTCCAGCTCTGCAGCTCTCATCGGCCCTCTTATGACTCATCCCCCCTCCCTTTCTGGAAAACGCTCACAAAAGTGAGAGAGAGAGAGCTGTGCATGATGTCATAAGCCTAGGCTAATGACCAGACATGAAACAGGAAGTGGGCTGTATAAGGGATTTACTGTCAGAAAAAAAATGTTTTACTATCCAAAGTTAAAACAACAACAAGGGCAGAAGATTTAATAGATGGAAAGATGAAAAAATGACTGAAGGTCCAATTTAATATATGGCATCGCTTATGATACTCAGTTTTTTAGCCAATGAAATGTCGTTCAGATTTGGTACTTCTAATCACTTTCACATACTGTACATATTATAAACAAACAAAAAAAAAAATACAATGTTTCAAGCCAATACTATACTATAGTGCAATCCCTTTAAAATAAGAACTTGGCCGCGGTTTATCGCTCACAAACAAACGTTCGCAGCACCTAGGAAAAAATTTGGCTCCTTCAATATATTCCGAATTACCCGACAGCGGCAAAAAAAAAAAAAACTTGGCAAGAGTAATCGCCGGAATTAAATATTCTGATCGTGTGAAGCATTTCATCAATTAAGGTGAGACAAGAATTCTGGAATATTTCACGTCACCTGTAATTTTTTTTCCTTCTGTCTCGCACGCTATAATGAGAACCAGCCACCATAAATCTTGCTTTATTTTTCATCATCCTCGCTAGATCCGCCGCCATGAGTTATTTGCCTAATCGTAGATTGTCTGTATTAAAGAGTGTATTGATGGGAAGTTTCCTGGACTTTGTACAGCCATTGATTAATCCCCTTACCTATTACGTTTATGAGTTTCTAGACTTGTGAAAAATTAGGGCAGAGCTCGCCATCGCGCTTTTGCGCTGTGTATGCCATGAAAACCGTTGTGATGGGTCATTTGTCACACGGGTGAATTAGAAATAAAAAGTCATTTAAAGGATAAGTTCACTTTAAAACAAAGTGCACTTATCCTCAACCCCCCCCCCCCCCTGACCTAACCTAACCTAACCCATCCTCCCATTCTACAGATGCCATGCTTTCCTTGATCCAATAGCTGCGATATCACTAGGGTGACCACATTTCCAAACTACCATTCAGGGACACCCTCCCTTCCCAAAAATCAGCTTGTGTTGTAACGAATCACAGCACAGTGATTGGACATAAGAGGCGGGATTTATGATTTCTCCAATCACAAGCAGGGGGCGGGGATTGTGCTCCTCCAGGCATTCCCGGCCAGGACAAGTACTGTCAGTGAGTAAAGCGGTGATGTGCCAGTCTTTTTTGGGGGCATCAGATTGGCCCGGGGGGGGGGGGGGGGGTGGCTGTGTCAGTTTCATTCCGGGACACTGTTTTGTCCTGGAATGAATGTGCCCGGGACAGACCTGCAAAATGCGGGACTGTCCCGGGCAATCCGGGACACGTGGTCACCCTAGATATCGCTGTTTGTTTACATACAGCGGCTTAATTGTCCTGGTTGCCCCTGCACATTACAGACCCATAGCCTTCAATTGGACCCTTTCCGATCATCTCCAACCTTTAGACACAGCCCCATTGGAGTCTAATGCCCTGTACACACGACCGGACTGTCCGTCGGAATAAAGTCCGACGGAGCTCCGACGGAATTCTGCTCAACCTGTCTTGCATACACACGGTCACACTAAACTCTGGCGAACTTTTTACTGCCAAGAACGCGGTGACGTACAAGACTACGACGAGCCGAGAAAATTAAGTTCTATGCTTCCGAGCATGCGTTGAATTGTCTCTGAGCATGCATGGTTTTTAGTCCGTCTGACATGCATACAGACGAGCGGATTTTCCGATAGAAATTTTGTCTGTCGGAAAGATGGAGAACATGTTCTCTATCTAAGTCCGTCGGAATTTCCGAGGGGAAAAAGTCAGATGGGGCATACACACGGTCGGAATATCTGATGAAAAGAGCCCGCCTGACTTTTTCCATTGGAAAATCCGGTCGTGTGTACAGGGCATCAGGGGCCTAAAGCACAAATGCAGTTAGGGTAGTGAAGGCTTGGACCGCTGGATGTAAACGAACAGCCTTCACTGTCCTGGTTGCCTCTATGCATTTCGGCCCCATACGCATCTATGGGACCCTCTCTAATCATCTGTGGCCTTTAGACACAGCCTCATAGAAGTCTATAGAGCCCTAAGACACAAGCACAGCGAGGGCAATGAAGACTTGGTCCGCTGGATGTAAACAAACAATATTCATTGTCCTGGTTGCCCTTACTGTATGCATTAAATCCCCATAAGCATATATGGGACTCTTTCTAATCATCTGTGGCCTTTAGACACAACCCCATTGTAGTCTCTGGGGCTCTAAGGCAAAGGCACAGTGAGGGCATGAAGACTTGGTCCATGGGATGTAAACAAACAGCCTTCACTGTCCTGGTTGCCTCTATGCATTTTGGCCCCATACACATCTATGGGACCCAGTGGCGGATCCAGGGCAATTGCCCCCCCCCCCGAGACCATCTGTCACACTCGCTTGCTCTGTTTGTTTTTTTTGCGCCTGATCTCCCGAACTTTGGGGACCCGATACCGGCCGGCCGTAGGACCCTTGGACCCCAAACTTGGCACACATGTAGCCCAATGTCTCTTCTACAAGTGTGCAAAGTTTGGTGTCTGGGGGACCTACGGCCGGGGAGCACTGATTTTTTAAAACCGGGCACTTTTTCCATAGACTCCAATGTTAAACGGTCATTTCTCCAGTGATTTTGCGGACCCGGTACCGGCCGGTCGTAGGTCCTCTGGACCCCAAACTTGGCACACATGTAGCCCCATGTCTTCTCTACAAGTGTGCAAAGTTTGGTGTCTGGGAGAACCGATTTTTCAAAGCCGGGCACTCCTTCCAGGCTTATACTTGAGTCAATAAGTTTTCCCAGTTTTTTTGGGGTAAAATTAGGTGCCTCGGCTTATATTCGGGTCGGCTTATACTCAAGTATATACAGTACTTGTTCTGCGGCTGCCGCTGCCTCTCTGAGTCTCTCTCTCAGTTTCTCACATCAGCCGATCAGCAGCGCTGAGAGAGAGACTCGTCTAATGTAGTTACGCGGCGCACTGACACGATACGTGGAGCGGAGGACGAGGTGGGTGGAGCCTCTTCCCTGCACTTGTTGCTAACGCCTGGGCCGCTTGGCGTCTAGCAACGAGTGACGTCAGTGAGTCACGTCAGGCCGCTCTGTGGGCAGGTGCAATAGCGTGCGGCTCCACAGACGGGTAAGAAAGCGGGCGGCTCCGCTTGCGGCGCGGTTTGTTGTCGGGGGCGGCGCGGTTCGTGGGCAGACCGTGCTGCTCAGTGTGTTGGCAGCGCAGGTGAGAGTGAGTGAGCAGGCTCAGTGTGGCAGCTGGCCAATCAGCTAGCCGGGAGCGGGGGAGCAGAGAGATGAGATCATCTCTCACCGCCCGTGCCTGCCCTGCATTCCTGCAGTGACTTCCGCCCTCACTGTGCAGACAGCAGAGAGATTACATTATCTTTCTGCTGCCTGACTCTGGGAGTCTGGGACACAGCAAGAGACAACCAAATCTACACCTTAGCAGGCAAGTTAGTGACAATCCGCAAGGTGTGGCAGGTGACGTGGCAAGTGACAATCCGCAAATTGTGTCAGGTGACGTGGCAAATGACAATCTGCATCTGGTGGCAGGCAAGTGACAATCAGCAAGGTGTGGCAGGCGACGTGGCAAGTGACAATCCGCAAATTGTGTCAGGTGACGTGGCAAATGACAATCTGCATCTGGTGGCAGGCAAGTGACAATCAGCAAGGTGTGGCAGGTGACGTGGCAAGTGACAATCCGCAAGGTGTGGCAGGTGATGTGGGAAGTGACAATCCACAAGGTGTGGCAGGTGATGTGGGAAGTGACAATCCACAAGGTGTGGCAAGTGACAATCCACAAGATGTGGCAGGTGACGTGGCAAGTGACAATCCACAACGTGTGGCAAGTGACACGCTCAGGGCTCCCACTAATTGCAGGCGACGGTGGCAAGTGACACACTCGGGGCTCCCAATGATTCTGCATTGAACTATTTAATTTCATATTACAATGTAATAATAGAAATAATGCGCTTCAATCATCCTGACACCATAACAACCATGGTGCCGGGATGATTGAAGCGCCGACACCAACCATTTCCCCGATAAATTTCCCACAAAAAATTTTTTTTGCCAGTGCCCCTCCCGAGAAAAGACTCTGGATCCGCCCCTGATGGGACCCTCTCTAATCATTTGTGGCCTTCAGACACAACCTCATAGAAGTCTATAGAGCCCTAAGACACAAGCACAGTGAGGGCAATGAAGACTTGGTCCGCTAGATGTAAACAAACAATATTCACTGTCCTGGTTGCCTCTATGCATTTTGGCCCCATACACATCTATGGGACCCTCTCTAATCATCTGTGGCCTTCAGACACAACCTCATAGAAGTCTATAGAGCCCTAAGACACAAGCACAGTGAGGGCAATGAAGACTTGGCCCGCTGGATGTAAACAAACAATATTTACTGTCCTGGTTGCCTCTATGCATTCCAGCCCCATAAACATCGATGAGACCCTCTCTAATCACAACCCCATAGAAGTCTATGGGGCTCTAAGGGGCACAGACTCATTGAGGCCAGTAAAGACGTAGCTAGCTGGATGTTAACAAACAGTCTTTACTTTCTCGGTTGCCCCTGCGCATTACAGCCCTATAAACATCTATGGGACCCTCTCCAATTGTCTCCAGTCTTTAGACATAGTAACCTACTAATGCTTATAGTGCCGCTCTAAGCAAAGAAGGAGAGTGCATATACTGTAGTCCAGCTGGTATTTAGAAATGCGGTCCTGGCTTAAAATATCACCATTCAGTGGTGTGTAGCATACTTGTAAAAATCGCAGCTCAATCTTATCCAGTGTATGTGGTTAACATGTGTAAGATGGCCTCAGCCTTGAACCCCTCCACAAGCCGTGCCCTCTGACCAGGGCAGAGGGCGAGCCTTGTGGAGTGGTGCAAAGCTAAAGCCAACTTACACATGTTAAACAGTCTTTAGACAGAGCTCCATAGGAGTCTTTAAGGCACTAATAAGCAGACGGGGCTAGGACAGTGAAGATTTGGATTGCTGGATGTAAACAAATAGTCTTCACGTTCCTGGCTGCCCCTTCTCCCTTACAGCCCCATAAACATCTATGGGACCCTCTCCGATCATCTCTGGTCTTTAGACATAACACCATAGGAGCCTATGGCGCACTGATGCGCAGATGCAGTCAGGACAATGAAGACTTGCACCACTGGATGCAAACAAGCAGTAGAAACATGGCCTTGGGATCAAGGTGAGTAAGCATCTGTGGAGGGACAGGGGGACAGTATGTCAGGGGAAAGCGGCAAAAAAAATGCACTTTGTTTTGGGCCTCATTCACATGGGCGTACTGAAACACACACCCGTGCGAAGGGCCATCCTTACCAACGTGGGATGCACAGGATTTCTGTGCAGCTCGAGCAGGCTATTGGCTGCACAGACCAGCATGTATTTCCAAGTGCATCCTGGAGTATATATACAGTACACGTTGGTCTGGTACATGGATCCATATGCAGTATGTCTACTCTCTCCCCCTATCATTATATCTCTTGTCTGCATATGTATGTTTTATATGCAAGCAGTGTATGTTCCTGAATATGGCCTAAATTTCTGTCTCTTGCAATCCCTGTACAGCAAGGCTGTAGAGAGGAAGAAGCAGCACAATGAGACAATCTGTTCATGTGGCAAGAAGCATGCTGATAGTAGGAAAAAGCAGAGTGACAGAGATATAAGATCATCACTGTGCTGCTTCTCTTTTCACTGTCCTGGGGGCTCGTCCGGGACAACCTGTTGGTGGAAGTAGAGTCAGCTCAATGGAAGTGGGTTGAATGATGCTGGACAACAGAATTAGGACATCTAGTGGCAGAAATTAAGTACTGTAGGGGAAATCTCCAGATTGAAGGTGGACATTGCAGTAAAAGCTGGTTTTGAACAGGCTATTCATTTTTATATTGTTTATTGGCTGGTGTTCAGCTTTAAATACCTCTACTGCAATATAAAGCATTGTGTAATTAGTATTGGTCATAGCCAGCACATTATCTTTCATTGTAAAATATACAAAATCTGCTATATATGTTGCTTATCTAATTGTGAACCTCAGCTGCGTCTGTAATAACGCGACATACTGTGAATATAATGGTTTAAACACAGAGGTAATGGATACATTGTGAATAAAAATGCAATAAAGAGACTTCTCTAAATTTCTATGAAAATCGTGTTTGCCCAGACAAAAACCCTTGTTTGAAAACACACATCTAAAATAATCATATTGTTCAACACAAAAATATTAAGAGCTGTAATTATACTAAACCCTGGAACAAAAGGGCGGGTTATTGGCTGCACGGTTTTATTCCAGGAGAAAAGCCTCAATGTTAGGAGTGTGTTAACTGCTCTGCGCTTTAGAAAAAAACATCCACCAGATTCCTGCAATGTGATCTGGTTCTATAACACTCCAGTGGAATTCTGGAAAAGAACAAGAAAAAATAGAAAAATAAGTGAGCACCATTATATATATATATATATATATATATATATATATATATATATATATAATTGTTCTTTAACCAGAATGAGACAACTACCTTGTACGTGGACAGAGAATAACATTGGAAATGTTAGCTTTTGGACATTAGTTATATCACTGAGGGTGCAACCTATCCAATCACTAGAGACCGGTGACATCACTGAGAGCGCAGTCTATCCATTCACTAGAGAGCGGTGACATCACTGAGAATGCAGCCTATCCATTCACTAGAGACCGGTGACATTACTGAGAATGCAGCCTATCCATTCACTAGAGACCGGTGACATCACTGACAATGCAGCCTATCCATTCAGTAGAGACTGGTGACATCAGTAAGAATGTAGCCTATCCATTCACTAGAGACCGGTGACATCACTGAGAATGCAGCCTATCCATTCACTAGAGACCGGTGACATCACTGACAATGCAGCCTATCCATTCACTAGAGACTGGTGACATCACTAAGAATGTAGCCTATCCATTCACTAGAGACCGGTGACATCACTGACAATGCAGCCTATCCATTCAATAGAGACTGGTGACATCACTAAGAATGTAGCCTATCCATTCACTAGAGACCGGTGACATCACTGACAATGCAGCCTATCCATTCACTAGAGACCGGTGACATCACTGAGAGTGCAGTTTATCCAATCACTAGAGACCGGTGACATCACTGAGAGCACAGTCTATCCAATCACTAGAGACCGGTGACATCCCTGAGAATGCAGCCTATCCAATCACTAGAGACCGGTGACATCACTGAGAGCGCAGTCTATCCAATCATTAGAGACCGGTGACATCCCTGAGAATGCAGCCTATCCAATCACTAGAGACCGGTGACATCACTGAGAATGCAGCCTATCCACTCACTAGAGACCGGTGACATCCCTGAGAATGCAGCCTATCCATTCACTAGAGACCTATGACATCACTGAGAATACAGCCTATCCATTAACTAGAGACCAGTGACATCATTGAGAATGCAGCCTATCCATTCACTAAGAGACTGATGACATCACTGAGAATGTAGCCTATCCATTCACTAGAGACCGGTGACATCATTGAGAATGCAGCCTATCCATTCACTAAGAGACTGATGACATCACTGAGAATGTAGCCTATCCATTCACTAGAGACCAGTGACATCATAGAGAATGCAGCCTATCCATTCACTAAGAGACTGATGACATCACTGAGAATGCAGCCTTTCCATTCACTAGAGACCGGTGACATCATTGAGAATGCAGCCTATCCATTCACTAAGAGACTGATGACATCACTGAGAATGTAGCCTATCCATTCACTAGAGACCAGTGACATCACTGAGAATGCAGCCTATCTATTCACTAGAGACCGGTGACATCACTGAGAATGCAGCCTATCCATTCACTAGAGAGCGGTGACATCACTGAGAATGCAGCCTATCCATTCACTAGAGACCAGTGACATCACTGGGAATGCAGCCTATCTATTCACTAGAGACCGGTGACATCACTGAGAATGCAGCCTATCTATTCACTAGAGACCGGTGACATCACTGAGAATGCAACCTATCCATTCACTAGAGACTGGTGACATCACTGAGAATGCAGCCTATCCATTCACTAGAGACCGGTGACATCACTGACAATGCAGCCTATCCATTCACTAGAGACTGGTGACATCACTAAGAATGTAGCCTATCCATTCACTAGAGACCGATGACATCACTGAGAATGCAGCCTATCCATTCACTAGAGACCGGTGACATCACTGACAATGCAGCCTATCCATTCACTAGAGACTGGTGACATCACTAAGAATGTAGCCTATCCATTCACTAGAGACCGATGACATCACTGAGAATGCAGCCTATCCATTCACTAGAGACCGGTGACATCACTGAGAGTGCAGCCTATCCATTCACTAGAGACCTGTCACATCTCTTTGATTGCAGCCTATCCATTTATTAAAGACTGTCGATGACCTTTATTTATTTGTGCGCCGGCTCTGACATATTTTGGTCACTGAAAGGCGGTGGAAAGTATTGCATATAAAGCAGTTTATATCTTGAAATACAGCTGTATGGTTAAAGCAGAAATGACAAGATAGGAATAAATTGAATTCTATGATAACGACAAGCTTGGGCAGAACCAGCAGCTCCACTGATAAGTCTTCTTTCTTCTCCAGGAAAGTAAAAGGCGAGATGCAAACATTTGTAGGAGGATGAATACGCGGAGATACGGCATTAATGCCAACACACTTTAATTTAGTATCCAACCGAGGCCAACAAAACGGACGGCATCCTACCAGCCATGTAATTCCAGCCATGAATCAGGCCATTACAAACCTCCCCATTGAAAACGTCTCTCCATAATCCCAAGGTGAATCACGAGACACGCGTTCTCCCGGAGCAAACACACATTCCAATTTCCAGGAGAACTAAACATATTCCCCCCCCCCCCGCCCCCCGGAGGGGCACTCCAGTCCGCTATCTCTCCTCTCCGCTCGTATTAATTCATCATAGTGATTGTTTCCTAAATTCAAATTTGCATTCATATTGCAGGGAGCCGAGGAAATAATACACCTTTCCGCCGAGTTGATTATTAAATAAACTAGTCGGAGATGTGATCGGAAAGGTGAATTTAAAAAGCGACTCCAGTCACAAGGGGGGGAAATAGAGTGGGCTCGAGCAGTTCTCATTGTCGCTGCCTGCCTTTTTTTTTTTTCTGCACAGCCATTTCTTGTTTTAGGAAGAAGTGTGAGACTGCTTTTTCTGGGCTGGCAATTTGTTTTGGTACACGCCTCTTTTCTGGTACTCCGCATGTTAAAACACATCCAACAGCCTCTATAGCTGCTGGAAAAGGGAAGAGCTATGATCTGTTTAAAGTGGTTGTTGTAAACCCTTTACATATCCCCAGTGAAGTGACTAGCCTCAGGTGATACAGAGATGAAAGAAATCCTCCTGCATAAGGCCCCTTTCACACTGGGGCGGGAGGTGCGCTGGCGGTATAGCGCCGCTATTTTTAGCAGCTCTATGCCGGCGGAATTGCGGCGGTATTTGGCCGCTAGCGGTGCGGTTTTAACCCCCACTAGCGGCCGAAAAAGGGTTAATACCGCTCGCAATGCGCCTCTGCAGAGGCGCATTGCCGGTGGTATAGCCGCGATTTCCCATTGCTTTCAATGGGAAGGATCGGTGGAGGAGCGGTTAACACATCGCTCCTCTCACCGCTCCAAAGATGCGGCTAGCAGGACTTTTGGAGCGGTCCTGCTAGCGTACCGCTCCAGTGTGAAAGCCCTCGGGGCTTTCACACTGGAGACACTGTTTAGGGTCGGTTTGCAGGCGCAATTTTTAGCACAATATCGCCTGCAAACTGCCCCAGTGTTTAAAGGGCCTAGGTTTATCTGCAGTCTTCTCTTCTCCACAGTCATTCAAAGTCCAGAATTTATACAGCATTTGTGAGCTCTGTAAGGCAGGGGGCAGGGTTCTGATAGCACACCCTGTACAGCATAGAATAGAGAGCTAAGTGTAATCTGAGATCTGAGTAGAAGGAAAGGACACTGGCGTTTTTAAGTCCATTGTACCCTTAAAAAGAACCTAAACCACCTTAAAGCGGAGTTCCGCCGAAAAAAAAAAGAAAAGAAAAGTCAGCAGCTACAAATACTGCAGCTGCTGACTTTTAATATATGGACACTTACCTGTCCTGGACGCCCGCTATGTCGGCACCCAAAGCCGATCTCTCCCTCGGCGGCTTCACTTCCTGATTCTCTACTGCGCATGCGCGAGTCGCGCTGCGCGATCCCACTGGTCCCTGCTGTCTTCTGGGACCTGTGTGTCTCCCAGAAGACAGCAGGGGGGGACCGAGTAGGCGCCGGGCGTGGCGTAGGTCGCCAAGACGACCTACGCCCGGAAGTGGATTACACAGGTGTCTGCTCCCTCCTCCCCCCTGAAAGGTGACAAATGTGACACCGGAGGGGGGGAGGAATCCGAAAAGCGGAAGTTCCATTTTTGGGTGGAACTCCGCTTTAAAGCATATCTAAAACAAAGAGCAAAAATATAATATATCGCTGTACTTAGATGTGGTGACTCCATTAGGATACTTTTTCAGAAATTTTTCCCGTTATTTTTACTTAGTGACATATTTCCTGTCCTAGGGTGACAAACTTTGTGTCTAGGGTGACAACATTCACTGATTGCACTATGTCTATGGAGGAGCAATGTTGTCACCCTATGACAGAAAGTGTGTTAGGACTACAGACCACCTCCCTCTCTCCTCTTCTTCATGTAGGACAAACCCCTAACGCAGGGGTCTCAAAGTACCGGCCCGCGAACAGGTTCCAATTGGCCCGCAGGCAGGGCCGTTCCTGAGCGAGTGAGCGGTGTGTACCGCACAGCGGCTGAGAGATTTCTCACTCTCTCTCTCTCCTGTGTCCCCTGCATGCTGCTGCAGCCCAGCGCGCACAGCAAAGGAAGCACAGCACAGGAGAGCAGAGAGAACAGAGCAGAGGTAGGATCCGCCCATCGCCCCGCCAACCTATGATCATTCAGAACTGTGCTCCCTCGGAGGCTGTGCCTGGATCCAGGGTCCTGCTGTCACCACAGGGCGGGAGATCATGTCGTTCTCGGGGTGTCCTGCCACTCGGCCTGTGTTGAGCCAGGACCTGACAGGCCACCAGCTGACTGCCAGGAGGAGAGGTAAGTGAGCCATCACACTGAGGCTAAGTCCTTAGGTAGGTGACTGGGGTTGAAATTTGTGAGCAGGGGGTATTTGTGAAGAGTTGGGTGGGGGGGGGTATTTGTGAAGTGTAGGGGTAGTGCTGGGGGTTAATAGTGCATCTGCTGACACCAGTGCTGGGGGTTAATAGTGCGTCCGCTGACACTAGTCCTGGGGGTAATGCTGACACCAGTGCTGGGGGGTCAATAATGCATCCGCTGACACCAGTGCTGGGGGTTAATAGTGCGTCTGCTGACACTAGTCCTGGGGGTAATGCTGATACCAGTGCTGGGGGGTCAATAATGCATCCGCTGACACCAGTGCTGGGGGTTAATAGTGCGTCTGCTGACACTAGTCCTGGGGGTTAATGCTGACACAAGTGCTGGGGGTCAATAATGCGTCCGCTGACATCAGTGCTGTTTTTGAAGTTTGAAAGTTTGCATGCGGCCCCCATGTGATATGAAAACTTGTCTTGTGGCCCTCAGGTAATTTGAGTTTGAGACCCCTGCCCTAACGGGTCTTGGAGATCTCTCCCAGGTTCTGTTCCCAAGTGAGTGCACGGCAGCCAGGCACACAGCAGTTCCCTCAGTCTAAAGCCTCGTACACACGGTCAGACTTCCATCTGACTTTTCCCTGGATTTTTGTCCGAACGGAGTTGGCCGGGCACACCCATAGCATACACACCACAGGACTTTTCTGCAAACTTTCCCAAAACTTTTCCCAACATCACGTGGTTTTTCTGCTCTTTACCGCCACCCTTTGGTCAACTTCTGCTATTGTTGGTTGATTTTAACATTATTTGTTTTGTCTATCGGACAAAAGTCAGATGGTTTTCTGTACACACGGTCGGACTTTGCTCCATCGGACTTTTGTTGGCCAAAAGTTTGTCCATTTGCAGACCGAACTTTTGTTCGATGAAAATCAAAAAAAGTTTGTCCAAAGGAGCGTACACACGGTCGGATTTTTTGGCAAAATTGCTCAAAATTAAGTTTGTTGGCAAAAAGCCCGACTGTGTGTACGAGGCTTAACACACAATAACCAGGCAGTGGATGTCTTCTTAGGCTTTATTGCTGGTTAAACGTGGATGGGGTGCAAGGAAGCTTTTGGAGAACTTAGTGCACAAAATATTCAGAGGACTCTCTCTCTATTCTGTCTACTCTCTTCAGGGGAATCCCAAATCCAAATTTAGCAGCACTAACATAGTCACTCAAAGGGTTAAACAGCAGACAGTCACTAGGATCCCACTTCCAGGCCTCTCCTGACTGGGTCTCCAGATACTTGGATACCTCCTGTCCAATATTGGATAGACACTGTACCATGGATCTCCAGGCCAGATCCTCAGTGCACTCCCTTTACTTGGCTCTGAACTGTTTCTAGAAAAATAGGCCCCCAGCTCCTTCTAAACTGGGACCTTGATGAAGTCTCTGTAGGCTTTCAGCTGACTTGCCCAGAAGGGTAGCAGCCCTTTCAGGCTGGGATCTCCTTATCCAGGACAAGAGCCCCATTGCTCCAGGCCCCAGACTATATATGGACTCTCTTTCCATCTTCTGGGCAAACCTCCCCAGGGATTGGCTAGAGTTCCATAAATATTCAAGCTTGTGTCTGCCTCTTCCAGCCCGCTACATTCTAAAACTAGGGCCGGGGGGTTGATCGCGGGAAGTCGACATGTAGATCACGATCAGAGCTGTGCCGATGCTTCCCCCCAACCTCCAACACTCTCCTTAATAGCAGAGCGGAGCGAGAGGCAAAACAGTGCTGGTTGGAGGTCAGGAGCACCGCATCTGCTTTAGTTAACTTTGCAAGTTAACTAGCAGGTGATTGGTTGCTAGGTGGTCCTAGCAGCCAATCATCAGCTTGTTAACATGAGAAGTTAACTCTGGCAGCTCTTGCTCCCGCCCTCTATCCAGCACTGCGCTGTCTCTCACTCTGCTCTGATGTACAGCCAGTGTAAGTTAGAAGAAAGCTACCAACACATGAGGGGCAGAGGACAGTGCTATGCAGGGGGGGCGGAAGACACTAATGTTAGGGGGCGGATGCAGAGGACACTGCTATTGGGGGGGCAGTGGACACTACAGTGGGGGGAGGGGGGCAGAGGACACTACTGTGAAGGGGGGGAGGCAGAAGACACTGCTATTGGGGGGCAGAGGGCACTACAGTGGGGGGAGAGGGCAGGGTAGACCCACAGAGTGTGTGTGTGGGGACAGTGCCACACCAGTGACAGAGGACAGTGCCACGCAAAGGGGGGGGAGCAGAGAACACTAATGCAGAGGGGGTTGCAGAGATCACTGCTATGGTGGGCAGAGGGCACTACAGTGGGGGGAGGGGGCAGGGGAGACTACTGTGTGTGTGTATGTGTGTGTGGACAGTGGCACGCCAGTGACAGGGGACAGTGCCACGTGGGGAGGGGGGAGCAGAGAACACTAATGCAGGGGGGGTTGCAGAGATCACTGCTATGGTGGGGCAGAGAACACTACTGTGGGGGGGGGGCACAGGGCACTACTGTGGGGGGGGCACAGGACACTACTGTGGGGGGGGGCAGAGCAGAGGACATTAACAGTGTGGGAGGGCAGAGAACACTACTGTTTGGGGGTGGCAAGGGGACACTACCGTGTTGGGGGGGGCAAAGGACACTACAGTGTGGGGGAGACAGAGGGACAAAGAACACTACAGTGGAGGAGCAGAGTACATTACTGGGGGGGGTAATCTGAAAGGGGGCAGAGGATATCACTGTGGGAGGGGGGGGGGCAGAGGATACTACTGTGGGGGGGGGCAGAGGATACTACTGTGGGGGGGGTGATTTTAAGTGGGGAAGAAGACACGACTGCGACACACTATGGAGTTGATTTACTAAAGGCAAATAGGCTGTGCACTTTGCAAAGTTGCGCTCTGCAAGTGCAGTTGCTCCAGAGCTTAGTAAATTAGGTACATTTTCTCTTTGCAAATAATACCCAATCACGTGGAAGGAAAATAAAAACAAATGCATTTTTGCCTGCACATGATTTGATGATGGAAGTCAGCAGAGCTTCTCCTCATTTACTAAGCTCTGGAGCAACTGCACTTTGCAAAGTAAAGTGTTTGCCTTTAGTAAATCAACCCCTATGGGCTCTTCACACAGTCTTTATATTGGGGGCTTTATTTTTTTTTATTTTTTTTAAAGGGTGACAACGACGCACCCCACCCAGGGATCTTTGATTTCCTCCATGTTGTCCAGGTAGATCTCAACCTCTAAAAGGTTGCCTACCCATGTTCTAGAACCTACTAGAAGGCAGGGAGAAGTAGTTGAGCCTGCAGCCTGTGAGACCCAGAGCAGCCAGAACTAATCACACACTTCTCCACTGACTACAGAGGAGCCAAAAAGACATTTTTTTTTTTACCTTAACTACTCCTAATCTAGAAGGGTGCTGAATCCATAACATAGAGGTGAGATGTTCTCTGTGCTCCACAGAGAGAACTAGGAACAATTCTAACAAATAATAAAAGTGTAGCACAAGCAGACCCAGCTCACTGGATTTCTGGCAGGATCAACAGGTATTTTGTGCATCAGATACAATTTTAATTGTATATTTAGCAGACCAAAAAGAAACAAATATGTGAGGCTCCTTGTTGGGGTTTTCATGCACTTTAATTTCATCCTTCCCATTGACTCAAATGCATTTACCAAAAAAAGGTAATGCGTTTCTCAAAAATATTTTAATTTTCGTCAACATTTTTTGGGAAATGAAAACGCAGTTTCTCCCTTCCATAGAGGTTGGTTTAGATGCAAATAGCGTTTATCAGAGTTCCTTTCGATGACTTACAAATTGACAATACAGAAAGGTACAGCGGCGTGTATGAAATGAGATTGGCTTGCGTCTCTGGACTATATCAATACATTTTCCTGCTTATTTATTGCCCCTTGTGTCCTGTTCTCCAATACGCTCCATATTTTACCCAAAGTAATTCTTCCTCAATAAACAAGGTTAATATATGAGAATGGAATTTAAATTGTATTCCTCTGCATAATGGCTGACATCGATGGTATACATCTCTCCGGCTGAGTCTTAACTTCTCGTTTTTTTTTTTCCGAACGCGTAAAATGTAAATGTTCCAAATAAGGACATTCATTTAGATGCAAAGTACAATAGATTTGTGAGATCTGCATAATATATATGATGGTTAATTCACCATTTATCCGCTGAAAGGTTGCCAGTTATCATTCAAGTCTATCTTCAACTCCGATCTTAACTCCTTGACGCCGTTTACAGGGGAAAAATAGGAAAATGAAAAAAACTAATTTACATTAAACGTGCATGTTCCCGGAAAAGTCAGCGCGTCTCCTGGATTACGGCATGCGAAATCAGATTGCTGACTTTGCTGCAATATACTGCAGATTGGTTCACCCCGTTGGGAGCTATGTGCAAAAAGGCCACCATGTTAATGTTATTATACAGGATTCATAGAGCATCAATAGTTACAAAATAAAAGCACTCAGTATGGTTACAATACAATTCAAAACAAGAGGGCTAGGGAGGCCCTACTCACAAGAGCTTACAATCTAAAAGGGAGGGGCAAGTGAAACAAAAGGTCATAACAGTGAGGAGAATAAATGTTCGAGAATTTTATTTCCACTTGTTAGGTGGAGGTGAGATAGGCTTGCCGGAAAAGATGAGTTTTCAGAGATCGCTTAAAGGCAGACAGAGTAGGAGATAGCCAGACAGGTTGGGGTAGGGAGTTCCAGAGCATAAGGGAGGCACTGGCTGAGTCCTGGAGGTGAGCATGGGAAGAGGTGAAGAACTTGAGAGCAGGAGGTCTTGGGAAGAGTGAAGAAAATGATTTGGTTGGTATTTTGAGATGAGGTTGGTGATGTAGCTTGGGGAGAAGTTGTGGAGGGCTTTGTATGTTGTTGTTAGTATTTTGATTTTATATGTTGGGTGATTGAGATCCAGCTGAGGGATTGGCAGAGGGGGGAAGCACACACTGGGCGGTTGGTAAGGTAGATGTGTCTGGTAGCATCATTCATGATAGACTGAAGGGGGGATGACCGGTGTAGTGGTATGCCAATGAAGCCTACCTCAATGATAACACATTCTACAGCATGCAGATGCTGTAGAATATGTTTTATTTATTTTATGCTGTTATGTGAGGATTATCGTTTTTGGGACCCCTGGAGTTAAAAAAAAAATGCCAATAGGAGCACAGAGGAAGTGGTGGGTAGACATAGGTACCTGATGTACAGGGTCCAGAGAGACAAGACAGGGTGTGCTGGCTGGGGGTCAGATCAGAGGAGACCATGCAGGCACTCTAACGCTGAATAGAGATTGGAGGAGTCAAGGAATGGACTGGAGTACTGGGTATGGATCAGAGTACACAGGGCATGGACTATAGTTTTAGACTTAGATCAGAGGACACAGGGCATGGGCTGGAGTATTGGTCATGAATCAAAGGGCACAAAGCATGGATTGTAATACTGGTTATGGATCAAATGACACAAGGCAGAAACTCTAGTGCTGGTTGGGGATTGGAAAATACAATAGGGCCCGGAGAGTAAGACTTGACATGCCTCACAGCCTGTCAAGTCTTACTCTCCGGGCCCCGGCTACTACTGGGTGGGGAGTGGAGGAAGATCACTCCGCCAGGGAAGTCAAGGAGATAAGCAGGCAGGTGGCTGGCCGGGACTTGAGCCAAGGCAGAAGAACATATGAGCGGAGCTGAATGGGCATGGGCCCGAAACTTAAGAAATATTCCCTCCGCTCCGACCAGCACATGATCATCAGAAAGGGGCACAGATAATGGAAAAAAATACACCCCCCTAAGCTAGTAGGAGCGGCAGAGCAGGGGTGTGTAATTCATATATATTTTTTTTTTATTCTGCACTGACTGTCTTTGAAATTGCCCCAGCCCCTGTTCAAATCGAATCCGGGGACAAAACCGGGGACAGTGTCCTCAATCTGGGGACTGTCCCCTGAAACTGGGGATGTCTGGTCACCCTACCCTAGGCAGCTGATTGGACAGTGAAGGAGCATCAGCACACCAATGAGGTTATCTTTCTGTTCACTCTAGTCCAGGCAAACAATATGTAAACTAAAATCTGTATATGTGAACCAATCTAAAAGGTGTCATTCTGTTCAGCTAATCATAAGACCCAGGAACACAGAAGCCTCGCTGCAATTAAGCAACGCCTTTTAGAGGTAATATCCGCGCTTAGTAAAAACAACAACATACAGCCGCTAAGCACTGTAGCCCAGATAGTAGATACAAAAACAAATGTATAACAAAAAGTGCAGCGCTTATAAAAATTTATACAAAAATGCTATTAACAAAATTTAGATAATAAAGCGCAAATGTGCAAATATTAACCGTGATGATTTAAACATTAATTTAAAATCAAAATCCAATACATCATAAAGTGCTCAAAGATGAGAAATTGCCACTATACACCTATGTATATATTTAATCACCTCTAAATATATACCGTATATACTCGAGTATAAGCCGAGATTTTCAGCACATTTTTACGCCTGATCTCCCGGAATTTAGGGACCCGGTACCGGCCGGCCATAGGTCCCCTGGACATACACACATGTAGCCCCACTCTTCCTCTACAAGTGTGCAAAGTTTGTTGTCCGGGGGACCTACGGCCATGGAGCACCTATTTTTCAAACCGGGCACTCCTTCCATAGACTCCCATGTTAAACGTCAGTCTAGTCATGGACATAGTGAGGCATGGGCACAGTGAAGCATGGACACAGTGAGGCACAGTGAGGCACAGTGAGGCATGCAGATGGACACCCTAGGCTTATACTCGAGTCAATAAGTTTTCCCAGTTTTTTGTGGTAAAATTAGGTGCCTCGGCTTATATTCGGGTCAGCTTATACTCAAGTATATATGGTACATAGATGTATAGTGGCAATTTATCATCTTTTAGCACTTCATGATGTATTGGATTTTCAATCTATAAATTTGCACTTTATTATCTAAATTTTGTTAATAGCATTTTTGTATCAATTTTTATAAGCGCTGCACTTTTTGTTATACAATTAAGCAACGCCGCCTGGTCACCAAACCACCCCGAGGCTGCTGATTGGACAGTGAAGGAGCATCCGCACACTGATGAGGTCATCTCTCTGTTCCCTCTAGTCCAGGCAAACAACCTGTAGACTAAAATCTATGTACAGTGCTGTGAAAAAGTATTTGCCCCCTTCCTGATTTTTTTGCATATTTCGCACACTTAAATGATTCAGATCATCAAACAAATTTTAATATTACACAAAGATAACCCGAGTAAATCCTTGACCTCACTTCTCTCCACTGAAATTAAAGTGGTTGTAAACCCTCTCTGAGAACTTTCACCTACAGGTAATCCTAGATTAAGGCTTGCTTGTAGGTGCTTGCAATATCTCCTACACCTACACGGTGTAGGAGATATTTGTAATAAATAATGCACCGATGTCTACAGCGCGACAACGGAGCAGGCGCACTGAGCATGCCATTTTCTGAATGCCAGCAAGAGTCACGTCACGCGCCGTCACGTGACTCCGGCCAGTCACAGAGCCAGAGTTCGCGGACCCACGGAAGAAGAGGGGTGAAGAATGGCCGCTCGCTACTAGCGAGTAAAACCGGGACACCGCGGGCTTCTCCTGCAGGTAAGTGACACATAATGGGCTACTATGCGATGCATAGTAGCCCATTATGCTTTAAATTTGCAGGGAAATAAAGAGGAAGTAAACCCATCAGGGTTTACTTCCTCTTTAAGCAATGGCACCAAGTCACAGGCCCACTCCCAGGCTGCTGATTGGATAGTGAAAGAGCGTCTGCACACTGATAAGGGTTGTCACTCTGTACACTCTAGTCCAGGCAAACAGATTGTTCTCAAATCAAATCCATATATGTGAACTGATCTAAAATGAGGTGTGATTCTGTTCAGCTAATCCCAGGAAATCTCCACTAGATAACACAGCAGGTCTCTGACCTCATTTCTCTCCATTGCAATTAGGTGATGCCGCTTAGTCCCTGAACCCCTCAGGCTGCTGATTGGACAATGAAGGATCATCAGCACACTGATGATGTCATCACTCCATTCATAGGTGTGCGCAGCCTATTGCATTAGGGTGTGCACCCCAAATGTATTAAAACATGGACAGTATTAGTAGTAGGCAGTGGACTTTTCTGTAAGGGCCGAGGTTGGTGTCAGTAGCGCAGTGGACAGTGTAAGTAGTTTTTTATTTCAATTTCTTATTTTTTTTACAATTCTTTTGGGGGGTGCTTTGGTGAAATATTAGCAGGGGGAATCTGCGCCGCACAAGGTAATTAGGGTGTGCCCAGGCACACCCTGCACACCCCCTGCGCACACCTGTGACTCCATTCTTGTCCAGGCAAACAACCCCCCCACCAGATAACACAGCACGTCCCTGACCTCACTTTTCTCCACTCCAATTAAGTTATGCCACGTAGTCACCGACCCGCCCCCTGGCTGCAAATTAGACAGTGAAGAATCATCAGAACACTGATGAACTCTACTCCAAGCAAATATTCTGTTCACAATTGTAATCCATAAACGTGAACCATTCTAAAAGGAGGTGTGATTCTGTTCAGCTAGTGATGTGCTCCAGGAGCACCCCGCCGGGCAACACAGCAGGTTCCCTGTGGCCCGATGGGCCCCTCCCACAGCTCCACTCTCTGCACAGGCTATGTATAGCACAGTGATAATATAACTGCTACTTTTACAAGGTAACATCTGAATTTGGGAAGACATTTGGTGCACACAAAGTTGACTTATATCCTTTGTGGCTACTGAGGAAACAACGTAAATGATAGTTTTAGAGTCCAGAGTTCCCCTTTAAAGACTTTGCAGCACATGAATGCATCCTCTGAGTTTCCTGTAAAGAGTGATAAACTTGGCAGGACTTGGAGAACAGAAGAGGAAAGTAGGACACACAAATCAGATTTTGTCTGTTCCCTGTAGAAAAACATTGCGCTTTGACTCGCCTTTCCAGGCTGATATTGCCCCGAGTAAAAGAAGACAGAAACTTCCCACTGTTCTGGAGGAATATGAACACCCAACTGTATCCGACTGTACTGTCTGTGATCACACCAAGAGGAGGAAATGTAGCAATTCAAAGAGACAACTAGAGAATATATATATATATATATATATATATATATATATATATATATATATATGTAGCGGGGTGTTACATTTAGGGGGCAGGTGTCTGAGTGTAATCAGGCTCAGATGCACTATTGCTAGGGTCTATGGACTATATTTTCCTGTGGAGGAGATCTATGGTGCCTAGTTCCCTGCAGTCTATAGGTGGCGCTGTCGCCATAGACTAGGGTTGAACCATTGTTGTAAGGTTGTGCCTTTTTGTGTCCCCTCTCGGCGGTGGTACAGCAGGGCGGGGAACCCGCTGTGCCTGCTGGGAGAGGGTATAAAAGGGGCGGCCATCTTCCACACGGGGTCCGAGTCCCAGGCACCTTCAGCCTGGGGCTGCTGTTCCGGCTCGCCCGCGCCCAGGTGCCCTTGGCCTGGGTGTAGGGAATTGAATGCCATCTCAGGCACCTTTGGCCTGGGGTGAGGTACTGCTTGAGAAGGCCTGGGGCCCAGTACCTTCGACTGGGTCCCGCGAGGGATCGAGGAATCCTAGGGGTCCACCGAGTGAGGGAACCCGAATCTAGGACGAGGGGGACCAGAGAGGTTACCCTTACCGAAGATCCATTGCAGCAATTTGGTGACGGTGGGGCCTCTGGTGACCGTCCGGATGGATGTCTTCTCCCTGACAGGGGTCGCAACTTTTTGAAGGTAATCCACGTTTTCATGGTCTGTGGCAGGGACCCAACGTGAATCAGGTCGGTGGCAGAAACCCAACAATCATGGTCTGTGGCAGGGACCTTATTTCACCTGGTTCGTGGCAGGGACCAACCTCACGGTCGGTGGCAGCGACTGTGCGCCATAACTGTTGTGAAATCCTAACAGTTTAGTTTCATTGATAGGATTGTGCCTGGACCTCCTCCCCACTTTGTCTGAACTGTTCTGTGTCTGACCAGTCGCTCTCAAGGGACTATTTATTGCTCTGAAGAATAAATAAGTGTTGGACTTTCAGTGGTGTGGAACTTGACTTTCTGGGAGCTAAAGGGTCCTACCTCCACCTGCGTGGAGTGTGGGAATCATCCACGAGGGAAGTTTTGGCGCTAGACAGGGACACAGGCCCGAAGGTAAAAGGTTATAGCTCACACCTCTGCACACAAGAGGATACGAGCTGGTGGTGCGCCACACTCTCCTCCCTGGTCCCCTAGACGAGAGCCATTGACCGAGAAGAGAAAGAGGAAGTGAGAGGTGAGGTCGCTACATATATATATATATATATATATATATACTTCTTTTTGATTGAACTTCAAATTTTTTTAATGTTTACATTTTAATTCATTTCATTAATTGTATTTTTTTTATATTTTTTCATTCTTTTTTTTATTGGAGAAATACAAACACCCCTTTGTATCCTACTATACTGTCTGCTATGATACCAAGAGGAGGAATTATGTAGCAATTCAAAGAGACGCATATACAATATACAGTGGAACTTCGGATTACGAGCATAATCCGTTCCAGGAGAATGCTCGTAATCCAAAGCACTCGCATATCAAAGCGAGTTTCCCCATTGAAGTCAATAGAAACTAAAAAAAATATTTCTGCATTGACTTCAATGGCATGCAATACCGCATGTGGCCAGAGGTGGGGGTCGCCGGAGAGCATCGGAGGCACTTAGAAAGGCCCGAGGACACCTCGGCTGAACTCAGAAAGGCTCGGTAACGGAGTATTTCTGAGATTTTCCAAGCATTTCGGAACGGCTCTGAATTGCACAGATCGGCTCTGATCGGCGCCGTTCAGCTCTGCTCGGCTCTGGCGCCCCCCACCTCAGGCCAAACGCGGTATTGCACACCTCTTTGGCTTGAATTTGAGGGTGCCCCCCCCCCCCCCCCCCCCAAAAAAAAAATAATTTTTTTTTTTTTTACATTTACTAGAAACAAGGAGACCCACCCTGGAGCACAATTGGTCATTTTCTGGAATCCTAATTGCATGAGTTAGACTACGGTAAACTAATAAATCCTTTTGACTTTAGGACAGTTGCAGTGTTTGCTGAATGGCATTAACGGCTCTCCAAGTGGTCGCCTTGAGTCTCTCTTTAAAGACAAGGCTCACAATTTGGCTTCCTCGGTTTGAATTCTACAAGACTTACGATCCTCGGCAGCGGGAAAAGCTTTCCCATCCATAATTTCCCAAGAGCCCCAAAGAGTAAGATTATATTCTGTGCTACACAGATATTGAAAGCCCCTTCAGCGGATTGTGTCGCCTACTTTTGAAAATAATAATTCAATCCCACCTATAATACTGTATATATTTTTCTAAGACTCTCCAGAAGCTGCTGAAACAAAAAAAAAAAAAAAAAAAAGCAGAAGACTAATTATTTAAGAGCAGCAGAAAATTATATATATATATTTTTTTATATATTTTTTCTTTTGCTCTCCTGTCTTGGTAGACTAATGTTTTATGCAACTGCTAAAGGCGTCAGTTTATGCACAGGCTATCTCAGGGGAACTCCTTCCTTGTACACAGTCAACTTAAAAGGAGCCGAACATGAATACAGTAAGTCCTTATAAAGCCATTAACATTTATTAATTTAGCATTCTTGCTCAAGTAGCTTTTGAACCGGGAAAAAAAAAAAAGAAGAAATACTTTATGCTTTATGGGCAAAGAGACAGTTAAGCAAATTCAATTAATTAAAAAGACATTATATTAGGCACTTATTTGCAAAATAGCTTTTTGTGGAGCTCTTGTGGCTGAATGAACCCAGAGCACAGATGTTTAAATATCATAAGGAGGCTAACAAGCATTTCCATTTGGATTTGGCTGGTGGGACGCTTCAGTAGACACTAAAACCGTACCACCAAAAGTTAAACATATTACGAGAGAGAGAGAAAGAGAGAGAGAGAAGGAGAGAGAGAGAGAGAGAGAGAGAGATGGCCACACACTAGTAGATTTTTTAAGTAAAATTCACTCAGTAATGTTCGTAAAAAAAAATCTTGGTACATTCGGTGACTTGACAAATATGGTCCAAAAATTGTATTTGCTTTTTGTGCTTCTGAGTTTCTGTATCCCATATGTTTTAGGGAACCAGCTAGTTTCCTGATGTCTTATGTCTTCTTCTACCAACCTTGACATCGTCTATCTTTTGGACGAAGCTCCAACCAGCACTCTTGTCTCGTGTGTTCCCTGACTTGCACCTCAGCCCCCCACCTTGTCACTTGTGACACCTGCTCAGCACTTCCATCCTACCTTGTCTACTCTGATTCTCAACTAGCATTGCAGTTCCTCTAGTCCTCCGCCTTAACTCAAACTCTGCCTTCCCACTTTGATCCTCCAAACTGTTTCCTGTCCTTGCCTGTCTGTTCTGACCCTCAACCAACACTCTAGAATCTGTCCTGTCTTCTATGTCTTCTATGATCTCCAACCAGCACACCAGTCCGTGTCCTGTGTCTTCTGATCTATGACCAGTACTCCTGTCCATGCTTTGTCTCTTCCAATCCCCAACCAGCAGTACTGTCCCAGCCTTTTGTCTTCTGACCCAAGACCAGTACTCCAGTCCCTGCCTTGTGTCCTCCAATCCCCAACCAGCACTAAAGTCTTGTGTCCTCTGATCCAGAACCGGTATTACAATCCAATCTTTGTGTCCACTGGTTTATAACCAATACTCCTGCCCCATTCCCTGCATCCTCTGATCCATGACCAATACTCCAGTCTATGCCTTGTGTCTTCCAATCCCCAACCAGCACTGAAGTCTCTACCTTGTGTCCTCTGATCCGCAACCAGTATTACAGTCCATGTGTTATGTCCACTGATCTGTAACCAATACTCCAGTCCATTCCCTGTGTCCTCTGATCTATGACCAATATTTCAGTCCATGCCTTGTGTCTGCCAATCCCCAACCAGCACTGAAGTCTCTACCTTGTGTCCTCTGATCCGCAACCAGTATTACAGTCCATGTTTTATGTCCACTGATCTATAAACAATACTCCAGTCCATTCCCTGTGTCCTCTGATCTATGACCAATATTTCAGTCCATGCCTTGTGTCTGCCAATCCCCAACCAGCACTGAAGTCTCTACCTTGTGTCCTCTGATCCGCAACCAGTATTACAGTCCATGTTTTATGTCCACTGATCTATAAACAATACTCCAGTCCATTCCCTGTGCCCTCTGATCAATGACCAATATTCCAGTCCATGCCTTGTGTCTGCCAATCCCCAACCAGCACTGAAGTCTCTACCTTGTGTCCTCTGATCCGCAACCAGTATTACAGTCCATGTTTTATGTCCACTGATCTATAAACAATACTCCAGTCCATTCCCTGTGTCCTCTGATCAATGACCAATATTCCAGTCCATGTCTTGTGTCTGCCAATCCCCAATCAACAATGAAGTCTCTACCTTGTGTCCTCTGACCCATAACTAGTATTACAGTCCATGCTTTGTGTACTTTGGTCTATGACCAATACACTAGTCCATGTCTTGTGTCCTCTGATCTATGACCAAAACACCAGTCCATGTCTTGTGTCCTCTGATCTATGACCAATACACCAGTCCATGTCTTGTGTCCTCTGATCTATGACCAATACACCAGTCCATGTCTTGTGTCCTCTGATCTACGACCAATACACCAGTCCATGTCTTGTGTCCTCTGATCCATGACCAATACTGCAGTCCATGCCCTGTGTCCTCTGATTCATGGCCAATACTCCAGTCCATGCTTTGTGTCCTCCAAACCCCAACCAGCACTGAAGTCTCTACCTTATGTCCTCTGATCCATAACTAGTATTACAGTCCATGCTTTGTGTCCTCTGATCTATGACCAATACTACAGTCCATGCCTCGTGTCTTCTAATTCTCAACCAGCACTGAAGCCTCTACCTTGTGTCCTCTGATCCATAGCTGGTATTACAGTCCATGCTTTGTGCCCTTTGAGCCATGACTAATACTCAAGTCCATGCCCGCGGCGACGGGCAGAGAGTCGCTGATTGCCGCCATTACTAGTAAAAAAAAAAAAAAATATGTCCCCGGATTTCATTTTAAAAATCTGGTCACCTTAGCCTAGGGGTGGGTTGGTGACTAAGTGGCATTGCTTAATTGCAGTAAGGTTAGGGACCTGTTGTGTTCCTGGGTCTTATGATTAGCTGAACAGAATCACACCTTCTTTAAGATTGGTTCACATATATAGATCGTAGTTGGGTACAGGTTGTTTGCCTGGACTAGAGTGAACAGAGTAATCAGTGTGCTGATGCTCCTTCAGTGTCCAATCGGCAGCCTGTTAAGTGCCATTGCTTAATTGCAGTGAAGTCAGGGACCCATTGTGTTCCTGTGTCTGATGATTAGCTGAACAGAATCACACCCTTTTTAGATCGGTTCTCGTATACAGATTTTAGTTTACAGGTTGTTTGCCTGGACTAGAGTGAATGGAGTGATGACCTCATCAGTGTGCTGATGCTCCTTCACTGTCCAACCAGCAGCCTAGTGGCATGCCAGTGACTAAACGGCAGCCCTTAATTGCAGTGGAGAGAAGTAAGGTCAGGGACCCACTGTGTTCTCTAGTGGAGGGTTCCTCGATCTTTTGATTTGCTGAACAGAATCACACCTCATTTTAGAACGCTTCACATATACAGATTTTAGTCTACAGGTTGTTTGCCTGGACTAGAGTGAATGGAGTGATGACCTCATCAGTGTGCTGATGCTCCTTCACTGTCCAACCAGCAGCCTAGTGGCATGAGAGTGACTAAACGGTAGCCCTTAATTGCAGTGGAGAGAAGTAAGGTCAGGGACCCGCTGTGTTCTCTAGTGGAGGATTCCTGGATCTTTTGATTTGCTGAACAGAATCACACCTCGTTTTAGAACGCTTCACATATACAGATTTTAGTCTACAGGTTGTTTGCCTGGACTAGAGTGAACAGAGTGATGACCTCATCAGTGTGCTGATGCTCCTTCACTGTCCAATCAGCAGCCTGGGGGTGGGTCGTTGACTAACCCGTTTTGTTCCTGGGTCTTATGATTAGCTGAACAGAATCACACCGCCTTATCTCTTATAATGTTAATGGATAATATAATATAAATGATAAGCTTTGGGATAAATAAAGACCATAGGGCGATCTATATGCCGTGCATGAAAGCTCAGCCCAACCCCACCTGCCGAACCGTCTGCTGATCAGACCACTTATAAGCAGATTGGCACAAATATGGGCAACTGTAGCAAAATCAATGATGCAAATACGAAAAAAAAATGTGGAAAAGCAGGAAACTTGTCATAATGAATTGGAGCTAAGTGACAGCGGTGAGGCCGTTATGCCTTAACGCGAATGTAACACGAGGTAACAAGGCAGCGCACAGCTGTTTTTTTAGCCCTCCTGACTATCCTTGTAAATGTGGAGGAGGACGAGACGCGGTCCGGGCTCAGCTGGGCTGTTTATTAATGCCGTTATCCCTCATTTGCACACATACAAGGCTTTTGGCAGCGTCAAGGTATTTTTCCTCTGCGCCAAGTCTGGCCTGATCTCCCTCCCGTAGAGGACGGCCTTGAATAATGTAAACTGTCAGAGACGTCAAGATGCTAATCCCGGCCGCCAATCCCCCCTCAACATTTGAGAATTCCATAGAGTCGGCTTTGATGTGGCGGTCAATTTTTTTTTTTACATTTTTGTTTCTGATTAGCGAAACACCTTTTGTCATTTGAATGAGTCGTTTCACAAGTGAATTCTATCGGAGCTTGCAGAGGTCTCTTCTGTGGAGGTGGTGGGGAGCTCTGGTGAGCCGTCCACCTGCCGGGCCAAGCTTATTAAATGCCTCAGTTTACCTGCTCTAGGATGTCTTTGGCTCCAGTTACCATACACGTGTCAATTTTTTATTTTCATCCACCAGGAATTGCACATAAAAGGCAAGTATTCGCTAGAAACTAAGCAATCTACCACCCATGGGTTTGATTGACCACCAGAAATTGGTCACATGTGATGGAAACTGGGCAATAAATCAACGGCTTCCGTACAGTTTATCAACCACCTGCTGTCTGGGGCAATGTTGGCATTTTACACATTTATGTTAAATTTTGCTAGAAAATTACTTAGAACATTATATATTTTCTCAAATCAGAGGCCCTGTAGAATAAAATGGTGGCTGTTGCAATTTTTTATGTTGGGTGATATTTGCGCAGCCATGTATCAAACACAAATTTTCAGGAAAAGATACACTTAAATAAATTTTAGTGCACACAAACACAATATAATACCTGTTGTTGTTCAGTCATTTAGTCGTGTCCGACTCTTCTGGACCTCATGGACCATAGCAATTTTCAGTCTTCCACTGCCTCCCGAAGCTTGTTTAACCACTTGCCGACCGGTGCACGCCGATGTACGTCGGCAGAATGGCACGGGCAGGCAGATTGGCATGCAGGTACGTCCCTTTAAATCTGCCGCCCCGGGAGCCCCAAGATTGCGGTCGGCAAGAGCAGAACAGGGGAATGCCTTTGTAAACAAGGCATTTCCCTATTCTGCCTAGTGACACTGTCACTGATAACCGTTCCCCATGATCGGGAACGGTCATCAGTGACGTGTCACGTGTAGCCACGCCCCCTCACAGTAAGAATTACTCACTAGGGCACACTTAACCCCTACAGCGCCACCTAGTGGTTAACCCCTTCACTGCCAGTGTCATTTTTTACAGTAAACAGTGCACAGTACACTGATCGCTGTAAAAATGACAATGGTCCCAAAATAGTGTCAAAAGTGTCCGATGTGTCCGCCATAATGTCGCAGTCACGATAAAAATCGCTGATCGCCGCCATAACTAGTAAAAAAAAATATATTATTAAAAATGCCATAAAACAGTCCCCTATTTTGTAGAAGCTATAACTTTTGCGCAAACCAATCAATAAACGCTTATTGTGATTTTTTTTTTACCAAAATATGTAGAAGAATACGTATCGGCCTAAACTGAGGAATTTTTTTTTATTTTATATATTTTTTGAGGATATTTATGTAGCAGGGTGCTATATTTAAGGGAAGTATCTAAGTGGTAATAAGGCTCAGATACACAAATTGTTAGGGTTCATGGATCATTTCTGTCCCTGGGAGATAGTATTGATGTACAGTTCCCTGGGGCCTATAGGTGGCGCTGTTGCCATAGGCCCGGGTTGAACCACAGTACAGGGTTGTGCCTTTTCTTGTCCCCTCTTGACAGCAGTGCGGCGGGGTGGGGAACCTGCTGTGCCTGTCGGGAGAGGGTATAAAAAGGGGAGGCCATCTTCCAGAGGGGTCGGAGTCGCGCCCAGGCACCTCCAGCCTGGGTGGTGCGTGTGTCGCCTCCGGGTGCCATAGCCCGGAGGCGGAGTTGCTGTTCCATCCCAGACACCTTCAGTCTGGGGTGAGGTACTAAATAGGAGGCCCGGAGCCCAGCAACCTTCGGCTGGGATCCGCTAAGGATCGAGGCGCTCCCAGGGTACCGCCTTGCGAGGGGACCCGTATCTTGGATCGAGGAGGCCAGGGAGGTGACCCTTTCTGAAGACCCAGCACAGAGTAATGGTGACAGTGGGGGCCTCTGGTAACTCTTCGGAGGGACGTTTTTCTCCTTGACAGGGGCCAAGTTCTCCAAGAAGGCAGTGCATGTTCTGTAGGTCACAGTGGCAGTGACTCTACGCACACCAGGTCAGTGGCAGTGACTTTCATATTCATTAGGTCCGTGACAAAGATCGTACGCCAAACCTGTTTGTGCAAATCAGAACAGTAAGAGAACCAAGATTAAGTTTGTGCCTGGACCTCTCTCCCACCTTATCTGACCTGTGTCTCGTCTCAACCTGTCTGCTCTTAAAGGGACTATTTATTATCCATGTGAAATAAATACAGAAGTTGGACTTTCAGTTGGTGTGGACAGTTACTTTACTGGGGAGAATTAAGGACTTGTTTCTGGCCAAGGCAGAAGCGAGATCAGCTCGGGAGGATTCTAACACCCGCCGCAGGCAGGCCCGAGAAAACGAACACCACTCAACCTCCCCATCCAGGAGGGTACGGGCTTGTAGTGCGGTGTGCCTCAGTCTTTCCTCTATTTTTGTTTATAGCGCAAAAA
Organism: Rana muscosa; assembly: GCA_029206835.1. Classification (NCBI taxonomy): domain Eukaryota; kingdom Metazoa; phylum Chordata; class Amphibia; order Anura; family Ranidae; genus Rana; species Rana muscosa. The sequence goes on along the minus strand of CM055120.1, from coordinate 23,441,952 downwards.
ATAAAAACCGCAGAGGTGACCAAATACCACCAAAAGAAAGCTCTATTTGTGAGAAAAAAAGGACGTCAATTTTGTTTGGGAGCCACGTCGCACGACCGCGCAATTGTCAGTGTTTTTTGCGACGCAGTGCCAAATCGCAAAAAGTGGCCCGGTCATTAAGCAGCAATATGGTCCGGGGCTTAAGTGGTTAAATTCATGTTCATTGTTTCGATGATGCTCTATATCCATCTTGTTTTCTGTCGTCCTTTTCTCCCTTTTCCTTCCATGTTTCCCAGCATCAGGGTCTTTTCCAAAGAGTCCTCTCTTCGTATTAGGTGGGCAAAGTATTTCATTTTCAGCTTCAGGATCTGTCCTTCCAGTGAATCTTTCCTTAAAGATTGACTGTTTTGATCTTCTTGCCATCCAAGGGACTTTCAAGAGTCTTCTCTAACACAATAGTTCAAAAGCATCAGTTCTTTGGCCTTCAGCTCTCCTTATGGTCCAACTTTCACAGCCATAGGTTACTACTGGGAATACCATAGCTCTGACTATATAGCACTTTGTTGGTAGGGGGATGTCTCTGCTTTTTATAATGTTGTCTAGCTTTGCCATTGCTTTCCTCCCATTGCTACAGTCACCGTCTGCCGTGATCTTGATGCCTAGGAAGATAAAATCTGTCACTGTTTCCATTCTTCTCCTTCTATTTGCCAAGGAGTGATGGGACCGGTTGCCATGATCTTAGTTTTCTTAATGTTCAATTTCAGGCCAGCTTCTGCGCTCTCCTCTTTTACCTTCATAAACCACTTAAGACCCGGACCAATACGCAGCATAAAGACCAGGCCCCTTTTTGCGATTCGGCACTGCGCCACTTTAACTGACAATTGCGCTGTCGTGCGACGTGGCTCCCAAAAAAATTTACGTCATTTTTTCCCCACAAATAGAGCTTTCTTTTGGTGGTATTTGATCACCTCTGCGGTTTTTATTTTTTGCGCTAAAAAACAAAAATAGAGCGACAATTTGGAAAAAAATTCAATATTTTTTACTTTTTGCTATAATAAATATCCCCCAAAAATATATAAAAAAACTTTTTTTTTCCTCAGTTCAGGCCGATACGTATTCTTCTACATATTTTTGGTAAAAAAAAATCGCAATCGCCTTTATTGATTGGTTTGCGCAAAAGTTATAGGGTTTACAAAATAGGGGGTAGTTTTATGGCATTTTTATTAATTTTTTTACTAGTAATGGCGGCGATCAGCGATTTTTTTCATGACTGCGACATTATGGCGGACACATCGGACACTTTTGACACATTTTTGGGACCATTGTCATTTTTACAGCGATCAGTGCAATAAAAAAATGCACTGGTTACTGTAAAAATGACACTGGCAGTGAAGGGGTTAACCACTAGGGGCGCTGAAGGGGTTAAGTGTGCCTAGGGGAGTGATTACTACTGTGTGGGGGCGTGGCTACGAGTGACACATGACCGATCTCCGCTCTGATTACACAGAGCGGAGATCGGTGACATTGTCAGTAGGGGGGCGGGGAGATGTTGTGTTTACACTAAACATCTCCCCGCTCCATGCCTCCGTGAGACGATCGCGGGGATCCCCGTGGCGATCGAGTCAGCGGGACCTGTGGTCCGACTCACGGGGAAGGCAGGGGGGGGCGCGAGCGACCCCGTCGTCAGGCAGTTAAAGGGGACATACAGGTACGTGATTGTGCCTGTATGAGCCATTCTGCCGACGTGTATATACAGTGAGCGGTCCTTAAGTGGTTAAGAGACTCTTTAGTTCTTCTTCACTTTCTGCCATTAGTGTCGTATTGTCTGCATATCTCAGGTTGTTGATATTTCTCCCAGCGATCTTCATTTCGGCTTGTGATTCGATGATCCTGGCTTTCGCAGGATGTACTCTGCATATAAGTTTAATAAGTAGGGTGACAATATACATCCTACCGCACTCCTTTCTCAGTTTTGAACCCGTCAGTTGTTCCATGTCCTGTTCTGAAGCCTCGTACACACGGCCGAAAATCTCGTCAAGAAAAAACACGTCGTTTTTCTTGACGAGATCCTTGGACAAGAAACTTGTCCCGGCCGAGTGTACACACGCTCGATTCAAAGAACCCGCGGTTCTTTTGAATGGAGCGAACGCGGTGACGTCATCGAATACGACGAGCGTGCGTTTGTCACATTCGATGCCATCGCCACCATCTTGCTACACCCTATCTATGCCTAGGAAGCTACCGCGCATGCTTCAACGTCATTTCGAGCATGCGTGGGTTTCCCGGAGGACAGGTAAGTGTACACACACTCACTTTTCTCGTCGAGAAACAGGCTGACGAGAATCTCGATGAGAAAATAGAGAGCAGGTTCTCTATATTTCTCGTCGAGATTCTTGTCGGTTTTCTTGACGAGAAACCATACACACGAATGAATTTCTCGGCAAGAAAGTTCTTTCGGCAGTTTTCTTGTCGTTTCTTGCCGAGAAACTCGTTCGTGTGTACGAGGCTTAACTGTTGCTTGTTGACTTGCCTACAGGTTTTTCAGGAGACCGGTGAGGTGGTCTGGTATTTCCCATTTCTTTCAGTATTTGCCACATCTTGTTGTGATCCACACAATTGAAGGCTTTACTGTAGTCAAACATGTCAAGATTTAAAATTGTGAAATGGCAACAAACTACAGTACCTAAAATTGTCCATATGTGACGCTTTAACCACTTCCGGACCGCCGCACGCCGATATACGTCGGCTGTTTGAAAAGAGATATCTCTGTTATGGCAGCAGCTAGCTAGGGGTTTATTTAAAAAAAACAAATCAGCCTTCACAAATAATCCCAGTAAAGTGTGTAAAGTATGTGTATGATCATCAGCTCCATCTAGTGGCCATAAGGTGGTATTTTCCTGATTCTGGTATTTCAGGAAAGTACCACCTTATGGCCACTAGGTGGAGGTGAATATCATAGGAACTACCCATACTAGACACATTTTGAGTATTATTTGCGTCAGCTGTGCGAATGCTGAGGCCTCAGGTCTTTATCTCTTCTATGTCAGTGTTACAGCACGGCCAAATGCAGTGGAGCAGCTATAGCGGGAACAGACCCTCAGTCCTCCAATAGGTGATGCAATCCGCCGCCAGCTGCCAATTCTGGATCTTCCTTCTGACAACTTCTTGATCCTCCTGCTCAGCTTGTGTTTGTATTGTATGTTAATAAATACATTATTATTCAACGTAAAAGCCAAAATGTCAGTCGCAGACAGGAAATAAACAGGGCGCTTCGTCAATTACTATTTTATCTCCATTTTACAAGTATTCATTGCGGCGACGAGCGCACTCGTAAGAGACAATTGACAAATTGATAGCGGCTCAAACGTGAATCCTCTTCAGGTTTATCCGTCAGCCGATGATGTATTGATAGATAAACACTCGGCTGAAATAGGCAAAATAAATCACGCAGTTCACTTTCTACTTTATCACTTTTCCGGCTCAAGTTTCCGAAACCGAAATAAGGAAAAGAAAAACAAAAAACCTACAGCTGAAAAATTTGATTATTCTTATTGCAGATATTATGTATTATTTTCAGCTCCACATTCAATTCCCTGATGATAGGCGGCAGTGACACCTAATTCCCCGATCTGGCCAGGAATCTCTCCCGGAATTTCATTGTTTTATTTCAATGACAGCGATCGGGTACATCTGTTATCCTTAAAGGGAGACGATAGACTTTTCTTATTTGCAGTAGATTGGATTCACACCCACTCTGTGTTTTGCGAATGTGCGAAGAATCACACGCTTTCCTGACCTACGCAGAAACGCGTTGCCCTTAATGTTATTAGTTAAATATTTAGTATTTATCTATCAATATTAAATATATATATATATATACAGTTGCAAAAAAAAGTATGTGAACCCTTTTGGAATGATATGGATTTCTGCACAAATTGGTCATAAAATGTGATCTTATCTTGATCTAAGCCACAACAATAGACAATCACAGTCTTCTGCTTAAACTAATAACACACAAATAATTAAATGTTACCATGTTTTTATTGAACACACCATGTAAACATTCACAGTGCAGGTGGAAAAAGTATGTGAACCCCTAGACTAATGAGCTCTCCAAGAGCTAATTGGAGTGAGGTGTCAGCCAACTGGAGTCCAATCAATGAGATGAGATTGGAGGTGTTGGTTACAGCTGCCCTGCCCTATAAAAAACACACACCAGTTCTGGGTTTGCTTTTTACAAGAAGCATTGCCTGATGTGAATGATGCCTCGCACAAAAGAGCTCTCAGAAGACCTACAATTAAGAATTGTTGACTTGCATAAAGTTGGAAAGGGTTATAAAAGTATCTCCAAAAGCCTTGCTGTTCATCAGTCCATGGTAAGACAAATTGTCTATAGATGGAGAAAGCTCAGCACTGCTGCTACTCTCCCTAGGATTGGGCGTCCTGTAAAGATGACTGCAAGAGCACAGCGCAGACTGCTCAATGAGGTGAAGAAGAATCCTAGAGTGTCAGCTAAAGACTTACAAAAGTCTTTGGCATATGCTAACATCCCTGTTAGCGCATCTACGATACGTAAAACACTAAACAAGAATGGATTTCATGGGAGGACACCACAGAGGAAGCCACTGCTGTCCAAAAAAAACATTGCTGCACGTTTACAGTTTCCACAAGAGCACCTGGATGTTCCACAGCAGTACTGGCAAAATATTCTGTGGACAGATGAAACCAAAGTTGAGTTGTTTGGAAGAAACACACAGCACTATGTGTGGAGAAAAAGAGGCATAGCACACCAACATCAAAACCTCATCCCAACTGTGAAGTATGGTGGTGGGGGCATCATGGTTTGGGGCTGCTTTGCTGCATCAGGGCCTGGAAAGATTGCTATCATCGAAGGAAAAATTAATTCCCAAAGTTTATCAAGAAATTTTGCAGGAGAACGTAAGGCCATCTGTCCACCAGCTGAAGCTCAACAGAAGATGGGTGTTGCAACAGGACAACGACCCAAAGCCTAGAAGTAAATCAACAACAGAATGGCTTAAACGGAAGAAAATACGCCTTCTGGAGTGGCCCAGTCAGAGTTCTGACCTCAACCCGATTGAGATGCTGTGGCATGACCCCAAGACACACCCCAGACATCCCAAGAATATTGCTGAACTGAAACAGTTCTGTAAGGAGGAATGGTGAAGAATTACTCCTGACCGTTGAGCACGTCTGATCTGCAACTACAGGAAACGTTTGGTGGAAGTTATTGCTGCCAAAGGAGGTTCAACCAGTTATTAAATCCAAGGGTTCACATACTTTTTCCACCTGCACTGTGAATGTTTACATGGTGTGTTCAATAAAAACATGGTAACATTTAATTCTTTATTAGTTTAAGCAGAAGACTGTGATTGTCTATTGTTGTGACTTAGATGAAGATCAGATCACATTTTATGACCAATTTATGCAGAAATCCATATCATTCCAAAGGGGTTCACATACTTTTTTTGCAACTGTATTTACACTTGCCGACCAGGCCTTTTCTTGCACTTTTGTTTACAAGTTTAACCTCCTTGCATCCTCGCTACAGCCAAATGACGGCTACAGCGTGGACCTACATTGCCGGGATGCCATCATATGACGTCCTCCCGTGCATGAGCTGCCTGCGCGCCCCCTGGGGGGGGGGGGCGCACGCAGCGCGCTCTGTGATCACTGAGTCAATGAGACTCGGCTGATCACAGATCGGAATAAGGGGCCGATCCCGGCCCCTTACCACGTGATCAGCTGTCAGCTATTGACAGCTGATCACGTGATGTAAACAGAAAATCGGTAATCGTTTTTCTTTTCTCCTCACGCTGACAGTGTGAGGAGAAAAAAAAGCAGATCACGGCTTCTGTGAAAGGGAAATCGGAGAGGAAGAGCCACAGCCACCTCATCTGTGCCCACCATTGCCGTCTGCCAGTGCCACCTTCCAGTGCCCACCAGTGCATATTAGTGCCACCAATCAGTGTCCCCTATCAATGCCCACCAATGCCACCTACCAATGCCCACCAGTAGTGCCAATCAGTGCCCATCAGTGCCTTATCATCAGTGCTGCCGATCAGTGTCACCTACCAGTGCCCATTGCTGCCACCCATCAGTGCCCATCAGTGCCACCTATCAATGCCCTTCAGTTCCGCCCATCAGTGCCACCCATCAGTGCCACCTCTCAGTGCCCACCAGTGCCACCTATCAGTGCCCACCAGTGCCCCCTCATCAGTGCCCACTAGTGCCACCTATCAGAGTCCATAAACCCTCCTTCAGCCATAAACCCTCCTCTTCAGAGAAGTTCATTCTGCCCACACCTGATAACCATACTTTTATTTTCTAAATCAGCTCATCCCCCATAGTTATTACCTTTTGTATCACTTGACCCTCCCTCTTAGATTGTAAGCTCTAAAGAGTAAGGCCCTCTGATTCCTCCTGTACAGAATTGTATTGTAACTGTACTGTCTGCCTTCATATTGTAAAGCGCTGTGCACTGGTAAAAATCATTAGGTGGAGGGGGGATTATGGTGAGGGGTTGTTTTTCAGGGGTTGGATTGGACCTTTAGTTCCAGTGAAGGGAACTCTTAAAGTGGTTGTAAACCCACTTTTTTTTTTTGGCCCACCTGCAAGAGAAAGGCATAATGAGCTATTATGACTAGCATAATAGCTCATTATGTTCCACTTACCTTAGATCGGGGCCCCCGAAGCCGTCCTCGTCCCTCTGTCCAGCCGCAGACATCACTGCGGCGATAGCCGGAATGTTACTTCCGGGTATCGCCGCACCAGCCAATCACAGCGCCGCTCCGGCGCTGTGATTGGCCGGAGCGGCGGAGACGTCACTCTGCGCATGCACGCGGGAGGCGTCCCACTCGGCTACGCCCAGCGATTGCTGGGAAGTAGCCGAGTATGTGAATGGGATTAACCCCATAAATGCGCCGTTGTCTATGGCGCGCATGCGCCGTAGATAGCGGCGCTTGTCATTTTAGTAAATATCTCCTGAACCGTGTAGGTTTAGGAGATATTTCTTGCACCTACAGGTAAGCCTTAATCTAGGCTTACCTGTAGGTGCAAGTTGAAAAAGTGGGTTTACAACCACTTTAAGGCGTCAGCATACCAAGACATTTTGGACAATTTCATGCTCCCAACTTTGTGGGAACAGTTTGGGGACGGCCCCTTCCTGTTCCAACATGACTGCGCACCAGCGCACAAAGCAAGGTCCATAAAGACATGGATGAGCGAGTTCGGGGTGGAGGAACGTGACTGGCCTGCACAGAGCCCCGACCTCAACCCGATAGAACACCTTTGGGATGAATTAGAGCGGAGAATGCGAGCCAGGCCTTCACATCCAACATCAATGCCTGACCTCATAAATGCTCTTTTGGAAGATTGGTCAAACATTCCCATAGAAACCCTCCTAAACCTTGTGGACGGCCTTCCCCAGAAGAGTTGAAGCTGTTATAGCTGCAAAGGGTGGGCCAACTCAATATTGAACCCTCCGGACTTAAGCCTCGTACACACGGCCGAGAATCCCATCAGGAAAAAAACGTTGCTTTTCCTGACGAGATTCCTGGCAAGCTTTTCTTGCCAAGCCGTGCATACAGATGGCCATTCAAGAGAACCGCCATTCTTTTTGAATGGCAAGAACGTGATGACGTCATTGACTATGACGAGCATGCGCTCGTCACATTCGATGCCATCGCCGCCATCTTGCTTCACCCTACACTACCCTTGTAAGCTACCGCGCATGCGTCAAAGTCTCATCGAGCATGCGCGGGCTTACCTGGGGACAGGTAAGCTTGTAGCCGCATACACACACACACAGTTTTCTCTTCGGGAAACAGGCCGAGAGCAGGTTCTCTATTTTTCTCGTCGAGATTCCCAGGCAGTTTTCCGGACGAGAAAACATACACACGACCGTTTTTCTCGGCAAAAAGCTCTCTCAGCAGTTTTCTTGCCGAGAAAACCGGCCATGTGTACGAGGCTTAAGACTGGGATGCCATTAAAGTTCATGTGCGTGTAAAGTAGGGCCGAAACAACTAATCGATTAATCGACAACTAATCGATTATGAAATTAATCGATTACATATTTCATAATCGATTAATCGGCCAGTAACATAATGAGGTTAAAAATAAACTAAAATTAACCCTTTATAGTACAAAAAAGAGCAAATTACTACTGTAAATATTACTCTCACTGTCCCACAGTACTAATTTTAGTTTTTTTAACCTCATTATGTTACTAAACATCTCAGGCCCGGGTCACACCTCTGTGTTTTTTGGTGCTTTTTGCAGAAACACAATACAGTTCATTTACATGGTTTCCTATGGGACACGTTCATATCCATGATTTTTTCAGCTGCTGTGTATTTGGAAAGGGCAAGGACTTTTTTTAACGCAAAACGGTGCTATTTTAGTTTTTTGGTTTAATATACTTCAATGGTGAAGCTGCAGAAAAGCATGTAATGTGTTTTTGTGGCAATTTGTGTTTTGTAATCTGCCCAACAACAAATTGGCCCAAAAAAAAAATTAAAAATGTAAAAAATTACCTTTTTTTTTTTTACGGTTATTAACCGATTAGTCGATTAATCGAAACAATAATTGGCCAACTAATCGATTATGAAAGTAATCGTTAGTTGCAGCCCTAGTGTAAAGTCAGGCGTCCCAATACTTTTGACAGTATAGTATATGTTAATTTTCCATAAGGATGAACCTTTAATGAAATGTTCTTCTTTCTTCAAGGGAGAGATTTCTTTCTCTGAATATTCATTTTTCTCTGAATTATCATTTATAAGTCTTTTTTTTTCTCCGACGCACAAAGATGAATTGCTCAGTTGCAAATTTCTCTATTTCACAGGCCACTGTTTAATCCTGAAATTGCTTTACGACAATTGCTTGTTAAAGCACAGAAGAGTTTTTATCCTTTTGTTCCGACATAAATATTCATGGCCTCACATTTACATATCTCCAGTATAAGGTATCATAAGATCCTTCCACTTTAATCACAGAAATATCCCGAATGAAAATGTTTTCCCAAATTTAACTCCAGGCAAGGAATGGGATCTGGAATAAATGTAGAAACTATTAAAGCCCCGATGAACTTTTTATTAAAATCGGCTAAACTCATCCCAGGTGAATCTAATGCCGCGTACACACGAACGGAAATTTCGACAAGAAAAGTCCGATGTGAGCCTTTGATCGGAAATTCCGACCGTGTGTGTGGGCTCCATCAGACTTTTGCTGTCGGAATTTCCGACAACAAAAGATTGAGAGCAGGTTCTCAAATTTTTCCGGAAATTCCGTTCGTCTGTATGCAATTCCGACTTGCAAAAAAACACGCATGCTCGGAATCAAGCAGGAGAGCCGAACTGCCTATTGAACTTCATTGATCTCGGCTCGTCGTACGTCTTGTACGTCACCGCGTACTTGACGGTTGGAATTTCCGACAAGATTTGTGTGACCGTGTGTATGCAACACAAGTTTGAGGCAACATTCCGTCAGAAAAAAAACCCACGGTTTTCTTGTCGGAATTTCCGTTCGTGTGTACGTGGCATAAGACCTAGTTTACACCTACGGCAGTCTCTGAAAAATGATCGGCAGTGGATCGCTTTTCAGAGAGCATTACAGGAGCTGCTAACATAAGGTGACCAGATTTTTAAAATGAAATCCGGAGACATATATTTTTTTTTTTACTAGTAATGGCGGCAATCAGCGACTCTCTGGCCTTTGCCGCCCGCCTCACAGCCTGTCAAGTCTTACTCTCCGGGCTCCCGGCTACTACTGGGTGGGGAGCGGAGGAAGATCACTCCGCCAGGGAAGGCAAGGAGATAAGGAGGCAGGCGGCTGGCCGGGACTTGAGCCAAGGCAGAAGAACATGCGAGCGGAGCTGAATGGGCACCCGAAACTGAAGAAATATTCCCTCCGCTCCGACCAGCACATGATCATCAGGATGTAGCACAGATAATGGAAAAAAATACACCCCCCTAAGCTAATAGGAGCGGCGGAGTGGGGGTGTGTAATTCAGAATTATTTTTTTTATTCTGCACTGACTGTCTTTGAAATTGCCCCAGCCCCTGTTCAAATCCAATCTGGGGACAAAACCGGGGACAGTGTCCTCAATCCGGGGACTGTCCCTGGAAACCAGGGACGTCTGGTCACCCTATGCTAACAGGCATTCAGGAGGTATTGCTGCTGTCTCCTGAATGCCTTTTATCTTTGTTTAGGAATGATAAACCCACAACGGCCGGCCGCAGCATGTGTACAACCCCGTCCAACTGCCTTTGCAGGTTGGGGGGGGGGGGGGGCTGAGAGGTGGTAAAACTGAGACTCAACCATGCTACCTCTAGCTGCAAGTGTAAACAAGTCCTTAGTTTGTTTTCTTTAGAAAACAGCCACAGCCTGCAGAAGAAAGCCTGTCCCTTCCAGCATTCTGCAAAGAAAAACTTTTGCTCTTTGTGTAGAAGCAGTGGTCTCTCTGCAGAGGCCTGACATGCTCTCTGTTAATTAAGAACTCTCCAATCAGCAAATCCCATGCTCTCTGATGATTGGAGAGCTGGAGCTCTGACTCAGCAGGAGACATCAGACTTCTTCTGAAATGGTGCAGAGATTCCCCTCACTTCCTATTTTGGTGGCAATGTCTGAGAGGAATGTCTGTCACTTCCTGTTGAGGGGTATCCTTCTTACTTCCTGTTGAGGTGAATCCTTTTCACTTCCTGTTAAGGAGAATCCTTCTTTCTTTTTTATTTAGAGGAAACCTTACCACTTCCTGTTGAGGGAAATCCTTCTCACTTCCTCTTGAGAGGAATTCTTCCCACTTCCTGTTGAGGAGAATCCTTATCACTTTTTATTGAGGGGAATATCTCCCACTTCCTGTTGGAGGGAATTTATCCCACTTCCTGTTGAGGGCAATCCCTCTTACATCCTGTTGAGGGGAATTCCTCACACTTCCTGTTGAGGAGAATCCTTCTCACTTCTTGTTGAGAGAGATCCTATCTGCTTCCTCTTGAGAGGAATCCCTCCCGCTTCCTGTTGAGAGGGATCCATCCCACTTCCTGTTGAAAGGGATCCTTCCCACTTTCTGTTGAGAGGACTCCTTCCCGCTTTCTCATTCCCCTCAATAGAAAGTATGAGGGATTCCTCTAAACAGGAAGCCGGAAGGATCCCTCTCAACAGGAAGCCGGAAGGATCCCTCTCAACAGAATTTCTGTTGAGAGGGATCCTTCCGGCTTCCTGTTTAGAGGAATCCCTCACACTTTCTATTGAGGGGAATCTCACCCACTTCCTGTTGAGGGGAATCTCTTCCACATCCTGTTGAGGGGAATCCCTCCCACTTCCTGTTGAGGAGAATCCCTCCCACTTCCTGTTGAGGGGAATCCCTCCCACTTCCTATTGAGGGAAATCCCTCCCACTTCCTATTGAGGGGAATCCCTCCCACTTCCTATTGAGGGGAATCCCTCCCACTTCCTATTGAGGGGAATCCCTCCCACTTCCTGTTGAAGGGAATCACTCCCACTTCCTGTTGAAGGGAATCACTCCCACTTCCTGTTGAGGGGAATCACTCCCACTACTTGTTGAGAGTGATCCTTTCTGCTTCCTGTTGAGAGGAATCCCTCCCGCTTCCCATTGAGATTAATCCCTCCCACTCAGGGGCGGATCCAGAGTCTTTTCTCGGGAGGGGCACTGCCAAAAAATGTTTTTTTTGTGGGAAATTTATCGGGGAAATGGTTGGTGTCGGCGCTTCAATCATCCCGCCACCATGGTTGTTATGGTGTCAGGATGATTGAAGCGCATTATTTCTATTATTACATTGTAATATGAAATTAAATAGTTAAATATAGAATCAGTGGGAGCCCCGAGTGTGTCACTTGCCACCGTCGCCTGCAATTAGTGGGAGCCCTGAGCGTGTCACTTACCACACGTTGCGGATTGTTACTTGCCACGTCACTTGCCACATCTTGTGGATTGTCACTTGCCACACCTTGTGGATTGTCACTTGTCACATCACCTGCCACACCTTGTGGATTGTCACTTGTCACATCACCTGCCACACCTTGTGGATTGTCACTTGTCACATCACCTGCCACACCTTGCGGATTGTCACTTGTCACATCACCTGCCACACCTTGCGGATTGTCACTTGCCACATCACCTGCCACACCTTGCGGATTGTCACTAGCCACACCTTGCGGATTGTCACTTGCCACATCACCTGTCACACCTTGCTGATTGTCACTTGCCAGCTACCAGATGCAGATTGTCATTTGCCACGTCACCTGACACAATTTGCGGATTGTCACTTGCCACGTCGCCTATCACACCTTGCGGATTGTCACTTGCCACATCACCTGCCACACCTTGCTGATTGTCACTTGCCTGCTACCAGATTCAGATTGTCATTTGCCCTGTCACCTGACACAATTTGCGGATTGTCACTTGCCTGCCACCAGATGCAGATTGTCATTTGCCACGTCACCTGCCACACCTTGCGGATTGTCACTAACTTGCCTGCTAAGGTGTAGTTTTGGTTGTCTCTTGCTGTGTCCCAGACTTCCAGAGTCAGGCAGCAGAAAGATAATGTAATCTCTCTGCTGTCTGCACAGTGAGGGCGGAAGTCACTGCAGGAATGCAGGGCAGGCACGGGCGGTGAGAGATGATCTCATCTCTCTGCTCCCCCGCTCCCGGCTAGCTGATTGGCCAGCTGCCACACTGAGCCTGCTCTCTCACTCTCACCTGTGCTGCCAACACACTGAGCAGCACCTTCTGCCCACGAACCGCGCCGCCCCCCGACAACAAACCGCGCCGCTTTCTTACCCGTCTGTGGAGCCGCACGCTATCGCACCTGCCCGCAGAGCGGCCTGACGTGACTCACTGACGTCACTCGTTGCTAGACGCCAAGCGGCCCAGGCGTTAGCAACGAGTGCAGGGAAGAGGCTCCACCCACCTCCTTCTCCGCTCCTGGTATCATGTCAGTGCGCCACGTAACTACATTAGACGAGTCTCTCTCTCAGCGCCGCTGATCGGCTGATGTGAGAAACTGAGAGAGAGACTCAGAGAGGCAGCGGCAGCCGCAGAACAAGTACTGTATATACTCGAGTATAAGCCAACACGAATATAAGCCGAGGCACCTAATTTTACCCCAAAAAACTGGGAAAACTTATTGACTCAAGTATAAGCCTAGGGTGTCCATCTGCATGCCTCACTTTGCCTCACTGTGCCCATGACTAGACTGATGTTTAACATGGGAGTCTATAGAAGGAGTGCCCGGCTTTGAAAAATCGGTTCTCCCCGGCCGTAGGTCTCCCAGACACCAAACTTTTCAAACTTATAGAGGAGACATGGGGCCACATGTGTGCCAAGTTTGGGGTCCAGAGGGCCTACGACCGGCCGGTACCGGGTCCGCAAAATCACCAGAGAAATGACCGTTTAACATTGGAGTCTATGGAAGGGGTGCCCGGTTTTAAAAAATCAGTGCTCCCCGGCCGTAGGTCCCCCAGACACCAAACTTTGCACACTTGTAGAGGAGACATGGGGCTACATATGTGCTAAGTTTGCCGGTACCGGGTCCCCAAAGTTCGGGAGATCAGGCGGAAAAAAAAAAACAGAGCAAGCAAGTGAGTGTGACAGATGGTCTCGGGGGGGCAATTGCCCTGTTGCCCCCCCTGGATCCGCCCCTGCTCCCACTTCCTGTTGAGGGGAATCCCTCCCACTTTCCATTGAGGGGAATCCCTCCCACTTTCCATTGAGGGGAATCCCTCCCACTTCCTGTTGAGGGGATTCCTTCTCAATTCCTTTTGACAGCAAGTGAAGGGAAATCTCCTGAGGGAAACACAAACATAATAATAAAAAAAAAGATTGTCAGTTTTTTTTACCCCTTTACTACGCTATCCAAAACTAAACTTTTGGCTATCCATACACCTAAATACCTGTGACTATGGGTACTTGCAAAGAAAAACATTGATCGGCCCGGCTTTTTTTTTTTGTTTTTTTTTGTTTTTTTTTGTTTTTTGATCGGCCCGGCTTTAATTTCCTTCATGTCCAATCGCCTTTTAGAGTCCCTGAGAAATCTCAAGCCTCGTACACACGAACGAGTTTCTCTGCAAAAACCAGCAAGAAACTTGCTGGCAGAGATTTTTTGCCGAGAAATTCGTTCGTGTGTATGGTTTCTCGTCAAGAATCTCGACGAGAAAATAGAGATCCTGCTCTCTATTTTCTCGTCGAGATTCTCCTCGGCATGTTTCTCGACGAGAAAAGTGAGTGTGTGTACACTTACCTGTCCGCCCGGAAGCCCGCGCATGTTCGAAATGAATTTGACGCATGCGCGGTAGCTTCCTAGGCATAGGTAGGGTATACCAAGATGGCGGCGACGGCATCGAATGTGACGAGCGCATGCTCGTCGTAGTCGATGACGTCACCGCGTACGCTCCATTCAAAGAACCGCGGGTTCTTTGAATCGAGCGTGTGTACACTCGGCCGGGACAAGTTTCTTGTCCAAGAATCTCGTAAAAAAAAACGACATGTTTGTTTCGACGAGAATCTCGGCCGTGTGTACGAGGCTTCACTCTATGGGGGCAGCCTAGAAAACGGTCATTTACAATACATTTAGCATAGAATTATCCGGCTCTCCCTGCGTCCTATCAGCAGCATCTTATCTCTAATAATTATGCCGGAATCGGTAAGAAGGTCATAAACAGCATTTAATCGTTCCATAAAAATATATTTACTTCATCGTGATTATACAAGAAGCTAAAGAGCTATTCACCTCCGTTCTGTCCTCCCGCTGAGATCTTATTATTCGGGCCCCTGAATCTCACTGTGATTTATATTACTTGTTTTCATGTAGAACCTATTCCTAGTAATTCGTTTTATGTTACCTATTATTAATAATGTATAATATTAATTAGGGTTGTCCCGATACCACTTTTTTAGGACCGAGTACAAGTACCGATACTTTTTTTTATGTACTCGCCGATACCGATTACCGATACTTTTTTTTTAATGCCATGTGACAGTTTGACTGATGGGCACTGATAGATGGCACTGATAGACGGCACTTATGGCACTGACAGGTGGCTGGCACTGACAGGTGGCTGGTACTGTTAGATGGCGCTGACAGGTGGCTGGCACTGACAGGCGGCAC
Organism: Rana muscosa; assembly: GCA_029206835.1. Taxonomy (NCBI): domain Eukaryota; kingdom Metazoa; phylum Chordata; class Amphibia; order Anura; family Ranidae; genus Rana; species Rana muscosa. The sequence continues at coordinate 23,426,834 of CM055120.1, read as the reverse complement.
TTATGGGCAATGATGGCACTGACAGGCAGCACTTATGTGCACTGATGGCACTGACAGGTGGCTGGCACTGTTAGATGGCACCGACAGGTGGCTGGCACTGACAGGCGGCACTAATGGGCAATGATGGCACTGACAGGCAGCACTTATGTGCACTGATGGCACTGACAGGTGGCTGGCACTGTTAGATGGCACCGACAGGTGGCTGGCACTGACAGGCGGCACTTATGGGCAATGATGGCACTGACAGGCAGCACTTATGTGCACTGATGGCACTGACAGGTGGCTGGCACTGTTAGATGGCACCGACAGGTGGCTGGCACTGACAGGCGGCACTAATGGGCAATGATGGCACTGACAGGCAGCACTTATGTGCACTGATGGCACTGACAGGTGGCTGGCACTGTTAGATGGCACCGACAGGTGGCTGGCACTGACAGGCGGCACTTATGGGCAATGATGGCACTGACAGGCAGCACTTATGTGCACTGATGGCACTGACAGGTGGCTGGCACTGTTAGATGGCACCGACAGGTGGCTGGCACTGACAGGCGGCACTAATGGACAATGATGGCACTGACAGGCAGCACTTATGTGCACTGATGGCACTGACAGGTGGCTGGCACTGTTAGATGGCACCGACAGGTGGCTGGCACTGACAGGCGGCACTTATGGGCACTGACAGGCGGCACTTATGGGCACTGACAGGCGGCTGGCACTGATAGGCAGCACTTATGGGCACTGACAGGCGGCAGTTATGGGCACTGATGGCACTGACAGGTGTCTGGTACTGACAGGTGGATGGCACTGAAATGCAGAAATAAATGACATGACTAAATGATACACCCTGCACTTGGCATCAGCAGACATCTTGTTACACCCAGCCCAAATAGTTCGGGCTGGGTGTAACAAGATGTCAGCTGCTGGCCAAGTGCAGGGTGTGCCAAGATGGGCGTCGGGATTTCCAAGCTGACCGGTGACCGAATGTGACAGTCCGGTCACCGATCCTGATGCGGCTGCACTCTGACAGCTTACCTAGCTATTTCTCTAGTGCAGGTGAGGACTCTCCGGCCCGCTGACTTCGCCCGCTCCGCCCACTGACGCCGCCCGCCCTCTCCGCCTCTGACGCCGCCCGCCCTCTACGCCTCTGACGCCGCCTCTGACACTGCCCGCCCTCTCCACCTCTGACGCTGCCTCTGACACCGCTCGCCCTCTCCAACTCTGACACCGCCTCTGACACCGCCTGCCCTCTACGCCTCTGACGCCGCCTCTGACACTGCCCGCCCTCTCCACCTCTGACGCTGCCTCTGACACCGCTCGCCCTCTCCGCCTCTGACACCGCCCATCCTCTCCGCCCACTGAGTCCGCCCACCGATCAAGTATCGGGTCAGGCATCGGGAGCATTTGTGCGAGTACAAGTACTTGCACAAATGCTCGGTATCGGTCCCGATACCGATACTAGTATCGGTATCGGGACAACCCTAATATTAATCCATAATGATATGTATTTTTGGGTAAAATTCGGCTACAGAATGTAATTAGAAAACTAACTTTAAATTATATATACCGTATATACCTGAGTATAAGCCGACCCGAATATAAGCCGAGGCACCTAATTTTACCACAAAAAAACGTACTGACTCGAGTATAAGCCTAGGGTGTCCATCTGCATGCCTCACTATGCCTCACTTTGCCTCACTGTGTCCATGTGCATGCCTCACTGTGCCCATGCCTCACTGTGTTCATGCCTCACTGTGTTCATGTGCATGCCTCACTGTGCCCATGCCTCACTGTGTTCATGCCTCACTGTGCCCATGCCTCACTGTGTCCATGACTAGACTGACCTTTAACATGGGAGTCTATGGAAGGGGTGCCCGGCTTTGAAAAATCGATGCTTCCCGGCCGTAGGTCCCCTAGACAACAAACTTTGCACACTTGTAGAGGAGAATTAGGGCTACATGTATGCCAAGTTTGGGATCCAGGAGACCTACGACCGTCCGGTACCGGGTCCCCAAAGTCACCAGAGAAATTACCGTTTAACATGGGAGTCTATGGAAGGGGTGCCCGGCTTTGAAAAATCGGTGCTCCCCGGCCGTAGGTCCCCCAGACAACAAACTTTGCACACTTGTAGAATGGGGCTACATCTTTGTCCAGTTTGGGGTCCAGGGGACCTACGGCCGGCCGGTACCGGGTCCCCAAAGTACGGGAGATCAGGCGCAAAAAGGTGACTCGAGTATAAGCCGAGGGGGGCATTTTGAGCACAAAAGAATGTGCTGAAAAAGTCGGCTTATACTCAAGTATATACGGTATATATGTAGCGGTGCCATAGGTGTGCGCAGCCTATTGCATTAGGGTGTGCACCCTTAAGATCAAACACACACATGCTGTGTATGTGTATGTGTCTCTATATATATATGGCCTCAGCCAATGGCACATTGATCTCCATGCCGGCACAGTGAAAGAGAAGAGCATAAACACTTCTCTTATGACAGAGCCAGGAAGAGGGAGATCTTTCCCATGTTCCTGCTGCTACACAGAGTGATAACACTAACGCGCATGGGGTGATTAGGGTGTGCCTGGGCACAACCGGCACACCCTGTGCGCACGCCTATGAGCGGTGCACTGGCACGAGTTCATAAGATCCACACATCACCCTGTTACCCGACCCTCCATTATCCAATCTGTTTGACACAATGAAAAGTCACTTGCCTTGCCTTGCAGTATTTTTATTGCAGGATTAACTTGTGTAGCACTACCCCCCCGTAGGAGCTGCTGGTTTGTTTTTGGGTTTGCACGTTACCTCTTTAGCTTCGTTGTCAGGGTAGGAAAGTCCATAGTAAATGCAATGTCCACACAAAGGTAAAACCTTCAACAGTCAGGCTTTATTCTTTTCTTCTGCAGTATAACTTGAGAGAAAGTAGAAGGTAGGCGAAGAATAGGGGAAGGTTCAGGCACGCGGTACAGAATGCACAAAATGAGTTCAAAGTACTCATCAATCGTTCACCACTCTCACCGATAGAGTGGGTTTTGCTCACCCGGATAGTCCCCTCTCACATGGCCTAGCAGCCGGGATGGCGCACAAAGCAGTAACAAGACAGCCTCTGCCACAGACTGCTTAAGATGGAGTTGGTCTCTGCCACAGACCTTTTATTAGAGATAGATAAATGGATAGTCTGTTATGCTGCGTCACTGTAGACTTTTGCTCCTTTGAAAACGGACAGCGGATGTTTTATTATTATTGAGTATTCACGGCTGATCATGATGTAAATAAGAAGAGCCGGTGATTGGCTTTTCCTGACTCGCGTCTGTGTCAGACGCGAGTAGAGGAGAGCCGATCGGCTGCTCCTCTGACAGGGGGGGTTTGTGCTGATCGATTATCAGCGCAGCCCCCCTCGAGGATGCCCACACTGGACCACCAGGGATGCCACCAGACCACCAGGGATGCCCACCACCAGGTATGCCACCCTAGACCACCAGGGATGCCAAACAGTGCCCCTAATGGATGCCAATCAGTGCCCACAATGGATGCCAATCAGTGCCCACAATGGGCATCACTGATTGGCAGGCATTATTGTTTGGCACTGATTGGCATCCATCATTGCAGTACATCAGTGCCGCCTATCAGTGCCCATCCATGCCCATCCGTGTCGCCTATCAGTGCCCATCCATGTTGCCTATCAGTGCCCATCCGTGTTGCCTATCAGTGCCCATCCGTGTTGCCTATCAGTGCCCATCCGTGTTGCCTATCAGTGCCCATCCGTGCCGCCTATCCGTGCCCATCCATGCCGCCTATCCGTGCCCATCCATGCTGCATATCAGTGCCACCTATCAGTGCTGCATATTAGTGCCCATCATCAGTGCCCATCAATGCCACCTCATCAGTGCCACCTCATTGGTGCCACCTCATCGGTGCCTGTCAGTGCAGCCCCATCAGTGCCCATCAGTGAAGGAGAAAACATACTTATTTACAAAGTTTTGTAACTGAAACAAAAAAAAATATTTTTTCAAAATTTTCGGTCTTTTTAAAAAATATTTTTAGCAGAAAATAAAAATCCCAGAGGTGATCAAATACCACCAAAAGAAAGCTCTATTTGTGGGAACAAAATGATAAAAATGTAGTTTGGGTACAGTGTAGCATGACCGCGCAATTGTCATTCAAAGTGCAACAGCGCTGAAAGCTGAAAATTGGTCTGGGCAGGAAGGTGTATAAGTGCCCAGTATGGAAGTGGTTAAACGTGTGATATGGGTAGTGGTGTGCCAACCTGTGGGTCCTTGATGGCACCAGCGGAGCTCTCGAGGACACCAGAAGGAAAAAAAAAAAAGAACCTGAGATGTCACATTTTCCGACTTGCCTGAATATATCAAAGGAGTTAAGATTATTTTAATAGCACTCTTATTATTTAAAATAACTTCACAGTCTCCCAGTTCATTAAACTCCAGACTTCCACTTCTATTATATCGCTATTTTAGATCAGCAGTTGCCACGTCAACCATATGCATATGAGCCTCGGCGTGCCGCGGGAACCCATGGCGTGCCGCGGTAAAAAAAAAAAAAAGGACCAGATTGAATTACGGGAGATCAGATGCATTGTGACCAACAAGGAGTCATCTCTTCCGAGGAGTAAAACATATGCGTGTCATTTCTGTGTATCTTGTGTGGAATGAAAATCGGAATTAATTCTGTTCATTATCTGTGCCGCGATTTCACTCGGCGGTAATTGAGTGCCGAGCCGCTTATGAATATGTATTATTTTTTATTATTTTTTTCCCCTCTCTCCTGCCTCCCAGCGTAAAGGGGGGGATTGAAGCTCAACCAAAGGGGGTTACAAGTAACTAAGCAGCATATTGGAAGAAAAAAAAAACCCACAAAAGGCTTGACGAGGACACCGGCTTAACTCAGTGGGAATTTCGGCGAGACCAAGGTGCTTGATTATCGCCATAAATAATATATGAACGCTTCAACATTTGAATGCGTTTTGGTCTCTGAGGCCGACTAAAAATGATGTGTTGCTTCTTTGAGAAAACAAAAAAGGAATGGATTTTTTTTTTTTTTTTAGTGCGGGAGGAGAGCGCGAGCCCCGTTGAGTTCAACATCATTTTTACTCAGCATCCAGCTGATTTACATTTGTCTGAACAAAGCGCTAAGCATCCCAGATCATTAGAATGTGGGCTGGAATTCATTTCTTCCCTGTCCAGGACTAATGGGCCCGAAGCAAATAGGTGAGAGAGGTCTGTGAAAACTGAAATTAAGCCTTTTTATTCTTTATGTAAACACTGGTATCGCAGGATTAGGACTGGATTCTTCACAGTAAGAGCAGTAAAGTAGACATGTGCGCTGCGTTTTAAATTCGAAAATTCGGAAACTCGGAAATTCGAAAATCTGACTTCCTCCTGTGATCGTGCTGCTTGCGTGCCCCCAGCGGCGCGAAGGTGGCGCGCTCTGTGATCGTCAAGTCCTTCGGCTGATCACAGAACAGGGTAAAGGGCCCCTTTACTACGTGATCAGCTGTCAGCCAATGACAGCTGATCACGAAAGTAAACAGAAGCCGGTTATCAGCTTTGACAGCGCGAGGAGAAAGGAAGAAAGCAGGTAACTGGCTTCTGTTACAGGGACATCAGTCCCACCAGTGCTGCTTCTTATCAGTGCCCATCAGTGCCATTAATTTAGTGCAGCCTTTTTAGTGCCTCCCCATCAGTTTCCACTAGTGCCGCCTCATCAGTGCCCATCAGTGCAAACTCATTAGTGCCACCTATCAGTGCCCATCAGTGCCGCCTCATCAGTGCCTCCTCAGCAGTGCTTATTAGTGCAACCTCATTAGTGCCATCTATCAGTGCCGCCTCATCAGTGCCACCTCATCACTGCCTATCAGTACCCATCAGTGCCTTATCATCGGTGTCACCTATCAGTGCTGCCTATCAGTGCCCATAAGTGCCATCTATCAGTGCAGCCTTATCAGTGCCGCCTCATCAGTGCCCATCAGTGCAACCTCATTAGTGCCACCTATCAGTGCCCATCAGTGCCACCTCATCAGTGCCTATGAGTACCCATCAGTGCCACCTATCAGTGCTGCCTATCAGTGCTTGTTAGTACCCATCAGCGCCATCTATCAGTGCAGGCTTATCAGTGCCTATCAGTGCAACCTCATTAGTGCCACCTATCAGTGCCCATCAGTGCCGCCTCATTAGTGCCCATCAGTGCCGCCTCATCACTGCCCATTAATGCAACCTCATTAGTGCCACCTATTAGTGCCCATCAGTGCTGCCTCATCAGTGCCACCTCATCAGTGCCTATCAGTACCCATCAGTGCCTTATTATCAGTGTCACCTATTAGTGCTGCCTATCAGTGCCCATCATTGCCGTCTATCTGTAACCATCAGCGTCATCTATCAGTGCAGCCTTATCAGTGCCTCCTCATCAGTGCCCATCAGAGCCGCCTCACCAGTGCCCATCAGTGCAGCCTCATCATTTAAAAAAAATGTGGTCTTTTTTTGTTTCTTTAGCAAAAAATAAAAACCTAGCAGTGATTAAATACCACGAAAAGAAAGGTCTATTTGTGTGAAAAAAAAAAACAAAAATTCTATATGGGTACAGTGTTGCATGACCGCGCAATTGTCATTCAAAGAGTGACAGCGCTGAAAGCTGAAAATTGTCCTGGGCAGGAAGGGGGTGAAAGTGCCCGGTAAGCAAGTGGTTAAAGGGATGCAGATTGAAAAGGAAAGGGAATTTGTAATGCTTCCTCCTGCAGCAGACTGATGACATCATCTCAGCCATGGCAAAGTCACTGGACTGAAGCTCAACGAGGACTTTTTATATAAAAAGTGGAGCTTTTTTTTTTTTTTTTTTTAAATGTTACTGTAGCTTTATTCTATAACATGCCAGATATTTCTTCATGCGGACTTATATAAAGTTACTGAAAGATCCACTTTAAGCTACAGAAGCATCTAAGCTTTGTGAAATTCTCTTTCCTGTAAGAGTGGATACATTATAGGATACAATGGCATTGTTCGCTGTGAAAGTTGATATGATGTAGAAAAGAAAGTCTTTACCATAAACGCTGATACTGTTAGGTGCAAAAAAATAAAAAGTTGTTTGCTGCACAAATACCTGAGCTGTTGAATAATAAAGGACTGGGAGTGATATAGATGCAGAATAAATAAAAAATAAATAAGTACACCCACTTAAGGACCATCGCCTTTTCTGGCACTTTTTGTTTACAGGTAAAAAAATGTGTATTTTTTGCTTGAAAATTACCTAGAGCCCCCAAACATTATATATATTTTTTAGCAGAACCCCTAGAGAATAAAATGGCGATCATTGCAATTTTTTTATGTAGCAGGTATTTTCGCAGAGGTTTTTCTAATTCATTTGGAAAAAATACACTTTGCTAAATTCTAATGCAAAAAAAACCCCACAAAATATGACCCCATTTTTGGTAAAATATAAAAGATAATGTTACGCTGAGTAAATACATACCTATCATGTCATGCTCTAAAACTGTGCATGGTCGTGGAATGGCGACAAACTACGAAACGTAAAAATCTCCATAGGCGACGATTAAATTTTTTTTTACAGGTTACCTGTTTAGAGGTACAGAGGAGGTCCAGCACTAGAATTATTGCTCTCGCTCTAACGTTTGAGGCGATACCTCACATGTGTGGTGTGAACACGGTTTACATATGCGCGCGCGACTTACGTATGTGTTCACTTCTGCGAGCAAGTGTGGCGGGATAAGGTGCTTTACATTTTTTTTCTTATTTATTTATTATTTTTACAAAGTCCCTTTAATTTTTATTTTTTAATTATTTTTATTCCTATTAGAAGGAATGTAAACATCTCTTGTAATAGAAATAACACATATGGAAGGAAAATATTTTTCCAATATATTTATTAAAAAAAAATATTTTTGGAATGCATTTACAAACATATGTAAAAGTATATGTTGAAATTACCTTTAAAAAATATATTTTCCAATATGTCTTTGGAAAATACATTTAAATTATATTTTTGGAATGCGTTTACAAGTATATTTAAAAATATATGTTTAAATGCATTTTTTAGATGTTCAAAAATATCTGGAAAATATATTTAAATAAATATATTTTCAAATATATGCCTTTGGAAAATATATTTTAATTTACATTTTTGGAATACATGTAAAAATATATTAGCATAGGCCAATATATTGTAAATATATGTCAAATATATATATTTTAATGTATTTTCCAAAGACATATATTGGAAAATATATTTTTAAAATATATTCTTCAGATGTTTTTAGCATACAAAAAAGTAATTTCAACATATCTTTTTACATATATTTGTAAATGCATTCCAAATAATATTTTGAAATAAATTTCAGCATGTATTCAGAAAATATATTCAATAATATATTCACAAATATATTTTTGAAATATATTGAATATGGCCAAAATTGTAGTATTTCAAATATATGTCAATATATTTGGGAAAAATATATTAAAAATGCTTTTTTAAATATATTTAAAATATATTTGTCTTCCACGTGGGAATGACTGGTCCTCTTTATGGAGAGATCTTAGGTCTTTAAGACCCCAAATCTCTCCTCCACCTTTGAAAGCAAAAGATCAATAAAAAAAAAAAAAAACATATTTTTTTTGCTTTAAAAAAATAAATAAAAATGGTTTACTTCGTCCTAGACCGGAGGTGACGTCGAGACATTCCTCCGGTCCTCCTAGATCATAGATCAGAGACGATCTTTTTCTCTCTTCACCTCTATGGCCAGCTGCCCGAACCCTCGGATCGTTTCTCGGCATCGTTGGTAAGAACGGTAAGCCCGAGAAACACCGGCTAGTGCTGCTCGGTTCGCTCTTATGAGAAAGAGAATCACCGGCTAAAATACTAATTCCGGAGTTATGGCTGATGGCTTCAGCCATAACCCCAGTAAACCACATCAAAGCTGCAACATATACAGTAAAACCTTGGATTGCGAGCATAATTTGTTCCAGAGAAATGATTGTAATCCAAAACACTTGTATATCAAAGCAAATTTCTTCATAAGAAATAATGGAAACTCAAATGATTCGTTCCACAACCATTTATTCATACGGTGTTTCCCTGTAAAAAAAGCCCTGGGTTTATATTAATTTTGACAACAAAAGACACAGTAGGGCTTATTTTCGGGGTAGGTCTTACCATGTAATGTGCTGTCTTCTTTCCCCCCCCCGCCTGTCAGGAATCCCCAGTGTGAACCGAGTTAAAAAGCTTGTAAAATCCTATAATCCACTCTATTCCAGTAGTATATAATGTACAATGTGTGTGTTTCTGTAATATAAATGTGCCAAATACCTTCGTTATAGCGCCGCTCGGTACTTCCATGACCCACCGGAGCTTTCTTCCCCGCTCCGAGCACTGCAGAGGGGGGCCGTACCCAAGGAATTTGGCTAATTATATTACAGAAACACACACATTGTACATTATATAATACTGTAATAGAGTGGATTATAGGATTTTACAAGCATTTTAAACTAGGGCTTATTTTCAGGGTAGGGCTTATATTGCAGCTCTCCTGGAAAATAACGCTAGGTCTTATTTTCAGGTTAGGTCTTATTTTCGGGGAAATACGGTAGGTCCTTCAGTTTATAGTCCATATAAAAAGAATATAGCAATGTGATGGGTTGTGTAGCCATAAAATGTCCATCCACAAATGGAATCCTCCACAAGGGCATTAGAAGCAAAATCCAGCAGGAGCTCCAGAGTATAAAAGAGAAGAGAGGCGCCTCTAATGCCCTGTACACACGATCGGTTTTTCTGATGAAAAAAGACCGATGGACTTTTTTCATCAGACAAACCGATCGTGTATGGGCCCCATCTGTCTTTTTCCCATCGGTATAAAAAAATAGAACATGTTTTAAATTATACCGATGGAAAAAAAAAAAAAACGATAGCAAATTCCGATCGTCTGTGGGGAACTCCATCGGAGAAAAAACCCACGCATGCTCAGAATCAAGTCAACGCATGCTCAGTAGCATTGAACTTAATTTTTCTCGGCTCGTCTGAGTGTTTTACGTCACGACGTTTGGGACGGTCGGATTTTTGACTGATGGCGTGTAGGCAAGATCGTGTGTACAGGGCATAAAGTGTAGCAATATGTTGCTAAATGTTGTACCTTCATTAAATGTAACCATATTGCTACATTTAGAGGCGCCTCTCTTTTCTTTTATACTCAGTTGTGACATGACCCTACTTGTATATCAAGACATCGCTTGTATATCAAGTCAAAATTAATTTTACATTTTTTGCTTGTCTTGCAAAACGCTCTCAAACCAAGGTTTTACTGTATTGCAGTCTTGAAGTGAATATTATTAATAAAAAAATATTCTTTGCTGTAAGTGTGATTAACCCCTTATTGACGGCTCCCACGGGCCCTATAAAGGGGTCCTTAAAGGTGAATCCCAGGAATTTAGCTTGTGCCAGACCCAACCGGGACAGAGGCTTTTGGAGAGGACTAGGGGCAAGCCTCCTACCCACAGATTATGGCCCATAGAGAGAGCAGATCATTCTAGAATGATGGACAACAGTGTGATGAACGTCAAGAGCGAGGATTGGATTCATTTTCTGAATAAGGACAATAAAGCTTCCCTTCTAGAGTGGATGGAAAGGTGTAATATTAATCTTGTACAGGGTAATGGTCAGAGGGAATATGGTGGCCCTCCTGCAGTCTGGGTTGGAGAAGCTCCTTCACTTGGGACAGAAATATTTATCAACAAGATCCCTCAACAAATCTATGAAGATAACTTAATTGCACTTTATCAGGCTGCTGGAACATTGTTTGTCTTCTGATGACTTGTCTAGTGGACAGAATACACACGTTTGTGTCTCTCCCATTGTGTGCCTCCTAAGAGAGCATCATTGTTAATTGAGTCACCTATTGTTTCTGTCTGTTGGCTAATTTGGCCAACTCTTGTGCCGCGTACGAAATAAAACAAGAAATTGGTCGCACACTGGAACTCCAACTTATCTTGATGTCATCTTTATTGTCAACAGGGTCAGACAGATACAGGCAATGGTAGACGCGTTTCACAAGCGATAGCTTGCTTGTTCACCTTCGGAATTTCCGACAAGAAAAGTCCGATGTGAGCTTTTGGTCGGAAATTCCGACCGTGTGTAGGCTCCCTCTGACTTTTCCTGTCGGGAATTTCCGCCAACAAAAATTTGAGAGCTGGTTCTCAAATCTTCCGACGGAAAAAAATCCAATCGGAAATTCCGATCGTATGTAGCAATTCCGACGCGCAAAATTCCTACGCATGCTCGGAAACAATTCGATGCATGCTCGGAAGCATTGAACTTAATTTTCTCGGCTCGTCGTAGTGTTGTACGTCACCGCGTCTTGATGGGCGAAAGTTCAGAGAACTTTTCTGTGACCGTGTGTATGCAAGCTAAGCTTGAGCGGAATTCCGTTGGAAAAAACATCCAAGGTTTTTCTGACGGAAATTCCGATCGTGTGTACGTGACATTGGAGGTATCTATGACGGGATTAGCCTTGTGTCAGCTCTACCTCGTTATCTAACCAGTGTGGGATGTTTTGGGTAAATATTTGGTTTTATTGTTCATGTGGTGACTGGCCTACTTTTCGAAGTGTATAAAAACCTGTATTTCTGTCCAATAAAGAGTCATTCCTTTGGTTCTTATCCCAACTTCTTGTCTGTGTACGATGATTGGGGTGAAGGGGCTGATATTAGCTCTCGGTCTGCTGGAACTGTTTGGAGGGCAGGAGGCAGGGCCGCCATCAGGAATTTTGGGGCCCCTTACACAGCTTCAGGCATGGGCCCCCTGGAGCAGAGGAGAACCGGGGGGGGGGGGGGGTGCTGCAAAAATTGAGAAGCGGGGGGGTGCCATGAATTGAGAGGCAGGGGGGTTGAGAATTGTTGAGGTCGGGGGGCTTTGGGTGCTGACGAACACAAAAGAACAAAAAAAAGGGGGGGGGGGGTGCCATCCGGGGCCCTGTGGACCTCTGGGCCCCTTACAAGAAAACAAAAAAAAAATTATAAAAAAAAATAATAATAATAATTTTTATAAAAATAAAAAAAAAGGGAGGTTGACATCCGGGGCCCTGGGGACCTCTGGGTCCCTTACAAAAAAAAAATTAAAAACAATTATAAAAATAATAAATAAACAAAAAAATTATTTTTATAAAAAAAAAAAAAAAAGGGAGGTTGCCATCTGGGGACCTCTGGGCCCCTTACAAAAAAAAGAGAAAAAAAAAAAAAAAGGGGGGGCATCCGGGCCCCTGGGAACATCCGGGCCCCTGGGGACTTCCGGGCCCCTTACAGGTGTACTGCCTGTACCCCCCTGATGGCAGCCCTGGCAGGAGGCGCTGTTTGGCGGAAGGAAGCACCCAAGCGGTTCCGTCACATATAACTCCTTTGTAATAAGTGAGGCACACTATGAGTTAAGTCCAAGGAGGTGCATGCCATCTCCAGGGTTTATCTCTATCATTTACATCTGACAGGTTTATTGTACTCCTGGAAGACGGCTGATGCTTCAGATCTAAGCATCTACAACATTAGAGTCCATGCAGCTGCTATGCCTGACCCTCCCCATCCTCCTGCCCAATCACAGAAGCCTTTGTATTACTCATTCCCATGATCGGGCAGTCCTTCCCGTCCCCCAGGCGTAAAGACCCAGTTAAAGGGACGCTGGGTCTAGGAATGAATTAAGGTGTAATAAAAAGACTTGTTTACTATATGGAATTATTTGGACTATGAAGTAAAAACATCTAATGATTAGAGTAGTTAAGCTTTTGAATAGGAAAATATTATTTTCTGTAAAAGTTTTAAAGTTTCTGTGAAGGAGGTGTTGTTCACTATACAAAACATCCATACTGAGAATTAAGCAACACTTTTTGACTGAAGGGTATCTGGTCTGTGGAATAGAAAATGATTATTTACTATAGGTTAGTCAGTTGTGGAGTAGGAAGGATTCTTTACTATAAAAGCAGTGCAGCGTGGATTTTTTATTTTTTTTTGCAGCTAGCCATGTGGTAACACTTGTACTATACTAATTCCTATATAAAGTGTACAGACTTTCTTCAGAAGGCTTACATGTGAAGCATTGTCACCGCAAACAGCATAATCAGCGACAGACACCAAGACCTCTCCAGATTTTACTTTATGCAAAATCAACAGCCTTGTGCTCAGTGGGATGCAGGGAAGGATCTCCGAGTTCTCTGAAGTGTGTTGTTACTCAAGAATTTATTATGCCAAGAGCTCTGTAACTAGAATAATTGGGGACAACAAAATATGGAGCAGGCACAAACAACACATTCATTTTCCTTTTCTTGTTGATTTTCTTCTGATTTTTGTTCCGACTTTCAGCTTGTGTGACTCGGCATAAAAGGGAACCTGTCACCTAAAGATCTGAAGGCCGGAATACTTTTATTCCATCTGATAGTCGAAAACACAAATCTTCCGTGTCAATTGACGGGCAGCTCCAACCACTCAGATAAATACACAGCTGAGTGACTTTAATAGGATCCGTTCCACAAAGAGTTGTAAAGCGACGGATGTACTCGGCGCAATGGAGCCGCGTACCGCAAAGACATCATGGGGGTCTGTATGTTCTCCCGGTGCTTGCCTGGGTTTCCTCCGGGTACACCTGGGTCCTTCCATGCTTCAAAGACATGTTGGTAGGTTAATTAGCTCCTTACAAAATGAATCCTAGTATTAGATTGTAAGCTCCTTAAAGCGGAGGTGCAGGAAAAAAAAAAAAAAAAGTCAGCAGCTACTAACAGTGTAGCTGCTGACTTTGAAAAAGGACACTTACCTGTCCTACTCGCCCACGATTTGGGTCCTGCCCCGGCGATCGATCGCTGCTGGTAGGCTCCCGGCTCCTCCATCCTGAGTAGGGGAAACAGGCAGTGAAGCCGTAAGGCTTCACTGCCCATTTCCTACTGCGCATGCGCCACTCGCACGGTGCTTTGTAAATGGGCGGCTTGCCTCCTGGGATACACACAGTTCCCAGAAGGCAGCGCGGCCCATTCACAAGAAGAGGAAGTGGAAGGAAACCCACCGTGGACGAGAAGAGGAACATTAGAGGCAGATTAGGGGACTTCCGCATAGCAACAGGCATTTAGGGTGAGTATAATTTTTTTTTTTTCTATTATTTTTTTATTTTTATTTTTTTTAGGATTTTTAGTGTAACAATTTTTTTAGAGTGGACCTCCACTTTAAGGGCAGGGACTGAATAGTATGTAAAATGCTGTGTAAATTGACAGCCCTATAAATATCTTAAATAAATCATTTGAAACAAAAAAAATTCAGAGCCTGCATTTTACAGGGCCTCTGCACAGCTTCTGCTTCACTGTCCCAACCCCCGATCCACTGTCCCACAGTCTACTCCACCGTCCCATCTTCTACTCCACCGCTCCACCTTCTACTCCACTGGTCCACCTTCTACTCTACTGGTACACCTTCTACTCCACTGTCCCACCTTCTACTCTACTGCTCCACCTTCTACCCCAATGTCCCATCTTCTACTCCACTGCTCCACCTTCTACTCCACTGCTCCACCTTCTACTCCACTGTCCCACCTTCTACTCCACTGTCCCACCATCTACTCCACGGTCCCACCTTCTACTCCACTGGTCCACCTTCTACTCTACTGCTCTACCTTCTACTCCACTGTCCCACCTTCTACTCCACTGTCCACCTTCTACTCCACTGTCCCACCTTCTACTCCACTGTCCCACCTTCTACTCCACTGTCCCACCTTCTACTCCACTGTCCCACTTTCTACTCCACTGTCCCACCTTCTACTCCACTGTCCCTCCTTCTACTCCACTGTCCCTCCTTTTACTCCACTGCTCCACCTTCTACTCCAATGTCCCACCTTCTACTCCACTGCTCCACCTTCTACTCCACTGCTCCACCTTCTACTCCACGGTCCACCTTCTACTCCACTGCTCCACCTTCTACTCCACTGTCCCACCTTCTACTCCACTGCTCCATCTTCTACTCCACTGTCCCACCTTCTACTCCACTGCTCCACCTTCTATTCCACTGTCCCACCTTCTACTCCACTGCTCCAGCTTCTACTCCACTGTCCCACCTTCTACTCCACTGTCCCACCATCTACTCCACGGTCCCACCTTCTACTCCACTGTCCCACCTTCTACTCCACTGCTCTACCTTCTACTCCACTGTCCCACCTTCTACTCCACTGTCCCACCTTCTACTCCACTGTCCCACCTTCTACTCCACTGTCCCACCTTCTACTCCACTGTCCCACTTTCTACTCCACTGTCCCTCCTTCTACTCCACTGTCCCTCCTTCTACTCCACTGCTCCACCTTCTACTCCAATGTCCCACCTTCTACTCCACTGCTCCACCTTCTACTCCACTGTTCCACCTTCTACTCCACTGCTCCACCTTCTACTCCACTGTCCCACCTTCTACTCCACTGCTCCATCTTCTACTCCACTGTCCCACCTTCTACTCCACTGCTCCACCTTCTATTCCACTGTCCCACCTTCTACTCCACTGCTCCACCTTCTACTCCACTGTCCCATATTCTACTCCACTGCTCCACCTTCTGTTCCACTGCTCCATCTCTTGCAACACTGCCCTACATCCTGCACCACTGTTCTACTTCAAGTTCTTCCTCACCTCCTGAGCCACCGCTCCACTTTCTACACCACTGCCCTAATATCCTGCACCACTGGTCCACCTCCTGCCCCATCGCTCTACTGTCTGACCTTTTGCTCCACTGCTTCACCTCTTGCACCACTACTCTACCTCCTGCATCACTGCTCCACCTCTTTCACCACTGCCCCACATCCTGCAACACTGCTCTACTTGTTCCTCTTCCTCACCTCCTGTGCCACTGCTCCACCTTCTACACAACGGCTTTAACTCCTGCACCACTGTCCCACTGTCTGACTCTCTGCTCCACGGCTTCATCTCTTGCACCACTACTCTACCTTCTGCATCACTGCTCCACCTTCTGCACCATTACCTCACCTTTTGCACTACTGTCCTAAACGCCTGCACCACTGGTCCACCTCCTGCTTCATTGCTCCACCTCCTGCTCCTCCACCTTTTGCTCCACAGCTTTACCTCCTGCACTACTATTCTGCCTCCTGCATCACTGCTCCACCTTCTGTACCACTGCCTCACCTCCTGTACCACTGCTTCGTCTCCCGAACCACTACCCCACCTTTTGCACTACTGTCCTAAGCTCCTGCACCGCTGATCTACCTCCTGCTCCACATCCTGCTCCACTACCCCATCTCTTGCTCCACTGCTTCACCTCCTGCACCACTGCTCTGCCTCCTGCATTACTGCTCCACCTTCTGCACCACTGCCCTAAACTCCTGCGCAACTGGTCCACCTCTTGCTCCACTGGTCCACCTCCTGCACCAGTACTATACCGCCTGCATCAGTGCTTCACCTCCTGAACCACTGTCCCACCTCTTGCACCACTGTCCTAAACTCCTGCGCCACTAGCCCACCTACTGACCCACCTCCCGCTCCACCTCTTGCTCCACCGTCCCACCCTTTGCTCCACTACTTCACCTCCTGCATCATTGCTCCACCTTCTGCACCACTGCTACGCCTAATGCACCACTGCTTCGCCTCCTGCCACATTCACTAAAATGGGACGTGTTGTGCAGAGGCACCACCTGCCAAAAGAGGCATGGGGTATAATTTTTCCGTCGCTGGAAAAACAAAGCATGTGGGCTGTGGCATGTGTACAATCCCGAGCAACTCATCTCATCTCAGCCCTATGATGTCATAGTACGGAGAGTTCTTCGGTGCCCACAGGGTGCGGGAATACACAAGCAACAATTTGGATTGCAAGGGATGAAAAACATTTTCTGCAAAGAAGCAAAGAGAATTTTTACTGCTGACATATTTATACTTTTATATTATTTTGTTTATACACAGAAGTTACATTGTCACTGTTTATTAACATAAGTGAATACAATGGATACAATTTCTTTATTGTTGCAGGGGCATACGATACATATTATATTGTTTGCATTGAATTTTATAGCATTTGAAGTATTTTTTTGGGTCATATTTATTATATAAAACATTTTTTAGGGGGTGAACTGTATTATTTTTTCCCACAGATGATAAGGTCTTGTTTGCCACATTTATATAGCTGCACCTGTAATTGTATATTATATACGGATAGCACTAATGTTTCACTTCAGTTAATTGTTATGTATATCAGTGTATACAGGTCCGGGCGGCCGTAACTGTTGGCGTTATATTTACTTACTTGTGATTTTTTTTTGACTTGTTCTGTGGAAGTGTCAGCGTCGCGATGTCCTCTCCGCAGCGAGTCCTGAAACGCTGGTTGCCATGGCGACGTTGTCAGCACTAGTTTGTGTGTTTTGTGTTTTAGTTTGAAATGCTGCTATAAATAACTCGCCGATGTTTCAAGGGTAAGAGTCAGGAGTAAAATGTTCTATTTCACTTCCCATCTGTAGAGCGCCAACAAAAGGCCAATGTCCTTTTTAAACAATGAGTACGGATTGTACCGCGCTTTATCGTATGGCGGTCCGACTTACATCCTAAATATCGGTCATAAACATCAAACAGGATCCAACGTCTTATCCGTACTGTCCATAGGTGTGCACAGCCTGTGGCATTAGGGTGTGCACCCCAAATCTCTAACACATATGCGTTTGACATATTTACCGGCCCCTTCCCCACGATCCATCTTGAAACAATGGGAGGAAGCGGGAGCAAGTGAGCACATGAGGGACCCGGGCAACAGAAGGAAGAGGAACAGGGAAAGGAGGGGTGGCATATATTAGTACCGATACCCTATATTTTCCTCCTGTGGCAGCTGAATGTTGACAAAAGGCAGAGGAGGAGAAGCCTACTTTTCAGCTGCTGCAGGAAGAAAATACAGATCGGTTCCACTAAATTCAACCCCCGCCACTTCTCCTGTCCAGGTTCTGAGGGTTGGCAAGGAAGGATTGCAGTTTACCTATCACATGCCCACCATTGACAGGTTGCCCACTCCAGGATTAGGGTGTGCCCAGGCACACCTGGCACACCCCTTGCGCACGCCTATGGTACTGTCATTAAGGAGAGGGAAACAAGATTGCTTTAGGATATTATAATGTCTTACATTTTTCTGTGTATGCTGCCCTTCCTTCTAATTGACGGCCGACTTTCTATACAATCATATTGTTGATCGATTTACTGTCCAGAAGAAAAATACAATCAGAAGACAAAAAAGATTGCTCAATGAGCAATACACTTAAGCTAGGTTCCCACCATACAGGTGCGAGCATGTTCCTATCAAAATTCAGCCCCCTTTACTCTAATACCCCTAACTAAAATCTAGTGGAACCAATTGCCTTCAGAAGTCACCAAATTAGTAAATAGAGTCCACCTGTGTGTAATTTAATCTCAGTATAAATACAGCCGTTCTCTGAAGCCCTCAGTGGTTTGTTAGAGAACCTTAGTGAACAAACAGCATCGTGAAGGCCAAGAAACACACCAGACAGGTCAGGGATAAAGTTGTGGAGAAGTTAAAAGCGGAGCTCCACCCTAAAGTGGAACTTACGTTCATCGGAACCCTCCCCCCCTCCGGTGTCACATTTGGCACCTTTCAGGGGGGAGGGGGGTGCAGATACTCTGTCTAAGACAGGTATTTGCACCCACTTCCGGGAGTCCTCTCTGCGGGTATTCTGCGGGTAGTACGTCACTTCCCGCAGAATACACGTTGTGTGCTGGGAGACACTCGGCTCCCAGAACACAACAGGGACCAGTGAGAACGGCGCAGCGCGACTCGCGCATGCGCCATAGGGAACCGGGCAGTGAAGCCGCAAGGCTTTACTTCCTGGTTCCCTCACCGAGGATGGCGGTGGGGGCAGCAGAGTGATGAGTAATCGCTCGTCTTCTGCTGCCGATGTCGCTGGACTCCAGGACAGGTAAGTGTCCATTTATTAAAAGTCAGCAGCTGCAGTATTTGTAGCTGCTGGCTTTTAATATTTTTTTTTTTCAGGGGAAACTCCACTTTAAAGCAGGGTTAGGTTATAAAAAAAAATCCCAAGCTTTGAACATCTCACGGAGCTCTGTTCAATCCGTCATCCGAAAATGGAAAGAGTTTGGCACAACTGCAAACCTACCAAGACATGGCAGCATCATGTGGTGGGGATGCTTTTCTTCAGCAGGGACAGGGAAGCTGGTCAGAGTTAAAGGGATGGTGGATGGAGCCAAATACAGGGCCATCTACAGGGCAAGAAAACCTGTTAAAGTCTGCAAAAGACTTGAGACTGGGGCGGAGGTTCACCTTCCAGCAGGACAACGACCCGAAACATACAGCCAGAGCTACACTGGGAATGGTTTAGATCAAAGCATATTTATGTGTTAGAATGGCCCAGTCACAGTCCAGACCTATATATATATATATATATATATATATATATATATATATATATATATATATATATATTATAATATTCGCTATTGTCTTCCTGATTCTCCTCCCCCGCAATCAGGAAGTGGGTCCTGAGACCCAATTGGCCAGGGAGTGCCCCATTGTTGGTGTCAGTGGCAAGAATTATGCCCCATCATTGGTGTCAGTGGAAGGAGTTATTATTATTATTAATACTATGCAGGATTTATATAGCGCCAACAGTTTGCACAGCATTTTTTAACATGAGGGCAGACAGTGCAGTTACAGTAAAATTCACTACAGGAGGAATCAGAGGGCCCTGCTCATTAGAGCTTACAATCTAAAAGGGAGGGTCAAGTGATACAAAAGGTAATAATTGTGGGGGACGGGCTGATGGAGAGAATAAAAGTACAGTTATGTGGGTGCAGGATAGGCTTCTCTGAATAGGAGAGCTTTCAGGGATCATCTAAAAGCAAACAGAGTAGGAGATAATTAGAGAGATTGGGGTAAGGAGTTCCATAGGATGGGAGAGGCTCAGGAAAAGTCCTGGAGGCGAGCATGGGAGGAGGTGACAAGGGTGCTAGAGAGCAGGCGGTCTTGGGAGGAACGATTTGGTTGGTATTTTGAGACCAGGTTAGTGATGTAGCTGAGGGCCAAGTTGTGGATGGCTTTGTAAGATATTGTTAGTATTATTAATTTAATTTGTTGAGTGAGTGGAAGTCAATGGAGGGATTGGTAGAGAGGAATAGTGTCCCGTTGTTGGTGTCAGTGGCAGAAATTATACCCAAACATTGGTGTCAGTGGAAGGAATATTGCCCCTTTATTGGTGTCAGTGGCAGAAATTATGTCCCATTGTTGGTGCCAGTGACAGAAATTGTGCCCCATTGTTGGTGTCAGTGGAAGGGATAATGCCCCATTATTGGTGTCAGTGGCAGAAATTATACCCAATCATTGGTGTCAGCGGAAGGAATATTGCCCTATTATTGGTGTCAGTGGCAGAAATTATACCTAATCATTGGTGTCAGTGGAAGGAATATTGCCCCATTATTGGTGTCAGTGGCAGAAATTATACCCAGTCATTGGTGTCAGTGGAAGGAATAATACCCAATTATTGGTGTCAGTGGCAGGAATTATGTCCCATTGTTGGTGCCAGTGACAGGAATTGTGCCCCATTGTTGGTGTCAGTGGAAGGGATAATGCCCCATTATTGGTGTCAGTGGCAGAAATTATACCCAATCATTGGTGTCAGTGGAAGAAATAATACCCAATTATTGGTGTCAGTGGCAGGAATTATGTCCCATTGTTGGTGTCAGTGGCAGGAATAATGCCCCATTATTGGTGTCAGTGGCAGGAAAAATGCCTCAAGGGTCGGATAAAGGCAAGCATAGGGCCACATCAGGCCCCAGGGCCACAGTTTGGAGACCACTGTCCAAGACCATGACCTGTCCCTCTTTACTTCAGTTTCAAATCATAGAGCTCATTATAGGACAATATAAAGAACTGCGTTCCAGTGTTTGTCCTGCCATTTGCATCACTCCGCTTGGTTGGTTCAAAAAAAAAAAGGTCGGTGTCTTGTTTAGCGGTAACATTGGAAGGGCTTGCCTGAGGATTGCATGCAACATAAGCAGAAAGTCCCCGCCATAAAATGTTACCTCTTTGTGCCAGATCATTGAGCGTACCAGGAACAGCGAACGCACCCACCCCATTGTGTAACTATTAACAGTCCATTAGTTACACAGCGCTCACAGCGCACAGAGACTTATCTGCGGCAATCAGACTTATTTAAAAACTCACCGAGTGATGAAGCAGCTGCAGTCACGGGAGCCAGATGCTTACAAACCTATCAACTGTCTCCCAAATCTTTTGGGATACCTAATAAAAATTAACTTGCTGCTCAGCCTGAGCTCTTCGACTTAAATGGAAGAAACTTAAAGCGGCCCGACAGCAAGATGCAAGGTCCGCTCCAACGGCTCCCGGGCCCCGCTTTTTACAAAACACCTACCGCCAGTCGTGGCTGGGCGTGACGTTACTGTCCTTCCAGGAAGAGCTCTGAAGATACACAAGTAAAGATACACCATCTAAAAAAACAGCAAAAGGTGAAAAAAGTGAGGACTTTAAAGTAGAGTTCCACCCAAAAATGGAACTTCCGCTTTTCGGGACCCCCCCCCCCCCTCCGGTGACACATTTGGCACCTTTCAGGGGGGAGGGGGGTGCAGATACCTGTCTAAGACAGGTATTTGCACCCACTTCCGGGCATAGACTCCCGTGGGAGTCTACGCCACTCCCCCCCCCCCCCGCTGTCTCTTAGGAAACACACTGTTCCCAGGAGAGCGCGGGGACCAGTGACGGCGCGCTGCGCTACTCGCGCATGCGCAGTAGGGAACCGGGCAGTGAAGCTGTAAGGCTTCACTTCCTGATTCCCTCACCGACAGAGGCGGCTCTTTAATTAGGCAAATTAGGCGGTCGCCTAAGGCCTCGCACTCACAGGGGCCTTGCGGCCACCTAACTTGCCCAATGCATTACCCCAGTTTTGAGGGACAGGGAACTTTAACGCTGCTGTGCTCAGGCAGCGTTATGAGCCCTGACTCAGGAGCGGGGCCAGCAGCATCCCTAACAACCAGTGAATATCGGTGACTTCACCCCTTGTGACGTCAATGACCCAGCATGCCCTCAGTCAATGTTGTCACAAGGGGCGGATTCACCAGGTGACATCACAGGTGGCCCTTGCCCCTTAGTTATTAAAGAGCAGGATCTGGGGGCCGCCTTGTTAAAGCCCCCTGCCCACAGACCCCCCACAACCACCGGCCAGGGTTGTGGGGAAGAGGCTCTTGTGCTTGAATAATTTTTCCCATCATGGGCGGCGTGAGTGGGGCCCCATGTCAAGTTTTGCCTAAGGCCTCACAAAGCCTAGAGCCGCCTCTGTTTACCGAGCATGGCGGCGGCAGCATCCGAGGACCGAGCGATTGCTCAGCCTCGTCTGCCGACATCGCGGGTGCGCTGGACAGGTAAGTGTCCATTTTTGAAAAGTCAGCAGCTGCAGTATTTGTAGCTGCTGGCTTTTAAAAAAAAAAATTTGCGTGGACCTCCTCTTTAAGGTGCCAGACATGGAGAAATGGAGGCACATAACCTCCATTTATACTGTAAACTTACAAAAAGTTTATGAGTATAGAGGTCAACCACTTGAGGACCGGCCACCCGCAATGTACTGCGGACGGGCGGCTCGTGCAGGTTAAGCGGCGTACCGGTATGTCGCTGCCTGCTTCTGGGTTTAGGGAGTAGCATGTGCCCCCTACCCGCTGCCCAGCACCTGCTGTGATTGTACACAGCGGGAGTCTGTCAGCAAGTCTTGGCCAAAAATTCATGGCCGGGACCTGCTGATCAGCTGTGTCCAATCGCAGGCCAGAGCCCTGTGTTGACAATCAACACAGAGCTCGGTACAGAGGGAATGATCTCTCTGTTTTTATCCCTGCAATGCAGAGATAGGAAACAAAGAGATTTGTTAGTAAAAGCAGCCCATATTACACATTGTTAGGCACACAATTAACCCCTTGATTGCCCCCAGATAACCCTTTCCCAGCCAGTTTCATTAGTACAGTGACAGTGTATAGTATTATCACTGATCACTGTATTAGCATCACTGGTAATGTCAGTGGCAGTTAGTCAGTCCCCCCCAGTGGCAGTTAGTGTCAGATTGCTTGCTGCACTTTTGCAGTCCCATTATAAGACGCTGGTCACTGGCATTAGTGGTCCATCGCTGCAAATCCACTGTTAGAGATGTATGTAGTAGTCTCAGCCTGGGCTCCAGCCAGGCCACGTCCCCAGTGTGTTTCGCTTCATCCCCAGAGTTTCATCCGCCACCATGATTGGGTTTCAGGGTGTAGCGAAATGCATTAGGGGGCGTGGTCTGGTAAGAGCCCAGGCTGAGACTACCACATACTTCTCTCAAGCAGTTGGCAAATGATTGGCATCCCCTTTAGGAGCCTGAGCGGCAAACACATTTGTACATAGGTTCGTAGTGAGCCCACAAACACCTGGCTATAGAGGAATGTGTGATGGTCAGGTGTCCGCAAATTCTTGGCTTTATAGGTAGGTGTGATGGTCAGGTGTCTACAAAAGCTTGGTATGGCTATATAGGTAAGTGTGATGGTCAGATATCCACAAACATTGGCTATATAGGTAGATGTGATGGTCAGGGGTCCACAAATGCATGTCTATATAGGTAGGTGTGATACTCAGGTGTCCACAAAGGCTATACTGTAGGTTGGCGTGATGGTCAGGGGTCCACAAAGGCTTGACTATATAGGTAGGTGTGATAGATGTCCACAAAGGCTTGACTATATAGATAGGTTTGATGGTCATGTGTCCACAAATACTTGTCTATCTAGGTAGGTGTGATAGATGTCCACAAAGGCTTGACTATATAGATAGGTTTGATGGTCAGGTGTCCACAAATACTTGTCTATCTAGGTAGGTGTGATAGATGTCCACAAAGGCTTGACTATATAGGTAGGTTTGATGGTCAGGTGTCCACAAATACTTGTCTATCTAGGTAGGTGTGATAGATGTCCACAAATGCTTGGCTATATAGGTAAGTGTGATGGTCAAGTGTCCACAAACACTTGGCTATATAAGTAGGTGTGATATCCAGGTGTCGGCAAAGGCTATTCTGTAGGTTGGTGTGATGGTCAGGCGTCTACAAATACTTGGCTATATAGGTAGGTTTGATGGTCAAGTGTCCACAAATGCTTTGCTATACTCAGGTGTCCGCAAAGGCTATACTGTAGGTTGGCGTGATGGCTAGGTCAGGTGTCCACAAAGGCTTGGTTATATAGGTAGGTGTGATGGTCAGGTGTCCACAAACACTTGGCTATATAGGTAGGTGTGATATTCAGCGGTCAGCAAAGGCTATACTGTAGGTTGGTGTGATGGTCAGGAGTCTACAAATACTTGACCATCACACCTACTTATATAGCCAAACCCTTGTGGACATCTGACTATCACACCGGATAGTCAGATGTCCACAAAAGTTTGGCTATATAGGTAGGTGTGATGGTCAGGTGTCCACAAAGGCTTGGCTATATAGGTAGGTGTGATACTCAGGTGTCCACAAAGGCTATACTGTAGGTGGTGTGATGGTCAGGGGTCCACAAAGGCGTGGCTATATAGGTAGGTTTGATGGTCAGATGTCCACAAATACTTGTCTTTCTAGGTAAGCGTGATAGTCAGATGTCCGCAAATGCATGTCTATTAGGGATGAGCCGAACACCCCCGGGTTCGGTTCGCACCAGAACCTTTGAACGGACCGAAAGTTCGCGCGAATTTTCGAACCCTATTCGTTATAATGGACGCGAACGTTCGAAATCAAAATTGCTAATTACAACGGCCAATATGCATGTTAATGTTATAAAACAGGTTTGGGGACCCGGGTCCTGCCCCAGGGGACATATATCAATGCAAAAATAAATTTTAAAAACTAAAGTTTTTTCGGGAGCAGTCATTTTAATGATGCATAAAGTGAAAAAAAAAAAAGTGAAATTTTCCTTTAAATATGGTACCTGGGGGGTGTCTAAAGTATGCCTGTGAAGTGGCATGTGTTTCCCGTGTTTAGAACTGTCCTTGCACAAAATGACATTTGTAAAGGAAAAAAAGAAGCCATTTAAAACCACTTGCGGCTTTAATGTCATGTCTTGTTCTGGCCGCCATATGGCTGAAAATCCTTGAGAAAAATGGCATGGCTACCCCATCACCCCCCCCCCACCCCAGCCCCTTTGGGTCTTGTATGGATACTAAGGGGGACCCCGCACCCAAAATAAAACCCTATACCTACAACCCTATATACTCTGAACAGCAGTATATAGGTGGTACAAACAAGACATGGACTGTAGGTTTGTTCTTAAGTAGAATCTGAACAGGTACATTATGAAGTGTAGCTACATCCCAAAAAAATCAATTTTTAAGCTTTTTGGAGAACATAGGGAGGGGTTATCACCCCTGTAACATTTGCTGTCTTTGCACATCTGTTCAGAACATGTCACCTCACTTTCCGTCCCAATGACAAATGTTTTTGGAAAAGTGGGGTTTTAATTGAAACAAGGATTGGTGATAAAGCATCAGTAGAGAGGAGATACCTTTTTCCCAAATTAAATCTAACAGGATAGAATTTTCCTTCCTAGGGGTAGATTTCCTCTCACTTCCTGTTTTCTCTTGCCGTTTGCAAGTAGGAGTCGTTTGTAAGTTGGATGTTTGAAAGTAGGGGCCTGCCGTATATACTCTGCAGAAATTTGCCCTATTAGATGTTGGTGTAGCCACAAGACTGGTGGGCACAGGAATGGGCCCTGCTGTGAGTTAATAGATCAAGATTTGTACTTGCATGCACCTGTTGAACCGGGCAGAAAAATTGGGCCTTTGGTGGTGGTGGTGGTGGTGGTGGACGGTGTTGCCACAAGACTGTAAGCCCTCACAGTTACTCTTGGTGGGTGCAGGAATGGGCCCTGCTGTGAGTTATTAGATCAAGATTTGTAATTGCATGCACCTGTTGAACAGGGCAGAAAAATTGGGCCTTTGGTGGTGGTGGTGGTGGTGGAGGACGGTGTTGCCACAAGACTGTAGGCCCTCATAGTTACTCTTGGTGGGCGCAGGAATGGGCCCTGCTGTGAACTATTAGATCAAGATTTGTAATTACACGCCCCTGTTAAACAGGGGCTGAAAAATTGTGCCTTAGGCATTGGTGCTGGTGCCACAACACTGCAACCCCTCACAGATACTGTACTTGGAGCACAGCAGTCACACCTGTTGCGAAGCATCTTTTTAAAAAATTGTAATTACACGCCCCTGTTATACAGGGGCTGAAAAATTGTGCCTTAGGCACTGGTGCTGGTGCCACAACACTGCAACCCCTCACAGATACTGTACTCTGAGCACAGCAATGAGACCTGTTGCAAAGCATTGCCTAAAAATTGTAATTACACGCCCCAACAGGGGCTGAAAAATTGTGCCTTAGGCACTGGTGCTGGTGCCACAACACTGCAACCCCTCACAGATACTGTACTCTGAGCACAGCAGTCACACCTGTTGCGAAGCATCTTTTTAAAAAATTGTAATTACACGCCCCTGTTATACAGGGGCTGAAAAATTGTGCCTTAGGCACTGGTGCTGGTGCCACAACACTGCAACCCCTCACAGATACTGTACTCTGAGCACAGCAATGAGACCTGTTGCAAAGCATTGCCTAAAAATTGTAATTACACGCCCCAACAGGGGCTGAAAAATTGTGCCTTAGGCACTGGTGCTGGTGCCACAACACTGCAACCCCTCACAGATACTGTACTCTGAGCACAGCAGTCACACCTGTTGCGAAGCATCTTTTTAAAAAATTGTAATTACACGCCCCTGTTATACAGGGGCTGAAAAATTGTGCCTTAGGCACTGGTGTGGTGGCATGGATCATTGAGGAGGAGGAAGAGGATAGTCAGTGAACATAACAGGACAGTCACTCAGCATCAGCATAGGCAGTCTTGAAGGGATGTGACATTATAAATTATTCCGTTATATCCGCTTCAGGTGTCTGGTAGCTGGTGGTGATCCAAGACTGATTCATTTTTATGAAGGTCAGTCGATCAACCGAGTCGGTGGACAGGCGCACCCTATGATCGGTGACAAATCCTCCAGCAGCACTGAATGTGCGTTCGGAAAGAACGCTGGATGCAGGACAGGCCAGTAGCTCAATTGCATACTGTGCAAGCTCTGGCCAGTGATCCATCCTCAGGACCCAGTAAGCCAGAGGATTTTCGGTGGGAAAGGTGTCCAAGTCTGACCTTGCCCCTAGGTATTCCTGCACCATGTATATCAGACGCTGGCGATGGTTGCTGGAACCGATCATACCTTGGGGCTGCGGACTAAAAAATTGTCTGAACGCATCGGTCAGACGTCCACCTTCCCCACCGCTCCTTCTGCTACTGACCGAAGCCTCAGCAACTCGTCGTCCAGGACCAGGAGTTTGTAACCTCCCAGTTTCTGGGAACGCGTTGCACAGACCTTTCTGCAAGGCCTCCCTGAGATGTCTCATCCTCTGCTCCCTCTGCGACGGCAAGATAAGGTCCGCAACCTTACCCTTGTACCGTGGATCAAGGAGAGTGGCCAGCCAGTAATGGTCACTCTCCTTGATCCGAAGAACACGAGGATCCTTCCGCAGGCTTTGCAGGATCAGGGAGGCCATGCAGCGTAGGTTAGCTGAGGCATTCGGTCCGGAGTCTTCTGGGTCACTGAGGATGACATGATCGCCAGCCACCTCCTCCCAGCCACGTACAAGTCCACTGGTTTGTTGGGACTGTACATCATCCCTAAAAGACTGCTGCTGCTGATGCTGAGTGCCAGGCTCCACCTCCATGCTCACACAATCCTCCTCCTCCTCCTCCTCCTCCTCCTCTTCCTGTGTGATGGGTGGGACAGAAGGAACATTGTCTGGATAAAGGGGGCCTTGAGAGACAAGGAAGTCCTCCTCTTCCTGCCTCTGTTCTGCCTCAAGTGCCCTGTCCATTATCCCACGCAGCGTATGCTCCAACAGGTGGACAAGAGGTACAGTGTCACTGATGCATGCACTGTCACTGCTCACCATCCTCGAGGCCTCCTCAAATGGTGAGAGGACAGTGCATGCATCCCTGATCATGCTCCACTGGCGTGGGGAAAAAAAGCCAAGCTCCCCTGACCCTGTCCTGGTGCCGTAGTCGCAAAGGTACTCATTGATGGCCCTCTGCTGCGTGTGCAGTCGCTGCAGCATGGCCAACGTTGAGTTCCACCTGGTGGGCATGTCACATATTAGGCGGTTCTTGGGCAGGTTCAGCTCCTTTTGCAGCTCAGTCAGCCGAGCACTGGCATTATAAGATCGGCGGAAATGCACACAGACTTTCCTGGCCTGCCTCAGGACATCCTGTAAGCCTGGGAACCTGCCCAAGAACCGCTGCACCACCAGGTTGAGGACGTGAGCCATACAGGGCACATGGGTGAGCTGCCCCTGTCGCAGGGCGGAGAGGAGGTTGGTGCCATTATCAGAAACGACCATTCCTGGCTTAAGCTGGCGTGGCGTCAACCACCTCTCGGCCTGCCCCTGCAGAGCTGCCAGAACCTCTGGCCCAGTGTGGCTCCTGTCCCCCAAACACACCAGAGCAAGCACGGCATGGCATCTTTTTGCCTGCGTACTCGCGTAGCCCCTTGTACGCCTACGGAGCACCGCTGGTTCCGAGGACAGAGCACTCGAAGAGGACATGGAGGAAGAAGAAGAGGAGGGGGTGGAGGAGAGAGGTGTGTCACAACCAGTAGTAGCATTTTGGAGGCGTGGTGGCGGAACAACCTCCAACACTACTGCACCTTGTCCTGCATCCCTCCCAGCTACCAATAGAGTGACCCAATGGGCCGTGAAAGAAAGATAACGTCCCTGTCCATGCCTGCTGGACCATGAGTCAGCGGTAATATGCACCTTACCGCTGACCGCCCTGTCCAGCGAGGCATGGACATTGCCTTCCACATGCCAGTAGAGAGACGGAATCGCCTTCCGTGAGAAAAAGTGGCGTTTGGGAACCTGCCACTGAGGAACCGCACATTGAACAAACTCACGGAAGGGGGCCGAGTCTATCAACTGAAAAGGCAGCAGTTGAAGTGCTAGCAATTTAGCCAAGCTAGCATTCAACCGCTGGGCATGTGGATGGCTGGGAGTATACTTCTTTCGACGGTCCAGCAGCTGGGGCAGGGAAATTTGCCTGCTACAATCGGACGTCGGTGTACTGCAAGTACTTGGTTGTGACACACCTAATTCTACACCTTCAGTCCTCTCAGAGCAGCTTTCAGAGAGGACTGAAGATATAGTGGGGATGGAGATCCCAGCTGATGAGGAGCAAGGAGAGGTCCGCTTTGTTCTTTGGTGTGGGTCTTTTATGTGTGCTTGCCAACGAGCTGCATGGCAGGTCGACATATGTCTGCTCATGCTTGTGGTGCCCAAGCGGCTGATGTTTTGGCCACGCGAGATACGCTTGAGACAAATATTGCAAATAGCAGTGGTGCGATCTGATGCACTCGTCTCAAAAAAGGCCCACACCAAAGAACTTTTGTGATAACGTGCAGAGGCAGCGCCCTGCACAGGCGGAGCTCTGCGGTGTGGTACAGTTGCTGTGCTGGCCTCTAGCTGGCCTCCAGGGGGCATCCTGCCTCGTTGGACATGTGACGCTGCATCCTCCTCCTCCTCCTCCTCTCTCCCTTCAGGCACCCACGTGGAGTCAGTGACCTCATCATCCCCTCCCTCTTCACCACTAGAGCAAACCTGGCAGTAAGCTGCAGCTGGTGGAACACTACTGCCAGATTGCTGTCCTTCAGCATCCCCTCTCTCTGCGCGCACACTACTGACTTCCTCAAGCTGGGTATCATCATCCGAGCCTTCGAATCATTGGGCATCCTCCTGGAGCATGTACCCAACACTGTGCTCAAACAGTTCGGGGGACTCCTCAGGAGGACATGGTGGGTCTAGGGAAGGGGTGGCTGATGATGCCATTGAGTACGCGTTGGCAGCTGCTCTGCCAGTACCCTGAGCCTGGGTGAGAGAGGATGAGGAGGATGAGGAGGGCTTGGTCATCCATTCTACCAAGCCTTCGGCATGATGCGGCTCCACATGTCCAGCTGCCGAAAACAAAGACAAGCGTGTCCCATGGCCACGTGCTGATGACGATGCACGACCACGTCCACGGCCAGCACTGTTGTCTCTAGAAACAGAGCCTGCCTGCCCTGTGTTCTTGCCTCGGCACGCTCTGCCTCTCCTTGGCGGTCTTCCAGCCATTGTAGTCAGTAGTGTATATAGTATAAAAAATAGAACTCCTATGTGTGCTCACAACACACTGTAGGTCCTATGGGTGCTGACACTAACACACTATAGGTACTATGTGTGCTGCTGACAAGAAAATATAGGAGCTCTGTTTGCTGCCACTAACACACTAGAAGTCCTATGGGTGCTGTTGAGAAGAAAATATAGGAGCTCTGTTTGCTGCCACTAACACACTAGAAGTCCTATGGGTGCTGCTGAGAAGAAAATATAGGAGCTCTGTGTGATGCCACTAACACACTAGAAGTCCTATGGGTGCTGCTGAGATGAAAATATAGGAACTCTGTGTGATGCCACTAACACATTAGAAGTCCTATGGGTGCTGCTGAGAAGAAAATATAGGAGCTCTGTTTGCTGCCACTAACACACTAGAAGTCCTATGGGTGCTGCTGAGAAGAAAATATAGGAGCTCTGTGTGATGCCACTAACACACTAGAAGTCCTATGGGTGCTGCTGAGAAGAAAATATAGGAGCTCTGTGTGATGCCACTAACACACTAGAAGTCCTATGGGTGCTGCTGAGAAGAAAATATAGGAGCTCTGTGTGATGCCACTAACACACTAGAAGTCCTATGGGTGCTGCTGAGAAGAAAATATAGGAGCTCTGTTTGCTGCCACTAACACACTAGAAGTCCTATGGGTGCTGCTGAGAAGAAAATATAGGAGCTCTGTTTGCTGCCACTAACACACTAGAAGTCCTATGGGTGCTGCTGAGAAGAAAATATAGGAGCTCTGTTTGCTGCCACTAACACACTAGAAGTCCTATGGGTGCTGCTGAGAAGAAAATATAGGAGCTCTGTTTGCTGCCACTAACACACTAGAAGTCCTATGGGTGCTGCTGAGAAGAAAATATAGGAGCTCTGTTTGCTGCCACTAACACACTAGAAGTCCTATGGGTGCTGCTGAGAAGAAAATATAGGAGCTCTGTTTGCTGCCACTAACACACTAGAAGTCCTATGGGTGCTGCTGAGAAGAAAATATAGGAGCTCTGTTTGCTGCCACTAACACATTAGAAGTCCTATGGGTGCTGCTGAGAAGAAAATATAGGAGCTCTGTTTGCTGCCACTAACACACTAGAAGTCCTATGGGTGCTGCTGAGAAGAAAATATAGGAGCTCTGTTTGCTGCCACTAACACACTAGAAGTCCTATGGGTGCTGCTGAGAAGAAAATATAGGAGCTCTGTTTGCTGCCACTAACACACTAGAAGTCCTATGGGTGCTGCTGAGAAGAAAATATAGGAGCTCTGTTTGCTGCCACTAACACACTAGAAGTCCTATGGGTGCTGCTGAGAAGAAAATATAGGAGCTCTGTTTGCTGCCACTAACACACTAGAAGTCCTATGGGTGCTGTTGGGGTGCAATGCTGTGCTAACAGCACTGCGGTTGGTACTACTGCAATACTGTACTAACAGTAAGCACGCACCAGACTAATCCCCAGCAGCAGCTAATAACACACTAACTGTGCAATCAGCAGCAATGAACGATCAATGACTTAGGTAGCAATGGTTTAGCAAAGAAATAGCCAATGGTTTAGCAAAGAAGAGCAAATCTTTCAGTATCAAGCAAAGACAGAATCAGCAGACTAATCTCTCCTAAAGCCGGAACTCATGTGACCGGGGCCGATGGCGTGGCGGCCTTTTAAATGGTGGGGCGTGTACTAAAGCCCCTGAGCTGTAATTGGCTACAGGCGTCCTGCCTGTAGCCAATTATTGCTCTCCGAGTTTCGGGCGCTGTGATTGGCCAAGCATGCGGGGTCACAGTGCATGCTTGGCCAATCATCAGCCAGCAATGCACTGCGCCAGCCGCGCCGGCCGCAATGCATTGCGGGGCCGCTCGCATCACACGAATGTGATGCGAACGGCCCAAATAGTTCTGGGCTCGACGAGCGAGCGAACGCCCGATGCTCGATTCGAACATGGGTTCGAATCGAGCACCGGGCCCATCCCTAATGTCTATATAGGTAGGTGTGATGGTCAGGTGTCCACAAACACTTGGCTATATAGGTAGGTGTGATATTCAGGGGTCGGCAAAGGCTATACTGTAAGTTGGTGTGATGGTTAGGCGTCTACAAAAACCATCACACCTACCTATACAGCCAAACCCTTGTGGACATCTGACTATCACACCGATAGTCAGATGTCCACAAAAGTTTGACTATATAGGTAGGTGTGATAGTCAGGTGTCGACAAAGGCTTGGCTTTATACTGTAGGTAGGTGTGATGGTCAGGTGTCTACATTCCTTTTTCCATATAGTATATGTCTATAGTTGTGTCCTTGGTGAGAGTGTTAGCTGCCCTAGTCCAGGCACACAGTCCTGCTTTTCCCTTTCACATGACTGGCGGTGGGCAGTGTACGCAGGCGGGTAGAGTAGAACCCCAGGCGTCCAGAAGCGTCGTGATTGACTGCTGCAGGATCCCTGGACCGCTCAAGCCTTTATCGCAGCAGGTGGCTGCACTCTGCATGGGAGTCGCTCTTTCATTAGCCAATTTCCCCGTGTAGGAAAGCTTTTAGCTACATTGCCACAGTTTGATTCCTGTCCTTGTAAGCGGATATGAAAGTGTGAAACGCAGCTGCGCAACATTCCCGCTGCCTTTGATGAGACGCCGCTGCATACTGCGTCTCTGGCACTAATGAGGATCCCTGTAATTAGCCGCCATACGTCACAGTTTAAAAAAATATTAAAAAAATATTATTAATCATGCGAGAATTAATGTGTGGCTATGTTCCAGCGACCAGAGATCGTTTTTTGGTGATAAATATTTTACTCGCGGCTGCAGGTATATTACATTGACCTTAAAAGTAATCAAAATTCCCCGTCGTCCTCTGTATCGGCCTTATGAGGTTCTACTCGTTGGACATATGTGTTTTTCCCCCTATGTAACCATCTGACTAATAATATATTCCTTTCACACTTGTTAATACTGATTTTAGCAAACAGTGAACATTTGGCACAGCGTGACACAAGCACATTGCCGCAGCCGCTGATCACTCAGCCAATTGGCTTAAAGTTTATGTAGCCCCAAACACTAAACTCTCACTTTCATTTTTCTTTAACCACTTGTGGATCTGTACGTCTCTGTCTGCTTCTAGGTTTAGGAAGCGTGCATACGTGCCCCCCCCTCCCCCCTTCTCCCACAACACCCGCTGTGATTGTACAATGATTAATGGCCAGGACCTGCTCATCGACTGTGTCCAATCACAGCCCAGATCCCTGTACAGAGAGAAAGATCTGCAAAGCAGGGATAAGAAACAGAGAGATCTTTAGTAAAAAAGCATCACACGTTACACATTGTTAGGCACACACTTAACCACTTAAGCCCCGGACCATTTTGTAGCTAAGGGACCGGGCCCCTTTTTGAGATTCTGCACTGCGTCAATTTAACTGACAATTGCGCGGTCGTGCGACGTGGCTCCCAAACAAAATTGACGTCCTTTTTTCCCCACAAATAGAGATTTCTTTTGGTGGTATTTGATCACCTCTGCGGTTTTTATCTTTTGCACTATAAACAAAAATAGAGCGACAATTTTGAAAAAAATTCAATATTTTTTACTTTTTGCTATAATAAATATCCCCCAAAAATATATTTAAAAAAATATTTTTCCTCAGTTTAGGCCGATACGTATTCTTCTACATATTTTTGGTAAAAAAAATCGCAATAAGTGTTTATTGATTGGTTTGCGCAAAAGTTATAGCGTCTACAAAATAGGGGATAGTTTTATGGCATTTTTTTATTAATAATTTTTTTTTCTAGTAATGGCGGCGATCAGTGATTTTTAGCGTGACTGCGACATTATGGCGGACACATCGGACACTTTTGACACCATTTTGGGACCATTGTCATTTTTACAGCGAGCAGTGCTATAAAAATGCACTGATTACTGTGAAAATGACACTGGCAGTGAAGACCCTCTGCTGTGAACCCGGCCTAAAAGTTTTGTTCCGATGCACCTACAAGGTTTTTAGCTGATTTATTTGTCCATTGGGCTTTAAATTCTCGGCAACCATGTATTACTTCATCTTAGTAGTGCCACTGGACTCTGCCTAACTAGGACCAATAAAATAGACTAAAATAGTAACAAAAAAAAGCATTTATTTGCATTGGGATTCTGATCTCTTTTAATCCATGCTGATACATTGTAAGATGTCAGTTTTTATTTTTCTCATTATACATTCCCTTTAAGTGTCGGGGAACATTTGGCACCCATTAATCAGAACACGGGTATGTCAGAAGTAAGATGCAGATGTATTTAGTGAGTGTAACAGCAACAGCTGAATCTCTGAGAACATCAATTAGACGTGTTACCAGTAATCTGAAGCTTGCAAGTTTGTGTGAGACGCGGCATGCAAATATATGAGGACGCGCCGTATTACGTAATATAGCTGCCGAACTTTATCGCTTTTTATTTGTTAACATAGAAGTCCACAAACTTCAATCTGGAGTTATAAGATAAAGGTCAGTGATGTACGGAATGACATTGGGACATTGTTGGCAGGGCCGGTCTTACCACTAGGCAAACTAGGCAGCTGCCTAGGGCGCATGACCACTGGTGTTCCTACTCTCTTCTCTGGGCAGCAAACAAATAAGTCTCAGCATCGGCAGGCAGCTGCCGCTTTGTTCGCACATAGTGTCAGAGGTGCAGCGGCGGCGGAAGACGGTGTCTGTGTCCTGACTCCCGAATGAATGGAAGCAAGCAAACATTCATGCATTGATGGGTGCTGGTGAGGCTGCATTGATGGGCGCTGGTGAGGCTGCATTAATGGGCGCTGGTGAGGCTGCAATTGATGGACGCTGGTGAGGCTGCAATTGATGGACGCTGGTGAGGCTGCAATTGATGGACGCTGGTGAGGCTGCATTTGATGGGCGCTGGTGAGGCTGCATTTGATGGGTGCTGGTGAGGCTGCATTGATGGGCGCTGGTGAGGCTGCATTGATGGGCGCTGGTGAGGCTGCATTGATGGGCGCTGGTGAGGCTGCATTAATGGGCGCTGGTGAGGCTGCATTGATGGGCGCTGGTGAGGCTGCATTGATGGGCGCTGGTGAGGCTGCATTGATGGGCGCTGGTGAGGCTGCATTTGATGGGCGCTGGTGAGGCTGCATTAATGGGCGCTGGTAAGGCTGCATTGATGGGCACTGGTGAGGCTGCATTGATGGGCGCTGGTGAGGCTGCATTGATGGGCTCTGGTGAGGCTGCATTTGATGGGCGCTGTTGAGGCTGCATTTGATGGGTGCTGGTGAGGCTGCATTGATGGGTGCTGGTGAGGCAGCATTTATGGGCGCTGGTGAGGCTGCATTTAATAGGCGCTGGTGAGGCTGCATTTAATGGGCGCTGGTGAGGCTGCATTGGTGGGCGCTGGTGAGGCTGCATTAATGGGCGCTGGTGAGGCTGCATTGATGGGCGCTGGTGAGGCTGCATTGATGGGTGCTGGTGAGGCTGCATTTAATGGGCGCTGGTGAGGCTGCATTGGTGGGCGCTGGTGAGGCTGCATTAATGGGCGCTGGTGAGGCTGCATTGATGGGCGCTGGTGAGGCTGCATTTGATGGACGCTGGTGAGGCTGCATTTGATGGGCGCTGGTGAGGCTGCATTTGATGGGCGCTGTTGAGGCTGCATTTGATGGGCGCTGGTGAGGCTGCATTGATGGGTGCTGATGAGGCTGCATTTGATGGGCGCTGGTGAGGCTGCATTGATGGGCGCTGGTGAGGCTGCATTGATGGGCGCTGGTGAGGCTGCATTTGATGGACGCTGGTGAGGCTGCAATTGATGGACGCTGGTGAGGCTGCAATTGATGGGCGCTGGTGAGGCTGCATTGATGGGCGCTGGTGAGGCTGCATTTGATGGGCACTGGTGAGGCTGCATTTGATGGGCACTGGTGAGGCTGCTTTGATGGGCGCTGGTGAGGCTGCATTGATGGGCACTGGTCAGGCTGCATTTGATGGGCACTGGTGAGGCTGCTTTGATGGGCACTGCTGGACTGCATTTAATGGGTGCTTTATTAAAAAGATGGGGTATACATGGGCAGGGCAAAGGGGGTGGAGCCAGGAGGGACGGCAAAATTAGGTTTCGCCTAGGGTGTCAAAAATCCTTGCACCAGCCCTGATTATTAGTGTAGCTGATCCCTCCACAATCATAGCAGACCATATCTACACCAATAATTAGTGTTGGGCGACCAGTTCGAGTCGAGCAAAAAGTTTGTCAGCACCTGAACTGATTGGCTCGGTGTGCTGCTTCTTCCTCTTCTCTGCTGAAAGAGGCTGAAACCAGGTCAAATTCAGGTACTTACACAGCTTGCATTTAAATAATACAATTAATGATGTATTAATGTAGTGTTTACTACTGTAAGAGCTGCTGGAAATTTGCCCGGGTTCTTCCCCAGTGGATTGCCCCAGAGCTGGGCACACAATCTCAGCCAGACTTTTCCTCAATAACCAGTCTAGGGGTGATGTTTTTGTTGTTTTTATTTTTGGAGAACTTGGATAGGGTTGAGGGAATTGAGTGGGATACTCCAAAAACATAGAACAAAAACGATGTACAGATTGAGGACAGTGAACTCCTTGCATATAGCAGACTGTGGACTTGGCTTGTAATAGAAACAAGAAGAGCACACAAGCTTCTTACTTTAGAGAAATAAGAGCAGAGTCCCTTCGCAAGAAATTGAATAAACAAAGCTCTTCAGGGCTCAAGCTGATGTCCCCTTTAGCAAACACACAGCTGACCTTCTAGCACAAGAACTCTGGCAGCAGCCCAAAGGTCTCTAAGATCTCTCACAGCAGTCTGTACTCACAAAATGTCCAGGGAAAGCTGGTTGCCTCCTTCCAACTTCTAAGCGCCACTTTTCTCCAGTGATACCAGACCATATCTTCAGTAGACAAGCCCTCAGTCAGCTCTCAGCAGCTTCAGCATCCAGGTCCTCAGGCCAACCACCTGAGGCCTCATGCAAGGACATGGCAGAGTTGCTCTGGGGGACAGCAAGCCCTCCAGGCTGGACTGATCCTCTCCAGGAAAAGACTACAAACTCAGTATGTTCGGAGAATATATACAGGCTCCCAGCAGCCTTCAGGGCCCTTCTTTCTGCGATTGGCCAGGGCTGTATAAATAGTCATGCTGCCTTCTGCATAGCTCCACCTCCACCTATGATCTAGAAATTTCTCACACCTTTTCTGGTCAGCAGAGGAAGTAAACCGAATAGCAGAAGCTGAAAACACTGAACAGACCTAACTAATCAATTGGAGCCACCAGTGGCGGCTGTTTTTTTTTGGGGGGGGGGGTGGGAAAACAACCACCCTGCCCCTGTGCTGTTTTCTGGTCAGTCTGGCACTTACCCCATCTAGGCGAGTCCTCTGCTTCGTGGCGGCTTCCAGCTCCTCCCCTGCTCCTCCTATTCGTCCAATAGGTCCTTTCAGCCAATCGGGTAATTGGTGTCAAATCCAGCTTCCTGGTTGGCCGGGAGGAGGATCATTGTTACAACAGAGAATATATTGATTGATAGCACTGATCGCTGTATAATTGTCAATGGTCCCAAAATAATGTCAAAAGTGTCTGATATGTCCGCCGCAATATCACAGTCCTGACAAAAATCGCATATCGCTGCCATTACTAGTAAAAAAAAATAATAAAAATAAAAATGCCATAAATCTATCCCCTATTTTGTAGACGCTATAAATTTTGCGCAAACCAATCAATAAACGCTTATTGCGATTTTTTTTTTTTTTTTACCAAAAATATGTAGAAGAATACATATCGGCCTAAACTGAGGAGGATTTTTTTTTTTTTTTTTTTAACCACTTAAGCCTCGGACCATTTGGTAGCTAAAGGACCAGAGGTGAATTCAGAATTTTGCACTGCTCTGCTTTAACTGTAAATTGTGCGGACATGCAATGTTGTACCCAAACGAAATTTGCGTCCTTTTCTTCCCACAAATAGAGCTTTCTTTTAATGGTATTTGATTGCCTCTGCGATTTTTATTTTTTGCGATATAAACGGAAAAAGACCGAAAATTTTGAAAAAAAATGATATTTTCTAATTTTTGTTATAAGAAAAATCGAATAAACTCAATTGTAGTCATACATTTAGGCCAAAATGTATTCAGCCACATGTCTTTAGTAAAAAAAATGTCAATAAGTGTATATTTATTGGTTTGCGCAAAAGTTATAGCGTTTACAAACTAGGGTACATTTTCTGGAATTTACACAGCTTTAAATTTATGACTGTCTATCTCATTTCTTGAGGTGCTAAAATGGCAGGGCAGTACAAACCCCCCCAAATGACCCCATTTTGGAAAGTAGACACCCCAAGGAAATTGCTGAGAGGCATGTTGAGCCCATTGAATATTTTTTTTTTTGTCCCAAGTGATTGAATAATGACAAAAAAAAATAAAAATTACAAAAAGTTGTCACTAAATGATATATTGCTCACACATGCCATGGTTATATGTGGAATTGCACCCCAAAATACATTCTGCTGCTTCTCCTGAGTACGGGGATACCACATGTGTGGGACTTTTTAGGAGCCTAGCCGCGTACGGGACCCCGGAAACCAAGCACCGCCTTCAGGATTTCTAAGGGCGCAAATTTTTGATTTCACTCCTCACTACCTATCACAGTTTTGAAGGCCATAAAATGCCAAAATAGCACAAAACCCCCCCAAATGACCCCATTTTGTAAAGTAGACACCCCAAGAAAATTGCTGAGAGGCATGTTGAGCCCATTGAATTTTTTTTTTTTGTCCCAAGTGATTGAATAATGACAAAAAAAAAAAAAAATTACAAAAAGTTGTCACTAAATGATATATTGCTCACACATGCCATGGTTATATGTGGAATTGCACCCCAAAATACATTTTGCTGCTTCTCCTGAGTACGGGGATACCACATGTGTGGGACTTTTTAGGAGCCTAGCCGCGTACGGGACCCCGAAAACCAAGCACCGCCTTCAGGATTTCTAGGCACAAATTTTTGATTTGACTCCTCACTACCTA
This sequence comes from Rana muscosa, assembly GCA_029206835.1. Lineage (NCBI taxonomy): Eukaryota > Metazoa > Chordata > Amphibia > Anura > Ranidae > Rana > Rana muscosa. Next base: position 23,387,605 of record CM055120.1, on the reverse strand, counting down.
TCACAGTTTCGAAGGCCATAAAATGCCAAAATAGCACAAAACCCCCCCAAATGACCCCATTTTGGAAAGTAGACACCCCAAGCTGTTTGCTGAGAGGCATGGCGAGTATTTTACAGATCTCATTTGTTTTTGAAAATGAAGAAAGAAAATTTTCAAAACTTTGTGACAAAAAGCGAGATCTGCAAAATACTCACAATACCTCTCAGCAAATAGCTTGGGGTGTCTACTTTCCAAAATGGGGTCATTTGGGGGGGTTTGTGCTATTTTGGCATTTTATGGCCTTCGAAACTGTGATAGGCAGTGAGAAGTGAAATCAAAAATTTACACCCTTAGAAAGCCTGAAGGCGGTGATTGGTTTTTGGGGTCCCGTACGCGGCTAGTCTCCCAAAAAGTCTCACACATGTGGTATCCCCGTACTCAGGAGAAGCAACAGAATGTATTTTGGGGTGTAATTCCACATATGCCCATGGCATGTTTGAGCAATATATCATTTAGTGACAACTTTGTGCAAAAAAAAAAAATTGTCTTTTTTCCGCAACTTGTGTCAACATATAAAATATTCCATGGACTCGACATGCCTCTCAGTATATAGCTTGGGGTGTCTACTTTCCAAAATGGGGTCATTTGGGGGGGTTTTGAACTGTTCTGGCATTTTATACACAACATTAGGAAGCTTACATCCACTCTTCTAACCACTTGAAGACAAAGCCCTTTTTGACACTTTTTGTTTACATGAAAACATTTTTTTTTTTGCAGGAAAATTATGTTGAACCCCCAAACATTATATATATTTTTAAAGCAAAGGCCCTACAGAATAAAATGGTGGGTGTTGCATTTTTTTTTTCTACACAGTATTTGCGCAGTGATTTTTCAAACGCATTTTTTGGGGAAAAAATACACTTTTTTTTAATTTTAATGCACTAAAACACACTATATTGCCCAAATGTTTGATGAAATAACGTGCATTGGTGACAAACTACATACATTTTTAAAAGCCTTTAAAAGCCTTTACAGGTTACCCCGTTAGATTTACAGAGGAGGTCTACTGCTAAAATTACTGCCCTCGATCTGACCTTGGCGGTGATACCTCACATGCATGGTGCAATTGCTGTTTACATATGACGCCAGACCGACGCTTGCGTTCGCCATTGGGCAAGAGCAGGGCAGGACAGGGGTGCTTTTTTATTTATTTATTTATTTTTTATTATTAATTTTGCTTTTTTATTTTATTTTTAAATTGTTCCTTCCATATATTTTTTTTTTTTATCATTTTTATTGTTATCTCAGGGAATGTAAATATCCCCTATGATAGCAATAGGTAGTGACAGGTACTCTTTTTTAAAAAAAACTGGGGTCTAGACCCTAGATCTTTCCTCTGCCCTCAAAGCATCTGACCACACCAAGATCGGTGTGATAAAATGCTTTCCCAATTTCCCAATGGCGCTTTTTATATCCGGGGGGGGACATTCCCTCCCACTGCTTGTAAAAGCAGTCCAGAAGCTAATTAGCCACTAGGATTGCTTTTACATGAAAGCCGGCCGCTGGCTGAAAAGAATGATACCAAGATGATACCTAAACCCGCAGGCATCAATCTGGTATAACCATTCAAAGTCCAGCAACATACCAGTACGTTGCTGGTCCTTGTTGGACATGTATTGTAATCTTTTTTTTTTCATGCAGCCAGGTGGCTGAACGAAAAAAGAGATTAATCGGTGGGTATGCCCACCATTAGAATACCGCCCTTCATCCACCCACTTCTAATGATGGGCATACATGCACCATTTATATATGCCAAAGCATGGGGGCATCCTCCCGCAAAAAAGTTATGCCGCACACACATGGTCGGACTTTTCCACAGGCAAGCCTCCGTCGGAATTTCGACCATATGTACGCGGCATTAGGAGCAAAATCACTCCTCCGCCCCTGCTGCCCCAATGCTTCAGCATATTTGCTTTTTTTTTTTAACTGTGGTGGTGAAATCACCTCCTACAGCACTGGAGTCGCAGGGATCAGGCCTGTCTCTGCGAACGCTGCAGTTATGTGTGTTGTGTTTTGTAAGTGACAGTGATCGATCGATACTGCACTTGGGTGGCCTGGGCTGGATGGAGGGGAAAAACGCAGGTGCTATCAGGTATCTGGGCTGATCCCGCTAACACTGCGTTTTTGGGAACCCTAAACTGCTGGGGACCCTAGTATAGATCTGATCAGATCAGATATTGATCTGTTCAGATACTATACCACTAAGGGAGGTGTATGCTTCACGCGTGGGTGTTAGCGTTACTGGCACTAACCTGACGCTGCATGGGGTGTGACGCAGACCCTCTCTGACGCTAAAACCTAATTGATATCACCCGCCGGGCGATCAGGGGGGTTAAACCTTTATTGGGTTATATACACGGCGGGTGCCCTGACACTATAAAAAGCAAACTAACTAACCAGCGTCACCTGTAACACTTATATGATGATCACTGGTGAAAGAGTTAACTAGGGGCAATTAGGTGGTTAAAACCTTTATTAGATAATATATGGGGGTACCTGACGCTATAAAAACCTGCGGCGAACCTAAAAAAAAAATACTGGCTACCGATCTGCAGCACCGACGCTAAGACAGCAATCAGAAAAATGATCGCTTAGCGACAGTGGTGATAGGGGGTGAAAGGGTTACCTGGGTGGCGATCAAGGGGGTTAAACCTTTATTAGATAATTTATGGGGGTACCCGACGCTATAAAAACCTGCGGCGAACCTAAAAAAAATTACTGTCTACCGATCTGCATCACCGACGCTAAGACAGCGATCAGAAAAATGATCGCTTAGCGACGTCGGTGCTAGGGGGTGAAAGGGTTATCTGGGGGGTGATCAAGGGGTTAAACCTTTATTAGGGGGGGGGGTTAGGGGGCTACACTGGACCTAAAACTAAATGTAGTGACACTTTTACAGTCACAAATGTCACTGATTGCAGTGATCAGTAAATAACTGGTCACTGCAATCAGTGACACTGTGACTGGGGGCTGGGGGGTGATCTGGGGGGGCCTGGGGGGGGGGCGATTTATGTGCCTATGTGTGCTGGTGTTAGTGTAGTGTTTGTGCACTAACCTTGATGTCTTCTCTTGTACGGCGCTCGGTATATGTGAGCGCCGCACAGGAGATGACATCACTTCCTCCTGCTTCCTCTGCCTGTGTTTACATTACACAGACAGAGGGGGCATTTCCATTCGCCGGGAGCGATCGCGGGGGGTGGCCGGAATCGAACGGCCATCCCCTCATGTCGGATCGCTCCCCAACGAATTCCGACCGCTGACTGTACAGAAGGGGGGTCCGATTGGACCCCCCAACTGTACAAAGGCAATCACGTACACTCTACGTGATTGTGCCTGTCGGTGCCATTGTGCCAACGTATATATACAGTGAGCGGTCGTTAAGGGGTTAAATTGGGATATTTATTACAGCAAAAAGTAAAGAATATTGAGTTTTTTTTCCAAATTGACGGTCTTCTTTTGTTTATAGCGCAAAAAATAAAAACCGCAGAGGTGATCAAATACCACCAAAAGAAAGCTCTATTTGTGGGAAAAAAATATCAACATTTCATATGGGTACAGTGTTGCACGAACGCGCAATTGTCATTCAAAATGTTACAGCGCTGAAAGCTGAAAATTGGGCTGGGCAGGAAGGGGGTGAAAATGTCCATTATTGAAGTGGTTAATAGGGTTGCATTCATTTGTGTTTTGTTTTTTTATATCTGTGTAGAGTTCAGCTTAGGTAAGATTAGATCCGCCCCTTACCCACCTCAAAACACCGTCCCTTGATTCCAACCCCTACCCACCTCCCAGTACTGCCCCAAGTATCATTTGCTAAATAATTTTTACTGTATATATTCGAGTATAAGCCGACCCGAATATGAGCAGAGGCACCTAATTTTACCACAAAAAAAGGGAAAACTTGTTGACTCGAGTATAAGCCTAGGGTGTCCATCTGCATGCCTCTCTGTGCCTCACTGTGTCCATGTGCATGCCTCACTGTGTCCATGACTAGACTGACGTTTAACATGGGAGTCTATGGAAGGGGTGCCCAGGTTTGAAAAATCGGTGCTCCCCGGCCGTAGGTCCCCCAGACGAAAAACTTTTCACACTTGTAGAAGAGAAATGGGGCTACATGTGTGCCAAGCTTCGGGTCCAGGGGACCTACGACCGGCCGGTACCGGGCCCCCAAAGTCCGGGAGATCAGGCGCAAAAAGGTGACTCGAATATAAGCCGAGGGGGGCATTTTCAGCACAAAAAAATGTGCTGAAAAACTCGGCTTATACTCGAGTATATACGGTAATTTGTTCTTGTCTAATAACAAGAAAAGCAGTAAAAATAGATGCACTGGAGCCAGCAACAATAGACCCAACCCCAGTAATAATAGATCCTTCCAAGCAACAATAGATTCCCCTCCCACCAATAATAGACCCCACCCCAACAACAATAAGTCCTCCAAAGCAACAAAAAATCCCCTCCCACCAGTAATAGACCCCCCCCCCCAACAGCAATAAGTCCTCCCAAGCAACCAAAAATCCCCTCCCAGCAATAATAGACCCCACCCCAGCAACAATGGTCCCCACCCCAGTACCAATAGTTCCCCCCCAGCAACAATAGACCCCACCCCAGCAGAAATAGTTCTCCACACAATAGACCTCCCACACAGAAACAATGGACCATCCACAACAAAATACCACCCTCAGCAACAAAAGATCCACCCTAGCAACATTAGACCCTCACCAGTGACCATACATCCCCCTGCAGACAGCATCAATAGACCCTCCAGAACACCCCTTGCTATTACATACATTTGGTGCTGGAGGTGCCGGAACTGCGTTCCCCCACGTTCCCGCTGAAAAAAAGCCCTGATAGATAGATAGATAGATAGATACCGTAGATAGATAGATACCGTAGATATATACCATAGATAGATAGATACCGTAGATAGATACCGTAGATAGATAGAAAGATACCGTAGATAGATAGATGCCGTAGATAGATAGATGCCGTAGATAGATAGATACCGTAGATAGATAGATACCGTAGATAGATAGATGCCGTAGATAGATAGATGCCGTAGATAGATAGATACCATAGATAGATAGATACCGTAGATAGATAGATGCCGTAGATAGATAGATACTGTAGATAGATAGATACCGTAGATAGATAGATAGATGGATGGATAGATAGATAGATAGATAAAAGGCCTCTTCTTGAATTCACTCAGTGGCAAGGTCAGGAAAATCCATTTTCTCATTTTATTACCAGCAGAAAACGAGGACAGTAAACCGTGCCAGCGAATGCCCCATTTTCATTGTGGCTAGAAATCTCTGCTCACTTCTAGAACGGCCGTAGACATTTTCTATTTGTAGAACATATAAGGTAATTGTGCCTTTGAAGGAGAGGCAATCTATAATGCTTCTTGATTGCCTAAATAAAACATAATGGAGTCATGTTCGCTCCTGCTCAGCCCGGCCATGCATATTGTACGTGAGAGCGATTAAGGCTGCTGACTCTGGATGACAGTAATGGACGCCCGCTCCATATCTCCATAGCAGGTACTCCTATAACCTACAGTAAGGTATCTGCACTAAACATGCCCAAGTACCATACACTGTGTGAATGTGAGGTGATTTATGTCACTTACTGGCAAGGAAATAATGGTCTTCTTATTCCACTTTTTGAATAGGTTAAAGCCCAGTTGAAATGGGTAGGCAGTCAGATAGACATCACTCTTAAACAACTAATATTTTCCTAGTCTTAGGACCATGTTAGATGGGCGGGTTATTTTATTTTTATTTTATCTTGAAATGGAAATCATAGTTATTTTCTATAGAAAGCAGAATTGTTTCAGCATTCTTGTACCTCAGTCACTCAGCAATTCAGTTAGAACAGCATTTCATGTCAGGGACTGGCTTGCCAGCGACCTTCACTATGCATTCACCTCTGTGGCTGATTTGGCGCAAATCCCAGACAAGAGTCCAATTGTTTCGGTGCAAAAATCGCAGATGAGGTCCCCAATCATTTTGCTAATTTTTGCAGTTTGTCTAATTCTTGCAGTAAAGCCAAAGAAAAAACCCAGTAGTATACCAATGCGCTGCATATGCAAACTATTTACATTTACAGGAATACAATACAAGACATACTGCTGTTGATTTACCAAAACTGAAGAGTGCAAAATCTGGTGCAGCTGTGCATAGTATCAAATCAGCTTCTAACTTCAGCTTGCTCAATTAAGCTTTGATATAAAAAAACAAACAAAAAAAAAACAAAACATGGAAGCTGCTTGGTTCTATGCAGAGCTGCCCCAGATTTTGCACTATGCAATTTTAATAAATCAACCCCACAGAGTTCTACCAAGATGCATAAATACATACACACATGCACACACTACCTATTCTTTCTTAACAAATGCACTAGTCTCTATGCAATAGGGATACATAAACGCCACTTAGCTTCCGTTATAGCTGGTCCACAATTTACATAGCAAACAGGACTCCAGGCAGTTCCGATTACATGAAGAGGGATTCTTGGTATTTTCAGTCTCTCTTGTAGTGTGGCTCCCTGTGCCCTTCAGCTTGTGCTGGTGACCTTTTATATTGGAAAAGTTTTGTAGTCATTTCCACACAGGGCTGGTGCAAGGATTTTTGACACCCTAGGCGAAACCTTATTTTTCCACACACCCTGGCTCCACCCCTGACTCCACCCCCTTTCCCCTGCCCATGTATACCCCACCTTTTTAATGAAGCGCCCATCAAATGTAGCCTCACCAGTGCCCATCAATGTAGCCTCACCAGCGCCCATCAATGCAGCCTCACCAACGCCCATCAATGCAGCCATCGCCAGCGCCCATCAATGCAGCCTCGCCAGCGCCCATCAATGCAGCCTCACCAGCGCCCATCAAATGTAGCCTCACCAGTGCCCATCAATGTAGCCTCACCAGCGCCCATCAATGCAGCCTCACCAGCGCCCATCAAATGCAGTCTCACCAGCGCTCATCAAATGCAGCCTCGCCAGCACCCATCAATGCAGCTTCACCAGCGCCCATCAATGAATGTTTGCTTGCTTCCCTTCATTCGGGAATTGGGACACAGACACAGTCCTCCGCCGCCACTGCGCCTCTGACACTATGTACGAATGGAGCGGCGGCTGCTTGCTGATACTGAGACTTAGTTGCTTGTCACAGAGCGAAGAGAGTAGGAACACAAGTGGCGGAGCGCCCCTAGGAAGCACTGCGCCGTAGCGGGCTGTCTAGTTTGCCTAGTGGTAGCACCGGCCCTGTTTTCACATGGCCATAACCCTTTTAAACTGGGTCTCTACATCGGTTTCTATGGGAGACACATTTCTGTCTACAAATTCTAGATGGAGGCGTTAGTAGTACCATCAATGTCATAGGTCAACTATGTCAATAGGTCAAGCGATTGTTGATTTTTAATGACACAACTACAATTACGTTTGGGTCCAATGTTTGACAAGAGCTCCTCTAAAACAATGGGAACAGCTAAAAAAGTGTATCTTCGCAGCTAATAATTTACATTGCCCGCAAATACCACAGTAGTCTCTATTGTATTAAAGGGCAGCAAAACTAGTTTTTGGAAACACTTCTTGATTTAACAATGGTTTGTGTTTGAGAGATGTTCCCACAAGAAAACTGATATATGTGAGGAAAACTGACTTTGATGTTGTGTCTGAAAATCACAGATCTGGCTATAATATATATATATATATATATATATATATATATATATATATATATATATATATATACAGAGACACAAACAACAATAGTATCATTACAAATAATAGTCAATATAATGAAGAATGATCTTTGTTGAGGTATTGTTGCTCTCTGTGTCCCCAATTAAAGCGGAGGTCCACCCTAAAAAAATAATAAAAAAAAAACATAAAAATGCTCCAAAAAATAAAATGTTTTTTTGAAAAAATATGTATTTACCAGAAATGGCTGTTGCTAGGCAGATATTCCTAATCTGCCTCTTCCTAGTCCGCGGCTAGTCTTCATTCTTGTCCTCCTCGCGTTGTCTTCTTGTGAATGGGGCGCGCTGTCTTTAGGGAACTGTGTGTATCCCAGAGAACAGCCGCCGATTCATAAAGCGCCGCGCGCCTCGCGCATGCGCAGTATGAAACGGGCAGTGAAGCCGCAGGGCTCCACTGCCTGTTTCCCTTAGTGAGGATGGCGGCGCCGAGACCTGCCACGATCGAGGGATCGGCCTCGGGGACGACGACATCGCAGGCGCCTAGGACAGGTAAGTGTCCTTATTAAAAGTCAGCAGCTACACTGTTTTGTAGCTGCTGACTTTTTAAAAAAAAATGGCGGCTGGAACACCGCTTTAAGTCCCTTACTTTCTATATGTTCACTAAGCCAGGAAATAAGAATAAATCTCCACAGAGGGGATACAGACAACAGTTAAAGCAGCCTTTCACGCCTTTCCCAGCCTTTTCAACACAGAGGAACCCTTGAAATAACTTTCCAGTCTCAGGAAACCCCTTCTAAAAATGACTATATCTCCAACTCATGATACATTAGTGTGATGGTCAGTGGGAAGAATGCTCTTTACACTTGTGGTCATTGGAAAGAATAAACCCCTTAAGGATAGCTAAAAAGTGGGAACTAATCTGAGAGGTAGAACATGCTTATTGCCCAAGAAACCCCTAGCAACCCCTGGAAGAACCAGTAGGGTTCCATGGAACCCTAGTTGAAAAACCCTGAGTTAGAACCTAGGATAGAATCAACTCATCCTTACTATACCAATAAAGGTGCCTTTCTTTCTGACTGTCTGCTATCAGGAACTGGAGATTATAATTCCTGTCCTGGAGATACAGACAAAAATCATAAGCTGAAAGGATGTAGAAAGAACAAGAGCACCACTTTTTAAGAGTCCATAGTCAACAACTTAACACGTTTTGAGGATGATTAACCATGGACTTTGAAACTTTTGATGTTGCACTCTTTTTCTCCTGACATATTCCAGCTCATGATTTCATCCTCAATGGCCTCTCTTAAAGCAGAGTTCCACCCAAAAGTGGAACTTCCGCTCGTTGTACTCCCCCCCCCCCCCCTCCGGTGCCACAATTGGCACCTTTCGGGGCGGGGGGGACAGGATCCCTGTCTTTCACAGGTATCCTGTTCCACTTCCGGGAGCCTCAGCCGAGGGTGTTGATGTCACCGCCCAGGCTCCCTCCCCCTCCTTCCCCGGCTACCGGGCCAGTAGGAGAGAGGAGCAGAGCCTTGCGCATGCGCTAAAGGGTTCCCGGCGTGAAGCCGTGAGGCTTCACTGCCGGGTTCCCTTACTCGCAATGGAGGCGGCAGCACCCGACAGCTGATGGAAACATCAGCTGTGGTGCCGACATCGCTGGACTCCAGGACAGGTAAGTGTCCGATTATTAAAGGTCAGCAGCTACAGTATGTGCAGCTGCTGGCTTTTAATTTTTGCAGCGGTGGGCGGACCTCTGCTTTAACTGCTGGTTTCAGTGACATTAGACTCCTATAGGTTAAAAAAGGAGTAGTTATTCTTAAGAACAAATGTTTTAGTTATTGCTTGTTGCATAAGACTTACCGTATTTTTCGCTCCATAAGACGCACTTCCCCCCCCCCCAAAAAAAGAGGGGAAATGCCTGTGCGTCTTATGGAGCGAATACTGACCTGCCGCCGCCGTGTTACAATATCCAGGCACCTCCCCTCTCCTTTCCCTGCTATGCCTTATGGGTCCTGTAGGCTGGCTGGGGTTCATGACGCTGGCGCACGCGCAGTGACTATTTTTCGTCCCTGCTTGATCGGTAACGTCAGACGTCGATCGAGCCGGGGATACAAGAGGCCGGCATCTCCAGCGTGTCATCTGCTGGAGTGACCATGCGATGTGTGTACATGGCAACAGGTCATTCTCAGGTGTTTCTCAGGTCAGTCATTCTAAGGTCTTTCTTTATCTGTGCTCACAGCCTGGATGGTGATATTTCCAATGAATTGTATATAGACTGAATTTGGTGACAGGGCGATATTTGTTTGCTGTCTGGATGTTATCTGGCACACTTGATAGATTTTTAGGCATCAGCTTTGATTGGTTGTGTAAGTTACAAACTATAGTATATTAATTGGGGATGTGGGCATCCTCTCCTGTGCTCCAAATCAGCAGCATTTGGTGCAGAATTTTTTTTCTTGTTTTCCTCCTCTAAAACCTAGGTGCGTCTTATGGTCAGGTGCGTCTTATGGTGCGAAAAATATACAGCCAGGTCTATAGCATAATTAAGTCCTGATGGAGGAAGAACCATGTTGGCGTGTTGCCTTTTTACCACATCAATACTGGGCACTTTAGCCCCCTTCCTTTCCAGACCAATTTTCAGCTTTCAGCGCTCTCGCATTTTCAATGACAATTGCGCGGTCATGCTACACTGCACCCAAATGAATTTTTTATCATTTTGTTCACACAAATAGAGCTTTCTTTTGGTGCTATTTATTCACGACTATGTTTTTTATTTTTTGCGATATAAGCGAAAAAAGAGCAGAAATTTGAAAAAATATATATTTTCGTCTTTCTATTTTAAAAAAAATCCAATAAAATTGAATTTTGTCATAAATTTAAGCCAAAATGTATTCTACTACATGTTTTTGGTAAAAAAAAAATCCGTTAAGTGTATAATAATTGGTTCGTGTGATCACGGACATATGTACGCGAATGATCATGTACAGATGTGCGCAGGTGATCACGGACATATGTGTGCAAATGATCATTGGGACATATGATTTTACTGTCACATATGTGGGGGACAGGTGCTTTTATTATGTGGGGACATGTGTGTGTGGGGACATGTATGTGTGTGGGGACATGTATTTTGGGGACATGTTTGTTTACTTTATGTGTGGGGACACTAGGCTGGTGATCAGTGAGTAAAAAGCTGAAAAAAACAGCTCATACTTACTGATCACCAGCCAGCTGCAGAGATCCGCTCTCCTCACCGACGACTTCTGTGTGAGGAGAGGAGAGCTGATTGCCTAGCAACCGGCTCTCTGTTTACATCAAATGACGGCTGTGATTGGACACGGTCGTTATGTGATCAGGAGGGCCAATCACAGAGCCCTCCTGCCGAATCGAGATGCGCCGTGTCCGGGTGACACGCGTGCATCGGGATCGCGCCGCTGCACGGGAACGCGCGCGATCCCCCTCCTTCTGAGGGACGTTCCTGAACGTCCACTCAGAAGGAGAGAGCGCCCACCCGGCCGTATATGTACAGTGGCCGGGTGGGAAGTAGTTAAAATTCTTAGATTAAATAAATGTTCTTGAATTTCTGAACCTTCGAACCGGCACGCTTGTTCTCTCTACACTTTATAGTTTTCACCCAAAGGGGTTTATTTACTAAAACTGGAGAGTGAAAAATCTGGTGCTGTTGTGCATATAAAACAATCAGCTTACATGTTTTTATGTCATGTCAAGCTCATGTTAGAAGCTGATTGGCCACCATGCAGAGCTGCACTAGATTTTGCACTCTCCAGTTTTAGTAAATCAACCCCAAAGTGTCTTTGAGGTCCCTTCATGCTAGCCAGAGTCACTACAGCTTGGACTTACTGTATATCCACAGAGGGGGCTTTCAGAAATCCTAAGCATACCTAGGAACTTAGGAAATGCCAGCTTTTTTTGTGCTACTGACTATCCAGTTTGAAGTTCGGTTAGGTCCCCTTTTACAGAGGAATGTGTCACACACATAGGGTGACCACATTTCCAAACTACCATTCAGGGACACCCTCCCTTCCCAAAAATCAGCTTGTGCTGTAACGAATCACAGCACAGTGATTGGACACAAGAAGCGGGATTTATGATTTCTCCAATCACAAGTAGGGGGTGGATTGTGCTCCTCCAGGCATTCCCGGCCAGGACAAGTACTGTCAGTGAGTAAAGCGGTGATGTGGCGGCCTTTTTTGGGGGCATCAGATTGGCCTGGGGGGTGGCTGTGTCAGTTTCATTCCGGGACACTGTATTGTCCTGGAATGAATGTGCCCGGGACAGACCTGCAAAATGCGGGACTGTCCCGGGCAATCCGGGACACGTGGTCACCCTACACACACAGTATATGTAGTATTTTATATTGATCCTGAGCAGGCTATTTAGTACAGCTGATAAGCAAGTCTTCAGTGAATAACCAGTGTTAAGCCCCGTACACACGCTCAGACTTTTGCCCAACAAACTTCATTTTGAGCAAGTTGGCCTAACAATCCGACCGTGTGTACGCTCCATCGGACAAACTTTTTTTCGTTTGGTTTTGTTTTCATCGGACAAAAGTTGGGTCTGCAAACGGACAAACTTTTGCCCAACAAAAGTCCGATGGAGCAAAGTCCTACCATGTGTACAGAAAACCATAGGACTTTTGTCCGATGGACAAAACAACTAATGTTAAAATCAACCAACAATAGCAGAAGTTGACCAAAGGGTGGCGGTAAAGAGCAGAAAAGAGCAGAAAAACCACGTGATGTTGCAAAAAGTTTGGGGAAAGTTTGCAGAAAAGTCCTGTGGTGTGTATGCTATGGGTGTGCCCGGCCAACTCCGTTCGGACAAAAATCCACGGAAAAGTCCGATGGAAGTCCGACCGTGTGTACGAGGCTTAAGCAACATTTGACAAGATATGTTCCTGGGGCTTTAGTTACCTGGGGTACTGTCCCTTTTTGAAATACCTGAAGAGTGATTTCAGCAACCTGCACAAGCTCCACGATCTTGTACTGATTACCGGAGTGTATGTAGTGTTGAGGGAGCCTTCCCTGAGCTATCCTTGCTCATCTGGAACCTCTCCCTACGTTAAGTGCTGTCCCTCACAAGCCGATTCCTGTCCCTGACCAACCACTCGCCCAAAGCATGCCAGATTGATGTGGGTTTCCCAAGATAAAAGTTTCCCTCAACCAAAAAGTCTCCTGACACACAATCCGAAATTCCGACAAGAAAAGTCAGATGTGAGCTTTTTGTCGGAAATTCTGACCGTGTGTAGGCTCCATCGGGCTTTTTCTGTCTGAATTTCCGCCAAGAAAAGATTGAGAGCAGGTTCTCTATTTTTCCGACGGAAAAAACTCCTATCGTCTGTAGCAATTCCGACGCGCAAAATTCCTAAGCATGCTCGGAAACAATTTGACGCATGCTCGGAAGCATTGAACTTAATTTTCTCGGCTCGTCGTAGTGTTTTACGTCACCGCGTACTTGACGGTCGAAATTTCAGAGAGCTTTTGTGTGACCGTCTGTATGCTTGCCAAGCTTGAGCGGAATTCCGTCGGAAAAACCATCCAAGGTTTTTCCGACGGAAATTCCGATCGTGTGTACGCGGCATGAGAGTTCTGCGTCCAATCAGACAACCTTCCTACTCGAGGCACCGAACTGAATCCCTAAGGTACCAACTCCCGTACGAGACTCTTCTTCCATACAGCAATGGTGAAAGGTGGGAAGACTAAGACCCCTTTCACACTGAGGCAGTTTTCAGGCATTTTAGCGCTAGTAATAGCGCTAGAAATAAAAGTTTCAGCTCCCTCCATAAATTTTCTATAGGATTAAAGTCTGGAGACTGGCTCAGCCACTTTATGACCTAAATGTTCTTCTTCTTGAGCCACTCCTTTGTTGCCTTGGCGGTATGTTTTGGGTCATCGTCATGCTGAAAAACCCATCCATGACCCATCTTCAGTGTTCTGGGTGAGGGAAGAAGGTTTTCATCCAAGATTTTACATTACATGGCCCCGTCCATTGGCACCTCCATGCGGCAAAGTCGGCCTGTACCTTTAACAGAGAAACAGCCCCAAAGCATCATGTTTCCACCTCCGTGCTTCACTGTAGGGATGGTGTTCTTAGGGTCATAGTCAGCATTTTTCTTCCTCCAAACACGGCGAGTCAAGTTAATGCCAAAGAGCTCAATATTGATCTTGGCTGACCACAGCACTTTCTCCCAATCCTTCTCTGAATCATTTAGATGTTCATTGGCAAACTTCAGACAAGCTGTACATGTGCCTTCTGGAGGAGGGGGATCTTGCGGGAGCTGCAGGATTTCAATCCATGGCGGTGTATTGTGTTACCAATGGTTTGTTTGGTGAATGTGGTCCCAACTGCCTTGAAATCATTCCCAAGCTCCTCCCTTGCAGTTTTGGGGCGGATCCCTCACTTTTCTCATGATCATCCTCACCCCATGAGGCAAAACCTTGCACTGAGCTCCAGACTGAACAATTGATGGTTATTTTGTATTTCTTCCATTTGCGAATAATCGCTCCAACAGTTGTCACCAAGCTTCTTTGTGATGGGTATTGTAGCCCATTCCAGCCTTGTGCAGGTCTACAATCTTGTCCCTGATGTCCTTTGACAGCTTTCTGGTCTTGCCCATGATGGTGAGGGTTTGAATGGAAGAACGAGATTCTGTGGACAGGTGTCTTTTATACACATAATGAGTTGTCGTTAGGAGCACCTTCTTTTATTGACAGGACTAATCTGTGTACCACATGAGCACCTACTGTAGCCAGTCTGTGGGAGACAGAATTATTGTTGGTTGGTAGTGGGATCAAATACTTATTTTACTCACTGAACTGCAACTAATTTTATAACATTTGTATCATGTGTTTTTCTGGATTTTTGGTTGATATTCTGTCTCTATCATTTAAATTCCACCTATGATAAAAAATTATAGACCCTTCATTTCTTTGTAGGTGGGCAAATGTACAAAGTTGTGGATTGCGACTGAGCGCGTTGTGACATGAGTTGTGTCCCTCCCCGCGGTTGTGTTGTTGGAGAACAGGCTGAGCTCTGGTGCCGGCTCTCTCTTCTTCCAAGCGCTGCATAAGGAACACAGAGGGCAGCATGTACGTCTGCTCCCCCCTCCCATCTCTCTCCCAGCAGCGGCAGTACATTAGGGGGGGGGGGCAGAGCCACACTTCCGCTTCCTAGATGATGTACTGCAAGTAATTATGGGTACTGTAGTCCGGAGGGGCGGGATTTGCTTTGAAAATGAATGGAGCTACAGACTGTAATGGCCACAAGGAGGAGGGGAGTTTTTCTGCTATAAAAGTTTGCAAATAATGCACTGATGGGCAGTTATAGGCTTCGCTGGTGTGCACTAATGTGGTGGCATTGATAGGCCACTGATAGGGGGAAGTGATAGGCAGCACAGATGAGGCAGCACTGATGGGCACCGATAGGCTGCACTGATGAGGCGGCCTTGATAGGCTGCACTGATGAGGTGGCCTTGATAGGCTGCACTGATGGACACTGATGAGGCTACACTGATGGGCACTGAGGAGGTTACACTGATGGGCACTGATGAGGCGGCCTTGATAGGCTGCACTGACGGGCACTGATAGGGGGCAGTGATAGGCAGCACTGATGAGGCAGCACTAATGGGCACCGATAGGCTGCACTGATGAGGCGGCATTGAAAGTCTGCACAGATGGGCACTGATGAGGCTGCACTGATGGGCACTGATAAGGCACTGATGAGGCGGCATTGATAGGCTGCACTGATGGACACTGATGAGGCTACACTGATGGGCACTGATGAGGCGGCATTAATAGGCTGCACAGATGGGCACTGATGAGGCTACACTGATGAGCACTGATGAGGCGGCCTTGATAGGCTGCACTGATGGACACTGATGAGGCTAAATTGATGGGCACTGATGAGGTGGCCTTGATAGGCTGCACTGATAAGCACTGATGAGGCGGCACTGATGGGCACTGATAAGGTGGTACTGATGGGCACTGATAGGATGCACTTATGGGCACTGATGAGGCTGCTTTCGCACCCTTCCTAAATGTATCCAAGATATAGGGGGTCATAAATATTTTCTTTAGGAATGTTTCAGCTGTGTGCTCATTGGCTGGAGCTGCCCTTTAAATAAGCCTAATACAGCGTGTGTGCTGCCTGTACTACGGGCTGCGAAGCGCAATCTGTTTATGGAGTTTATATTATATTAAAATAACATTGAATCAATCTTCAGCTGGAGATAATTATAAGTGGAGCTGAAATAAAATGCTCCCAACTTCTCAATACAATGCCTCCTGAATACACAATCCGGCCGCCGGAGGAAGACGACTCGACTGGCATGAAGGAGCTGGAGCAGCGCGCGGCCTGCCGAATCCCTCGACTGCGCTAAGGTCACCCCGACTCACTGGCTGCAGTCCACCCCTGATTATTAATTATAATGTGAGGCGTGCAGCAAGGTTTAGTGATGGGATCTGTGGAAGGGAGAGCGGAGTGTAATCACTTCCCCGCATAAGAAGTAGCCCTATAAAAGCAGAAAGACGGTCCACATCAAATTGCCGGCAAACTCGCATAACATCAAGTTATTTACACTTTGCTATTTCCCGTCTTGATTAAGGGCATTAGATGAACTGCATGCGTCAAATCAGTTCCCTGCAGCTGAGGGCACGTGTCTAATCAAGACATTTTGTGAAAGTAGCAGCCAATGAATCAAACAAAATGATGCATCGCTCAGAGCAGTGGAGTTTAGGTAAAAAATGGAAGTCTGTCACGGGTGTACTTACCGAGGCCGAGATGCCGAGAGTGGTTCACCCTTGCGACTTGGCGCACTCCGCCCCCTGGAGGTGGAACAGGGAGAGGATGGCGCGAAGAGGCACTGGCTACCAGCAGGTGAGGAAGTCTTGGTAGAGGATCGGGTGACCAGGAACAGGCTGAGGGCCTAACACCAGGCTGATGAGGGCTCTCACAAGATCCAAACAAAGACACAAGTCCAGGGCACTACAGGGGCCAAGCGGGTAGACTGAGTCCAGATACTGGCTGTAGAAACAGGTACTGAGGGTGCAGGCCGAGGGTCTAACACAGTAGACAAGTGATCAGTCCAGGAATACGAAGCAGGTAATCAGAGCTGGAGGCAAGTAGCAAATCTGGAATACAAGCAGGAGATCAGGAATTGGAGATTGGTAGAAAGTCCGAGTCACAGGCCGAGGGTCAAACACAGCAGGCAGGCAGAAGAGGTCAGAGAGGCAAGCCAAAGGTCAGGTCCAGGAGAGAAGCAGTGTAGTCAGGTCGATCTGGGTCACAACAAAGGTTCAGGCGTGTATACAGGAAACCAGGTACAAGGCAGGAAGCTGACGACAAACCAGCAACCTGTCAGCGCCACTAGGCTTCTTTAAATAGGCCTGTCAGAGTTCTGATTGGTGCGCCATCGCGCATGTGCGTGCGCAATTCGCGCACCATTGCGCATGCGCGTGCGCCGTACACGCACGCGCGGGTGCCGAAGCGCCACTCCACCGCGCATGCGCGCAGGGCTGCGGCGGCTGAATAGGGGATTTCCATGACAAAGTCGCAATCTTGGTGCCTAAGCTGTGGTGTCCTCCAAAAGACAAAGACAGCCATCGAGAAAAGACAGCTGGCAACTCCATAGTCCTCAAGTATTTTATTTTGCCATACACAGACAGTGGCAGACGCGTTTCGGCGATAAACCTTGTTCACAGCACACAGCCAATTCGTTAATTGTATTGACAATAAACAGACTATTCAAGACTAGTGATGAGTAAATGTGCCAATGTTAAAGTCAAATAATAAAAAATTAAAAAACATGAGCTATAATTTTAAAATTTTAATCCCATTGCGGTCAATAGGAACCATTTTGAGGGTAATTTTAGCAGGGGTAGGCAACCTTAAGGCCCCTTTCACACCAGCGGACCGTATGTCCACTTTTTCATCCGTCCGTTTACGGATGAAAATGGGACATAGATTGGTCCCTATGAGATTGCGGGTGTGGGCGGATGAACATCCACCGACACCCGATCTCCTCCGGCTCCGCAATCCTCCGATTCTGCAGACGGAGGAAAATCCTATTTTTCTATCCGTCTGCAGAGCGGATTGGATGAACACGGACAGACGGCCTGTGTTCATCCGATCCCCCCCATAGGGGAGAGCGGAGATCTGACAGAGCGGTCCCTGCACAGTGTGCGGGTACCGCCCTGTCATCCGCCGGCCCAGCGGGGATCAGCGGGATGAGCAAGCGGAGGTTCACGGGGTGGATCTTCGCGGATCCATCCCGTGTGAAAGGGGCCTAATTCGCAATCTTGGTGCCTAAGCTGTGGTGTCCTCCAAAAGACAAAGACAGCCATCGAGAAAAGACAGCTGGCAACTCCATAGTCCTCAAGTATTTTATTTTGCCATACACAGACAGTGGCAGACGCGTTTCGGCGATAAGCCTTGTTCACAGCACACAGCCAATTAATTAATTGTATTAACAATAAACAAACTATTCAAGACTAGTGATGAGTAAATGTGCCAATGTTAAAGTCAAATAAAATGTTTCAAATAATAATAAAAAAAAAAAAACATGAGCTATAATTTTAGAATTTGAATCCCATTGCGGTCAATAGGGACCATTTTGAGGGTCATTTTTAGATCTTTTAGAGCAGGGATAGGCAACCCTAAAGAGGTGGAGATCTACCTGAACAACACGGGAGAAGTCAAAGATCACCGGGCACAGTGTTGCCAGCCACCACCTATATGCATTATGGATAGACTTATTCATAGCATGAATCTATCCATGGCCACCGCGGCCACCCCCTATTCATGCATCCGGCCCCTTTCGGGGCACCGGGCGCATGAATTACAGCGGCAGGGTTTTTTGTTTGTTTTTTAAGCACCTGATTAACCACTAGCCGACCGCTGCACGCCAATGTACGTCGGCAGAATGGCACGGCTGGGCATATTGGTGTACAGGTACATCCCCTTTGATATGCACAGCCGTGGGTCGCGCGCGCGCCGCCAGCGGCATGCTCGCGACCCGGTTGGGTACTCTTTGACCGCGCCTGCGGGACTCACGCACCCGATCGCCGCCGGTGTCCAGCGATCGGGTCACAAAGCTGAAGAACGGGGAGAGGTAAGTGTAAACAAACCTTTCCCCGTTCTTCTCCGTGGCATGTCAGTGATCGTCTGTTCCCTGTCATAGGGAACGACGATCAGTGATGTCACACGCCAAGCCACGCCCCCTACAGTTAGAATAACACATTAGGTCACACTTAACCTCTTAGCGCCCCCCTACAGGTTAACCCATTCACTGCCAGTGTAATTTTCACAGTAATCAGTGCATTTTTATAGCACTGATCGCTGTAAAAATTACAATGGTCCCAAAATAGTGTCAAAAGTGTCCGATGTGTCCGCCATAATGTCGCAGTCACGATAAAAATTGCTGATCATCGCCATTACTAGTAAAAAAATATATATTAATAAAAATGCCATAAAACTACCCCCTATTTTGTAGACGCTATAACTTTTGCGCAAACCAATCAATAAACGCTTATTGCGATTTTTTTTTACCAAAAATATGTAGAAGAATATGTATCGGCCTAAACTGAGGAAATTCTTTTTTTTTATATACCGTATATACTCGAGTATAAGCCGAGGTACCTAATGTTGCCTCAAAAAACTGCCACAGTCCAGCCGCCCTAAAGCCTGAAGGACAATAAACTCGTTCTTTGTTTAAATAGTTTGGAGACCCCTGATATAGAGCAGTGATTCTCAACCATATTGAGACCAGAGTCCGGAAAATGCTTCCGAAACCCTCCATACCCCGGACAGTAAAAAAAGAGCGAATGCTTACACAAGAAAAAGATATGTATTGAAATGCTGGAAGGCTCTGGATGGGGCTGGGTGCCACTTTGGAGGGATGGGGGTTGTGGAGAAGGGTAGGCGGTTAGGGCAGCAGACTTGGTGGCCCTGTATCAGATGGGGTCTCTGGAGGGGGTTAGGGGGAACTGTTGGGGGTTGGATCTCCTGAGGGGACTGGGGGTTACAACAGGAGGACGGGGACATTGCAGGAGCTTTGTATACAAGCTTTAATCAATTTTTGTTTTTAATAAATACATAAATATTGAAGTATTATTTATGCACTTAAAGAAAGCTTCTGTATCATTTTATGTCTTTAGAGGGATGCTGGATGAAGAAAATAGATACCGTATATACTCGAGTATAAGCCGACCCGAATATAAGCCGAGGCACCTAATTTTACCACAAAAAAATGGGTAAAAGTATTGACTCGAGTATAAGCCTAGGGTGTCCATCTGCATGCCTCACTGTGCCTCACTTTGCCTCACTTTGCCTCACTGTGCCCATGTCCATGCCTCACTGTGTCCATGCCTAGACTGACGTTTAACATGGGAGTCTATGGAAGGGGTGCCCGGGTTTGAAAAATCGGTGCTCCCTGGCCGTAGGTTCCCCAGACAAAAAACTTTTTACACTTATAGAGGAGAAATGGGGCTACATGTTTGTCAAGTTTCGGGTCCAGGGGATCTAAGCCTGAACGGTACCGGGTCAGCAAATTCACCGGAGATATGACCATTTAACATGGGAGTCTATGGAAGGGGCGCCCGGCTTTGAAAAATCGGTGCTCCCCGGCCGTAGGACAACAAACTTTGCACACTTATAGAGAAAGAGTGGGGCTACATGTATGCCAAGTTTGGACTTGAGTATAAGCCGAGGGGGGGCATTCTCAGCACAAAAAAATGTGCTGAAAAAATTTGGCTTATACTCGAGTATAGACGGTAGATAGATAGATAGATAGATAGATAGATAGACATGAATAGATAGATAGATAGATAGATAGATAGATAGATAGATGAAAGATAGATCGATGAAAGAATAGATAATCATAAGCTCTAAAATGAGCTGCATATTTAGTGTTTGAATTTGCTAAAGTGGAATTGTATTGAGGAACAAATGGATCAATAGGTAGACAGATAGAAAGAAAGAGAAAGATAGAAAGAAAAAAAAAAGAAAGAAAGAAAGATATAGTGTTTTAATTTTCTGACGTGAAAAGACAAATACACTATTGTAGCAGGGTCCCCAAATTTAACCCAGCTATGTACCCAAATTTAGGGGAAGGTTTGAGCTAGGGCCGAAACAACTAATCGATTAATCGACAACTAATCGATTATGAAAATAATTGAATACTATTTTCATAATCGATTAATCGGCCAGTAACATAAAGGGGTTAAAGAAAAAACTAAAATGAGCCCTTTACAGTACAAAAAGAGCAAATCGCTACTGTAAATATTACTTTCACTGTCCCACAGTAAAAAATTAACCCCTTACAGCGATTATTTGCTCTTTTGTACTAATTTTTTTTTTTTTTAACACCATGTTACTAAACATCTCAGGCCCGGGTCACACCTCTGTGTTTTTTGGTGCTTTTTGCAGAAACACACTACAGTTCATTTATATGGTTTCCTATGGGACACGTTCACATCCATGATTTTTTCAGCTGCTGCGTATTTGGAAAGGGCAAGTACCTTTTTTAACGCGAAACGGTGCTATTTCGTTTTTTTTGGTTCAATATACTTCAATAGAGAAGCTGCAGAAAAGCATGTAATGATGTGTTTTTGCAGCAATTTGTGTTTTTTAGTCTGCCCAACAACAAATTGGCCAAAAAAAATGAAAAAATGCAAATCGCAGCAAAATTACCTTTTTTTTTTACGGTTATTAACCGATTAATCGATTAATCGAAACAATAATCGGCCAACTAATCAATTATGAAAATAATCGTTAGTTGCAGCCCTAGTTTGAGCTGTAGTTGGGCTCAGACCACCTTAATTGTTAGGGCATTCTATTTTACACCGCAGGTAGTATACTGGTGTGTAGTTCCGTGTGGCCTTTGGGTGGCGCTGCCATAATGAGCCAGGGTTAGGGATGAGCTTCGAGTTCGAGTCGAACTGATGTTCGACTCGAACACTGTCTGTTCGCCTGCTCGCCGAACAGCGAACAAATTGGGGTGTTCGCGGCAAATTTGAAAGGTCTATGGGAGAAATCTAAAGTGCTAATTATAACGACTAATATGCAAGTTATTGTCCTAAAAATTGTTTGGGGACCCGGGTCCTGCCCCAGGGGACATGTATCAATGCAAAAAAAAGTTTTAAAAACGGCCGTTTTTTTCGGGCGCAGTGATTTTAATAATGCTTAAAGTGAAACAATAAAAGTGAAATATTCCTTTAAATTTCGTATCTGGGGTGTGTGTATAGTATGCATGTGAAGTGGCGCATGTTTCCCGTGCTTAGAACTGTCCCTGCACAAAGTGTAATTTCTGAAGGAAAAAAAGTCATTTAAAACTGACTCGCGGCTATTAATGAATTGTCGGCTCCTGGCAATACATAGAAAAGTCATTGATAAAAAAAAAGCGTGGGGGTCCCCCCAAATTCAATTACCAGGCCCTTCAGGTCTGGAATGGATATTAAGGGGAACCCCGCCGCAAATTTAAAAAAAAAATGCGTGCGGTTCCCTCTAAATATCCATTCCAGGCCCTTCAGATCTGGCATGGATTTTAAGGAGAACTCCACCCCAAATGAAAAAAAAATGGCGTGGAGTCCCCCCAAAAAATCCATACCAGACCCTTATCGGAGCACGCAACCTGGCAGGTCGCAGGAAAAGAGGGGGGGACGAGAGAGCGCCCCCCCCTCCTGAACCGTACCAGGCCACATGCCCTCAACATGGGGAGGATGTCCCCATGTTGATGGGGACAATGGCCTCATCCCCACAACCCTTGCCCGGTGGTTGTGGGGGTCTGCGGGCAGGGGGATTATCGGAATCTGGAAGACCCCTTTAACAAAGGGGACCCCCGGATCCCGCCCCCCCTATGTGAATTGGTAAGGGGTACATTGTACTGAGCTAAGCCTACTTGAGGAACGAGTAGTGAATTCATAAGTTGTCTTGTGCCTGGACTTATATCCAAACTCTTGCTGTCCTGTCTTCTATCCACCCTTTTCTATCCATTGACTTTGCATATAAAGAAATAAACTCTACGTTGGAGTTTACTATTGGTGTGGACCTTGGAGTTACTTGGGGATATAAAGACTTGTCCTTACATTCTAAGAGACGGGAACCAACTAGAGGGAGAACCTTGCTGCAGGACCCTAGTTTGTGATACCGCTCAACCTCTTCACACAGGAGGGTGCGGGCACGTAGCATGGTGTGCCTTTCCTGCAAGTGAGCCAAAGGCAGGTAAAGGACGCCCGGGTGCTACACTATATTACCAAAAGTATTGGGACGTCTGCCTTTACACACACATGAACTTTAACCTCCCTGGCGGTATTATTCTGTCTGGAATTTTGTACCAAAAGCGGTACACTTATTTTGCATGGAAATTTGGCGTTTTGTATTGTAGGCCTGCAATTCTTAGTAGTTACTCACTTAAACCTGACCAAACAAGAGTCTAGTAGACATCCCGGGTATGATAAAGTTTGAAACACAAAATCATAAATTATAATATAATAAATAACTATAAATAATTATAACAAATAATGTAATTATAATAAAAATTATTCAATAATGTAATCAAATCAAAAACACTGAAATTTGCTCAGTTGCAGAATTGTCACTGTCATTAGATTCGGTGTTTGATGATGAATTTCCCCACAAATCGCTATCGCTCAATTCTGCGAGTGATTCTAATTTATTATCGCTGTTTTCTAGCTGGTCTAAAACCACTTTTGACGTAAACGGACACTTTTTGGTTGCTATGGACAATCTCCAGTTTCCAGGCAGAAAGAACTGTATTTATAATATAAAACTACATGCAGGACACTGGACAGACCACTAGGGACAAAGGGGATGTGTAATTATTTTATATAGTACTGTAATTAGTAAGATTACAGTGTACTGTATGTGTATTGTGTTTTTACTTTTTTGAATTTGGCGCCGATCTCCGACCCCGTGCACCGCAACGTCGCAGGGAACGGAGCTCGGCACTCGGCAGTGTGGATCAAGCGAGGAGGAGGCGGCTCGCACACACTACGGGGAGACATCACAGGATCCAGGGAACAAGGTAAGTAAGTCTCCCTGTATCCTGCAATGCTGCTTGAGTCTGGCTCGGGGTTACCGCTTATGGTATGAAAAATTCACCCCGAGCCTGACTCGGGAATACCGCTAAGGGGGTTAATGGCATCCCAGTCGTAGTCCGTAGGATTCAATATTGGGTTGGCCCACCCTTTGTAGCTATAACAGCTTCAACTCTTCTGGGAAGGCCGTCCACAAGGTTTAGGAGTGTGTCTATGGGAATGTTTGACCATTCTTCCAGAAGCGCATTTGTGAGGTCAGGCACTGATGTTGGACGAGAAGAAGTCCTGGCTCGCAGTCTCCGCTTTAATTCATCCCAAAGGTGTTCTATTGGGTTGAGGTCAGGACTCTGTGCAGACCAGTCAAGTTCCTTCAGCTGAAAAGGGTGGGCCAACTCAATAATGAACCCTATGGACTAAGACTAAGATGCCATTAAAGTTAATTTGCGTGTAAAGGTGGGCGTCCCAATACTTTTGGTAATATAGTGTAGATCTGAATAAATAGATGGATAGATAAATATGGAAAAGTAGATTGATAGATGAAAGAAAGAATAGATTGATAATTATAAGCTCTAAAATTATCTGTATAAATCTATAGGATTTGACTTTGCTATAGTAAAAATGTATTGAGGAACAGATGGATCCATAATTACTGTAATAGAGAGATGGCTAGATAGAGAGAGGAGGGGAAAGAGGAGGGAAAGAGAGGGGAGGAGAGGGGAGAGGGGGGGAGTGGGAAAGGAGAAGAAGGGAGAGAGAGAGGGGGGAGAGAGTGGGAAAGGAGAAGAAGGGAGAGAGTGGGGAGAGAGAATGGAGAGGGAGGGGAGAGAGGAGGGAGATAGACGGGGGAGGGGAGAGGGAAGGAGAGGGGACAGGAGAAGGGGGAGAGAGTGGAAAAGGAAAAGAAGGGAGAGGGGAGAGAGAATGGAGAGGGAGGGGAGAGAGGAGAGAGAGATAGAGGGGAGAGAATAGGAAGTGAGGGAGGGGAGGAGAGGAGGGGGATAGACGGGGAGGGGAGAGGGAGAGAGAGGGGGAGAGGAGAGGGGGGAGGGGAGAGGGGAGAGGAGAGGGGGAGAGAGTGGGAAAGGAGAAGAAGAGAGAGGGAAGAGAGTGGGGAGAGAGAATGGGGAGGGAGAGGGAGAAGGGGGGAGAGAAGAGAGGGGAGAGAGTAGGGAGAGAGAAGGGAGAGGGAGGGGAGAGAGGAGAGAGAGATAGAGGGGAAAGAGTAGGAAGAGAGAAGGAAAAGGGAGGAGAGAGAGAGAGGGGAGGGGAGAGGGAGAGAGAGGGGGGGAGGGGAGAGGAGAGGAGAGGGGGGAGAGAGTGGGAAAGGGGGAGAGAAGAGAGGGGAGAGAGTGGGGAGAGAGAATAGAGAGGGAGGGGAGAGAGGAGAGAGAGGTAGAGGAGAGAGAGTAGGAAGAGAGAAGGGAGAGGAGGGGAGAGAGGAGGGAGATAGACAGGGGAGGGGAGAGGGAGAGAGAGGGGGGAGAGGAGAGGGGGAGAGAGTGGGAAAGAAGAAGAGGAGGGGAGAGAGTGGGGAGAGAGAATGGAGAGGGAGGGGAGAGAGGAGAGAGAGGTAGAGGGGAGAGAGTAGGAAGAGAGAAGGGAGAGGGAGGGAGAGAGAGGAGGGAGATAGATGGGGAAGGGGAGAGGGAAAGAGAGAGGGGAGAGGAGAGGGGGGAGAGAGTGGGAAAGGAGAAGAAGGGAGAGGGAAGAGAGTGGGGAGAGAGAATGGAGAGGGAGGGGAAAGTGGGAGAGAAAGAGGAGGGAGGGGGGGAGAGAGAGAGAGGGAGGGGAGAAAGAGCGAGGAGGCGATAGAGGAGGGAGAGAGAGGAGAGGATAGAGGAGGGAGAGAGAGGAGAGGATAGAGGAGGGAGAGAGAGGAGAGGATAGAGGAGGGAGAGAGAGGAGGAGGGAGAGAGAGGAGAGGATATAGGAGGGAGAGAGAGGAGAGGATATAGGAGGGAGAGAGAGGAGAGGATATAGGAGGGAGAGAGAGGAGAGGATAGAGGAGGGAGAGAGAGGAGAGGATAGAGGAGGGAGGGATAGGAGAGGATAGAGGAGGGAGAGAGAGGAGAGGATAGAGGAGGAGAGAGAGGGAGAGGATAGAGGAGGGAGAGAGAGGAGAGGATAGAGGAGGGAGAGAGAGGAGAGGATAGAGGAGGGAGAGAGAGGAGAGGATAGAGGAGGGAGAGAGAGAGGAGAGGATAGAGGAGGGAGAGAGAGGAGAGGATAGAGGAGGGAGAGAGAGGAGAGGATAGAGGAGGGAGAGAGAGGAGAGGATAGAGGAGGGAGAGAGAGGAGAGGATAGAGGAGGGAGAGAGAGAGGAGGAGGGAGAGAGAGGAGAGGATATAGGAGGGAGAGAGAGGAGAGGATATAGGAGGGAGAGAGAGGAGAGGATAGAGGAGGGAGAGAGAGAGGAGAGGATAGAGGAGGGAGAGAGAGGAGAGGATAGAGAAGGGAGAGAGAGGAGAGGATAGAGGAGGGAGAGAGAGGAGAGGATAGAGGAGGGAGAGAGAGAGGAGAGGATAGAGGAGGGAGAGAGAGAGGAGAGGATAGAGGAGGGAGAGAGAGAGGAGAGGATAGAGGAGGGAGAGAGAGAGGAGAGGATAGAGGAGGGAGAGAGAGGAGAGGATAGAGGAGGGAGAGAGAGGAGAGGAGAGGATAGAGGAGGGAGAGAGAGGAGAGGAAAGAGGAGGGAGAGAGAGGAGAGGATAGTGGAGGGAGAGAGAGGAGAGGATAGAGGAGGGAGAGAGAGAGGAGAGGATAGAGGAGGGAGAGAGAGAGGAGAGGATAGAGGAGGGAGAGAGAAAGGAGAGGATAGAGGAGGGAGAGAGAGGAGAGGGTAGAGGAGGGAGAGAGAGGAGAGGATAGAGGAGGGAGAGAGAGGAGAGGATAGAGGAGGGAGAGAGAGGAGAGGATAGAGAAATGAGAGAGAGAGGAGAAGACAGAGAAGGGAGAGAGAGGAGAGGATATAGGAGGGAGAGAGAGGAGAGGATAGAGGAGGGAGAGAGAGGAGAGGATAGAGAAGGGAGAGAGAGGAGAGGATAGAGGAGGGAGAGAGAGAGGAGAGGATAGAGGAGGGAGAGAGAGGAGAGGATAGAGGAGGGAGAGAGAGAGGAGAGGATAGAGGAGGGAGAGAGAGAGGAGAGGATAGAGGAGAGAGAGAGAGAGGAGAGGATAGAGGAGGGAGAGAGAGAGGAGAGGATAGAGGAGGGAGGAAGAGAGGAGAGGATAGAGGAGGGAGAGAGAGGAGAGGATAGAGGAGGGAGAGAGAGGGAGAGGATATAGGAGGGAGAGAGAGGAGAGGATAGAGGAGGGAGAGAGAGGAGAGGATAGAGGAGGGAGATAGAGGAGAGGATAGAGGAGGGAGAGAGGGAGAGGATAGAGGAGGGAGAGAGAGAGGAGAGGATAGAGGAGGGAGTGAGAGAGGAGAGGATAGAGGAGGGAGAGAGAGAGGAGAGGATAGAGGAGGGAGAGAGAAAGGAGAGGATAGAGGAGGGAGAGAGAGGAGAGGATAGAGGAGGGAGAGAGAGGAGAGGATAGAGGAGGGAGAGAGAGGAGAGGATAGAGGAGGGAGAGAGAGGAGAGGATAGAGGAGGGAGAGAGAGAGGAGAGGATAGAGGAGGGAGAGAGAGAGGAGAGGATAGAGGAGGGAGAGAGAGGAGAGGATATAGGAGGGAGAGAGAGGAGAGGATAGAGGAGGGAGGGATAGGAGAGGATAGAGGAGGGAGAGAGAGGAGAGGATAGAGGAGGGAGAGAGAGGAGAGGATAGAGGAGGGAGAGAGAGGGAGAGGAAAGAGGAGGGAGAGAGAGGAGAGGATAGAGGAGGGAGAGAGAGGAGAGGATAGAGGAGGGAGAGAGAGAGGAGAGGATAGAGGAGGGAGAGAGAGAGGAGAGGATAGAGGAGGGAGAGAGAGGAGAGGATAGAGGAGGGAGAGAGAGGAGAGGATAGAGGAGGGAGAGAGAGGAGCGGATAGAGGAGGGAGAGAGAGGAGAGGATAGAGGAGGGAGAGAGAGGAGAGGATATAGGAGGGAGAGAGAGGAGAGGATAGAGGAGGGAGAGAGAGGAGAGGATAGAGGAGGGAGAGAGAGGGAGAGGATAGAGGAGGGAGAGAGAGGGAGAGGAAAGAGGAGGGAGAGAGAGGAGAGGATAGAGGAGGGAGAGAGAGGAGAGGATAGAGGAGGGAGAGAGAGGAGAGGATAGAGGAGGGAGAGAGAGAGGAGAGGATAGAGGAGGGAGAGAGAGAGGAGAGGATAGAGGAGGGAGAGAGAGGAGAGGATAGAGGAGGGAGAGAGAGGAGAGGATAGAGGAGGGAGAGAGAGGAGAGGATAGAGGAGAGAGAGAGAGGGGAGGATAGAGGAGGGAGGGAGAGGAGAGGATAGAGGAGGGAGATAGAGGAGAGGATATAGGAGGGAGAGAGAGGAGAGGATATAGGAGGGAGAGAGAGGAGAGGATAGAGGAGGGAGAGAGAGAGGAGAGGATAGAGGAGGGAGAGAGAGGAGAGGATAGAGGAGGAAGAGAGAGGATAGGATAGAGGAGGGAGAGAGAGGAGAGGATATAGGAGGGAGAGAGAGGAGAGGATAGAGGAGGGAGAGAGAGAGGAGAGGATAGAGGAGGGAGAGAGAGGAGAGGATAGAGGAGGGAGAGAGGAGAGGATAGAGGAGGGAGAGAGAGGAGAGGAGGGAGAGAGAGGAGAGGATAGAGGAGGGAGGGAGAGGAGAGGATAGAGGAGGGAGAGAGAGGAGAGGAGGGAGAGAGAGGAGAGGATAGAGGAGGGAGAGAGAGGGAGAGGGAGGGAATAGATCAGGGAAAAGGAGAGAGAGAGATAGTGTTTGAATTTGCTAGAGTGAATAGAATCAATAGACAGATACAGTAGATGTGGACAGATAGATAAAACCTGGAAGCTGATTGGTTTCTATTCAGAGCTGCACCAGATTTTGCACTCTCCAGTTTTAGTAAATCAACCCCAGAGTGTTTGAATTTGCTAAAGTGAATAGACGTCCCAATACTTTTGGTAATATAGTGTAGATCTGAATAAATAAATAGATAGATAGATAGATAAATATGAAATGCAGATTTATAGATGAAAGAAAGAATAGATAGATAATTATAAGCTCTAAAATGATCTGTATAAATCTATAGACTTTGACTTTGCTATAGTTAAATTGTATTGAGGAACAGATGGATCAATAATTAATAGATAAATAGATTCATACATATGGAAAGGTAGATAGAAGATAGAGATTGAATTTGCTAGAGTGAATAGATAGATAGATAGATAGATAGATAGATAGATAGATAGATAGATAGATAGATAGATTGATAGATCGATCGATCGGTCTGGAGTTCCTCCTCCGGGATAAGGAGGTCACCATGTCACCATAAATGAGGATATTTTATTCCGGCCCCCGCAGTGTAATGTTACTGTGCAGTGCGGGCGCGGTGCACCTCTCTGGATATGATTTCCTTGTATAAGCTCCATGTACAGATGGTGCTCGGTGGGACGGTGATGTATGGCGGCCCCCCTCCTGTGTACGGCAATGAATCAGTCAGGCTGTGACAGCGGAACGCTGCAGTGCATCCCCTATTCCCCGCACACCAATACGTTTTCCGGCGCCGGGCAGATGGAGAAGGTAAAGAATGCCCCTCGCCAACTGCAGAGAACCTTGTGACTGGAGAGCGACGTCTGCGACTCCCTCCGCCATCACAGGAGCCCCCCGTACACAGCAATGTCCTTCACCAGCTGTCTTACCACAGCCATCTTTATAAAGGGCCAGTCCACCCAAAACTGATATTTCAGAGTACTATCTGCTTTTTTTTTTTTTATCTTCCCACCACCCCTGCTGGATCTTGTATTTATGAAGACAGTGGCTTTTCTTAGGTTGAGATTATGTCATCAGTCTGTTGCAGGCAGAAGGAAGCATTTCCTCAGTCTCCTCTCCCCCGGTGCTGTAACATTGTAACTTTGTAACAATTCACAAGATGAGAGGCAGTAGTGGCCTCTCCGGAGACGTCTGACTCTTGGATTGACCTATAGCTCTGCAAGTAGCAAAACGCATGCTTGTTTCTGATTGGAGAGCTCTGGATCTGACTCTCCCGGACATCCCAGCCTTCAACAAGGGACTGTCCCGGGACACCCCAACCTTCAACAAGGGACTGTCTCTGGACATCCCAACCTTCAACAAGGGACTGTCTCTGGACATCCCAACCTTCAACAAGGGACTGTCCCGGGACACCCCAACCTTCAACAAGGGACTGTCTCTGGACATCCCAACCTTCAACAAGGGACTGTCCCTGGACATCCCAACCTTCAATAAGGGACTGTCCCTGGACATCCCAACCTTCAACAAGGGACTGTCCCTGGACATCCCAACCTTCAACAAGGGACTGTCCCTGGACATCCCAACCTTCAACAAGGGACTGTCCCTGGACATCCCAACCTTCAACAAGGGACTGTCCCTGAACATCCCAACCTTCAACAAGGGACTGTCTCTGGACATGGACATCCCAACCTTCAACAAGGGACTGTCCCTGGACATCCCAACCTTCATGGACATCCCAACCTTCAACAAGGGACTGTCCCTGGACATCCCAACCTTCAACAAGGGACTGTCCCTGGACATCCCAACCTTTAACAAGGGACTGTCCCTGGACATCCCAGCCTTCAACAAGGGACTGTCCCCGGACATCCCAGCCTTCAACAAGGGACTGTCCCCGAACATCCCAACCTTCAACAAGGGACTGTCCCCGGACATCCCAACCTTCAACAAGGGACTGTCCCCGGACATCCCAGCCTTCAACAAGGGACTGTCCCCGGACATCCCAGCCTTCAACAAGGGACTGTCCCCGGACATCCCAGCCTTCAACAAGGGACTGTCCCTGGACATCCCATCCTTCAACAAGGGACTGTCCCTGGACATCCCAACCTTCAACAAGGGACTGTCCCTGGGCATCCCAGCCTTCATCCCAGCCTTCAACAAGGGACTGTCCCTGGACATCCCAGCCTTCAACAAGGGACTGTCCCTGGACATCCCAGCCTTCAACAAGAGACTGTCCCTGGACATCCCAACCTTCAACAAGGGACTGTCCCTGGACATCCCAGCCTTCATCCCAGCCTTCAACAAGGGACTGTCCCCGGACATCCCAACCTTCAACAAGGGACTGTCCCCGGACATCCCAGCCTTCAACAAGGGACTGTCCCCGGACATCCCAGCCTTCAACAAGGGACTGTCCCCGGACATCCCAGCCTTCAACAAGGGACTGTCCCCGGACATCCCAGCCTTCAACAAGGGACTGTCCCCGGACATCCCAGCCTTCAACAAGGGACTGTCCCTGGACATCCCAGCCTTCAAATCCCACCAGCAGCTCTATGGAGCACCATGCAGGTTCCAGGGACGGCAGAACACGATTCTCGGCTTATCAGTCCTGGTGATGAATACATTGATGAGGCACTTTTTGGAAGCGTTGTGATAAAACTGTTTTTGGAAATACGGTGAGCAGAAGGGCAGATGGTGTTCTCAGGCTGAGCTGCCTACATGGAGGATTGAAATGAAATCAGCGTGATTGTGTGTGTGTGCGCCTGCGGCAGTCTTCCCCCTCCAATACGAGAGGAGCGAGCCATCTCATTCCGTGTCGGAGCTCGTGTTGGGATTACATAAATAATGATAAGAAAAACCGAGCAAGACCAAAACAAGCCAATCTATTGATTGCAAGTGCAAATAATTCCCACAACCGCTGTTATCGAGCAATCCATCCCAGCATGGCCCACACAATAATACCCTGCGCCAAAGATGGAGCCCCTTTCCTGGATCATTACTCATCATCATTAGTGATGAGCCGAACACCCCCGGGTTCGGTTCGCACCAGAACCCGCGAACGGACCGAAAGTTCGTACGAACATTAGAACCCTATTAAATACAATGGATGCGAACGTTCGAATTCTAAAGTGCTAATTATAACGACTATTATGCATGTTATTGTCCTAAAAAGGGTTTGGGAACCCGGGTTCTGCACCAGGGGACATGTATCAATGCAAAAAGAAGTTTTAAAAACGGTCGTTTTTCGGGAGCAGTCATTTTAATGATGCATAAAGTGAAAAAAAAAAAGTCAAATATTCCTTTAAATATCGTACCTGGGGGGTGTCTAAAGTATGCCTGTGAAGTGCCACGTGTTTCCCGTGTTTAGAACTGTCCCTGCACAAAATGACACTTCTAAAGGAAAAAAAAGCCATTTAAAACTGCTTGCGGCTTTAATGTAATGTCTGGTCCCGGTAATATGGATGAAAATCTTTAAGAAAAATGGCATAGCTACCCCATGACCCCCCCCCCCCCCACCCCAGCCCATTACCAGCCCCTTTGGGTCTTGTATGGATATTAAGGGGAACCCCGCACATAAAATAAAAAAGGCCCTATATACTCTGAACAGCCGTATACAGGCGGTGCATACAAGACAGGGACTGTAGGTTTGTTCTTATGTAGAATCTGTTTGTAATTTTGAACAGGTACATTGTTTAAGTGTAGCTCCAGCCAAAAAATCTATTTTTAAGCTTTTTGGAAAACATAGGGAAGGGTTATCACCCCTGTAACATTTGTTTTGCTGTCTGTGCAGTGTGCACCTGTTCAGAACATTTCACCTCACTTTCCGTCCCAATGACAACTGTTTTTGAAATGTGGTGTTTTTCTTGAAACAAGGATTGCTGATAAAGCATCAGTACAGAGGAGACACCTTTCTCCCATATTAATTCTTACAGGAGAGAATTTTCCTTCCAAGGGGTAGATTTTCTCTCACTTCCTGTTGGCTTCTTTCTTTTGCAAGTAGGAGTCGTTTGTAAGTTGGATGTTTGAAAGTAGGGACCTGCCGTATATACTCTGCAGAAATAGGCCCCTTAGTTGTTGGTGTTGGCACAACACTGTAAGCACTCACAGTTACTCTTGGTTGGTGCTGGAACGCCCTGCTGTCAACTATTATATCAGGAATTTTAATTACATATAATTGTTGAACAGTGGTAGTAAAAATTGGGCCTTTGATGGTGGTGCTGGTGCCACAACACTGTAAGCCCTGACAGTTACTCTTGGTGGGTGCAGCAATGGGCCCTGCTGTGAATTATTAGATCAAGAATTGTAATTGCATGCCCCTGTTGAACAGGGGCTGAAAAATTGGGCCTTTCGTGGTGGTGGTGGTGGTGGTGGTGTTGCCACAACACTGTAAGCCCTCAGAGTTACTCTTGGTGGGTGCATGAATGGGCCCTGCTGTGAATTATTAGATCAAGAATTGTAATTACATGCCCCTTTTGAACAGGGGCTGAAAAATTGGGCCTTTCGTGGTGGTGGTGGTGGTGGCGTTGCCACAACACTGTAAGCCCTCAGAGTTACTCTTGGTGGGTGCAGCAATGGGCCCTGCTGTGAATTATTAGATCAAGAATTGTAATTACATGCCCCTGTTGAACAGGGGCTGAAAAATTGGGCCTTAGGCACTGGTGGCACAACACTACAACCCCTCACAGATACTGTACTTGGAGCACAGCAATGAGCCCTGTTGCAAAGTATTGCTTCAAAAATTGTAATGACACGCCCCTGTTAAACAGGGGCTGAAAAATTGGGCCTTAGGCACTGGTGGCACAACACTCCAACCCCTCACAGATACTGTACTTGGAGCACAGCAATGAGCCCTATGGCAAATTATTGCTAAAAAAATTGTAATTACACGCTCCTGTAAAACAGGGGCTGAAAAATTGGGCCTTAGCCACTGGTGGCGGCACCCATAAACAAAAATGATCTTCCAAGCTATCATCATCAATCGTATCATTGAGGACTCGGAGGAGGAGGATAGCCAGTCAACATAACAGCACAGGCACTCAGCATCAGCATCAGTCTTGAAGGGATGTGACATGTTAAAATCAATTAGTCTGTTATATCAGCATCAGGTGTGTGGTAGCTGGTGGTGATCCAAGACTGGTTCATCTTGATGAAAGTCAGTCGATCAACCGAGTCGGTGGACAGGCGCACCCTGTGATCCGTGACAAATCCTCCAGCAGCACTGAATGTGCGTTCCGAAAGAACGCTGGATGCAGGGCAGGCCAGTAGCTCAATTGCATACTGTGCAAGCTCTGGCCAGTGATCCATCCTCAAGACCCAGTAAGCCAGAGGATTTTCGGTGGGGAAGGTGTCCAAGTCTGACCTTGCCCCTAGATATTCCTGCACCATGTTTATCAGACGCTGGCGATGGTTGCTGGAACCGATCATACTTTGGGGCTGCGGACTAAAGAATTGTCTGAACGCATCGGTCAGACGGCCACCTTCCCCACCGCTCCTTCTTTGACTGGCCGAAGCCTCAGCAACTCGTTGTCCAGGACCAGGAGTTTGTAACCTCCCAGTCTCTGGGAACGCGTTGCACAGACCTTTCTGCAAGGCCTCCCGGAGTTGTCTCATCCTCTGCTCCCTCTGCGACGGTAACATAAGGTCCGCAACCTTACCCTTGTACCGTGGATCAAGGAGAGTGGCCAGCCAGTAATGGTCCCTCTCCTTGATCCGAAGAATACGAGGATCCTTCCGCAGACTTTGCAGGATCAGGGAGGCCATGCAGCGTAGGTTTGCTGAGGCATTCGGTCCGGAGTCCTCTGGGTCACTAAGGACGACATGATCCGCAGCCACCTCCTCCCAGCCACGTACAAGTCCACTGGTTTCTTGGGACTGTAAATCGTCCCTAAAAGACTGCTGCTGATGATGCTGAGTGCCAGCCTCCACCTCCATGCTGACACAATCCTCCTCCTCCTCCTCCTCCTCTTCCTGTGCGATGGGTGGGACAGAAGGAACACTGTCTGGGTAAAGGGGGCCTTGAGAGGCAAGGAAGTCCTCCTCTTCCTGCCTCTGTTCTGCCTCAAGTGCCCTGTCCATTATTCCACGCAGCGTGTGCTCCAACAGGTGGACAAGAGGTACAGTGTCACTGATGCATGCACTGTCACTGCTCACCATCCTCGTGGCCTCCTCAAATGGTGCCAGGACAGTGCATGCATCCCTGATCATGCCCCACTGGCGTGGAGAAAAAAAAACAAGCTCCCCTGACCCTGTCCTGGTGCCGTAGTCGCACAGGTACTCATTGATGGCCCTCTGCTGCGTGTGCAGCCGCTGCAGCATGGCCAACGTTGAGTTCCACCTGGTGGGCATGTCACATATAAGGCGGTTCTTGGGCAGGTTCAACTCCTTTTGCAGCTCAGCCAGGCGAGCACTGGCATTATAAGATCTGCGGAAATGCACACAGACTTTCCTGGCCTGCCTCAGGACATCCTGTAAGCCCGGGTACCTGCCCAAGAACCGCTGCACCACCAGGTTAAGGACGTGAGCCACACAGGGCACATGGGTCAGTTGTCCCTGTCGGAGGGCGGAGAGGAGGTTGGTGCCATTGTCGCAAACCACCATTCCTGGCTTAAGCTGGCGTGGCGTCAACCACCTCTCGGCCTGGCCCTGCAGAGCAGACAGGACCTCTGCCCCAGTGTGGCTTCTGTCCCCCAAACACACCAGCGCAAGCACGGCATGGCATCTTTTTGCCTGCGTACTTGCGTAGCCCCTTGAACGGCTACGGAGCACCGCTGGTTCAGAGGACAAACCACAGGAAGAGGCCATGGAGGAAGAAGAAGAGGAGGGGTTGGAGGAGAGAGGTGTGTCACAACCAGTAGTAGCATTTTGGAGGCATGGCGGTGGAACAACCTCCAACACTACTGCACCTTGTCCTGCATCCTTCCCAGCTGCCAAAAGAGTGACCCAATGGGCCGTGAAAGAAAGGTAACGTCCCTGTCCATGCCTGCTGGACCATGAGTCAGCGGTAATATGCACCTTACCGCTGACAGCCCTGTCCAGCGAGGCCAAGACATTGCCTTCCACATGCCGGTAGAGAGCCGGAATAGCCTTCCGTGAGAAAAAGTGGCGTTTGGGAACCTGCCACTGAGGAACCGCACATTGCACAAACTCACGGAAGGGGGCCGAGTCTACCAACTGAAAAGGCAGCAGTTGAAGCGCTAGCAATTTAGCCAAGCTAGCATTCAACCGCTGGGCATGTGGATGGCTGGGAGTGAACTTCTTTCGACGGTCCAGCAGCTGGGGCAGGGAAATTTGCCTGCTAGAATCGGACGTCGGTGTACTGCTAGCAGAGTGGCCGCAACTACTTGGCTGTGACACACCTAATTCTACACCTTCATTCCTCTCAGTGTATGTTTCAGACAGGACTGAAGTTATAGTGGGGTTGGAGATCCCAGCTGATGCGGTGCAAGGAGAGGTCCGCTTTGTTCTTTGGTGTGGGTCTTTGAGGTAGGCTTGCCAACGAGCTGCATGGCAGGTCAACATATGTCTGGTCAGGCATGTGGTACCCAAGCGGCTGATGTTTTGGCCACGCGATATACGCTTGAGACATATGTTGCAAACAGCAGCTGTGCGATCTGATGCACTAGCCTCAAAAAAGGCCCACACCAAAGAACTTTTTGAATGACGGGCAGAGGCAGCGCCCTGCACAGGCGGAGCTCTGCGGTGTGATTCCGTCGGTGTACTGCCCTTACGCTGGCCACCAAAGGGCATCCTGCCTCGTTGGAGATGTGCCTCCTCCTCATCCTCCTCCTCCTCCTCTCTCCTATTAGGCACCCACGTGGAGCCAGTGACCTCATCATCCCCTCCCTCCTCATCACTGGAGCCAATCTGGCAGTATGCTGCAGCTGCTGGAACATGACTGCCAGATTGGTGTCCTTCTTGAGCATCCCCTCTGTCTGCTCTCACGCTACTGCCTTCCTGTAGCTGGGTTTCATCATCAGACCCTTCGAAACGCTGGGCATCCTCCTGGAGCATGTACCCAACACTGTGCTCAAACAGTTCGGGGGACTCCTCAGGAGGAGGACATGGTGGGTCTAGGGAAGGAGTGACTGATGATGAGTCTGACATTGATACCAGGGAAGAGGACGCTTTGGCAGCTGCTTTGCCAGTACCCTGAGCCTGGGTGAGAGAGGATGAGGAGGAGGAGGAGGGCTTGGTCATCCACTCTACCAAGTCTTCGGCATGATGTGGCTCAACATGTCCAGCTGCCGAAAAGAAGGACAAGCGTGTCCCATGGCCATGTGCTGATGACAATGCACCGCGTCTACGACCAGCACTGTTGCCCCCAGACACAGAGCCTGCTTTCCCTCTTTTATTGCCTCCTGACTGTCTGCCTCTCCTTGTTTGCCTTCCAGACATTCTAATAGATGGCCTGCAGGGAGATGGGAAAAAAGCAATAAGGGCTACCTTCAGGTGTCCTTCTCTGTCCCTTTACTTAAGGATTTCTAAATATGGTTGAGGATGATTGCTTTCGCACAGAATAGCACAACAACAACTTCCCTGACTGTCCAAAAAACAAGGATTTCAAAGATGGTTGATGAGGAATGCTTTAGCACAGTATAGCACAAGGAGAATTTCCCTCACTGTCCTTCCCTGTCCCTAGAAACAAGGATTATCACAGTGAAAGAAACTGACACTCTTCCTACCTATAGTTTTCTGTCCCTAGAAAAAATGTTTTTTTAAAGACGGTTGATGATCAATGCTATAGCACACTATAGCACAAGGAGAATTTCCCTCACTGTCCTTCCCTGTCCCTAGAAACAAGGATTATCACAGTGAAAGAAACTGACACTCTTCCTACCTATAGTTTTCTGTCCCTAGAAAAAATGTTTTTTTTAAAGACGGTTGATGATCAATGCTTTAGCACACTATAGCACAAGGAGAATTTCCCTCACTGTCCTTCCCTGTCCCTAGAAACAAGGATTATCACAGTGAAAGAAACTGACACTCTTCCTACCTATAGTTTTCTGTCCCTAGAAAAAATGTTTTTTTAAAGACGGTTGATGATCAATGCTTTAGCACAGTATAGCACAAGGAGAATTTCCCTCACTGTCCTTCCCTGTCCCTAGAAACAAGGATTATCACAGTGAAAGAAACTGACACTCTTCCTACCTATAGTTTTCTGTCCCTAGAAAAAATGTTTTTTTAACCACTTAACAACCACCTGCCGCCAAATAACGGCGGCAGGGTGGTTGCTTAACTCTGGGAGGACGTTATATAACGTCCTCCCAGAATCGCGCTCCCGCGCGCCCCCTGGGGCGCGCACACGGGAAACTCCGTGACCGCCGGGTACAGAGGACCCGGCGGATCACGAATCGCGGTAAATCGCCGCTGATAGCGGCCGTTTACCACGTGATCGCTCCGTCAAATGACGGAGCAATCACTTGTAAACAGACCGGCGTCATTTGATGACGCCGGTTCCTCCCTCCCCTCTCTGTACCGATCGGTACAGTGTGAGAGGGGAGGGGGAGGGAGCGGATGGCAGCAGCAGCTCTGTGGGCTGGATCTGTGACAATTGCAGTCACAGATCCATCCATCCATCCATCCCTGCTCAGCCATCCCTGTGCTATACCCTGCCAATACTCTGCAATACACCCTGCCAATACTCTGCAAAATACCCTGGTGCAATACTCTGCAATACTCTGCAATACCCTGGTGCAATACTCTGCAATACCCTGGTGCAATACTCTGCAATACCCTGCTGCAATACTCTGCAATACCCTGCTGCAATACTCTGCAATACCCTGCTGCAATACTCTGCAATACCCTGCTGCAATACTCTGCAATACCCTGCTGCAATACTCTGCAATACCCTGCGAAATACTCTGCAATACCCTGGTGCAATACTCTGCAATACCCTGGTGCAATACTCTGCAATACCCTGGTGCAATACTCTGCAATACCCTGCACAATACTCTGCAATACCCTGCACAATACTCTGCAATACCCTGCACAATACTCTGCAATACCCTGCGCAATACCCTGCACAATACTCTGCAATACTCTGCAATACCCTGCACAATACCCTGCACAATACTCTGCAATACCCTGCACAATACTCTGCAATACCCTGCACAATACTCTGCAATACCCTCCACAATACTCTGCAATACCCTCCACAATACTCTGCAATACCCTCCACAATACTCTGCAATACCCTCCACAATACTCTGCAATACCCTCCACAATACCCTGTGCAATACCCTCCACAATACCCTGCCATACACCGCAATACCCTGCCATACACCGCAATACCCTGCCATACACCGCAATACCCTGCCATACACCGCAATACTCCGCAATGCCCTGCAATACTCCGCAATGCCCTGCAATACTCCGCAATGCCCGGCAATACTCCGCAATGCCCGGCAATACTCCGCAATGCCCGGCAATACTCCGCAATGCCCGGCAATACTCTGCAATAACCACTTCCCGCCCTCCGGCCGTCATATGACGTCCTTGACTTTGTGCGGGGATATCTGAATGATGCCTGCAGCTACAGGCATCATTCAGATATCGGCTTTTTCAGCCGGCGATTCCCTACACCATAAGAACAATCATAGCGGCTGTTCCGCCGCTTGATCATTCTTACGGGAGGCGAGAGGGGATGTCCCCCCCCCCCCCCCGCCGCCCTCCGGTGCTTCTACCGACTCACCGCTACGATCAAAGCCAGGATTGTTGTTTTTTTTTTTTGTATTTTTTTCAGGCTTCCCAGCCTAGAGGTGAGATGTGGGGTCTTATTGACACCCCCCCCCCCCCATATCTCACTGTAAAGAGGACCTGTCATGCCATATTCCTATTACAAGGGATGTTTACGTTCCTTGTAATAGGTATAAAAGTGATCAAAAAAATGTTTAGGGCGGAAAAACATGTCAAACTAAAATAAATAAAGTAAAATGAAGAATACATTTTTTTTTTTTTTTTTTAAAGCGCCCCTGTCCCCGTGAGCTCGCATACAGAAGCGAACGCATACGTAAGTCCCGCCCACATATGAAAACGGTTTTCAAACCACACATGTGAGGTATCTCTGCGAACGTTAGAGCGAGAGCAATCATTTTGGCCCTAGACCTCCTCTGTAACTCAAAACATGTAACCAGTAAAAATATTTAAAGCGTCGCCTATGGGGATTTTTTAAGTAGCGAAGTTTGGCGCCATTCCACGAGTGTGTGCAATTTTTAAGGGCGACATGTTAGGTATCTATTTACTCGGCGTAACTTCATCTTTCACATTATGCAAAAACATTGGGCTAACTTTACTGTTTTTTTTTTTTTTTAAGCACAAAACATTTTTTTTCCGTAAAAAACGCGTTAAAAAAATTGCTGCGCAAATATCGTGCGAGATAAAAAGTTGCTACAACCACCATTATATTCTCTAAGGTCTTTGCTAAAAAAACATATATAATGTTTTGGGGTTCTATGTAATTTTCTAGCAAATAAATGATGATTTTTACATGTAGGAGAGAAATGTCAGAATTGGCCTTGGTGCTCCAGAACGCCTGAAGGTGCTCCCTGCATGTTGGGCCTCTGTATGTGGCCACGCTGTGTAAAAGTCTCACACATGTGGTATCGCCATACTCGGGAGTAATAGCAGAGTGTGTTTTGGGGTGTAATTTGTGGAATGCATATGCTGTGTGTGAGAAATAACCTGCTAATATGACAATTTTGTGAAAAAAAAAAAAGAGAAAAAAAAAATCTTGATTTTGCAAAGAATTGTGGGAAAAAATGACAACTTCAAAAAACTCACAATGCCTCTTTCTGAATACCTTGGAATGTCTTCTTTCCAAAAAGGGGTCATTTGGGGGGTATTTGTACTTTTCTGGCATGTTAGGGTCTCAAGAAATTAGATAGGCCGTCAGTACTTCAGGTGTGAGCAATTTTCAGATATTGGCACCATAGCTTGTGGACTCTATAACTTTCACAAAGACCAAATAATATCCACCAATTTGTACTTATTTTTACCAAAGATATGTAGCAGTATAAATTTTGGCCAAAATTTATGAAGAAAAAATAGTAATTTGCAAAATTTTATAACAGAAACAAAAAAAAAATCATTTTTTTACAAAATTTTCAGTCTTTTTTCTCTTATAGCGCAAAAAATAAAAAACCCAACAGTGATTAAATACCACCAAAAGAAAGCTCTATTTGTGTGAAAAAAAGGACAAAAATTTCATATGGGTACAGTGTTGTATGACTGAGTAATTGTCATTCAAAATGTGAGAGCACCGAAAGCTGAAAATTGGTCTGGTTATTAAGGGGGTTTAAGTGCCCAGTGGTCAAGTGGTTAAAGATGGTTGATGATCAATGCTTTAGCACACTATAGCACAAGGAGAATTTCCCTCACTGTCCTTCCCTGTCCCTAGAAACAAGGATTATCACAGTGAAAGAAACTGACACTCTTCCTACCTATAGTTTTCTGTCCCTAGAAAAAATGTTTTTTTAAAGCTGATTGATGATCAATGCTTTAGCACACTATAGCACAAGGAGAATTTCCCTCACTGTCCTTCCCTGTCCCTAGAAACAAGGATTATCACAGTAAAACACACTGACACTCTCCCTACCTATAGTTTTCTGTCCCTAGAAAAAATGATTTTTTAAAGATGGTTGATGATCAATGCTTTAGCACACTATAGCACAAGGAGAATTTCCCTCACTGTCCTTCCCTGTCCCTAGAAACAAGGATTCACACAGTAAAACACACTGACACTCTCCCTACCTATCCTTCTCTTTCCCTAAACTAAAGGAATCCAGGTTAAGCAAGAAAAAAAAATGTCACTGTCCCTGCCTATGCTTGTCTTTCCCTGCTCCGGAACACACTACACTAGGCCGCCGTGCTGGCGGCCTTTTATAGTGTGGGGCGTGTACTAAACACCCTCAGCAATAATTGGCCACAGGCATCCTGCCTGTGGCCAATCATTGCTCTCCTCGCTGCCGGCGCTGTGATTGGCCAAGCATGCGGGGTCACAGTGCATGCTTGGCCAATCACAGCGCCTGGATGACACTGCGATGGCGTAGTGCATTGTGGGCCGTTCGCGTCACTCGAATTAGGCGCGAACGGCCCAAATCGTTCGATCTTCGTCGAACGATCGAACAGCCGATGTTCGAGTCGAACGTATGTTCGACTCGAACACCGAGCTCATCCCTAGTCATCATTACTACTACTATCCCATACACAACTATAATTCATTACTACTACTACTTATTACTAATGGTATTCATCTCAAGAGCAATCCAATATACTCT
Source organism: Rana muscosa (assembly GCA_029206835.1). NCBI lineage: Eukaryota > Metazoa > Chordata > Amphibia > Anura > Ranidae > Rana > Rana muscosa. The sequence continues at coordinate 23,345,709 of CM055120.1, read as the reverse complement.
TAATCCTACTAATTGTTAAAATAACAATTACTATTTTGAAAACTACTACTGAGACAACTACCATTACTATACTACTACTAATAAATATTATTACTTCAACTAATAATTTACTATTATTTTAATATCAGTTGCTTCTTCTACTACAACTGCTGCTATTACTACTACTACTACTGCGTATTATTATTATTATTATTATTATTATCATTATTTCAATTAATTATTTACTATTAATAAAATAACAGTTACTACTACTAATACTACTGCTATTACCACTAATAATTATTATTATTATTATTATTATTATTACTTCAACCAAAAATGTCCCCTTACTATAACAATGGTTACTGCTGCCACTACCAATACGGTCACTACTATACCTACTACTACTACTACTACTACTACTACATTATTATTATAATTTTTATTTCTAGCAATACATTTTTATTACTGTAACAACAGTTACTACTACTACTGTTGCTACTGCTGCTACTACTACCACAAATGTGGCTACTACTACTAATCGTATTATTACGTCTACTAGAAATGTACTATTATTATAATAACACTTACTACTACTAATACTACTTCTATTACAACTACTAGTACTAATTATTATTATTAATATTATTATTATTATTCAACCAATAATTTCCTATTAGTATAACCACAGTTACTGCTGCTACTACCACTGTGATCACTACTATACATCCTACTACTACTACTACTACTACTACTACTACTAATTTTTATTATTATTATTATGATTATTATTTTTATTTATAGCAACAATTTTGTATCACTTTAACAACAGTTACTACTACTACTGTTGCTACTTCTACCACTACTATAGCTACTACTACTAATATTATTACATCTATTAGCAATTTACTATTATTATAATAACAGTTATTACTACAAATACTACTGCTATTACCACTATTAGTACTAATTATTATTATTTTTATTATTACTATAACCACAGTTACAGCTGTTACTACCACTGCAATCACTACTATATCTACTACTATTGCTACTATTATTTGTTATTATTATTATTTGAACCAATAATTTCCTATTACTATAACAACAATTACTACTACTACTACTGTTGCTACTACTACTACTACCACTTCTATAGCTACTACTACTATTACTACTACTATTGATAATAATAATAATAATAATATCTTGTGAATAATAATAATAATAATAACAATAACAAGAATAATTATTACCACTGCAAACACCACCACTACCACCACAGCCACTGTTACTTTTACCACTACTACTACTAATAATAATAATAATAATAATCTCCAGTGAATAATAACAAAAAATTTTATTACTACTGCAAACACCACCTACTACAACTACAATTTCTACCACTACTACTACTACTACTACTGATAATAATAATAATAATAATAAAAAAAGAACAATTATTACTACTGCAGACACCACCACTACCACTACAGCCACTGTTACTTTTACCACTACTAATACTGCTACTACCACCACTACTACTACTACTACTACTACTAATAATAATAATAATAATATTAATAATAATAATAATCATCATAATAATAATAACAATAATATATTACGTCTGTCATGAAGTTAATATTAACATAATATTATAACACTACTACTACAGCTACAATTTCTACAACTACTACTATTACTACTACTGATAATAATAATAATAATAATAACTACTGCAAACACCACCACTACCACCATAGCCACTGTTACTACTACCACTTCTACTACTATTGATACTAATAATAATAATAATAATAATAATAAATAATAATAAATATTTATTACTACTGCAGACACCAACACTACCACTACAGCCACTGTTACTTTTACCACTACTACTACTACTACTACTACTACACTACTACTGCTACTACCTCCACTACTACTACTACTACTACTACTAATAATAATAGTAATAATAATCATCATGATCATAATGATAATAACAATAATATATTACGTCTGTCATAAAGTTAATATTAACATAATATTATAACACTACTACTACAGCTACAATTTCTATCACTACTACTATTACTACTACTGATGATAATAATAATAATAATAATAACTAGAATAATTATAACTACTGAAAACACCACCACTACCACCACAGCCACTGTTACTACTACCACTTCTACTACTATTGATACTATTATTAATAATAATAATTATAATAATAATAATAATATCTTGTGAATAATAATAATCATAACAATAACAAGAATAATTATTACTACTGCAAACACCACCACTACCACTGCAGCCACTGTTACTTTTACCAATACTACTACATCTACTATTAATAATAATAATAAAAATGATAATAATATCATCATCATAATGATAATAACAATAATATGTTACGTCTGTCACATAGTTAATATTAACATAATATTATAACAATAGTTACTGCTAATACTATGGTTACTACTACTAATAGTAAAGATAATAATAGTTAAGACTACTTCTAGTAATATTTATATTTTAGACGATGATGAAGATGATGATGATGGTAGTAGTTATAACTACTTTCACTACTAATTTGCTTTTATGATGATGATAATTATTATTATTATTATTATTATTACGTCTACCACTACTAATAAATAATAATAACAATAACAACTAATAAAATATTAGCAATAAAGAAAGTAATTACTACTATTACTAGAAATACAACTTCTACTACTACTACTGATAATAATAACAAGATTAATAATAATACTTTACTACTACTCATTCCAAGAATCTCAAACACTGCTACCACAACTATAAATAATAATAATATATTTTTTTTATTTGTACCCTTTTTCTACATTATAAGGATATTAGGATTCTCTAAGGATTCTGGTTTCTGCTTTGAACTGAGTTTTCTTTTGAGGGATCCCCTGGGGTGGGGTTTGGGTGGCACTGTTATGCTGCAGTCTGTGGCCCCCTGGTGGACAAATTAATTCAAGGCGATAAATAAAGAGTGGGCTCTACAGAGAGGAGCCAGGAAGCTCTGGAGGTCACAGCGCCCCCCCACTCCTCCTACCAGGATTACATCTAGCCGCCCCCCCAGTAGAATACATTTTTCCTTACTGAATCTAAAATGTAAACAAAGTCTTTGGGAATACTTCTGTCGCACACCGGGCAATCTCTACCACATACTGCTTTGGAAATAAACACGCCGTGTATATTTTTTATTTGTCACACTATACTCAGAGTTCCGAGTGTCCTAGTTATTTTCTTCACAGGCTGCGTATTATTTTTCACGATCAAACAAATAATTCTCTTTTGGAAATAGAGCTTCAAAAGTGTGAATATATCCATATTAATAGCGCCGGTCCGCTGGGGATTTCCAGCTCCATAACTCTGCACCATCTAATTGGCAGTGTTTAATGAGGAATAGACAGAAATCTAATCATCGGATAACAAAAGGGGACATTTCGCAGAACTTCTCCGGTTGAAAAGCAATTCTTGCAGGTCCACCGCTGCAAAATTCAGAGTTTTTGCTTTGTCTACATCTCGCCGTTTGCCAATCAATGAGGAAGACAAAATTAAAGTGGATGTAAAGCCACTCTCCTCCTTTCTAAACTACTGCCATAGTGCTGATCTATAAGGATATAGATGCCTCCTGCATGTATCCTTATCTGTCAAATGTCTCCCCTCTGTCTGTTATAAGAACTGAAAAACTGCAGATTCTGTGGGTGGATCTGTTGTCTGGAGCTCGGTGGGTGGAGTCGTGATGTCAGTAGACTCCCCGCCCACCTCTACGCTCCCCTTGTCAACATGCATTTTCTCCTGTGTATTCCTTCTGCTATGATCACTAACATCCAGTCAAAATCCAGAAAAGTAACCACATGACTTCAGAAAAGGAGTGGGGATTGGAATTAAAAAATAATGCCTGTCTAAAGTTAGTGCACGAGATATGTAAATAACCTGTCACTCAAAGCAAAGGAGGCGGAACGGACAAAGGTTTTTCTCTGTTTGTCCGTTTTTATCTCACTGAACAATAAAAGAGGATTGCTCAGAGCTGGATTAACTCTTTGTGGCAAGACCTGGCACAAATGATAGGAAATCTTATACTCTACATTGTGACAGCAAAAAAATAAAATAAAAAATGTCGGGTTTACATCCACTTTAAGGTTGAATTTGACTGTTTTTAAGGATGCGTTGGGCAGATAAGTGTAGCTAACCACTGTCTGGTTTTTAATTTTTCATTCCGGAGATATCCCTTGACTTCCTGTCCTGTGGACACAACAGGAAGTGAAGATAAATCTCCTTTTAGACACCCAACCAGAAGAAGTGTCCCCATTGGAAGAGCTCCCCTCTATTCCTGTTCTAGTCATCAGACTGAGGACTACTTGCTCATCATGGTGCTGCTCCTCCTTTTACTGTTCAGTCACACACTTACTTTGAGCCCCAGATAACCTGGGTTCAGAGGAAGTGGGTTGAATGATGCTTGCCATAAAAATGAGGACATCTAGTGACAGTATAAAAGTACTACAGAGAAAATCTCTTTGGTTGACAAGAAGCAAGCTGATAAGAGAAAAGGGCAGAGTGATAGAAGGATGAGCTCATCACTGTGCTGATTCTCCTTTCACTGTTCATTCATAGGGTGTAGGCATGTCTGGGATGGCCTAAGCTCAGTGGAAGTGGGTTGAATGATGCTGGGCTGGCTATCGGATTGAGGACATCTAGCTACAGAATAAAAGTACTGCAGGGGACTTCTCTCTTGCTGAAAAGAAGCAAGCTGATAGGAGAATATAGCAGAGTGACAGAGAGATGAGCTCATCACTGTGCTGCTTCTCATTTCACTGTCCAGTCACAGGTTGGGGGCTAGTCCAGGAATGACCTGGGCTCAGCGGGTTGAATGATGCAGACCATCAAACTGAGAACATCTTGCTCATCACAGTGATGCTTCTCCTTTCACTGTCCAGTCACACACACACTTACTTTGGGCCCTGGATGACCAGGGTTCAGAGAAAGTGGGTTGAATGATGCTGGCCACCACAATGAGGACATTTAGAGACAGAATAAAAGTACTTAAGCGAAAATCTTTCTTGTTGACAAGAAGCAAGCTGATAGGAGAAGAGAACAGACTGACGGAGAGATAAGCTTATCACAGTGCTGCTTCTCCTTTCACTGTCCAGTCACAGGTTGGGGGCTAGTCCAGGAATGACCTGGGCTCAGTGGGTTGAATGATGCAGACCATCAAACTGAGAACATCTTGCTCATCACAGTGCTGCTTCTCTTTTCACTGTCCAGTCACAGGTTGGGGGCTAGTCCAGGAATGACCTTGGATTAGTGGGTTTAATGATGCAGACCATCAAACTGAGAACATCTTGCTCATCACAGTGCTGCTTCTCCTTTCACTGTCAAGTCACACGCACTTACTTTGAGCCCAGGATGACTTGGGTTCAGAGGAAGTGGGTTGAATGATGCTGCCCATAACAATGAGGACATCTAGTGACAGAATAAAAGTACTGAAGTGAAAATCTTTCTTATTGACAAGAAGCAAGCTGATAGGAGAAGAGAACAGAGTCATAGAGAGATGAGCTCATCACAATGCTGCTTCTCCTTTCACTGTCCAGTCACACACACACACTTACTTTGGGCCCTGGATGACCAGGGTTCAGAGAAAGTGGGTTGAATGATGCTGGCCACCACAATGAGGACATCTAGTGACAGAATAAAAGTACTGAAGTGAAAATCTTTCTTGTTGACAAGAAGCAAGCTGATAGGAGAAGAGAACAGACTGACGGAGAGATGAGCTCATCACAGTGCTGCTTCTCCTTTCACTGTCCAGTCACTGGTTGGGGGCTAGTCCAGGAATGACCTGGGCTCAGTGGGTTGAATGATGCAGACCATCAAACTGAGAACATCTTGCTCATCACAGTGCTGCTTCTCTTTTCACTGTCCAGTCACAGGTTGGGGGCTAGTCCAGGAATGACCTTGGATTAGTGGGTTTAATGATGCAGACCATCAAACTGAGAACATCTTGCTCATCACAGTGCTGCTTCTCCTTTCACTGTCAAGTCACACGCACTTACTTTGAGCCCAGGATGACTTGGGTTCAGAGGAAGTGGGTTGAATGATGCTGCCCATAACAATGAGGACATCTAGTGACAGAATAAAAGTACTGAAGTGAAAATCTTTCTTATTGACAAGAAGCAAGCTGATAGGAGAAGAGAACAGAGTCATAGAGAGATGAGCTCATTACAATGCTGCTTCTCCTTTCACTGTCCAGTCACACACACACACTTACTTTGGGCCCTGGATGACCAGGGTTCAGAGAAAGTGGGTTGAATGATGCTGGCCACCACAATGAGGACATCTAGTGACAGAATAAAAGTACTGAAGTGAAAATCTTTCTTGTTGACAAGAAGCAAGCTGATAGGAGAAGAGAACAGACTGACGGAGAGATGAGCTCATCACAGTGCTGCTTCTCCTTTCACTGTCCAGTCACTGGTTGGGGGCTAGTCCAGGAATGACCTGGGCTCAGTGGGTTGAATGATGCAGACCATCAAACTGAGAACATCTTGCTCATCACACTGCTGCTTCTCCTTTCACTGTCAAGTCACACGCACTTACTTTGAGCCCAGGATGACCGGGGTTCAGAGAAAGTGGGTTGAATGATGCTGCCCATCACAATGAGGACATCTAGTGACAGAAAGAAAGTACTGCAGCGAAAATCTCTCTTATTGACAAGAAGCAAGCTGATAGGAGAAGAGAACAGAGTCATAGAGAGATGAGCTCATCACAGTGCTGCTTCTCCTTTCACTGTCAAGTCACACGCACTTACTTTGAGCCCCAGATGACCTGGGTTCAGAGGAAGCGAGTTGAAAGATGCTGCCCATCACAATGAGGACATCTAGTGACAGAATAAAAGTACTTCAGGGGAATTCTCTCTTGCTGACAAGAAGCAAGCAGAAAGGAGAAGAAAACAGTCACAGGTTGGGGGCTGGTCCGGGATGACCGGGACTCGGTGGGATGAATGATGCAGTGGCCATTAGACTGAAGACATCTTGTGGCAGAAAAGAATTACTGCAGAGGCAGTCTTTGGTTTAAAGGTAGATATTGATCATTTTTTTTTTTATATTTTATCTTTCAACGGGTTTTTCTCGTTTTTATCTTTATTTTATTTATTTATTTATATTTGTCCAGCATTCTGCTTTAACAATACACTCTTTGGATGGAATGGCTAATGGACTATTTTTTTATTTATTTTTTGCTTCGTTTTTTACTATGTTTCTATATGGTTATTGTATGCCGGACAGAACAATGCACCGGGCGCTGCGTTCCCATTCGCACCAAGTGATTAAATTTGCATAAACCTTTACAGCCGGTAGAAATAAATTCAAACGACCGAGAGCTCATTTCCAATAATCAAAGCGCCGATGCCGATAAGTGATTGCGGAGAGAGAGAGAACTGTCCTTCCTAACGTCTTAAGTGCCTTTGATGCGAGCGCCGTCTTTGCATGGACGGATCCGCAAATCGAATGTGAGCCGTCCCTGCCAACTCGGAGATTCTGCAAGAGATTTTAATAGCAAATTTTCCTTTAGGCGTCTCGTATATGAAAATGACTTTTCTCCAACTGTTCTGCAAATGTTCCCTGAGAGATTGCCATACCCGATTCTGCCGCCAACATAATCTGTTCTGCTGCTACCTTCGTTTACTGTCCCAGATTTCTGGAGGAGATTTTAGGATGTTGAGATGAAGTGGAACTCCGACCAAAAAAAACTAAAAAAACTTTCTTTCGTAGTTTGAGGTAAGGGTTTGATTCGCCGCCAAGTCTTTATGACTGTGACTGTATTTATGAGACTGCAGCTGGGAGAGACCGCTCCCCTCCCAGTTGTGTCGTGACGGGGGATTCAAATCCTTCATCATTTCAGAAAGTTGAAGAAAATGTACACAAAGTTTTGTAGTTAATGGTGAATGACTTAGTTCTCGATACTTCTCCTACACTTTGCTGTAGTTCCTTGAACAATGGACGCAGTGATTATATGGAATATATTTTAGCTTTATATACATCTATTTAACCACTCACTAGAGATCGGTGACATCACAGAGAATGCAGCCTATCCATTCACTAGAGACCGGTGACATCACAGAGAATGCAACCTATCCATTCACTAGAGACCGGTGACATCACAGAAAATGCAGCCTATCCATTCACTAGAGACCGGTGACATCACAGAAAATGCAGCCTATCCACTCACTAGAGACCGGTGACATCACAGAAAATGCAGCCTATCCATTCACTAGAGACCGGTGACATCACAGAAAATAAAGCCTATCCATTCACTATAGACCGGTGACATCACTGAGAATGCAGCCTATCCATTCACTAGAGACTGGTGACATCACTGAGAATGCAGCCTATCCATTCACTCGAGACTGGTGACATCACTGAGAATGCAGCCTATCCACTCGCTAGAGACCAGTGACATCACAGAGAATGCAGCCTATCCATTCACTCGAGACTGGTGACATCACTGAGAATGCAGCCTATCCATTCACTCGAGACTGGTGACATCACTGAGAATGCAGCCTATCCACTCACTAGAGACCAGTGACATCACTGAGAATGCAGCCTATCCATTCACTAGAGACTGGTGACATCACTGAGAATGCAGCCTATCCATTCACTAGAGACCGGTGACATCACTGAGAATGCAGCCTATCCACTCGCTAGAGACCAGTGACATCACTGAGAATGCAGCTTATTCATTCACTAGAGACTGATGACATCACTGAGAATGCAGCCTATCCATTCACTAGAGACCGATGACATCACTGAGAATGCAGCCTATCCACTCACTAGAGACCGATGACATCACTGAGAATGCAGCTTATCCATTCACTAGAGACCGGTGACATCACTGAGAATGCAGCCTATCCACTCTCTAGAGACCGGTGACATCACTGAGATTGCAGCCTATCCATTCACTAGAGACCGGTGACATCACTGAGATTGCAGCCTATCCATTCACTAGAGACTGATGACATCACTGAGAATGCAGCCTATCCATTCACTAGAGACCGATGACATCACTGAGAATGCAGCCTATCCACTCACTAGAGACCGATGACATCACTGAGAATGCAGCTTATCCATTCACTATAGACCGGTGACATCACTGAGAATGCAGCCTATCCACTCACTAGAGACCGGTGACATCACTGAGATTGCAGCCTATCCATTCACTAGAGACCAATGACATCACTGAGAATGTAGCCTATCCATTCACTAGAGATCGGTGACATCACAGAGAATGCAGCCTATCCACTCACTAGAGACCGGTGACATCACTGAGATTGCAGCTTATCCACTCACTGGAGACCGGTGACATCACTGAGAATGCAGCCTATCCATTCACTAGAGACCGGTGACATCACTGAGAATGCAGCCTATCCACTCGCTAGAGACCGGTGACATCACTGAGAATGCAGCTTATTCATTCACTAGAGACTGATGACATCACTGAGAATGCAGCCTATCCATTCACTAGAGACCGGTGACGTCACTGAGAATGTAGTCTATCCATTCACTAGAGACCGATGACATCACAGAGAATGCAGCCTATCCATTTAGTAGAGACTGGAGATATTTCACTTTGAATTCATACAAGTGCTGCCTACTTATTGCAATTTAGTATCATCCTTACGTTTCTGTGCAACTCCAATCCTGGAGTCGATCTAAACTCTTGGCTCCGGCAGAGCCGCCTCTAATTCTCGCCATGTTGACGCTGCTGCAGACAGGTGTTCCAGGAAAGGCCAGAAGGAACTGCGTCCCATCCCTAATCTCTTCATTAATATTAAATGAGAGTGACTTTATTATAAAACACTGCATAGCGCCAAAGTGATAGTTTAATTAGAAGCACAGTGAAGTGATCACGTTCCATTTAAGTACTTGTCACATCACTGGGTTTAATAATTTCATCATATCAGCTTGGATAAACTGCGCTCGCCCGGAATGAGAGTTTTTTTTCGTTTTTTTTTTCCTTTCACTATAAATTAAATAACTTTGTTCAGACAATGTTAAATAAAATTAAAAGTAGCAGAGCCACTCGGAATATCAATCGGCATACCGTGTTTATCTAACCACAGACATCTATTCTAAATATGCCATCAGTGGAGGCTGCAAACAAGGCGTTGGGTTCTAAATTGGGTTATTTTGATCGGAAAATGTCATTGGCTGTGCAAGGTCGCCGAGTCTTTTTTTTTTTTTACCAATCTGGAAATGTTAAATTAAATAAATGGCCCAATCAGCTGCGCCTGCAAGCCGCACGTACCACAGGGTGGTGACATCATCGACCTAATACTAGCTGGTCTCCTCCAGCGGTAAGCTAACAAGAGTAGTGAAGCTGCTGTTACTACTCCTGTCAGCTTGTAGTTAGGAACTCTCCATGCTGCACCCCCCCCACCCACCTTACATGATAGCACCGTGCCCAGGGCAGCTTCCCCTCCTGTACACCCCTTGTCCCGGCTCTGCCCCCCCCCCACCTGCAATCTGCTGTTAGTCTGTTCCATGTCAGCACATGTGTATGCAGCAAACCCTGATTGGCTCCTAGTGTTGCTCCTCCCTCTCCCTGTCAGTCTGAGTGCTGTGACAGGAGCAGGGCCGGTACAAGGGGTGGTCAGGAGGGGTAGCAGGGTGCTATCATGTAAGGTGGGGGGGGGGGGGGGTGCAGCATAGAGAGTTCCTAACTACAAGCTGACAGGAGTAGTAACAGCAGCTTCACTACTCCTGTTAGCTTACCGCTGGAGGAAACCTGCTAGACCTCGAGAGTTGGAGAGAGCTAGGAGGACTTGCAGGTTGTGCACCTTCTCCCCTCCAGCTCCTCCTCCTCCAGGCGCAGTGAAGCAAGGGGGGGAAAATAATAGACCCAAGGTGGTACACCCATTCTACGGCATGTACTAACAGTGGGGGAGGGGGGCACAGTTCTGGATCCTTGCCCTGGGCGCTGGAGGACCTTGTCCCAGCACTGGAAAGGAGGATGCTATCAAGACAGACTCAGGCACTTATGCTAGCTGCATTTATTAATACAATTTTATTTTTCTTTCTAATATTTTATTATGGTTACAAGAAGAGAATCACATACATTAAACAGCAACAAAGTAGCACTGTGTATGCATGTCCAACGTCTAGTGAGCATAAGTACAGACCTCAATTTAGTGCAACCGGTTGTTGAGGTACAATGGGATATACCGTATATATTCAATCAACCTTCTAGGTCAGGGATCTGCAATTAGCTGACCTCCAGCTGTTGCAAAACTACAAGTCCCATCATGCCTCTGCCTCTGGGTGTCATGCTTGTGGCTGTCAGAGTCTTGCTATGCCTCATGGGACTTGTAGTTCCGCAACAGCTGGAGGTCCGCTAATTGCTTATCCCTGTTCTAGGTGATATATGAGGGTAACACAATGAGTTACAGTCCATAAATCATTGGCTTAAACTGTATAACTGTTAAAAAAAAAACAACGTAAGGCCTAATAAGGATCAGTCAATACTCAATGTTAGGTTAAAGAATGATGTGCAGTAAACATTGGTCATTACTTGAGCAGAACACGGAGAGGTTACCTCATATGATATGCAGGGCCGCCATCAGGAATTTCGGGGCCCCTTACACAGCTTCAGGCATGGGCCCCCTGGAGCAGAGAACCGGGAGCAGAGAACCTGGAGCAGAGAACCGGGGGGGTGCTGCTGCCGCAAATTAAAAACCGGGGGGGGGTGCTGCAAGTTGAGAAGCGGGGGGTGCCGCAAGTTGAGAAGTGGGGGTGGCGTATGTTCCCCCCGAGAATTAGGGAGGCTTTGTGTGCTGACGAACAAAAAAATACATAAAATTTTGAAAAAAAAAAAGGAGGGGTTGCCATCCAGGCCCCTGGGGACCTCCGTGCCCCTTACAAAAAAAAAATCAAAAAAATGTAAAAAAAGGGAGGGGGGGGGGTTGCCACCCGGGCCCCTTACAAGAAAAATAAAATAAAAAAAGGGAGGTTGCCATCCGGGCCCCTTACATGTGTACTGCCAGTACCCCCCTGATGATATGTAAGTCTACGTAACTCTTGGAGGAAAGGAGCTCAGCTTTGCAAAGGCTACATGGCGATGGCCAAAACAGTCATAGCATGAGTTGCTAAAAACAAGGCTGAGTAAATGGTAAGAAGATATAAAAGAGTAGGTTAGAAGAAGGATGAGAAAAGGAATAACAAGGGGAGGGAGAAGGAGGGGAGGCAGGTTGGGAAAGATCCCCGATGGTGACATGACGGATTGTCAAACAGCTAGTGGCATGTGTATACTTCTGACCACTACCACGGCATAGGGACCGTCTCATCGAAGTCCAATGGTAAGCAGTGTTTTACCCATGGCTGCCAAGTTTTGTCGAACTTCGGCATATCATTTTTTTCAATAGCCTCCATCTTTGCATGTATCAATGTGCGATTCATTCTATGTTTCGTCTCAGCCAGAACTAAAGAGGGGGACTTCCATGTCTTAGAGATTGTTTGCTTTGCAGCCGTGAGTAGCTGAACCATGAGTTTAAATTGCCTACGCATCAAAGCATCAGGCCTCAAATTGAGGAGAGTAATAGATGGGTCTGGTTGTAGAGATAATTCATGACTAGGGTAGTTCGGATAACATCTGCTACATATTACTTAACCCTGTACCCTACCAACCCCCCTTATCTTCAATAACGACACCAAAAACTGCGTAAGGGTTAAATGGCCGGTTAGGCCTTTTATTAAACCAAAAAAAACATAATTGAACATAAAACATTCGTAAACACTCCAGCTCAAAGACAAAGAAATGGTTGCTGATCCTTGACGACACCATCTCCCACAACTTTGGAATCTGTGATACCGTTAAGTTGGGTTCTGTCCCCAGCCGCCAAGCACCGCCTTGAGGACTACCTTATCTGACCACAGACCCCTACCACCTTAACTACCCGGTCAGTCTAGACTGAACAAGACCAACCGGAGGACTCCATACCTGAGATGGGTCCCACCGTTTCATCAATATATCTCATGTTTTATACCCTCGTCAAGGACCGCAACTGCCAGCGACCATCCTCTGCAAGAACTCCAAACAGACATCTCCACCAGGGCGGGAAGGAGGGTGTCAGGTCACCTAAAGCCTTGTGACAGATGCACACCGTTGGGGTCAGGAGTGCACCGCTAAAGTAGTGAACCCTATGGCTGACTGCTGCAGATGGAACACTGGATGATTAAGGAAGGCAGGTCCACTGGAGCACTAACAGGGATCCCACAGGGAGCTAGAGCCTAAGATTCCCCAGGGCGCGGAGTCTAAGATCCAGTAGGTGTTTACCAGAGCCTCTAGTGGTGAGGATGGACTGGGCTGCAACTGGATTCAGGTCGCGGCCCCCAGAGTCCCCCAGCTCACGCTCACAGTAGACTATAGATGATAGAGGGGAAGCAGCAGCTCAGGATACAAGAGATAGTGAGGGGATAAGCCAAACGTCGGGGAGACTAGCACACATGGATAAACCAAAAACACGCCAAAGGTCAAGGTCACAAGCAGACAGGGATAGTCAAAAACAAGCCAAGATCGGTAAAACAGAGACAGACGTAGAGCACACGGCAAGCAGGAACCCAAACACACAATAGCTTAAGAAACAACGTTGAACAGCACGGCTGGCTTGCAGTGCACAGGTTAATATAGTGTTCCCTGATAGGGCCTGGGGTGGAGCCATGCTTGGAGGAGAGATTATGAAAGCAGCCAGGTGAGAGTGGCTGGCCTCTAAGGTGAACACATGGAGAAGGGGTAAGCTGAGAGACAAACAATCCTGGATAACCATGACAGAGGGATATTCCTCCTGTGATTTCCAGGCTGCAAGTGAGGCCCCTTCGCTCCTCCCCTCAACTACTATCTCTCCTCCTCCCCATCACCCCGACAGCTCTTCCAATCAGGTAAGAGCCCTGACTTTATACCCAACCCCTAATGCCCCGTACACACGGTCTGACTTTTGCCCGGTCAAAATCACATCGGAATTCCGACGGAATTCCATCGGAGTAAAAGTGAACATGTTCTCTATCTAAACTCTGATGGAATTCCTCGGAATTTCCGATGGAAAAAGTCCGATGGGGCATAGACATGGTTGGAATATCCCATGGAAAAAGTCGGTCTGACTTTTTCCATCGGAAATTCCGATCGTGTGTACAAGGCATAAGTTTTAACCTGCTACTGCCTGGTTTTTCCTTCCACCCTGTCATGTATGTCCTTCGCTTATCATTTTATTCAAGCTCCGCACATGTCTAACATCTAAAGCCCTGTACACACGGGCGGGAAACCCGTCAGAAAAAAAATCGTTGGTTTTCTCGACAGGATTCCTGGCAAGCTTGTCTTGCCAAGCCCTGTGTACAGACGGCAACTCCAAAAAAATGCTGTTCTTTTGAATGGCAAGAACGCAGTGACATCATCGACTACGACGAGCCGGCGCTCGTCACATTCGATGACATCGCCGCCATCTTGCTACACCCCACACTAATCTTGTATGCTACCGCGCATGCGTCAAAGTCTTTTCGAGCATGCGCGGGTTTACCTCGGACAGGTAAGCATACAGGCGACCGGTTTATTCAGCAGGAAACACTCTGCCAAGAACCACAACGAGAAAAATAGAGAGCAGGTTCTCTATTTTTCTCGTCGAGATTCCCGGCAGTTTTCCTGTCGAGAAACCATACACACGAACGGTTTTCACGGCAAAAAGCTCTCCCAGCTGTTTTCTTGCAGAGAAAACTGGTCGTGTGTACGAGGCTTTAGAGGCAAGTGCGAAAATTGCTGTCCAGAAGGTTTGGACCACTGAGCAATTCCACCATATATGTATATACGTACCTGGTTCAGAACCCCAGCGAAAGCAATGAGCTGAATAGCTTGAAGCCTCGTACACACGACCGAGAATCTCGTCAGGAAAAAACCCGTCGTTTTTCCTGACGAGATTCTTGACAAGAATCTTGTCCCGGCCAAGTGTACACACGTACCTTTCAAAAGAACTACAACGAGCCTGCGCTCGTCACATTCGATGCCGTCGCCGCCATCTTGCTACACCCTACCTATGCCTAGGTTTCCACGGCGACAGGTAAGTGTACACACACTCGGGTTTCCCGACGAGAATCCCGACGAGAAAAAAGAAAGCAGGTCTTCTTTTTTTCTCCTCGAGATTCCGGTCAGTTTTCCTGATGAGAAACCTGAAAGCCTCGTACACACGCCCGGTTTTCTCGGCAAGAAAGCTCTGCCAGCAGTTTTCTTGTCGGTTCTTGCCGAGAAAACCGTCCGTGTGTACGAGGCTTGAGACAAATTTGGCTATTCTAGATGGGACTAGATACCAGCGGGTCAATACCTTGTAGTTGGTCTCTATTGAAACTACATTGGGTGAGGTCTCCTTGGTTTCTGACCAAAAGGATGCCCCAGGTCCGTTCCCCAATTCTGAATACAATTTTATTTTTAAGCGATAAACAACTTCATTAGGTTTTTTTTTTTTTTCTCTTTTTTATATATCTATCTGGAGTGAGCTTTAAATACGAGTCACTTTTTTTTTTTTGTTTTAACAAATAAACTTCATACAAGCAGCAGAACAAAGCGCCGTTTTTTTTTTTTTTTGTTTTTTTTTTGTTCAGTGGATAAAGCAGTTTGAGATCAGAAGTCGCACTTGTTCAAAAGGATTTCTTTCCCAGCGCCAGCAAACGGTCTAAGATTGTATCTTTGTGTCCTAATGGGGATAGAGAAAAGTATTTTATTCTCCTTTTATTTGTCAGCAAATTGAATTTACAAAGCCGAGGTTGTTGCAGCCGCAGCGGGGAGGAGAAATCACTGTAGGACAATGGCGGGGGGTGACACTTTGCCAATGTCCACATCCAGCATGCATTAAAAACCTCTCGCCTGCCCGCCCTGCAGGACTACAGAGCAAATATCAATACGCTTTCCGAACGATGACAACAATAACTAAAAATTACGCTCGCAGCTCCGTTCGCTCTCTCTCCCCGGCGACCACCGCTTAATACAATGTTCCTTTTGAAGTTCAATAACAAGGTAAGCGACCCAAATGTTAAGTAAATCGCATTGCCGGGGAAAGGTTAGCAAAGTTGGCGATGAGGATCATTTTTTTTTTTTCGAAGATCGGAGTCCTTTTTCAGGGATGTGACGCGGGAACTCCGGGGTGCTGCAAAAATAATTAAAATGTCCTTTAAGAAGAAGCTTGGTGGAGGGAAGCTGACGCGTTTGACCAGCGGGCTGCTACACGGTTTCTGGGGAATTAGCAAATTCCAATCTTTTCAGGGCAAAGCGACTGCTGCGTGGAGAACCCTTAATAAAGGAATAATTGTTTGTGTCTACGTGATGTCATGTAACAGCCACGTGACAAAAAATAAATAAATGTCTTCTACTATATGTGTTGTCTTATAAATCAACAAATGACATCAACTTGATAAATACATTATCCTATCAATATGTAACATAAAGGAACTTAACCCCTTCATGCCAGCAGTACGCATATATGTGGCCTCTTGGCGGGCGGGCCTCAGCGCCGCGTGGCCACATACCGTATATACTCGAGTATAAGCCGAGTTTTTCAGCACATTTTTTGTGCTGAAATGCCCCCCTCGGCTTATACTCGAGTCACCTTTTTGCGTCTGATCTCCCAGAATTTGGGGACCCGGTACCAGCCAGTCGTAGGTCCCCTGGACCCGAAATTTGGCACACATATAGCCCCACTCTTCCTTTATAAGTGTGAAAAGTTTGTTGCCCGGGGGACGTAAGACTGGGGAGCAGCGATTTTTCAAAGCCGGGCACCCCTTCCATAGACTCCAATGTTAAACGGAAATTTCTCTGGTAACTTTGGGGACCTGGTACTTGGCACACATATAGCCCCATTTCTCCTCTACAAGTGTGCGAAGTTTGCTGCCTGGGGGACCTACGGCCGGGAAGCACCGATTTTTCAAAGCCGGGCACCCCTTCCATAGACTCCCATGTTAAACGTAAGTCTAGTCATGGACACAGTGAGGCATGGGCACAGTGAGGCATGGACACAGTGAGGCATGGGCACAGTGAGGCATGCACATGGACACAGTGAGGCACAGTGAGGCATGCAGATGGACACCCTAGGCTTATACTCGAGTCAATAAAATTTCCCAGTTTTTTGTGGAAAAATTAGGTGCCTCGGCTTATATTTGGGTCGGCTTATACTCGAGTATATATGGTATATGCGCATCAGAAGCTATGCGCCAGCACAGTTACCGGCGGTTACCAGCGGCTAACGGAAAGCTCCTGATCTCCACTTGCGATCAGGAGCATTCCGATCATGTGACCACTGGGAAAGCCAATCATGGCAGCCACATGATCAGAAACCCCCCTGCCTTGCATACCAGCATCAGAAACCTCTTAAAAACCCTGGAGGCAGTGGGAAGAATGTTCCTTACATTGGAGGTCAGTGGGAAGAATGTCCCTTACATTGGTGATCAGTGAGAAGAATGTCCCTTACATTGGTGATCAGTGGGAAGAATGTCCCTTACATTGGTGATCAGTGAGAAGAATGTTCCTTACATTGGTGATCAGTGAGAAGAATGTTCCTTACATTGGTGATCAGTGGGAAGAATGCTCCTTACATTGGTGGTCAGTGGGAAAAATGTCCCTTACATTGGTGATCAGTGAGAAGAATGTCCCTTACATTGGTGATCAGTGGGAAGAATGCTCCTTACATTGGTGGTCAGTGGGAAGAATGCTCCTTACATTGGTGATCAGTGGGAAGAATGTTCCTTACATTGGTGGTCAGTGGGAAGAATGTTCCTTACATTGGTGATCAGTGAGAAGAATGTCCCTTACATTGGTGATCAGTGGGAAGAATGTTCCTTACATTGGTGATCAGTGGGAAGAATGTCCCTTACATTGGTGGTCAGTGGGAAGAATGTTCCTTACATTGGTGGTCAGTGGGAAGAATGTCCCTTACATTGGTGATCAGTGGGAAGAATGTCCCTTACATTGGTGGTCAGTGGGAAGAATGTCCCTTACATTGGTGGTCAGTGGGAAGAATGTTCCTTACATTGGTGATCAGTGAGAAGAATGTCCCTTACATTGGTGATCAGTGAGAAGAATGTCCCTTACATTGGTGATCAGTGAGAAGAATGTCCCTTACATTGGTGATCAGTGGGAAGAATGTTCCTTACATTGGTGGTCAGTGGGAAGAATGCTCCTTACATTGGTGATCAGTGGGAAGAATGTTCCTTACATTGGTGATCAGTGAGAAGAATGCTCCTTACATTGGTGGTCAGTGGGAAGAATGTTCCTTACATTGGTGGTCAGTGGGAAGAATGTTCCTTACATTGGTGATCAGTGAGAAGAATGTCCCTTACATTGGTGATCAGTGGGAAGAATGTTCCTTACATTGGTGATCAGTGGGAAGAATGTTCCTTACATTGGTGGTCAGTGGGAAGAATGCTCCATACATTGGTGGTCAGTGAGAAGAATGTTCCTTACATTGGTGGTCAGTGGGAAGAATGTTCCTTACATTGGTGATCAGTGAGAAGAATGTCCCTTACATTGGTGATCAGTGAGAAGAATGTTCCTTACATTGGTGATCAGTGGGAAGAATGTTCCTTACATTGGTGATCAGTGGGAAGAATGTTCCTTACATTGGTGATCAGTGGGAAGAATGCTCCTTACATTGGTGATCAGTGGGAAGAATGTTCCTTACATTGGTGATCAGTGGGAAGAATGTTCCTTACATTGGTGGTCAGTGGGAAGAATGCTCCTTACATTGGTGATCAGTGAGAAGAATGTCCCTTACATTGGTGGTCAGAGGGAAGAATGCTCCTTACATTGGTGATCAGTGGGAAGAATGCTCCTTACATTGGTGATCAGTGGGAAGAATGTTCCTTACATTGGTGATCAGTGGGAAGAATGTTCCTTACATTGGTGGTCAGTGGGAAGAATGCTCCTTACATTGGTGATCAGTGGGAAGAATGTTCCTTACATTGGTGATCAGTGAGAAGAATGTTCCTTACATTGGTGGTCAGTGGGAAGAATGCTCCTTACATTGGTGGTCAGTGGGAAGAATGCTCCTTACATTGGTGATCAGTGGGAAGAATGTTCCTTACATTGGTGATCAGTGGGAAGAATGTTCCTTACATTGGTGGTCAGTGGGAAGAATGCTCCTTACATTGGAGGTCAGTGGGAAGAATGTCCCTTACATTGGTGATCAGTGATAGGGATGAGCTTCGTGTTCGAGTCGAACATACGTTCGACTCGAACATTGGCTGTTCGATCGTTCGACGAAGATCGAACGATTTGGGCCGTTCGCGCCAAATTCGAGTGACGCGAACGGCCCACAATGCACTACGCCATCGCAGTGTCATCCAGGCGCTGTGATTGGCCAAGCATGCACTGTGACCCCGCATGCTTGGCCAATCACAGCGCCGGCAGCGAGGAGAGCAATGATTGGCCACAGGCAGGATGCCTGTGGCCAATTATTGCTGAGGGTGTTTAGTACACGCCCCACACTATAAAAGGCCGCCAGCACGGCGGCCTAGTGTAGTGTGTTCCGGAGCAGGGATAGAGTAGCATAGGCAGGGACAGTGACTGTTATTTCTTTCTTGCTTAACCTGGATTCCTTTAGTTTAGGGAAAGAGAAGGATAGGTAGGGAGAGTGTCAGTGTGTTTTGTGCTTCTGCTATAGTGTGCTTAAAAAAAAACATTTATTCTAGGGACAGAAAACTCTAGGTAGGGACAGTGTCAGTTTCTTTCACTCTGCAAGTCCTTGTTTCCAGGGACCTGGAAGGACAGTGAGTGAATTGTCCTTTTGCTATATTGTGATTAAAAAAAACATTTATTCTAGGGACAGAAAACTCTAGGTAGGGACAGTGTCAGTTTCTTTCACTCTGCAAGTCCTTGTTTCCAGGGACCTGGAAGGACAGTGAGTGAATTGTCCTTTTGCTATATTGTGATTAAAAAAAACATTTATTCTAGGGACAGAAAACTCTAGGTAGGGACAGTGTCAGTTTCTTTCACTCTGCAAGTCCTTGTTTCCAGGGACCTGGAAGGACAGTGAGTGAATTGTCCTTTTGCTATATTGTGATTAAAAAAAACATTTTTTTCTAGGGACAGAAAACTGTAGGTAGGGAGAGTATTTTTTTTCTTTCACTCTGCAAGTCCTTGTTTCCAGGGACCTGTAAGGACAGTGAGTTAATTGTCCTTGTGCTATATTGTGCTGAAAAAAACATTTATTCCAGGGACAGAAAACTCTAGGTAGGGACAGTGTCAGTTTCTTTCACTCTGCAAGTCCTTGTTTCCAGGGACCTGGAAGGACAGTGAGTGAATTGTCCTTTTGCTATATTGTGATTAAAAAAAACATTTTTTTCTAGGGACAGAAAACTGTAGGTAGGGAGAGTGTTTTTTTTCTTTCACTCTGCAAGTCCTTGTTTCCAGGGACCTGTAAGGACAGTGAGTTAATTTTCCTTGTGCTATATTGTGATTAAAAAAAACATTTATTCTAGGGACAGAAAACTCTAGGTAGGGACAGTGTCAGTTTCTTTCACTCTGCAAGTCCTTGTTTCCAGGGACCTGGAAGGACAGTGAGTGAATTGTCCTTTTGCTATATTGTGATTAAAAAAAACATTTATTCTAGGGACAGAAAACTCTAGGTAGGGACAGTGTCAGTTTCTTTCACTCTGCAAGTCCTTGTTTCCAGGGACCTGGAAGGACAGTGAGTGAATTGTCCTTTTGCTATATTGTGATTAAAAAAAACATTTTTTTCTAGGGACAGAAAACTGTAGGTAGGGAGAGTATTTTTTTTCTTTCACTCTGCAAGTCCTTGTTTCCAGGGACCTGTAAGGACAGTGAGTTAATTGTCCTTGTGCTATATTGTGCTGAAAAAAACATTTATTCCAGGGACAGAAAACTCTAGGTAGGGACAGTGTCAGTTTCTTTCACTCTGCAAGTCCTTGTTTCCAGGGACCTGGAAGGACAGTGAGTGAATTGTCCTTTTGCTATATTGTGATTAAAAAAAACATTTTTTTCTAGGGACAGAAAACTGTAGGTAGGGAGAGTATTTTTTTTCTTTCACTCTGCAAGTCCTTGTTTCCAGGGACCTGTAAGGACAGTGAGTTAATTTTCCTTGTGCTATATTGTGATTAAAAAAAACATTTATTCTAGGGACAGAAAACTCTAGGTAGGGACAGTGTCAGTTTCTTTCACTCTGCAAGTCCTTGTTTCCAGGGACCTGGAAGGACAGTGAGTGAATTGTCCTTTTGCTATATTGTGATTAAAAAAAACATTTTTTTCTAGGGACAGAAAACTGTAGGTAGGGAGAGTATTTTTTTTCTTTCACTCTGCAAGTCCTTGTTTCCAGGGACCTGTAAGGACAGTGAGTTAATTGTCCTTGTGCTATATTGTGCTGAAAAAAACATTTATTCCAGGGACAGAAAACTCTAGGTAGGGACAGTGTCAGTTTCTTTCACTCTGCAAGTCCTTGTTTCCAGGGACCTGGAAGGACAGTGAGTGAATTGTCCTTTTGCTATATTGTGATAAAAAAAAACATTTTTTTCTAGGGACAGAAAACTGTAGGTAGGGAGAGTGTTTTTTTTCTTTCACTCTGCAAGTCCTTGTTTCCAGGGACCTGTAAGGACAGTGAGTTAATTTTCCTTGTGCTATATTGTGATTAAAAAAAACATTTATTCTAGGGACAGAAAACTCTAGGTAGGGACAGTGTCAGTTTCTTTCACTCTGCAAGTCCTTGTTTCCAGGGACCTGGAAGGACAGTGAGTGAATTGTCCTTTTGCTATATTGTGATTAAAAAAAACATTTTTTTCTAGGGACAGAAAACTGTAGGTAGGGAGAGTGTTTTTTTTCTTTCACTCTGCAAGTCCTTGTTTCCAGGGACCTGTAAGGACAGTGAGTTAATTTTCCTTGTGCTATATTGTGATTAAAAAAAACATTTATTCTAGGGACAGAAAACTCTAGGTAGGGACAGTGTCAGTTTCTTTCACTCTGCAAGTCCTTGTTTCCAGGGACCTGGAAGGACAGTGAGTGAATTGTCCTTTTGCTATATTGTGATTAAAAAAAACATTTATTCTAGGGACAGAAAACTCTAGGTAGGGACAGTGTCAGTTTCTTTCACTCTGCAAGTCCTTGTTTCCAGGGACCTGGAAGGACAGTGAGTGAATTGTCCTTTTGCTATATTGTGATTAAAAAAAACATTTTTTTCTAGGGACAGAAAACTGTAGGTAGGGAGAGTATTTTTTTTCTTTCACTCTGCAAGTCCTTGTTTCCAGGGACCTGTAAGGACAGTGAGTTAATTGTCCTTGTGCTATATTGTGCTGAAAAAAACATTTATTCCAGGGACAGAAAACTCTAGGTAGGGACAGTGTCAGTTTCTTTCACTCTGCAAGTCCTTGTTTCCAGGGACCTGGAAGGACAGTGAGTGAATTGTCCTTTTGCTATATTGTGATAAAAAAAAACATTTTTTTCTAGGGACAGAAAACTGTAGGTAGGGAGAGTGTTTTTTTTCTTTCACTCTGCAAGTCCTTGTTTCCAGGGACCTGTAAGGACAGTGAGTTAATTTTCCTTGTGCTATATTGTGATTAAAAAAAACATTTATTCTAGGGACAGAAAACTCTAGGTAGGGACAGTGTCAGTTTCTTTCACTCTGCAAGTCCTTGTTTCCAGGGACCTGGAAGGACAGTGAGTGAATTGTCCTTTTGCTATATTGTGATTAAAAAAAACATTTTTTTCTAGGGACAGAAAACTGTAGGTAGGGAGAGTGTTTTTTTTCTTTCACTCTGCAAGTCCTTGTTTCCAGGGACCTGTAAGGACAGTGAGTTAATTTTCCTTGTGCTATATTGTGATTAAAAAAAACATTTATTCTAGGGACAGAAAACTCTAGGTAGGGACAGTGTCAGTTTCTTTCACTCTGCAAGTCCTTGTTTCCAGGGACCTGGAAGGACAGTGAGTGAATTGTCCTTTTGCTATATTGTGATTAAAAAAAACATTTATTCTAGGGACAGAAAACTCTAGGTAGGGACAGTGTCAGTTTCTTTCACTCTGCAAGTCCTTGTTTCCAGGGACCTGGAAGGACAGTGAGTGAATTGTCCTTTTGCTATATTGTGATTAAAAAAAACATTTTTTTCTAGGGACAGAAAACTGTAGGTAGGGAGAGTATTTTTTTTCTTTCACTCTGCAAGTCCTTGTTTCCAGGGACCTGTAAGGACAGTGAGTTAATTGTCCTTGTGCTATATTGTGCTGAAAAAAACATTTATTCCAGGGACAGAAAACTCTAGGTAGGGACAGTGTCAGTTTCTTTCACTCTGCAAGTCCTTGTTTCCAGGGACCTGGAAGGACAGTGAGTGAATTGTCCTTTTGCTATATTGTGATTAAAAAAAACATTTTTTTCTAGGGACAGAAAACTGTAGGTAGGGAGAGTATTTTTTTTCTTTCACTCTGCAAGTCCTTGTTTCCAGGGACCTGTAAGGACAGTGAGTTAATTGTCCTTGTGCTATATTGTGCTGAAAAAAACATTTATTCCAGGGACAGAAAACTCTAGGTAGGGACAGTGTCAGTTTCTTTCACTCTGCAAGTCCTTGTTTCCAGGGACCTGGAAGGACAGTGAGTGAATTGTCCTTTTGCTATATTGTGATTAAAAAAAACATTTTTTTCTAGGGACAGAAAACTGTAGGTAGGGAGAGTGTTTTTTTTCTTTCACTCTGCAAGTCCTTGTTTCCAGGGACCTGTAAGGACAGTGAGTTAATTTTCCTTGTGCTATATTGTGATTAAAAAAAACATTTATTCTAGGGACAGAAAACTCTAGGTAGGGACAGTGTCAGTTTCTTTCACTCTGCAAGTCCTTGTTTCCAGGGACCTGGAAGGACAGTGAGTGAATTGTCCTTTTGCTATATTGTGATTAAAAAAAACATTTTTTTCTAGGGACAGAAAACTGTAGGTAGGGAGAGTATTTTTTTTCTTTCACTCTGCAAGTCCTTGTTTCCAGGGACCTGTAAGGACAGTGAGTTAATTGTCCTTGTGCTATATTGTGCTGAAAAAAACATTTATTCCAGGGACAGAAAACTCTAGGTAGGGACAGTGTCAGTTTCTTTCACTCTGCAAGTCCTTGTTTCCAGGGACCTGGAAGGACAGTGAGTGAATTGTCCTTTTGCTATATTGTGATTAAAAAAAACATTTTTTTCTAGGGACAGAAAACTGTAGGTAGGGAGAGTGTTTTTTTTCTTTCACTCTGCAAGTCCTTGTTTCCAGGGACCTGTAAGGACAGTGAGTTAATTTTCCTTGTGCTATATTGTGATTAAAAAAAACATTTTTTCTAGGGACAGAAAACTGTAGGTAGGGAGAGTGTTTTTTTTCTTTCACTCTGCAAGTCCTTGTTTCCAGGGACAGAGAAGGACACCTGAAGGTAGCCCTTATTGCTTTTTTCCCATCTCCCTGCAGGCCATCTATTAGAATGTCTGGAAGGCAAACAAGGAGAGGCAGACAGTCAGGAGGCAATAAAAGAGGGCAAGCAGGCTCTGTGTCTGGGGGCAACAGTGCTGGTCGTGGACGCGGTGCATTGTCATCAGCACATGGCCATGGGACACGCTTGTCCTTCTTTTCGGCAGCTGGACATGTTGAGCCACATCATGCCGAAGACTTGGTAGAGTGGATGACCAAGCCCTCCTCCTCCTCCTCATCCTCTCTCACCCAGGCTCAGGGTACTGGAAAAGCAGCTGCCAAAGCGTCGTCTTCCCTGGTATCAATGTCAGACAAATCATCAGTCACTCCTTCCCTAGACCCACCATGTCCTCCTCCTGAGGAGTCCCCCGAACTGTTTCAGCACAGTGTTGGGTACATGCTCCAGGAGGATGCCCAGCGTTTCGAAGGGTCTGATGATGAAACCCAGCTAGAGGAAGGCAGTAGCGTGAGAGCAGACAGAGGGGATGCTCAAGAAGGACACCAATCTGGCAGTCATGTTCCAGCAGCTGCAGCATACTGCCAGATTGGCTCCAGTGATGAGGAGGGAGGGGATGATGAGGTCAATGACTCCACGTGGGTGCCTAATAGGAGAGAGGAGGAGGAGGAGGATGAGGAGAAGGCACATCTCCAACGAGGCAGGATGCCCTTTGGTGGCCAGCGTAAGGGCAGTACACCGACGGAATCACACCGCAGAGCTCCGCCTGTGCAGGGCGCTGCCTCTGCCCGTCATTCAAAAAGTTCTTTGGTGTGGGCCTTTTTTGAGGCTAGTGCATCAGATCGCACAGCTGCTGTTTGCAACATATGTCTCAAGCGTATATCGCGTGGCCAAAACATCAGCCGCTTGGGTACCACATGCCTGACCAGACATATGTTGACCTGCCATGCAGCTCGTTGGCAAGCCTACCTCAAAGACCCACACCAAAGAACAAAGCGGACCTCTCCTTGCACCGCATCAGCTGGGATCTCCAACCCCACTATAACTTCAGTCCTCTCTGAAACATGCACTGAGAGGAATGAAGGTGTAGAATTAGGTGTGTCACAGCCAAGTACTTGCGCCCACTCTGCTAGCAGTACACCGACGTCCGATTCTAGCAGGCAAATTTCCCTGCCCCAGCTGCTGGACCGTCGAAAGAAGTTCACTCCCAGCCATCCACATGCCCAGCGGTTGAATGCTAGCTTGGCTAAATTGCTAGCGCTTCAACTGCTGCCTTTTCAGTTGGTAGACTCGGCCCCCTTCCGTGAGTTTGTGCAATGTGCGGTTCCTCAGTGGCAGGTTCCCAAACGCCACTTTTTCTCACGGAAGGCTATTCCGGCTCTCTACCGGCATGTGGAAGGCAATGTCTTGGCCTCGCTGGACAGGGCGGTCAGCGGTAAGGTGCATATTACCGCTGACTCATGGTCCAGCAGGCATGGACAGGGACGTTACCTTTCTTTCACGGCCCATTGGGTCACTCTTTTGGCAGCTGGGAAGGATTCAGGACAAGGTGCAGTAGTGTTGGAGGTTGTCCCACCGCCACGCCTCCAAAATGCTACTACTGGTTGTGACACACCTCTCTCCTCCACCCCCTCCTCTTCTTCTTCCTCCATGGCCTCTTCCTGTGGTTTGTCCTATGAACCAGCGGTGCTCCGTAGCCGTTCACGGGGCTACGCAAGTACGCAGGCAAAAAGATGCCATGCCGTGCTTGCGCTGGTGTGTTTGGGGGACAGAAGCCACACTGGGGCAGAGGTCCTGTCTGCTCTGCAGGGCCAGGCCGAGAGGTGGTTGACGCCACGCCAGCTTAAGCCAGGAATGGTGGTTTGCGACAATGGCACCAACCTCCTCTCCGCCCTCCGACAGGGACAACTGACCCATGTGCCCTGTGTGGCTCACGTCCTTAACCTGGTGGTGCAGCGGTTCTTGGGCAGGTACCCGGGCTTACAGGATGTCCTGAGGCAGGCCAGGAAAGTCTGTGTGCATTTCCGCAGATCTTATAATGCCAGTGCTCGCCTGGCTGAGCTGCAAAAGGAGTTGAACCTGCCCAAGAACCGCCTTATATGTGACATGCCCACCAGGTGGAACTCAACGTTGGCCATGCTGCAGCGGCTGCACACGCAGCAGAGGGCCATCAATGAGTACCTGTGCGACTACGGCACCAGGACAGGGTCAGGGGAGCTTGGTTTTTTTTCTCCACGCCAGTGGGGCATGATCAGGGATGCATGCACTGTCCTGGCACCATTTGAGGAGGCCACGAGGATGGTGAGCAGTGACAGTGCATGCATCAGTGACACTGTACCTCTTGTCCACCTGTTGGAGCACACGCTGCGTGGAATAATGGACAGGGCACTTGAGGCAGAACAGAGGCAGGAAGAGGAGGACTTCCTTGCCTCTCAAGGCCCCCTTTACCCAGACAGTGTTCCTTCTGTCCCACCCATCGCACAGGAAGAGGAGGAGGAGGAGGAGGAGGAGGAGGATTGTGTCAGCATGGAGGTGGAGGCTGGCACTCAGCATCATCAGCAGCAGTCTTTTAGGGATGATTTACAGTCCCAAGAAACCAGTGGACTTGTACGTGGCTGGGAGGAGGTGGCTGCGGATCATGTCGTCCTTAGTGACCCAGAGGACTCCGGAGCGAATGCCTCAGCAAACCTACGCTGCATGGCCTCCCTGATCCTGCAAAGTCTGCGGAAGGATCCTCGTATTCTTCGGATCAAGGAGAGGGACCATTACTGGCTGGCCACTCTCCTTGATCCACGGTACAAGGGTAAGGTTGCGGACCTTATGTTACCGTCGCAGAGGGAGCAGAGGATGAGACAACTCCGGGAGGCCTTGCAGAAAGGTCTGTGCAACGCGTTCCCAGAGACTGGGAGGTTGCAAACTCCTGGTCCTGGACAACGAGTTGCTGAGGCTTCGGCCAGTCAAAGAAGGAGCGGTGGGGAAGGTGGCCGTCTGACCGATGCGTTCAGACAATTCTTTAGTCCGCAGCCCCAAAGTATGATTGGTTCCAGCAACCATCGCCAGCGTCTGATAAACATGGTGCAGGAATATCTAGGGGCAAGGTCAGACTTGGACACCTTCCCCACCGAAAATCCTCTGGCTTACTGGGTCTTGAGGATGGATCACTGGCCAGAGCTTGCACAGTATGCAATTGAGCTACTGGCCTGTCCTGCATCCAGCGTTCTTTCGGAACGCACATTCAGTGCTGCTGGAGGATTTGTCACGGATCACAGGGTGCGCCTGTCCACCGACTCGGTTGATCGACTGACTTTCATCAAGATGAACCAGTCTTGGATCACCACCAGCTACCACACACCTGATGCTGATATAACAGACTAATTGATTTTAAAATGTCACATCCCTTCAAGACTGATGCTGATGCTGAGTGCCTGTGCTGTTATGTTGACTGGCTATCCTCCTCCTCCGAGTCCTCAATGATACGATTGATGATGATAGCTTGGAAGATCATTTTTGTTTATGGGTGCCGCCACCAGTGCCTAACGCCCAATTTTTCAGCCCCTGTTTAACAGGGGCATGTAATTACAATTTTTGAAGCAATACTTTGCAACAGGGCTCATTGCTGTGCTCCAAGTACAGTATCTGTGAGGAGTTGCAGTGTTGTGCCACCAGTGCCTAAGGCCCAATTTTTCAGCCCCTGTTTAACAGGGGCGTGTCATTACAATTTTTGAAGCAATACTTTGCAACAGGGCTCATTGCTGTGCTCCAAGTACAGTATCTGTGAGGGGTTGCAGTGTTGTGCCACCAGTGCCTAAGGCCCAATTTTTCAGCCCCTGTTCAACAGGGGCATGTAATTACAATTCTTGATCTAATAATTCACAGCAGGGCCCATTGCTGCACCCACCAAGAGTAACTGTCAGGGCTTACAGTGTTGTGGCACCAGCACCACCATCAAAGGCCCAATTTTTACTACCACTGTTCAACAATTATATGTAATTAAAATTCCTGATATAATAGTTGACAGCAGGGCGTTCCAGCACCAACCAAGAGTAACTGTGAGTGCTTACAGTGTTGTGCCAACACCAACAACTAAGGGGCCTATTTCTGCAGAGTATATACGGCAGGTCCCTACTTTCAAACATCCAACTTACAAACGACTCCTACTTGCAAACGCAAGAAGACAACAGGAAGTGAGAGGAAATCTACCACTAGGAAGGAAAATTCTCTCCTGTAAGAATAAATATGGGAGAAAGGTGTCTCCTCTGTACTGATGCTTTATCAGCAATCCTTGTTTCAAGAAAAACACCACATTTCAAAAACAGTTGTCATTGGGACGGAAAGTGAGGTGAAATGTTCTGAACAGGGGCACAGACAGCAAAACAAATGTTACAGGGGTGATAACCCTTACCTATGTTTTCCAAAAAGTTTAAAAATAGATTTTTGGGCTGGAGCTACACTTCAACAATGTACCTGTTCAAAATTACAAACAGATTCTACATAAGAACAAACCTACAGTCCCTGTCTTGTATGCACCGCCTGTATACGGCTGTTCAGAGTATATAGGGCCTTTTTTATTTTATGTGCGGGGTTCCCCTTAATATCCATACAAGACCCAAAGGGGCTGGTAATGGGCTGGGGTAGGGGGGGGGGGGGGTCATGGGGTAGCTATGCCATTTTTCTTAAAGAATTTCATCCATATTACCGGGACCAGACATTACATTAAAGCCGCAAGCAGTTTTAAATGGCTTTTTTTTCCTTTAGAAGTGTCATTTTGTGCAGGGACAGTTCTAAACACGGGAAACACGTGGCACTTCACAGGCATACTTTAGACACCCCCCAGGTACGATATTTAAAGGAATATTTGACTTTTTTTTTTTCACTTTATGCATCATTAAAATGACTGCTCCCGAAAAACGACCGTTTTTAAAACTTCTTTTTGCATTGATACATGTCCCCTGGTGCAGAACCCGGGTTCCCAAACCCTTTTTAGGACAATAACATGCATAATAGTTGTTATAATTAGCACTTTAGAATTCGAACGTTCGCATCCATTGTATTTAATAGGGTTCTAATGTTCGTTCGAACTTCCGGTCCGTTCGCGGGTTCTGGTGCGAACCGAACCCGGGGGTGTTCGGCTCATCACTAATCAGTGAGAAGAATGTTCCTTACATTGGTGATCAGTGAGAAGAATGTTCCTTACATTGGTGATCAGTGGGAAGAATGTTCCTTACATTGGTGGTCAGTGGGAAGAATGCTCCTTACATTGGAGGTCAGTGAGAAGAATGTTCCTTACATTGGTGATCAGTGAGAAGAATGTTCCTTACAATGGTGGTCAGTGGGAAGAATGTTCCTTACATTGGTGGTCAGTGAGAAGAATGTTCCTTACATTGGTGATCAGTGAGAAGAATGTTCCTTACAATGGTGGTCAGTGGGAAGAATGTTCCTTACATTGGAGGTCAGTGAGAAGAATGTTCCTTACATTGGTGATCAGTGAGAAGAATGTCCCTTACATTGGTGGTCAGAGGGAAGAATGCTCCTTACATTGGTGATCAGTGGGAAGAATGCTCCTTACATTGGTGATCAGTGGGAAGAATGTTCCTTACATTGGTGATCAGTGGGAAGAATGTTCCTTACATTGGTGGTCAGTGGGAAGAATGCTCCTTACATTGGTGATCAGTGGGAAGAATGTTCCTTATATTGGTGATCAGTGAGAAGAATGTTCCTTACATTGGTGGTCAGTGGGAAGAATGCTCCTTACATTGGTGGTCAGTGGGAAGAATGCTCCTTACATTGGTGATCAGTGGGAAGAATGTTCCTTACATTGGTGGTCAGTGGGAAGAATGCTCCTTACATTGGAGGTCAGTGAGAAGAATGTTCCTTACATTGGTGATCAGTGAGAAGAATGTTCCTTACAATGGTGGTCAGTGGGAAGAATGCTCCTTACATTGGAGGTCAGTGAGAAGAATGTTCCTTACATTGGTGATCAGTGAGAAGAATGTTCCTTACAATGGTGGTCAGTGGGAAGAATGTTCCTTACATTGGTGGTCAGTGAGAAGAATGTTCCTTACATTGGTGGTCAGTGGGAAGAATGCTCCTTACATTGGTGGTCAGTGAGAAGAATGTTCCTTACATTGGTGATCAGTGGGAAGAATGTTCCTTACATTGGTGATCAGTGAGAAGAATGTTCCTTACATTGGTGATCAGTGAGAAGAATGTTCCTTACATTGGTGATCAGTGGGAAGAATGCTCCTTACATTGGTGATCAGTGAGAAGAATGTTCCTTACATTGGTGATCAGTGGGAAGAATGTTCCTTACATTGTTGATCAGTGAGAAGAATGTTCCTTACATTGGTGGTCAGTGGGAAGAATGCTCCTTACATTGGAGGTCAGTGAGAAGAATGTTCCTTACATTGGTGATCAGTGGGAAGAATGTTCCTTACATTGGTGATCAGTGAGAAGAATGTTCCTTACATTGGTGGTCAGTGAGAAGAATGTTCCTTACATTGGTGATCAGTGGGAAGAATGTTCCTTACATTGGTGATCAGTGGGAAGAATGTCCCTTACATTGGAGGTCAGTGAGAAGAATGTTCCTTACATTGGTGATCAGTGGGAAGAATGTTCCTTACATTGGTGATCAGTGAGAAGAATGTTCCTTACATTGGTGATCAGTGAGAAGAATGTTCCTTACATTGGTGGTCAGTGGGAAGAATGCTCCTTACATTGGTGGTCAGTGAGAAGAATGTTCCTTACATTGGTGATCAGTGGGAAGAATGTTCCTTACATTGGTGATCAGTGAGAAGAATGTTCCTTACATTGGTGATCAGTGAGAAGAATGTTCCTTACATTGGTGATCAGTGGGAAGAATGCTCCTTACATTGGTGATCAGTGAGAAGAATGTTCCTTACATTGGTGATCAGTGGGAAGAATGTTCCTTACATTGGTGATCAGTGAGAAGAATGTTCCTTACATTGGTGGTCAGTGGGAAGAATGTTCCTTACATTGGAGGTCAGTGAGAAGAATGTTCCTTACATTGGTGGTCAGTGGGAAGAATGCTCCTTACATTGGAGGTCAGTGAGAAGAATGTTCCTTACATTGGTGATCAGTGGGAAGAATGTTCCTTACATTGGTGATCAGTGAGAAGAATGTTCCTTACATTGGTGATCAGTGGGAAGAATGTCCCTTACATTGGTGATCAGTGAGAAGAATGTTCCTTACATTGGAGGTCAGTGAGAAGAATGTTCCTTACATTGGTGATCAGTGGGAAGAATGCTCCTTACATTGGTGATCAGTGAGAAGAATGTTCCTTACATTGGTGATCGGTGGGAAGAATGTTCCTTACATTGGTGATCAGTGAGAAGAATGTTCCTTACATTGGAGGTCAGTGAGAAGAATGTCCCTTACATTAGTGATCAGTGGGAAGAATGTTCCTTACATTGGTGATCAGTGGGAAGAATGCTCCTTACATTGGTGATCAGTGAGAAGAATGTTCCTTACATTGGTGATCAGTGGGAAGAATGTTCCTTACATTGGTGATCAGTGAGAAGAATGTTCCTTACATTGGTGATCAGTGGGAAGAATGTTCCTTACATTGGAGGTCAGTGAGAAGAATGTTCCTTACATTGGTGATCAGTGGGAAGAATGTTCCTTACATTGGTGATCAGTGAGAAGAATGTTCCTTACATTGGTGATCAGTGAGAAGAGTGTTCCTTACATTGGTGATCAGTGGGAAGAATGCTCCTTACATTGGTGATCAGTGGGAAGAATGCTCCTTACATTGGTGGTCAGTGAGAAGAATGTTCCTTACATTGGTGATCAGTGGGAAGAATGTTCCTTACATTGGTGATCAGTGAGAAGAATGTTCCTTACATTGGTGATCAGTGAGAAGAGTGTTCCTTACATTGGTGATCAGTGGGAAGAATGCTCCTTACATTGGTGATCAGTGAGAAGAATGTTCCTTACATTGGTGATCAGTGGGAAGAATGTTCCTTACATTGGTGATCAGTGAGAAGAATGTTCCTTACATTGGTGGTCAGTGGGAAGAATGCTCCTTACATTGGAGGTCAGTGAGAAGAATGTTCCTTACATTGGTGATCAGTGGGAAGAATGTTCCTTACATTGGTGATCAGTGAGAAGAATGTTCCTTACATTGGTGGTCAGTGAGAAGAATGTTCCTTACATTGGTGATCAGTGGGAAGAATGTTCCTTACATTGGTGATCAGTGGGAAGAATGTCCCTTACATTGGTGATCAGTGAGAAGAATGTTCCTTACATTGGAGGTCAGTGAGAAGAATGTTCCTTACATTGGTGATCAGTGGGAAGAATGCTCCTTACATTGGTGATCACTGAGAAGAATGTTCCTTACATTGGTGATCAGTGGGAAGAATGTCCCTTACATTGGTGATCAGTGAGAAGAATGTTCCTTACATTGGAGGTCAGTGAGAAGAATGTTCCTTACATTGGTGATCAGTGGGAAGAATGCTCCTTACATTGGTGATCAGTGAGAAGAATGTTCCTTACATTGGAGGTCAGTGAGAAGAATGTCCCTTACATTGGTGATCAGTGGGAAGAATGCTCCTTACATTGGTGATCAGTGAGAAGAATGTTCCTTACATTGGTGATCAGTGGGAAGAATGTTCCTTACATTGGTGATCAGTGGGAAGAATGTTCCTTACATTGGTGATCAGTGGGAAGAATGTTCCTTACATTGGTGATCAGTGAGAAGAATGTCCCTTACATTGGTGATCAGTGGGAAGAATGTTCCTTACATTGGTGATCAGTGAGAAGAATGTTCCTTACATTGGTGATCAGTGGGAAGAATGTTCCTTACATTGGTGATCAGTGGGAAGAATGTTCCTTACATTGGTGATCAGTGGGAAGAATGTTCCTTACATTGGTGATCAGTGAGAAGAATGTTCCTTACATTGGTGGTCAGTGGGAAGAATGCTCCTTACATTGGAGGTCAGTGAGAAGAATGTTCCTTACATTGGTGATTAGTGGGAAGAATGCCCCTTACATTGGTGATCAGTGAGAAGAATGTTCCTTACATTGGTGATCAGTGGGAAGAATGTTCCTTACATTGGTGATCAGTGAGAAGAATATTCCTTACATTGGTGATCAGTGGGAAGAATGTTCCTTACATTGGTGATCAGTGAGAAGAATGTTCCTTACATTGGTGGTCAGTGGGAAGAATGCTCCTTACATTGGAGGTCAGTGAGAAGAATGTTCCTTACATTGGTGATCAGTGAGAAGAATGTTCCTTACATTGGTGGTCAGTGGGAAGAATGCTCCTTACATTGGTGATCAGTGAGAAGAATGTTCCTTACATTGGTGGTCAGTGGGAAGAATGCTCCTTACATTGGTGATCAGTGGGAAGAATGTTCCTTACATTGGTGATCAGTGAGAAGAATGTTCCTTACATTGGAGGTCAGTGGGAAGAATGTTCCTTACATTGGAGGTCAGTGAGAAGAATGTTCCTTACATTGGTGATCAGTGAGAAGAATGTTCCTTACATTGGTGATCAGTGGGAAGAATGCTCCTTACATTGGTGGTCAGTGGGAAGAATGCTCCTTACATTGGAGGTCAGTGGGAAGAATGCTCCTTACATTGGAGGTCAGTGAGAAGAATGTTCCTTACATTGGAGGTCAGTGGGAAGAATGCTCCTTACATTGGAGGTCAGTGAGAAGAATGTTCCTTACATTGGTGATCAGTGAGAAGAATGTTCCTTACATTGGTGGTCAGTGGGAAGAATGCTCCTTACATTGGAGGTCAGTGGGAAGAATGCTCCTTACATTGGAGGTCAGTGAGAAGAATGTTCCTTACATTGGTGATCAGTGAGAAGAATGTTCCTTACATTGGTGGTCAGTGGGAAGAATGTTCCTTACATTGGTGATCAGTGGGAAGAATGTTCCTTACATTGGTGATCAGTGGGAAGAATGCTCCATACATTGGAGGTCAGTGGGAAGAATGTTCCTTACATTGGTGATCAGTGAGAAGAATGTTCCTTACATTGGTGATCAGTGGGAAGAATGCTCCTTACATTGGTGGTCAGTGGGAAGAATGCTCCTTACATTGGAGGTCAGTGGGAAGAATGCTCCTTACATTGGAGGTCAGTGAGAAGAATGTTCCTTACATTGGTGATCAGTGGGAAGAATGTTCCTTACATTGGAGGTCAGTGGGAAGAATGCTCCTTACATTGGAGGTCAGTGAGAAGAATGCTCCTTACATTGGTGGTCAGTGGGAAGAATGTCCCTTACATTGGTGATCAGTGAGAAGAATGTTCCTTACATTGGTGATCAGTGAGAAGAATGTTCCTTACATTGGTGATCAGTGGGAAGAATGCTCCTTACATTGGTGGTCAGTGGGAAGAATGTTCCTTACATTGGTGATCAGTGGGAAGAATGTTCCTTACATTGGTGATCAGTGAGAAGAATGTTCCTTACATTGGTGATCAGTGGGAAGAATGTTCCTTACATTGGTGATCAGTGAGAAGAATGTTCCTTACATTGGTGATCAGTGGGAAGAATGCCCCTTACATTGGAGGTCAGTGAGAAGAATGTTCCTTACATTGGTGATCAGTGAGAAGAATGTTCCTTACATTGGAGGTCAGTGGGAAGAATGCTCCTTACATTGGAGGTCAGTGAGAAGAATGTTCCTTACATTGGTGATCAGTGGGAAGAATGTTCCTTACATTGGTGATCAGTGAGAAGAATGTTCCTTACATTGGTGATCAGTGGGAAGAATGCTCCTTACATTGGTGGTCAGTGGGAAGAATGTTCCTTACATTGGTGATCAGTGGGAAGAATGTTCCTTACATTGGTGATCAGTGGGAAGAATGTTCCTTACATTGGTGATCAGTGAGAAGAATGTTCCTTACATTGGTGATCAGTGGGAAGAATGCCCCTTACATTGGAGGTCAGTGAGAAGAATGTTCCTTACATTGGTGATCAGTGAGAAGAATGCTCCTTACATTGGTAGTCAGTGGGAAGAATGTTCCTTACATTGGTGATCAGTGAGAAGAATGTTCCTTACATTGGTGATCAGTGAGAAGAATGTTCCTTACATTGGAGGTCAGTGGGAAGAATGTTCCTTACATTGGTAGTCAGTGGGAAGAATGCTCCTTACTTTGGTGATCAGTGAGAAGAATGCTCCTTACATTGGTGGTCAGTGGGAAGAATGTTCCTTACATTGGTGATCAGTGGGAAGAATGTTCCTTACATTGGTGATCAGTGGGAAGAATGCTCCTTACATTGGTGATCAGTGGGAAGAATGTTCCTTACATTGGTGATCAGTGGGAAGAATGCTCCTTACATTGGTGATCAGTGAGAAGAATGCTCCTTACATTGGTAGTCAGTGGGAAGAATGCTCCTTACATTGGTGATCAGTGGGAAGAATGTTCCTTACATTGGTGATCAGTGAGAAGAATGCTCCTTACATTGGTGATCAGTGAGAAGAATGTTCCTTACATTGGTGATCAGTGAGAAGAATGTTCCTTACATTGGTGATCAGTGAGAAGAATGTTCCTTACATTGGAGGTCAGTGGGAAGAATGTTCCTTACATTGGTAGTCAGTGGGAAGAATGCTCCTTACATTGGTGATCAGTGAGAAGAATGCTCCTTACATTGGTGGTCAGTGGGAAGAATGCTCCTTACATTGGTGGTCAGTGGGAAGAATGTTCCTTACATTGGTGATCAGTGGGAAGAATGTTCCTTACATTGGTGATCAGTGGGAAGAATGTTCCTTACATTTGTGATCAGTGGGAAGAATGTCCCTTACATTGGTGATCAGTGGGAAGAATGCTCCTTACATTGGTGATCAGTGAGAAGAATGCTCCTTACATTGGTGGTCAGTGGGAAGAATGTTCCTTACATTGGTGATCAGTGGGAAGAATGTTCCTTACATTGGTGATCAGTGAGAAGAATGTTCCTTACATTGGTGGTCAGTGGGAAGAATGCTCCTTACATTGGAGGTCAGTGAGAAGAATGTTCCTTACATTGGTGATCAGTGAGAAGAATGTTCCTTACATTGGTGATCAGTGGGAAGAATGTTCCTTACATTGGTGATCAGTGAGAAGAATGTTCCTTACATTGGTGGTCAGTGGGAAGAATGCTCCTTACATTGGTGATCAGTGAGAAGAATATTCCTTACATTGGTGATCAGTGGGAAGAATGTTCCTTACATTGGTGATCAGTGAGAAGAATGTTCCTTACATTGGTGGTCAGTGGGAAGAATGCTCCTTACATTGGAGGTCAGTGAGAAGAATGTTCCTTACATTGGTGATCAGTGAGAAGAATGTTCCTTACATTGGTGGTCAGTGGGAAGAATGCTCCTTACATTGGTGATCAGTGAGAAGAATGTTCCTTACATTGGTGGTCAGTGGGAAGAATGCTCCTTACATTGGTGATCAGTGGGAAGAATGTTCCTTACATTGGTGATCAGTGAGAAGAATGTTCCTTACATTGGAGGTCAGTGGGAAGAATGCTCCTTACATTGGAGGTCAGTGAGAAGAATGTTCATTACATTGGTGATCAGTGAGAAGAATGATCCTTACATTGGGGGTCAGTGGGAAGAATGCCCCTTACATTGGTAGTCAGTGGGAAGAATGTTCCTTACATTGGTGATCAGTGAGAAGAATGTTCCTTACATTGGTGATCAGTGAGAAGAATGCTCCTTACATTGGTGATCAGTGAGAAGAATGTTCCTTACATTGGGGGTCAGTGGGAAGAATGTTCCTTACATTGGGGGTCAGTGGGAAGAATGCTCCTTACATTGGTGGTCAGTGGGAAGAATGTTCCTTACATTGGTGGTCAGTGGGAAGAATGTTCCTTACATTGGTGATCAGTGGGAAGAATGTTCCTTACATTGGTGATCAGTGGGAAGAATGTTCCTTACATTGGTGATCAGTGAGAAGAATGCTCCTTACATTGGTGGTCAGTGGGAAGAATGCTCCTTACATTGGAGGTCAGTGGGAAGAATGTTCCTTACATTGGTGATCAGTGAGAAGAATGCTCCTTACATTGGTGATCAGTGAGAAGAATGTTCCTTACATTGGGGGTCAGTGGGAAGAATGCTCCTTACATTGGTGATCAGTGAGAAGAATGCTCCTTACATTGGTGGTCAGTGGGAAGAATGTTCCTTACATTGGTGATCAGTGGGAAGAATGTTCCTTACATTGGTGGTCAGTGGGAAGAATGTTCCTTACATTGGTGATCAGTGGGAAGAATGCTCCTTACATTGGTGGTCAGTGGGAAGAATGCTCCTTACATTGGAGGTCAGTGGGAAGAATGTTCCTTACATTGGAGGTCAGTGAGAAGAATGTTCCTTACATTGGTGATCAGTGGGAAGAATGTTCCTTACATTGGAGGTCAGTGGGAAGAATGCTCCTTACATTGGAGGTCAGTGAGAAGAATGCTCCTTACATTGGAGGTCAGTGGGAAGAATGCTCCTTACATTGGAGGTCAGTGGGAAGAATGCTCCTTACATTGGAGGTCAGTGGGAAGAATGCTCCTTACATTGGAGGTCAGTGGGAAGAATGCTCCTTACATTGGTGATCAGTGGGAAGAATGTTCCTTACATTGGTGGTCAGTGGGAAGAATATTCCTTACATTGGTGGTCAGTGGGAAGAATGTCCCTTACATTGGTGATCAGTGAGAAGAATGTTCCTTACATTGGTGATCAGTGAGAAGAATGTTCCTTACATTGGTGATCAGTGAGAAGAATGTTCCTTACATTGGTGATCAGTGAGAAGAATGTTCCTTACATTGGTGATCAGTGAGAAGAATGTTCCTTACATTGGTGATCAGTGGGAAGAATGTTCCTTACATTGGTGATCAGTGAGAAGAATGTTCCTTACATTGGTGATCAGTGGGAAGAATGCTCCTTACATTGGTGATCAGTGAGAAGAATGTTCCTTACATTGGTGATCAGTGGGAAGAATGCTCCTTACATTAGTGGTCAGTGGGAAGAATGTTCCTTACATTGGAGGTCAGTGGGAAGAATGTTCCTTACATTGGTGATCAGTGGGAAGAATGTTCCTTACATTGGTGATCAGTGGGAAGAATGCTCCTTACATTGGTGGTCAGTGGGAAGAATGTTCCTTACATTGGTGATCAGTGGGAAGAATGTTCCTTACATTGGTGATCAGTGGGAAGAATGTTCCTTACATTGGTGATCAGTGAGAAGAATGTTCCTTACATTGGTGATCAGTGGGAAGAATGCTCCTTACATTGGTGATCAGTGAGAAGAATGTTCCTTACATTGGTGATCAGTGGGAAGAATGCTCCTTACATTAGTGGTCAGTGGGAAGAATGTTCCTTACATTGGTGATCAGTGGGAAGAATGTTCCTTACATTGGTGATCAGTGGGAAGAATGTTCCTTACATTGGTGATCAGTGGGAAGAATGTTCCTTACATTGGTGGTCAGTGGGAAGAATGTTCCTTACATTGGTGATCAGTGGGAAGAAGGTTCCTTACATTGGGGATCAGTGGGAAGAATGTTCCTTACATTGGTGATCAGTGAGAAGAATGCTCCTTACATTGGTGGTCAGTGGGAAGAATGCTCCTTACATTGGTGATCAGTGGGAAGAATGTTCCTTACATTGGTGATCAGTGAGAAGAATGTTCCTTACATTGGTGATCAGTGGGAAGAATGCCCCTTACATTGGAGGTCAGTGAGAAGAATGTTCCTTACATTGGTGATCAGTGAGAAGAATGTTCCTTACATTGGTGATCAGTGAGAAGAATGTTCCTTACATTGGTGATCAGTGGGAAGAATGCCCCTTACATTGGTAGTCAGTGGGAAGAATGTTCCTTACATTGGTGATCAGTGAGAAGAATGTTCCTTACATTGGTGATCAGTGGGAAGAATGCTCCTTACATTGCTAGTCAGTGGGAAGAATGTTCCTTACATTGGTGATCAGTGGGAAGAATGTCCCTTACATTGGTGATCAGTGGGAAGAATGTTCCTTACATTGGTAGTCAGTGGGAAGAATGTTCCTTAGATTGGTGATCAGTGAGAAGAATGTTCCTTACATTGGTGATCAGTGAGAAGAATGTTCCTTACATTGGAGGTCAGTGGGAAGAATGTTCCTTACATTGGTAGTCAGTGGGAAGAATGCTCCTTACATTGGTGATCAGTGAGAAGAATGCTCCTTACATTGGTGGTCAGTGGGAAGAATGTTCCTTACATTGGTGATCAGTGAGAAGAATGTTCCTTACATTGGTGATCAGTGGGAAGAATGCTCCTTACATTGGTAGTCAGTGGGAAGAATGTTCCTTACATTGGTGATCAGTGGGAAGAATGTCCCTTACATTGGTGATCAGTGGGAAGAATGTTCCTTACATTGGTAGTCAGTGGGAAGAATGTTCCTTAGATTGGTGATCAGTGAGAAGAATGTTCCTTACATTGGTGATCAGTGAGAAGAATGTTCCTTACATTGGAGGTCAGTGGGAAGAATGTTCCTTACATTGGTAGTCAGTGGGAAGAATGCTCCTTACATTGGTGATCAGTGAGAAGAATGCTCCTTACATTGGTGGTCAGTGGGAAGAATGTTCCTTACATTGGTGATCAGTGGGAAGAATGTTCCTTACATTGGTGATCAGTGGGAAGAATGCTCCTTACATTGGTGATCAGTGGGAAGAATGTTCCTTACATTGGTGATCAGTGAGAAGAATGTTCCTTACATTGGTGATCAGTGAGAAGAATGTTCCTTACATTGGAGGTCAGTGGGAAGAATGTTCCTTACATTGGTGATCAGTGTGAAGAATGTTCCTTACATTGGTGATCAGTGAGAAGAATGCTCCTTACATTGGTGATCAGTGGGAAGAATGTCCCTTACATTGGTGATCAGTGAGAAGAATGCTCTTTACATTGGTGATCAGTGAGAAGAATGCTCCTTACATTGGTGGTCAGTGAGAAGAATGTTCCTTACATTGGTGATCAGTGAGAAGAATGTCCCTTACATTGGTGATCAGTGGGAAGAATGTTCCTTACATTGGTGATCAGTGAGAAGAATGTTCCTTACATTGGAGGTCAGTGGGAAGAATGCTCCTTACATTGGAGGTCAGTGAGAAGAATGTTCCTTACATTGGTGATCAGTGGGAAGAATGTTCCTTACATTGGTGATCAGTGGGAAGAATGTTCCTTACATTGGTGATCAGTGAGAAGAATGTTCCTTACATTGGTGATCAGTGGGAAGAATGCTCCTTACATTGGTGGTCAGTGGGAAGAATGTTCCTTACATTGGTGATCAGTGGGAAGAATGTTCCTTACATTGGTGATCAGTGGGAAGAATGTTCCTTACATTGGTGATCAGTGAGAAGAATGTTCCTTACATTGGTGATCAGTGGGAAGAATGTTCCTTACATTGGTGATCAGTGGGAAGAATGTTCCTTACATTGGAGGTCAGTGGGAAGAATGTCCCTTACATTGGTGATCAGTGGGAAGAATGTTCCTTACATTGGTGATCAGTGAGAAGAATGTTCCTTACATTGGTGATCAGTGGGAAGAATGCTCCTTACATTGGTGGTCAGTGGGAAGAATGCTCCTTACATTGGTGATCAGTGGGAAGAATGCTCCTTACATTGGTGATCAGTGAGAAGAATGTTCCTTACATTGGTGGTCAGTGGGAAGAATGTTCCTTACATTGGTGATCAGTGAGAAGAATGTTCCTTACATTGGTGATCAGTGGGAAGAATGCTCCTTACATTGGTGGTCAGTGGGAAGAATGTTCCTTACATTGGTGATCAGTGGGAAGAATGTTCCTTACATTGGTGATCAGTGGGAAGAATGTTCCTTACATTGGTGATCAGTGGGAAGAATGTTCCTTACATTGGAGGTCAGTGGGAAGAATGCTCCTTACATTGGAGGTCAGTGAGAAGAATGTTCCTTACATTGGTGATCAGTGGGAAGAATGTTCCTTACATTGGTGATCAGTGGGAAGAATGTTCCTTACATTGGTGATCAGTGGGAAGAATGTTTCTTACATTGGTGGTCAGTGGGAAGAATGTTCCTTACATTGGTGATCAGTGAGAAGAATGTTCCTTACATTGGTGGTCAGTGGGAAGAATGCTCCTTACATTGGTGGTCAGTGGGAAGAATGCTCCTTACATTGGAGGTCAGTGAGAAGAATGTTCCTTACATTGGTGATCAGTGAGAAGAATGTTCCTTACATTGGAGGTCAGTGAGAAGAATGTTCCTTACATTGGTGATCAGTGAGAAGAATGTTCCTTACATTGGAGGTCAGTGGGAAGAATGCTCCTTACATTGGAGGTCAGTGGGAAGAATGTTTCTTACATTGGTGGTCAGTGGGAAGAATGTTCCTTACATTGGTGATCAGTGAGAAGAATGTTCCTTACATTGGTGATCAGTGGGAAGAATGTTCCTTACATTGGTAGTCAGTGGGAAGAATGTCCCTTACATTGGTGGTCAGTGGGAAGAATGCTCCTTACATTGGAGGTCAGTGGGAAGAATGTTCCTTACATTGGTAGTCAGTGGGAAGAATGCTCCTTACATTGGTGACCAGTGGGAAGAATGTTCCTTACATTGGTGATCAGTGGGAAGAATGTTCCTTACATTGGTAGTCAGTGGGAAGAATGTCCCTTACATTGGTGATCAGTGGGAAGAATGTTCCTTACATTGGAGGTCAGTGGGAAGAATGTTCCTTACATTGGTAGTCAGTGGGAAGAATGCTCCTTACATTGGTGACCAGTGGGAAGAATGTTCCTTACATTGGTGATCAGTGGGAAGAATGCCCCTTACATTGGTGGTCAGTGGGAAGAATGTTCCTTACATTGGAGGTCAGTGAGAAGAATGTTCCTTACATTGGTGATCAGTGGGAAGAATGTTCCTTACATTGGTGATCAGTGGGAAGAATGTTCCTTACATTGGTGATTAGTGGGAAGAAAGCCCCTTACATTGGTGATCAGTGAGAAGAATGTTCCTTACATTGGTGATCAGTGGGAAGAATGTTCCTTACATTGGTGATCAGTGAGAAGAATGTTCCTTACATTGGTGGTCAGTGGGAAGAATGCTCCTTACATTGGTGATCAGTGAG
This sequence comes from Rana muscosa, assembly GCA_029206835.1. NCBI lineage: Eukaryota > Metazoa > Chordata > Amphibia > Anura > Ranidae > Rana > Rana muscosa. Next base: position 23,303,244 of record CM055120.1, on the reverse strand, counting down.
AAGAATATTCCTTACATTGGTGATCAGTGGGAAGAATGTTCCTTACATTGGTGATCAGTGAGAAGAATGTTCCTTACATTGGTGGTCAGTGGGAAGAATGCTCCTTACATTGGAGGTCAGTGAGAAGAATGTTCCTTACATTGGTGATCAGTGAGAAGAATGTTCCTTACATTGGTGGTCAGTGGGAAGAATGCTCCTTACATTGGTGATCAGTGAGAAGAATGTTCCTTACATTGGTGGTCAGTGGGAAGAATGCTCCTTACATTGGTGATCAGTGGGAAGAATGTTCCTTACATTGGTGATCAGTGAGAAGAATGTTCCTTACATTGGAGGTCAGTGGGAAGAATGCTCCTTACATTGGAGGTCAGTGAGAAGAATGTTCCTTACATTGGTGATCAGTGAGAAGAATGTTCCTTACATTGGTGATCAGTGGGAAGAATGTTCCTTACATTGGTGATCAGTGGGAAGAATGCTCCTTACATTGGTGGTCAGTGGGAAGAATGCTCCTTACATTGGAGGTCAGTGGGAAGAATGCTCCTTACATTGGAGGTCAGTGAGAAGAATGTTCCTTACATTGGTGATCAGTGAGAAGAATGTTCCTTACATTGGTGGTCAGTGGGAAGAATGTTCCTTACATTGGTGATCAGTGGGAAGAATGTTCCTTACATTGGTGATCAGTGGGAAGAATGCTCCTTACATTGGAGGTCAGTGGGAAGAATGTTCCTTACATTGGTGATCAGTGAGAAGAATGTTCCTTACATTGGTGATCAGTGGGAAGAATGCTCCTTACATTGGTGGTCAGTGGGAAGAATGCTCCTTACATTGGAGGTCAGTGGGAAGAATGCTCCTTACATTGGAGGTCAGTGAGAAGAATGTTCCTTACATTGGTGATCAGTGGGAAGAATGTTCCTTACATTGGAGGTCAGTGGGAAGAATGCTCCTTACATTGGAGGTCAGTGAGAAGAATGCTCCTTACATTGGTGGTCTGTGGGAAGAATGTCCCTTACATTGGTGATCAGTGAGAAGAATGTTCCTTACATTGGTGATCAGTGAGAAGAATGTTCCTTACATTGGTGATCAGTGGGAAGAATGCTCCTTACATTGGTGGTCAGTGGGAAGAATGTTCCTTACATTGGTGATCAGTGGGAAGAATGTTCCTTACATTGGTGATCAGTGGGAAGAATGTTCCTTACATTGGTGATCAGTGAGAAGAATGTTCCTTACATTGGTGATCAGTGGGAAGAATGCCCCTTACATTGGAGGTCAGTGAGAAGAATGTTCCTTACATTGGTGATCAGTGAGAAGAATGTTCCTTACATTGGAGGTCAGTGGGAAGAATGCTCCTTACATTGGAGGTCAGTGAGAAGAATGTTCCTTACATTGGTGATCAGTGGGAAGAATGTTCCTTACATTGGTGATCAGTGAGAAGAATGTTCCTTACATTGGTGATCAGTGGGAAGAATGCTCCTTACATTGGTGGTCAGTGGGAAGAATGTTCCTTACATTGGTGATCAGTGGGAAGAATGTTCCTTACATTGGTGATCAGTGGGAAGAATGTTCCTTACATTGGTGATCAGTGAGAAGAATGTTCCTTACATTGGTGATCAGTGGGAAGAATGCTCCTTACATTGGTAGTCAGTGGGAAGAATGTTCCTTACATTGGTGATCAGTGAGAAGAATGTTCCTTACATTGGTGATCAGTGAGAAGAATGTTCCTTACATTGGTGATCAGTGAGAAGAATGTTCCTTACATTGGAGGTCAGTGGGAAGAATGTTCCTTACATTGGTGGTCAGTGGGAAGAATGCTCCTTACATTGGTGATCAGTGAGAAGAATGCTCCTTACATTGGTGGTCAGTGGGAAGAATGTTCCTTACATTGGTGATCAGTGGGAAGAATGCTCCTTACATTGGTGATCAGTGGGAAGAATGTTCCTTACATTGGTGATCAGTGAGAAGAATGTTCCTTACATTGGTGATCAGTGAGAAGAATGTTCCTTACATTGGTGATCAGTGAGAAGAATGTTCCTTACATTGGAGGTCAGTGGGAAGAATGTTCCTTACATTGGTAGTCAGTGGGAAGAATGCTCCTTACATTGGTGATCAGTGGGAAGAATGCTCCTTACATTGGTAGTCAGTGGGAAGAATGTTCCTTACATTGGTGATCAGTGAGAAGAATGTTCCTTACATTGGTGATCAGTGAGAAGAATGTTCCTTACATTGGTGATCAGTGAGAAGAATGTTCCTTACATTGGAGGTCAGTGGGAAGAATGTTCCTTACATTGGTGGTCAGTGGGAAGAATGTTCCTTACATTGGTGATCAGTGGGAAGAATGCTCCTTACATTGGTGATCAGTGGGAAGAATGTTCCTTACATTGGTGATCAGTGAGAAGAATGTTCCTTACATTGGTGATCAGTGAGAAGAATGTTCCTTACATTGGTGATCAGTGAGAAGAATGTTCCTTACATTGGAGGTCAGTGGGAAGAATGTTCCTTACATTGGTAGTCAGTGGGAAGAATGCTCCTTACATTGGTGATCAGTGAGAAGAATGCTCCTTACATTGGTGGTCAGTGGGAAGAATGTTCCTTACATTGGTGATCAGTGGGAAGAATGTTCCTTACATTGGTGATCAGTGGGAAGAATGTCCCTTACATTGGTGATCAGTGGGAAGAATGCTCCTTACATTGGTGATCAGTGAGAAGAATGCTCCTTACATTGGTGGTCAGTGGGAAGAATGTTCCTTACATTGGTGATCAGTGGGAAGAATGTTCCTTACATTGGTGATCAGTGAGAAGAATGTTCCTTACATTGGTGGTCAGTGGGAAGAATGCTCCTTACATTGGAGGTCAGTGAGAAGAATGTTCCTTACATTGGTGATCAGTGAGAAGAATGTTCCTTACATTGGTGATCAGTGGGAAGAATGTTCCTTACATTGGTGATCAGTGAGAAGAATGTTCCTTACATTGGTGGTCAGTGGGAAGAATGCTCCTTACATTGGAGGTCAGTGAGAAGAATGTTCCTTACATTGGTGATCAGTGAGAAGAATGTTCCTTACATTGGTGGTCAGTGGGAAGAATGCTCCTTACATTGGTGATCAGTGAGAAGAATGTTCCTTACATTGGTGGTCAGTGGGAAGAATGCTCCTTACATTGGTGATCAGTGGGAAGAATGTTCCTTACATTGGTGATCAGTGAGAAGAATGTTCCTTACATTGGAGGTCAGTGGGAAGAATGCTCCTTACATTGGAGGTCAGTGAGAAGAATGTTCCTTACATTGGTGATCAGTGAGAAGAATGCTCCTTACATTGGGGGTCAGTGGGAAGAATGCCCCTTACATTGGTAGTCAGTGGGAAGAATGTTCCTTACATTGGTGATCAGTGAGAAGAATGTTCCTTACATTGGTGATCAGTGAGAAGAATGCTCCTTACATTGGTGATCAGTGAGAAGAATGTTCCTTACATTGGGGGTCAGTGGGAAGAATGCTCCTTACATTGGTGATCAGTGAGAAGAATGCTCCTTACATTGGTGGTCAGTGGGAAGAATGTTCCTTACATTGGTGATCAGTGGGAAGAATGTTCCTTACATTGGTGATCAGTGGGAAGAATGTTCCTTACATTGGTGATCAGTGAGAAGAATGTTCCTTACATTGGTGATCAGTGGGAAGAATGCTCCTTACATTGGTGGTCAGTGGGAAGAATGCTCCTTACATTGGAGGTCAGTGGGAAGAATGTTCCTTACATTGGAGGTCAGTGAGAAGAATGTTCCTTACATTGGTGATCAGTGGGAAGAATGTTCCTTACATTGGAGGTCAGTGGGAAGAATGCTCCTTACATTGGAGGTCAGTGAGAAGAATGCTCCTTATATTGGAGGTCAGTGGGAAGAATGCTCCTTACATTGGAGGTCAGTGGGAAGAATGCTCCTTACATTGGAGGTCAGTGGGAAGAATGCTCCTTACATTGGAGGTCAGTGGGAAGAATGCTCCTTACATTGGTGATCAGTGGGAAGAATGTTCCTTACATTGGTGGTCAGTGGGAAGAATATTCCTTACATTGGTGGTCAGTGGGAAGAATGTCCCTTACATTGGTGATCAGTGAGAAGAATGTTCCTTACATTGGTGATCAGTGAGAAGAATGTTCCTTACATTGGTGATCAGTGGGAAGAATGCTCCTTACATTGGTGGTCAGTGGGAAGAATGTTCCTTACATTGGTGATCAGTGGGAAGAATGTTCCTTACATTGGTGATCAGTGGGAAGAATGCTCCTTACATTGGTGATCAGTGGGAAGAATGCTCCTTACATTAGTGGTCAGTGGGAAGAATGTTCCTTACATTGGTGATCAGTGGGAAGAATGTTCCTTACATTGGTGATCAGTGGGAAGAATGTTCCTTACATTGGTGGTCAGTGGGAAGAATGTTCCTTACATTGGTGATCAGTGGGAAGAATGTTCCTTACATTGGTGATCAGTGAGAAGAATGCTCCTTACATTGGTGGTCAGTGGGAAGAATGCTCCTTACATTGGTGATCAGTGGGAAGAATGTTCCTTACATTGGTGATCAGTGAGAAGAATGTTCCTTACATTGGTGATCAGTGGGAAGAATGTCCCTTACATTGGTGATCAGTGGGAAGAATGCCCCTTACATTGGTAGTCAGTGGGAAGAATGTTCCTTACATTGGTGATCAGTGAGAAGAATGTTCCTTACATTGGTGATCAGTGGGAAGAATGCTCCTTACATTGGGGGTCAGTGGGAAGAATGTCCCTTACATTGGTGATCAGTGGGAAGAATGTCCCTTACATTGGTGATCAGTGGGAAGAATGTTCCTTACATTGGTAGTCAGTGGGAAGAATGTTCCTTAGATTGGTGATCAGTGAGAAGAATGTTCCTTACATTGGTGATCAGTGAGAAGAATGTTCCTTACATTGGAGGTCAGTGGGAAGAATGTTCCTTACATTGGTAGTCAGTGGGAAGAATGCTCCTTACATTGGTGATCAGTGAGAAGAATGCTCCTTACATTGGTGGTCAGTGGGAAGAATGTTCCTTACATTGGTGATCAGTGGGAAGAATGTTCCTTACATTGGTGATCAGTGGGAAGAATGCTCCTTACATTGGTGATCAGTGGGAAGAATGTTCCTTACATTGGTGATCAGTGAGAAGAATGTTCCTTACATTGGTGATCAGTGAGAAGAATGTTCCTTACATTGGAGGTCAGTGGGAAGAATGTTCCTTACATTGGTGATCAGTGTGAAGAATGTTCCTTACATTGGTGATCAGTGAGAAGAATGCTCCTTACATTGGTGATCAGTGAGAAGAATGCTCCTTACATTGGTGGTCAGTGAGAAGAATGTTCCTTACATTGGTGATCAGTGAGAAGAATGCTCCTTACATTGGTGGTCAGTGGGAAGAATGTTCCTTACATTGGTGATCAGTGGGAAGAATGTTCCTTACATTGGTGATCAGTGAGAAGAATGTCCCTTACATTGGTGATCAGTGGGAAGAATGTTCCTTACATTGGTGATCAGTGAGAAGAATGTTCCTTACATTGGAGGTCAGTGGGAAGAATGCTCCTTACATTGGAGGTCAGTGAGAAGAATGTTCCTTACATTGGTGATCAGTGGGAAGAATGTTCCTTACATTGGTGATCAGTGAGAAGAATGTTCCTTACATTGGTGATCAGTAGTGATGAGCCGAACACCCCCGGGTTCGGTTCGCACCAGAACCCGCGAACGGACCGAAAGTTCGAACGAACATTAGAACCCTATTAAATACAATGGATGCGAACGTTCGAATTCTAAAGTGCTAATTATAACAACTATTATGCATGTTATTGTCCTAAAAAGGGTTTGGGAACCCGGGTTCTGCACCAGGGGACATGTATCAATGCAAAAAGAAGTTTTAAAAACGGTCGTTTTTCGGGAGCAGTCATTTTAATGATGCATAAAGTGAAAAAAAAAAAGTCAAATATTCTTTTAAATATCGTACCTGGGGGGTGTCTAAAGTATGCCTGTGAAGTGCCACGTGTTTCCCGTGTTTAGAACTGTCCCTGCACAAAATGACACTTCTAAAGGAAAAAAAAGCCATTTAAAACTGCTTGCGGCTTTAATGTAATGTCTGGTCCCGGTAATATGGATGAAATTCTTTAAGAAAAATGGCATAGCTACCCCATGACCCCCCCCCTACCCCAGCCCATTACCAGCCCCTTAGGGTCTTGTATGGATATTAAGGGGAACCCCGCACATAAAATAAAAAAGGCCCTATATACTCTGAACAGCCCTATACAGGCGGTGCATACAAGACAGGGACTGTAGGTTTGTTCTTATGTAGAGTCTGTTTGTAATTTTGAACAGGTACATTGTTGAAGTGTAGCTCCAGACCAAAAATCTATTTTTAAACTTTTTGGAAAACATAGGTAAGGGTTATCACCCCTGTAACATTTGTTTTGCTGTCTGTGCCCCTGTTCAGAACATTTCACCTCACTTTCCGTCCCAATGACAACTGTTTTTGAAATGTGGTGTTTTTCTTGAAACAAGGATTGCTGATAAAGCATCAGTACAGAGGAGACACCTTTCTCCCATATTTATTCTTACAGGAGAGAATTTTCCTTCCTAGTGGTAGATTTCCTCTCACTTCCTGTTGTCTTCTTGCGTTTGCAAGTAGGAGTCGTTTGTAAGTTGGATGTTTGAAAGTAGGGACCTGCCGTATATACTCTGCAGAAATAGGCCCCTTAGTTGTTGGTGTTGGCACAACACTGTAAGCACTCACAGTTACTCTTGGTTGGTGCTGGAACGCCCTGCTGTCAACTATTATATCAGGAATTTTAATTACATATAATTGTTGAACAGTGGTAGTAAAAATTGGGCCTTTGATGGTGGTGCTGGTGCCACAACACTGTAAGCCCTGACAGTTACTCTTGGTGGGTGCAGCAATGGGCCCTGCTGTGAATTATTAGATCAAGAATTGTAATTACATGCCCCTGTTGAACAGGGGCTGAAAAATTGGGCCTTAGGCACTGGTGGCACAACACTGCAACCCCTCACAGATACTGTACTTGGAGCACAGCAATGAGCCCTGTTGCAAAGTATTGCTTCAAAAATTGTAATGACACGCCCCTGTTAAACAGGGGCTGAAAAATTGGGCCTTAGGCACTGGTGGCACAACACTGCAACTCCTCACAGATACTGTACTTGGAGCACACCAATGAGCCCTGTTGCAAAGTATTGCTTCAAAAATTGTAATGACACGCCCCTGTTAAACAGGGGCTGAAAAATTGGGCCTTAGGCACTGGTGGCACAACACTGCAACTCCTCACAGATACTGTACTTGGAGCACAGCAATGAGCCCTGTTGCAAAGTATTGCTTCAAAAATTGTAATTACACGCCCCTGTTAAACAGGGGCTGAAAAATTGGGCGTTAGGCACTGGTGGCGGCACCCATAAACAAAAATGATCTTACAAGCTATCATCATCAATCGTATCATTGAGGACTCGGAGGAGGAGGATAGCCAGTCAACATAACAGCACAGGCACTCAGCATCAGCATCAGTCTTGAAGGGATGTGACATGTTAAAATCAATTAGTCTGTTATATCAGCATCAGGTGTGTGGTAGCTGGTGGTGATCCAAGACTGGTTCATCTTGATGAAAGTCAGTCGATCAACCGAGTCGGTGGACAGGCGCACCCTGTGATCCGTGACAAATCCTCCAGCAGCACTGAATGTGCGTTCCGAAAGAACGCTGGATGCAGGACAGGCCAGTAGCTCAATTGCATACTGTGCAAGCTCTGGCCAGTGATCCATCCTCAAGACCCAGTAAGCCAGAGGATTTTCGGTGGGGAAGGTGTCCAAGTCTGACCTTGCCCCTAGATATTCCTGCACCATGTTTATCAGACGCTGGCGATGGTTGCTGGAACCGATCATACTTTGGGGCTGCGGACTAAAGAATTGTCTGAACGCATCGGTCAGACGGCCACCTTCCCCACCGCTCCTTCTTTGACTGGCCGAAGCCTCAGCAACTCGTTGTCCAGGACCAGGAGTTTGCAACCTCCCAGTCTCTGGGAACGCGTTGCACAGACCTTTCTGCAAGGCCTCCCGGAGTTGTCTCATCCTCTGCTCCCTCTGCGACGGTAACATAAGGTCCGCAACCTTACCCTTGTACCGTGGATCAAGGAGAGTGGCCAGCCAGTAATGGTCCCTCTCCTTGATCCGAAGAATACGAGGATCCTTCCGCAGACTTTGCAGGATCAGGGAGGCCATGCAGCGTAGGTTGACTGAGGCATTCGCTCCGGAGTCCTCTGGGTCACTAAGGACGACATGATCCGCAGCCACCTCCTCCCAGCCACGTACAAGTCCACTGGTTTCTTGGGACTGTAAATCATCCCTAAAAGACTGCTGCTGATGATGCTGAGTGCCAGCCTCCACCTCCATGCTGACACAATCCTCCTCCTCCTCCTCCTCCTCCTCCTCCTCCTCCTCTTCCTGTGCGATGGGTGGGACAGAAGGAACACTGTCTGGGTAAAGGGGGCCTTGAGAGGCAAGGAAGTCCTCCTCTTCCTGCCTCTGTTCTGCCTCAAGTGCCCTGTCCATTATTCCACGCAGCGTGTGCTCCAACAGGTGGACAAGAGGTACAGTGTCACTGATGCATGCACTGTCACTGCTCACCATCCTCGTGGCCTCCTCAAATGGTGCCAGGACAGTGCATGCATCCCTGATCATGCCCCACTGGCGTGGAGAAAAAAACCAAGCTCCCCTGACCCTGTCCTGGTGCCGTAGTCGCACAGGTACTCATTGATGGCCCTCTGCTGCGTGTGCAGCCGCTGCAGCATGGCCAACGTTGAGTTCCACCTGGTGGGCATGTCACATATAAGGCGGTTCTTGGGCAGGTTCAACTCCTTTTGCAGCTCAGCCAGGCGAGCACTGGCATTATAAGATCTGCGGAAATGCACACAGACTTTCCTGGCCTGCCTCAGGACATCCTGTAAGCCCGGGTACCTGCCCAAGAAGCGCTGCACCACCAGGTTAAGGACGTGAGCCACACAGGGCACATGGGTCAGTTGTCCCTGTCGGAGGGCGGAGAGGAGGTTGGTGCCATTGTCGCAAACCACCATTCCTGGCTTAAGCTGGCGTGGCGTCAACCACCTCTCGGCCTGGCCCTGCAGAGCAGACAGGACCTCTGCCCCAGTGTGGCTTCTGTCCCCCAAACACACCAGCGCAAGCACGGCATGGCATCTTTTTGCCTGCGTACTTGCGTAGCCCCGTGAACGGCTACGGAGCACCGCTGGTTCATAGGACAAACCACAGGAAGAGGCCATGGAGGAAGAAGAAGAGGAGGGGGTGGAGGAGAGAGGTGTGTCACAACCAGTAGTAGCATTTTGGAGGCGTGGCGGTGGGACAACCTCCAACACTACTGCACCTTGTCCTGAATCCTTCCCAGCTGCCAAAAGAGTGACCCAATGGGCCGTGAAAGAAAGGTAACGTCCCTGTCCATGCCTGCTGGACCATGAGTCAGCGGTAATATGCACCTTACCGCTGACCGCCCTGTCCAGCGAGGCCAAGACATTGCCTTCCACATGCCGGTAGAGAGCCGGAATAGCCTTCCGTGAGAAAAAGTGGCGTTTGGGAACCTGCCACTGAGGAACTGCACATTGCACAAACTCACGGAAGGGGGCCGAGTCTACCAACTGAAAAGGCAGCAGTTGAAGCGCTAGCAATTTAGCCAAGCTAGCATTCAACCGCTGGGCATGTGGATGGCTGGGAGTGAACTTCTTTCGACGGTCCAGCAGCTGGGGCAGGGAAATTTGCCTGCTAGAATCGGACGTCGGTGTACTGCTAGCAGAGTGGGCGCAAGTACTTGGCTGTGACACACCTAATTCTACACCTTCATTCCTCTCAGTGCATGTTTCAGAGAGGACTGAAGTTATAGTGGGGTTGGAGATCCCAGCTGATGCGGTGCAAGGAGAGGTCCGCTTTGTTCTTTGGTGTGGGTCTTTGAGGTAGGCTTGCCAACGAGCTGCATGGCAGGTCAACATATGTCTGGTCAGGCATGTGGTACCCAAGCGGCTGATGTTTTGGCCACGCGATATACGCTTGAGACATATGTTGCAAACAGCAGCTGTGCGATCTGATGCACTAGCCTCAAAAAAGGCCCACACCAAAGAACTTTTTGAATGACGGGCAGAGGCAGCGCCCTGCACAGGCGGAGCTCTGCGGTGTGATTCCGTCGGTGTACTGCCCTTACGCTGGCCACCAAAGGGCATCCTGCCTCGTTGGAGATGTGCCTCCTCCTCATCCTCCTCCTCCTCCTCTCTCCTATTAGGCACCCACGTGGAGTCAGTGACCTCATCATCCCCTCCCTCCTCATCACTGGAGCCAATCTGGCAGTATGCTGCAGCTGCTGGAACATGACTGCCAGATTGGTGTCCTTCTTGAGCATCCCCTCTGTCTGCTCTCACGCTACTGCCTTCCTCTAGCTGGGTTTCATCATCAGACGCTTCGAAACGCTGGGCATCCTCCTGGAGCATGTACCCAACACTGTGCTGAAACAGTTCGGGGGACTCCTCAGGAGGAGGACATGGTGGGTCTAGGGAAGGAGTGACTGATGATTTGTCTGACATTGATACCAGGGAAGACGACGCTTTGGCAGCTGCTTTTCCAGTACCCTGAGCCTGGGTGAGAGAGGATGAGGAGGAGGAGGAGGGCTTGGTCATCCACTCTACCAAGTCTTCGGCATGATGTGGCTCAACATGTCCAGCTGCCGAAAAGAAGGACAAGCGTGTCCCATGGCCATGTGCTGATGACAATGCACCGCGTCCACGACCAGCACTGTTGCCCCCAGACACAGAGCCTGCTTGCCCTCTTTTATTGCCTCCTGACTGTCTGCCTCTCCTTGTTTGCCTTCCAGACATTCTAATAGATGGCCTGCAGGGAGATGGGAAAAAAGCAATAAGGGCTACCTTCAGGTGTCCTTCTCTGTCCCTTGAAACAAGGACTTTCACAGTGAAAGAAACTGACACTCTCCCTACCTACAGTTTTCTGTCCCTAGAAAAAATGTTTTTTTTAATCACAATATAGCACAAGGACAATTCACTCACTGTCCTTACAGGTCCCTGGAAACAAGGACTTGCAGAGTGAAAGAAAAAAAACACTCTCCCTACCTACAGTTTTCTGTCCCTAGAAAAAATGTTTTTTTTAATCACAATATAGCACAAGGACAATTCACTCACTGTCCTTCCAGGTCCCTGGAAACAAGGACTTGCAGAGTGAAAGAAAAAAAAACACTCTCCCTACCTACAGTTTTCTGTCCCTAGAAAAAATGTTTTTTTTAATCACAATATAGCACAAGGACAATTCACTCACTGTCCTTACAGGTCCCTGGAAACAAGGACTTGCAGAGTGAAATAAACTGACACTCTCCCTACCTACAGTTTTCTGTCCCTAGAATAAATGTTTTTTTTAATCACAATATAGCACAAGGACAATTCAGTCACTGTCCTTCCAGGTCCCTGGAAACAAGGACTTGCAGAGTGAAATAAACTGACACTCTCCCTACCTACAGTTTTCTGTCCCTAGAATAAATGTTTTTTTTAAGCACAATATAGCACAAGGACAATTCACTCACTGTCCTTACAGGTCCCTGGAAACAAGGACTTGCAGAGTGAAAGAAAAAAAACACTCTCCCTACCTACAGTTTTCTGTCCCTAGAAAAAATGTTTTTTTTTAATCACAATATAACACAAGGACAATTCACTCACTGTCCTTCCAGGTCCCTGGAAACAAGGACTTGCAGAGTGAAATAAACTGACACTCTCCCTACCTACAGTTTTCTGTCCCTAGAATAAATGTTTTTTTTAAGCACAATATAGCACAAGGACAATTCACTCACTGTCCTTACAGGTCCCTGGAAACAAGGACTTGCAGAGTGAAAGAAAAAAAACACTCTCCCTACCTACAGTTTTCTGTCCCTAGAAAAAATGTTTTTTTTAATCACAATATAGCACAAGGACAATTCACTCACTGTCCTTACAGGTCCCTGGAAACAAGGACTTGCAGAGTGAAATAAACTGACACTCTCCCTACCTACAGTTTTCTGTCCCTAGAATAAATGTTTTTTTTAATCACAATATAGCACAAGGACAATTCAGTCACTGTCCTTCCAGGTCCCTGGAAACAAGGACTTGCAGAGTGAAATAAACTGACACTCTCCCTACCTACAGTTTTCTGTCCCTAGAATAAATGTTTTTTTTAAGCACAATATAGCACAAGGACAATTCACTCACTGTCCTTACAGGTCCCTGGAAACAAGGACTTGCAGAGTGAAAGAAAAAAAACACTCTCCCTACCTACAGTTTTCTGTCCCTAGAAAAAATGTTTTTTTTAATCACAATATAACACAAGGACAATTCACTCACTGTCCTTCCAGGTCCCTGGAAACAAGGACTTGCAGAGTGAAATAAACTGACACTCTCCCTACCTACAGTTTTCTGTCCCTAGAATAAATGTTTTTTTTAAGCACAATATAGCACAAGGACAATTCACTCACTGTCCTTACAGGTCCCTGGAAACAAGGACTTGCAGAGTGAAAGAAAAAAAACACTCTCCCTACCTACAGTTTTCTGTCCCTAGAAAAAATGTTTTTTTTAATCACAATATAGCACAAGGACAATTCACTCACTGTCCTTACAGGTCCCTGGAAACAAGGACTTGCAGAGTGAAATAAACTGACACTCTCCCTACCTACAGTTTTCTGTCCCTAGAATAAATGTTTTTTTTAATCACAATATAGCACAAGGACAATTCAGTCACTGTCCTTCCAGGTCCCTGGAAACAAGGACTTGCAGAGTGAAATAAACTGACACTCTCCCTACCTACAGTTTTCTGTCCCTAGAATAAATGTTTTTTTTAAGCACAATATAGCACAAGGACAATTCACTCACTGTCCTTACAGGTCCCTGGAAACAAGGACTTGCAGAGTGAAAGAAAAAAAACACTCTCCCTACCTACAGTTTTCTGTCCCTAGAAAAAATGTTTTTTTTAAGCACAATATAGCACAAGGACAATTCACTCACTGTCCTTACAGGTCCCTGGAAACAAGGACTTGCAGAGTGAAATAAACTGACACTCTCCCTACCTACAGTTTTCTGTCCCTAGAATAAATGTTTTTTTTAAGCACAATATAGCACAAGGACAATTCACTCACTGTCCTTACAGGTCCCTGGAAACAAGGACTTGCAGAGTGAAAGAAAAAAAACACTCTCCCTACCTACAGTTTTCTGTCCCTAGAAAAAATGTTTTTTTTAATCACAATATAGCACAAGGACAATTCACTCACTGTCCTTACAGGTCCCTGGAAACAAGGACTTGCAGAGTGAAATAAACTGACACTCTCCCTACCTACAGTTTTCTGTCCCTAGAATAAATGTTTTTTTTAATCACAATATAGCACAAGGACAATTCAGTCACTGTCCTTCCAGGTCCCTGGAAACAAGGACTTGCAGAGTGAAATAAACTGACACTCTCCCTACCTACAGTTTTCTGTCCCTAGAATAAATGTTTTTTTTAAGCACAATATAGCACAAGGACAATTCACTCACTGTCCTTACAGGTCCCTGGAAACAAGGACTTGCAGAGTGAAAGAAAAAAAACACTCTCCCTACCTACAGTTTTCTGTCCCTAGAAAAAATGTTTTTTTTAATCACAATATAACACAAGGACAATTCACTCACTGTCCTTCCAGGTCCCTGGAAACAAGGACTTGCAGAGTGAAATAAACTGACACTCTCCCTACCTACAGTTTTCTGTCCCTAGAATAAATGTTTTTTCTAAGCACAATATAGCACAAGGACAATTCACTCACTGTCCTTACAGGTCCCTGGAAACAAGGACTTGCAGAGTGAAAGAAAAAAAACACTCTCCCTACCTACAGTTTTCTGTCCCTAGAAAAAATGTTTTTTTTAATCACAATATAGCACAAGGACAATTCACTCACTGTCCTTACAGGTCCCTGGAAACAAGGACTTGCAGAGTGAAATAAACTGACACTCTCCCTACCTACAGTTTTCTGTCCCTAGAATAAATGTTTTTTTTAATCACAATATAGCACAAGGACAATTCAGTCACTGTCCTTCCAGGTCCCTGGAAACAAGGACTTGCAGAGTGAAATAAACTGACACTCTCCCTACCTACAGTTTTCTGTCCCTAGAATAAATGTTTTTTTTAAGCACAATATAGCACAAGGACAATTCACTCACTGTCCTTACAGGTCCCTGGAAACAAGGACTTGCAGAGTGAAAGAAAAAAAACACTCTCCCTACCTACAGTTTTCTGTCCCTAGAAAAAATGTTTTTTTTAATCACAATATAACACAAGGACAATTCACTCACTGTCCTTCCAGGTCCCTGGAAACAAGGACTTGCAGAGTGAAATAAACTGACACTCTCCCTACCTACAGTTTTCTGTCCCTAGAATAAATGTTTTTTTTAAGCACAATATAGCACAAGGACAATTCACTCACTGTCCTTACAGGTCCCTGGAAACAAGGACTTGCAGAGTGAAAGAAAAAAAACACTCTCCCTACCTACAGTTTTCTGTCCCTAGAAAAAATGTTTTTTTTAATCACAATATAGCACAAGGACAATTCACTCACTGTCCTTACAGGTCCCTGGAAACAAGGACTTGCAGAGTGAAATAAACTGACACTCTCCCTACCTACAGTTTTCTGTCCCTAGAATAAATGTTTTTTTTAATCACAATATAGCACAAGGACAATTCAGTCACTGTCCTTCCAGGTCCCTGGAAACAAGGACTTGCAGAGTGAAATAAACTGACACTCTCCCTACCTACAGTTTTCTGTCCCTAGAATAAATGTTTTTTTTAAGCACAATATAGCACAAGGACAATTCACTCACTGTCCTTACAGGTCCCTGGAAACAAGGACTTGCAGAGTGAAAGAAAAAAAACACTCTCCCTACCTACAGTTTTCTGTCCCTAGAAAAAATGTTTTTTTTAATCACAATATAGCACAAGGACAATTCACTCACTGTCCTTACAGGTCCCTGGAAACAAGGACTTGCAGAGTGAAAGAAACTGACACTGTCCCTACCTACAGTTTTCTGTCCCTAGAATAAATGTTTTTTTTAAGCACAATATAGCACAAGGAGAATTCACTCACTGTCCTTCCAGGTCCCTGGAAACAAGGACTTGCAGAGTGAAATAAACTGACACTCTCCCTACCTACAGTTTTCTGTCCCTAGAATAAATGTTTTTTTTAAGCACAATATAGCACAAGGACAATTCACTCACTGTCCTTACAGGTCCCTGGAAACAAGGACTTGCAGAGGGAAAGAAACTGACACTGTCCCTACCTACAGTTTTCTGTCCCTAGAATAAATGTTTTTTTTAAGCACAATATAGCACAAGGAGAATTCACTCACTGTCCTTCCAGGTCCCTGGAAACAAGGACTTGCAGAGTGAAATAAACTGACACTCTCCCTACCTACAGTTTTCTGTCCCTAGAATAAATGTTTTTTTTAAGCACAATATAGCACAAGGACAATTCACTCACTGTCCTTACAGGTCCCTGGAAACAAGGACTTGCAGAGTGAAAGAAACTGACACTCTCCCTACCTACAGTTTTCTGTCCCTAGAATAAATGTTTTTTTAAGCACAATATAGCACAAGGACAATTCACTCACTGTCCTTCCAGGTCCCTGGAAACAAGGACTTGCAGAGTGAAAGAAACTGACACTGTCCCTACCTACAGTTTTCTGTCCCTAGAATAAATGTTTTTTTTAAGCACACTATAGCACAAGCACAAAACACACTGACACTCTCCCTACCTATCCTTCTCTTTCCCTAAACTAAAGGAATCCAGGTTAAGCAAGAAAGAAATAACAGTCACTGTCCCTGCCTATGCTGCTCTATCCCTGCTCCGGAACACACTACACTAGGCCGCCGTGCTGGCGGCCTTTTATAGTGTGGGGCGTGTACTAAACACCCTCAGCAATAATTGGCCACAGGCATCCTGCCTGTGGCCAATCATTGCTCTCCTCGCTGCCGGCGCTGTGATTGGCCAAGCATGCGGGGTCACAGTGCATGCTTGGCCAATCACAGCGCCTGGATGACACTGCGATGGCGTAGTGCATTGTGGGCCGTTCGCGTCACTCGAATTTGGCGCGAACGGCCCAAATCGTTCGATCTTCGTCGAACGATCGAACAGCCGATGTTCGAGTCGAACGTATGTTCGACTCGAACACGAAGCTCATCCCTAGTGATCAGTGGGAAGAATGCTCCTTACATTGGTGGTCAGTGGGAAGAATGTTCCTTACATTGGTGATCAGTGGGAAGAATGTTCCTTACATTGGTGATCAGTGGGAAGAATGTTCCTTACATTGGTGATCAGTGAGAAGAATGTTCCTTACATTGGTGATCAGTGGGAAGAATGTTCCTTACATTGGTGATCAGTGAGAAGAATGTTCCTTACATTGGTGATCAGTGGGAAGAATGTTCCTTACATTGGTGATCAGTGGGAAGAATGTTCCTTACATTGGAGGTCAGTGGGAAGAATGTCCCTTACATTGGTGATCAGTGGGAAGAATGTTCCTTACATTGGTGATCAGTGAGAAGAATGTTCCTTACATTGGTGATCAGTGGGAAGAATGCTCCTTACATTGGTGGTCAGTGGGAAGAATGCCCCTTACATTGGTGATCAGTGGGAAGAATGCTCCTTACATTGGTGATCAGTGGGAAGAATGCTCCTTACATTGGTGATCAGTGAGAAGAATGTTCCTTACATTGGTGGTCAGTGGGAAGAATGTTCCTTACATTGGTGATCAGTGAGAAGAATGTTCCTTACATTGGTGATCAGTGGGAAGAATGCTCCTTACATTGGTGGTCAGTGGGAAGAATGTTCCTTACATTGGTGATCAGTGGGAAGAATGTTCCTTACATTGGTGATCAGTGGGAAGAATGTTCCTTACATTGGTGATCAGTGGGAAGAATGTTCCTTACATTGGAGGTCAGTGGGAAGAATGCTCCTTACATTGGAGGTCAGTGAGAAGAATGTTCCTTACATTGGTGATCAGTGGGAAGAATGTTCCTTACATTGGTGATCAGTGGGAAGAATGTTCCTTACATTGGTGATCAGTGGGAAGAATGTTCCTTACATTGGTGATCAGTGGGAAGAATGTTCCTTACATTGGTGGTCAGTGGGAAGAATGTTCCTTACATTGGTGATCAGTGAGAAGAATGTTCCTTACATTGGTGGTCAGTGGGAAGAATGCTCCTTACATTGGTGGTCAGTGGGAAGAATGCTCCTTACATTGGAGGTCAGTGAGAAGAATGTTCCTTACATTGGTGATCAGTGAGAAGAATGTTCCTTACATTGGAGGTCAGTGGGAAGAATGCTCCTTACATTGGAGGTCAGTGAGAAGAATGTTCCTTACATTGGTGATCAGTGAGAAGAATGTTCCTTACATTGGAGGTCAGTGGGAAGAATGCTCCTTACATTGGTGGTCAGTGGGAAGAATGTTTCTTACATTGGTGGTCAGTGGGAAGAATGTTCCTTACATTGGTGATCAGTGAGAAGAATGTTCCTTACATTGGTGATCAGTGAGAAGAATGTTCCTTACATTGGAGGTCAGTGGGAAGAATGCTCCTTACATTGGTGATCAGTGAGAAGAATGTTCCTTACATTGGTGATCAGTGGGAAGAATGTCCCTTACATTGGTGGTCAGTGGGAAGAATGTTCCTTACATTGGAGGTCAGTGGGAAGAATGTTCCTTACATTGGAGGTCAGTGGGAAGAATGTTCCTTACATTGGTAGTCAGTGGGAAGAATGCTCCTTACATTGGTGACCAGTGGGAAGAATGTTCCTTACATTGGTAGTCAGTGGGAAGAATGTCCCTTACATTGGTGGTCAGTGGGAAGAATGTTCCTTACATTGGAGGTCAGTGGGAAGAATGTTCCTTACATTGGTAGTCAGTGGGAAGAATGCTCCTTACATTGGTGACCAGTGGGAAGAATGTTCCTTACATTGGTGATCAGTGGGAAGAATGCCCCTTACATTGGAGGTCAGTGAGAAGAATGTTCCTTACATTGGTGATCAGTGGGAAGAATGTTCCTTACATTGGTGATCAGTGGGAAGAATGTTCCTTACATTGGTGATCAGTGAGAAGAATGTCCCTTACATTGGTGATCAGTGGGAAGAATGTTCCTTACATTGGTGATCAGTGGGAAGAATGTTCCTTACATTGGTGATCAGTGGGAAGAATGTTCCTTACATTGGTGGTCAGTGGGAAGAATGTTCCTTACATTGGTGATCAGTGAGAAGAATGTTCCTTACATTGGTGATCAGTGGGAAGAATGTCCCTTACATTGGTGGTCAGTGGGAAGAATGCTCCTTACATTGGTGGTCAGTGAGAAGAATGTTCCTTACATGGGTGATCAGTGAGAAGAATGTTCCTTACATTGGTGATCAGTGGGAAGAATGCTCCTTACATTGGTGATCAGTGGGAAGAATGCTCCTTACATTGGTGATCAGTGGGAAGAATGTTCCTTACATTGGTAGTCAGTGGGAAGAATGTTCCTTACATTGGTGATCAGTGAGAAGAATGCTCCTTACATTGGTGGTCAGTGGGAAGAATGTCCCTTACATTGGTGATCAGTGAGAAGAATGTTCCTTACATTGGTGATCAGTGGGAAGAATGTCCCTTACATTGGTGGTCAGTGGGAAGAATGTTCCTTACATTGGAGGTCAGTGAGAAGAATGTTCCTTACATTGGAGGTCAGTGAGAAGAATGTTCCTTACATTGGTGATCAGTGGGAAGAATGTTCCTTACATTGGTGATCAGTGGGAAGAATGTTCCTTACATTGGTGATCAGTGGGAAGAATGTTCCTTACATTGGAGGTCAGTGAGAAGAATGTTCCTTACATTGGAGGTCAGTGAGAAGAATGTTCCTTACATTGGTGATCAGTGGGAAGAATGTTCCTTACATTGGTGATCAGTGGGAAGAATGTTCCTTACATTGGTGATCAGTGGGAAGAATGTTCCTTACATTGGTGATCAGTGGGAAGAATGTTCCTTACATTGGTGGTCAGTGGGAAGAATGTTCCTTACATTGGTGATCAGTGGGAAGAATGTTCCTTACATTGGTGATCAGTGAGAAGAATGTTCCTTACATTGGTGGTCAGTGGGAAGAATGCTCCTTACATTGGTGATCAGTGGGAAGAATGTTTCTTACATTGGTGATCAGTGGGAAGAATGTTCCTTACATTGGTGATCAGTGAGAAGAATGTTCCTTACATTGGAGATCAGTGGGAAGAATGCTCCTTACATTGGTGATCAGTGGGAAGAATGTTCCTTACATTGGTGGTCAGTGGGAAGAATGTTCCTTACATTGGTGATCAGTGGGAAGAATGTTCCTTACATTGGTGATCAGTGGGAAGAATGCTCCTTAAATTGGTGATCAGTGGGAAGAATGCTCCTTACATTGGTGATCAGTGGGAAGAATGTTCCTTACATTGGTGGTCAGTGGGAAGAATGTTCCTTACATTGGTGATCAGTGGGAAGAATGTTCCTTACATTGGTGATCAGTGGGAAGAATGTTCCTTACATTGGTGATCAGTGGGAAGAATGCTCCTTACATTGGTGGTCAGTGGGAAGAATGCCCCTTACATTGGTGATCAGTGGGAAGAATGTTCCTTACATTGGTGGTTAGTGGGAAGAATGTTCCTTACATTGGTGATCAGTGGGAAGAATGTTCCTTACATTGGTGGTCAGTGGGAAGAATGCTCCTTACATTGGTGATCAGTGGGAAGAATGTCCCTTACATTGGTGATCAGTGGGAAGAATGTCCCTTACATTGGTGGTCAGTGGGAAGAATGTTCCTTACATTGGTGATCAGTGGGAAGAATGATCCTTACATTGGTGGTTAGTGGGAAGAATGTTCCTTACATTGGTGATCAGTGGGAAGAATGTCCCTTACATTGGTGGTCAGTGGGAAGAATGTTCCTTACATTGGTGATCAGTGGGAAGAATGATCCTTACATTGGTGGTTAGTGGGAAGAATGTTCCTTACATTGGTGATCAGTGGGAAGAATGTCCCTTACATTGGTGGTCAGTGGGAAGAATGTTCCTTACATTGGTGATCAGTGGGAAGAATGTTCCTTACATTGGTGATCAGTGGGAAGAATGTCCCTTACATTGGTGATCAGTGGGAAGAATGATCCTTACATTGGTGGTCAGTGGGAAGAATGTTCCTTACATTGGTGATCAGTGGGAAGAATGCTCCTTACATTGGTGATCAGTGAGAAGAATGTCCCTTACATTGGTGGTCAGTGGGAAGAATGTTCCTTACATTGGTGATCAGTGGGAAGAATGATCCTTACATTGGTGGTCAGTGGGAAGAATGTTCCTTACATTGGTGATCAGTGGGAAGAATGTTTCTTACATTGGTGATCAGTGAGAAGAATGCTCCTTACATTGGTGGTCAGTGGGAAGAATGTTCCTTACATTGGTGGTCAGTGGGAAGAATGTCCCTTACATTGGTGGTCAGTGGGAAGAATGTTCCTTACATTGGTGATCAGTGAGAAGAATGTCCCTTACATTGGTGATCAGTGGGAAGAATGTTCCTTACATTGGAGATCAGTGGGAAGAATGTTCCTTACATTGGTGATCAGTGGGAAGAATGTCCCTTACATTGGTGGTCAGTGGGAAGAATGTTCCTTACATTGGTGATCAGTGGGAAGAATGATCCTTACATTGGTGGTCAGTGGGAAGAATGTCCCTTACATTGGTGATCAGTGGGAAGAATGTTCCTTACATTGGTGGTCAGTGGGAAGAATGTCCCTTACATTGGTGATCAGTGGGAAGAATGATGCTTACAATGGTGGTCAGTGGGAAGAATGCTCCTTACATTGGTGGTCAGTGGGAAGAATGTTCCTTACATTGGTGGTCAGTGGGAAGAATGTTCCTTACATTGGTGATCAGTGGGAAGAATGATCCTTACATTGGTGGTCAGTGGGAAGAATGTTCCTTACATTGGTGATCAGTGGGAAGAATGTTTCTTACATTGGTGATCAGTGAGAAGAATGCTCCTTACATTGGTGGTCAGTGGGAAGAATGTTCCTTACATTGGTGGTCAGTGGGAAGAATGTTCCTTACATTGGTGATCAGTGAGAAGAATGTCCCTTACATTGGTGATCAGTGGGAAGATTGTTCCTTACATTGGTGATCAGTGGGAAGAATGATCCTTACATTGGTGGTCAGTGGGAAGAATGTCCCTTACATTGGTGATCAGTGGGAAGAATGTTCCTTACATTGGTGGTCAGTGGGAAGAATGTCCCTTACATTGGTGATCAGTGGGAAGAATGATGCTTACAATGGTGGTCAGTGGGAAGAATGCTCCTTACATTGGTGATCAGTGAGAAGAATGTTTCTTACATTGGTGATCAGTGAGAAGAATGCTCCTTACATTGGTGATCAGTGGGAAGAATGTTCCTTACATTGGTGATCAGTGAGAAGAATGTTCCTTACATTGGTGATCAGTGGGAAGAATGATCCTTACATTGGTGGTCAGTGGGAAGAATGTCCCTTACATTGGTGATCAGTGGGAAGAATGTTCCTTACATTGGTGGTCAGTGGGAAGAATGTCCCTTACATTGGTGATCAGTGGGAAGAATGATGCTTACAATGGTGGTCAGTGGGAAGAATGCTCCTTACATTGGTGGTCAGTGGGAAGAATGTTCCTTACATTGGTGGTCAGTGGGAAGAATGATCCTTACATTGGTGGTCAGTGGGAAGAATGATCCTTAAATTGGTGGTCAGTGGGAAGAATGTTCCTTACATTGGTGATCAGTGGGAAGAATGTTCCTTACATTGGTGATCAGTGGGAAGAATGTTCCTTACATTGGTGATCAGTGGGAAGAATGTTCCTTACATTGGTGGTCAGTGGGAAGAATGTTCCTTACATTGGTGATCAGTGGGAAGAATGTTCCTTACATTGGTGGTCAGTGGGAAGAATGCTCCTTACATTGGTGATCAGTGGGAAGAATGCTCCTTACATTGGTGGTCAGTGGGAAGAATGTTCCTTACATTGGTGATCAGAGGGAAGAATGTTCCTTACATTGGTGGTCAGTGGGAAGAATGCTCCTTACATTGGTGATCAGTGAGAAGAATGTCCCTTACATTGGTGATCAGTGGGAAGAATGATCCTTACATTGGTGGTCAGTGGGAAGAATGTTCCTTACATTGGTGGTCAGTGGGAAGAATGTTCCTTACATTGGTGATCAGTGGGAAGAATGCTCCTTACATTGGTGGTCAGTGGGAAGAATGCTCCTTACATTGGTGATCAGTGGGAAGAATGATCCTTACATTGGTGGTCAGTGGGAAGAATGCTCCTTACATTGGTGATCAGAGGGAAGAATGTTCCTTACATTGGTGGTCAGTGGGAAGAATGCTCCTTACATTGGTGATCAGTGAGAAGAATGTCCCTTACATTGGTGATCAGTGGGAAGAATGATCCTTACATTGGTGGTCAGTGGGAAGAATGTTCCTTACATTGGTGGTCAGTGGGAAGAATGTTCCTTACATTGGTGATCAGTGAGAAGAATGTCCCTTACATTGGTGGTCAGTGGGAAGAATGTTCCTTACATTGGTGGTCAGTGGGAAGAATGTTCCTTACATTGGTGATCAGTGGGAAGAATGATCCTTACATTGGTGGTCAGTGGGAAGAATGTTCCTTACATTGGTGGTCAGTGGGAAGAATGTCCCTTACATTGGTGGTCAGTGGGAAGAATGTTCCTTACATTGGTGGTCAGTGGGAAGAATGTTCCTTACATTGGTGGTCAGTGGGAAGAATGTTCCTTACATTGGTGGTCAGTGGGAAGAATGTTCCTTACATTGGTGATCAGTGAGAAGAATGTCCCTTACATTGGTGATCAGTGGGAAGAATGATCCTTACATTGGTGGTCAGTGGGAAGAATGCTCCTTACATTGGTGATCAGAGGGAAGAATGTTCCTTACATTGGTGGTCAGTGGGAAGAATGCTCCTTACATTGGTGATCAGTGGGAAGAATGATCCTTACATTGGTGGTCAGTGGGAAGAATGCTCCTTACATTGGTGATCAGTGGGAAGAATGATCCTTACATTGGTGGTCAGTGGGAAGAATGTTCCTTACATTGGTGATCAGTGAGAAGAATGTCCCTTACATTGGTGATCAGTGGGAAGAATGATCCTTACATTGGTGGTCAGTGGGAAGAATGCTCCTTACATTGGTGATCAGAGGGAAGAATGTTCCTTACATTGGTGGTCAGTGGGAAGAATGCTCCTTACATTGGTGATCAGTGGTAAGAATGTCCCTTACATTGGTGGTCAGTGGGAAGAATGCTCCTTACATTGGTGATCAGAGGGAAGAATGTTCCTTACATTGGTGGTCAGTGGGAAGAATGTTCCTTACATTGGTGGTCAGTGGGAAGAATGATCCTTACATTGGTGGTCAGTGGGAAGAATGATCCTTACATTGGTGATCAGTGGGAAGAATGTTCCTTACATTGGTGATCAGTGGGAAGAATGTTCCTTACATTGGTGGTCAGTGGGAAGAATGTTCCTTACATTGGTGGTCAGTGGGAAGAATGTTCCTTACATTGGTGATCAGTGGGAAGAATGTCCCTTACATTGGTGATCAGTGGGAAGAATGCTCCTTACATTGGTGATCAGTGAGAAGAATGCTCCTTACATTGGTGATCAGTGGGAAGAATGTCCCTTACATTGGTGATCAGTGGGAAGAATGCTCCTTACATTGGTGATCAGTGGGAAGAATGTTCCTTACATTGGTGGTCAGTGGGAAGAATGCTCCTTACATTGGTGATCAGTGGGAAGAATGTTCCTTACATTGGTGGTCAGTGGGAAGAATGTTCCTTACATTGGTGATCAGTGGGAAGAATGATCCTTACATTGGTGATCAGTGAGAAGAATGTTCCTTACATTGGTGATCAGTGAGAAGAATGCTCCTTACATTGGTGATCAGTGAGAAGAATGATCCTTACATTGGTGATCAGTGAGAAGAATGTTCCTTACATTGGTGATCAGTGAGAAGAATGATCCTTACATTGGTGATCAGTGAGAAGAATGATCCTTACATTGGTGATCAGTGAGAAGAATGTTCCTTACATTGGTGATCAGTGGGAAGAATGCTCCTTACATTGGTGATCAGAGGGAAGAATGCTCCTTACATTGGTGATCAGTGGGAAGAATGCTCCTTACATTGGTGGTCAGTGGGAAGAATGCTCCTTACATT
Organism: Rana muscosa; assembly: GCA_029206835.1. Classification (NCBI taxonomy): domain Eukaryota; kingdom Metazoa; phylum Chordata; class Amphibia; order Anura; family Ranidae; genus Rana; species Rana muscosa. The sequence goes on along the minus strand of CM055120.1, from coordinate 23,278,966 downwards.
GGTGATCAGAGGGAAGAATGTTCCTTACATTGGTGGTCAGTGGGAAGAATGTTCCTTACATTGGTGGTCAGTGGGAAGAATGCTCCTTACATTGGTGATCAGAGGGAAGAATGTTCCTTACATTGGTGGTCAGTGGGAAGAATGTTCCTTACATTGGTGGTCAGTGAGAAGAATGCTCCTTACATTGGAGGTCAGTGGGAAGAATGCTCCTTACATTGGTGATCAGTGGGAAGAATGCTCCTTACATTGGTGATCAGTGGGAAGAATGTCCCTTACATTGGTGATCAGTGAGAAGAATGCTCCTTACATTGGTGATCAGTGGGAAGAATGTCCCTTACATTGGTGATCAGTGGGAAGAATGATCCTTACATTGGTGATCAGTGGGAAGAATGTTCCTTACATTGGTGGTCAGTGGGAAGAATGTTCCTTACATTGGTGGTCAGTGGGAAGAATGTTCCTTACATTGGTGATCAGTGGGAAGAATGCTCCTTACATTGGTGATCAGTGGGAAGAATGTTCCTTACATTGGTGGTCAGTGGGAAGAATGTTCCTTACATTGGTGATCAGTGGGAAGAATGATCCTTACATTGGTGATCAGTGAGAAGAATGTTCCTTACATTGGTGATCAGTGGGAAGAATGCTCCTTACATTGGTGATCAGAGAGAAGAATGTTCCTTACATTGGTGGTCAGTGGGAAGAATGCTCCTTACATTGGTGATCAGTGGGAAGAATGCTCCTTACATTGGTGGTCAGTGGGAAGAATGCTCCTTACATTGGTGATCAGAGGGAAGAATGTTCCTTACATTGGTGGTCAGTGGGAAGAATGTTCCTTACATTGGTGGTCAGTGGGAAGAATGATCCTTACATTGGTGGTCAGTGGGAAGAATGCTCCTTACATTGGTGGTCAGTGGGAAGAATGTTCCTTACATTGGTGATCAGTGGGAAGAATGCTCCTTACATTGGTGATCAGTGGGAAGAATGCTCCTTACATTGGTGATCAGTGGGAAGAATGCTCCTTACATTGGTGATCAGTGAGAAGAATGCTCCTTACATTGGTGATCAGTGGGAAGAATGCTCCTTACATTGGTGATCAGTGGGAAGAATGATCCTTACATTGGTGATCAGTGGGAAGAATGATCCTTACATTGGTGATCAGTGGGAAGAATGTTCCTTACATTGGTGGTGGTCAGTGGGAAGAATGCTCCTTACATTGGTGATCAGTGGGAAGAATGTTCCTTACATTGGTGGTCAGTGGGAAGAATGTTCCTTACATTGGTGATCAGTGGGAAGAATGATCCTTACATTGGTGATCAGTGAGAAGAATGTTCCTTACATTGGTGATCAGTGAGAAGAATGTTCCTTACATTGGTGATCAGTGGGAAGAATGCTCCTTACATTGGTGATCAGAGAGAAGAATGTTCCTTACATTGGTGGTCAGTGGGAAGAATGCTCCTTACATTGGTGATCAGAGAGAAGAATGTTCCTTACATTGGTGATCAGTGGGAAGAATGTTCCTTACATTGGTGATCAGTGGGAAGAATGTTCCTTACATTGGTGATCAGTGAGAAGAATGTTCCTTACATTGGTGGTCAGTGGGAAGAATGTTCCTTACATTGGTGATCAGTGGGAAGAATGTTCCTTACATTGGTGATCAGTGGGAAGAATGATCCTTACATTGGTGGTCAGTGGGAAGAATGTTCCTTACATTGGTGATCAGTGGGAAGAATGTTCCTTACATTGGTGATCAGTGGGAAGAATGTTCCTTACATTGGTGATCAGTGGGAAGAATGTTCCTTACATTGGTAATCAGTGAGAAGAATGTTCCTTACATTGGTGATCAGTGAGAAGAATGTTCCTTACATTGGTGGTCAGTGAGAAGAATGTTCCTTACATTGGTGATCAGTGAGAAGAATGTTCCTTACATTGGTGATCAGTGGGAAGAATGTTCCTTACATTGGTGGTCAGTGAGAAGAATGTTCCTTACATTGGTGATCAGTGGGAAGAATGTTCCTTACATTGGTGATCAGTGGGAAGAATGTTCCTTACATTGGTAATCAGTGGGAAGAATGTTCCTTACATTGGTGATCAGTGGGAAGAATGTTCCTTACATTGGTGATCAGTGGGAAGAATGCTCCTTACATTGGTGATCAGTGGGAAGAATGTTCCTTACATTGGTGATCAGTGGGAAGAATGCTCCTTACATTGGTGATCAGTGAGAAGAATGTTCCTTACATTGGTGGTCAGTGGGAAGAATGCTCCTTACATTGGTACTCAGTGGGAAGAATGTTCCTTACATTGGTGGTCAGTGGGAAGAATGATCCTTACATTGGTGATCAGTGGGAAGAATGTTCCTTACATTGGTGATCAGTGAGAAGAATGTTCCTTACATTGGTGGTCAGTGGGAAGAATGCTCCTTACATTGGTACTCAGTGGGAAGAATGTTCCTTACATTGGTGGTCAGTGGGAAGAATGATCCTTACATTGGTGATCAGTGGGAAGAATGTTCCTTACGTTGGTGATCAGTGAGAAGAATGTTCCTTACATTGGTGGTCAGTGGGAAGAATGTTCCTTACATTGGTACTCAGTGGGAAGAATGTTCCTTACATTGGTGGTCAGTGAGAAGAATGCTCCTTACATTGGTGATCAGTGGGAAGAATGATCCTTACATTGGTGATCAGTGGGAAGAATGTTCCTTACATTGGTGGTCAGTGGGAAGAATGTTCCTTACATTGGTGATCAGTGAGAAGAATGTTCCTTACATTGGTGGTCAGTGGGAAGAATGTTCCTTACATTGGTGATCAGTGGGAAGAATGATCCTTACATTGGTGATCAGTGGGAAGAATGTTCCTTACATTGGTGGTCAGTGGGAAGAATGTTCCTTACATTGGTGATCAGTGAGAAGAATGTTCCTTACATTGGTGATCAGAGGGAAGAATGCTCCTTACATTGGTGGTCAGTGGGAAGAATGTTCCTTACATTGGTGATCAGTGGGAAGAATGTTCCTTACATTGGTAATCAGTAGGAAGAATGTTCCTTACATTGGTGGTCAGTGGGAAGAATGTTCCTTACATTGGTGATCAGTGAGAAGAATGTTCCTTACATTGGTGGTCAGTGGGAAGAATGTTCCTTACATTGGTGATCAGTGGGAAGAATGTTCCTTACATTGGTAATCAGTAGGAAGAATGTTCCTTACATTGGTGGTCAGTGGGAAGAATGTTCCTTACATTGGTGATCAGTGAGAAGAATGCTCCTTACATTGGTGGTCAGTGGGAAGAATGTTCCTTACATTGGTGATCAGTGGGAAGAATGTTCCTTACATTGGTAATCAGTAGGAAGAATGTTCCTTACATTGGTGGTCAGTGGGAAGAATGTTCCTTACATTGGTGATCAGTGAGAAGAATGCTCCTTACATTGGTAATCAGTAGGAAGAATGTTCCTTACATTGGTGGTCAGTGGGAAGAATGTTCCTTACATTGGTGATCAGTGAGAAGAATGCTCCTTACATTGGTGATCAGTGAGAAGAATGTTCCTTACATTGGTGGTCAGTGGGAAGAATGTTCCTTACATTGGAGGTCAGTGGGAAGAATGTTCCTTACATTGGTGGTCAGTGGGAAGAATGCTCCTTACATTGGTGATCAGTGGGAAGAATGTTCCTTACATTGGTGATCAGTGGGAAGAATGCTCCTTACATTGGTGGTCAGTGGGAAGAATGCTCCTTACATTGGTGACCCCCACCACCATTCTAACAGATAGCTAAGAAGATCATAAATGTCAGAGGGAACTTATCTGAGAAGCAGGAATGGCTTCCTGTAATAAAAACCACTCACTGCTGCTCTCTTTCCTTGTGCAGGGTGACTGGTCTTGTCTCCGCCTCCTCCTGAAGTTTTCTGCAGGCAATCTGTAGTGGGTGGAGCCTGATGGGCCCCCACCCACGGCTCTGCTTCCTGCACAGCCTATGTAAAGCACAGTGATGATGTCACTGCTAGTTTTACAAGGCAATATCTGAGTTTGTGCAGGCATATTGCACACAAAAAGTCGATTCATATCCTTTGCGGCTTTTGTGAAATTTATTTCAATGAAAGATTTTGTTCCCCCCCCCCAGAGTTCAGCTTTTAAAGCAGGTGGAACACTTTTGCAAGTCACGCCAAGGAATCAGTAATTGTCTCCCGCAGCTCTCCAGCCTCCTATAACTCCGCAGACAGATGGTGGAGTTTGCTGCAGGTTATTGCAGCGTGCTTGCTGTACCTTGGCCTGGCAGCTGGATTATACAAATGACACAGCTTAAAGTCAAGCAAACAGAAATTGATAGATATACTATTAGTTGAATGTACACAGCAAGGCACGACACGCGGCCAGACCGATATTTTAATAACCTTTCTCAGCGGGGAAAGCTGGATTAACGTGTCAACGTTCGACGTGATACCATTTCATCGTTATTTGGTTTTTTTCTTTCAGCAGAGACAAGGCGCGCACGGAACTGAAGGAGGTGCGCGGCGTCAAACGCGGATGCCGAAAAAAAAAAAAAAAAAAGGTTAATTGTGAGGTTAATTAACAGATTGCAATCACAGGCGAGCAATGCTCCTCAAACATTTGCAAAGTTTCGGGAAAATAATTATTTAGTCAGATCTTCAAGGCGCAGCTCGTGTAGCATAAATGGCGGTCTGACCCCGTCGCACGAACATCATCTGCAAAAATCAATTATTCGTGTTCTGCCTCCTTTTGTTGAATTTTGTTTTAATGTTCTTTTAAGGGGCCACTAGACATCAGAAAAAAATTTAAATAAATAAAAAAATAAAATTAAAGCTGCTTTCTGTAAATCAATTTGAATTAAAGCTGAACTCCGGGGGGCAAGCAGCCAAATACACAGATAAAATACATATATGGGAGCTGTTTTCCTGTCAAAGGGTTTATATTTCTGTCCATCCAGTGCTGGGATTTATACAGCTCTGCCACACAGCACAGCCCTGTCTGACAAGGAAAGAGACCTGATTTTACTGGGCTGCATTTAGGTCCTGCCCCCCAGCCTGTGGCTGGATAAGGAAAGAAGAAGGAGAAGAAGGAGCGGGCTGATAAGGAAACATAGTAACACATGAAGAAAAAAAAAATAGCCCATTAGCTACTCCAAACAAAAACTGCTAAGAATGCTGGACAAATATAAAGAAAAAAATATAGATTAAAAAAAAGAAATCCTTTGAAAGATAAAATTATTTTAAAAAAGCTTTTTTTTGTAGCCACTTTAACCCACTTTGCCCCGGACCATTTTGGCTGGTTAAAGACCAGGCCACTTTTTGCAATTCGGCACTGCGTCGCTTTAACTGACAATTGCGCGGTCGTGCGACGTGGCTCCCAAACAAAATTGATGTCCTTTTTTTCCCCACAAATAGAGCTTTCTTTTGGTGGTATTTGATCACCTCTGCAGTTTTAAATTTTTGCGCTATAAACAAAAATAGAGCGACAATTTTGAAAAAAAATCATTATTTTTTACTTTTTGCTATAATAAATATCCCCAAAAAATATATCAAAAAAAATTTTCCTCAGTTTAGGCCGATACGTATTCTTCTACATATTTTTGGTTTAAAAAAACGCAATCGGCGTTTATTGATTGGTTTGCGCAAAAGTTATAGGGGATAGTTTTATGGCATTTTTATATATATATTTTTTTACTAGTAATGGCGGCGATCAGTGATTTTTTTCGTGACTGCGACATTATGGCGGACACATCAGACACTTTTGACACATTTTTGGGACCATTGTCATTTTCACAGCGATCAGTGCTATAAAAATGCACTGATTACTGTGAAAATTACACTGGCAGTGAAGAGTTAACCACTAGGTGGCGCTGTAGGGGTTAAGTGTTCCCTGCATTGTGTTTCTAACTGAGGGGGGTTGGGCTCTGTGTCACATGACACCGATCTCCGCTCCGAGTACACGGAGCCGAGATCCGTGTCATTGTCACTAGGCAGAGCGGGGAGATGCTTGTTTACCCAATCATCTCCCCGCTCTATACGTCCGTGAGATGATCGCGGGGATCCCCGCGGTGATCAAGTTCGCGGGATCCGCGGTCCGACTCACGGGGATGGCGGAAGGGTCGCAAGCGCACCGGCGGTGCGCGACCACACAGACAGACACTTAAAGGGGGCATACAGGTACGTTGATGTGACTGTCCGTGCCATTCTGCTGACGTATATCTACAGGAGGCGGTCGGCAAGGGGTTAAGCCAGAGATTGCCCCCGTAGTACACCATTTCTGGCTGAAAATGTCCTCATTCAACCCACTGAGCCAGGGTCATCCCGGACGAGCCCCCACCCTATGAATGGAAAGTGAAAGAAGAAGCAGCACAGTGATGAGTTCATCTCTCTGTCACTCTGCTCTCTTCTCCTATCAGCTTGCTTCTTGTTAGCCAGAGAGAATTACCTGCAGTATTTTTATTCTGTAGCTAAATGTACTCAGTCTGATGGCCAGCATCATTAAACCTACTTCCTCTAAACCCCCCCTCCTTCTCCGCAATAATAATACTCATTCTGTTCTGGAGTATGGGGACGTTCCTTGTCTTTTAATTTTTTTTCCAGTGGACCCCCCCAGCCATCGCCATTCTGACATATCCAGCTCCAACAGCCCTCTGGGAGACCCCGGTCACATAGCTCAAGAGGCTGTGGGAGCCCATTAATACAGTGTCTGGGGGATGGAACCTCATTAGGGACGGGCTGCCGGAACATGAAATAGGTCGCTGGCTGGAGGAAGACTGGTTTTATCCTCCCACTGAGCCCAGTCAGCTGGGAGTGGGTGAGTGCACAGCACAGGAACATGTGACAAGAGGCTGCAGACCTGGCCAGAAGTAGTGTTAGAAGCCCCACCAGCGTTCCTGTCCCTCCTCTCTGTCCAGTGCCCCCATGGGAAGCGGCTTCCCAAGGGGGAACTCTCATACGTGCTTGCTCCTGAGCCTTGCTGCTGTGTCTATTGCAGCAGACAGCAGGCCTCGCCCCCCCACCTCCTCGCCACTGTCTTTGATTGCCAGCACCAGCACATGTAGCCACACTTTTCCTCTATAAGTGTGCAAAGTTTGTTGTCCGGGGGACCTACGGCCGGGGAGCACCGATTTTTCAAAGCCGGGCACCCCTTCCATAGACTCCCATGTTAAACGTCAGTCTAGTCATGGGCACAGTGAGGCATGCAGATGGACACCCTAGACTTATACTTGAGTCAATACGTTTTCCCAGTTTTTGGGGGTAAAATTAGGTGCCTCGGCTTATATTCAGGTGGGCTTATACGCGAGTATATACGGTATATAACTCTACTTCTGTTTGTTGGTAAATAGGGGGCTGCTGTGGTCGATTAACCTCTTCAGCAGGTTTACCCCCCTTTATGACCAGGCCATTTTTTGCGATACGGCACTGCGTTACTTTAACTGACAATTGCGCAGTCGTGCGACGCTGTACACTATTAAAATTCCCTTTTTACCCACAAATAGAGCTTTCTTTTGGTGGTATTTGATCATCTCTGCGATTTTAATTTTTTGCGCTATAAACAAGAAAAAAAGAGCGACAATTTTGAAAAAAAAAACATATTTTTTAATTTCTGCTATAAAACATATCCAATAAAAAAATGTAAAAAATCGAATTTCTTCATCAATTTAGGCCGATCTGTATTCTGCTACATATTTTTGGTAAAAAAAAATCCCAATAAGCGTATATTGATTGGTTTGCGCAAAAGTTATAGTGTCTACAAACTGTGGTATATATTTTATGGCATTTACATTTTTTTAATTTGTTTTTACTAGTGATGGTGGCGATCAGCGATTTTTAGCGGGACTGTGATATTGCGGCGGACAAATCTGACACTAAGCCCCGGTTCACATTGGAGCGATTTGTCAAGCGATTTGAGAGATCAAATCGCATGACAAGTCGTAGCCTATTGGAGGCAATGGCACTGTTCCAATCGGTGCGACACCGATTTTGCAGCGCCGCACCGATTTACAAAAGTAGTTCCTGCACTACTTTTGCAGATTTCAGGTGCGACTTCAATAGACATCTGTGCATGAAGCCACACAGATGTCTATCAAGTAGCAGCTGAAATCACGCTGACCTTGCTACTTTGAAATCGCACTACCTCAAGTGAAGTAGCACGATTTCAAAGTAGCATCAATGTGAACCAGGGCTAAGCATGTCAAATCGCATGCCAAATCTGCAGGCAATTGCCAGCAATGGCACCGTCCTAATTGGTGCTCCGCTGCACTGATTTCCAAAAGTAGTTTCTATACTACTTTTGGCGATTTCAAGGTGCGATTTCCATTGACATCTGTGCAAAAACCCACACAGATGTCTCTGAAATTGTCCCCGAAATTGGGACTGACATGCCGGAATGAAATCATGCGAGTTAAGCTGAACTTGCACGATTTCATTCCCACACTCAGTGTGAACGTAGGCCTAATGGAACTTTTTGGGGACCAGTGACACCAATACAGCGATCATCAGTGCTAAAAAAAAAGCACTGTCACTGTACTGTAAACCCAACCACACAACTTGCACCTACAGGTAAGATTAGATTAAGGCTTACCTGTAGGTGCAAGAAAAATATCCTTAACCTACACGGTTAAGGAGATATTTGCTGTAAAACACAGCACCGATGACGTCACACGCATGCGCAGTAGCGGGCCGGCATCACTGCCGGCTTTCTGAATGGGTTCTTGCCGGCCCGAGCACGCATGCGTTGTGATGTCATCGCCGCTCCGGCCAATCACAGCGCCGGAGCGGCGATAACAGGAAGAAGCTCCGGGACAACATGACAGTGCCGGAGGGGGAGACGTGGACCGCTGCGGGGGCCTCGATCTAAGGTAAGTAATACATAATCAGCCAGTATGCGATGCATAGTGGCTGATTATGCCTTTGTCTTGCAGGGTTTGTCTTTTACCTCTTTAAACATCTAGGGCGATCAAAGGGTTAACTGTGTTCCCTGGGAGTGCTCGCTAACTGTGTGGGGGAGGTGCTTTGACTGGGAGGAAGACAGAGATCCGTGTTCCTGTTTAGCAGAAACACAAGATCTCCATCTTCCCCTCTCATAGAACGACGATCTGCCTTGTTTACATAGGGCAGACCTCCGTTCTGTCTGCCTCGGGAACGATCGGCGGGTCCCAGCGCACATCGAGTCTGCCGGACCCACTGATTGGCTCCTGCTGTGTCCAGTCACAGCGGGAGCGGGTTGCCGGCGGTGCGCGCATGCGCCCCCCTCCCAGACCCGGCAATCGAAATCACGTACAGGTGCGTGGTTTTGTGCTGAAGGGCCGCCCTGCTGCAGTAAATGTACGTGGGGCGGTCCTGAAAGTGTAGTTAAAACCTATGTCTCATAGTCGGAATTATGTTGGGGATATATGGAAGGACTCAAACTGGGGAATCCATGAACCATGACAGCTGCCATAGAGTAACATGCAATCTCCTTTTCCATAATATGGGAACATCCGCCATATTCTTGCTTATTTTAGAATCGCTGTTCCTTTAAGAAGCAAGCAAGTCAACGCACAGAAATTTGCCTCTCCGCTTTGTGAAAACATGGGATCTGCGGCTTTATGGCAGACGGCTTAATTCCCAGCTCTCCCAGCATGCACCACTCCAGGATAATCCTATTAAATCACAATTTATGCTCCAAATGTTTACAATAGCGACAATTGCAGATGTTACAAGCATTTGACACAATAAGCGTCAGGCCGAAAATACATGCAGGGATTGCTATATTAGAATGGCGGCTATTAATCCAGATTTTCCCGTATTAAAAGAAGCAATTATATCATTCTGGGAGCGGGGAGACTCGGAAGTCATTTTAGCCCTCGGTGCTTTTGTTGTCGTTGCCGTAATGATGAAACCAACAATAGCTTTACCGAGGAGCCGCCCCGGACAGGCATATGGCAGCTGGAATCGCTGACCTGTGTTTGAATGTGCATGCTGCTCCTTATCCTTCGCTTCAGTCCTGGCCTGGGACAAGAATCTGGACATGATGCATCAAGTGTGTCACTCATAAAGTCGTAAAGGAAGGCTGAGGGTGACGATCTCAAAAGGAAAAGGTTAAGGACCCATTTACACTATTGCATTGCTGTAGTGCATTGCAATGCATATTACATGTTTGTAGCACCCCGGTGTTTAGGCCTAAATTTACCTGCCGGGTATAGCTACCTTGGCCTATTGTTAGGGATCAATTGATTTCACTTTAATGCCCTGTACACACGACCAGACTGCAGTGGTGCTCAAAATTTTTGGGGGGGGCGCAAACAAACTGAAATTAAAAAAAAATCATCAATTGCCGTCACTGTGCCCATTAAACACAGCCACTGTGCCCAAACGCCACCAGTTTGCCCCCAAATACAGCCAGTTTGTCCCCAAATGCAGCCAGTTTGCCCCCAAATACAGCCAGTTTGTCCCCAAATGCAGCCAGTTTCCCCCAAATGCAGCCAGTTTGTCCCCAAATGCAGCCAGTTTCCCCCAAATACAGCCAGTTTCCCCCAAATACAGCCAGTTTGTCCCCAAATGCAGCCAGTTTGTCCCCAAATACAGCCAGTTTCCCCCCAGCCCTGCACTTTCCTTCCTCAGGTCAACGCCGTCCTTCTTCCATCCTCGATGTCTTCTCCCGCCCTTGATGTCGCTTCAGCCAATCAGGTTACCAGTAACCAGACCCGGTGAACCTGATTGGCTGAGACGCCTGTCAGTGTTAACCAAGGAACGCACCCCCTGTGCGTCTTCTGGTTAACTATTTGGAAGCCGATTACAGCCCTCAGGCTGTAATCGAGAAGCCTATCAGAGCCATTGGCTCTGATAGGCACTTCCAAACACCAACCAGCCGCTGTTATTCAGATGGCCGGCGCTCAACAGGGGGCCGGCCATCTGAATAGTGGGCGGCAGCGGCGGCGACAATACATGAACCTATTTATTGTTGTTGTGTGTGACGGGCACTGGAGCGAGAGGGGGCGGCGCTCCTGCGCCCAATATGGACGCCGCACCGCCACTGCCAGACTGTCCGTCGGAATAAAGTCCGACGGAGTTCCGACGGAATTCCACTCAAGCTGTCTTGCATACACACGGTCACACTAAATTCCGGCGAACTTTTTACTGCCAAGAATGCGGTGACGTAAAAGACTGACGTAAAAGACCGAGAAAATTAAGTTCTATGCTTCCGAGCATGCGTCAAATTGTTTCTGAGCATGCTTGGTTTTAAGTCCGTTGGACTTGCATACAGACGAACAGATTTTCCACTAGAAATGTTGTCCGTCGGAAAAATTGAGAACATGTTCTCTATCTAAGTCCGTCGGAATTTCCGGGGGAAAAAGTCAGATGGGGCATACACACGGTCGGAATATCCGATGAAAAGAACCCGTCTGACTTTTTCCATTGGAAAATCCGGTCATGTGTACAGGGCATAAGTCTGTGATTGCTGCACTTCTCTCTTTTGCCGCTAGAGGGTCGGGCACCTGGTGGCATTAGATATGAGAAGGGAAATGCAAGGTCAAATTATGGGGTATCCCAGCCAATGGGCAGGGGTTTTCCTAAATCCCTTGGCCTGCTGGGAGAACCTATAAATTTGGGTGGAGTCAGGTGATCGGTGTTCTGTGCCACCTAGACGGCTGTCTGGGTGGACGTGTGTTGTATTATCCAGGCCTATTCCGGGCACATCTGGCTGCCAGGCTGCCTGAGGGCCTATCCAGAAGCAAGAGAGCAGCGTAGGGTTGGGATTGCGGCTTGCAGTCCAACCAGAAGTGACGGTTCTGCCGGCCGGAGAACCTGTCGTGGTCAGAGGTGGAGGGGAAGCTGTCGCCACTAAGGGACCAGCCAACTTATTACCAGGGACCACAGTGAGTAACTAAAGCAAGAACCGGAGCAGTATTCTCACCAACCGGGGACAGTGAAGAATCGGGAAATTCAGTGGGTATCAAGCCAGGGACCCAACCAGCGGAGGTGAAGCTTGCAAAGCAGCCTTGTGTGCCAAGCCAGGGACCGAGCCGGCCAGCATGGGTGAAGCTTGAGAAGTATCTTGAGTGCCCAGCTAGGGACCCAGCAGAGAGGCGTGGGGTGACGCTTGAGGAAGATACCACCGTGAAGATTGGAGGAGCTCAAGGGATTCAGTGGCAGTGAATTAGCGGGTGTAGTGAGAGACCGGGAGCTTAGTGTAGGGTGACCAGACATTCCCGGTTTCCAGGGACAGTCCCTGGATTGAGGACACTGTCCCCGGACCAAGTCTGTCCCCGGTTTTGTCTCCGGATTGGATTTGTCAGTGCAGAATTAAAAAAAAAATATTCTGAATTACTCCCCCCCCCCCGCTCCGCCGCTCCTACTAGCTTAGGGTGGAGTATTTTTTTCCATTATCTGTGCCCCTTTCTGATGATCATGTGCTGTTCGGAGCGGAGAGAATATTTCTTCAGTTGCGAGTGCATGCCCATTCAGCTCCGCTCGCATGTTCTTCTGCCTTGGCTCAAGTCCCGGCCAGCCGCCTGCCTGCCTATCTCCTTGCCTTCCCTGGCAGAGTGATCTTCCTCCGCTCCCCACCCAGTAGTAGCCGGGGCCCGGAGAGTGAGACTTGACAGGCTGTGAGGTGGGCAGTGGCGGCGACGGGCAGAGAGTCACTGATTGCCGCCATTACTAGTAAAAAACAAAATATGTCCTTGGATTTCATTTAAAAATTCTGGTCACCTTAGCTTAGTGGGCTGAAGAACTACAAGAAGTGATCGTAGTGTAAGCGAAGGAACTGTTATGTTTTGTGTTAGGAACTGTTAAAGACTGTTGCCATAGGAGACAGCATCCCTGCACATGCAGATGTGGCGTATTGCTGGATGCCTTTCCCTGCATGGCTGTTTTCCTGTTGAAGTCTCGGAGTCTGCCAATTAAACTTTCAACTACCTAAGGGTGTCCTGGCCCCTAACCCTCTCTCCCCCAAAAAGTTTGTTAAGAGAAATAAACTCTCTTCTGCATTCAAGAAGTGTCTGGCGTCCAATAACTTTAACTACTTTGCTCCCACCATGCCTCACAACCCACCACATACAGAAGGATGTCAGCTGTCTTTGGCCCTGGAGGTTCTCATTAGATCAAAGGAGGCCCGGAGACCTTGCTACACATGCATTGCTGCATTGCTGTGCCATTCAATTTGAAAGGCAACCCACTGCAAAAAGGCCTTGTTCACATGGACGTACTACAGCCGTGGCCAAAAGTTCTGAGAATGACACAAATCTTACTTTTCACAAAAGTCTGCTGCTTCAGTGTTTTTAGATCTTTTTGTCAGATGTTACTACGATATACTGAAGTATAATTACAATCATTTCATACGTGTCAAAGGCTTTTATTGACAATGACATGAAGTTTATGCAAAGAGTCAATATTTGCAGTGTTGGCCCTTCTTTTTCCAGACCTCTGCGATTCCCCCCGGCATGCTGTCAATCAACTTCTGGGCCACATCCTGACTGATGGCAGCCTGTTCCTACATAATCAATGCTTGGGGTTTGTTAGAATTTGTGGATTGACACCAAGTTCTCAAATGGGATTTCCTGGCCATGGGCCCAAAATATCGATGTTTTGTCCCCCAAGCCACTTAGTTAGTTATCACTTTTGCCTTATGGCAAGGTGCTCCATCATGCTGGATAAGGCATTGTTCCTCACCAAACTGTTCTTGGATGGTTGGGAAAAGTTACTCTCAGAGGATGTTTTTAGTGTATTTTATTACACTTCACATGATCCTGACAAGCAGTAGTTGATGGTAGAGTAAGGGGGATGTGATCTGGACGCGGTGTACACGGGTGATCAGAAAACTCTGAACAGAAGTCAGTAAGACAGGTCCTCTTCCCCTTTGGTCTATTCTGCTCATTTCAAAGAAGATTTACATATTTTATCTGGCTATGTCTTAAAACATTTACAATAACTGCGAGCGCTGTTTTATTTTTCTCGTCAGAAATCTCTCTGTGGGACGTCTGCCATTTTTCCTTCATGTCTGCGTTGTCAGCGTTTATTAAATGTGCGAGCGCCGTGATGTAATTTTCAGTCTATAGCGGAGCTGCAACGCCGTGACTGTGATTCAATAAGTTGTTGTGTCTCATTTTTCTTATGCTCTGCGTTCCGAATATATAGAGTTTATTTGTGTGAAATTAAATGGAGGGGTTTCAGCTTGGGATTGGCTGCATTTGGATTCCGGAATCTGTGAGAATAATTTTTTCCTTGGACGGGGATAAGGTTGAACCTTCTGTTCTGGTTACAGCTGTAACATTTTTCATTACCTACTATCATGTCTCTCAGTGACAATGGCCACTAAGATGAATAGAGGGGGCAACACCCCCCCCCCCCAAATCTGACCACAGACAGTGATGAAAAAGCTTAACAGGGGTCCTACCACTTCCCTACGCCATCTAAAACTTAAAAAAAACAAAAAAAAAACAGTTTTGGCTTTAGATATACATTATATCTCCAGCTATATCCTGCAGAAAGAGTTGCATCACTTGGTAGGTACAGTATTTGTAAAATGTGCCCCATAGCTAAAGGAATTCTGAACATGAAGACTAATCTTGTGATTATGGCGAAGGCAGACTCTACTACCTATCACTTATCATTCATTATAAAACAGAGGCCAGCAACCTTTTTCACATTTCACAATTCCTGCACCTTCACACCTCAGATCAGGCCCAATTCCTACACCTTAAGACTTCAGATCAGCTCCAGTTCCTGCACCTTCAGACCTCTGATCACCCCAAATTCCTGTACTTTCACCCCTCAGATTACCCCAATTCCTGCACCTTCAGACCCCAGATCATTCCAATTCCTGAATCTTCACACTTCAGATCAGCCCCAATTTCTGCACCTTTAGACCTCAGATTAGCCCCAATTCCTGCACCTTTAGACCTCAGATTAGCCCCAATTTCTGCACCTTTAGACCTCAGATTAGCCCCAATTCCTGCACCTTCAGACCTCACATTAGCCCATTGGTGTGTGCACAGGGTGTGTGCCGGTTGTGCCTGGGCACACCCTAATCACCCCATGTGCATTAGCATTATCCAGGGGCAGCACCAGGTGGGTGGTTGGAGGTGCCAGTGGCCAGTGTAAATGCCCCCATTATATTAAATTCTAGGTTCAACTTTAGGAACACATTACACCCGTTTTTAGGGTGTAACGTTATATGGTCCCAATCAACTATCTCCCACCACCAGAGCCTCCTCCCTGTGATAGCAGGTGGCATTCATGTGTGTTGAAACTTTGGGGTGCACACCCTAATGCAATAGGCTGCACACACCTATGCATTAGCCCCAATTCCTGCACCTTCAAACCTCAAATTATCCCAATTCCTGCACCTTCACACCTCAGATCAGTCCCAATTTTTGCACCTTCAGACCTCAGATCACCCCGATTCCTGCACCTTCGCATCCCAAATCAACCCAATTTCCACATCTTCGGATCATCCCGGTTCTTGCACCTTCAGACCTCAGATTAGCCCCAATTTCTGCACCTTCACACCTCAGATCAGTCCCAATGCCTACACCTTCACACCTTAGATCAATCCCAATTCCTGCACCTTCACACCTCAGATCACCCCAATTCCTGCACCTTCCCACCCCAAATCAGCCCAATTTCCGCATCTTCAGACCTCAGAACATCCCGGTTCTTGCACCTTCACACCTCAGATCAGCCCCAATTCCTTCACCATCACACGTCAAATAAATCCCAAATTCTATACCTTCAGATCTGAGATCAGCTCCTACTCCTTTCAGATCTCAAAATAACCACAATTCCTGCACCTTCAGACCTCAGATCATCCCCAGTTCCTATAATTTCAGATGTCATATAACCCCAATTCCTGAACCGTCATACCTTAGATCAGCCTCGATTCCTACACCTTCAGACCTCAGATCAGCTCCAAGTCCTGTACCCTCAGACCTCACATCAGTCCCAATTCCTTGCCCTTCAGACCCCAGATCAGCTACAGTTCCTACACCTTCACATCATAGATCAGCCCCAAGTACTGCATATGATCAACATGTACAAATATATAAGAGGTCCATATAGGGAACTTGGTGTTGAGTTATTCACTTTACGGTCAACACAAAGGACAAGGGGGCACTCTTTACGTCTAGAGGAAAAGAGATTTCACCTCCAAATACGGAAAGGTTTCTTCACAGTAAGAGCTGTGAAAATGTGGAATAGACTCCCTGCAGAGGTGGTTCTGGCCAGCTCAGTAGATTGCTTTAAGAAAGGTCTGGATTTTTTCTTAAATGTACATAATATAACTGGGTACTGACATTTATAGGTAAAGTTGATCCGGGGAATATCCAATTGCCTCTCAGGGGATCAGGAAGGATTTTTTTCCCTGCTGTAGCAAATTGGATCATGATCTGCTGGGGTTTTTCGCCTTCCTCTGGATCAACTGTGGGTATAGAATTGGGTATATGGGATTGTATGATATTATTATTTAATTTATTTATGGTTGAACTGGATGGACTTGTGTCTTTTTTAAACCTGACTAACTATGTAACTATGTAACCTTCAGATACCAGATTAGCTCCAACTCTTGTACCTTCAGACCTCAGATCACCCCAATTCCTGCATCTTCACACCTCAGATCTGCCCCAATTCATTCACCTTCGTGCCTTAAATCAACACCAAATTCTGTATCTTCTGACCTGAGATCTGCTCCAATGCCTGCACCCTCAGACCTCAAAATAACTCCAACTCCGGCACCTTCAGACCTCAAAATAACCCCAACTCCGGCACCATCAGACCTCAAATCAGCCCCAATTCCTGCACCTTTAGACCTTGGATCATCCCCAATTCCTATACCTTCATACCTCAGATCACCCCAATTCCTACAACTTCACACCTCAGATCACCCCAATTCCTACAACTTCACACCTCAGATCATCCCCAGTTCCTGCACCTTCATACTTCTAATCAGCCCCAATTATTGCACCTTCACACATCAGATGATCCCCAATTCCTGCACAATTAGACCTCAGATCAGCCCCCATTACTGCTCCTTCACACTTCAGATCACCCCAATTCCTGTACCTCCAAACCTCAGATCACCCCAATTCCTGTACCTCCAAACCTCAGATCACCCCAATTCCTGTACCTACAAACCTCAGATCACCTCAATTCCATCAACTTCACACCTCAGATCAGTCCCAATTCCTGTATCATGACAGCCCAGATCAGCCCCGAATAATGTCCTGCAGCATCAGACCTCAGATCAGTAAATTCCTTCACCTTCACACCTGAAATCTGCCCCAAATCCTGCCTTTTAAGAAATGCAAGGATTTTATTTGCTGTAGCTGGCAGTAGGGTGGGCAGGTGAGCTTCTCCACATTGTACACCGGTGTTTACAGCCTCTGGTGGGATTACACTGGTACTTAGAGATACCGGTGACATTAGGGAGATGGCTGGGCTGCGAGTGAAGAGGGGGCAGACTTGTTTTTCTTTAATTGACATTACTTCTGGGTGCAACTTAAAAAAGATATTGCCTTCCAGGTATGTATTCCGTAGGTGGCCAACCCATGTTTTGAAAGATTTCATTAAAGTGCTCTGGAATACTCTCTTGATACTTAAAGTGCAGACACGGGTAAAGATATGAAAAAAAGTTTTCTACAAATCCTTGTGTATAGCTGAGCCGGAGGGAATTATATTTGTTTCTGAGTAACAAAACCAGAGTTTCACTCTTCTAGCATCTGTGGCAGATTTTAATGTTAGGAAACAGAATGTTTGAATGCTCCCCCCCCCCCCCCCCAGTACATGCCTTTAGCAGCCAGGTAATATTACATACAGTAAGATTGGAGATTTCTGTATCAAAAAGTAATCCTTTCAAAATGTGCATGTAAAGAGCACGGAATGCTCCGAGCTTAGGTAATGTATACCAAATAATGAAGAATGAGTGTAGAGGAGGTTTAAGTCGGGATAGACTTCCAATCAAAGGAATCCTATAGGGTTTTCTCCTTGCGGGTGAGCTGGAATTAGTTATGCTCAGTACACACTTAATAACATTGCCGCAGTGGTTACAGGAAAGTTTTGTTTCTTCGATATCGAGAAAAGCCAAAAAGAAAACAAACTAATGCCGCGTACACACGATCGGATTTCCCCTCGGGATAAACTCAGACGGGTTTTTTCGACGGAATTCCGTTCAAGCTTGTCTTGCTTACACACTGTCACACCAAATTCCGACCGTCAAGAATGCGGTGACGTACAACACTACGACGAGCTGAGAAAAATTAAGTTCAATGCTTCTGAGCATGCGTCGACTTGATTCTGAGCATGCGTGTTTTTTTTTTCACCGTCGGAGTTCCACACAGACAAACGGAGATTTTGTTCTCTTTCTAAATTCCGACGGAAAAAAAAGTCCGATGGGGCCCACACACGGTCGGAATATCCGATGAAAAAAAACTCTGTCTGACTTTTTCCATCGGAAATTCCGATTGTGTGTACGGGGCATAGCACTACGACTCTCTGCCCTCCAGTTTCCTGAACCTTTTAGGTTTTGTTTTGTAGCACGGGGAAAGCAACGTGAGGTGTGGGAACACCACCACTAGGCCAGAACGCTAATGCCGCGTACACACAACCGTTTTTCCTGTCATGCAAAAAAACAAAGTTTTTCTCGCACGATTCCTCTCAAGCCTGCCTTGCATACACACGTTCAGGAAAAAAAAAACGATCGAGCAAAGCGCGGTGACGTCCAACACGTACGACCGCACTATAAAGGGGAAGTTCCATTTGAATGGTGCCACCCTTTGGGACGCTTTTGCGGATCCTCGTGTTAGTAAAAGTTTGGTGAGAGACGATTCGCGCTTTTCAGCCTCGTGCTTTTCAGTCCGTTACAGCGTGACGAATGTGCTATCTCCATTACGAATGCTAGTTTTACCAGAACGAGCGCTCCTGTCTCATACTTGATTCTGAGCATGCGCGGTTTTTCCCCTTGGAAAAGCATACACACAAGCGCTTTTCGCAACGAGAAAAAGAACGACGGGAAAAACGACGAGAAAAAATAGAGCAGGTTCTAATTTTTTGGCGTCGAGAAAACTGCTATGGAGCATACACACAACCGGTTTTGCGCTCGTCACATTCGATGCCGTTGCCACCATCTTGGTACACCCTACACTACCCTTGTAAGCTACCGCGCATGCGTCGAATTCTCATCGAGCATACGCGGGCTTACCTGGGACAGGTAAGCGTACACTCACGGTTTTCCTCGGCAGGAAACACTCTGCCGAGAATCCCGACGAGAAAAATAGAGAGCAGGTTCTCTATTTTTCTCATCGAGATTCCCGGCAGTTTTCCTGACGAGAAACCATACACACGGCCAGGTTTTCTCGGCAAAAAGCTCTCCCAGCTGTTTTCTTGCCAAGGAAAACCGGCCGTGTGTACGAGGCTTTAGACGAGCTGTATAAATTCTGCAATTTGGAGGGATGCAGATAAACAAGTACAACTGATGTAGGAGTATTTGTTCAATCTCTGTGTATCACCTGAGGCCAGTCACTGTACTGGGTATATAGAGGGGTTTACAACCACTTGTAATGCTTGACCGAACAGCAAACTGAAAGCCCTCACTACAGTAGGTGCCGCCGATTTTGTGTTTCCAGTGCGATGGGATCGCGCTGGAAACCGGCGATGCAAGGCTGTGCTTCTCGCGCTCGCCGCCCCTACAAGATGCCGGGCATCCATAGGAATCCACGGGGGGGCGGCAAGTGTGAGTAGCGACATAGCTCGGCGCTGGCTCCCGCGACGGGGCTCGCGGGTGTCAATCTCGCTGCTAGCAGAGGCGAGATTGACACAATATCGGCAGCAGGTACTGTATATGCATGCATGTACAGGAGGGTCCCCGACTTACGAACGCCCGACTTACGAACCCCTCCTACTTACGAACCGGGCGCTGCGGGGACCCTCTGCCGTTCTGCGCGGTCATTCTGCTGTTCTGCGCATGGGCGGCCAGACGAAGCCTCGGAAAATGTCGGAAATGTCTGTAATTGGCCGCGCATGCGCAGAACGACATTCGAACCTTTCCGAGTTATGAACAGGAGGAAAGTCCCTAAGGGGTTCGTAACCCGGGGACCCCCTGTAGTGGGTTGCTGTTATATGATTCAGTTCAGCTATTTGCAAGTTGCAACAGGTAGTTGTACCTAATGAAGTGGCATGGAGTATATATATATATATATATATATATACCTTTCTTTTGATCATTCTATTATGATGTAGGGGCATTTCCTCCAATCATGTTTTGCACGGTTCAATCCAAGTCATCTGTTCTCTCTCTTTATTACAGAAATATGAGTTTTGTTCTTTTAATCCAAATTGCCGTTTTATCTGAGTCACTGGATAGTTTAATGCTATTTTAACAGCACTCTGAGTGCTTAACGCTATATTAGCCTTGAATTGTTTTCTAAGTGGACGAGCAATGTGCCTTAAAGCCCCCCCGAGAGACGCAGCCAACGATAAATATTTAACTTCATTTTCCCGGGGTCACATGATGACTCTTCATAAATGATTCCAATGTTTGTCAAGAGAGGGAAAAGATATGAATGTTTTATAAACGCAAATAAAAGCCATTGAATTCTTCTGTTGGGATCTGAAACCTGGAGGACTCCCCCCTTATAATAATGTTCAGGGGAGTGGATAAGAGGCCCCGGAACCATGAAGATCTCTTCCATATATTTACATTTATATTACTGTTGTGTAGCGGGTATTTGAATTTAGGGGAAGCGTCTGGGTGGTAGTGTAACCCAGATGCTCTGATTGCTAGGGAATCTGAGACCCTTTTATGGTTCTTGGAGGACTCTGGTGGTGCGAGGTTCCCTGCGGCCAACAGGTGGCGTTGTTGCCCGTGGCTGGGGTTGAACTCACACTGCAAGACTGTGCCTTTTTGTCCTTTCCTGGCGCTGGTACAGCGGGGCGGGGAACCCACTGTGACGCAAAGGGAGAGGTGATAAAAGGGGCGGACGCCCTTACCACGGGGTTCAGACAGGGCCGGATTAACATAGGGGCTATTGGAGCTGCAGCTCCAGGCCCCTTCCTCAAGATAGGCCCATTTGCCCAAAAAAAAAAAAAAATCTAAAAAAAAAAAAAATCTAAAAAAAAAAAAGATCGGCTTCGAGGATTGTAGCTCGGCGACCAGGGGCCACAGAGACCCCATATTTGGGGGGTATGCAACTGAAGACCCACCCCACCACTGGTCAAAATATGGGGCTGCTATCATTTATGGTTCCGGAGATACGGGGCTGCTTGCGCAGCCTGTCAGAAGCTATATACAGAACAGCCAGTTTAAATACAAGCTGACACACTCTGCAGCAGAGAGGATGAGCTCACAGTGCTTATCATAATTATTTGTATATCACTAAGACTGCTTTCACACTATGCCGCCCCGAGTGTTGGCGGTAAAATAGCGGTAAAACGCTGCTGATTTACCGTCGGATTTGCGGCACATTTCGGCCACTAGCAGGGCGCTTTTAACCCCCGCCAGCGACCGAGAAAGGGTAAAAAACGCCCGAGATGTGCCGCTACAGCGGCGTATTTCCGGCATACGGCGGTGCTGCCCATTGATTTTAATGGGCAGGAGCGCATTAGGAGCGGTGAGTTCACCGCTCCTAATGCACTCTAAAGAAGTCGCTGGCAGGACTTTTTCTGATGCCCTGCCAGCGCACCGCTCCAGTATGAATAGAGCACCTGTTTAAGGGCGGATTGCAGGCGCTATTTTTAACGCTATAGCGCCTGCAAAACGCCCTCAGTGTTAAAAGGGTCTTATAGTAATTAACCCCTTGCCACCCAGGCCAATTCTGAAACTTTTCTCCTACATGTAAAAATCATCATTTGTTTTTTGCTAGAAAATTACTCAGAACCCTCAAACATTATATATTGTTTTAGCAGAGACCCTATGGAATAAAATGGTGGTCTTTGCAACTTTTTATGTTACACGGTATTTGCGCAGCAATTTTTCAAACCTGTTTTTTTTTTTTAAAGAGACTGTTTGTTTGATTTATAAAAAAAAATAATAAAAAAAACACTAAAGTTATCACGATTTATTTTGTTGTATACTAAGCGATGCTTTAAATTTTTTTACAGGTTACATGTTGAGAGTTACAGAGGGGGTCTAGTGCTAGAATTATTGTTCTCGCTCTAACGATCGTGGCATATGTAACCTGTGTGTATCTGGCTCTGATACTAGCCAGGGCCTACCCAGCCACTGACAAGTATCTCTCCCCAGCCTGTCCCCAATCACTCCTGCACTGTTATTGTGTTCTGCCTGTGAATACAATGATTAGTGTTGCTAACTATAGCTGGCAGCACTGATTGTTTTGGGAAAAACCTGACAGGCTGGTTGTACTCAAGTCAGATAATAGATTGACTTGTGTAAAACCAGCTAGCCCATACATAGATCGACTATGGCTGGTCTCTGCTTAATTGGCGTAATTTCAATCCATGTATGGCCCGCTTACCCACTACGCAGTCCCTAAACATCCTTCCACAAACCTTTACATTTTTCCTTCCCAGATTCCCTTTATCCTCTTCACCTGTATATACTCTCCACACTTCTCTCCTGTACATACTGCTCACTGTCATACCCTCCACACTTCTCTCCTATACATAGTGCCCACTGTCATACCCTACACACTCCTCTCCTGTACATAGTGCCCGCTGTCATACACTTCTCTCCTGTACATAGTGCCCACTGTCGTACTCTCCACACTCCTCTCCTGTACATACAGCTCACTGTCATACCCTCCACACTCCTCTCCTATACATAGTGCCTACTGTCATACCCTCCACACTCCTCTCCTATACATAGTGCCCACCGTCATACCCTCCACACTCCTCTCCTGTGCATACTGCTCACTGTCATACCCTCCACGCTCCTTCCCTATACATACTGTTCACTGTCATACCCTCCACACTTCTCTCCTATACATAGGGCCCACTGTCATACCCTCCACACCTCTATCCTGTACATACTGCCCATTGTCATATCCTCCCCACTCTTCACTGTCATACCCTCCACACTTCTCTCCTATACATAGTGCCCTCTGTCATACCCTCCACACTCCTCTCCTGTACATACTGTTCACTGTCATACCCTCCACACTTCTCTCCTATACATAGTGCCCACTGTCATACCCTCCACACCTCTATCCTGTACATACTGCCCATTGTCATATCCTCCCCACACTTCACCGTTATACCCTCCACACTCCTTTCCTGTGCATACTGCTCACTGTCATACCCTCCACGCTCCTTCCCTATACATAGTGCCCACTGTCATACCCTACACACTCCTCTCCTGTACATAGTGCCCGCTGTCATACACTTCTCTCCTGTACATAGTGCCCACTGTCGTACTCTCCACACTCCTCTCCTGTACATACAGCTCACTGTCATACCCTCCACACTCCTCTCCTATACATAGTGCCCCCTGTCATACCCTCCACACTCCTCTTCTATACATAGTGCCCACTGTCAAACCCTTTACACTCCTCTCCTATACATAGTACCCACTGTCATACCCCCACACTTCTCTCCTATACATAGTGCCCACCGTCATACCCTCCAAACTCCTCTCCTGTGCATACTGCTCACTGTCATACCCTCCACGCTCCTTCCCTATACATAGTGTCCACTGTCATACCCTCCACACTTCTCTCCTATACATAGTGCCCACCATCATACCCTCCACACTCCTCTCCTGTACATACTGTTCACTGTCATACCCTCCACACTTCTCTCCTATACATAGTGCCCACTGTCATACCCTCCACACCTCTATCATGTACATACTGCCCATTGTCATATCCGCCCCACTCTTCACTGTCATACCCTCCACACTTCTCTCCTATACATAGTGCCCACTGTCATACCCTCTACACTTCTCTTCTGTACATACTGCTCACTGTCTTACCCTCCACACTCATCTCATGTACATACTGCTCAGTATCATACTGTCCACACTCCTCTCCTGTACATACTGACCACTTTCATAAACTCCTCTATTGTACATAGTGCCGGCTGTCATACCCTCCACACTCCTCTCCTTTACATACTGCTCGCTCTCATACCCTCCACATTCCTTTCCTGTACATACTGCCTATTGTCATACCCTCCTCACCTGTACATACTGCCCACTGTCATTCCCTCCACACTCTTCTCCTGTACATACTGCTCACTGTCTTACCCTCCACACACATTTAATGTACATACTGCTCAGTATCATACCGTCTACACTCCTCTCCTGTACATACTGCTCACTGTCATACCCTCCACACTCCTCTCCTGTACATACTGCCCACATTCATAAACTCCTCTATTGTACATAGTGCCGACTGTCATACCCTCCACACTCCTCTCCTGTGCATACTGCCCACTATCATACCCTCCACACTCCTCTCCTGTACATACTGCCCCCATTATACCCTCCACACCCCTCTCCTGTACATACTGCCCGCTATCATACCATCCACACTCCTCTCCTGTACATACTGTAACCCAACCTTACCCTCCACACTCCTCTCCTGTACATACTGTAACCTAACCTTACCCTTCACACTCCTTTCCTGTACATACTGCCAACTATCTTTCTCTCCACATTTCTCTCCTGTACAGACTGCCCCCATCATACCCTCCACATTCCTTTCCTGTACATACTGCCCACTGTCATACTCTCCACACTGCTCTTCTGTACATACTGCCCACTTTCATACCCTCCACACTCCTCTCCGGTACATACCACCCTCTGTCATACCCTCCACACTCCTCTGCTGTGCATGCTGCCCACTGTCATACCCTTCAAACTCCTCTCCTGTACATAGTGCCTTCTGCCATACCCTCCACACTACTCTCCTGTACATAGTGCCCACTGTTAGACCCTCCACATTCCTCTCCATTACCTGCACATACTTCCCAGTTTTATACCGTCCATACTCCTCCCCTAAGCCTCTTACCCACAAAAAACAGTTATTTAAAATTATACAGAATATCCTCAATGTTACCAGATCTAGAATAGGCACAATTTTGTTAGTTCAACTGAAGGAAATCTTCTCAGTCCTCATATTTGTTCTGCCCCATTATTAGTACTCATTTCATTTTGTGATTACTATTGTGATGTATAGAGGAACATAGGGGATCTCAGCTACTCTAAATATAGCACTGGTGAAAAAAGTGCCCCTTAAAAATATTTTTGAAATGTTGGCAACTATGCACTTAGGCACTGACCAAAGGCCACCGGGTCAGTAGGGGGCCCCATGAGAGGCTCCTGGGATCCTGTGATAATAAAGCGGTAGTAAACTTCGCTAACATTACTACTTTTTAGAGGCCCTGAGGTAGGTTTTGCCATAATGTACAAGTATGCACAGCATATTAGCACATTAGGGTACATTTAAATTGTCAGACTGAGCCCTCCAGCGCTGTGATCAATCCGGCGGGTCCTGAGCGCTTCCATTTTCACCCGGTCTTCCTTCTGGGCTCTGTGCCTTCGGTCACTTGCCTTGGCCGGGCTGCGTTGATGTCATTCCCACGCATGCTCATGCGCATCCTCTCTTTCTCATCCCCCCTTTCTTCCTCATCCTCCCTCCCTTACCCCTCTCTCACTCTCTCTCTCTCTCTCTTTCTCATCCTCCCTCTCTCTCTCTAATTTAATTTGTTATAACAAAAAATTGTTTGCATATTTATTTATTTATTATTTAGAAAAGGCCCACCAAAATCCTCAGCACCAGGCCCATGATGTTCTTAATCTGGCCATGGGTTCAGAGTCTGGAGGACGCGGCCGCACCCAGGCACCTTCAGCTTGGGTGCGGGCGTTCCGGATTTCCGGGCCCAGGTGCCCTTGACCTGGCCGGAGCGGGAGATGGAGTCCATCCCAGGCACCTTTAGCCTGGGGTGAGGTA
The DNA here is from genome assembly GCA_029206835.1 of Rana muscosa. NCBI lineage: Eukaryota > Metazoa > Chordata > Amphibia > Anura > Ranidae > Rana > Rana muscosa. The sequence goes on along the minus strand of CM055120.1, from coordinate 23,253,114 downwards.
CTATGGCGGATGCCTGGGGCTCAGTACCTTCGACTGAGTTCCGCGAGGGTGGAGGAATCCGAGGGGGCCCTAACTCCTTGGGTGCCCGTGTCTGAGTTTGTGAGGACTGGTGAGCAGAACTTCTCTGGAGAGTCCGGTGCAGCATTGCTGGTGACAGAGAGGCCTCCGGTGACTCCCTTGGACGGATTTCCTTCCCCTGACAGGGGCCGTGCTAGTGAAGGTAATTCACGTTCTACTTCACATAGTCAGTGGCAGTGACTATTCGCCACTGGTGACACCACAGTGGTTAGCTATATCGGGAAGGATTGTGCCTCGACCTACTCCCATTCTGTTGCAAAGGTCCCAACTTGACCGTGCTGTATGTTTATTCGCTGAGAAGAATAAAACTGTGTTGGACCTATTCAGTGTGTGGAACTCGGGTTACTAGAAGCAAAGGAGGAGTCAGGGATGGAGGAAAGGACTTGACTCCAGGACACCACCTACACAAAGCCCGATCTTTCTGGCCTTCACCTCTTCACTATGGAGGACATGGGCCGTGGTGTATCTCATCCCTCCCCCCGGTACTGACACCCCTAGACAAAGATAGACAAGCCGAGAGTAAGAAGGGGTGAGAGGGGTGAGGGCGCTACAGTTGTATTTGAAAAGTATTGCGATAGTTTAATTATAGAGATTCTGAATATTTGGCTGGCAGCTTCTAAGACTTCAATGGTCATCTTGACTTGTGGTAGAGATAAGTGAAGTGCCACAAACAGTGAGACATAATTCCTGCCACGGACATCAAACGTGTGGCACCATTCCTCCCATTGATACTAATGATGGGGCACCATTCCTCCCATCGATACTAATAATGGGGCACCATTCCTCCCATTGATGCGAATGATGGGGCACCATTCCTCCCATAAAAACCTCAATGAGGCACTATTTCTCCCACTGACACCACCAATAGAGCACGATTAATTTCACTAATACCAATGATGGGGCACTATTCCTCCCACTGACACAGATGATGGGACACTATTCCTCCCACTGATGCCAATGATGGGGCACCATTCCTCCCATAAAAACTTCAATGAGGCACTATTCCTCCCACTGACACCACCAATAGAGCACAATTCCTCCCACTGACACCAATGATGGGGCACTATTCCTCCCACTGATACTAATGATGGGGCACTATTCCTCCCACTGATACTAATGACGGGGCACTATTCTTCTCACTGATACTAATGATGGGTCACTATTCTTCCCACTGACACTAATGATGGGGCACTATTCCTCCCAAAAAATAACCAATGAGGCACGATTCCTCCCACTGGCACCACAAATAGAGCACTATTCCTTTCACTGATACCAATGATGGGACACTATTCCTCCTATTGACACCAAGGATGGAGCACTATTCTCCCCATTGATAACAATGATGGGGCACTAATCCTTCCACTTACACCAATGATGGGGCACTATTCCTCCCACTGATACCAACAATGGGAAACTATTCCTTCCACTGACAGCAAGGATGGGATGCTACTCCTGCCGTATACCAGTGATGGGAAACGTATCCTCCCCTTGACACCAGCGATGGGGCACTTTTCCTCACACTAATACTAATAATGGGGCACTATTCCTACTAAAATCAACAATGGGAAACTATTCTTTCCACTGACACCAAGGGTGGGACGCTACTTCTGTCACTGACACCAACTATGGGAAACGTATCCTCTCCCTGACACCAGTGATGGGGCACTATTCCTCCCACTAATACCACTGATGGGGAACTATTCCTCCTACTAGTACCAATGATGGGACACCAACAATGAGACACCATTCCTCCCAATGACACCAACGATGGGGCATTAGTCCTCCCACTGACACCAACGATGGGGCATTAGTCCTCCCACTGACACCAATGATGGGGCATTATTCTTCCCAATCATACCAATGATGGGGCACTATTCCTCCTCCTACTGACCACATGTTATCTGATTTTTTTTTAGGTCCCATTGACCGCCAATCATAAGGTACTGTTTACTCCCACTGATGCCAGGACATTTTCCACTCCCACAGGCCACAATCCGCCCCCCCCCCCCCCCTAAAGTCTGAAGGACAGTTAACTGGTCCTTTGTTTAGAAAGTTTGAAGACCCCTGGAATCAAAAACAAGCCTTTATATATCATTGTAATGGTTCAGAAAGCTGGAGAGCAAGATCAATTACCAGTGAGGACATAATAAAAGCGTAATGCCGCGTAGACACGATAGGAATTCCAGATGAAAAAAGTCAGACGGAGTCCGTTGGGGTTTTTCTCATCGGAAATTCCGACCGTGTGGAGAAATTACGATGAATTCCGTCGAAATTTTCTATTGGAATCTGTTCTATTTTTTTCCGATTAAATTCTGTCGGAATTCCGATGGGAGTTTGGTCGGAAAAAGGTCTGATCGTGTGTACGAGGCATAACAGTTTTCTTCTCCGGCTTTTTGATTTATATATAAGTTTTTTTTTTTATTGTTTAGGATACGTTAGCCCTAATGAAGGGGGAGGAGATACAGCCTCCAAAATAAGTTGGACTCGCAAACATTCTATCATTGAATTAAACTTGTATTGGGATGTAAATACTTTATCACAGTGTGTGGAGCTTCAATTTTAAATTCTCTCATCCCTATAATAACAATGTTAGGATAACTTTGTGGCAACAGTGAATATTTTTTATTTTATTTTTTCTGTCTTCCTCTAACTTGACAGCCAATTTGTGAATTTCAATAAAAATTAAACTAGAACTTTTCTTTTGGACATGACTGGAAAAGGTTAGACAGGTTCATAGATTGGCTGTCAAATCTTAACAAAAGTATTTGAGAAGAAATATTCATCGTGTCCACAAAGGTGAGAGTGACAACCCAAATGCTGCTGTAACTTTGTTATTAGGAAGTCCAACAAAATAAAGCCCAACTTCAGCCAAAAGTTTTTTTTTTTTTTTCATCCAGGGCCGCCATCAGGAATTTTGGGGCCCCTTACACAGCTTCAGCCATGGGCCCCCTGGGGAGCAGAGGAGAAAACCGGGAGGGGGGGGGGGGGGCTGCCGCGAATTGAGCAGCGGGGGGTCAAAAGTCAAAGAACAAAGAAAAGGGGGGGGGGTGATTGGCCCTGGGGACCTCCGGGCCTCTGGGGACCTCTGGGCCCCTTACAAAAAAAAAATTCTAAAAGAAAAAAATTGTATATATATAAAAAAAAAGGGGGGGTTGCCATCCGGGGCCCTGGGGACCTCCGGGCCCCTGGATACCTCTGGGCCCCTTACAAAAATAAATAAAAAAAGGGGGGTTGCCATCCAGGCCCCTGGGGACCTCCGGGCCCCTTACAGGTGTACTGCCTGTACCCCCTTGATGGCGGCCCTGTTTGCATCATTTGTGGTTTGAACCCTTTTTGGGTTGTTGTCCAAGTCCATATTAGGGAGACTCGTGTAGCACCCCCTAGCTGTGTTGCTAGAGTGCTAGTATTTTTTTTTTTTTGTTAGTGTAGGTAAATTCTGGCTTGGCTGGCAGCCATGCCTGTGTGTTAATATAGGTCGGGTGAGTGACTCAGGGAGGGTTGGTGTGACTCACAGGCAGCATCTCTGGGACCTCCCCCTACTTCTAGAAACAGGCAGAAGGTTCTAGAAGGATGGGAGTGGAGGGGAGGAGGAGCTGCCTGGAGCATTCTGAGGGCCCTGACCAACCCCCAACAGATGGGTTTGCAGGGGGCAGGCCCCCCCTCCAATACTCAGGGTAAGCCCAGCTGGGGCAGTGTGGAGTTTGGGTGGAAGATGGAGATGGAGTGTTAGGCTGTCGAGGCCTTTGAGAGTAAACCCCTAGTCTAAAAGGGGGTGAACTCCAGCCTGGGCCTCGGGTGCGGAAGGGACCCCCCTCTTAATAACACACAGGGGGATCCTGACCAGAAGGCACGGGAGCAAGAAGAGGACAGCAGGAAGACACTGCCGGGCAAATCTCCAGGGCTGGTGAGTGTTGCAGTCAGAGGACTAAGAGGCATGCCTGAAGGGACCGGGTGCAAGCAGTCTGGGATGGATGCAGAGTCAGTCTGGGAGGGCTGTGGAGAAGTGGCCAGGGGGGCTGGTGAAAGGGGCAGCTGCAGCCAGGCGGGGCTGACAGTGCCTGAAGGGGTGGTTCTGGGATCAGTAGCCACAAGAATAGGACACCTAAGCAATAAAGACCTCTTTTATGCTACACTACCAAAGTGGCCCGCGGTCCCTGCCTGCAAAGGGCATTTGCTCTGACTGAGTCTGTGTTGGATCAATTTTTTCAGTGCTAACTGGTCCTGGGAGATGTAGTTCTGCAAGAAAGATTGTGCTGGAGGTAGAAGAGGAGAAGTGTATATATACACAGTATAGTGGATGTGTATTATTTTGTCACTAAAGAGTTCCTTGTTGATCAAGTGGGCATCCCATAATGACCCTATCCCCATCCAAGTTCAATTTCCCTAATAAAATACAAAAACAGAGCTGCAAGAACTGATTCCTAACTCCACCGTGTGTGGAAAATCTGTGTGCCTGGCTGTGCAGGGTGGGAGATACCCATATTCAGTGCTGGGACAAGGTCATCTAGAGCCCAGGGCTAACGTGCCAAACTGCGCCCCCCCCAGCTGCAATCCCCCCTTCCAGCACAAATCTTTGGCCCACATCCCTCAAATCCCCCCGGCACAAATGTCCCTTCCCAAAAAAAGTCACCCCTCCTAGCACAAATACTCTACCACTCAAATTTTCCTTCCAAGTATACATCCTCTCCCCCCCTCCAAATCCCCCTTCCCAACATAAATCCCTTCCCCCTCAATCTCTTTGCAGCACCCCTCCCACCTCACATGAAACCACAGTGCCCAGGGCAGCCGCCCCTCCTGCCCACCCCTTTTCCCGGCCTTGCCCATATTCACCAGTGGCTCCTACGGGGGGTAGCGCTACACTAATTTTATCTGGAGACAGGATGTCACAGGAACAGGAAGTTGTATAAAATCTCATTAATGTGGCCCAAGATAGCAACCACAACACAAGGCAGGGTTTTAACAAGATGATGGGAAATATCCACAAAGAGCCCACAAACAAAAACAGATTTTTAGTAGAGTGGGGAGCCCAAAATAGTTTGATCTCTTTTCTTTTCTGGGAGTAGCTTAATATTTTTCTCAGCACAGAGCTTGAACTCACATGGCAGGCACCCCTTGTCCTTAAAGCAGTATTAAACCCAAAAGCAAACATTTATTATATTGTAGCTTACCAATTCTTAGATGCGATGGCTGTATTAGTTTACTCTTTAGGCTTTTTCTCTTCTATTTTCACTCAGTGATCTAGCCAGTGAGTCTGTTGTTTTCCAAAAGGTCAAGCTGTCCTGCAGAATGTATCGTTTTAAACAGATGAGACAAACCATTTTACACTGCCAGGGGTGCTTACAATGATCGGCTTTTATTTACTCATGTAAAACATGAACAAGGGCTCATTGGTCATCACATCACATCACATCAACCTGTGCTAAGAGCATCTGGGTCTTCTTCTTTGGATAAGGTGTCCTAAAATAAAGAAGCTCTTCTCATTGGTCACGCTGACCAATGAGAAGTGCATCTGAGGCTTCTTCTTCCTGGAAAATGTCCCAGGAGAAAGAAGTGCCGCTCACAGCAAGACCACATGGCCACTCTGACCAATGAGAAGCGCATCTGAAGCTCCTTCTTCCAATCAAGTGTTCCAAAATAAAGAAGATCTTGTCATTCGTCAGGACGGCCATTCAGAATTCTTTATTAATTCCAAAGGGAAATTATTATGCCACACTCAACAAAGACAATTCCGATGCACTGTAATAGTCATGTGGTCGCTCTGACCAATGAGAAGCTCCTCTGAGTGAGTGAGTGAAAACTTATATAGCGCTACAAATGCGAACTAAATCGCCTCAAGGCGCTTGTATCCATTGTCGTCATGATCCTTCAGAAGAGGTGGGTCTTAAGTTTTTTCCTGAAGGCCCGGTGATTTATGTTCGTTGGTATAGCGTTCCATAGCCGTGGTCCTTGGACTGCGAATCTTCGTTCTCCTTTAGATTTGTAACGTGATTTAGGGATGTGGAGGAGGTTTTGGTTAGTTGATCGTAGAACACGATTGGGGATGTAGTGTTTTCTTTTCTCGCATAGGTATTGAGGGGCGTTTCCTTGTGCGCATTTGTGGGTAAGGCAGAGGGTCTCGAAAGTCACCCGATCCTTTACGGCTAGCCAATGGAGGGTCTTCAGGGACGGGGTGATTGATTCCCATGGTTTTTTTCCCGTAACCAGTCTGGCTGCTGTGTTCTGGGCGACTTGTAGCCGAGAAATCTGGTATTTGGGTAGTCCAAGGTAGAGGGAATTTGCGTAGTCAAGTCGGGAATTGATGATTGTTCCAACTACTACTGCTATCTCCTCTTCCGGGATAAAGGGGATGAGTCTTCGTAGCAGGCGGAGAAGATGGTGAAATCCACTGACTACTGATCCTATTTGGGCGTCCATGGTCATGTCTGAGTCAAAGATGACTCCGAGACTTTTGACTTTGGTGCTCGGGGTGATGGTTTGTCCAAGGATGGTGGGTGGTGTCCCTGTCGTCCTAGAGTTCGTCTTCCGGTTTGCGTGAAGAAAGAGAAGTTCTGTTTTGGATCCATTGAGTTTGAGGGAACTCTCCGTCATCCAATTGTCTATCAATGTAAGGCATTGGTCTAATCCGTAATATTGGTCTTTTTTGTTGGTGATGCGCAAGTAAAGTTGAGTGTCATCAGCGTAAGAGTGGTAGAGCAAGTCCTGTTTGCTGATGATTTTGAGGAGTGGGCGGAGGTAGATGTTGAAGAGCACGGCGACAGGGGTGATCCTTGAGGGACTCTGCATCTAATGGTCCGTGCTTCCGAAGTGAAGGTTCCTAGTCTCACTGTCTGGGATCGGTTCTCCAGGAACGATGCGAACCAGGGTAGATCTGAGTCTGCAACTCTGGCTACTTCTGTGAGACGAGTGAGTAAAATTTTGTGGTCTACTGTGTCAAAATCTGCACTGAGGTCCAGCAGCACCAGGAGACACGAATCTTCATCATCTGCTGCTTCGAGGGCGTCGTCCCATATTTTGAGAAGTGCTGTTTCTGTCCCGTGGCCTGGGCGGAAACCCGATTGTAGCGGGTCCAGGAGTTTGGGGGTGTCCAAATGGAGTTGTAGCTTCTTCCTCCTGGAAGGTGTCCCAGAAGAAAGAAGTGCTTCTCATAGTGCGACCACATGGCCCTGCTGTGGCCAATGAGAAGGTCGTCTGAGACTTCCTCTTCCGGTAAGGTGTCCTAGAAAAAAAGATGCACTGCTCATTGGTCATTGTGGTCACATAGCGGCGGCGCTGACCAATAAGTGCTTGCCATTGTGAGCAATATGCTAAATAGTCAACCCTGAAGGGTCCAGAGTGGTGGCCAGGAGTTTTAGAGTTAGTTCACCTTTTTTACCTTTGGTGAACTTACCCTTTAAGGTAAAAAGGCCAAATCTCGATGCACTGGAAAAGTTTTTGTCAATATCTACAGAACAGGAGCAGCTAAGAATCTGTTCTAATTAATATTTTGCGTATATAAGCTGATCTGGATGGGTTCAGAGTTTTTCTATAAATATATATTTTCACTATAATAAAAGAGAAACTAGGCATACGCTTATTAACTCGACATGGAACTGGCAGCATGTCTCATGAACCTGCAACTTCTGCATTAGAAGTAAGACATTCCGCACTTTGATCTCAGACATATTAGGGTCAGGAAAGCACAACACAATTTACTGAAAGCGTCTCTAGATATGTATGGTGTGAACTGCGCACTTGCCACGATGGCCGTCTCCAGTCACGAATGTCAGCCGTGTTTCTCTTGGGGTCGGAATTTCCTGTAAATAAAACTTGACTCGTAAGGAAAGTGTGAACCCTTGAGTCTATTAGGAGAAGACGGCGCTATCTATTATGTATTGGACTTGTCACACTCTAAACCAAGCTTGCCTCTCCAGCTACTAGATTTTTTTTTTTAGGTTTGAAAAGAACATACATGTCGGGAAATCTGTTCTGACAAAACGCTCATGGATTTCTGCCTGGTTTTGCTGGGTTTTAGTCCTTGCTGCCAGTATTCTAAAATAATTTCATGTGACATGTGCAACTATAGGACTACACAATCTAATGCGGCGTACACACGATCGTTTTTCATGCCGTTAAAAATGCCATTTTTTAAAATGGCCATTAAAACCGATCGTGTGTATGCTCCAGAGCATTTTTAACGGCGTGAAAAGCGGCCATTAAAAATTTCGAACGTGCTCTATTTTTTCACGTCGTTTTTCATGTCGTTTTTTTTAACGACGTGAAAAACGATAGTGTGTATGCTTTTACAAGGGGAAAAAAAAAGCGCATGCTCAGAATCAAGTATGAGACGGGAGCGCTCGTTCTGGTAAAACTAGCGTTCGTAATGGAGATAGCACATTTGTCACGCTGTAACGGACTGAAAAGCACGAGGCTGAAAAGCGCGAATCGCCGCTCAACAAAGTTTACTAACATGAAGGGTGGCGCCATTCGAATGGAACTTCCCCTTTATAGTGCCGTCGTACGTGTTGTACGTCACTGCGCTTTTCTCGAGCGTTTTTTTTAATGATCGTGTGGATGCAAGACAGGCTTGAGAGGAAATATGAAAAAAAAACGACGAGAAAAACGTTGGTTAAAAAAATGGCATGAAAAACGATCGTCTGTACGCCGCATAAGAAAAAAAAAGTCAAAGTTTGTCCCATTATCTGCAAGCGACTGCTTCTTGTAAAAATTTTCCCTGCAGTGCCTCCTTCATAGCTGCTGGATACTACCCTGAGTGACTGTCTTCCAGCGCTGTGAAAGTTAACTACAGCAGCTGCTAGTAGGAAAAGTAGGGGTTGGCTGTTCGGGGTAGACATGTGAAATTCGGATGAATTTTAGTTTTTCGGAAATTCAGATGTATCCGAATTTCTAAATTACAATAGTACCGAATTTAAACGAATCCGAAATAACGAAAAAAAAAAATCGAATTTGAATCGTTTTCGAATTTGAATCGTTTTCAAATTTCCAAAGAGAATAAAATAGAATAGAAAATAAACAAATGGAATAGAAAAAAAATAGAATAGAATAGAAAAGAATATAACAGAAAATAAAAGTAAAACAGAACCAAATTAAACGGATTAAACTAATTTAACTAAACAAATTAAGTTCAACTAAACAATATTTATGTAAATAACGAATCGAAGTGAAACAAAACAAATATTTTCGTTCTGCACATGTCTAGTTAGGGGGTTCGGACGAATGCCCAAACTTTTGCCCTTTTCAGCCCCCTGTTCAGCTGGAGCTGAGCATCCTCTCTAAAAGCGGTATTTATACCACTTCTGTATATGACAGCTTCCCACTGTCAATGGTTGCTAAGGAAGCAGCGGGTGCTGGCACCCACTGCGTCCCTAGCAACCACTTCCATCACCAACACATTGGCTTACATGGCCGGGAATCCAATGGATCTGGAGGAGTGGATGAAGAATTATACTCTTCTAAACACTGTATGAATGTATACGTGTCTAACCGTGCATAAACGCAAGTAGTTTAGTTGCCAGTACATGCATTTTTATGCTGGATGTTTATGCCACAAGGATCCAACCAGTGGTGGTGCGTCCATAAGGGGCGCATGGGCGCCGCCCCCTCTCTCCTGCCACCTCTCTATCACCATAAATAGATTCATGCATTGCATGAATCTATCTATGGTCGCCGCTGCCACCCCCTATTCAGGTGCCCGGCCCCTTTTCAGGAGCCGGGAGCCTGAATTACAGCGGGCGGGGTATTTTTTGGAAGCACCTGATTAGAGCTCTAATAGGCGTCTAAAAAGGTGGACAGCGGGCGCCATGCTGGGCGCTCGCAGTTCACTCAGCATGGTGTTAGGAAAGCGAATGAATATTCACTTTCCTAACACTGAACCGCCTCTCAGCCAATCAGGTGCTCGGGTCTGTTACCTGTCACCTGATTGGCTGAAATGACAGGCGCTGTGATTGGACGCCTATCAGGCGTCCAATCATAGCAGAGGACGGGAGAAGACATCGAGGAGCGTGGAAGACATCGCCGCCGTGACCCGCTGCCCCACCGAGACAAGGTAAGTGCCGGGCGGGCGGGGGATGCACACTGGCAGCATTTGATGGGCACACTAGCGGCAATTGATGAGCACACTGGCAACAATTGATGAGCACACTGGCAGAAATTGATGGGCACAGTAGCGGCAATTGATGGGCACAGTGTCAGCAATTGATGGGCACACTGGCAGCAATTGATGGGTACAGTAGCTGCGTTTGATGGCACAGTGGCGGCAATTTATAGGTACAGTGGCTGCGTTTGATGGGCACAAAGGCTGCATTTGATGACACAGTGGCGGCAATTGATGGCACAGTGGCTGCGTTTGATGAGCACAGTGGCTGCGTTTGATGAGCACAGTGGCTGCGTTTGATGAGCACAGTGGCTGCGTTTGATGGCACAGTGGCTGCGTTTGATGGGCACAGTGGCTGCATTTGATGGGCACAGTGGCTGCGCTTGATAGGCACAGTGGCTGTGTTTGATGGGCACAGTGGCTGCGTTTGATGGCACAGTGGTGGCAATTGATGGGCACAGTAGCTGCGTTTGATGGGCACAGTGGCTGCAATTGATGTTTTTTTGCGCCCCCCCAAAATTTTTGAGGACCAACCGCCACTGAATCCAACATAGGAAGAAAATAAATACAAAATAAGGTGCCAGTTAAGGTGCAATGGCTAGGCCTTGCGGTCTGCTAACAAGAATTGCCCTGGTCTTGACCAAAAGGTCTAGCCCAGGGGTAGGCAACCTCGGCCCTCCAGCTGTTTTGAAACTACAAGTCCCATGAGACATTGCAAGACCCTGACAATCACAGGCATGACTCCTAGAGGCAGAGGCATGATGGGATTTGTAGTTTCACCACAGCTGGAGGACCGAGGTTGCCTACCCCTGGTCTAGTCCATAAGGCACTGTGCAGAAAAAAAAACAAGTGATGTTGTGACCTATGGCCCCTTTCTCAAAGGTAGGGTCTTAGACTTAATACTAGGGGCACCCCTGAGGCACCACTCCCAGGGGGTGCTTAACACCGCAGGCTCTCAAGCCAATGGTGTTCCAGCTGGTAACAGCATAGGATCTCTGTGTTGCAAGAGTACTAACCACTGAGCCACTCCACTGATAGGTCTACAGTATATTTATTTTATAGATGTTAAATTCCAACCTTCAATAACCAAAAATGCAAAGGGATATTAATAAAAGCAATGCATGGTCAGCCAGGGTAGCCAATGGAAGCAGCTTTTACTGATCTGTAAATTATAATCCGGTTAATATAAAAAAAAAAAAAACTCTCCTGTTTTCCCAAAACTCATTTTCTGCAATGTCAGAGACTGAACCTGCCCCCGTTGAGGCATAAAAACCGGTGAAATAAAATTGTTGTTAAAATTTCATCATAAAAACTAAGTTACGGAGAGTCAAGTAAGCAATGAGCTTATGGAAATTGCGGTTGGAGTGTAGGTGGTTTTATGGATCGGTGTTCCCGAAACTGACAGTTTATTGCAGTGACACATTCTGTCTGCTTCTCATTGTCGTGTCATATTGAATTAGACTCGAGTCTACCCGGACCCAGCCTGCAGCGTGACGCTCAGATCGAGAGACTGACACAAGAGCGCCGGAAAGTCATACGTTTAACTGTTGGAGAGCCGCTTTCATCCAAATCTTGAGGTGGATGAGAATGATGAATTCCTGGCAACTTGCGACTCTGTGGCGATTGGGGGACTACGAAGCCCAACATGCCTTGAGGGTCATGCCGTTTGCAAAGCAGATGATTTAAAACATAAAAATACAACAGGAGTGCCAAGCCAAATGTGGTAGAGTGCAAAATAAAACAGCCTACACATTTCAGGAGCCGACAGCCCCCTTCATCGGGGCTCACTGAACTTTAACAAAGATAGACGCAGTAAAATTGAATGATCAGATGGATCTTTAGTTTGCTGGAAAACAACAAGAACAAATGTGCAGAATATATCAGTCTAAGATGGCAAATTTCCCAAATTTACACTCACTGGGGAACACCCACTTGGGATTTTGGTCAGCTACTTGCTACGTTGTAATTACACACCACTGCTCCACTAGCGGGATTTCTTATAAAAAATGTGTATAATTTATTTAGTGAATCTGCACGTATATTCATTGTGTGCGAATGGTTACATTTATTTGCTAATTCCCTCTTGCGTTAGAGAAAATAGCCTAAAGAACATTTATTTTTGCCCAATTCACAAAAAAAGTAATGTACATGCAGATTCAATAGGCAAAGGCTATTCATTTTATTTTTTTATTTTATTTTTTATAAATAGACCCCCATGTAAGCTTCATGTCTTCCCATTAGGGAAGAGCAAGCCTAAAAGTTTTCATTTGTCTAAAAAGTGTTTTTTTGTTTTGCTGTTGATCTGGTTTCCCTCCACTGGCAGTTAACTAGCTTCTGGTAGAGTGATTAAACTGTAAGCTCCTCTGGGGCAGGGAGTGATGTGAAAGATTTTGTCTTTATGTTGCTTTGGTTTCCCTCCACTGGCGGTTAACTAGCTTCTAGTATGGTGATCAACCTATGCAGGGCCGGTGCTACCACTAGGCAAACTAGGCAGCCACCTAGGGCGCACTGCTGCCTAGGGGCGCCCTGCCACTTGTGTTCCTACTCTCTTCTCTCTGCAACAAGCAACTAAGTCTCAGTATCAGCAAGCAGCCGCCGCTTCATTCGTACATAGTGTCAGAGGCGCAGTGGCGGCCGAGGACTGTCTGTGTCCCAATTCCCGAATGAATGGAAGCAAGCAAACATTCATTGATGGGCGATGGTGAGGCTGCATTGATGGGCGATGGTGAAGCTGCATTAATGGGCGCTGGTGAGGCTGCATTTGATGAGCGCTGGTGAGGCTGCATTTATGGGCGCTGGTGTGGCTGCATTGATGGGCGCTGGTGAGACTGCATTTGATGGGCGCTGGTGAGGCTGCATTGATGGGCGCTGGTGAGGCTGCATTGATGGTCGCTGGTGAGGCTGCATTGATGGGCACTGGTGAGACTGCATTTGATGGGCGCTGGTGAGGCTGCATTTGATGGGCGCTGGTGAGGCTGCATTGATGGTCGCTGGTGAGGCTGCATTGATGGGCACTGGTGAGACTGCATTTGATGGGCGCTGGTGAGGCTGCATTTGATGGGCGCTGGTGAGGCTGCATTGATGGGCGCTGGTGAGGCTGCATTTATGGGCGCTGGTGTGGCTGCATTGATGGGCGCTGGTGAGACTGCATTTGATGGGCACTGGTGAGGCTGCATTTGATGGGCGCTGGTGAGGCTGCATTGATGGTCGCTGGTGAGGCTGCATTGATGGGCACTGGTGAGGCTACATTTGATGGGCGCTTCATTAAAAAGGTGGGGTATACATGGGCAGGGCAAAAGGGGTGGAGTCAGGGGTGGAGCCAGGGGGTGTGGCAAAATGAGGCTTCGCCTAGGGTGTCAAAAATCCTTGCACCAACCCTGAACCTATGAGCTCAACTAGGGTAGACACTGATGTGAAAGGATTTTGGTTAGGTTTGTTCCTGTTGCTCTGGATTCAACTCACTAAGGCTGGGTTAACACCACAGCACAGAGCGGTTTACAACAGGGGTCTGGTGCATCCCCATTCACTGTTTCAGGTCTGATTTCACCCCTTTTTTGTCTGAATTCGTACCTGAAATGGACCAGAAGACGCACGGGACTCCTGTGCAATTCGCACTGGAGCCGCTCCGGAGATGTGTGAACCGGCTTCATAGAGAGTCGGTCACAATCTCCTGACATGTGAATTGGTGAACCCAGTCTGAAGGATAACTGGCTCCTGGTAGGATGACTAGACTGTGATCTTCTCTGGGGCAGAGACTGGTGCAAACCATCTTGTATGCTGTCAGTCTGCTGTCTTCATGGAGTTTTTTGGTTTCTTTCTATGTTTGTGTAAGTTTCGTCCTGTTGCTCTGGTTCCCCCCACTAGTGGGTAACTGACTTTTGGCTGGGTGACTAGACTGTGAGCTTCTCTGCGACAGAGACTGGTGTAAAATGGTTGATGTGGGTTTGTTTCTGTTGTTCTGGTTTCCTCCACTAGTGGTTATCTAACTTCCAGCAGGGTAACTAGACTGTGAGCTCCTCTGGGGTGGAGACTGACCATGTTTGTGTAGGTTTCTTCCTGATGCTCTAGCTTCCCTTACCAGTGAGTAACTGACTTCCAGCAGGGTGACTGGACTCTGAGCTCCTTTTGGATACAGTCTGGTGTGAAATGTAAGAGACCGATACGAAAAAAAAAATGTTTTCCTGCGGTTTTGGTTTCCCTCAACTGGTGGCTAACTGGCTTCTAGTAGAATGATTAGACCGTAAGCTCCTCTGGGGTGGAAAAAAAAATTCTCTTCCCATTGCTCTGATTTTTCTTCACTGCTGGTTAACTGGCTTCTGGTAGAGAAGTTAGACTGTTTAGACTGTGAGCTGGGATGGAGACTGATGTAAAAGACTTTGAATTCCCATTGCTCTGTTTTTTCTCCACTGGTGGTTAACTGGATTCTGATAGAGTGGTTAGACAGGTTAGACTGTGAACTTCTCCGGGGTGGAAAGTGATGTAAAAGGCTTTGTCTTCTTGTTGCTCTTGTTTTCTTCCACTGGTGGTTAACTGATTTCTGGTAGAGTGGTCAGACTGTGAGCTCCTCTGGGGTGGAGACTGATGAAAAAGGCTCTGTCATAATGTTGCTCTGGCTTTCCTCCACTGGTGGTTACCTGGCTTCTGGTAGAGTGGTCAGACTGTGAGCTCCTCTGGGGTGGAGCCTGATGTAAAAGGCTCTGTCATAATGTTGCTCTGGCTTTCCTCCACTGGTGGTTACCTGGCTTCTGGTAGAGTAGTTAGACTGTGAGCTTCTCTGGGGTTGAGACTGATGTAAAAGGCTTTGTCTTCCTGTTCCTCTGCTTCTCCTCCGCTGCTGGTTAACTGGCTTCTGGTAGAGTGGTTAAACTGGTTAGACTGTGAGCTCCTCTGGGCTGAAGACTGATGTAAAAGGCTTTGTCTTCCTGTTGCTCTGGTTTTCCTCCACTAGCGGTTAACTAACTTCTGGTAGAGTGGTTAGACTGTGAGCTCCTCTGGGGTGGAGACAGGTGTAAAAGGCTTTGTTTTGCCATTGCTCTAGTTTTATTCCACTAGTGGTTAACTGGCTTCTAGTAGATTGTTTAGACTGTGAGCTCCTCTGGGGCGGAGGCTGATGTAAATGGCTTTGTCTTCCTGTTGCTCTGGTTTTCTTCCACTCTTGGTTTACTAGCTTCTAGTATGGTGACCACCAGACTGTGAGCTCCTCTGGTGTGGAGACAGGTGTAAAAGGCTTTGTTTTTCCGTTGCTCTGGTTTTACTCCACTAGTGGTTAACTGGCTTCTAGTAGAGTGGTTAGACTGTGAGCTCCTCTGGGGCAGAGGCTGATGTAAATGGCTTTGTCTTCCTGTTGCTCTGGTTTTTCTCCACTGGTGGTTTACTAGCTTTTAGTATGGTGACCAGACTGTGAGCTCCCTTAGGGTAGACATTGAATAAAAGTCTTTGTCTTCCCATTACTCTGGTTTTCCTCCACTGGTGGTTAAATGGCCTCTGTTAGAGTGGTTAGACTGTGAGCTCTTCTGGGGTGGAGACTAATGCAAAAAAGTCTCTCATTCTGCAGAGCCCTTAGATCAGGGATCTTCATGACCCTCCAGCTGTTGCGGAACTACACGTCCCACAAGGCATTGTAAAATTCTGGGAATTGTAGTTCCTGAACAACTGGAGGGCCATAGTTTGGAGACCCCTGCCTTAGATCATAAAGGCACCATATAAATGAAATAAATTATATTCACTTTTCCTCCCCACATTTTCTTATTTTTTTTGCCATTTTCAGCTTTTGTTTGGAGGAAAACCTTTGATTGACGCTGTGTTAGATTTTTTTTCCTCACCGAAATGACAGACACCAGATATCGAATAACACAACTTTGCTTAGCAGTATCAACACATCAGCAGCGCGATAAGAAGATTCCCCTTGTCCCTTAATTCTGAAAGAGCCAATAGTATTGATTCATTCCAAGTGTCAGAACACAACGCTGCTTGTGTCCTGGAGACAGGAGATGTCATTCGGCTTCTACTGAGGAACGAAGACTTCACATTACAAAAAACACGGCAGAGGCATGAGCTGCAATGATTTTAGTACTTAGAATTTTATCACACTTAGGCCTCATGTACATGGGACGCTGGTGCAAACTCTTCTAAACGAAGCTTGAAACCGGCATTTAGAAACACCCGTTTTGCCACGTTTGCATGCCGCGTTTAGCTGCGTTTTACCGCGTTTGCGTCTATAGGCGTTTAGTTAGGAAACATCATAAGACCCCCCCTAAGCTCAAAAAACTGTATTATGTATCCATTTCAGCCATTTTGTGAGACCAGAGTGAGTAGCAGCAGCTGAGAGAGCAGCAGTGAACTTGTATCTAGCGTGTCACTTGCCACATCACCTGCCACAAGTTGTGGATTGTCCACTTGCCACGTCACCTGCCACAAGTTGTGGATTGTCCACTTGCCACGTCACCTGCCACAAGTTGTGGATTGTCCACTTGCCACGTCACCTGCCACAAGTTGTGGATTGTCCACTTGCCACGTCACCTCCCACAAGTGGTGGATGGTCCACTTGCCACGTCACCTGCCACAAGTTGTGGATGGTCCACTTGCCACGTCACCTGCCACAAGTGGTGGATGGTCCACATGCCACGTCACCTGCCACAAGTTGCGGATGGTCCACTTGCCACGTCACCTGCCACAAGTTGCGGATTGTCCACTTGCCACGTCACCTGCCACAAGTTGTGGATTGTCCACTTGCCACGTCACCTGCCACAAGTTGTGGATTGTCCACTTGCCACGTCACCTTCCACAAGTTGTGGATGTCCACTTGCCACGTCACCTGCCACAAGTTGTCGATTGTCATTTGCCACCTCACCTGCCACAAGTTGGGGATGGTCCACTTGCCACGTCACCTGCCACAAGTTGTGGATTGTCCACTTGCCACGTCACCTGCCACAAGTTGTGGATTGTCCACTTGCCACGTCACCTGCCACAAGTTGTGGATTGTCCACTTGCCACGTCACCTCCCACAAGTGGTGGATGGTCCACTTGCCACGTCACCTGCCACAAGTTGTGGATGGTCCACTTGCCACGTCACCTGCCACAAGTGGTGGATGGTCCACATGCCACGTCACCTGCCACAAGTTGCGGATGGTCCACTTGCCACGTCACCTGCCACAAGTTGCGGATTGTCCACTTGCCACGTCACCTGCCACAAGTTGTGGATTGTCCACTTGCCACGTCACCTGCCACAAGTTGTGGATTGTCCACTTGCCACGTCACCTTCCACAAGTTGTGGATGTCCACTTGCCACGTCACCTGCCACAAGTTGTCGATTGTCATTTGCCACCTCACCTGCCACAAGTTGTGGATGGTCCACTTGCCACGTCACCTGCCACAAGTTGCGGATTGTCATTTGCCACGTCACCTGCCACAAGTTGCGGATTGTCATTTGCCACGTCACCTGCCAAGTTGTGGATGGTCCACAATGCAATGCAAGCAATTACAGTTTTTTTTGAATATTTTTTAAATGTTTTTTCATCATTTGCCATCATTTTTGAGATTTTTAATGTAAAAAAATAGGTCACCTTTAAAAACGCTTATAAACGAAAACGCGGCTAAACGCCGTTACCGCGTTTAGCCACGTTTTCTGTCTGAAACGTAGAAATCTTTTGCGTCTGAACCCATTTTTTTGCTTTTAAAGAAACGCTGTTAAACGCAACTCGTCACATAGGATAACATTGAATGTGTTCAGGGGCAGTTGAAAAAAGTGTCCAACTGCCTCTGAATGTGAGTTTAACAGCGTCCCGTGTACATGGGGCCTTACCTGCATCTGTTCTGTAGATATTGCAATGGACATGTAGCACACACGCCCTTTCCCTCCACTGTCCTTGGCTCACACACAGGAGGAAAAGGCACACGATGCCACCATGCCCGTACCCTCTGGTTTGCAGAGGTTAAGCACACTTGTAACTTACGGGTCTTGCAGCAAGGTTCTCCTCAAAGTTGGTTCTCTTCCCTTAGAATGTAAAGGACAAGTCTCTATACCCCCAAGTAACTCCAAGGTCCACACCAGTAGCAACTCCAACGTAGAGTTTATTTTCCTTATGCATGAATACCCACAAAGTTGAGAATAGAGAAAGCTGTTGGAAAGGGCAGATCAGATTCAGACACTCCTGGCTTCTTCGCCACTCGATCCCGAGTGGGTATAGCTCACCCGGATAGTCACCCAATGGCACTAGCAGCTGGTATGCAGCTCGAACAGTCAATCAGATTCCCTTGATAGATGCGATAGGGAGATCCCCGGCCACAGAATCTATAGTGTCCCAAACCTCCTAATGGTCCCGTTGTTTAGATCCCCTTTTCCGGATAGATGACATCCCTCCAGAGAGTTACCGGGCCCCTTCCTTCACTGTGATCTCTCCCCAGTCCTTCGGAACGGTCTTCCCCCAGCCTCCTCTTCCAGATGCGGGTCCCCTTCGCAAGGCGGCACCCTGGGATTCTTCCTTCCCGAAGTGGGCTCCAGCTAAAGGTGCTGGGCCCAGGGCTGAAGTTGCAGTCCCAGGACTAAAGGTGCCTGGGACTGAGGCGCACGTGGCCCCATATCCTGGAGGGCCACGCACTTGAACTTGGACTCCAGAACCGCAGGTCCTGCCCCGGGTACAGGTCCCCGGGGTAGCAAGTCCACCCTGACCGAAGTCCCCCCGACCAATGGCTTCTGCCCCTTTTGTACCATCTCCCGGCATGCACAGCGGGTAGACCACGCCCACTGCAGGGCTGCCGAGAGGGGACACCCAATCGCCACTCCATCACCTGTGGTTCAACCCCGAGTACAAGTGACAGCGCCACCCATACTACTAAGGGGAACTGCACGCCAGGTAAAAACAGCAGCAAGGCAGAGTCCAACAAATTGAAAGATCCGAGCCAACTACCACTCGATTCACCCCCTAAATTTAATATGGCAGCCCCTTAAATTGGGACCCCCCGCTACAGACATATAAGTACATTTACTGCAAACGAGTGCTAACTGGGAACGGCTGCTTTTTATTATCGTTGCTGCATGTGCTGAATTGATTAACCTCTTGCCAAAAAATAAAAAGCCCTTTCGCGAGGTATGTCTGTAACATGGCCCCAAGCTCTGGGCGGACTGCTGGAAAAAGCAGTGGGCCAATTATAAGAACGTGGGGTGGGAATCCTAAGCAATCCCATCAACAAACCAAGGATTAATATGGTTGCAAAATAAATTAATATATATATACACACACACTGTATATACTCGAGTATAAGCCGAGGCACCTAATTTTACCACAAAAAAATGGGAAAACGTATTGACTCAAGTATAAGCCTAGGGTGTCTGCATGCCTCACTGTGCCCATGTGCATGCCTCACTGTGTCCATGCCTCACTGTGCCCATGACTAGACTGACGTTTAACATGGGAGTCTATGGAAGGGGTGGCTGGTTTGAAAAATCAGTGCTCCCCAGCCGTAGGTCCCACAGACAACAGACTTTGCACACTTGTAGATGAGAAATAGGGGTACATGTGTGCCCAGTTTCGGGTCCAGGGGACCTACGACCGGCCGGTACCGGGTCCCCAAAGTCACTGGAGAAATGACCGTTTAACATGGGAGTCTATGGAAGGGGTGCCCGGCTTTGAAAAATCGGTGCTCCCCGGCCGTAGGCCCTCCGGACAACAAACTTTGCACACTTGTAGAGGAAGAGTGTGGCTACATGTGTGCCAAATTTGGGGTCCAGGAGACCTACGGTCGGCCGGTACCGGGTCCCCAAATTCCGGGGGATCAGGCGCAAAAAGGTGACTCGAGTATAAGCCGAGGGGGGCATTATCAGCACAAAAAAAATGTGTTGAAAACTCGGCTTATACTCGAGTATATACAGTATATATTTTTTTTTTAACATTCGTTTATTTATTTTTTTAAATTGTAGCTGGCTGCAGACTGAAATGCAGAGTGGCTTGTTTGATATTTTCATATGATAGATGTCAGTGGTTTAACAAGCAGATGATACGTCTGTAGACACACAGGAAAATAATAATGATACATAATTCCATACAGACTGAGCGTTTTACATAAGGCCTCGTTATATGTTATATATGATCCAGACAACAGACCGTCCTCCCTATACACCGAGGAGCAATAAGGGTTTTCTGTGTGCAAACACCAACGCTGCCAGATCCTTTAAATCACACCAAATGAATCGAATCGCTGTTGGGAGACGGGAGTTTGGATTCTCCCACGTTACATATGCTGCGGCGCTGTTCTCAGGAGCCAATCAGCCTGAAAACCCACAAAACATGAGCGATAAAACGCCTGTGTGGTTATCTGTGTATATATATCTATCTACTGTAAATATATATATATATATGTGATTCTGCACAGAACGGCCGCCCTGTAGCAGTAAATCTGCTATGCGGCGGTCGTTAAGTGGATCATTTTTTCACGATTTACGGGCGCACTCAATTTTACGGCTTGACATGTTTGGTATCTGTTTACCCGAAGTAACATCATTTTTTATATTTTATTATTATATTTATTATTGTTAATTGTTATAGTACAAAGCCTTTAGGCCCCTTTCACACTGGGGCGTTTTTCATGCGGTTTAGCGCTAAAAATAGCGCTGTTATACCGCATGAAAAAATCCTGCCCTGTGCCTTCAATGTGAAAGCCCGAAGGCTTTCACACTGAAGCGGTGCGCTAGCAGGACCGTTCCAAAAGTCCTGCTAGCCGCTTCTTTACAGCGGTAAAGGAGCGGTGTGTTCACCGCTCCTTTACCGCGGTCTCCCATTGAAATCATGGGGACACCGCGGTAATACCGCCCGCAAACCGCGGCAATAGCCGCGGTTTGCGGGCGGTATTAACCCTTTTTCGGCCGCTAGCGGGGGTTAAATTAACCCCCCTAGCGACCGCATACCGCGGTAAGAACGACAGTATAGCAGCGCTGAAAATCGCGCTGCTATACCGCCACCGCTCCTGCCCGCCCCAGTGTGAAAGGGGCCTTAAGGCTGCATTCACACCTGAGCGTTTTGTAGCCTGAAGCCTGAAGCTACAAAACACTAGAGCGGGAAAAAAACATTATTCTCTATGGAGATGGTTCACGTCTCCACTCCAAAACGCCTGAAGCTCAAACAAGTTCCGGACCCTTTTCTGTCGCGCGAATCGGGCAGATTTGGGCGTTTTAGATAGAATGTAATGGAAACGCTCGATTCAAGCGTTTAGCGCGACAATGAGCGTTTCGACGGGCGCAAACTTACGCGACAAAACGCCGGTAAAAACGTCGGTAAAAACGCTCGAAGCGCTACGCTCAGGTGTGAATGCAGTCTCAGAGCCCATTCACACAGCGGCGGCACGACTTGTCCCGCGATTGTGCCGGGCAATCTGAAGACGACTTCAAAGGTGACTTCAAAAATTACTTCTGTATTGAAGTCAATGGAAGTCGTCTTGAAGTCGCCTTGAAGTCGTCTTGAAGTAGTACAGGAACCTTTTTCTAAGTCGGAGCGACTTGAGTCGCTTCTATTAGAACGGTTCCATTGTACAGAACGGGACGCGACTTGTCAGGCGGCTGAGTCGCCTGACGAGTCGCCCCCTGTGTGAATGGGGTATAAAGTCCCATGCTACTATTGGAAAGGATTAATGCCAGTTATTTGCTTTATATTTTACCAAAATAATAATAATAATAATAATATAACCTTGTATTTGTTTGCACTGAAATTCAATGTTAGTGCCTTTTTCCTGAAAATATGTGTTTGATAAATAGCAATTGCAAATATCACACGGCATAAAAATTGCAGCTGCCACTATTTTATTTTCCAGGGTCTCTGCTTCCAGAAAATATATAATTGTTTTGGGGGGGGGGGGGGGCGGAGGGTTAAAGTGATTTCTAGCAAAAAAATTCTAATGCCGCATACACACGATCATTTTTCCCGTCGGGAAAAATTAAATTTTTTCCTTTGGACGAGAAAAACGACCGTCTGTGGGCTTTTTGCAGTTTTTCCCGACGGGAAAAATGGCATTAATCACGACGAGAAAAATTAGAACATGCTCAAATTTTTCTCGTTGTGATTCCCGTAATTTTTTTTCCGCGGCAGTTTTCCCATAGGGAAACACTGCCGGGGAGCCTACACACGGTCGTTTTTCTCGTCAAGAGAAAAAATGACGGGAAAAAACGGCCGTGTGTAGGGGAACAAGCCGTTTTTCCTGTCGTGATTCACGGCGGTGTTTTCACTGCCGTGAATCACGATCGTGTGTACGCGGCATAAATTTAACATTTATGTTGAAAATTTAAAAATTGCTCTGGAAGAAAAGCGGTTTAAATATTGGCGACTGTAAATAAAACATGAAGAAAGTTTCTCTGTTTGGTCAGCGATTGTAAATATATATATATATATATATATATATATATATATATAAAAAAATAAAAATAAATGATCAACTTTATTCTATTGTCTTTTCATTACAGGTGATGTCCCTTTTTAAATACTCACCACACGCTGTCTTTTGCAAAGAATAAGGTAGGGTATTTATTTATTTATCTATTTCTTTTTTTCCCTTTTCATTAAACACAATTGATGAAGGATATTCCTTTAAATGAGAGATGCCATTCAGCAAAATGCGTTCTGTCCTGGCTTATGGATGTGGCTGTCATTGCCTCCTATATAAAGCAAGGTCTCAGTGTTGTACGGAGATAATTACATTGTAGGATTCACTTTTTGATTTTTGGGCTCATGCAATTTTTGCAAATCTTTTTTGGCAGCTTTGTAAACCCTTCCATATACACAGAAATTAAACAAATCCTCCTACATAAGTTGCACCTGTTTATCTGCGGTAGACATGTGCACTGCCGAAAAATTCGTTTTTTTGTTTTTCTCGGAAACTCTGGAAATTCGGAATTCGGAAATTCGGAATTCCGAATTTTTGAATTTCCCAAAAAACTAAAAAAAAATATTTTTCGATTTTCCGAAAAAAGCAAAAAAACGAAAAAAACTCATTTCGGATTTTCGGAAATTCAAAAAATTCGGAATTCAAAAATTCAACTTTTCAAATTTCCCATTTTCGAATTTTAGATTTTCGAATTTTTGCAATCTCGAATTTTCAAAATTTCCAATTTTCGAAATTCCGAATTTCCGAAATTCCGAATTTCAAAATTTCCAATTTTCGAAATTCCGAATTTCCGAAATTCGGAAATCCAAAAATTCGGAAATGCGAAAAATTCAGAAATTCAGAATTTTCGGAATTAACGAATTTCTCTAAATTCGTGAAAAACGAATTAAAAAACTAAACAAATTGCACATGTCTAATCTGCAGCACTCTCTCCTCTACAGCCTCATAAAGCACACATTTTACACAGTCTTTCTGAGCTCTACCAGGCAGGGGGTGACATCACACACTGCAAAGCATAGAGCTGGGAGCTGAGTGTAATCTGAGACCTGAGTGGAGGGATAGGACACACGCTTCTCCCTTCCTCAGACCATAGGGAAACATGCATAGCTGAGGCTGTTAATCACAGGCTGTGTGTTGGAGCTCCCCATCCCCCATCCGCATCTTCAGCAGCATGTGCAGCAGACTAAGGATTCAGGTCAGCAGAGGCTGCCTATAGTCTCTGCTTCAACCTCCACCCAGACTCTGTAAGGGGGGGGGGGGGAATCTGATGTAGGGGGTGATTCAGATGTAAAGGGAAACTCAGGTGGGGACTCTGATGTAAGGGGGGACTGAAATGGGGATTGTGATGTGAGGGGGAACTTTAATGGAGACCCTAATATAAGGGGGCTCCAATGGGGACCTTAACATAAGGAGGGACTCTAATGGGTACTCTGATGTAAGAAGGGACTCAAATGCTGCGTACACACGATCGGAAATTCCAACAAGAAAAGTCCGATGTGAGCTTTTGGTCGGAAATTCCAACCGTGTGTAGGCTCCATCGGACATTTGCTGTCGGAGTTTCCGCCAACAAAAGAAATTCCGATCGTCTGTATGCAATTCTGACGCGCAAAAAAACACGCATGCTCAGAATCAAGCAGAAGAGCCGAACTGCCTATTGAACTTCATTGATCTCGGCTCATCGTACGTCTTGTACATCACCGCGTTCTTGACCGGAATTTTCCGACAAGATTTGTGTGACCGTGTGTAGGCAACACTAGTTTGAGCCGAAATTCCGTCGGAAAAAAATCCACGGTTTTCTTGTCTGAATTTTCCGATCGTGTGTAAGCGGCATTATGGGGACCTTGGCACAAGTGGGGACGCCAATGGGGACTGTGACGTAAGGGGGAATCTATTGGCGGCCATACACGGTTCGAATTTCTAAAGAATATTCTTTCGAAAACCGTATCAAAGAATTTTCGTACGAATTTCGCACCGTTAGTGGAGCTGCAGCAACAGCCAATTTTCGTGCGGCAATCAAATTTGAGGAATCGGACATGTTGGAAATTTTTTGAAAAACAAACGATTTTCTAATTAATGATGGGAGAATCGTGCGAGAAATGTAATAAAAAAAAAATGCGCATGTGAAAAAAGAAAATTCCCGGAGAGAAAAGAAGATTACCGGCCACGAAAATTATTTTCTGTAGCAACATGAGGTGAAATTGAAGGCTTGGTCGGCCGAATTTCAAAAAACAATGGTGGCGTCATCGGATCACAAAAACCCGAACTTTCTGATTTTGAAAAGAAAATTTGTTTGAAACTCGACCGTGTATGGCCTGCTTAATAGGGATTCTAATTTAAAGGGGACCCTGATGTAGAGGGACTCTGATGGGGACCCTGATATAACAAGTTATTCGGATGTAAGGGGGATACTCAGATGGAGGCCCTGACATAAGAGGGGACTCTAATGGGGACCCTGATGTAAGAGGAGGCTCCAATGGGGACCCTGATGTAAGAGGAGGCTCCAATGAGGACCTTGATGTAAGAGGAGGCTCCAATGAGGACCTTGATGTAAGAGCAGGCTCCAATGGGGACCCTGATGTAAGAGGAGGCTCCAATGGGGACCCTGATGTAAGAGGAGGCTCCAATGGGGACCTTTATGTAAGAGGAGGCTCCAATGGGGACCTTTATGTAAGAGGAGGCTCCAATGGGGACCTTGATGTAAGAGGAGGCTCCAATGGGGACCTTGATGTAAGAGGAGGCTCCAATGGGGACCCTGATGTAAGAGGAGGCTCCAATGAGGACCTTGATGTAAGAGGAGGCTCCAATGAGGACCTTGATGTAAGAGGAGGCTCCAATGGGGACCCTGATGTAAGAGGAGGCTCCAATGAGGACCTTGATGTAAGAGGAGGCTCCAATGGGGACCCTGATGTAAGAGGAGGCTCCAATGAGGACCTTGATGTAAGAGGAGGCTCCAATGGGGACCCTGATGTAAGAGGAGGCTCCAATGAGGACCTTGATGTAAGAGGAGGCTCCAATGAGGACCTTGATGTAAGAGGAGGCTCCAATGGGGACCCTGATGTAAGAGGAGGCTCCAATGAGGACCTTGATGTAAGAGGAGGCTCCAATGGGGACCCTGATGTAAAAGGAGGCTCCAATGAGGACCTTGATGTAAGAGGAGGCTCCAATGAGGACCTTGATGTAAAGGGGAGAATCTAATAGGGATTGTAATTTAAAGGGGAGTCTGATGGAGATTCTAAAGTAATGGGGACCCTAATGTGCAAGAAAATCTAATGGGGACCTTGGCATAAGGGGGGCTCCAATGGGGACCTTGATGTAAGGGGGGAATCTAATACGGATTCTAATTTTAATGGAAACTCTGATGTAAGAAGTGATTTGGATGCAAGAGGAAACTAAGATGGGGACCCTAATGTAAGGAGGGACTCTAATGGGGACCCTGGCCTTGATATAAGGGAGGAATCTAATAGGGATTGTAATTTAAAATGGACTCTAATGGGGATTTGGGAGTAAAGGGGACCCTGATGTAAAAGAGAATCTAATAGGGACCCTGATGTAAGGGGGCTCCAACGGGGACCTTGATGTAAGGGGAGAATCTATAGGAATTGTAATTGAAGGGGTCCTTGATGTAAGGTTGGCCCTGATGGGGATGTTATACATTGTGGCCCTTCTTCTGAAATGTTTGGAGCCCCACCCCCGGCATAGACTATCAAAAGTGACTTATACAGATAGCAGAGGAATGAGGGAACAGACAGAAATCACACTCGGTGCTTTGGATTAAGGCACATACACCCCTATAGAAGGATGCGCTTTGTTCATTTTACATTTCAGAGGTTTACAACCACTTTCAGATTTTTTTTTTACTCCTTTCCGGTGAAAGTTTTGGAATAGGCTAACGCGCTTCACCAAAAATAACGGCAATAACTGTCGTGGCCTCAGAGAAGTTGGAAGCTTTCTTACTTTTATAGCCATGCAAATGCAGATAAAACATTCCGCATTGTCTGTCAAGCACAGCGGCTCGGCGACGGAATAGAAAGGGATTTGCTGACAGCAATGTTCGCAGCTGTTTAAACGGAAGTAATCTTCCCAAAACAGCCCATTGTTTATGAGGCCCACGGGTTCAATCTTTCGCCTGACTGGAGAGGGTGCTATTAACCGACATGTTTGCGTTTTAAGGACCTACGCAAGATTTACATAAGTCTCTCAATGCAATGAGCCATGCTGAAGTCGTTTCATATTAAGACTAATAATTTTCTTTTTTTTTTTTTGTTTTGTTTTTTTATTTCTTTGTGCGTAATTGCCATAAGATCACGAATGAAGGAATGTGAAATGCCAGGTATAATTGGCGATGAGGCCTGTGCCAGCCTGCCAACATAAGCGTAAATCATTTGAACGTCTCGGAGCGGAGATAGGGAAACGACTGGCCTGATATTTGAGAGGATGTTCAGCGATCGCTGATTATAGGAGGAGAAGTCGGGGATTGCGCTGGGAGACGTTTTATGGATACATTTCAGATCGAGCGTTTATTGTTTCCGCTGAACAACGGAGCTCATTGCCAGCTACTAAAACCGATTTTGTATTTTTATCTGCAATAAAAATTAAGCTGATCTACAAGTGGATATAAAAATGACAGTCAGGGCTCTTTTTTTCTCAGGGAATTGGTCCAGGTACACGACACTGATCGCTGCTGCCGATCACAGGGAGCAGTGGATCTCTGTCCTGTCACTAGGCAGAACAGGGAAAAACCTTATTTACAATAGGCATCTCCCCGTTCTGCAGCTCCGTGAGACGATCGCGGGACACCGGCAGACATAGAGTCCGCGGGTCCTGCGGGCACGGTCACGGAGCTCACGGCACGCGCGCGCCCGCACGGCGGGATTTTCAAAGCAACGTACAGGTACATTGCTTTGCCCACGCGAGCCATTCTGCCGACGTATATGTTCGTTAGGCGGTCGGCAAGTGATTAACCACTTCCCTACGCAGCCATAGTCAAATGACGTCCACAGATGGGATCTCCCATCCTGGGTGGACGTCATATGACATCCTGGCTTTGTAGGGGGATATCTGAATGATGCCTGCAGCTAGAGGCATCATTCAGATATCCTTTTAAAGTGCCGGCGATTCTGTGCACCATAAGAACGATCATAGCGATGGTTCCACCGCTTGATCGTTCTTATAGGCGGCGGGAGGGGACACCCCCCCTCCCGCTGCCATCTGGTGCTTCTCCGGGCTCCCCGTGCGATCGGGGACCCGGAGCGAATCTTCCGGCATCGTTGGTGGGTCACGTGATGAGCATAGAGATGACTGGTGACCAGATGGTCACCAGTCATCTCTATGATCGTCGGAGGCCCGGGCGCAATGTGATGACGTCAGGCCCGGGTCCTCAAATGTAAACAAAGCCGCCAATGCGGCTGTAAGTATGAGATCAGTGAAAAAACTTTCACTGATCTCATACTTTCCAGCCTGGAGGAGAGATGTGGGGTCTTATTGACCCCACATCTCTCCATAAAGAGGACCTGTCACACACCATTCCTATTACAAGGGATGTTTACATTCCTTGTAATAGGAATAAAAGTGATCAAAAAAAAAAAAGTAAAATAATTGTAAAAAAATAAATAAATAAGTAAAAAAAATAATAATAAAAAAAAAAAAATTAAAACGCCCCTGTCCCCGGTAGCTCGCGATCAGAAGCGAATGCACACGTAAGTCGCCCAGATATGTAAACTCCGTTCAAACCACGCATGTGGGGTATCGCGGTGTGTGTTAGAGCGCGTGCAACAATTCTAGCACTAGACCTCCTCTGTAATTCTAACCTGGTAACCTGTAAAAAAAATTAAAGCGTCGCCTATGGAGATTTTTAAGTACCGAAGTTTGGCGCCATTCCATGAGTGTGCGCAATTTTAAAGGGTGACATGTTAGGTATCTATTTACTCTGCGTAACATCATCTTTCATATTTTCCCAAAAAATTGGGCTAACTTTACTGTTTTGTTATTTTTTAATTCATGAAACCATTTAAAAAAAAAAAAAAAGGCGTTTGAAAAATTATTGCGCAAATACCGTGCAAGAAAAAAAGTTGCAATGACCGGCATTTTATTCCCTAGGGTGTCTGCTAAAAAAAAATATATAATGTTTGGGGGTTCTGAGTAATTTTCTAGCAAAAGAATGATGATTTGTACATGTAGGAGAGAAGTGCTAGAATAGGCCCGGTATTGAAGTGGTACAAAAAGCCCTGTATTGAAGTGGTTAAAATAGCAACGCCTAGATGTGATTCATCGGGGTGACAATCGCGGTGAAAACGCGCAAATAGAATCGCGGTGACACCTGTCGCCCCAAAAAAGCTCCCGTATTTCTTTTGGGGCAACGGGCGTCCCGCGATTCTGTTTGCACGTTTGTCTCCCAAAAGAAGCTCCTGTATTTCTTTTGAGGCGACGGGCGTCCCGCGATTCTTTTTACCGTGATTGTCACCCGAAGAGTCGTGGGAAAATCTCGCAGTGTTTGGGGTGCTATTAAAAATCAAAGGACAATGCACCCGGGAACGCATGGGCGTCCCGCGATTTGCTGCTACTGCGAATCGCGGCGATTACGCCTGCAATTCGGAACGCGGAGATGTGAAGGAGCCCTAAACTAAACTCCCATGTATGATGTTTACCTACAGGTAAGCCTATAATAATTAACGTTAAAATAAACGTAAGAGTTGCAGTGACTTTAAAAAGGTTCCTGCTCTACTTTGGCCCGACTTTATTGCGACTTGAGTACCATAGACTGCAATGTAAGACCTCAAAAGTTGCATGAAAGTCACACCTGAATGTAACGCAAGTTGTACCCATCGAAAGTTGCATCAAAGTTGTACTCCAAAGTGTCTGAACTCTGGATTCATACAAGTGTGAATGGAGCCTTATGCCCCGTACACACGATCCGAATATCGTACGACAGATCGTACGACTTTTTTCGCTTAATAGTCGCAAGTAGAAATTAAATCGGTTATTAAAGTCACGAAAATTCTCGTACGACAGAAAAAAAAAAATCGGAAGTGATGTCATGTGTTGTAATGTATTTGTATTGTATTTTCGGACGACAACTGCACTGACTAAATGAAAATCATATGATCTGAAAATTTTCGTGCATGTCCGATAAAATAATATCGGATGAACTGTCCTGATCGGCTCTCGAAAGCTCTGTACTAACGATCCGATTATCGTACGATTCTTCCTCGGACGACATTTTTCATGCGATATTCGCATCGTGTGTACCGGCCAATAGGGAGCCCTGGATTGCCGTAAAAACACAAAGTTCTTCTAATCCTTCCCCAGTCTATCCAAAAAATAAAAAAAGTTTTTACCTTGACATAAACTTTAAAAAAAAGGTCAGTTTAAAAATCCATAAGACAATAATAACAATGCGGCGATACGTTACAGTAACTAAGCAACAGCCAAAGCGATGTGACTTTCACCTGTGATTGCTCAAAGCAGAAAAACGGAATTACAAAGTATCCACTAAATTTAAGACAATTATTCCAGACGCCATATAAAGCGCCCATATTTGTCTCCAAGGCCGGGTTAATGTGTCACAAGTACATAAAACGGGGGGAATTATCATTGTGATATGATCTGTGCAAATTGTCATCTCTAGCAGTAAAGAATCGAGTTAGATAAAATGAAGCCTTCGCTGTTTAATCAGTCATCGTGAAGCGTTTACTTAATGGCGCAACTGCAGCCGAGGATTCAAGGTAGAATGGACATAAAATAGCCAGCGAGGGCACGAAAAATGTATTATCTATCGGAGATGTCATTAAATGCAGCAAATTGTCACGCTCTCCATTGCCACGGACTCAGTCACTGAGATGAAACGGATCAAGGCTAATCATGTTAATACACACAGCGCAGAGACTGGTATCAAACACAAGCAGCTTGCACTATATAATGGGTTAGATTTAGTCTCAGAATCCTAATATTTCTCATCTGCTGGAATATTAAAGTGGAACTAAAGTTACAAATATAACCTCATATGCAAAAATAACCCTATACCCAATATACAAATATAACCCTATATACAAATATAACCCTATATACATGTAGCGGGTATTTGAATTTAGGGGAGGCATCTGGGTGGTAGTGTAACCCAGATGCATTGATTGTTAGGGAATCTGAGACCCTTTTGTGGTTCTTGGAGGACTCTGGTGGTGTGAGGTTTCCTGCGGCCCGCAGGTGGCGCTGTCACCATGGGCTGGAGCTGAACACTCACCGCAAGACTGCTTCCCTTTTTGTCCTTTCCTGGCGCTGGTACGGTGGGGCGGGGAACCCGCTGTGACGCAAAGGGAGAGGAGATAAAAGGGCGGACGCCCTGACCTCGGGGTTCAGAGTCGGAGGACGCAGCCGCACCCAGGCACCTTCAGCTTGGGTGCTGGCGTTCCGGAGTTCCGGGCCCAGGTGCCCTTGACCTGGCCGGAGCGGGAGATGGAGTCCATCTCAGGCACCTTTAGCC
Organism: Rana muscosa; assembly: GCA_029206835.1. NCBI lineage: Eukaryota > Metazoa > Chordata > Amphibia > Anura > Ranidae > Rana > Rana muscosa. The sequence continues at coordinate 23,222,104 of CM055120.1, read as the reverse complement.
TGGGGTGAGGTACTATGGCGGAAGCCTGGAGCTCAGTACCTTCGACTGAGTTACGCGAGGGTGGAGGAATCCGAGGGGGTCCTAACTCCTTGGGTGCCAGTGTCTGAGACAAGGAGGCCGGTGAGCGGAACTTTTCTGGAGAGTCCAGCGCAGCATTGCTGGTGACGGAGAGGCCTCTGGTAACTGTCTTGGACGGATGTCCTTCCCCTGATAGGGGCTATGTTAGCGAAAGTAATCCATGTTCTGTTCAATATAGTCAGTGGCAGTGACTATTCGCCATTGGTGACACCACAGTGGTTAGCTCTATCTAAAAGGATTGTGCCTTGGCCTACTCCCCACAAAGACTGAAGTGGTACATGGGTCTCAACCTGTCTGTGCTGTATGACTATTTATTGAGAAGAATAAATACGAGTTGGACCTTTTCAGTGTGTGGAACTCTGGTTACTAGGAGCAAAGGGAGTCAATCCGAGGAGAGGATTTGACTCTGGGACACATACACAAAACCCGATAGTTCTGGCCTTCACCTCCAGTCTCTCTGGAAGACATGGGCCGTGGTGTATCTCATCCCTCCCCCCAGTACTAGACCCCTAGATGAGACAGACAAGCCGTGAATGAGAAGGGGTGAGAGGGGTGAGGTCGCTATATATACAAATATAACCCCAAATACAAATATAACCTACCATATATACTCGAGTATAAGCCGACCCGAATATAAGCCGAGCATAGGTGTGCACAGCCTTTTGCATTAGGGTGTGCACCCCAAAGCTCAAACACATATGCGTATGCATATGTATACAGTATATACTACCAGTGTCAGTAGAGCAGTGGACGGTGTCAGTAGTTTTTATTTTTACTATTTTATTTTTTAGTATTTTTTACAATTTTATTTTAAGTATCTTTTTACAATTTTATTTATTTTTAAATTTTTATTTACAATTTTATTTTTTTATTAGTTTTTTCCAATTTTTTTAGGAGACCCATTAGGGGTCTTTGGTACAATGTCACGGGTCTAAGCAGGGGGCATCTGCAGCACACAAGGTGATTAGGGTGTACCCAGGCACACCTGACACACCCTGTGCGCATGCCTATGAAGCCGAGGCACCTCATTTTACCACAAAAAACTGGGAAAACGTATGGACTCGAGTATAAGCCTAGGGTGTCCATCTGCATGCCTCACTGTGCCTCACTTTGCCTCACTGTGTCCATGAGCATGCCTCAAGCCTTGTACACACGGCCGAGAATCTCGTCAGGAAAAAAAATTTTGTTTTTCCTGATGAGATTCTTGGACAAGAATCTTGTCCCGGCCGAGTGTACACACGTACCTTTTCAAAAGAACCGCCGTTCTTTTGAATGGAACAAACGCGGTGACGTCATCGACTACGACGAGCGTGCGCTCGTCACATTCGATGCCGCCGCCGCCATCTTGCTACACCCTACCTATGCCTAGGAAGCTACTGCGCATGCGTCTAAGTAATTTCGAGCATGCGCGATTTTTCACGGCGGCAGGTAAGCGTACACACGCTCGGGTTTCTCGTCGGGAAACAGGCCGACGAGAATCTCGACGAGAAAATAGAGAGCAGGTTCTCTATTTTTCTCATCGAGATTCTGGCCAGTTTTCTTGATGATAAACCTGAAAGCCTCGTACACACGGCCGGTTTTCTCGGCAAGAAAGCTCTGCAAGCAGTTTTCTTGCCGGTTCTTGCCGAGAAAACTGGCCGTGTGTACGAGGCTTCACTGTGCCCATGCCTCACTGTGCCTAACTGTGGCCATGCCTCACTGTGTCCATGTCCATGCCTCACTGTGCCTCACTGTGCCTTACTGTGTCCATGCCTCACTGTGCCCATGCCTCACTGTGCCCAATCTCCCTACCTGATCTCCGGCGCTGTGTGACTAGACTGACGTTTAACATGGGAGTCTATGGAAGGAGTGCCCGGCTTTGAAAAATCGGTGCTCCCCAGCCGTAGATTCCCTGGACAACAAGCTTTGCACACTTGTGAATGAAGAGTAGGGCTACATGTGTGCCAAGTTTGGGGTTCAGGGGACCTAGGGCCGGCAGGTACCGGGTCCCCAAAATCACCAGAGAAATTACTGTTTAACATTGGAGTCTATGGAAGGGGTGCCCGGATTTGAAAAATCGGTGCCCCCCGGCCGTAGGTCCCCCAGACATTAATATTTGCACACTTGTAGAGGAAGAGTGGGGCTACATGTGTGCTAAGATTGGGATCCAGGGGACCTACGGCTGGCTGGGATCAGGTGCACAAATTTGAAGATGGACACAGACTCGAGTATAAGCCGAGGGGGGCATTTTCAGCACAAAAAATGTGCTGAAAAACTCGGCTTATACTCGAGTATATACAAATATAACCCTATATACAAATAAAACCCTATACCATTTATATAAATATAACCCTATATACAAATATTACCCTATATACAACTATAACCCTATACAAAGATATAACCCTATATACAAATATTACCCTACACCCTATATACAAATATAACCCTACATACAAATACAGTGCCTTGCAAAAGTATTCACCCCCTTGCCATTTTCCGTGTTTTGTTGCCTCACAACCTGAAATAAGCATGGATTGTTGAGGCTTTGCATCATTTAATTTACAGAACATGCCCACAACTTTGAAGATGTTTTTTTTGTTTGTTTTTTTTATTGTGAAGCAAACGACAAATAGGACAAAATACCAGAAAAAGTCAATGTACATAACTATTCACCCCCCCCTCTAAAGTCAATACTTTGTAGAGCCACCTTTTGCGGCTATCACAGCTCCAAGTCTCTTTGGATAAGTCTCTATGAGCTTGCCACATCTTACCACTGGGATTTCTGCCCATTCCTCCCTGCAAAACTGCTCCAGCTCCTTCAAGTTGGATGGTTTGCGCTTGTGAACATCAATCTTTAAGTCTGACCACGGATTTTCTATTGGATTGAGGTCTGGGCTTTGACTAGGCCATTCCAACACATTTACATGTTTCCCCTTAAACCACTCAAGTGTTGCTTTAGCAGTGTGTTTGGGGTCATTGTCCTGCTGGAAGGTGAACCTCCATCCTAGCCTCAAATCACACACACAGAGTGGTACAGGTTTTGTTCAAGAATATCCCTGTATTTATCACCATCCATCTTTCCCTTAACTCTGACCAGTTTCCCAGTCCTGACTGATGAAAAACATCCCCACAGCAGGATGCTGCCACCACCATGTTTCACGGTGGGGATGGTGTTCTTTGGGTGATGTGATGTGTTGGGTTTGCGCCAGACATAGCATTTTCTTTGATGGCCAAAAAGTTCAGTTTTATGCTGTGTACAAACGATCGGTTTTACCGATGAAAAGAGTCCGATGGACTTTTCTCAAACTGATCGTATATGGGCCCCATCAGTCTTTTTTCCATCAGTGAGAAAAAATAGAACATGTTTTAAATTTACCTGATGGGAAAAAAAACGATAGCAAATTCCGATTGTCTGTGTGGAACTCCATCGGACAAAAAACCCACGCATGCTCAGAATCAAGTCGACGCATGCTCAGAAGCATTGAACTTCATTTTTCCCGGCCTGTCGGAGTGTTTTACGTCACGCCGTTTGGGACGGTCAGATTTTTGACTGATGGTGTGTGTGTAGGCAAGACTGATGGAAGTCAGCTTCATGGAAAAATCCATCGGATTAGAATCCATAGGAAATCCGATCGTGTGTACAGGGCTTTAGTCTCATCAGACCAGAGCACCTTCCTCCATACATTTTGGGAGTCTCCCGCATGCCTTTTCGCAAACTCAAAACGCGCCATTTTGTTTTTAAGTAATGGCTTTCTTCTGGCCACTCTGCCATAAAGCCCAACTCTATGGAGCGTACGGCTTATTGTCATCCTATGTACAGATACTCCAGTCTCTGCTGTGGAACTCTGCAGCTCCTCCAGGGTTACCTTAGGTCTCTGTGCTGCCTCTCTGATTAATGCCCTCCTTGCCCGGTCCGTGAGATTTGGTGTGCGGCCGTCTCTTGGCAGGTTTGCTGTTGTGCCATGTTCTTTCAGTTTGGTTATGATAGATTTGATGGAGCTCCTAGGGATCATCAAAGATTTGGATGTTTTTTTATAACCTAACCCTGACTTGTACTTCTCAACAACATTGTCCCTCACTTGTTTGGAGAGTTCCTTGGTCTTCATGGCAGTGTGTGGTTAGTGGTGCCTCTTGCTTAGGTGTTGCAGCCTCTGGGGCCTTTCAAAAATGTGTGTCTATGTAATGACAGATCATGTGACACTTACATTGCACACAGGTGGACATTATTTCACTAATTATGAATCTGAAGGTAATTGGTTGCACCAGAGCTTTTTATGGGCTTCATAACAAAGGGGGTGAATACATACGCACATGCCAATTACTGTATATACTCGAATATAAGCCGAGGTACCTAATGTTGCCTCAAAAAACTGGGAAAACTTACTGACTCGAGTATAAGCCGAGGGACAACAATGCCTCAGTGTTCCCATCCTTACTGTTCCCTATCCTCACTGTTCCCATCCTTACTGTTCCTATCCTCACTGTTCCCATCCTTACTGTTCCTATCCTCACTGTTCCTATCCTCACTGTTCTCCTATCCTCACTGTTCTCCTATCCTCACTGTTCCCTATCCTCACTGTTCTCCTATCCTCACTGTTCTCCTATCCTCACTGTTCTCCTATCCTCACTGTTCCTATCCTCACTGTTCCCATCCTCACTGTTCCCGTCCTTACTGTTCCTATCCTCACTGTTCCCATCCTTACTGTTCCTATCCTCACTGTTTCCTATCCTCACTGTTCTCCTATCCTCACTGTTCTCCTATCCTCACTGTTCTCCTATCCTCACTGTTCCTATCCTCACTGTTCCCATCCTTACTGTTCCTATCCTCACTGTTCCCGTCCTTACTGTTCCTATCCTCACTGTTCCCGTCCTTACTGTTCCTATCCTCACTGTTCCCATCCTTACTGTTCCTATCCTCACTGTTTCCTATCCTCACTGTTCTCGTATCCTCACTGTTCTCCTATCCTCACTGTTCCCATCCTTACTGTTCTCCTATCCTCACTGTTCCCATCCTTACTGTTCTCCTATCCTCACTGTTCCCATCCTTACTGTTCCTATCCTCACTGTTTCCTATCCTCACTGTTCTCCTATCCTCACTGTTCTCCTATCCTCACTGTTCCCATCCTTACTGTTCTCCTATCCTCACTGTTCCCTATCCTCACTGTTCTCCTATCCTCACTGTTCTCCTATCCTCACTGTTCCCTATCCTCACTGTTCCCTATCCTCACTGTTCCCATCCTCACTGTTCCCTATCCTCACTGTTCCCTATCCTCACTGTTCCCATCCTTACTGTTCCCTATCCTTACTGTTCCCTATCCTCACTGTTCCCTATCCTCACTGTTCCCTATCCTCACTGTTCTCCTATCCTCACTGTTCTCCTATCCTCACTGTTCCTATCCTCACTGTTCCCATCCTTACTGTTCCTATCCTCACTGTTCCCATCCTTACTGTTCCTATCCTCACTGTTCCCTATCCTCACTGTTCTCCTATCCTCACTGTTGTCCTATCCTCACTGTTCCTATCCTCACTGTTCCCATCCTTACTGTTCCTATCCTCACTGTTCCCATCCTTACTGTTCCTATCCTCACTGTTTCCTATCCTCACTGTTCTCCTATCCTCACTGTTCTCCTATCCTCACTGTTCTCCTATCCTCACTGTTCTCCTATCCTCACTGTTCTCCTATCCTCACTGTTCTCCTATCCTCACTGTTCTCCTATCCTCACTGTTCTCCTATCCTCACTGTTCTCCTATCCTCACTGTTCCCTATCCTCACTGTTCTCCTATCCTCACTGTTCTCCTATCCTCACTGTTCCCTATCCTCACTGTTCCCTATCCTCACTGTTCCCATCCTTACTGTTCCCTATCCTTACTGTTCCCTATCCTCACTGTTCCCTATCCTCACTGTTCCCTATCCTCACTGTTCTCCTATCCTCACTGTTCTCCTATCCTCACTGTTCCCTATCCTCACTGTTCTCCTATCCTCACTGTTCTCCTATCCTCACTGTTCCCTATCCTCACTGTTCCCTATCCTCACTGTTCCCATCCTCACTGTTCCCATCCTTACTGTTCCCTATCCTCACTGTTCCCTATCCTCACTGTTCCCTATCCTCACTGTTCCCTATCCTCACTGTTCCCTATCTTCACTGTTCCCATCCTTACTGTTCCCTATCCTCACTGTTCCCTATCCTCACTGTTCCCTATCCTCACTGTTCCCTATCCTCACTGTTACCATCCTCACTGTTCTCCTATCCTCACTGTTCTCCTATCCTCACTGTTCTCCTTTCCTCACTGTTCCCTATCCTCACTGTTCTCCTTTCCTCACTGTTCCCTAGCTCGCTATTTTACATTGTAAATAGTACCTGTAAAGAAGTTGCGGCTGCGGCATCCATCGTTCGAATTCCGCGGTCTCTTCCTGTTCCTTCCGTGATAGGCGATTCTCATCAGACACTCTCCGCCTATCACGATCATTCTCTCATCCTCAGTTTCCCAGCAGACACTGTGTTGGGTGTTCCGCCAATCACAGACGTCTGCTGGGAAACTGAGGATGAGAGAACGTTCATGATAGGCGGAGAGTGTCTGATGAGAATCGCCTATCACGGAAGGAACAGGAAGAGACCGCGGAATTCGAACGATGGACGCCGCAGACGCAACGTCTTTACAGGTACTATTTTCAATGTAAATTTTTTTCGCTGACTCGAGTATAAGCCGAGGGGGGGACTTTCAGCCCAAAAAAAAGGGCTGAAAATCTCGGCTTATACTCGAGTATATACGGTATCAGTTTTTAATTTCTGAAAAAAAAGTTTTATGTATATATTTTTCTAATTTTACTTCACCAACTTAGACTATTGTGTTCTGATCCATCACATATAAATCAGATTAAAAAAAAAACATTGAACTAAAGGCTGTAATGTAACAAAATAGGTAAAAAGCCAGGGGGGTGAATTCTTTTGCAAGGCACTGTATTACCCTATACCCTATATACAGATATAACCCTATACCCCATATAAAAATATTACCCTATATACAAGTATAACCCTATACACTAATATAACCTATACCCTATATACAAATATAACTTTATACCCCAAATACAAATATTACTCTATACCCTGTGTATAAATATAACTCTATGTACAAATAATACCCAATATATAAATATAACTCTACATACAAAATTGCAGATTTTAGATGTTAGACGCCATCATTTCTCACTAGACTGGTCAACACAGGACAGGACGAAGGTTGAAGTCTGTTGGCAATTTGTAATCAGCTTTCATCCTAGGTATATGCACCAAGTTTATTTTGTATATGGTCATTATTCTCTATTGTTGGCCCACCACATGGCCAGCTTTTTCTGGTGAAATTGGAAACTAGTGACATAGTTGAGAAAGAATGTAGCCTATCCATTCACTAGAGACTGGTGACATCACTAAGAATGCAGCCTATCCATTCACTAGAGACCAGTGACATCACTGAGAATGTAGCCTATCCATTCACTAGAGACCGGTGACATCACTGAGAATGTAGCCTATCCATTCACTAGAGACCGGTGACATCACTGAGAATGCAGCCTATTCATTCACTAGAGACCAGTGACATCACTGAGAATGTAGCCTATCCATTCACTAGAGACCAGTTACATCACTGAGAATGCAGCCTATCCATTCACTAGAGACCAGTGACATTACTAAGAATGCAGCCTATCCATTCACTAGAGACTGGTGACATCACTAAGAATGCAGCCTATCCACTCACTAGAGACCGGTGACATCACTGAGAATGCAGCCTATCCATTCACTAGAGGCCAGTGACATCACTGAGAATGCAGCCTATCCATTCACTAGAGACCGGGGACATCACTGAGAATGTAGCCTATCCATTCACTAGAGACCAGTGACATCACTGAGAATGTAGCCTATCCATTCACTAGAGACTGGTTACATCACTGAGAATGCAGCCTATCCATTCACTAGAGACCAGTGACATCACTGAGAATGCAGCCTATCCATTCACTAGAGACCAGTGACATCACTGAGAATGTAGCCTATCCATTTACTAGAGACTGGTTACATCACTGAGAATGCAGCCTATCCATTCACTAGAGACCAGTGACATCACTGAGAATGCAGCCTATCCATTCACTAGAGACCAGTGACATCACTGAGAATATAGCCTATCCGTTTACTAGAGACCAGTGACATCACTGGGAATGTAGCCTATCCATTCACTAGAGACCGGTGACATCACTGAGAATGCAGCCTATCCATTCACTAGAGACCAGTGACATCACTGAGAATGCAGCCTATCCATTCACTAGAGACCAGTGACATCACTGAGAATATAGCCTATCCGTTTACTAGAGACTGGTTACATCACTGAGAATGCAGCCTATCCATTCACTAGAGACCAGTGACATCACTGAGAATGCAGCCTATCCATTCACAAGAGACCAATGACATCACTGAGAATGCAGCCTATCCATTCACTAGAGACCGGTGACATCACTGAGAATGCAGCCTATCCATTCACTAGAGACCGGTGACATCACAGAGAATGCAGCCTATCCATTTGCTAAAGACATCACATAATACAATCCCGGACTCTTTAGGAATGCATCTTTATTTTTAGTGCATATATTATTATGTCTCCTTTTTTTCCATTGGCTTTTTGTGATTCTGCCTCGCTAACCTCTCCCAGTTTGAGCTCCAATTCATTTAGGCGTTAGAATAATTCCATTAGCTCTAATAACCTATGAAAAGCTTTTTGTTTTAAAGCGCATACCAAGCATAAAGTACATTTGTTAGCGGCAAATCTCTCTGGCAGGATCGCTTAATAAAATCCCCCCATCCAGACTGGTATTTCGGAGTAATATATCTTCCAGTAACGCACTTAGTAATACATTCTTGCTGCATAGCTGAGACGTTTTAACAAGGTTAAGTGGAATGCTTTCTGTACGGGATTTCATGAAATGTAATTATACAGCATTTGCTGCGGTATAATAGTATCTTTGACACATTCCGCATGTTATATGGACACAGAGAACTCTGCTTTCTAAAGTGAGAAGTTTTTTCCCAAATCGGAAGGATGGGAATTTGTAAAACGGAATAAAAAAATGAATGAAAAATGGAAACTGAAATGAGAAATATATATACTTTTTTTTCTGCAAAAGATATGGAAATCTTCTCCCTTTTATCCAGTGAAATTACCCCATTTATTATGAGGAATGTAAAAACAGCGAGTCCATGACTCTGCGGGGCGAATTAAAGTGTATATAGAGCCAATATTTTAAGAAGAAAAAAAATGTGATTCTCAAAATAGTCCATAAAGTCCACGCTCTAGGAGTGAGATTGTAGGTCTCTGGTGCCCAACTTGCAGCCTGGGGGCCACATGTGGCCCTATGGCACTTTTGGTGTGAGCTTCGGGGCCCCGGCAGACACTGTTCTGTGTTTTTTATTTCATTTTTTTAGCAGTGATTTTTAGAGCCGGTGTCTTGTCGAGCTGGTTCCCCTATCGATATGGTTCCCGCCTTGACTGCGCAGGCGCTGTCGAACATCTGTTAAAGCTTGGAGATTTCCGTCGGCTCGGCCTGCGCCTGCGCAGTCAAGAGGGAACCAGATCGATAGGAGGAACCATAGGCTCGGCAGCTGCGGACGCGCTCGCCCCCGATGCTTCATTACGCACGCCGCTTTCTTCTTCATGCCGCTCTATACAGCAAGGGGTGGATCAGATGTGATATTGAGCAGTGCGAATTTGTTTGTTTATACACGACGCTCTATACAGCCCCTTGCTCTATAGAGCGGCGTGTATAAACAAACAAATCGCACTACTCAATATCATCACATCTTATCCGCCCCTTGCTGTATAGAGCGGCATGAAGAAGAAAGCGGCGTGTGTAACTAAGCAATGGGAGCGAGCGCGTCTGCAGCTGCCGAACAGCTGTTAAACCTCAGAGATTTCCGTCGCCTCGGATTGCGCCTGCGCAGTCAAGGGGTAACCATATCGATAGGAGGAACCAGCTCGTCAGAACACCGGTTCACACAGGGGCAACACGACTTTGTGCGCGACTTTGCAAGGCGACTTGGACACGACTTGAGCGCGAATCACAGCGCGACTTGGAGCGACTTACAACGCGACTTGAAGACGCCTCCAGGACAGGGGACTTTGCCAGTGGCCAATCACATAATAATCAGCTCTGTGGGAGGGAGGGGTTTGCCTAGAAAACTATTTTCTCTTCCTATAAAGTTGCTTCAGTTAAGACACTGATCCGACTTGGAGGCGACTTCCATTGAAATCAATGGGTACAAGTCGTCTAGAAGTAGTACAGGAACCTTTTATGAAGTCGGAGCGACCTTAGTAGTGTGCATTAAGACGGCTCTCATTCACTTCCATTGATTTTCTCATGTCGCGCGACTTTGGGGCGACTTGAAGTCGGATCCGAAGTCGCCCCTGTGTGAACCGGCTCTTAGGAGTCTCCAGTCAATGGCTGTCTCCCGAAGAATGTCCCCAGTCTCCAACAACTCCTATATCATGTTCACAGTCTCTGACCGTCTCCTGCAGCATGACCCTCCTCTGCCCATCTCCCTCAGCACTGGGATGACATTAGCTGACTGATGGAGAGAAATTGAGGGAGAAGAGAAACATTGGAATACTAGTCAGGAACCAATGTGCAAAAGTGTATTTGCTTTGGAAGAATAAATCACCTCTAACGTTGGGTGTCCTACGTGTGGATGTTGCTGCATTGTGTAAAGCTATAAGAATATTTTTTTACATTTGATGATGATGAGGTGCCTCGATACTGTCCATAATTTTAAAGGGTGCCTTGAGATCAGTGGGGCGTAGGGGCACCGCCTCCCTAATCCATGAGTCTGGCCCCTAATCTACATGCAGGGCGCCAGGCGCATGGATTCCAATAGGGCCTCAATCTCTAATTAGCTTCAAAAAGGGTGGGCTTGTGGCGCAGAGCACTGCGCCCTCAGCCCACCCAGTTGTGTGACAATAGCGGATTAATATTCACTATTGTCTTCCTGCTTCTCCAGAGACTGCAGTCATGATACAGGAGATGGCCAGGGATTGTGGACATGATAGAAGAGATGGTCAGACTGTGGATCTAATCAGCACCGGCCCAAGACATGGTGCTGCCTGGGACCAAGAATGAAATGCTGCCCCCCCCCCCAAAATAAAAAACACGCCCACCAAAACGCCCCCACATTCATTATTTTATATCATGATAAGTAAAATTTAATTTATCAGAAAAGCAGAGTTACATGCAACAGCACCATATGCAAAATTACATGACATACCATTACGTTCAAATCCAAACCACAAACTCCAGTGTTATTTTGTGTTTATCTCATGTTAATTGGTTACAACTATATTGTTGTGTATACACCATTGAGGTCCCTAACAGCCAATTGGGGTCCTCAATCACATTATTGCCCATTTGTGCCAGAGGGGATTGAGCCAAATTCTGGGGGTTGACAGGCAGAGTGCAGGCCCAAAACTAAACTAGCAGCTCCTACGGGGGCAGTGCTACAGTAAGATGACAGGCTAGTAAATTTTTGTCAAATGACAGTAATGACAAGCTCTTACCTGCTAACGCCGTAACAAACACTGGAGTCGAAGACAGGCAGCAGGGTGCAGACAGACGATCCCACCACAAATATACAGGAGATGGTCAAATGCTGTGTGCAGACAATGATACAGGAGATGGTCAGAGACTGTGTGCAGACAATGATACAGGAGATGGTCAGAGACTGTGTGCAGACAATGATACAGGAGATGGTCAGAGACTGTGTGCAGACAATGATACAGGAGATGGTCAGAGACTGTGTGCAGACAATGATACAGGAGATGGTCAGAGACTGTGTGCAGACAATGATACAGGAGATGGTCAGAGACTGTGTGCAGACAATGATACAGGAGATGGTCAGAGACTGTGTGCGGACAATGATACAGGAGATGGTCAGAGACTGTGTGCGGACAATGATACAGGAGATGGTTTTATTGTGGTAATGACAAGGTCTTACCTTCTAACACGGTAAACACTGGAGCCACAGAAAGACAGCAGGGTGCAAACAGGCGATCCTGCCACACACAGTAAGACTCTGCCACGCCAGCCGGCTCCCGCATTATTGGGTTTGATTGACAGCAGCGGGGCCAATGGCTGCGCTGCTATCAATCTATCCAATCAGGACCCGAGACACCGGCTGTGGAGCTGGTGTGCTCGTCCCCGTTGCGGGAAAAACCAGGCTCAGGTAAGTAAAAGGGAGGCTGCTGCATCACAGGAGGTTTTTTTACCTTAATGCATAGAATGCATTAAGGTAAGAAACCTTGAGACCCCTTTCACACGCCCATAGCGTTGGCAGTAAAATATCGGTAAAACGCCGCTATTTTACTGTCGGATTTGCGGCACATTTCACCCACTAGCGGAGCGCTTTTAACCCCCGCTAGTGGCCGAGAAAGGGTTAAAATTGCCCCCAAGGAGTGGAGGAGTGGTGTATACAGCGCTCCTAAAGTGACCCAAAGATGCTGCTTGCAGGACTTTTTTTTAACATCCTGCAAGCGCAGCGCCCCAGTGTGAAAGCTTTTTAGTGCTAAAATCACTGCAATGCACCTCAGTGTTTTTATGCAGTTTTGTTAGACCCCTTTCACACTGGAGGCGTTTTTCAGGCGCTTTTGGGCTTAAAATAGCGCCTGTAAAGCGCCTCCCCTGCAGTCCCAGTGTGAAACCCTGAGTTCTTTCACACTGGGATGATGCGCTGGCAGGACGTTAAAAAAAAAGTCCTGCAGCCTTGATTTATAGGGCGGTGGAGGAGCGGTGTATACACCACTCCTGCCCATTAAAATTAATGGGTAGCGTTGCTAAAGCACCTGCAAAGTGCTTCGGCAGCAGCGATACACGGGCACATTTAAGCCTTTCTTCAGCCACTAGCAGGGCTTAAATGCGCCCCACTAGCGGCCGAATAGCGCCGCTAAAACGACAGTAAAGCGCCGCTAAAACTAGCAGTGTTTTACCATCAATGCCCACCCGCCCCCGTGTGAAAGCAGCCTAATGCCGCGTACACACGATCGTGATTCACGGCGGTAAAAAAAAACGCCGTGAATCATGACAGGAAAAATGAGGGAACGGCTTGTTCCCCCACACACGACCGTTTTTCCCGTCATTTTTTCTCATGTCGAGAAAATTTCCCTATGGGAAAACTGCCGCGGAAAAAAATGACGGGAAAAACTACGAGAAAAATTAGAGCATGTTCTAATTTTTCTCGTCATGATTAATGCCGTTTTTCCCGTCGTGAAAAATGACGAAAAGCCCACACACGGTCGTTTTTCTTGTTAAAAAAAAAAAATGTAATTTTTCACGACGGGAAAAATGATCGTGTGTACGCGGCATTAATGTTTTTTTTAAATTGTGTTTTTGTGCTGTACATACAGGGCAGGCAATGGCATCCTGAGAAGAACATGTGCCATATGCCACCTCTACTGACAATGATCTATCCTGCACAGAGAGGGAGTTGAAATAAAATTCATGACACGACCATTGCATCTTGATTAGAAACCAAGAAAACAATACAAATCATTTTATAGTTTGCATTTTTTTAACCACTTGCTTACTGGGCACATAACCCCCTTCCTGCCCAGGCGAAATTTCAGGTTTCAGCACTGTCACGCTTTGAATAACAATTGCGCGGTCGTGCGACGTGGCTCCCAAACAAAATTGATGTCCTTTTTCCCCACAAATAGAGCTTTCTTTTGGTGGTATTTGATCATTTCTGCGGTTTTTATTTTTTGCGCTATAAACCAAAAAAGAGCGTAAATTTTGAAAAAAACACTATATTTTTTACTTTTTGCTATAATATCCCAATTTTTTTTTTTTTATATATATATTTTTTCTCAGTCTAGGCCGATACGTATTTTTCTACATATTTTAGTTAAAAAATTTTTTAATAAGCATATAATGATTGGTTTGCCCAAAAGTTATAGCGCCTACAAAATAGGGGATGGAATTATGACATTTTTTTATTATTTTTTTTCCTAGTAGTGGTGGCGATCTGTGATTTTTAATGTGATTGCGACATTATGGCGGACACTTTTGACACATTTTTGGGATCATTCACATTTATACAGCGATCCTTGCTATAAATATGCACTGATTACTGTATAAATGCGACTGGCAGGGAAGGGGTTAACACTAGGGGGCGGGAAGGGGTTAAATGTGTTCCCTGCTAGGTGATTCTTACTGTGGGGGGAGGGGACTGACTGGGGGAGGTGACCGATGGTTGTCCCTATGTACAAGGGACACACCATCGGTCTCCTCTCCCTGACAGGACATGGATCTGTGTGTTTACACACACAGATCCACGTCCCTGGCTCTGTGACAGCCGATCGTGGGTACCTGGCGGACATCGCGGCCGCCAGGCACGTGCATCGGCACCGCATGACACGGCGGGCACAGCTTTTCCCCGATGCGCGCCCGCGGCGGCGTGCATCGCGGAAGTAAACAGGAGGATGTCCATGGACGCCCTCCCGGCAATTGAGCGCCGCGCTGTAGACGTCTTTTGTCTATAGCGCGGGCACGAAGTGGTTAAAAGAATAAAGTTTTGCTTTAAATTACAGGGAAAACATGGGTACAATACAAGGATCATCATCAGCCACATTAAAAATCCCACCTAACTCACCCTTTTTATCAGATAGGCAGAGAGGCAGCCCAGGCTCAGCTCACACTGTCACCGTCCAGGGCATAGCCAGTCAGCCACAGCAGAATTCCTCAGAGTCCCACTCTGAATCCCATTCCCAACCCTCACGCAGGAGATGAAAGATGGATGAGGTGTGTGGGCGGAGCAATATTGATTGGCGCGGAGGCTGAGCGCTGTGAATGCTGGGGCGGCCGTGGCCTTCTGACATCACTGGATGCTAGGCGACGGTCGGGACTCGGCACTCGGCAGGCAATGAATTATAGCAGCCAGACACAGTGCAGCCAGGAGACAGCAGCGGCACCGCACACGGTGCACAGGCACAGCGCACCGCGGCGCCGACCAGCATCCGCTCCTGCTCTCTGCCCCGGACTGATTGAAAGTATGTCTGATAAAAATATTTTGCCGGCCGGACTGCCGCCCCCTCCTAAATGCCGCCTGGTACCACGGTCCCATTGGGTCCCATGGTAGGGCCGGCCCTGGATCTAATACAAGAGGTGGTCAGAGACTTCAGACATGGTACAAGAGATCGTCAGAGACTGCAGACATAGTACAAGAGTTGGTCTGAGACTACAGACATGATACAAGAGATGGTTTAGAGATCGCAGCCATAGTGCAAGAGATATTCAAAGTCAAAGACTGTGGACATGCTGCAGGAGATGGTCAGAGACTTCAGACATGGTACAAGAAATGGTCAGAGACTGCAGACATAGTACAAGAGATGCTCAAAAATTGCAGACATAATACAAGAGATAGTCAGAGACTGCAGAAATGGTACAGGAGATGGTCAGAGATTGTGGACATGATACAAGAGATGGTCAGAGACTGTAGACTTGATACTAGGGATAGTCAGACTGTGGATCTAATACAAGAGATGGTCAGAGACTTCAGACATGGTACAAGAGATGGTCAGAGACTGCAAACATGGTTCAAGAGATGGCGAGACTGTGGATCTAATACAAGAGATGGTCAGAGACTTAAGACATGGTACAATAGATCATCAGAAAATGCAGAGATGGTACAAGAAATGGTCAGAGACTGCACACATAGTACAAGAGATGCTCATGAATTGCAGACATAATACAGGAGATAGTCAGAGACTGCAGAAATGGTACAGGAGATGGTCAAAGATTGTGGACATGATACAGGAGATGGTCAGAGACTGTAGACTTGATACTAGGGATAGTGAGACTGTGGATCTAATACAAGAGATGGTCAGAAACTTCAGACATGGAACAAGAGATCGTCAGAGACTGCAGACATGGTACAAGAGATGGTCAGACTGTGGGCCAAATACAAGAGATGGTCAGAGACTTCAGACATGGTACAAGAGATGGTCAGAGACTTCAGACATGGTACAAGAGATGGTCAGAGACTGCAGACATGGTACAAGAGATGGTCAGACTGTAGATCTAATACAAGAGATGGTCAGAGACTTCAGACATGGTACAAGAGATCGTCAGAGAATGCAGACATGGTACAAGAAATGGTCAGAGACTGCAGACATAGTACAAGAGGTGGTCAGAGACTGGGGACATGAAACAGGAGTTGGTCTGAGACTACAGACATGATACAGGTGATGATCAGAGATGGCAGCCATAGTGCAAGAGATATTCAAAGTCAAAGACTGTGGACATGCTACAAGAGATGGTCAGACAGCCTGGGCACCCTGGTTGAAAAAGGCTGATCTATGTGCTGCCTGCCTGGAGGGGGTAGAACTAGGGTTGCCACCTTTTCTTCAAGTCAAACCCGAACACTTTAGCGGGGAACGTCAATTTTTTTTATAGTACAAACTATACATATATTTTGCTATTAAATAACATTTCTAATCATATGAAGTTAATAACAAGAGTTCCCCTTTTACATCAGAGTCCACAGATTCCCCTTTACATCTGAACTCACAGAGTTCCCTTTCACTATAAGGGGGAGACGCTGCAGACTCTGATGTAAGGGAGAACTCTGGGGACTCTGACATAAGGGATGCTCTGGGAACCCTGATTTAAGGGGAACACTGAGAACTCTGATGTACGGAGAAGACTCTGATGTAAGGAGGAACACTGTGGCCTCTGGTGTAAAGGGGAACTCTGATGTAAGGGGCGCTCTGAGAACCCTGATTTGCCTTAGTGTACTCACTCAGAGGCAGGAGAGAGAAGGGGGGAGACTTCAGTCACAGACAGGGATGGATGGTGAGCTCACTCACCCCTTGGCAGTCAGCACCTCTCATCCAGATATATCTGAGGCTGCTGGACTTCAAATTTCCGGCCCCAACTTTCTGAGGCACAGCGCCGGGGATTGAAGTGTGGGCAGACACAGATGGAAAGGGGTGGGGGGAAGAGGTGCAGATCGAGCCCTATCTCCTCTCCCGTCTGTGTGTGTGTGTGGGGGGGGGGAGGAGGAACTGTTAGTGCCAGCTTTGGGCAGTGTGAAAGAGTGAAACAGACACTCTCAGCTTAGACAACTGCAGCCAGCAACCCTGCTGGGAAGTCATAGTCCAGTCTAAATTATGTGTCCGGGTTTCAGGCAGTCTGAAACCCGGACAGATGATTCCAAACCCGAACTGTCCGGGTGAATCCTGGACAGGTGGCAACCCTAGGTAGAACTCAACTGGCCTTACAAGAGCGGGAACGGTCTATGTGAGCATCACCATGGTGGTGATCTTCACTTGTACTTTAAAAAGAAGGCTGGTTAGTGGCAGAGATGAGTTTCAGGTCATTTCAAGGTCTAATATACCATATAAAAATAAATGTTCACCTATTTCTTTAGCTTATCAAGCATGAAGCATCAATCAGCCACCCCCTAAATGACCAAAGGCACAAAAGAGTAACGGGCTTGTAAATAATAACGATTGGCACTTCACAGGCGGTTCATATAAAAAGCCACCTTTACTGCAGCAGACTGAAAATGACAGCCACTTACGCTTTTCAAGTAATGACTTTAATGAGAAAAGTTGTGTTGAAAAGCAAAAAAGTTGCACTAAAGAGGAAATCAATTGAGAGCCAACTCAGAAGTGAGAGACAATGTAAGAAATTCTAGGAGGGGCGGTTCTAGCCAATCTTTTTAGCCAATCACATCACCTGGCTGTGAATACAGGCATGATAATATTAACTTCCCCTCCTGTGAAAGTTTTGTATCCAGGAGCTTATGATTTGAATCCATTCGATACCTTTTGCTACATTGCCCAGGCCCTGATGGGAGGGGGAATTTTACCCCGAAACACATTGGATGCATTTTGTGTCTGTTGTACTTGTGATATTAATAAGAGGTTTGGACTCTTGAGACTCTTGAGACAATCATCTAGTGCAGTAGTCTCCAAACTGCAGCCCTTTGCTGGCCCTTGGGGCACTGTTCCTTTCACTTATACGAGACACTATTCCTCCCACTGAGCTGACACCAATGATGGGGCACTATTCCTCCCACTGACACCAATGATGGATCACTATTCCTCCCAATGACACCAATGATGGGGCATTATTCCTCCCCCTGACACCAAGGATGGGGCACTATTCCTCCCACTGACACCAACGATTGGGCAGTATTCCTCTCACAAACACCAATGATTGAGCATTATTCCTTCCACTGACACCAACGATGGGGTACTATTCCTCCCACTGACACCAATGATGGGGTACTATTCCTCCCACTGACACCAACAATAGGACACTATTCCTCCCACTGACACCAATGATTGGGCACTATTACGCCCACTGACACCAATGATGGGACACTATTCCTCCCACTGACACCAACAATAGGGTACTATTCCTCCCACTGACACCAATGATGGGACACTATTCCTCCCACTGACACCAATGATGGGGCACTATTCCTCCCACTGACACCAATGATTGGGCATTATTCCTCCCACTGACACCAACAATAGGGTACTATTCCTCCCTCTGACATGAACATCCGGCCCCACTAAAATCTGAAGAACAGTAAACTGGCCCTTTGTTTAGAAAGTTTGGAGACCCCTGATCTAGTGCTCTTTTTTTCTCACTTGTGCATTTTGAATAATGACTTTAATAAGGAAAAGTTGCAACAAAAGAGAAGTCCATTGGGAGCCAGCTCAGAAATGAGAAGGAATGCAATGAATTCTGGGAGAAGCAGTGATGTGACTGGTTTGTTATAACCTCACCTAGCCATGTATGCGGGTGTAATCACCATAATAACTTCCACTCCTGTTAGCCCTGGTTCACATTGATGCTACTTTGAATTCATGCTTCTTCACTTGAAGTAGCACGATTTCAAGGTAGCAGATCAGCGCAATATCAGGTGCTACTTGAAAGACATCTGTACAACTTCATGCACAGATGTCTATTGAAGTTGTACCTGAAATCAGCAAAAGCAGTGCACTACTTTTGCAAATCGATGCTGCGCCACAAAGTCGGTGTGGCACTAATTGGAATGGTAACATGGCCGGCAATAGGCTGTGACTTGTTCTGTCAAATTGCATGACAAATTGCTCCAATGTGAACAAGGGCTTAAAGTTTCATATCTAGAAATCTGTGCCTTGTGATACCTTTTGCTATATTGTCCAAACCCTGATGAAGAGAGATTTTTACCCCTGAAACGCGGTGGGCGCCTTTTGCATAGGTCAGATTTAAAAAAAAAATAGGTCTATTTAGGGTAACTGGCTACATAAAACCTTCATCCTACAGGAAATAACAAAGTAGCAAAGGTCTGGAACAGTGGAAGCCCATCCATACGGGGCACTGGGGCACCGCCCCCCTAATGCATGCCCTTGGCCCCTAATCTACATGCAGGGTGCCGGACGCATGGATTCCAATGTTTTTTTTCTTTAAAGCACGTGATTAGAGCCAGAGGCTCTAATTGGCTTCAAAAATGGTGAAGAGCACTGCGCCCCGAGCCCACCCACTTGTGTGACAATAGCAAATTAATATTCGCTATTGTCTTCCTGCTTCTCCTCCCGGCCAATCAGGAAGCAGGTCCTGAGACCCAATTGGCCAAGAGGAGAAGCACGGGCTTCCATTCTTCCTCCTCCCATCCGGCTTGGTGTGCTGCACGTCATCCACTCATGCCTGACACTTCGGCTCAGCTCAGCTCCCCTGATCCCCGGTAGTGATGAGCCGAACACCCCCGGGTTCGGTTCGCACCAGAACCCGCGAACGGACCGAAAGTTCGAACGAACATTAGAACCCTATTAAATACAATGGATGCGAACGTTCGGATTCTAAAGTGCTAATTATAACAACTATTATGCATGTTATTGTCCTAAAAAGGGTTTGGGAACCCGGGTTGTGCACCAGGGGACATGTATCAATGCAAAAAGAAGTTTTAAAAACGGTCGTTTTTCGGGAGCAGTCATTTTAATGATGCATAAAGTGAAAAAAAAAAAGTCAAATATTCCTTTAAATATCGTACCTGGGGGGTGTCTAAAGTATGCCTGTGAAGTGCCACGTGTTTCCCGTGTTTAGAACTGTCCCTGCACAAAATGACACTTCTAAAGGAAAAAAAAGCCATTTAAAACTGCTTGCGGCTTTAATGTAATGTCTGGTCCCGGTAATATGGATGAAATTCTTTAAGAAAAATGGCATAGCTACCCCATGACCCCCCCCCTACCCCAGCCCATTACCAGCCCCTTTGGGTCTTGTATGGATATTAAGGGGAACCCCGCACATAAAATAAAAAAGGCCCTATATACTCTGAACAGCCCTATACAGGCGTTGCATACAAGACAGGGACTGTAGGTTTGTTCTTATGTAGAGTCTGTTTGTAATTTTGAACAGGTACATTGTTGAAGTGTAGCTCCAGACCAAAAATCTATTTTTAAACTTTTTGGAAAACATAGGTAAGGGTTATCACCCCTGTAACATTTGTTTTGCTGTCTGTGCCCCTGTTCAGAACATTTCACCTCACTTTCCGTCCCAATGACAACTGTTTTTGAAATGTGGTGTTTTTCTTGAAACAAGGATTGGTGATAAAGCATCAGTACAGAGGAGACACCTTTCTCCCATATTTATTCTTACAGGAGAGAATTTTCCTTCCTAGTGGTAGATTTCCTCTCACTTCCTGTTGTCTTCTTGCGTTTGCAAGTAGGAGTCGTTTGTAAGTTGGATGTTTGAAAGTAGGGACCTGCCGTATATACTCTGCAGAAATAGGCCCCTTAGTTGTTGGTGTTGGCACAACACTGTAAGCACTCACAGTTACTCTTGGTTGGTGCTGGAACGCCCTGCTGTCAACTATTATATCAGGAATTTTTATTACATATAATTGTTGAACAGTGGTAGTAAAAATTGGGCCTTTGATGGTGGTGCTGGTGCCACAACACTGTAAGCCCTGACAGTTACTCTTGGTGGGTGCAGCAATGGGCCCTGCTGTGAATTATTAGATCAAGAATTGTAATTACATGCCCCTGTTGAACAGGGGCTGAAAAATTGGGCCTTAGGCACTGGTGGCACAACACTGCAACCCCTCACAGCAACTGTACTTGGAGCACAACAATGAGCCCTGTTGCAAAGTATTGCTTCAAAAATTGTAATGACACGCCCCTGTTAAACAGGGGCTGAAAAATTGGGCCTTAGGCACTGGTGGCACAACACTGCAACTCCTCACAGATACTGTACTTGGAGCACACCAATGAGCCCTGTTGCAAAGTATTGCTTCAAAAATTGTAATGACACGCCCCTGTTAAACAGGGGCTGAAAAATTGGGCCTTAGGCACTGGTGGCACAACACTGCAACTCCTCACAGATACTGTACTTGGAGCACAGCAATGAGCCCTGTTGCAAAGTATTGCTTCAAAAATTGTAATTACACGCCCCTGTTAAACAGGGGCTGAAAAATTGGGCCTTAGGCACTGGTGGCACAACACTGCAACTCCTCACAGATACTGTACTTGGAGCACAGCAATGAGCCCTGTTGCAAAGTATTGCTTCAAAAATTGTAATTACACGCCCCTGTTAAACAGGGGCTGAAAAATTGGGCGTTAGGCACTGGTGGCGGCACCCATAAACAAAAATGATCTTACAAGCTATCATCATCATTGTCAATCGTATCATTGAGGACTCGGAGGAGGAGGATAGCCAGTCAACATAACAGCACAGGCACTCAGCATCAGCATCAGTCTTGAAGGGATGTGACATGTTAAAATCAATTAGTCTGTTATATCAGCATCAGGTGTGTGGTAGCTGGTGGTGATCCAAGACTGGTTCATCTTGATGAAAGTCAGTCGATCAACCGAGTCGGTGGACAGGCGCACCCTGTGATCCGTGACAAATCCTCCAGCAGCACTGAATGTGCGTTCCGAAAGAACGCTGGATGCAGGACAGGCCAGTAGCTCAATTGCATACTGTGCAAGCTCTGGCCAGTGATCCATCCTCAAGACCCAGTAAGCCAGAGGATTTTCGGTGGGGAAGGTGTCCAAGTCTGACCTTGCCCCTAGATATTCCTGCACCATGTTTATCAGACGCTGGCGATGGTTGCTGGAACCGATCATACTTTGGGGCTGCGGACTAAAGAATTGTCTGAACGCATCGGTCAGACGGCCACCTTCCCCACCGCTCCTTCTTTGACTGGCCGAAGCCTCAGCAACTCGTTGTCCAGGACCAGGAGTTTGCAACCTCCCAGTCTCTGGGAACGCGTTGCACAGACCTTTCTGCAAGGCCTCCCGGAGTTGTCTCATCCTCTGCTCCCTCTGCGACGGTAACATAAGGTCCGCAACCTTACCCTTGTACCGTGGATCAAGGAGAGTGGCCAGCCAGTAATGGTCCCTCTCCTTGATCCGAAGAATACGAGGATCCTTCCGCAGACTTTGCAGGATCAGGGAGGCCATGCAGCGTAGGTTTGCTGAGGCATTCGCTCCGGAGTCCTCTGGGTCACTAAGGACGACATGATCCGCAGCCACCTCCTCCCAGCCACGTACAAGTCCACTGGTTTCTTGGGACTGTAAATCATCCCTAAAAGACTGCTGCTGATGATGCTGAGTGCCAGCCTCCACCTCCATGCTGACACAATCCTCCTCCTCCTCCTCCTCCTCCTCCTCCTCCTCTTCCTGTGCGATGGGTGGGACAGAAGGAACACTGTCTGGGTAAAGGGGGCCTTGAGAGGCAAGGAAGTCCTCCTCTTCCTGCCTCTGTTCTGCCTCAAGTGCCCTGTCCATTATTCCACGCAGCGTGTGCTCCAACAGGTGGACAAGAGGTACAGTGTCACTGATGCATGCACTGTCACTGCTCACCATCCTCGTGGCCTCCTCAAATGGTGCCAGGACAGTGCATGCATCCCTGATCATGCCCCACTGGCGTGGAGAAAAAAAACCAAGCTCCCCTGACCCTGTCCTGGTGCCGTAGTCGCACAGGTACTCATTGATGGCCCTCTGCTGCGTGTGCAGCCGCTGCAGCATGGCCAACGTTGAGTTCCACCTGGTGGGCATGTCACATATAAGGCGGTTCTTGGGCAGGTTCAACTCCTTTTGCAGCTCAGCCAGGCGAGCACTGGCATTATAAGATCTGCGGAAATGCACACAGACTTTCCTGGCCTGCCTCAGGACATCCTGTAAGCCCGGGTACCTGCCCAAGAAGCGCTGCACCACCAGGTTAAGGACGTGAGCCACACAGGGCACATGGGTCAGTTGTCCCTGTCGGAGGGCGGAGAGGAGGTTGGTGCCATTGTCGCAAACCACCATTCCTGGCTTAAGCTGGCGTGGCGTCAACCACCTCTCGGCCTGGCCCTGCAGAGCAGACAGGACCTCTGCCCCAGTGTGGCTTCTGTCCCCCAAACACACCAGCGCAAGCACGGCATGGCATCTTTTTGCCTGCGTACTTGCGTAGCCCCGTGAACGGCTACGGAGCACCGCTGGTTCATAGGACAAACCACAGGAAGAGGCCATGGAGGAAGAAGAAGAGGAGGGGGTGGAGGAGAGAGGTGTGTCACAACCAGTAGTAGCATTTTGGAGGCGTGGCGGTGGGACAACCTCCAACACTACTGCACCTTGTCCTGAATCCTTCCCAGCTGCCAAAAGAGTGACCCAATGGGCCGTGAAAGAAAGGTAACGTCCCTGTCCATGCCTGCTGGACCATGAGTCAGCAGTAATATGCACCTTACCGCTGACCGCCCTGTCCAGCGAGGCCAAGACATTGCCTTCCACATGCCGGTAGAGAGCCGGAATAGCCTTCCGTGAGAAAAAGTGGCGTTTGGGAACCTGCCACTGAGGAACTGCACATTGCACAAACTCACGGAAGGGGGCCGAGTCTACCAACTGAAAAGGCAGCAGTTGAAGCGCTAGCAATTTAGCCAAGCTAGCATTCAACCGCTGGGCATGTGGATGGCTGGGAGTGAACTTCTTTCGACGGTCCAGCAGCTGGGGCAGGGAAATTTGCCTGCTAGAATCGGACGTCGGTGTACTGCTAGCAGAGTGGGCGCAAGTACTTGGCTGTGACACACCTAATTCTACACCTTCATTCCTCTCAGTGCATGTTTCAGAGAGGACTGAAGTTATAGTGGGGTTGGAGATCCCAGCTGATGCGGTGCAAGGAGAGGTCCGCTTTGTTCTTTGGTGTGGGTCTTTCAGGTAGGCTTGCCAACGAGCTGCATGGCAGGTCAACATATGTCTGGTCAGGCATGTGGTACCCAAGCGGCTGATGTTTTGGCCACGCGATATACGCTTGAGACATATGTTGCAAACAGCAGCTGTGCGATCTGATGCACTAGCCTCAAAAAAGGCCCACACCAAAGAACTTTTTGAATGACGGGCAGAGGCAGCGCCCTGCACAGGCGGAGCTCTGCGGTGTGATTCCGTCGGTGTACTGCCCTTACGCTGGCCACCAAAGGGCATCCTGCCTCGTTGGAGATGTGCCTCCTCCTCATCCTCCTCCTCCTCCTCTCTCCTATTAGGCACCCACGTGGAGTCAGTGACCTCATCATCCCCTCCCTCCTCATCACTGGAGCCAATCTGGCAGTATGCTGCAGCTGCTGGAACATGACTGCCAGATTGGTGTCCTTCTTGAACATCCCCTCTGTCTGCTCTCACGCTACTGCCTTCCTCTAGCTGGGTTTCATCATCAGACCCTTCAAAACGCTGGGCATCCTCCTGGAGCATGTACCCAACACTGTGCTGAAACAGTTCGGGGGACTCCTCAGGAGGAGGACATGGTGGGTCTAGGGAAGGAGTGACTGATGATTTGTCTGACATTGATACCAGGGAAGACGACGCTTTGGCAGCTGCTTTTCCAGTACCCTGAGCCTGGGTGAGAGAGGATGAGGAGGAGGAGGAGGGCTTGGTCATCCACTCTACCAAGTCTTCGGCATGATGTGGCTCAACATGTCCAGCTGCCGAAAAGAAGGACAAGCGTGTCCCATGGCCATGTGCTGATGACAATGCACCGCGTCCACGACCAGCACTGTTGCCCCCAGACACAGAGCCTGCTTGCCCTCTTTTATTGCCTCCTGACTGTCTGCCTCTCCTTGTTTGCCTTCCAGACATTCTAATAGATGGCCTGCAGGGAGATGGGAAAAAAGCAATAAGGGCTACCTTCAGGTGTCCTTCTCTGTCCCTTGAAACAAGGACTTGCAGAGTGAAATAAACTGACACTCTCCCTACCTACAGTTTTCTGTCCCTAGAATAAATGTTTTTTTTTAATCACAATATAGCACAAGGACAATTCAGTCACTGTCCTTCCAGGTCCCTGGAAACAAGGACTTGCAGAGTGAAATAAACTGACACTCTCCCTACCTACAGTTTTCTGTCCCTAGAATAAATGTTTTTTTTAAGCACAATATAGCACAAGGACAATTCACTCACTGTCCTTACAGGTCCCTGGAAACAAGGACTTGCAGAGTGAAAGAAAAAAAACACTCTCCCTACCTACAGTTTTCTGTCCCTAGAAAAAATGTTTTTTTTAATCACAATATAACACAAGGACAATTCACTCACTGTCCTTCCAGGTCCCTGGAAACAAGGACTTGCAGAGTGAAATAAACTGACACTCTCCCTACCTACAGTTTTCTGTCCCTAGAATAAATGTTTTTTTTAATCACAATATAGCACAAGGACAATTCAGTCACTGTCCTTCCAGGTCCCTGGAAACAAGGACTTGCAGAGTGAAATAAACTGACACTCTCCCTACCTACAGTTTTCTGTCCCTAGAATAAATGTTTTTTTTTATCACAATATAGCACAAGGACAATTCAGTCACTGTCCTTCCAGGTCCCTGGAAACAAGGACTTGCAGAGTGAAATAAACTGACACTCTCCCTACCTACAGTTTTCTGTCCCTAGAATAAATGTTTTTTTTAATCACAATATAGCACAAGGACAATTCAGTCACTGTCCTTCCAGGTCCCTGGAAACAAGGACTTGCAGAGTGAAATAAACTGACACTCTCCCTACCTACAGTTTTCTGTCCCTAGAATAAATGTTTTTTTTAATCACAATATAGCACAAGGACAATTCAGTCACTGTCCTTCCAGGTCCCTGGAAACAAGGACTTGCAGAGTGAAATAAACTGACACTCTCCCTACCTACAGTTTTCTGTCCCTAGAATAAATGTTTTTTTTTATCACAATATAGCACAAGGACAATTCAGTCACTGTCCTTCCAGGTCCCTGGAAACAAGGACTTGCAGAGTGAAATAAACTGACACTCTCCCTACCTACAGTTTTCTGTCCCTAGAATAAATGTTTTTTTTAATCACAATATAGCACAAGGACAATTCAGTCACTGTCCTTCCAGGTCCCTGGAAACAAGGACTTGCAGAGTGAAATAAACTGACACTCTCCCTACCTACAGTTTTCTGTCCCTAGAATAAATGTTTTTTTTAATCACAATATAGCACAAGGACAATTCAGTCACTGTCCTTCCAGGTCCCTGGAAACAAGGACTTGCAGAGTGAAATAAACTGACACTCTCCCTACCTACAGTTTTCTGTCCCTAGAATAAATGTTTTTTTTAATCACAATATAGCACAAGGACAATTCAGTCACTGTCCTTCCAGGTCCCTGGAAACAAGGACTTGCAGAGTGAAATAAACTGACACTCTCCCTACCTACAGTTTTCTGTCCCTAGAATAAATGTTTTTTTTAATCACAATATAGCACAAGGACAATTCAGTCACTGTCCTTCCAGGTCCCTGGAAACAAGGACTTGCAGAGTGAAATAAACTGACACTCTCCCTACCTACAGTTTTCTGTCCCTAGAATAAATGTTTTTTTTAATCACAATATAGCACAAGGACAATTCAGTCACTGTCCTTCCAGGTCCCTGGAAACAAGGACTTGCAGAGTGAAATAAACTGACACTCTCCCTACCTACAGTTTTCTGTCCCTAGAATAAATGTTTTTTTTAAGCACAATATAGCACAAGGACAATTCACTCACTGTCCTTCCAGGTCCCTGGAAACAAGGACTTGCAGAGTGAAAGAAACTGACACTCTCCCTACCTACAGTTTTCTGTCCCTAGAATAAATGTTTTTTTAAGCACAATATAGCACAAGGACAATTCACTCACTGTCCTTCCAGGTCCCTGGAAACAAGGACTTGCAGAGTGAAAGAAACTGACACTGTCCCTACCTACAGTTTTCTGTCCCTAGAATAAATGTTTTTTTTAAGCACACTATAGCACAAGCACAAAACACACTGACACTCTCCCTACCTATCCTTCTCTTTCCCTAAACTAAAGGAATCCAGGTTAAGCAAGAAAGAAATAACAGTCACTGTCCCTGCCTATGCTGCTCTATCCCTGCTCCGGAACACACTACACTAGGCCGCCGTGCTGGCGGCCTTTTATAGTGTGGGGCGTGTACTAAACACCCTCAGCAATAATTGGCCACAGGCATCCTGCCTGTGGCCAATCATTGCTCTCCTCGCTGCCGGCGCTGTGATTGGCCAAGCATGCGGGGTCACAGTGCATGCTTGGCCAATCACAGCGCCTGGATGACACTGCGATGGCGTAGTGCATTGTGGGCCGTTCGCGTCACTCGAATTTGGCGCGAACGGCCCAAATCGTTCGATCTTCGTCGAACGATCGAACAGCCGATGTTCGAGTCGAACGTATGTTCGACTCGAACACGAAGCTCATCCCTAATCCCCGGTCCCGCTTCCTGCAGGGGTAAGTATTGGGCTGGTGGGGCAGACGTATGAGCGAGTGACGAAGGGTTCGGTGGGGGGACCGACCAACTGGGGGCACCAGCCGCCGCTGGTCAGGAACTAGTCACAGATGGGATGGATTCATGTTGGAGACGGTCCTTTTAAGGTCACGTAGATAAGTTGACATGACCTTCTTTTGTCCTGAGTCCAGGTACATGGACGCTTTGATGATATTTTCCGCCCTAAAGCATTACAAATAACTTTTTTTTTTTCTGTTTCCTTTTAGCATTGAAATATTTTTTACACTTTAAAAGCCTTTATCCGCACTTCAGTTGTAATCTCGTTATTCCTAATTTCCCTGCGGTATCGGCCGTTCTCATGGCAGGATGTGTTCCGGCAAGGCACGGACGGAGCTCGCACTCCGGATACTTCGGCAGTCAAAGCCGGAAAAGCCTTTTCATTTCTTCTTCTTTTTTTGGGGAAAGGTAACAATTTTGTCGTGCCGAAGAAATATGAATTTGTTCAAGAGCGTTGTCAGCTATTCATCTAAATTCCGCTTTGTTTCTCAGGCTTCTGTGGGACATAATATATAGCGACTTTGCACAAAATCCGTAATATAGCTGCCAAAACACATTCCCGATGCTATTTCTAGGCTTCAGAGCTCCACAGGTGGACGGTGCATTATCAGAGGAAGCCGATTCCTCCCGCTCAGCTAGAGTTGCCTTAATAAGGAGCCATATCCTCAAACTATTACCGCCGCGTGTTCGTCCCCTTTGTCGATCCTTTATAAAAACTGTGAGCTTTGTTTTCCGTAGTAGCTATAGGAATTACTAAAACAATGTAATAAGCCCAACTCCGCTTTCCTTTAAAGTTTTTGGTAGAGTTGGAAGTGGTGAGAGCCTTTGTCTTAGAATCTAGAATTGGAACACCACACTGTGATATTCAAGTTTATTCCTATTAGAGATGAGCTAATTTGCACTGCGTTCCATATTATTTGGGGGGATCTTTGTAGAGATCTGTATTTTTTTTTTAAGCCGGTAATAGAATATAATTTGGAAATAAAAAAAGAACCAAGCGAGTGGCAGGGATTTTGTAGGGCAACAAAAGAGCCAACACAACTTGGTAAAAATCGATACAAAACTTTACTGTTCCAAAGTTAAAACCTACAAAACAGGCCAAAAATTGTTTCTATGTCTCTTATCCTAAATATGAACACAGATCCATGAAAAACTGTGTGACATAAACAATACATTCAAAATTACCCCAGATCAAGGATGCATGCATTATTTTTACATCCAATTACGGTATACTATGCCCACATGCCCGAAGCGTTTGGAGAATTGCTCTTCCTCAGAGGCAATCCAAGACAAGAACTTACAGTAGCAAATGACACAAAACCTATACGAGGGAATGACCTACAGTTAAGTATAAAAGCATAGTGTTCCATGTGTCCAATCCAGTCCGGGTCACGGGGAGGCAGGATCCAGCCTGGACAGCGCAGAGATTCCAAATGCGATTAAACCAAGAATTGTTTGGAGCCCATCCAGCAGCATGGCCGACCACCAGCATTCAGACCACGGACACCGCAGCATCAGGCATGCTACTGGATGGAGGATCTTGGAGGTACTGGTGTTGGATAAGAAGACCTGGCTCACCATCTGCATTCCAATTTATCCCAAAGGTGTTCAGTAGGGTTGAGGTCAGGGCTCTGTATAAGACACTTGCGTTCCTCCACACCAAACTGGTCAATCCACATCTTTATGGAGCTGGCTTTGTACACAGGGGCACAGTATTGCTGATACAGAAAAGGGTCCTTATCAAACTTCTACCACAAAGACTTGGAGGAACTTGGAAGTACCGTTATTGGATACGAAGACCTAGTTCACACTGCATTCCAATTCATCCCAAATGTGTTCAGTAGGGTTGAGGTCAGGGCTCTGTACAGGACACCTGAGTTCCTCCACATCAAACTAATCAATCCATGTCTTTATGGAGCTTGCATTGCATACACAGGGGCACAGTATTGCTGGGCTGGCACAGAAAATGGTCTTCACCAAATTGTTACCACAAAGATGGAGGAACTTGGAGGTGCTGATGTTGGATTTGAAGACGTGGATCAACATCTGCATTCTAATTCATTCCAAAGGTGTCCAGTGGAGTTGAGGACAAGGCTCTGTGCAAGACACTCACTGTGAAGACCTGGCCCACCATCTGCGTTCCAATTCATCAAGTGGCCCTCAAGCCTCAAGGAAATGCCTACTTACAATAAGCCAAGCTGGACCAATATATGCATGCAATTGGAGTTTAGCTTTAATCATCATCCAATGAGAATCATTTCCTCTGACTCCCCATTGCTTTATTCAACCTTTGAAAAGTGGAAACTCCCTTTAAAAACAGAAATAAGCCTAATAAAGCAGACAATTACCTTCCAGGAGATAAGACAAGAGCTAAGACAAGAGAAACCCATCTCCATTTATCATGACCTAATCATGAACCTGAAGGGGATCAAAACCAGAACTCACATCTTGCAAGGCCACTGTACTCTCCTCCATTACAAATGCAAACCAGCTTCAATCATCTCATAAAGAGTTGCCGGTCTTTTCTGCAGAATATTTTCTGACGTCACCCACTCCAATCAGCCCTTGCCAGCACATCTCTGGCCCTCTTTGCATTCTCTAAAAAGACAGTTGAATAAAACGTTACAGTAATTGTGTATGATAAGCAGACACACACATCTCGCCCTGCTGTTAATCTTCAAAAAATGTCACTTCACATGCATCAGAGAACTGGAGCAGAATTCTCTCTACCATGTTCTGCAAAAACATTCCGCTTCTTTTTTCTTTTTCTTTTTTAAAAAAGACAACGTTCTGTACATTGCTTGACAACATTCGAACATAAGCCAATGGCAAGTATAAAATTTTAACTAGACAGGCATTAAATTGCCGAAAGGGATGTAGAGACCAATAAAGGTGCTGACATTTACATATATACAGTACATAAGTACATATAAAAGTATGCATGAGCTGTATGCGTGTAACATACATTTCCAACATATCTGCTGCTCAGTCGTAGGAGTTGTACCATCAGACTAGATTGTTACTTTATGGTGCTGTTGGAGACATCATCGTTGTTAGATCACTGATAGGTCGCAGCACTCAATAAGGAGACTTTTAGCTGCTAAAGAAGAATTCCAGGTATGGATATTTTTACATAGATACATTGATCCAGCTTGGAGCAACCATGTATAATACCATACCTGTGGGATCCCTCTAGATCAGCCCTTCTCAACTTTTTCAACACAGAGGAACCCTTGAAATAACTTTCAGGTCTCAGGGAACCCCTGCTAACAATAAGCCGGTTCACACAGGGGCAACACGACTTTGTGCGCGACTTTGTGAGGCGACTTGGACACGACTTGAGCACGAACCACAGCGTGACTTGGGGCGACTTGCAAGGTGACTTGAAGTCGCCTCCAGGACAGGGCACTTTGCCAGTGGCCAATCACATAATAATCTGCTCTGTGGGAGGGAGGGGGGAGGGAGGGGTTTGCCTAGAAAACTATTTTTACTTCCTGGAAAGTTGCTTCAGTTAAGACAGGATCCGACTTGGAGGCGACTTCCATTGAAATCAATGGGTACAAGTCGCCTAGAAGTCGGATTGAAGTAGTACAGGAACCTTTTCTGAAGTCGGAGCGACTTCAGTAGTGTACATTAAGACGGCTCTCATTCACTTCAATTGATTTTCTCATGTCCGCGACTTGGGGCGACTTGGGGCGACTTGAGGCGACTTGAAGTCGGATCCCAAGTCACCCCTGTGTGAACCGGCTCTTACTTTATCTACAACTAAGGATACATTAGTGTGATGGTCAGTGGGAAGAATGTTCCTTAAACTTGTGGTCATTGGGAAGTATTACCCCCCCCCCCCCCCTTACAGATACAGTAGCTAAAAAGATCAATGGGTTCAGTGGGAACTTATCTGAGCGGCAGAAAATGCTTATTGCTCAAGGAATCCTTAGCAACTTCTGGAGGAACCTTAGGATTCCATTGAACCCTGGTTGAGGAAGAATGCTCCCTATACTTGTAGTCATTTGGAAGAATTACCCCCTTACAAATTGCTTAAAAGATCAATGGTGTCGGTGGGAACTTATCTGAGAGGCAGAAATTGCTCAACGAACCCCTAGCAACCTCTGGAGGTTGAAAAACCCTGCTCTAGAAGCTGGAAATCTAGACACCCTCTACTACACCTCTACTACAATGATCGTCACTTGTGCCCAGGTCCTATGTCAGGTGGCTGCCCTGTTGTATTCTGAACACAAGAGGATGGTCTGTTGTCAAGGGCATCATTCAGAGACCAATTTGCATTTTCTCAATGGATGCATAGCTCTCTCTGAATAAACAAGGTGGAGAGCCGGGCGTTGACATCACACTGCCCACTGTTGCTCGTGCCCAGCATCCGACCTCCTGTGTTCACAATGCAGCAAGACAGACGTTTGGCAGGGGACCCAAAAGTTAGTGGAGATCACTGTAGTAGCGGTGCCTACCACATTGATTTCCAGCTTCTAGAGGGATCCCACAGATACGGTATATAGATAGTTACATCGGTTCAAGCTGAAAAAATATCCATACCTGAAATTCTTCTCTAAAGCGGGACTTCACCTACAAAAAGGGAAGTCCTGCTGGTTTTCTCCCTCCCCCAGCCTGTAACTGAGTTACAGGTTTATTTAGGGGAAGGGGGGAAGCGAGTACCAATTTTGTATTGGTACCACTCCTACATCCACAATCCTAGGCAAGGTTGGCGTCTCTTGGCCCACCCCCGTCCCTCCTGCAGCCTCCTGGAAAAAATCACAACACCTAGGAGGCTGCAAGACCATTCGCAAAGCCACAGACGTATCCAAAATGGGGGCACCAGGGACCTTCAACGGTAAGAAGTACCAACTGCGGGAAGACATTGCTGGACCCCCAGGTACTGGAGTTTTAAAAGTCAGCAATTACACTATTTGTAGCTGACAACTTTTAAAAAGCAAAAAAACAAACTAAAGTTAGTCTTTAACCACTTGCTGACCCGCCACCATATTGTATATGCTTTGAATATACTGAGATGGGATGGCATGTGCAGGTGTACATGATGTGCCTGCACCAGGTTTAGGAGCGTGTTGCGTGACACCCACCCCCCCCCCCCCCATGACTGTGGATTCCGGTACTTGGGGCAAACATACAGTGGCCTAATGCTAATGACTAGCAAGCGCTCGGGTCCCTGGTTTGAATCCCAGAACATTATCTGCATGGAGTTTTCCTGTACTTCCTGTGCTTGCAAGGGTTTCCTTCCACACACCAAATACGTTTTGGTAGGTTAACTGGCTCCTGTCTATATTGGCCTTAGTATGTGAGATAGAGACCTTTAGATTGTAAGTACCTTGAGGGCAGAGACTGATGTTAATGTACAGTAAGTATATTATAGGCTCTATATAAACACATGTAATTAATGAATGCAAAACAAACCACTGAAGATAAATGGAAAAGTAGATGGCTTAATGCAACCTTGTTCCACTAAATTCTGTTGATTAATAGGACAGAGCTAAATCTTTAATGTTATATTGACACTTTAAATGACTCCATGTGCTATATATGAACCCAAACCTGACAAAGGAAGTGTTCCCTTTAAGAACGTATTGCAACCTCCTTCTGAAAAATGCTAAGAAACTGTTCATTATGGTGATTCTCCGAGTTCGATATTGTGAAGTCATTGACTTAGGAGAAACATACACCTAGGGGAGTCAGTGAAAAGTCATACTGGTCTTCAAAGTCTTTTTTTTTTTAACCCAAACCTGAAAAAGGAAGCGTTCCCTTTAAGAACGTATTGCAACCTCCTTCTAAAAAATGCTAAGGAACTGTTCATTATGGTGATTCTCCGAGTTCCGTACTAACGATCAGAAAATCGGCAGATCGTTCATCGGGCGAAATTTTACTTCCGACTTTCTGATTGTGTGTACGGGCCTTTGGGCCTCTTTCACACAGGCACCTCCGTTTGCCGGACTCCACTAGCTCAGCAGGGGATCGCTCAGCTTACTGCTGAGCAGAGCGGAGATGGACCCAGTCCCGCTCTCCTCTATGTGGAGATCGGATGAAAACGGACCGCTTGTCCGTTTTCATCCGATCATATCCGACCGGCCAGAAAATAGGACCACCATCCGTCTGGATTTTGCGGGCAGGATCGGATCAGATAATGGCGGATGTCAGCAGACACGTGTCCTCTAAAATCCACCACTCCATAGGGGTGAATGGAGGGTCCGATCAAGTCTGCCTGAAAGACTGACAGGCGGACCTGATCGTACAGCCCGTGTGAAAGGGGCCTTACTTGTCGGGTTGCTTTAACTGACATCATATGTGGAACAGTAAATACAAAAGTAACAACACTGCTTTGTATCTCTCTATCTCCTTCTGATTAATGTTTATAAACAATGTTACTTTGTATTTCTCCATCTCCTGTCTGATCAACATTTACAAACAATGTTACCATAGGAGTGCGCAGGGGGTGTGCCAGGGGTGCCTGGGCACACCCAAATCCAGAGACAGCACCAGGGGGGAGCTTGGGTTCACCCCCATCTCTACAACCATCTCTGTCATCAGGCCGGCAAGG
The DNA here is from genome assembly GCA_029206835.1 of Rana muscosa. Taxonomy (NCBI): domain Eukaryota; kingdom Metazoa; phylum Chordata; class Amphibia; order Anura; family Ranidae; genus Rana; species Rana muscosa. The sequence continues at coordinate 23,187,681 of CM055120.1, read as the reverse complement.
GCTGTCTTTGACTTTCTACCCAGGCTGAGGTACCCCCTCTAGGGCAGCATCCTGAAGCTTGCAGCCTGCAGGGACTCTCTCTCAGCTTTTCAGTATCAACCTGTGCAGCTTCATACACTCTCCTTCATACACACTTACAGGTGGCTGCTCTGGCTGATCAAGCAGCTGAAACTGGCAAGGAGGTGGGGCAGAGATGGTAGCCCGAGAGTCTTCTACCTCCAGCCATGTGGTAAGTGGCTGATAAAGAGAGGTTTACCTTTTCCCTGCAGGAATTCCCTCCATGCTCCATCTGTGTTGCTTCAACCCTTACACTGCACACAAAGAATTGGAGAACTGCTAGTGCTCCCACTACATAGTGCCCACTGACTGTCCACGCGGCATAGTGCCCACTGACCGTCCACACCGCATAGTGCCCACTGACCGTCCACACCGCATAGTGCCCACTGACCGTCCACACCGCATAGTGCCCACTGACCGTCCACACCGCATAGTGCCCACTGACTGTCCACACCGCATAGTGCCCACTGACTGTCCACACTGCATAGTGCCCACTGACTGTCCACACCATAAGTAAAAAAAAAAAAAAAAAAAAGTATTTGTTTACATTGATAAGTGTCTTTTTTTTTTTTCCATTTCTTTATATAAGTGTCATTGTGTATGTACTGTGAAAAAGCATTTGCCCCTACCTGATTTTTTATTATTTTTTTGCATATTTGCCACACTTAAATGATTCAGATCATCAAGCAAATGTTAATATTACACACAAAGATAATCTGAGTAAATACAAAATGCAGTTTTTAAATGATGATTTCATTTATTAAGGTAAAAAAGCTGTCCAAACCTGCCTGACCCTAACAACTGGTTGTGCCACCCATGGCGGCAACAACTGCAATCAAGCATTTGCAATAACTGGTAATGAGTCTTTCGCATCACTGTGGAGAAATTTTGGCTGACTCTTTTCTGCAGAATTGTTTTTATTCGGCCACATTGTAGGGTTTTCCAGCATGAACGGCCTGTTTAAAGTCATGCCACAGCATCTCAATTGGATTTAAGTCCAAACTTTGACTAAGCCACTCCAAAACCTTAATTTAGTTTTTTTCGAGCCATTCAGAGGTGGACTTGCTGGTGTGTTTTTGGATCACTATCCTGCTGCATAACCCAAGTGTGCTTGAGCTTGAGGTCAGGAACTGATGATCGGACATTCTCCTTCAGAATTTTCTGGTAGAGCGCAGAATTCATGGTTCCATCAATTATGGCAAGTCATCCAGGTCCTGAAGCTGCAAATCAGCCCCAGACCATCACACTACCACCACCATGTCTGTCTGTTGATATGATGTTCTTTTTATAAAATGCTGTGTTAGTTTTACATCAGATGTAACAAGACGCACACCATCCAAAAAAGTTCAACTTTTGTCTCATCAGTCCACAGAATATTTGCCCAAAAGTATTGGGGATAATCAAGATGTTTTTGGCAAATGTGAGATGAGCCTGTGTGTTCTTTTTGGTCAGCAGGGGCTTTGGCCTTGGAACTCTCCCAATGGATGCCATTTTTGCCCATTCTCTTTCTTATTGTTGAATCATGACCTTAACTGGGGCAAGTGAGACCTGCAGTTCTTTAGAAGTTTTTCTGGGTTCTTTTATGACCTCCAGGATGAGTCGTTGTTGTCCTCTTGGAGTAATTTTGGTTGTCCGGCTGGGAAGGTTCACCACCAATGCCACGTACACGCGGTCGGACTTGCCAACGGGAAAACCTCTGTCGGAATTTCCGACGGAAAAATAGAGAACCTGCTCTCTATCTAAGTCCGTCGGAAATTCCGACAGAAAAAGTCCGATGGGGCATACACACGGTCAGAATATCCGACCAAAAGCTCCCATCTGACTTTTTCTGTCGGAAATTCCGTCTGACCGCATGTACGCGGCATAAATTTTCTCCATTTGTGGATAATGGCTCTCACCGTAGTTGGCTGGAGTCCCAAAGCCTTAGAAATGCTATTGTAACCCTTTCCAGACTGATACACCTCAACTACTTTGTTTCTTACCTGTTCTTGAATTTCTTTAGATTGCGGCATGATGTGTTGCTTTTTTAGATCTTTTAGTGTGCTTCACTTTGTCAGACAGCTTCTATTTATGTGATTTCTTGATTCTACAGGTCTGGCAGTAATCAGGCCTGGGTGTGGCAAGTGAAATTTAACTCAGCTTTCCCAAAAATTTGATTAATTACAGTTCATTCATGATTTAGCAACAGGGGGGGTTACTTTTTCACATAGGGCCCGGCAGGTTTGAACAGCTTTTTTCCCTTAATAAATGAAATTATCATTTAAAAACTGCATTTTGAATTTACTTGGGTCATCTATATGTAATTTTAACATTTGTTTGATGATCTGAATCATTTAGGTGTGACAAATATGCAAAAAAAAAACAAAAAAACAACCAGAAAGGGGCAAATACTTTTTCACAGCACTGTGTATATTTATACACACACACACACGCACGTGTGTTTGAGCTTAGTGTGCACACCCTAATGCAATAGGCTGCGCATACCTATTAATGTTACTTTGTATCTCTCTATCTCCTGTCTGATCAATGTTTATAAACAATGTTACTTTGTAGCTCTCTATCTCCTGTCTGATCAATGTTTATAAACAATGTTACTTTGTATCTCTCTATCTTCTGTCTGATCAATGTTTATAAACAATGTTACTTTGTATGAACTTGATTTACCCCCCCCCCTCACTTCATTACCAGGCCATTATTTGCGATCTGGCACTTTAACGGACAATTGCGCGGTCGTGCAACGCTGTACACAAATTAAATTAAAGCAGAGTTCCACCCAAAGATGGAACTTCCGCTTTTTGGAACCCTCCCCCCCCTCCGGTGTCACATTTGGCACCTTTCAGGGGGGAGGGGGGTGCAGATATCTGTATAATACGGGAGTCACTCCACTTCCCGCCCCCCCCTGCTGCCTTCTGGGAAACACACTGATCCCAGGAGACAGCGGGAACCACTGGGAACGCGCCGCGCTACTCGCGCATGCGCAGTAGGGAACCAGGCAGTGAAGCCTCATTGCTTCACTTCCTGATTCCCTCACCGAGGATGGCGGCGGGGGAAGCTGAGAGCCGAGCGATTGCTCGGCTTCGGCTGCCGACATCGCTGGCACCCTGGGCAGGTAAGTGTCCATTTATTAAAAGTCAGCAGCTGCAGTATTTGTAGCTGTTGGCTTTTAATATTTTTTTTTTTCGCGGGGCCTCCGCTTTAATGCCATTTGTTTTCCCACAAATAGAGCTTTCTTTTGGTGGTATTTGATCACCACTGGGGCTTATTTTTTATTATTTGCACTATAAACAAAGAAAGAGAACTTTGAAAAAAATAAAAATAACAATATTTTTTACTTTCTGCTATAAAGATATCTGATAAAAAAAAATTACATAGTATTTTTTTTCCATAAATCCCCTTGGAGACTTTTATTGTATTTCACAGCTGTAAATAGGAATCTGAATGGCAGACATTTCACTCGGCACCTTTCATAAGTGTTTGCTGACAATACAATTGCATTGTATTAATAGTTTCTGTAGTTTTTAGCTATATAAATGCATTTTTCTGTAATCTTCTTCCCAAAGGGAAGACGTCTTTTGTCTGAGATAGTAAAGTGTCTACCAATATAGTCACACCTTCACTAATGTGCGGAACTACCTACCCACCCAGGTTCATGTTTGGGGTTCCCCCGGGTTCAGCGTTTCCGGGTTCAGTAATTACGTTTGCAGTGATCTCTCCTAATGACGTCCGTTCCAAAACGACTATATTTTTTTTTTCTTTTTGCTGTGTTGTTGTATTTTTGCTGCTGTGTTGTGCCATTAGTATGATTTTTAAGAAATACAGAGGAGGAAGGTGGCGTATTCTAATAGTACAGTTCACCTTTTGCAAACAAGAAACAACATAAATAAGTAGATAAATGTACCCATATTTAACTAGTTGAGGACCGGAAGGATTTGCCCCCTTAATGACCAGGCCATTTTTTGCGATTCGGCACTGCGTCACTTTAACTGACAATTGCACGGTCGTGCGACGTTGTACCCAAATACAATTTATGGGTTTTTTCCCCCACAAATAGAGCTTTCTTTTGGTGGTATTTGATCACCTCGGTTTTTCTTTTTGCGCTATAAACATAAAATAAGCAACAATTTTGGAAAAAAAAACAAAACAATATTATTTACGTTTGCTATAATAAATATCCCCCCAAAAAAGTTAAAAGACCAATTTCTTCATCAGTTAAGGCCAATATGTATTCTTCTAAATATTTTCGGTAAAAAAAAAATCACGCGTATATTGATTGGTTTGCGCAAAGGTTATAGCGTCTACAAAATAGGGGATAGATTTTTGGCATTTTTTTTTTTTTTTTTTTAAATATTCTTTATTTATACTTCAAAAAGGGATACATCCAATACATTATTTATACCTTTTCCATTGCATATCTATTCATAATATATTTCTCATCCCAATCCTTTACTTCAATCTTATTTATTTAAACATCAGTCTCACCTCGAGACCTCCATGTCAATGGGTTCCCTGCCCTTATGTCCTCTATATGTCTCTCCTTAGCCGGAGAGGCTCACAGAGTCCCTTTCTATACTAAGTTATCTTTGATATCTTTAATTTTCACAACCTTACTTATTCTCCCTTTCCTTTTTATTTATTCCCCCCTACCTCCCTCCCAAAGCAAACCCAAACAACGAGGAGAAAAAACAAAAAAAAAAAAACAAAGGAATTTCTCTCCCCCACTTTCCCTCTCCACCTCTAAGTAAACCGCAACCTCTTAATTACTTCTTTGACCGGGCGGGCTCACCTCCCCATTAGTCTTTTCCCTTCTTCTGTCTGCATAAATTTATTCCAGGGTGCCCAGATCTTAATATGTTGCTCTTTTCTGTCTTGGGCCGAAAACACCAATTCCTCTATAGTTCCCACTTTCCTGACCCTATTAAGCCATTCTGCAATTGTAGGAGGGTTGGAACTTTTCCAGCCTCTCGCAATGCATACCTTGGCCTCATTAACTAGGTGACATAATACTGAGTTTTTATAGGTTTGTGTGGGTATTTGCGTTTCGTGCAGTAGAAAAAAGCCCGGGTCGTCCGGTACAAAATACCGTATTTATTGGCGTATAACACGCACCGGCGTATAACACGCACCCCAAGTTTAGGAGGAAATTTTAGGGAAAAAACTTTTAGCAGGGAAGTTTAAGGAAAAATAACTTACATTTAAATGCAGCCTTGTCAGTGTCCATTGCAGCCTTGTCACAGTGCAGCCTTTTCAGTGTCCATTGCAGCCTTGTCACAGTGCAGCCTTGTCAGTGTCCATTGCAGCCTTGTCACAGTGCAGCCTTGTCAGTGTCCATTGCAGCCTTGTCACAGTGCAGCCTGGTCACAGTGCAGCCTTGTCAGTGTCCATTGCAGCCTTGCCCCAGAGTCGCCGTGCAGCCTTGCCCCAGAGTCGCCGTGCAGCCTTGCCCCAGAGTCGCCGTGCAGCATTTCAAAATTGGCGCCGAGACTGTGCGGACGCCGCCGAGAACGCCGAGAACGCCGGGGACGCAGGGACTGGGCGGAGCCGCCGCCGAGATACACATAGCCGAGTGTACTCGGCTATACTCGGCTTTTCTCGGCTCGGCTCACAGTCACGCCGAGTCCCGCCCTATAATGGACATAACACAGGTCCAATGGCGGGACTGGGCGTGACTGTGAGCGGAGCCGAGAAAAGCCGAGTATAGCCGAGTACATTCGGCTATGTGTATCTCGCTCCGCTCCGCTCCCAGTCAGCGGAGACAGCTCAGGGATGTGGATATCGGCGTATAACACGCACCCACGATTTTCCCCTGATTTTCAGGGGAAAAAAGTGCGTGTTATACGCCGATAAATACGGTAAGGCTCAATTCTTTGAGCAATCCTTCGTACCTCTGTCCAATATTGTCTAATTCGAGGACATGTCCAATATATATGGAACAAGGTTCCCCGCTCCCTATTACATCTCCAGCACTTATCAGAAATATCGGGATAGAACCTACCTAGTTTTGAAGGCATATAGTACCACCTCGTCAATAATTTATAATTTGATTCTTGCATTTTCGTGCTTATTGATGAGTGTAACGCAAGGTATATTATCTTCTGGTGTTGAGCTGGTGTGAAAGTCCTACCAAGGTCTCTCTCCCACTTTCTAATTGCTGTCATTTCAAAATTCTCTGATGGGGTCGTTAGCATCGTATATATCTTTGATATTATTCGGTTGATGGGTTCCTTCTCCTCACAATATACTTCAAACCTAGTTAGTTCCCGTTTAAAGTTACTTATTGACCCTAGTGTCCCCAGGTAGTGTCGGAGTTGTATTGCCTGCCAATACTCTACTTCGAATTGGCCACCTACTTTTGTCAATTCCGCTATTGTTGGCCATATTTCTGATTGCGTAAAATGCGATACCTGCGTATATCCCTTCTCTCGAAGTCTCCAAAATGCCCTTTTCTCCATCCCCGGCTCGAAACTTGGGTTTCCCAGTATTGGGTACAGTGGGGAATATTTTGGCGAGTATTTAGGTTTTCGACACGTCTTAACCCCTATAGACAGTGTCGGCCCTATCAAGGGATGTTTTTTGAGTGTGTCTGGTAATTTTGTATAGCACCAAGGGGCTCTACCCAGTGGTATCTGACTGATCTCCTGCTCCACTTTTATCCATAGTTTAAGTTCTTTATGTCTGCACCAGTCTATGACCCTCCCCAAGTGAACTGCTTGATGGTATTTAGATATATCTGGGACTGCTAAGCCCCCGTAACACTTGGGGAGGGTCATTTGACTTCTGCTAATCCGTGGTCGCTTATTGGCCCATATAAACTTAGTGAAAAGTGCATTTATTTGCTGAAAGTAGGCCTTGTCAATTCTAATTGGTACAGCTTGAAACAAATACAAAAATTTGGGCAAGATATTCATTTTGATAGCGTTGCATCGGCCGAACCATGAGTGGAATCCCTGTTGCCATTTATCTAATAAGGATCTGACTACTTTATATAGTGGGGGAAAATTTACAGCAAACACCTTCTCTAATCTTGCTGGTATATTTATCCCTAAGTATTTTAGTGAAGACCCTACCCATTTAAACTTAAAATTTGGCTGTAAATTTTGCTGGGCTTCCCTAGAAAGGGCTACCCCCATCGCTTCCGATTTTACGTAATTAATTTTTAGATTTGCTAATTTCCCATATCCTTCTATTTCCTTCATCAAATTTGGCAATGAAACATGGGGTCTTGATAGGGAAAACAACAGATCATCTGCGTAAGCAGAGGTTTTATATTCTTGCTTACCTATTTGCAGTCCCTGTATGTCTGAATTTTGCCGAATCCTATTTAATAGGGGTTCTAGAGAGAGGGAGAACAACATCGGAGAGAGTGGGCACCCTTGACGCGTGCCATTTGAGATTTTAAATGGCTCAGAGTAAACTCCGTTCACTTTTACTAAGGCTTGGGGTGTAGCGTAAACCCCCGCTATCCAACTCCGTATATGTTCTCCCAGTCCCATTTGCCTCAATACTTCAAACATAAATCGCCAGCTTATCCTATCGAACGCTTTCTCAGCGTCGGTACTTAAAAAAATACTAGGCGTTTTTGAAATATTAGCATAGTGTACCAGGTTGAGGACCTTTACGGTATTATCCCTGGCCTCACGGGTTGGGATAAACCCAACCTGGTCTTGGTGTACCAACTGATTCAAGAACGGCTGAAGACGGGAGGCAAGTAGTTTAGTGAAAAGTTTTAAATCTGTATTTAGCAGTGAGATCGGGCGATAGCTCCCGCACTCCGCCGGGTCCTTCCCTTCCTTCGGAATAACCGAAATGTGTGCCGTAAGGGCATCCGGCGGTAGTGCGGGACCCTGGCCGATCTCATTGAATGCCTTTGTCATTTGAGCCCCTAGTATTGGTAAAAAATATTTGTAATATTGGATAGTAAAGCCATCCGGGCCCGGCGCCTTCCCTCGTTTAACTGTCTTTATCACTGTCTCCAGTTCCCCTACTGAAATAGGTATCTCCAGTTTATTACGGTCTTCTAGGGCCAACCTAGGCAAGTTTGCTGAGAGGAGGTACTCTTCCATCTTAGCCTGAGGCACCTGGGTTGGGGTTAAGTTATAAAGGGAGGAGTAGTATTCTCTAAATCTCTGCGCGATCTTTTTAGGGAATGAGATCAGCTGCCCGTTTTTCCCCTTTATATGGGGTACATATACTGTCTTCCCTTTCTCTCTAAGTTTCCCCGCTAATATTTTACTACATTTTTCCCCAAGTTCATAGGTTACTTTTTCCCCTACTTGTATTGCCGCGTATCTTGATTGGTTTGCGCAAAGGTTATAGCGTCTACAAAATAGGGGATAGATTTTTGGCATTTTTATTATTATTATTATTTTTTACTAGTAATGGTGGTGATCAGCAATTTTTAGCGGGACTGCGACATTGCGGTGCACAGATTGGACACTTTTGGCACTTTTTTGGGACCAGTTACATTTATACAGCGATCAGTGCTAAAAATAGCCACTGATTACTGTATTAATGTCACTGGCAGGGAAGGGGTTAACACTAGGGGGGGCGATCAAGGGGTTAAATGTGTTCCCTAGGGAGGTGTTTCTAACTGTGGGGGGAGGCGGCTGACTGCAGGAGGAGAGAGATCGCTGTTCCTAATCACTAGGAACAGCAGATCTCTCTCTACTCCCCTGTCAGAACGGGGATCTGTCTGTTTACATTGACAGATCCCTGTTCTGGCTCTCTGAGGAGCGATTGCGGGTCACTGGTGGACATCACGGCCCACCGGACACGCCACCCCTAGAGCTCCTAAAGCGGCCAACGTACAATGACAGCGATTTTCCCAGGCGAGCCAACCTGTCGCAGTTCAACTGCGACGGCTGGTCTTTAAATGGTTAACCGCTTCAATACCGAACACTTTCACCCCCTTCCTGCTCAGGCTAATTTTCAGCTTTAAAGAGGAAGTAAACCCTCATTAATTTTTTTTTTTTTTTTTAAATGAACCCTGCAAGAAAATGTCATATTGAACTTGTATGCTATGCATACTAGCTCATTATGATCAACTTACCTGAGATCGAAGCCCCCGAATTTCTCCTCCGTGCCTTCCCCGCCGCCGCCATGTCTCTGACGATCTTCTTCCTGTTATCGCCGCGCCGGCGCTGTTATTGGCCCGGAGCGGCGATGACGTCACGCGCGCTTGGGCCGGCAAGATCCATTCAGAAAACCGGCAACGATGCCGGCCCGCTAGTGCGCATGTGCGTGACGTCATCGGTGCTGTGCTTTACAGCAAATATCTCCTTAACTGTCTAGATTAAGGAGATATTTCTTGCACCTACAGGTAAGCCTTCTTCTAGGCTTACCTGTAGGTGCAAGTTGTGTGGTTGGGTTTACAACCACTTTAAGCGCTTGTCACACTTTGAATGCCAATTTCTGAGTCATGAAATTTCTATCTTTTTTTTTTATACAGATAGAGAGCTTTCTTTTTGTGATATTTAATCACCACTGTTTTTTTTTTGCTATATAAATGAAAAAAAAAATCCAAAAATGTTGAAAAAAAACATGTTTTTCTTGATTTCTGTTATAAAATTTTGCAAATAAATAATATTTCTTTGTGCAGCCTTTGGGTTTGGGTGGTTGGGCAAGTTGGAAGTTTTTTAAGGAAGGAACAAGTTTATGGTCAATGATGGGTGAATCAGGCAGGGGGTGTATTCGAGGGGGGAAAATGCGCATGAGCTGTGACTTGGAGGGAGGGGGAGGATTCCCGGCCACGGGGTTTCTTTTCTGTGGCAGCATGGGGTGGGGTTGGGGGCTTGATTGGTCGAGTTTCGAGGTCGGTGGTGGCTCCGTCGGATCACCGGACGTGCAGGGTTTCTGATTTTCGAGGGAGAGTTCGTTCAGAATTCGAACCACGTGTGGACAGCATGAGACTGTCACACTATCACAATCTAAAAAAAAAAAAATTTTTTTAAATAAATTTAGGCCAAAATGTAATCTGCTACATTTCAACAAACTATGGTATAAATATTTGAAAATGGATCAGTCCTGATGTACTGACGGACTATCTCATTTCTTGAAGCCCTCAAATGGCAGGACAGTACAAATACCCCCCAAATGACCCCTTTTTGGAAAGTAGACCGTCTGAGGCATTCAGTTGGAGACATGGCAAGTGTTTTGAAGTTGTACTTTTTTGTCACAATTTTTTGGAAAATGATGAAATTTAATAAAATATTTTTTCTTTTTCAAATTTGTTTTTACATACTGTCACCAGTACATTACGGCGTAATTTAATGACTGGTGTGGCAGTGAAGGTTTTTAGCAAGAGGCATGGTGAGTTTTTTGAAGTTATAATATTTTGTCACAATTATTTGCAAAATTAAGAAATTAAATAAAATTAGTTTTTATCACAATCTTTTTTTCTTTTTTTTTTTTTACTTTTTGTCACTGGAGCAGTATAGCATCACCATATGACTGGTGTGGCAGTAATCAGGGACACTGATTGGTGACAGCATGTAAAAAAAAATAATAATAAAAAAAAAATATATATATATATATATATATATATTAACCACTTCAGCCCTGGACCATTTTGGCTGGTTAAAGACCAGGTCACTTTTTGCGATTCGGCACTGCGTCGCTTTAACTGACAATTGCGCGGTCGTGCGACGTGGCTCCCAAGCAAAATTGACGTCCTTTTTTTCCCACAAATAGAGCTTTCTTTTGGTGGTATTTGATCACCTCTGCAGTTTTTATTTTTTGCCACTATAAACAAAAATAGAGCGACAATTTTGAAAAAAATGCAATATTTTTTACTTTTTGCTATAATAAATATCCTCCAAAAATATATAAAAAATAAATTTTTTTCCTCAGTTTAGGCCGATACGTATTCTTCTACATATTTTTGGTAAAAAAAAAAAATCGCAATAAGCGTATATTGATTGGTTTGCGCAAAAGTTATAGCTTCTACAAAATAGGGGACTGTTTTATGGTATTTTTATTAAGATTTTTTTTCTTACTAGTAATGGCGGCGATCAGCAATTTTTATCGTGACTGCGACATTATGGCGGACACATCGGACACTTTTGACACCATTTTGGGACCATTGTCCTTTTTACAGCGATCAGTGCTATAAAAATGCACTGATTACTGTGAAAATGACACTGGTAGTGAAGGGGTTAACCTGTAGGGGGCGCTGTAGGGGTTAAGTGTGACCTAATGTGTGATTCTAACTGTAGGGGGGCATGGCTTGGCGTGTGACGTCACTGATCGTCGTTCCCTATGACAGGGAACAGACGATCAGTGACAGGCTTACTAGGAAGAACGAGGAAAGGTTTGTTTACACTTACCTCTCCCCGTTCTTCAGCTCTGTGACCCGATCGCAGGACACCGGCGGCGATTGGGTCCGCGGGTCCCGCGGGTGGGGAGCTAACGACCAGGTCACGAGCGCGCCACCCACGGCTGGGCATCTTAACCACTTAAGGACCAGCCACTGTATATATACGTCAGCAGAAGGGCACCTGGAGGCACAATCACGTACCTGTACGTGGCCCTTTAACTGCTGACGTCGGGGTCGCGCTACCCCCTGCCTTCCCCGTGAGTCGGGTCGCAGGTCCCGCGGACTCGATCGCCGCGGGGATCCCCGCGATCGTCTCACGGAGACATGGAGCGGGGAGATGTTAGTGTAAACACAACATCTTCCCGCTCCGCTACTGACACTGTCACCGATCTCCGCTCTGTGTAATCAGAGCGGAGATTGGTGACGTGTCACTCGTAGCCACGCCCCCACACAGTAGTAATCACTACCCTAGGCACACTTAACCCCTCCAGCGCCCCTAGTGGTTAACCCCTTCACAGCCAGTGTCATTTTCACAGTAAACAGTGCATTTTTATTGCACTGATCGCTGTGAAAAAGACAATGGTCCCAAAAATGTGTCAAAAGTGAAAAAAAGGACGTCAATTTTGTTTGGGAGCCACGTCGCACGACCGCGCAATTGTCAGTTAAAGCGACGCAGTGCCGAATCCTAAAAAGGGGCCTGGTCCTTTAGCTTCAAAATGGTCTGGGGCTTAAGTGGTTAAAAATTGATTCTAAACGGAATCACACTATGAGACATTTCCTTCCCTCTGGCACTATGGCTGACGAGCTGGGGATCCATTAGCAGTTATTTGGAGTTTGGAATCTAAAGATCCAATACCGGTTAATCGGAGCTTGGAGCTCAAGAGCGATTTGGTGTCTGGAGTCCAAAAAGATCCATTATTGGTGAATTGGAGCCTGGAACTAAAGAGGTAGTCTGTACCATGACCCGGTGATCGGAGGAGGAGTGCTGCTAATTTGTTGAGCTAGAAGCTGATTTTCACCTGATTTCTGGTGAGTGTAACATTCTAAGGGAGCGGTGTTTCACGTGGTGTGGTGAAGGGATTCATGGATTAATATTATCATCATCCCCCTGTGCGCTGTTGGCTACTTGGATACAGTATATCACACTATTTACGTTCATCTAGGACTATTGCGTTTGAATATTTCAACATTAATGGACACTTTATACTTAGTTAAGGTGTTTAACGCTGCTAATGTTTACACTTCTCTTTGGGGGTTTAAGCATATCAATTACATTCAGATTTATTTAATAGCAGCAGCTTAAGGGTCTGTGACCTTTTACTTTAATAGGTTCATGAGCGCTGAGGGAAAGTGGATGCGCGCTCCTTTGTGACGGTTTACTTAGATTATTTGACATGCTTGGTCATTGAAGAAAAGATCATGGAACCTTCATTGGTGCTTACCTGTACAGCTTTGCTGCGGGTCATCTTCAGATCTCTTCCATCCATTGTAATGAAGGGGGCAGATAGGTAGGGGGCAGGGGCAGAAAAGTAGGGGGCACACAGGGGGGAGGTGTAGGGGTACCAATCATGGGGGGGTGTAAAGTAAAAGTGGACCCTCAGTCCAAACCTCATATTGAGGCTCCTTCTTCTATAACTACATCTATGGGTACAGGGGGTACCAATCCAAACGCACCCTGTATGAGACACATTGGGCAAAAGACCATGGAATCCTCATCAGTGCTTATCTCTACAGCTTTACTGCAGGTCATCTTCAGCTATCCCATCCATTGTAATAAAGGGGATAGATAGGTAGAGGGCACACAGTGTGTGTGTGTGTGTGTGTGGGGGGGGTTTGAGGTACCAAGCCTGGGGGGGTGTAAAGTAAAAGAGGACCCTCAGTCTAAACCTCCTGCTGGGGCCCCTTCTTTTGTAACTACATCAATGTTTACAGGGGGTGCCAATCTAAACACACCCTGTAGGAGACACATTTGGAAAAAGACCATGGAATCCCCACCAGTACATACCTATAAAGCTTTTCTGTGGTTCATCTTCAGATCTCTTCCATCCATTGCAATGAAGGGGACAGCTAAGTAAGAGGCACACAGTGTGTGTGTGTGTGGGGGGGGGGAGGGGGGGCGGGGAAGGTGTAGGGGTACCAAGAATGGGGGGTATAAAGTAAAAGGGGGAAGTCATAAAAACCATATGCCATGAAGATCCACACCAACCACGTTCCCCCAGCTTCTCCTCATAGTCTCAAGGTGACTCATATATCTCCACCTCCAGCCATAAATGCTCAGAAGTAAAAACAAGAGTAGACACTACAAATAACGTAAAAGCCATTATTACCTCTTATTTAAATATAAATGGCACTTATAAACATCAACAGGGTGAGTGTGCGTTAAAATTCAACTCCGGTTGGCATACAAACAAACTTGTGGGTCACTTCCGGTTGCACAATGACATCAGCATGTAGCTCCGCCCTATGCATGCCCCGGAGGAAGTCGCATATGATGAAACGCGTAGAGTGTATCTTTAGCAACTATTGGAATTTACTGATATACTTATTGATTAGCGCAACACAGTGGATCTATATGAAGTGTGACTATGAAAAATATCTCATAGTGTGTTTGCAGCTTTTTTTATTGTGCATTTATTTATTGCACCAGCACAATTTTTTTGTTCATATTCACAAATCTCTACAAATAAAAATGTCATTATTAATCCAGAAAAGCACAAAAAAATATAAAAACAAAATTCCACAAGGCTCTGAATAAAAGGGGCTCAAAGGATGTCACGTAAAAAAAAAAATGCAAAAAAAATAATAGCTCATTGCAATACAGTAAACCATCTCCTCTCCACGCCTGTATAGTCATCGCATGACCGGCAGCATTTCCACGGGGCTGAATAAAAGAAAATAATTATCTGATACAGATCTAAACTACAAAGCTTCCAAGAAAAAAAAATGGGAATTAATTACTTTTATTTTAAAGATGGTGAGATTTTTTTGTGAAGATGCTTACATTTCATTGGTGATGGCTAACTTAAATGAATTCCCCTATTCATTTCAAATTCCATTGCTTCTTTTTAAGAATTTACCATTCAGTTAATAATTGATAAATTCGTCTTTAGAAGCAAAACTAACTAAAGCAAAAGAATAAATAAAAAATCCTTGGTGCAACAAGGAGGCGAAGGGAAAAAAAATTAAATAGAAAGTAGAAAAAATAGACACATAACAATAATATATTCTCTTCTAAACACTACCCCGAAGCCATACTTTAATAAAAATTCCAGTCAAAAGTCAAACTCAGCCTGTAATTCAGTTTAGACTGTTATCATACATATATTAGAAATAGAAGCAGATCAAGCATGGAGGACCCATACCGGTGTCTAATCACGCAAATGGAATTTTCTGTCACATTGCCTTTGTGTTATTTGCAAAATAAAAAATATGAAACAAAGTGAATAACGGCATTTGCATTAGCAAGAGACAAAAGAGTTTTATTGAATAATCGGGGGGATATTTTTATTTGGTTTCTGTAAAGTATTTGTTGAGTAAAATGAATTTGCTGGAAGTAATGTTCTTAGATTAAAAAGCGTTCTTCTGGAGAATCATGGCTAAGGTTGTACGTAGGGACAGGGAAAACAGATAATGACTTTACTCCTAATGGTTTTGTGGCTTGAAGACACGACCCAAATGAATATTCAGTAGTGTGTAAAGCTTGGAAACTGTTTCCTTTCAGGATCCAGTGACATCACTAAGAAAGCAGACTATTCATTCACTAGAGACTGGTGACATCACTGAGAATACAGCCTATCCATTCACTAGAGACCGGTGACATCACTGAGAATGGAGCCTATCCATTTATTAGAGAACAATGACAACAATAATAATGTAGCCAATTCATTCAGTGGAGATCATTGACACCAGTAAGAATGTAGCCTATACATTCATTAGAAAACAGTGACATCACTGAGAATGCAGCCTATCCAATCACTAGAAACCGGAGACATCACTGAGAATGCAGCCTATCCATTCACTAGAGACCAGTGACATCACTGAGAATGCATCCTATCCATTCACTAGAGACCGGTGACATCACTGAGAATGGAGCCTATTAGTGATGAGCCGAACACCCCCGGGTTCGGTTCGCACCAGAACCCGCGAACGGACCGAAAGTTCGAACGAACATTAGAACCCTATTAAATACAATGGATGCGAACGTTCGAATTCTAAAGTGCTAATTATAACAACTATTATGCATGTTATTGTCCTAAAAAGGGTTTGGGAACCCGGGTTCTGCACCAGGGGACATGTATCAATGCAAAAAGAAGTTTTAAAAACGGTCGTTTTTCGGGAGCAGTCATTTTAATGATGCATAAAGTGAAAAAAAAAAAGTCAAATATTCCTTTAAATATCGTACCTGGGGGGTGTCTAAAGTATGCCTGTGAAGTGCCACGTGTTTCCCGTGTTTAGAACTGTCCCTGCACAAAATGACACTTCTAAAGGAAAAAAAAGCCATTTAAAACTGCTTGCGGCTTTAATGTAATGTCTGGTCCCGGTAATATGGATGAAATTCTTTAAGAAAAATGGCATAGCTACCCCATGACCCCCCCCCTACCCCAGCCCATTACCAGCCCCTTTGGGTCTTGTATGGATATTAAGGGGAACCCCGCACATAAAATAAAAAAGGCCCTATATACTCTGAACAGCCCTATACAGGCGGTGCATACAAGACAGGGACTGTAGGTTTGTTCTTATGTAGAGTCTGTTTGTAATTTTGAACAGGTACATTGTTGAAGTGTAGCTCCAGACCAAAAATCTATTTTTAAACTTTTTGGAAAACATAGGTAAGGGTTATCACCCCTGTAACATTTGTTTTGCTGTCTGTGCCCCTGTTCAGAACATTTCACCTCACTTTCCGTCCCAATGACAACTGTTTTTGAAATGTGGTGTTTTTCTTGAAACAAGGATTGCTGATAAAGCATCAGTACAGAGGAGACACCTTTCTCCCATATTTATTCTTACAGGAGAGAATTTTCCTTCCTAGTGGTAGATTTCCTCTCACTTCCTGTTGTCTTCTTGCGTTTGCAAGTAGGAGTCGTTTGTAAGTTGGATGTTTGAAAGTAGGGACCTGCCGTATATACTCTGCAGAAATAGGCCCCTTAGTTGTTGGTGTTGGCACAACACTGTAAGCACTCACAGTTACTCTTGGTTGGTGCTGGAACGCCCTGCTGTCAACTATTATATCAGGAATTTTAATTACATATAATTGTTGAACAGTGGTAGTAAAAATTGGGCCTTTGATGGTGGTGCTGGTGCCACAACACTGTAAGCCCTGACAGTTACTCTTGGTGGGTGCAGCAATGGGCCCTGCTGTGAATTATTAGATCAAGAATTGTAATTACATGCCCCTGTTGAACAGGGGCTGAAAAATTGGGCCTTAGGCACTGGTGGCACAACACTGCAACCCCTCACAGCAACTGTACTTGGAGCACAGCAATGAGCCCTGTTGCAAAGTATTGCTTCAAAAATTGTAATGACACGCCCCTGTTAAACAGGGGCTGAAAAATTGGGCCTTAGGCACTGGTGGCACAACACTGCAACTCCTCACAGATACTGTACTTGGAGCACAGCAATGAGCCCTGTTGCAAAGTATTGCTTCAAAAATTGTAATGACACGCCCCTGTTAAACAGGGGCTGAAAAATTGGGCCTTAGGCACTGGTGGCACAACACTGCAACTCCTCACAGATACTGTACTTGGAGCACAGCAATGAGCCCTGTTGCAAAGTATTGCTTCAAAAATTGTAATTACACGCCCCTGTTAAACAGGGGCTGAAAAATTGGGCGTTAGGCACTGGTGGCACAACACTGCAACTCCTCACAGATACTGTACTTGGAGCACAGCAATGAGCCCTGTTGCAAAGTATTGCTTCAAAAATTGTAATTACACGCCCCTGTTAAACAGGGGCTGAAAAATTGGGCGTTAGGCACTGGTGGCGGCACCCATAAACAAAAATGATCTTACAAGCTATCATCATCAATCGTATCATTGAGGACTCGGAGGAGGAGGATAGCCAGTCAACATAACAGCACAGGCACTCAGCATCAGCATCAGTCTTGAAGGGATGTGACATGTTAAAATCAATTAGTCTGTTATATCAGCATCAGGTGTGTGGTAGCTGGTGGTGATCCAAGACTGGTTCATCTTGATGAAAGTCAGTCGATCAACCGAGTCGGTGGACAGGCGCACCCTGTGATCCGTGACAAATCCTCCAGCAGCACTGAATGTGCGTTCCGAAAGAACGCTGGATGCAGGACAGGCCAGTAGCTCAATTGCATACTGTGCAAGCTCTGGCCAGTGATCCATCCTCAAGACCCAGTAAGCCAGAGGATTTTCGGTGGGGAAGGTGTCCAAGTCTGACCTTGCCCCTAGATATTCCTGCACCATGTTTATCAGACGCTGGCGATGGTTGCTGGAACCGATCATACTTTGGGGCTGCGGACTAAAGAATTGTCTGAACGCATCGGTCAGACGGCCACCTTCCCCACCGCTCCTTCTTTGACTGGCCGAAGCCTCAGCAACTCGTTGTCCAGGACCAGGAGTTTGCAACCTCCCAGTCTCTGGGAACGCGTTGCACAGACCTTTCTGCAAGGCCTCCCGGAGTTGTCTCATCCTCTGCTCCCTCTGCGACGGTAACATAAGGTCCGCAACCTTACCCTTGTACCGTGGATCAAGGAGAGTGGCCAGCCAGTAATGGTCCCTCTCCTTGATCCGAAGAATACGAGGATCCTTCCGCAGACTTTGCAGGATCAGGGAGGCCATGCAGCGTAGGTTTGCTGAGGCATTCGCTCCGGAGTCCTCTGGGTCACTAAGGACGACATGATCCGCAGCCACCTCCTCCCAGCCACGTACAAGTCCACTGGTTTCTTGGGACTGTAAATCATCCCTAAAAGACTGCTGCTGATGATGCTGAGTGCCAGCCTCCACCTCCATGCTGACACAATCCTCCTCCTCCTCCTCCTCCTCCTCCTCCTCCTCCTCTTCCTGTGCGATGGGTGGGACAGAAGGAACACTGTCTGGGTAAAGGGGGCCTTGAGAGGCAAGGAAGTCCTCCTCTTCCTGCCTCTGTTCTGCCTCAAGTGCCCTGTCCATTATTCCACGCAGCGTGTGCTCCAACAGGTGGACAAGAGGTACAGTGTCACTGATGCATGCACTGTCACTGCTCACCATCCTCGTGGCCTCCTCAAATGGTGCCAGGACAGTGCATGCATCCCTGATCATGCCCCACTGGCGTGGAGAAAAAAAACCAAGCTCCCCTGACCCTGTCCTGGTGCCGTAGTCGCACAGGTACTCATTGATGGCCCTCTGCTGCGTGTGCAGCCGCTGCAGCATGGCCAACGTTGAGTTCCACCTGGTGGGCATGTCACATATAAGGCGGTTCTTGGGCAGGTTCAACTCCTTTTGCAGCTCAGCCAGGCGAGCACTGGCATTATAAGATCTGCGGAAATGCACACAGACTTTCCTGGCCTGCCTCAGGACATCCTGTAAGCCCGGGTACCTGCCCAAGAAGCGCTGCACCACCAGGTTAAGGACGTGAGCCACACAGGGCACATGGGTCAGTTGTCCCTGTCGGAGGGCGGAGAGGAGGTTGGTGCCATTGTCGCAAACCACCATTCCTGGCTTAAGCTGGCGTGGCGTCAACCACCTCTCGGCCTGGCCCTGCAGAGCAGACAGGACCTCTGCCCCAGTGTGGCTTCTGTCCCCCAAACACACCAGCGCAAGCACGGCATGGCATCTTTTTGCCTGCGTACTTGCGTAGCCCCGTGAACGGCTACGGAGCACCGCTGGTTCATAGGACAAACCACAGGAAGAGGCCATGGAGGAAGAAGAAGAGGAGGGGGTGGAGGAGAGAGGTGTGTCACAACCAGTAGTAGCATTTTGGAGGCGTGGCGGTGGGACAACCTCCAACACTACTGCACCTTGTCCTGAATCCTTCCCAGCTGCCAAAAGAGTGACCCAATGGGCCGTGAAAGAAAGGTAACGTCCCTGTCCATGCCTGCTGGACCATGAGTCAGCGGTAATATGCACCTTACCGCTGACCGCCCTGTCCAGCGAGGCCAAGACATTGCCTTCCACATGCCGGTAGAGAGCCGGAATAGCCTTCCGTGAGAAAAAGTGGCGTTTGGGAACCTGCCACTGAGGAACTGCACATTGCACAAACTCACGGAAGGGGGCCGAGTCTACCAACTGAAAAGGCAGCAGTTGAAGCGCTAGCAATTTAGCCAAGCTAGCATTCAACCGCTGGGCATGTGGATGGCTGGGAGTGAACTTCTTTCGACGGTCCAGCAGCTGGGGCAGGGAAATTTGCCTGCTAGAATCGGACGTCGGTGTACTGCTAGCAGAGTGGGCGCAAGTACTTGGCTGTGACACACCTAATTCTACACCTTCATTCCTCTCAGTGCATGTTTCAGAGAGGACTGAAGTTATAGTGGGGTTGGAGATCCCAGCTGATGCGGTGCAAGGAGAGGTCCGCTTTGTTCTTTGGTGTGGGTCTTTGAGGTAGGCTTGCCAACGAGCTGCATGGCAGGTCAACATATGTCTGGTCAGGCATGTGGTACCCAAGCGGCTGATGTTTTGGCCACGCGATATACGCTTGAGACATATGTTGCAAACAGCAGCTGTGCGATCTGATGCACTAGCCTCAAAAAAGGCCCACACCAAAGAACTTTTTGAATGACGGGCAGAGGCAGCGCCCTGCACAGGCGGAGCTCTGCGGTGTGATTCCGTCGGTGTACTGCCCTTACGCTGGCCACCAAAGGGCATCCTGCCTCGTTGGAGATGTGCCTCCTCCTCATCCTCCTCCTCCTCCTCTCTCCTATTAGGCACCCACGTGGAGTCAGTGACCTCATCATCCCCTCCCTCCTCATCACTGGAGCCAATCTGGCAGTATGCTGCAGCTGCTGGAACATGACTGCCAGATTGGTGTCCTTCTTGAGCATCCCCTCTGTCTGCTCTCACGCTACTGCCTTCCTCTAGCTGGGTTTCATCATCAGACCCTTCGAAACGCTGGGCATCCTCCTGGAGCATGTACCCAACACTGTGCTGAAACAGTTCGGGGGACTCCTCAGGAGGAGGACATGGTGGGTCTAGGGAAGGAGTGACTGATGATTTGTCTGACATTGATACCAGGGAAGACGACGCTTTGGCAGCTGCTTTTCCAGTACCCTGAGCCTGGGTGAGAGAGGATGAGGAGGAGGAGGAGGGCTTGGTCATCCACTCTACCAAGTCTTCGGCATGATGTGGCTCAACATGTCCAGCTGCCGAAAAGAAGGACAAGCGTGTCCCATGGCCATGTGCTGATGACAATGCACCGCGTCCACGACCAGCACTGTTGCCCCCAGACACAGAGCCTGCTTGCCCTCTTTTATTGCCTCCTGACTGTCTGCCTCTCCTTGTTTGCCTTCCAGACATTCTAATAGATGGCCTGCAGGGAGATGGGAAAAAAGCAATAAGGGCTACCTTCAGGTGTCCTTCTCTGTCCCTTGAAACAAGGACTTGCAGAGTGAAATAAACTGACACTCTCCCTACCTACAGTTTTCTGTCCCTAGAATAAATGTTTTTTTTAATCACAATATAGCACAAGGACAATTCAGTCACTGTCCTTCCAGGTCCCTGGAAACAAGGACTTGCAGAGTGAAATAAACTGACACTCTCCCTACCTACAGTTTTCTGTCCCTAGAATAAATGTTTTTTTTAAGCACAATATAGCACAAGGACAATTCACTCACTGTCCTTACAGGTCCCTGGAAACAAGGACTTGCAGAGTGAAAGAAAAAAAACACTCTCCCTACCTACAGTTTTCTGTCCCTAGAAAAAATGTTTTTTTTAATCACAATATAACACAAGGACAATTCACTCACTGTCCTTCCAGGTCCCTGGAAACAAGGACTTGCAGAGTGAAATAAACTGACACTCTCCCTACCTACAGTTTTCTGTCCCTAGAATAAATGTTTTTTTTAAGCACAATATAGCACAAGGACAATTCACTCACTGTCCTTACAGGTCCCTGGAAACAAGGACTTGCAGAGTGAAAGAAAAAAAACACTCTCCCTACCTACAGTTTTCTGTCCCTAGAAAAAATGATTTTTTTAATCACAATATAACACAAGGACAATTCACTCACTGTCCTTCCAGGTCCCTGGAAACAAGGACTTGCAGAGTGAAATAAACTGACACTCTCCCTACCTACAGTTTTCTGTCCCTAGAATAAATGTTTTTTTTAATCACAATATAGCACAAGGACAATTCAGTCACTGTCCTTCCAGGTCCCTGGAAACAAGGACTTGCAGAGTGAAATAAACTGACACTCTCCCTACCTACAGTTTTCTGTCCCTAGAATAAATGTTTTTTTTAATCACAATATAGCACAAGGACAATTCAGTCACTGTCCTTCCAGGTCCCTGGAAACAAGGACTTGCAGAGTGAAATAAACTGACACTCTCCCTACCTACAGTTTTCTGTCCCTAGAATAAATGTTTTTTTTAATCACAATATAGCACAAGGACAATTCAGTCACTGTCCTTCCAGGTCCCTGGAAACAAGGACTTGCAGAGTGAAATAAACTGACACTCTCCCTACCTACAGTTTTCTGTCCCTAGAATAAATGTTTTTTTTAATCACAATATAGCACAAGGACAATTCAGTCACTGTCCTTCCAGGTCCCTGGAAACAAGGACTTGCAGAGTGAAATAAACTGACACTCTCCCTACCTACAGTTTTCTGTCCCTAGAATAAATGTTTTTTTTAATCACAATATAGCACAAGGACAATTCACTCACTGTCCTTACAGGTCCCTGGAAACAAGGACTTGCAGAGTGAAAGAAAAAAAACACTCTCCCTACCTACAGTTTTCTGTCCCTAGAAAAAATGTTTTTTTTAATCACAATATAACACAAGGACAATTCACTCACTGTCCTTCCAGGTCCCTGGAAACAAGGACTTGCAGAGTGAAATAAACTGACACTCTCCCTACCTACAGTTTTCTGTCCCTAGAATAAATGTTTTTTTTAAGCACAATATAGCACAAGGACAATTCACTCACTGTCCTTACAGGTCCCTGGAAACAAGGACTTGCAGAGTGAAAGAAAAAAAACACTCTCCCTACCTACAGTTTTCTGTCCCTAGAAAAAATGTTTTTTTTAATCACAATATAACACAAGGACAATTCACTCACTGTCCTTCCAGGTCCCTGGAAACAAGGACTTGCAGAGTGAAATAAACTGACACTCTCCCTACCTACAGTTTTCTGTCCCTAGAATAAATGTTTTTTTTAATCACAATATAGCACAAGGACAATTCAGTCACTGTCCTTCCAGGTCCCTGGAAACAAGGACTTGCAGAGTGAAATAAACTGACACTCTCCCTACCTACAGTTTTCTGTCCCTAGAATAAATGTTTTTTTTAATCACAATATAGCACAAGGACAATTCAGTCACTGTCCTTCCAGGTCCCTGGAAACAAGGACTTGCAGAGTGAAATAAACTGACACTCTCCCTACCTACAGTTTTCTGTCCCTAGAATAAATGTTTTTTTTAATCACAATATAGCACAAGGACAATTCAGTCACTGTCCTTCCAGGTCCCTGGAAACAAGGACTTGCAGAGTGAAATAAACTGACACTCTCCCTACCTACAGTTTTCTGTCCCTAGAATAAATGTTTTTTTTAATCACAATATAGCACAAGGACAATTCAGTCACTGTCCTTCCAGGTCCCTGGAAACAAGGACTTGCAGAGTGAAATAAACTGACACTCTCCCTACCTACAGTTTTCTGTCCCTAGAATAAATGTTTTTTTTAATCACAATATAGCACAAGGACAATTCAGTCACTGTCCTTCCAGGTCCCTGGAAACAAGGACTTGCAGAGTGAAATAAACTGACACTCTCCCTACCTACAGTTTTCTGTCCCTAGAATAAATGTTTTTTTTAAGCACAATATAGCACAAGGACAATTCACTCACTGTCCTTACAGGTCCCTGGAAACAAGGACTTGCAGAGTGAAAGAAAAAAAACACTCTCCCTACCTACAGTTTTCTGTCCCTAGAAAAAATGTTTTTTTTAATCACAATATAACACAAGGACAATTCACTCACTGTCCTTCCAGGTCCCTGGAAACAAGGACTTGCAGAGTGAAATAAACTGACACTCTCCCTACCTACAGTTTTCTGTCCCTAGAATAAATGTTTTTTTTAAGCACAATATAGCACAAGGACAATTCACTCACTGTCCTTACAGGTCCCTGGAAACAAGGACTTGCAGAGTGAAAGAAAAAAAACACTCTCCCTACCTACAGTTTTCTGTCCCTAGAAAAAATGTTTTTTTTAATCACAATATAACACAAGGACAATTCACTCACTGTCCTTCCAGGTCCCTGGAAACAAGGACTTGCAGAGTGAAATAAACTGACACTCTCCCTACCTACAGTTTTCTGTCCCTAGAATAAATGTTTTTTTTAATCACAATATAGCACAAGGACAATTCAGTCACTGTCCTTCCAGGTCCCTGGAAACAAGGACTTGCAGAGTGAAATAAACTGACACTCTCCCTACCTACAGTTTTCTGTCCCTAGAATAAATGTTTTTTTTAATCACAATATAACACAAGGACAATTCACTCACTGTCCTTCCAGGTCCCTGGAAACAAGGACTTGCAGAGTGAAATAAACTGACACTCTCCCTACCTACAGTTTTCTGTCCCTAGAATAAATGTTTTTTTTAATCACAATATAGCACAAGGACAATTCAGTCACTGTCCTTCCAGGTCCCTGGAAACAAGGACTTGCAAAGTGAAATAAACTGACACTCTCCCTACCTACAGTTTTCTGTCCCTAGAATAAATGTTTTTTTTAATCACAATATAGCACAAGGACAATTCAGTCACTGTCCTTCCAGGTCCCTGGAAACAAGGACTTGCAGAGTGAAATAAACTGACACTCTCCCTACCTACAGTTTTCTGTCCCTAGAATAAATGTTTTTTTTAATCACAATATAGCACAAGGACAATTCAGTCACTGTCCTTCCAGGTCCCTGGAAACAAGGACTTGCAGAGTGAAATAAACTGACACTCTCCCTACCTACAGTTTTCTGTCCCTAGAATAAATGTTTTTTTTAATCACAATATAGCACAAGGACAATTCAGTCACTGTCCTTCCAGGTCCCTGGAAACAAGGACTTGCAGAGTGAAATAAACTGACACTCTCCCTACCTACAGTTTTCTGTCCCTAGAATAAATGTTTTTTTTAATCACAATATAGCACAAGGACAATTCAGTCACTGTCCTTCCAGGTCCCTGGAAACAAGGACTTGCAGAGTGAAATAAACTGACACTCTCCCTACCTACAGTTTTCTGTCCCTAGAATAAATGTTTTTTTTAAGCACAATATAGCACAAGGACAATTCACTCACTGTCCTTACAGGTCCCTGGAAACAAGGACTTGCAGAGTGAAAGAAAAAAAACACTCTCCCTACCTACAGTTTTCTGTCCCTAGAAAAAATGTTTTTTTTAATCACAATATAACACAAGGACAATTCACTCACTGTCCTTCCAGGTCCCTGGAAACAAGGACTTGCAGAGTGAAATAAACTGACACTCTCCCTACCTACAGTTTTCTGTCCCTAGAATAAATGTTTTTTTTAAGCACAATATAGCACAAGGACAATTCACTCACTGTCCTTACAGGTCCCTGGAAACAAGGACTTGCAGAGTGAAAGAAAAAAAACACTCTCCCTACCTACAGTTTTCTGTCCCTAGAAAAAATGTTTTTTTTAATCACAATATAACACAAGGACAATTCACTCACTGTCCTTCCAGGTCCCTGGAAACAAGGACTTGCAGAGTGAAATAAACTGACACTCTCCCTACCTACAGTTTTCTGTCCCTAGAATAAATGTTTTTTTTAATCACAATATAGCACAAGGACAATTCAGTCACTGTCCTTCCAGGTCCCTGGAAACAAGGACTTGCAGAGTGAAATAAACTGACACTCTCCCTACCTACAGTTTTCTGTCCCTAGAATAAATGTTTTTTTTAATCACAATATAGCACAAGGACAATTCAGTCACTGTCCTTCCAGGTCCCTGGAAACAAGGACTTGCAGAGTGAAATAAACTGACACTCTCCCTACCTACAGTTTTCTGTCCCTAGAATAAATGTTTTTTTTAATCACAATATAGCACAAGGACAATTCACTCACTGTCCTTACAGGTCCCTGGAAACAAGGACTTGCAGAGTGAAATAAACTGACACTCTCCCTACCTACAGTTTTCTGTCCCTAGAATAAATGTTTTTTTTAAGCACAATATAGCACAAGGAGAATTCACTCACTGTCCTTCCAGGTCCCTGGAAACAAGGACTTGCAGAGTGAAAGAAAAAAAACACTCTCCCTACCTACAGTTTTCTGTCCCTAGAAAAAATGTTTTTTTTAATCACAATATAACACAAGGACAATTCACTCACTGTCCTTCCAGGTCCCTGGAAACAAGGACTTGCAGAGTGAAATAAACTGACACTCTCCCTACCTACAGTTTTCTGTCCCTAGAATAAATGTTTTTTTTAATCACAATATAGCACAAGGACAATTCAGTCACTGTCCTTCCAGGTCCCTGGAAACAAGGACTTGCAGAGTGAAATAAACTGACACTCTCCCTACCTACAGTTTTCTGTCCCTAGAATAAATGTTTTTTTTAATCACAATATAGCACAAGGACAATTCAGTCACTGTCCTTCCAGGTCCCTGGAAACAAGGACTTGCAGAGTGAAATAAACTGACACTCTCCCTACCTACAGTTTTCTGTCCCTAGAATAAATGTTTTTTTTAATCACAATATAGCACAAGGACAATTCACTCACTGTCCTTACAGGTCCCTGGAAACAAGGACTTGCAGAGTGAAATAAACTGACACTCTCCCTACCTACAGTTTTCTGTCCCTAGAATAAATGTTTTTTTTAAGCACAATATAGCACAAGGAGAATTCACTCACTGTCCTTCCAGGTCCCTGGAAACAAGGACTTGCAGAGTGAAAGAAAAAAAACACTCTCCCTACCTACAGTTTTCTGTCCCTAGAAAAAATGTTTTTTTTAATCACAATATAACACAAGGACAATTCACTCACTGTCCTTCCAGGTCCCTGGAAACAAGGACTTGCAGAGTGAAATAAACTGACACTCTCCCTACCTACAGTTTTCTGTCCCTAGAATAAATGTTTTTTTTAATCACAATATAGCACAAGGACAATTCAGTCACTGTCCTTCCAGGTCCCTGGAAACAAGGACTTGCAGAGTGAAATAAACTGACACTCTCCCTACCTACAGTTTTCTGTCCCTAGAATAAATGTTTTTTTTAAGCACAATATAGCACAAGGACAATTCACTCACTGTCCTTACAGGTCCCTGGAAACAAGGACTTGCAGAGTGAAAGAAACTGACACTCTCCCTACCTACAGTTTTCTGTCCCTAGAATAAATGTTTTTTTAAGCACAATATAGCACAAGGACAATTCACTCACTGTACTTCCAGGTCCCTGGAAACAAGGACTTGCAGAGTGAAAGAAACTGACACTGTCCCTACCTACAGTTTTCTGTCCCTAGAATAAATGTTTTTTTTAAGCACACTATAGCACAAGCACAAAACACACTGACACTCTCCCTACCTATCCTTCTCTTTCCCTAAACTAAAGGAATCCAGGTTAAGCAAGAAAGAAATAACAGTCACTGTCCCTGCCTATGCTTGTCTTTCCCTGCTCCGGAACACACTACACTAGGCCGCCGTGCTGGCGGCCTTTTATAGTGTGGGGCGTGTACTAAACACCCTCAGCAATAATTGGCCACAGGCATCCTGCCTGTGGCCAATCATTGCTCTCCTCGCTGCCGGCGCTGTGATTGGCCAAGCATGCGGGGTCACAGTGCATGCTTGGCCAATCACAGCGCCTGGATGACACTGCGATGGCGTAGTGCATTGTGGGCCGTTCGCGTCACTCGAATTTGGCGCGAACGGCCCAAATCGTTCGATCTTCGTCGAACGATCGAACAGCCGATGTTCGAGTCGAACGTATGTTCGACTCGAACACGAAGCTCATCCCTAGAGCCTATCCATTCCCTAGAGACTGGTGACATCACTGAGAATGCAGCCTATTCATTCACTAGAGACCGGTGACATCACTGAGAATGGAGCCTATCCATTCACTAGAGACCGGTGACATCACTGAGAATGCAGCCTATCCATTCATTAGAGACTGGTGACATCACTGAGAATGCAGCCTATTCATTCACTAGAAAGTGGTGACAAAACTGAGAATACAGCCTATCCATTCACTTGAGATCACTGGCACCAGTAAGAATGCAGCCTATCCATTCACTAGAGACCGGTGACATCACTGAGAATGCAGCCTATCCATTCACTAGAGAATGGTGACATCACTAAGAAAGCAGCTTATCCATTCACTAGAGAATGGTGACATCACTGAGAATTGAGCCTATCCATTTATTAGAGAACAATGGCAACAATAATAATGTAGCCAATTCATTCACTGGAGATCATTGGCACCAGTAAGAATGCAGCCTATCCATTCATTAGAGATCAAAGACATCACTGAGAATGCAGCCTATCCATTCACTAGAGAATGGTGACATCACTGAGAATGAAGCCTATCCATAAACGTAGTGGTCTAGCCCATCACATCACCATCACTTTTAACAGCAAGAAATTATGGGAAAGCAGCAACTCTGATGATTGATCCACATTAAAAAAGCCCCATCTGACCTTCTTTTTAGTTAAAGAGGTCATTGAGGTCTGATGAGTAAGAATTTCACTCACATCCACCGGGTGTTTTCTCATGAAGTTTTGCAATTGGTGATGGTGTAAAGATTGAAGTTGCATCACAAAAGATTTATGGACTTTTGTTTTTTGATGAAATATTTGTTTTTTGATGAAATATTGGTTTTGATTAAATATTTAAAATAACTGTTATTTCAGCACTGGATTATCAATTAATCATTAATTACTATTTAGTTGCATACTATGCAATTTATTTGTATATGCACAAAATTTAGTACAATTTATTAAGCTCACAGCGCCCCCTATTATTATACACCCCAAACCAGTAAGAATGTAGCCTATCCATTCACTAGAGACCGGTGACATCACTGAGAATGCAGCCTATCCATTTATTAGAGACCAGTGACATCACTGAGAATGTAGCCTATCCATTCACTAGAGACCGGTGACATCACTGAGAATGCAGCCTATCCATAAACAAAGTGGTCTAGTTCATCACATCACCATCACTCTTAACAGCAAGAAATTATGGGAAAGCAGCAACTCTGATGTTCCCGCAGTTGTATCTTAGTCAAGGACGGTCACATGACTGCCAATTTTGAGTGCAGAGGTTCTAGCAAGGGGAGTCTATGAGACAGGAGGCAGATGGAGTACCTGTGAGCATGGCTCGAGTCCTGCGGGAACGCGTGGGAACGTCGTCCCTGCACTTTTTTCACAGCAGAAACGCCGTTCCCTTTGCAGCCCCCGAGTGGCGAGCGCCGGGACCGATCTGTTTCCGAGCGCCGCCAAATGTGGCCGAGTGCGGCCGAGTCCTGCCGACTCGCCGAGTGCCATAACAGCAGGTCCCGCCTTCTGGAGCCTGCGCAACGCCTATGATGGACGTCCCACTGGTCCAATGCCGCGACCGCGGGACGTGTGACGGCCATCATAGGCACTGCAGACTCCAGAAGGCAGGAATTACAAATCGGCCGCCGTGCCACATCCCCACTCGGCGCTCGGGCGGGCGGCTATTCTCTCCTCTCCGGCTCTCCTCAGGCTCTCCTCCCCTCCAGGCTCCTCCTCTGACGGAATAACTGACTGCAGTAGTGCCTGCTGTGACATCCCTGAGCTAGGTCAGACAGTGTAATGTGTATGTAAATGTCAGTGTAGGTAGGTCAGTGTAGGTCAGGTAGGTCAGTGTATATAGGTCACTACTGTCAGTGTAGGTGTGTCAGTGTATATAGGTCACTACCGTCAGTCTAGGTGCGTCAGTGTATATAGGTCACTGCCGTCAGTGTAGGTGTGTCAGTGTATATAGGTCCCTACCGTCAGTGTAGGTTTTTTCATTTTTTTTTGGTGGGGGAGTGGATCTTGGGTGGGAGTTTCCACACTTTTTTCCCCAGGACTTGACCCCTGCCTGTGAGGCTTCGGAAGTTCTATTCTCTAAGATGGTCTTGGTTGTGGTTCATTGATATTGGCCAGAGATATCAAGAAGATAATAGCTATCAGGCTGGGTTCACACTTGTGCGTTGCGTTTTTGAGCTCAGAGTCTTTGCCAAGTTCGCAATCAGTCGTTCAGCGGTTCCTTTGCGTTTTTAGCTGCAGACTTGCTGACCTGGGAGAGGAGAGGGAAGTCTCGCCGCTGTTATCATGAGGGGGAACACGACACGCCAAATTTTAAATAAAAAAGCGGCATGGGTTCCTCTCCAGGAGCATACCAGGCGCTTAGGTCTGGTACGGACTTTAACGGGAACCCCTACGCCGAAAAAATACGGCTTGGGGGTCTCCCCAAAATCCATAGCAGACCCTTATCCGAGCACGCAGCCCGGCCCGTCAGGAGAGGGGGTGGAAACGAGCGAGCGCCCCCCCCCTCCTGGACCGTACCAGGCCGACAGGCCCTCAACATGGGGGGATGGTTGCTTTGGGGCAGGGGGGCACCCTGCGGCCCCCCCCCACCCCAAAGCACCCTGCACACCTTTTTTTTGGCAATGCGCAGTGCGAATACATCGCACATATGTGAACCAGCCTCGTTGAAATCAATGTATTTTATAATGTTATACGAATTGGATGCGGTGTAAGCCGCAACCAATTTGCATAGGTGTGAACCCGGCCTCATAGGCCTACGTAAAGTTGATAGTTTGGAGTTGACGTGATACCATTTATTGGCCAATTTCAGTAATTAAAGATGCAAGCTTTGGGGATAACTCAGACCCCTTTTCTTCAAGCTTTATACATAGTCCAGTGTACAGTGACTGCTCCCGTCTTCATGGGATATTATCCGCAGCTCTAAGGAAAGCTCCCTCATGCTAATGTGGCTTTAAAAAAAAAAAAAAAAAAAATTAAAAAACAACATCTGAGTAATCCTGAGATTAGCGATCTTTCACAAATCAATTACTCATCTTATTTACAACTCACTCTGCCTCCGTTTTCGTTTATCATTGTCGCCGTCGTGTCCTTATAGCCGACATGACATCATGAAAACACGAAGATGGCTTACCAAACAAACGGTTTCCTTTGAACTCCGATGTGCCGGAGCAGCGTGTTACACCACTGCGAGGGAAGAATGTCACTTTTCGATGCCTTCATTAAATAATCATGGATCCCTTGCAACGTCTTTTGTTTTCCAACGGTGAAGGTATATGAAAGTCTGCGCTAAACAAAACACGACCAAAACAATACAATTCTCCCATCACCAGAGGCCTGTCAGTATTTATGCAAAGCAAGAAATGATGGCTTATTTTTTTAATATTTTTCTACTTCTGAACGAAGGCCAAATCACTCATTAGTCCCGAGCTCTGCTGGTTGGAGCTGGGCCCGCCATTTTTTATGAAACTTTGCTGTAGGTGCAGAAGATTAACTGTACATGTGGAGGCATCGTTTTCAGTTCAATGTTGAAGACATAGTAGAGTAGATACACTGAACGGATGGAGATCCAAAACCTCACACTATTGGTGCTTTCCTCTCCTGAAATACTCTGCTCTGCTGGAGGACTCTGCTCCTTCCTCTAACTCTCCTCTCCTGAAATACTCTGCTCTGCTGGAGGACTCTGCTCCTTCCTCTAACTCTCCTCTCCTGAAATACTCTGCTCTGCTGGAGGACTCTGCTCCTTCCTCTAACTCTCCTCTCCTGAAATACTCTGCTCTGCTGGAGGACTCTGCTCCTTCCTCTAACTCTCCTCTCCTGAAATACTCTGCTCTGCTGGAGGACTCTGCTCCTTCCTCTATCTAACTCTCCTCTCCTGAAATACTCCGCTCTGCTGGAGGACTCTGCTCCTTCCTCTAACTCTCCTCTCCTGAAATACTCTGCTCTGCTGGAGGACTCTGCTCCTTCCTCTAACTCTCCTCTCCTGAAATACTCTGCTCTGCTGGAGGACTCTGCTCCTTCCTCTATCTAACTCTCCTCTCCTGAAATACTCCGCTCTGCTGGAGGACTCTGCTCCTTCCTCTAACTCTCCTCTCCTGAAATACTCTGCTCTGCTAGAGGACTCTGCTCCTTCCTCTATCTAACTCTCCTCTCCTGAAATACTCCGCTCTGCTGGAGGACTCTGCTCCTTCCTCTAACTCTCCTCTCCTGAAATACTCTGCTCTGCTAGAGGACTCTGCTCCTTCCTCTACCTAACTCTCCTCTCCTGAAATACTCTGCACTGCTGGAGGACTCTAATTCTTCCTCTACCTAACTCTCCTCTCCTAAAAATTCTCTGCTCTCCTGGAGGACTCTGCTCCTTCCTCTATAACTCTCCTCTCCTGAAATTCTCTGCTCTCCTGGAGAACTCTATTTCTTCCTCTATCTAACTCTCCTCTCTTAAAATACTCTGCTGGAGGACTCTACTCAGTTCTCTATCCAACATTGTATTCCTAAAATACTCTGCTCTTCTGGAGGACTCTTCCACTATCCAATTCTCCCCTCTTGAAATATTCTGCACTGCTGGAGGGCTCTTCTCCTTTCTCTATTTAACGCTCTTCTCCTAAAATACTCTGCTTTGCTGGAGAACTGTACGCTTTCCTCTAACTTGCTTGTCTTGAGATACTCTGCTCTGCTGGAGGACTTTTCTCCTTCCTCTATATAACTCGCCTCTCCTGAAATACTCTGCTCTGCTAGAAGACTCTGCTCCTTCCTCCATCTAACTCTCCTCTCCTAAAATACTCTGCTCTGCTAGAAGACTCTGCTCCTTCCTCCATCTAACTCTCCTCTCCTGAAATACTCTGCTCTCCTGGAGGACTCTGCTCCTTCCTCTATCTAACTTTCCTCTCCTGAAATACTCTGCTCTCCTGGAGGACTCTGCTCCTTCCTGTATATAACTCTCCTCTCCTGAAATACTCTGCTCTCCTGGAGGACTCTGCTCCTTCCTCTAACTCTCCTCTCCTGAAATCCTCTGCTCTCCTGGAGGACTCTGCTCCTTCCTGTATATAACTCTCCTATCCTGAAATACTCTGCTCTCCTGGAGGACTCTGCTCCTTCCTGTATATAACTCTCCTCTCCTGAAATACTCTGCTCTCCTGGAGGACTCTGCTCCTTCCTCTATAACTCTCCTCTCCTGAAATCCTCTGCTCTCCTGGAGGACTCTGCTCCTTCCTGTATATAACTCTCCTATCCTGAAATACTCTGCTCTCCTGGAGGACTCTGCTCCTTCCTGTATATAACTCTCCTCTCCTGAAATACTCTGCTCTCCTGGAGGACTCTGCTCCTTCCTCTATCTAACTTTCCTCTCCTGAAATACTCTGCTCTCCTGGAGGACTCTGCTCCTTCCTCTATATAACTCTCCTCTCCTGAAATACTCTGCTTTGCTGGAGAAATCTCCTTTCACTGTCTAATTTAAAGAATGTGAGAAGAATGAGAGCGCCAAGGATATAAAGTGAGTGCAGTAAATCTTTATTATACACAACAGAAATGTACAAGAAACCCAACGCATTTCAGGAGCTCCCTGCCCCTCCCCCTTCATCAGTGTTTTTGCGGAAAGCTGAACCTGAATAATTACGTGTTATCTAGACTCGTGAATTAGTGCGCCGGTCAAACAATTTACATTTTCAATTTTCAACAATTCAAATTAAATTTTGTAATTTAAATCACTGCAGTTCCCCCCTCCCCCCTCCACAGACCTCATTGTCATTTCACGCACTTAGTCCCAATGAAGTACATATTTGTAATGACGCTGGTTCTAATTTGCTGGATTAGTCACACCCGGGGGATGCACCGGTCTTTTCTGTGTTGAATAATGACGCGGGGTGTCACATTAGCTCTCCATTACGGCAGAGGAGGAAATAGGTATCGGAACAAACAAACAGGCTTAATTATCCGGCCATGATGAGGGCCTTCCTTTCATTAATGAATGAAGCAATCACACGTGTGAAATCAATAAGAGTGAATGATGTAGCAATCATTCTCCGGGTCCCCGTGAAGAATCCTAATGACATCGAGAACGTAAGCACCGATACTGCTGATTATCTGCAGAAGGAGAGTACAAGGTCAGCAGAAAAACAGGATGTTAGGATAAAAAAAAAAAAAAAAAAAATGTTTGACTTAAAGCGGAGCTCCGCCCAAAAAAATATTAAAAGCCAGCAGCTACAAATACAGCAGCTGCTGACTTTTAATATTAGGACACTTACCTGTCCTGGAGTCCAGCGACGTCGGCAGCAGAAGACGAGCAATCGCTCGTCACTCTGCTGCCCCCACCGCCATCCTCGGTGAGGGAACCAGGAAGTGAAGCCTTGCGGCTTCACTGCCCGGTTCCCTACGGCGCATGCGCAAGTCGCGCTGCGCCGTTCTCACTGGTCCCCGCTGTGTTCTGGGAGCCGAGTGTCTCCCAGAACACAACGGGTATTCTGCGGGAAGTGACGTGCTTCCCGCAGATTTCCCGCAGAGAGGACTCCCAGAAGTGGTGCAAATACCTGTCTTAGACAGGTATCTGCACCCCCCCTCCCCCCTGAAAGGTGCCAAATGTGACACCGGAGGGGGGGAGGGTTCCGATGAGCGGAAGTTCCGTTTCTGGGTGGAGCTTCGCTTTAAAGAGACTTTGGATGTTGTTGGAATAACGACGACATTCAGTAGAAAACCCAGCCAGAAGTTCATAGTTCTGTTAAGGTATTACAGTTTTTATCAAGCCTTAATAAAGATCCTCTTTATCGTGATTCTAATATAATCCACTACTCAAGCCCTGAGGAAGAAGAGCCCTTTCCCCTGAAACATGTTGGATGTATTTGATGCTCTAACTAGTGGTCTCCAAACTGTTGCCCTTTGCTTGCCTTTATCCGGGCCTTGGAGCACTATTCCTCCCACTGACACCAACAATGGGTTATGATTCCTGTCACTGATACTAACAATAGGGCACTATTTCTACCACTGACCCCCAGCAATGGGGCACCATTTTTTCCACTGACACCAATGATGGGGCACTATTCTTCCCACTGACGCTAACAATGGGGCACTATTTCTTCCACTGACACCAATGATGGGACACTATTCCTCCCACTGACACCAATGATGGGGCACTATTCTTCCCACTGACGCTAACAATGGGGCACAATTTCTTCCGCTGACACCAAAGATGGGGCACGAAATTGTAAAAAATAAAAACTTCTGACACCATCCACTGCCCTACTGGGACCAAGCTTTTCCCTACTGACACCGTCCATTGCTCAGTTTATACACACATGCAAATGTGTTTGAGTTTTGGGGTGCACACCCTAATGCAATAGGCTGTGCACACCTATGATCACTACGAAGAGCCTGGAAGGACATCAACAGGAGGCAACTGATGATCCTGGTGGCTAAGTGAGCACAAGACCCCAGTGCTGCAAGGGTGACGGTAAAATTCTTGGGACTGTGAGTGCTGTACAAGTCACAGGCAGCCAGAGATTATATGGGACCTTGCTGGGAGAGTGCAGACAAGGTCGTACAAGGATTTCAAGAGTTTGTAGCACAGACAGAAATTTGGAAGTCCTTAAAGTGGTTTTAATTGGCAGAAGTTTTTTTTTTTTTTTTTACTTTAAGGCCCCTTACACACTGGGGCGGGAGGTGCGCTGGCGGTATAGCGCCGATATTTTTAGCGGCGCTATACCGTCGGAATTGCGGCGGTATTCGGCCGATAGCGGTGCGGTTTTAACCCCCGCTAGCGGGCGAAAAAGGGTCAATACCGCCCACAATGCGCCTCTGCAGAGGCGCATTGCTGGCGGTATAACCGCGCTGTCCCATTGATTTCAATGGGCAGGAGCGGTAAAGGAGCGGTGAACACACCACTCCTTCACCGCTCCAACGATGCGGCTAGCAGGACTTTTGGAGCGGTTTCACACTGAGACTGCAGGGCAGGAGTTTTTCAGGCGGTATAAAGGCGCTATTTTTATCGCTAAAACGCCTGTAAAACTCCTCAGTGTGAAAGGGGCCTAATGCATTCTTTGTGCAGCAGCAACCCCAGCCCCCTAATACTTACCTAATCTCGATCCAGCAATGTGCACGAGAGCCTCGGCTCTTCGGGGACCCTCCCATCTTATTAGCTGAGACAGCAGTGGGCGCCATTGACTCCCGCTGTTGTCAATCACAGCCAGTGAGCCAATGAGGAGAGAGAAGGGGTGGGGACAATCCATGGCTCTGTGTGTGAATGGACACACAGAGCAGCGGATCGGGAGCGAGCCTGCTCGGGTGCCCTAATAGCAAGCTATACAAGGTTTAGGAGATATTTGCGCGCCGTAGACAACGGCGCTGCTGCACTGTCAACGCCGGTTTTATCAATGGATAATGCCGGCTTTGACGGCTTCTGCGCGCATGCGCGGTGACGTCATCGCTGCTCCGGCCAATCAGAGCGCCGGAGCGGCGATACCCGGAAGTAATCTTCCGGACCGATGTCTGCGGCCGGAGGGGGAGACGAGGACGGCTTTGGGGGTTTCAATCTAAGGTAAGTAATGCATAATGAGCTAGTATGCTAGTCATACTAGCTCATTATGCCTTTCTCTTGCAGGTTATTATTTAAAAAAATATATATATTATTGGGTTTACAACCACTTTAAAATGAATGATTGTGTTACTTTAGCAGGCTGCAGGCAGGCTCTCTCACTAAACCCTCAACATCAGCCTGTGTACCGTCATGCTTGTCTCAGCAGCTACAGAACACAAGCAGGTAAGATATATAGCTGATCCATAAACGATATATATATTTTTTTTTATTATGCCCTTAAAGACCTATTTAGTGGGTTGTGTAGAAAACACCAAACCCTCCAGGCTTTGGCACAAGTAACAATAAATGAGTTCATAAAATATGCTGGTTACCTGCCAGATCCAGCCGGCTCCGCATCTCTTCCATTGGTCAGAGGCCCGTCTGCTGCCGTCCTACCAATGCATGCTGGGTAACGGCCCTAATGAGCTCACATGAATGATGCCGTTAATATGTCTGAGTTTTATAGCTGGCGAAACTCAATTTTCAGCGATTTTGTTTTTTAAGGCTGACATTATCTTGCCCGGCACCTTACAAATTCGTTCGCAGTCCTGGACGCTTTCCCAGCGCGGGAGAGTGAGAAATGAATCCGCCAGGCTTTTAGAGAGATAAAATTCGGAGTATACCTTGCACGGGAACTTTGCCCCAAGGTTAGAACATAGCTGACAAACTGCGCTTGACAAATTTCAGCTCCTAAAATTCGCAGGAGAAAAAAAAAAAAAAAAAAAAAATTGTAGTCCTGTGATAGCAGAACATTGAGATTTTTTTTTTTTAAAGATAATATGTAAGGGACTTTAAATATGCAACCCAGGAAATATTAATTAACCAAATATTAAAGGGTAAAAAATGCGCTTTTATTGTTAAATTCCAACAGACATATAGGATAAAAAAATAAATCTTCTTGTTAGTTACAATCGTCACGCATTTGAAAGCAAAAGGTATCAAAATATGGTGTATCATATTCAGTTGACGCGTTTCACAGTAAATTCTGCTTCTTCAGGACTGAGTGTATATGGAACATTGAGAAGCCACACTTAGAATTTAGAAAATCGCCTTCAAGATTCAGGAACTCAGACTCAATCGATAAGACAAAAAATGTGCAGGGGGTGGACAATAAAAAAAACAACTGAAAAATTATATTATATTGTTATATATTATAATATATATTAATATTATATAAATATTTAATATTATATATTATTAATAATAATAATTAAAAAAGTAAATATATATATATATATATATATATCTTTTTTTATAATAATAATATAAATAATTGTTATTTATTCATTGCTTAATTGTGTGTGTGTGTGTGTGTGTGTATATATATATATATATATTTTATATATTTTTTTATTATAATATAATAACAATTAAGGCCTGGTTCACACCTTGCGGTTGCAGTTTGCTGTTTTCAATACACGTTTTCGATCCATTGAAGTCTATGGAACCAAAACCCAGAAAAAAATCCCTGGCCCTTTCCAAAAAATGCACAGATGTGAACGTGACCCATAGGAAACCATGTTAAATGGATTGCAGTGTGGTTCTGCAAAATGGAAAATGCACTAAAAAATACATAGGTGTGAACCAGGCCTAATATATTAATACAAATAATAAATAGGAACTAATATTTATTTACAGTGTCATATATACAGTGTATATATACAGTGTATATATATATATATATATATATATATATATATAATATATTATTTAAAAAATAAATATATTATTTATATTATTTAAAAAATAAAATATAAATATAAATATATATATATATATATATATATATAATTTTTTTTTTTTTAATAATAATTGTTATTTATTAATGAATTGTTTTACACATATATTAACAATTACTATTTTAATATATTATTAATCTGAGTATGAATATATAATACTAAACATATAATACACATATATACAGTATCTCTGTCAGAATTTTCCTGCTAACCATATAGTAGGTGGCAAGGGTGCCACACCAACAGGTCACAAAAGTTTGTTGGATATTTAGTAGAATAAGAAATCCAATGCATTTCAGAAGTTTCTTTCTTCTCTAGGGCTTGAGTTAAATCCCCTCAAGAATTCTGGACTCAAATGAATGATGATGATAAATGTTGTATGTGGTAAGATCCAATCACCAGCAGTTTTTGCCATGCGGATCACAACAATAATTATCATAATCCAATCAAGTCCATATTTGAGGGGGTAAGCTCTGGAGTGGGTATTGAGGACTGGAACACCCAGTACAAACGTTCATGACAATATGGAGTCTATGCCAAAGTTTATTTTTGTTTTTTTTATTAAGAGCATCAGGTGAAGCCAACATGTTTTGGGGGAAATCCTATTCCCCCAAGGAAGAAGGTGATTGCCTTCAGATGCTCTCTCTCTCTCTCTCTTATTGAAACACAATATATAGCTGTTTGCACAGGAAGGCATGAAAGCAATTGAAGGGGGAGGAGTCAGTGTTCTGAGTTATTCACTGTGTGTAAATATAAGCCTGAGCTACTGAGCTCCGTATACAACATTTTTTTTTTTTTTCAGCAGAGGAGCTGGAAAATAAATTAAAAAGGTGCCACATGCTCCATCTGCTTGGGGTACGTGGAAATATACAATATTCATATGCAAGGTCAAGATTTTTAGGCTTAAAAATTAAATCTTCAAATCAATCGTAGAGAGGTTGTTGTGTCAAAAGGTGTCACAGTTATTCCTATTACTGGGCACTCAGGGCAGAAAGGTTTTGTAGGATAGAAGTGTATTTTATTTTATACTTTTATATACTTTACCGGCATAATGATTAGGCTGGTTATTAAAGAAAAAACTTCCCTACCGGCGAAATATCTCATCAATTATCTTAATTAGTAGAATAGACACTGATGACTGTCTGCTCATGCTCTCATGCAGGGATGATACCGAATTCATAAGATTTTATTAATGATAAGTGCTTAATCGTTGATGATCATTTTTAAAGACCAATTCCAGGCAACAAGTGAAACCAACCA
The DNA here is from genome assembly GCA_029206835.1 of Rana muscosa. Classification (NCBI taxonomy): domain Eukaryota; kingdom Metazoa; phylum Chordata; class Amphibia; order Anura; family Ranidae; genus Rana; species Rana muscosa. The sequence goes on along the minus strand of CM055120.1, from coordinate 23,148,598 downwards.
CAGAGCTGCTAATGGCATTCAGGAATACTGCAACCGCGATAGTCAGGGAGTCCACTGCGCTTATGTTAATTGGAGTTTTGTGCAAATCCACTATAGCCAGAGTTTACACAGCTTCTCACATTGTCCATGGGTGTGTTAGCTTCCTGAACTTGCACTTTTTCATTTTAAAATTTTCTGCTTGCTGTAAAACCAGATAGACCCAGAAAGGGAATTCTCCCTAGTGGGGTCACGGGTAAAATTTAAAAACCGAACCCCGTGCAAACAGCTACACGGATGAAACACAAATATGGAAGCTGTCTCTCCTGCCAATTGTTTTGCGTTTGTTCATCCAGTTCTGAGATATACACAGCTCTGGCACATGGCGCAATCCTGTCTGGCTGGGCAGGAGACCTGCTTTTTTTCTGCAGCAGTTAAATTGTTACTAAACCCATAAAATCAGTCTGTATATGCAGTAAAGCATGCTTGTTATACTCACTGTGAAACCTAAGAGGTTAATTGATTAAAAAGGCTGTTTGATCCTGTCTTCTCTGATCCTCCCCTTCAACTGTCCCCAATCCATCTCCTGATAGAACAGAGCCCTAGGAGGCACTCTGCACATGCTCAGTTTGGTGTGTATTGCTAGAGACTGTCTAGACAGAATGTCAGGGTCATGAAGCCTCAGCACTCGTATATCAAAACGAGTTTCCCCATAGGAATCAATAGAAACTCAGATAATGCGTTCCAGTGCCACTGCTGGTGTGTGCAGTACTGCATGTGGCCAGAGGTGCGGGGGTGTCGGAGACACTCGGGAACGGAGGGTCTCCGGGCGTCTCCGAGTGGTCTCCAAGCGTCTCCGAGCATCACCTGCGCCCCCGTACCTCTGACCACATGTGGTACTGCACACCCCAGAGGCTTGAATCCTGCTCGAGACAACACTCGCAAATCGAGTCAGGATTTAAAAAAAAAAAAAAAAGCTTGTATTGAGAAATGATCATAAACCGCATTACTCGCAATCCGAGGTACTACTGTTTATGTATATATATATATATATATATATATATATATATGTATATCTTTTATTGCTTCTGTCTCCCGGTGTGGACACAAGTGTAGCGGGGTCCTAAATTGAGGTTATGTTATGCCAAATTTAGGGGTGGCTTGAGTGATAGTTGGCTCAAGTCTTTCAATTATTGGACTCTGCCTTGCTGCTGCTTCATCTGGTTTGCAGTTCCCCTAAGCAGTATGGGTGGCGCTGTCGCTTGTACTCTAAGTTGAATCACAGGTGTTGGAGTGGCGATTTGGTGTCCTATCTCGGCAGCCGTGCGGTGGGCGGAGTCGGCCTGCTGTACATGCTGGGTGAGGATACAAAAAGGAGCGGGCGCCATTGTTCAGGGGGAGATCCAGGAGAGTGATCCGGGGACCTGTACCCGAGGGAACCTGCGGGTTCGGGAGTCGAGTGCGTGGCCCTCCAGGCCATGGGGCCACGTACGCCTCAGTCCCAGGCACCTTTAGTCCTGGGACTGCAACTTCAACCCTGGGCCCAGCACCTTTAGCTGGAGCCTGTTTCGGAAGGAAGAATCTCAGGGTGCTGCCTTGCGAGGAGACCCGTTCCTGGATGAGGAGGCTGGGGGAGGACCGTTCCGAAGGACTGGTGAGCCATCACAGTGAAGGAAGGGGCCCAGTAACTCTCCAGGTGGATGTCATCCATCCGGAATCCAGGGGCCTAACAATCTGGACCATCAGGAGGTTTGGGACGCTATAGATCCTGTGGCAGAGGACCTCCTAGACGCATCTATTAGGGATCTAGATTGACTGTCCGAGCTGCACGCCGGCTGCTAGCACCATAGGTGGCTATCCGGGTGAGCTGTACCCACTCGGGACCGAGTGGTGAAGAAGCCAGAAGTGTCTGAATGCTGTCTATCCTTCTAACACCTTTCTCTCTTCATGCAAAGAAAATAAAGCTCTACATTGGAGTGATATACTGGTGTGGACCTTGGAGTTACTTGGGGTATAGAGACTCTGTCCTTACACACTGAGGACAGGAACCAACTTTGAGGAGAACTTTGCTGCAAGATCCGTAGGTGAAACAAGTGTGCTTAACCTCTGCAAACCAGAGGGTACGGGCATGGTGGCACCTTGCGCCTTTTCCTCTCATGAGTGAGCCAAAGAGACGGGAGGAAAAGGGTGAGGTCGCTACACAAGCAAGATAGAATAACAAAAAAAACACACATTTACTTATTTTGCGTGTACTCTTATTCTACAACCACAATACAGTCTGGCCAGATTTAGGCTACTGAATGAAGAGTGTACTGAATGAAGAAAACGGATGGCGTATGGTATCTTTCATCCCTACTGCAAGGTTTTCAATCTTATCTCCTTATTGCCTTTGCATTCCATCCCATAATCCCCGATTACTGGGAAGACGGAGCTTGTCCTGCTGTAACAAAGGCTGCAGAGTTCTTTTTGGAGGACAAAAGCAACCGACTACAGTATTTTCTTATTTTCTATGCAGGGTCTTGTTTACGATACCAGATCCTCCCCCTAATATCTGATCAGCGGATTAATACTGCATCGTGCCTACGCCAATCATTTTTTCTGCTGACTTCAGTCAACTAGTGTCTCACTAACAAGGCCAAACATCATAGAAAAAAAAAAACTCTGGAGATGAAGTTAAAAAGACCAAAAGAGACTGCGCATCAGTATAACTAAAAACCGATAAGTAGAAGAGCAGGACAAACTGTCTCTCTACTTTTCCAGCAGTTAGGTTCTAGGTATATTAGGGAAGTCCTTCTCATAACGGTTCAGCAGAACCTTAGGGTTCCCCCAAAGGTTGCTCAAAGTTACTTGAGCAGTGAACAATTTTAGCCTTTCAGATAAGTACCACTGACACAACTGATCTGACACCAACAATGTAAGGAGCATTCTTCCCACTGTCCACCAATAAACAAAGAGCATACCCCTCACTGACTACCAATGTAAGGAGCATTCTTCCCACTGGCCACCAATGTAAAGGCATTTTTCCTACTGTCCATCAATGTAAGGGACATTTTTCCCATTGGCCTCCAAAATAGGACATTCTTCCCACTGGCCACCAATGTAAGGAACATTCTTCCTATTGGCCACCAATATAAAGGGCATTCTTCCCACTGACCACCAATGTAAGGGGCATTCTTCTCACTGACCACCAATGTAATGGGCATTCTTCCCACTGACCACCAATGTAAGGAACATTCTTTCTATTGGCTACCAATATAAAGGGCATTCTTCCCACTGACCACCAATGTAAGGGACATTCTTCCCACTGATCACCAATGTAAGGAACATTCTTCCCACTGACCACCAATGTAAGGAACATTCTTCCCACTGAGCATCAATGTGAGGGGCATTCTTCCCATTGACCACTATGCTTGCTAATTTTCTGTAGGCTGTAGATATAGTAATCATCAATCTTAAAAAGTTAAGAAAGGCTGTGTTAGGGGTCTTTCGCACCATACACAGAAGGGCACAAAAGAGACCACAATGCCACTAGGAGAACACTTTAATCTTGGATTTAATTAGAATAGCTGAAGTTACAACTTTTCTCCTGAATTGTATTCCCAACATCATAAATGGTCTGGTTCCTGTTCTCTGGATGGATACTCTTATGCCACGTACACACGACCGTTTTTCATGACGAGAAAAATTCAATTTTTTAGATTGGATTGATTTTTTAGATTTTTAGATTGCTCGTGAAAAACGGTGGTGTGTATGCTCCATAGCATTTTCCTCGACGAGAGAGAACTTAAGTTAGGGGTAGGAAAGATGTGAGAAGGGCAAGGGAGAGTAGGGGTGAGGGAATTTTTGGGAGTTGTGAATTGAAGAAGGGCTTGTCCCAGCTTTATCAAAGTAGTGGTGTAGTGATCTTGATTCCATGACTGTGGAATGGAAGCCCAGTGGCAAATATTTTGGAAGTTGGTCTCCTGGGAATATGTCTACTCAGCTGCCGGTAGTAATTTGGGTCTGGAGCACTTACCCCATCAATGGTGGGCAGTGATTCTCCCGGGCTTCACCGGTGGCGGCGACAGCTTCCCCTGCTTTCCACGGGCATCGCGGCGGCTTCCGTTTCCTCCATCCTCCTCGGCGGCCAATTGGAACTTGTCTCTTTTCGGCCAATCAGAAAATGGGTCTCAAACCCGCTTCTGATTGGCCAGATTGAGGTTCAATGTTTCAATAGCGAATATTCATTCGCTGTTGTACCACCTGTGTTGACTCATAGCGCAATGTTCTGCGCCACAAGCCCACCCTATTTTGAAACTTATTAGAGCCTCTGGCTCTAATCAGGTGCTTCAGAAAAACACCCCCCGGCCGCTGTAATTCATGCGCCCGGCGTCCTGAAAGGAGCTGGAAGCTTGAATAGGGGGTGGCAGCCATGGACTGGATAGAGCATGGGGGATAGCGGCCGTGGATAGAGGAGGTGGTGCTCGGACGCCCCTATCGGACAGGCCGCCACTGCTACTCAGTGGCCTCACTAGGGTTGGTGTCACCTGGTGCTGTAAAACATGGTGTCACCCCCACCACCCCAACCCCCCCTGTCAGGCTCTCTGGTGTAACATAGACCACCCCCCCCACCAGTGTCCTGCAGGGCACTGGGCAGGCTAGTTTCGCTGTCACGGATGTGAGTGACACCATTGCGGTCGGATATCAGTTCTTATTTGATGGTGTCACCCCTCTGGCGGGTGTCACCCGGGTGCCATCCGCACCCCCATAGAGACACCACTGTGTCTACTTGTCCACCCCTTGTCCCGGCCCTGCATGTAAGTATTGAAAAAGTTTTAGAAACAGGAAGGTGGAATTCTGATTGTATGGTTTGTATTAATTTCGTTCCTCTGGTATCCACTAGTGAGCGTATTCTAGTAAGTTCAGATTGTTCCCAGGCAGGCTAGTGTCTTTTTTTTTTTTTTTTTCAATCTAACTATGTAGCTATAAATGCAGAAAAAAATGTCGCCAAGGAGTTTGTATTTGCACCTTAAATGTGGGCCGGTGTTGACCATGCAGAAATCCTTCCTCTCTGGTCAGCTGCTCCATGTCACGTCCCTGCCGTTCTCTGAAAGCTATCTCCCCTCCTTCCGCTGAGACATTTCTTCCATTTCCATTCACAGTTGTAAACTCCGGCATATTTATAAAATGTCTTGAAAGGCATTTAGCAAATGTTAATTGCTTGCCGGAGTAAAAAAAATAAAAAATATGACTCAGGACTGAAATGTTAAAAACAGAGTGACATTTGTCAGAGGTAAGTACATGACTCCACTGCGCTCTTGCTTCCATTAAGTCCCCTCCATTTTTCTTGTTGGCCGATCACGATGCATTTATTTATGGGAATGGACATAATCTTATCTGTACAACTAGACAGTGCAGAGAAGATAAATCTCTGATCATTGCAGGGAGAACATTTCTGGGTTTGTCATCATTTTCTTCAGCAAGCTGAATTATGCACCAATTTTTAACGTGTAACCTTATTTACTCTTATGCCGCGTACAGACGATCGGACATTCCGACAACAAAACGGTGGATTTTTTTCCAACGGATGTTGGCTCAAACTTGTCTTGCACACACACGGTCGCACAAATGTCGTCGGAAATTCCAATCGCCAAGAACGCGGTGACGTACAACACGTACGACGGCTCTATAAAAGGGAAGTTCAATACCAAGTGCGCCACCCTTTGGGCTCCTTCTGCTAATCTCGTGTTAGTAGAAGTTTGGTGAGAGACGATTCGTGCTTTTTAGCCTCGTGCTTTTCAGTCCGTGACGTGTTTGCAGCGTGACGAATGTGCTATCTCCATTACAAACGCTAGTTTTACCAGACCGAGCGCTCCCGTCTCATAACTTGATTCAGAGCATGCGTGGAATTTTGTCTACACGCGCTCGGAATTTACGAGAACGGATTTTGCTGTTGGAAAATTTGAGATCCAGCTCTCAAATTTTTGTTGTCGGAAATTCTGACAGCAAATGTCCGATGGAGCCTACACACGGTCGGAATTTCCGACAACAAGCTCCCATCGAGCATTTGTTTTCGGAAATTCAGAGCGTGTGTACGCGGCATTAGGGTGGACCTTTCCTTTAAGTAGTATTAAACCCCCACTGTTTTATAGCTTGTTTTAGAACAGTATGAGGGATGAATGTGAGGCAATTATGACCCTACAAATGTACCATCCCATATAAAACAATTACCGAATGAGAACAAAAATGGAGTGGGACTTTACATGTTTTATAGCTTGCGCACAGTAAAATAAACCTTCCCCGATAAATTATGTAGTGTTCTCTTCTAGTTAGGCTGCTAGGCAAAATGCAGTTTTTGACTTCACTGTAATCAGGGTTTCCTATCTGGGCAGGCCCGGATTTCCCACAAGGCCACCGAGGCCAGGCCTCGGGGGGCAGGGAGCCTCGGGGCGGCAGCGGCATGGAGTCCCCCGACGGCCGGAACATACCGTTAAGGGCGGTAAGTTGCTTTCTAGGCTAGCAGGACTAAATGTAGTGTGGGGGAATCCGCTTGCTCGTTAACAAGTGATTGCGGCAAAATCACTTTTAAAATGTGTGCTGCCGTCCGTCCTCCCCTCTCTCCCCCCCCCCCACATACCTCCCTCTGCTGGCTCTGCCTTCGGGACTCCCCCCTCCCCCCCGGCCGCCGAGTCCGTCTCTTGTCCCTGCCGCCGATGTACACAGTGAGAGGGATGAGCTGTGCTCTTCCCATCTCAGCTGTGACAGGAGTTCTAGCGCAGTGCTAGGACTCCTGTTTTGGAGGTGACAGGGTCAATAACGAGAACCTGTCACCTCCAATTGCTGTCACACAGGAAATTGTTTTCTCCTGTGTGATAGCAATAAAGTTAAGTGAAAAAATTTGATAACATAATAATAAAAAAAATAAAAATAATAAGAAATAATAATTAAATTAACAAAATAAAAAAGTAATTTAAAAGTAGGGCTGTTACTGATTAAAATTTTCGTGTTCGATTAATCGATTTTTTTTTAATCGATTAATCGACTAATTTTGATTAATTATAACGCACATAGATCCAACAACTTTTAGCTGATCTCCTTGCAGGCCGAGTGCCAGTGCAGCTCCCAACCACTGGAAAAATGGATAGCAGGATACAAAAAACACACAAAGGCAGCGCTCGATGGGAATAGCATTAAAACTTTTATCGTCTTCAAGTAGGTAACAAAATAAATATTGCACTGGAGATAAAAATCGATGTAGCTACATAAACTGTAAAAATGGTGCGAGTAATACCAAACGGTAGCAAAAGCAGTCATAAAAACATGTAGCTAAGTATGATACTGGTATAAAAATGTGTACAACGATACCACTGCTGAATCCAGATGAGAAGGGGCTAACATCAGTCCGTCGGCATGTAGATGTCCCGTGAAGGGAACTATCACAACTCCCAGTGGATGGCTGTAGAATCCCAGGTTGATAGAGGGAAGTGATAGAGGGAAGTGTAACAGCCCTTGCGTGTGGCAGATAGTAAGGTCCCGCCGCCATGCAGATAGGAAGGCACAGCAAAGGAGCCCTTCAGATGGACACGGCAAGCCCAAAGAATTTTGATCGATCAAAAGAATTTTGATCGATCAAAACAATTAATCGATTAATCGAGGAATTAATAGTTAATTTCCACAGCCCTATTAAAAAGTAAAGAATAAGAAAAATCATATTAAAAATAATAAGAAAATTATACAAAAATAAAAAAAAGTAAACGACAAGCTACAAATTAAATAAAAAAAATAAAAAAAAAATAAAGAAATGATTTGAACTAACCGTGCCGCCTCTGCCATCCGGTTGCCATTCTCTGTTGATTTGGAGGGGGGGTGGTTCGGTTGGCGGGGAGGGGGTGCATTGTGGAACCTGGCCTGGCCCTGTATTTGGGTGTTTGATTTCTCCCACCTGCTTCTGGGAGAAGATTCCAAAATATAGGGCAAAAAGAGTCAAATGTCCAGTATGAATATTTATCATGCCCCAGCCAATCCCTGCAAGGAGAGATCCAGAAGATGGCTTTAAATTATTAAAGGATTTTTGGTGGGGGGGGGGGGCTTTTCTAAAGTCTTGGTCTGGAGAAGAATCTTTTATCTCCCTCACTGAGGATTTTCCTATGGCAGTCAGTTCCTGGGACATTGTGAGTAAGACCTGTTTGGGACTTTGATAGACTCACCCGGGACAGAGTCTTTTGGAGGGGACTGAATACTAGCCTCTTGCCTACTGACTATGGGCCCTGGTTTTTGAGGGAGCTACAAGCATTTAGAAAGATGTTCCGTTATGTAATGCAAAAGGACATTATTAAAAAGGCCATGATGGTCTCTGGCAGCTTGGGACTCATAATGTTTATGTCATCAGCAAGCCACCTGTTTGGGGCCCCCTGCCATAATGTGTTTATTGTAAGTAGGTCTCCTGCTATTGTTTGAAGGTTTGCTGTTTATACTTATGATAATGTGTATTGTCTGTAGTTAGTAGTGATGAGCCGAACACCCCCGGGTTCGGTTCGCACCAGAACCCGCGAACGGACCGAAAGTTCACACGAACATTAGAACCCTATTAAATACAATGGATGCGAACGTTCGGATTCTAAAGTGCTAATTATAACGACTATTATCCATGTTATTGTCCGAAACAGAGTTTGGGAACCCGGGTTCTGCACCAGGGGACATGTATCAATGCAAAAAGAAGTTTTAAAAACGGACGTTTTCCGGGAGCAGTCATTTTAATGATGCATAAAGTGAAAAAAAAAAAGTCAAATATTCCTTTAAATATTGTACCTGGGGGGTGTCTAAAGTATGCCTGTGAAGTGCCACGTGTTTCCCGTGTTTAGAACTGTCCCTGCACAAAATGACACTTCTAAAGGGAAAAAAGTCATTTAAAACTGCTTGCGGCTTTAATGCAATGTCTGGTCCCGGTAATATGGATGAAAATCTTTAGGAAAAATGGCATAGCTACCCCATCAACCCCCCCCCCCTACCCCAGCCCATTACCAGCCCCTTTGGGTCTTGTATGGATATTAAGGGGAACCCCGCACACAAAATAAAAAAGGACCTATATACTCTGAACAGCCGTATACAGGCGGTGCATACAAGACAGGGACTGTAGGTTTGTTCTTATGTAGAATCTGTTTATAATTTTGAACAGCTGCATTGTTTAAGTGGAGCTCCATGGCAAATTCCTTTTTTTTAGTTTTTTGTAAAACATAGGGAACGGTTATCACCCCTGTCACATTTTTTTTTGCTGTCTGTGCCCCTGTTCAGAACATTTCACCTCACTTTGCGTCCCAATGACAACTGTTTTTGAAATGTGGTGTTTTTATTGAAACAAGGATTGGTGATAAAGCATCAGTAGAGAGGAGACACCTTTCTCCCATATTAATTCTTACAGGAGAGAATTTTCCTTCCAAGGGGTAGATTTCCTCTCACTTCCTGTTGTCTTCTTCCGTTTGCAAGTAGTAGTCGTTTGTAAGTTGGATGTTTGAAAGTAGGGACCTGCCGTATATACTCTGCAGAAATTGGCCCCTTAGGTGTTGGTGTTGGCACAACACTGTAAGCACTCACAGTTACTCTTGGTGGGTGCTGGAACGCCCTGCTGTCAACTATTATATCAGGAATTGTAATAACATATAATTGTTGATCAGTGGTAGTAAAAATTGGGCCTTTGATGGTGGTGCTGGTGCCACAACACTGTAAGGCCTGACAGTTACTCTTGGTGGGTGCAGCAATGGGCCCTGCTGTGAATTATTAGATCAAGAATTGTAATTGCATGCCCCTGTTGAACAGGGGCTGAAAAATTAGGCCTTTGGTGGTGGTGGTGGTGGTGATGGTGGTGCTGGTGCCACAACACTGTAAGGCCTGACAGTTACTCTTGGTGGGCGCAGCAATGGTCCCTGCTGTGAATTATTAGATCAATAATTATAATTGCATGCCCCTGTTGAACAGGGGCTTAAAAATTGGGCCTTTGGTGGTGGTGGTGGTGGTGATGGTGGTGCTGGTGCCACAACACTGTAAGGCCTGACAGTTACTCTTGGTGGGCGCAGCAATGGGCCCTGCTGTGAATTATTAGATCAATAATTATAATTGCATGCCCCTGTTGAACAGGGGCTGAAAAATTGGGCCTTAGGCACTGGTGCCACAACACTGCAACCCCTCACAGATACTGTACTTGGAGCACAGCAATGAGGCCTGTTGCAAAGTATTGCATCAAAAATTTTAATTACACGCCCCTGTTAAACAGGGGCTGAAAAATTGGGCCTTAGCCACTGGTGGCATCACCCATAAACCAAAATGATCTTCCAAGCTATCATCGTTAATCGTATTATTGAGGAGGAGGAGGAGGATAGCCAGTCAACATAACAGCACAGGCACTCAGCATCAGCATCAGTTTTGAAGGGATGTGACATTTTAAAATCAATTAGTCTGTTATATCAGCATCTGGTGTGTGGTAGCTGGTGGTGATCCAAGACTGGTTCATCTTGATGAAAGTCAGTCGATCAACCGAGTCGGTGGACAGGCGCACCCTGTGATCCGTGACAAATCCTCCAGCAGCACTGAATGTGCGTTCTGAAAGAACGCTGGATGCAGGACAGGCCAGTAGCTCAATTGCATACTGTGCAAGCTCTGGCCAGTGATCCATCCTCAAGACCCAGTAAGCCAGAGGATTTTCGGTGGGGAAGGTGTCCAAGTCTGACCTTGCCCCTAGGTATTCCTGCACCATGTATATCAGACGCTGGCGATGGTTGCTGGAACCGATCATACTTTGGGGCTGCGGACTAAAGAATTGTCTGAACGCATCGGTCAGACGGCCACCTTCCCCACCGCTCCTTCTTTGACTGCCCGAAGCCTCAGCAACTCGTTGTCCAGGACCAGGAGTTTGTAACCTCCCAGTCTCTGGGAACGCGTTGCACAGACCTTTCTGCAAGGCCTCCCGGAGTTGTCTCATCCTCTGCTCCCTCTGCAACGGTACGATAAGGTCCGCAACCTTACCCTTGTACCATGGATCAAGGAGAGTGGCCAGCCAGTAATGGTCCCTCTCCTTGATCCGAAGAATACGAGGATCCTTCCGCAGACTTTGCAGGATCAGGGAGGCCATGCAGCGTAGGTTAGCTGAGGCATTCAGTCCAGAGTCCTCTGGGTCACTAAGGACGACATGATCCGCAGCCACCTCCTCCCAGCCACGTACAAGTCCACTGGTTTCTTGGGACTGTAAATCATCCCTAAAAGACTGCTGCTGATGATGCTGAGTGCCAGCCTCCACCTCCATGCTGACACAATCCTCCTCCTCCTCCTCCTCCTCTTCCTGTGCGATGGGTGGGACAGAAGGAACACTGTCTGGGTAAAGGGGGCCTTGAGAGGCAAGGAAGTCCTCCTCTTCCTGCCTCTGTTCTGCCTCAAGTGCCCTGTCCATTATTCCACGCAGCGTGTGCTCCAACAGGTGGACAAGAGGTACAGTGTCACTGATGCATGCACTGTCACTGTTCACCATCCTCGTGGCCTCCTCAAATGGTGCCAGGACAGTGCATGCATCCCTGATCATGCCCCACTGGCGTGGTGAAAAAAACCCGAGCTCCCCTGACCCTGTCCTGGTGCCGTAGTCGCACAGGTACTCATTGATGGCCCTCTGCTGCGTGTGCAGCCGCTGCAGCATGGCCAACGTTGAGTTCCACCTGGTGGGCATGTCACATATAAGGCGGTTCTTGGGCAGGTTCAACTCCTTTTGAAGCTCAGCCAGGCGAGCACTGGCATTATAAGATCTGCGGAAATGCACACAGACTTTCCTGGCCTGCCTCAGGACATCCTGTAAGCCCGGGTACCTGCCCAAGAACCGCTGCACCACCAGGTTAAGGACGTGAGCCATACAGGGCACATGGGTCAGTTGTCCCTGTCGGAGGGCGGAGAGGAGGTTGGTGCCATTGTCGCAAACCACCATTCCTGGCTTAAGCTGGCGTGGCGTCAACCACCTCTCAGCCTGCCCCTGCAGAGCAGACAGGACCTCTGCCCCAGTGTGGCTCCTGTCCCCCCAAACACACCAGCGCAAGCACGGCATGGCATCTTTTTGCCTGCGGACTTGCGTAGCCCCTTGAACGCCTACGGAGCACCGCTGGTTCCAAGGACAAACCACAGGAAGAGGCCATGGAGGAAGAAGAAGAGGAGGGGGTGGAGGAGAGAGGTGTGTCACAACCAGTAGTAGCATTTTGGAGGCGTGGCGGTGGAACAACCTCCAACACTACTGCACCTTGTCCTGCATCCTTCCCAGCTGCCAAAAGAGTGACCCAATGGGCCGTGAAAGAAAGGTAACGTCCCTGTCCATGCCTGCTGGACCATGAGTCAGCGGTAATATGCACCTTACCGCTGACCGCCCTGTCCAGCGAGGCCAAGACATTGCCTTCCACATGCCTGTAGAGAGCCGGAATAGCCTTCCGTGCGAAAAAGTGTCGTTTGGGAACCTGCCACTGAGGAACCGCACATTGCACAAACTCACGGAAGGGGGCCGAGTCTACCAACTGAAAAGGCAGCAGTTGAAGCGCTAGCAATTTAGCCAAGCTAGCATTCAACCGCTGGGCATGTGGATGGCTGGGAGTGAACTTCTTTCGACGGTCCAGCAGCTGGGGCAGGGAAATTTGCCTGCTAGAATCGGACGTTGGTGTACTGCTAGCAGAGTGCCCGCAAGTACTTGCCTGTGACACACCTAATTCTACACCTTCATTCCTCTCAGAGCAGGTTTCAGAGAGGAGTGAAGGTATAGTGGGGTTGGAGATCCCAGCTGATGCGGTGCAAGAAGAGGTCAGCTTTGTTCTTTGGTGTGGGTCTTTAAGGTAGGCTTGCCAACGAGCTGCATGGCAGGTCAACATATGTCTGATCAAGCATGTGGTGCCCAAGCGGCTGATGTTTTGGCCACGCGATATACGCTTGAGACATATGTTGCAAACAGCAGCTGTGCGATCTGATGCACTCGCCTCAAAAAAGGCCCACACCAAAGAACTTTTTGCATGACGGGCAGAGGCAGCGCCCTGCACAGGCGGAGCTCTGCGGTGTGATTCCGTCGGTGTGCTGCCCATACGCTGGCCACTCAAGGGCATCCTGCCTCGTTGGAGATGTGCCTCCTCCTCATCCTCCTCCTCCTCCTCTCTCCTATTAGGCACCCACGTGGAGTCAGTGACCTCATCATCCCCTCCCTCCTCATCACTGGAGCCAATCTGGCAATATGCTGCAGCTGCTGGAGCATGACTGCCAGATTGGTGTCCTTCTTGAGCATCCCCTCTCTCTGCTCTCACGCTGCTGCCTTCCTCTAGCTGAGTATCATCATCAGATCCTTCCAAATGCTGGGCATCCTCCTGGAGCATGTACCCAACACTGTGCTCAAACAGTTCGGGGGACTCCTCAGGAGGAGGGCATGGTGGGTCTAGGGAAGGATTGACTAATGAAGATAATGATACCAGAGAAGAGGATGCTTTGGCAGCTGCTTTGCCAGTACCCTGAGCCTGGGTGAGAGAGGATGAGGAGGATGAGGTGGGCTTGGTCATCCACTCTACCAAGTCTTCGGCATGATGTGGCTCAACATGTCCAGCTGCCGAAAACAAGGACAAGCGTGTCCCATGGCCATGTGCTGATGACAATGCACCGCGTACACGACCGAGAAAGACAAAAATCTCCTGCGCTCTCGGTGTATCGTCAAAACACGGGTAGTGTGGTTTCGTCTAGAGGCAAAGTCTAAAGTCTTGCAGCCCTCCTCAGAACAATGGGTGTTCATGTGGCTAGAAAAAAGAAGAAAGAAAAAAGGAGGGCGCACCGACCTAGTGTATTACCACTTAGACGTTTTATTTATAATATAAAAAAGCAGTAATCTTACTCACAAACGGAGCTTAAATAAAAGCTTATCAAGCAAATCAGCTGGAAATTCTTTGGCACCTGCCGACTGGACTCGATGACAGAGAGGGTCGGACAGTACTTCAGACAACTGGATAGCTGACGCGTTTCTGGGGCGCACCCCTTTCCTCAGAGCCTAGATGGTCCATGATGCGTACACGACCAGCACTGTTGCCCCCAGACACAGAGCCTGCTTGCCCTCTTTTTTTGCCTCCTGACTGTCTGCCTCTCCTTGGTTGCCTTCCAGACATTTTAATGGATGGCCTGCAGGGAGATGGGAAAAACAGCAATAAGGGCTACCTTCAGGTGTATACTGTGCAGGAGGCTTAGCAACAATGACACTGACACTGTCCCCTGCCTATCCTTCTCTATCCCTAAACACAAGGATTGAAAATATGGTTCAGCAAAATAGTTTTAGAACAGAATAGCACACTGACACTTTCCCTCACTGTCCTACTCTGTCCCTCCCTACAAACAAGATTTAGCACAGAATAGCACACTGATAATTTCTACGAGTGTCCTTCTCTGTCCCTAAACTCAAGGATTGAAAATATGGAACAGCAAATTTGGTTTAGAACAGAACAGCACACTGTCAGTTTCACTCACTGTACCTCTCTGTCCCTCAACTCAAGGATTGAAAATATGGTTCAGCAAAATAGTTTTAGAACAGAATAGCACACTGACACTTTCCCTCACTGTACCTCTCTGTACCTCAACTCAAGGATTGAAAATATGGAACAGCAAATTTGGTTTAGAACAGAACAGCACACTGTCAGTTTCACTCACTGTACCACTCTGTCCCTCAACTCAAGGATTGAAAATATGGTTCAGCAAAATAGTTTTAGAACAGAATAGCACACTGACACTTTCCCTCACTGTACCTCTCTGTCCCTCAACTCAAGGATTGAAAATATGGAACAGCAAAATTGGTTTAGAACAGAATAGCACACTGTCAGTTTCACTCACTGTACCTCTCTGTCCCTCAACTCAAGGATTGAAAATATGGAACAGCAAAATTGGTTTAGAACAGAATAGCACACTGTCAGTTTCACTCACTGTACCTCTCTGTCCCTCAACTCAAGGATTGAAAATATGGTTCAGCAAAATAGTTTTAGAACAGAATAGCACACTGACACTTTCCCTCACTGTACCTCTCTGTCCCTCAACTCAAGGATTGAAAATATGGAACAGCAAATTTGGTTTAGAACAGAACAGCACACTGTCAGTTTCACTCACTGTACCTCTCTGTCCCTCAACTCAAGGATTGAAAATATGGTTCAGCAAAATAGTTTTAGAACAGAATAGCACACTGACACTTTCCCTCACTGTACCTCTCTGTCCCTCAACTCAAGGATTGAAAATATGGTTCAGCAAAATAGTTTTAGAACAGAATAGCACACTGACACTTTCCCTCACTGTCCTACTCTGTCCCTCCCTACAAACAAGATTTAGCACAGAATAGCACACTGATAATTTCTACGAGTGTCCTTCTCTGTCCCTAAACTCAAGGATTGAAAATATGGAACAGCAAAATTGGTTTCGAACAGAATAGCACACTGACACTTTCCCTCACTGTACCTCTCTGTCCCTACAAACAAGATTTAGCACAAAATAGCACACTGACACTTTCCCTCACTGTACCTCTCTGTCCCTACAAACAAGATTTAGCACAAAATAGCACACTGACACTTTCCCTCACTGTACCTCTCTGTCCCTAAACTCAAGGATTGAAAATATGGTTCAGCAAGATTGGTTTAGAACAGAATAGCACACTGACACTTTCCCTCACTGTACCTCTCTGTCCCTACAAACAAGGATTAGCACAGAATAGCACACTGTCACTGACACTCTCCCTACCTATCCTTATCTGTCCCTAAACACAAGGAATCCAGGATTATGTAAAGGAAAAATAATGACACTGTCCCTGCCTATGCTTCTCTTTCCCTACTCCGGTCCGGAACACACTACACAAGGCCGCCGCGCTGGCGGCCTTTTATAGTGTGGGGCGTGTACTAAACCCCCTCAGCAATAATTGGCCACAGGCATCCTGCCTGTGGCCAATCATTGCTCTCCTCGCTGCCGGCGCTGTGATTGGCCAAGCATGCGGGGTCACAGTGCATGCTTGGCCAATCACAGCGCCTGGATGACACTGCGATGGCGTAGTGCATTGTGGACCGTTCGCGTCACTCGAATTTGGCGCGAACGGCCCAAATCGTTCGATCTTCGTCGAACGATCGAACAGCCGATGTTCGAGTCGAACGTATGTTCGACTCGAACACGAAGCTCATCCCTAGTAGTTAGCTTGAAGTCGGCAAGTCTGACCTGCAATGTGACATCTGAGTCATCCAAGTGGTTAATTTAGGATTAGCCATGAGTCAGCTGTACCTCATTAGCCAAACCATTGTGTGATGTCCTGGACAGGAGGCAGCAAGAGAGGACAGTGGGAGAACACTGCCGGGAAAGTCTCCAGGCACAACAGGAACAGCCAGGAGGGCTGGTGAGTGACACACAGTCAGGAGGACAGGGAGGCACGCCTGAGATGACTGGAATGGACCAGTCTGGGATGGGTGCAGAGCCATTCAGCAGGACTATGGTGGCACGGGCAGTGGAAAGAGGCAGCTGCAGCCAGGAGGGCTGGCAGAGCCTGAAGAGGTGGTACTGGGAGCAGTAGCCACATGTGGGACAGCTAGCACTGAGGACTACTTAGTTTTGCTACACCATAGGGGCCAGCGGTCCCTGCCTGCAAAGGGCATTTGCTTTGGGCTTGACAAAGTCAGTATCAGGTCCCCATATCAGTGCTAGCTGGTCCTGGGAGTGAGGCCGCGTACACACGGCCGTTTTTAATGTCATTGAAAAAAACAACGTTTTTCTCGATGTGATTCTTCTCAAGCCTGCCTTGCCTACGCACTATCGTGCAAAAAAATGCTCGAGCAAAGCGCGGTGACGTACAACACATATGATAACACGTACGACGGCACTATAAAGGGGAAGTTCCATTCGGATAGCGCCACCCTCGTGTTAGTAAAGTTTGGTGAGAGACGATTTGCGCTTTTCAGCCTCGTGCTCTTCAGTCCGTTACAGCGTGATGAATGTGCTATCTCCATTCTGAACACTAGTTTTACCAGAACGAGCGCTCCCATCTCATAACTTGCTTCTGAGCAGGCGTGTTTTTTCCCCGTCGTTAAAGCCTACACACGGCCGTTTTTCACGACGAG
Organism: Rana muscosa; assembly: GCA_029206835.1. Classification (NCBI taxonomy): domain Eukaryota; kingdom Metazoa; phylum Chordata; class Amphibia; order Anura; family Ranidae; genus Rana; species Rana muscosa. The sequence goes on along the minus strand of CM055120.1, from coordinate 23,131,532 downwards.
AAAAACGACGACGTTAAAAACGACGAGAAAAAATAGAGCAGGTTCCAAATTTTTAATGGTCATTTTTCTCATCGAGAAAAATGCTCTGGAGCCCACACACGATCGTTTTTAATGACCAATTTAAAAAATTAGATTTTTCTCGTCATGAAAAACGGTCGTGTGTACGCGGCATGACAGTCTGCAAGCAAGTGTATGCACTGGAGGAGAAAGAGAAGAGGTTGTATGTACCGGAGTGTTTATAGTTCAGTCCCTATGTATATTTCTTCAATCAAGTGGGCATCTCATATGTATATATGACTTTGTGTTCCTGGCTGTGCCGGGTGGGAGAAGAACCACAATCACCAGCAGCCCCTATGGGGGTAGCACTACAACAGGAAAGAATTAACAGTGGACAGTGCAGTCTGGAGTCAGTTTGTTAGCTTGGAGAAGGGATGGGGGAGGAGGAGGAAGGAGCAGGAGAATGCTTTGCAATCCTTGGCTTTGGGGCAGGTAGTGGGCATCAATGTTGGGGGGGGGGGTCTTCTCAGTAAAGGAGGGGGCATGAATTCCAGAGTTAGGCTTCAAAAGTATCATAGTTACCGATGCTCCAAATAAAGCTGAACTCCAGCCAAATAGTTAGGTGTCCCAGTGCTGGGACAAGGTCATCTAGAGCCCGGGGCGAACATACCAAACTGCGCACCCAGGGCCGGTGCTACCACTAGGCAAACTAGGCAGCCGCCTAGGGCGCACTGCTGCCTAGGGTGCCCGGCCACTGGTGTTCCTACTCTCTTCTCTCTGCAGCAAGCAACTAAGTCTCAGCATCAGCAGGCAGCCCCAGCTCTGTTCGCACATATTGTCAGAGGCGCAGCAGTATCAGAAGACTGTGTCTGTGTCCTGACTCCCGAATGAATGGAAGCAAGCAAACATTCAGTGATGGGCGCTGGTAGGCTGCATTGATGGGCGCTGGTAGGCTGCATTGATGGGTGCTGGAAGGCTGCATTTGATGGACACTGGTGAGGCTGCATTGATGGGCTACGGTGAGGCTGCATTGATGGGCGACGGTGAGGCTGCATTGATGGGCGCTGGTGAGGTTGCAATTATGGGCGCTGGTAGGCTGCATTGATGGGCGCTGGTGAGATTGCAATTATGGGCGCTGGTAGGCTGCATTGATGGGTGCTGGTAGGCTGCATTGATGGGTGCTGGTAGGCTGCATTGATGGGTGCTGGTAGGCTGCATTGATGGGCACTGGTGGGCTGCATTTGATGGGCGCTTCATTAAAAAGGTGGGGTGTACATAGGCAGTGCAAAGGGGGTGGAGCCAGGGGGGGACAAAATGTGGTTTCGCCTAGGGTGTCAAAAATCCTTGCACCAGCCCTGTGTGCACCCCCTAGATGTATGAGCATTATGTGTCAGCAAAAATCCCCCACAAAAACACTGAGCACTAATCTGCATGCTTACCCCCTAAGCATAATTTCCCCCTCCTCCCAGTACTAATCCACCCCCCTGCTGAAATCCCCCCTACCAGCACAAATCTTTGCCCCCCCCTGGCCTCATCCCCCCAGCTCAAATGCCCCCCACTCCCCACAAATCCTCAACCCCTAAAATGTCCCCTTCTAGTACACATCTTCTCCCCCCTCCCAGCACAAATCCCCCTAGATCACCATTGTTAGCACCCACCCATATTTAGTTCCCCATCTAAAACAATACTTACTCCCTTCCACCCCCCCCCCTCCCAAATTTCCCCTTCCAACACAAATCCCTCCCCAATCTCCTTGTGGGGTCCCCCGACTCACATGATACCACAGTGCCCAGGGAAGCCGCCCCTCCTGCCCACCCCTTGTCCCGGCCTTGAATATAAGGCACAATGTTAAAGTGTTTGCCCAGTCATAAAGCGGTCCACTTTAAAAATGAGTTAGTTTTTTTCCTTTTTTTCCTAGTGCACGGCCAAGGTCGCAACTGGCGATCCAAAAGGCCCGAAGGCAGCCCCACATAAATTAATTCTCATTTATCAAGTCAACGGTGGCGTGGCTCCTACGCTCTTCCCCGTTTGCCAACGAGGCGCGAGGCGCTCCAAGTTGGCTGGAGAATCTTTTTGCAAGCCATCAGTTATCAATATGTTAATCCGCGCGCCTCTGTGCCATCCTGCGCCCCCGCCGCGTCCCCTCGCTGTCTCTTTGCATGTAAGGTTTCATAATCTCCAGCTCAGCGGGGGAGTATAAAATATTACCCTTATCTCCCTAATGATCTCTGCAGCCCGCCGAAGACGAGCCTAGACACGGCAAGCAGAGCCGGGAACGGAGCAGGCGTCCAGCGCTCATCTGGCAGAGCCGGGTTGCCCCGTTTGCCGCGATCGCTCAATCTATTCTCATGTACTTGGCAGGACGCAGGGTCCCAGATGCTGCAGCGTTCCCCGGCGGTGGCCTCGGCACGGGTGGCCGCTGTTTATGATCTTTTTGGATACGTATCCCTGTATCATGGCAGCTGAACGCGCGCAGAATTCTGTTTTTATTATCGCAAGCCGCGCGGCGGGGAATTATTCGATTCCTAACATCCGCTCGGTGTCTTCCTGCGTCCTTTGCGTTTTACCAGCATGGCTGATGGCATTTACGAGCTTCATCCCGAGTCGGTTTTGGAAGATTTATGCGCGTGTCATATTTACTACGCCATCTGCAAAAGAAGGATCTTAAAGTCGATGTAAAACCAGTCGCTAAAATCTAGTGTAAGCTTTAACAATGTCATTACGAAAGTCTTTTTCAATGTTATAAAACTTTATCCTTCGTTAAATATTCCCTGGCGATCCTGCCAAGAAAGTCCTTGCCTCAGGCTCTTCCTGTTTTAGGGTGACAACATTCTGCCCACGGACGCCCTACGATTAGCAAGTGGTTAATAGACAGCTTTAGCAAACTACTTGTTGTCATTCAGTTCACGTTTTACGTCTACTTTACGTTTTTTTTTACGTTTTTGAAAAGATTTGTATTTTACATTAAATAGTATTCAGATTTTATTTATACTATTTGGTTAAATTTAGACTTACTCTACCTCTGAAAAGCGATCCATGTTTGTGTTTCAAAAGCACTTGACAGGCAGCGAGGAAGCTATGCTATGCCTTCTCACCACCTATATTACCCCATAGTTGAAGAACCAATGCACTGCAGCCGTGTGTATTGCAAGAGGTTGCAGAGCGCTTGCTGCGCTTTCCCATTCGCTTGAATGGGTTGTGTTCAGCGGCGGTTATGCCCGCTGAAAGTGACAGGAGTGATAATATTTGCTTTGGGAACTAAGCAAAAAATCGTGATTTGTGGCATGAGAACACCCCCATAACTTGCCTTTGGAGTGGAACTTCCGCTTAACCACTTGCTTACTGGGCACTTAAACCCCCTTCCTGCCCAGGCCAATTTTCAGCTTTCAGCGCTGTCACACTTTGAATGACAATTGCGCGGTCGTGCGACGTGGCTCCCAAACAAAATTGACGTCCTTTTTTTCCCACAAATAGAGCTTTCTTTTTCCCACAAGTAGATCATCTCTGCTAATTTAATTTTTTGCGCTATAAACAAAAAAAGCGACGATTTTGAAAAAAAACACAATATTTTTTACTTTTTGCTATAATAAATATCCCAATTTAAAAAAAAAAATATATATATTTTTTTTTCCTCAGTTTAGGCCGATACGTATTCTTCTACATATTTTTGGTAAAAAAAAAAATCGCAATAAGCGTTTATTGATTGGTTTGCGCAAAAGTTATAGTTATAGTCTACAAAATAGGGCATAGTTTTATAGCATTTTTATTAATATTTTTTTTTTTTTACTAGTACTGGCGGCGATCAGCGATTTTTAGCGTGACTGCGACATTATGGCGGACACATCGGACACTTTTGACACCATTTTGGGACCATTGTCATTTTTACAGCGATCAGTGCTATAAAAATGCACTGGTTACTTTTAAAAATGACACTGGCAGTGGAGGGGTTAACCACTAGGGGCACTGAAGGGGTTAAGTGTACCTAAGGGAGTGATTCTTACTGTGGGGGGAGGGGACTGACTGGGGGAGGTGACCGATGGTTGTCCCTATGTACAAGGGACACACCATCGGTCTCCTCTCCCTGACAGGACGTGGATCTCTGTGTTTACACACAGAGATCCACGTCCCTGTCTCTGTAAATGGCGATCGCGGGTACCTGGCGGACATCGTGGCCACCAGGCACGCGCATCGGCACCGTGACGCGGCGGGCACAGAAGTTCTTAAAAACCTCCAACCGCAAGTTTAAATAAGCCCTTTATGGTAAATCTTTATTCCAATGAAAAGCATGTAATACAGGGCTTACTGATAACAAAGGATTAACAAAGTACTATGGATTTCCTAAAGTGGCGGGGAAGCTGCTTGCTTTCAGACTCTCTCTCTCTGATTGAGACTATGTATGGACACAGAGCTGGAAAGCCACACCAGCACTCCATCCTTACAGGAGTTTGATGAATGGTTACTCTGATGAAACCAGGAAGTGAGGGGAGCGATGCTGGAGCCGGCTATGGTGACATGGAGCCAGGTAAGTGTTTGGGGACTTAGTATAGGGTGACCAGACATCCCCGGTTTCAGGGGACAGTCCCCGGAATGAGGACACTGTCCCCGGACCAAGTCTGTCCCCGGTTTTGTCCCCGGATTGGATTTGAACAGGGGCTGGGGCAATTTCAAAGACAGTCAGTGCAGAAATAAAAAAAAGAAAATTCTAAATTACATATCCCCCCTCCTACTAGCTTAGAGGGGTGTATTTTTTCCATTACCTGTGCCCCTTTCTGATGATCATGTGCTGGTCGAAGCGGAGGGAATATTTCTTCAGTTTCGGGTGCCCATTCAGCTCCGCTCACATGTTCTTCTGCCTTGGCTCAAGTCCTGGTCAGCCGCCTGCCTATCTCCTTGCCTTCCCTGGTGAAGAGATTTTCCTCCGCTACCCAACCAGTAGTAGCCGGGGCCCGGAGGGTAAGACTTGACAGGCGGTGAGGCGGGCGGCGCCGGCGACGGGCAGAGAGTCGCTGATTGCCGCTATTACTAGTAAAAAAAAAAATATGTCCCCAGATTTCATTTTAAAAATCTGGTCACCTTACTTTAGTACTACTTTAAAACTGAACTTCACAATAAGCAAATATTGTCTCAATCCATTCCTCATGTGTATTCTTCCTGAATCTCGGTGAGCTTTGTGTATTTCTTCCAGATCTGTGCAGTCATCCAGTGTGAGACTTCCTGTAATAAAGACCGCTCACTGCTACTCTCTCTCCGCCTTGTCTCCGCCTTGTCTCTCTCCGTCTTGTCTCCGCCCCCTCCTGTAGTTTTCTGCAGGCAGCCTGTAGCGCAGTGGTGGTGAACTTTCTCAATATGGGAGGCTTCACATGGCCGCAAATAACATTCAGTGTCAGAGACCGCAGAAACAAAATAGGATAAAGTCAAAGAATATGGCCATGATACCAAAGATGGTCAGAGACTGTGGACATTATACAAGAGATGGTCAGAGACTGCAGACACGATACAGGAGATGGTCAGAGAGTGCAGACATGATACAGGAGATAGTCAGAGACTGTGGACATGGTACAGGAGATGGTCAGAGACTGCAGACATGATACAGAAGATGGTCAGAGAGTGTAGACATGATACAGGAGATGGTCAGAGACTGTGCATATGATAAAGGAGATGGTCAGAGACTGCAGACATGATACAGAAGATGGCCAGAGAGTGTAGACATGATACAGGAGATGGTCAGAGAATGTGCATATGATACAGGAGATGGTCAGAGACTGCAGACATGATACAGAAGATGGTCAGAGACTGTGGACATGATACAGGAGATGGTCAGAGACTGCAGGCATGATACAGGAGATGGTCAGAGACTGCAGACATGATACAGGAGATGGTCAGAGACTGTGGACATGGTACAGGAGATGGTCAGAGACTGCAGACATGATACAGGAGATGTCAGAGACTATGGACATGATACAGGAGATGGTCAGAGACTGGAGACATGATACAGGAGATGGTAAGAGACTGCAGACATGATAAAGGAGATGGTCAGAGACTGCAGACATGATACAGGAGATGGTCAGAGACTGCAAACATGATACAGGAGATGGTCAGAGACTGCAGACATGATACAGGAGATGGTCAGAGACTGCAGACATGATACAGGAGATGGTCAGAGTCTGCAGACATGATACAGGAGATGGTCAGAGACTGCAGACATGATACAGGAGATGGTCAGAGACTGCAGACATGATACAGGAGATGGTCAGAGACTGCAAACATGATACAGGAGATGGTCAGAGACTATGGACATGATACAGGAGATGGTCAGAGACTGGAGACATGATACAGGAGATGGTAAGAGACTGTGGACATGCTGCAGGAGACCTTTAGAGACTATGAACATGCTATGGGAGTTGTTGGAGACTGGGGATATGCTGCAGAAGTCATGGTACAGGAGATGGTCAGAGACTGTGGATATGATACAGGAGATGGTCAGAGACTGCAGACATGATACAGAAGATGGTCAGAGAGTGTTAACATGATACAGGAGATGGTCAGAGACTGCAGACATGATACAGGAGATGGTCAGAGACTGCAGACATGATACAGAAGATGGTCAGAGTGGAGACATGATACAGGAGATGGTCAGAGACTGCAGACATAATACAGGAGATAGTCAGAGACTGTGGACATGCTGCAGGAGACATTTAGAGACTATGAACATGCTATGGGAGTTGTTGGAGACTGGTGATATGCTGCAGAAGTCATGGTACAGGAGATGGTCAGAGACTGTGGATATGATACAGGAGATGGTCAGAGACTGCAGAGATGATACAGAAGATGGTCAGAGAGTGTAGACATGATACAGGAGATGGTCAGAGACTGTGGATATGATACAGGAGATGGTCAGAGACTGCAGGCATGATACAGGAGATGGTCAGAGACTGCAGACATAATACAGGAGATGGTCAGAGACTGCAGACATGATACAGGAGATGGTCAGAGAGGGTGGACATTATACAAAAGATGGTCAGAGACTGCAGACATGATACAGGAGATGGTCAGAGAGTGTAGACATGATACAGTAGATAGTCAGAGACTGTGGACATGGTACAGGAGATGGTCAGAGACTGTGGATATGATACAGGAGATGGTCAGAGACTGCAGACATGATACAGAAGATGGTCAGAGAGTGTAGACATGATACAGGAGATGGTCAGAAACTGTGGATATGATACAGGAGATGGTCAGAGACTGCAGACATGATACAGAAGATGGTCAGAGAGTGTTAACATGATACAGGAGATGGTCAGAGACTGCAGACATGATACAGGAGATGGTCAGAGACTGCAGACACGATACAGAAGATGGTCAGAGAGTGGAGACATGATACAGGAGATGGTCAGAGACTGCAGACATAATACAGGAGATGGTCAGAGACTGCAGACATAATACAGGAGATAGTCAGAGACTGCAGACATGATACAGAAGATGGTCAGAGAGTGTAGACATGATACAGGAGATGGTCAGAAACTGTGGATATGATACAGGAGATGGTCAGAGACTGCAGACATGATACAGAAGATGGTCAGAGAGTGTTACATGATACAGGAGATGGTCAGAGACTGCAGACATGATACAGAAGATGGTCAGAGAGTGTAGACATGATACAGGAGATGGTCAGAAACTGTGGATATGATACAGGAGATGGTCAGAGACTGCAGACATGATACAGAAGATGGTCAGAGAGTGTTAACATGATACAGGAGATGGTCAGAGACTGCAGACATGATACAGGAGATGGTCAGAGACTGCAGACATGATACAGAAGATGGTCAGAGAGTGGAGACATGATACAGGAGATGGTCAGAGACTGCAGACATAATACAGGAGATAGTCAGAGACTGTGGACATGCTGCAGGAGACCTTTAGAGACTATGAACATGCTATGGGAGTTGTTGGAGACTGGTGATATGCTGCAGAAGTCATGGTACAGGAGATGGTCAGAGACTGTGGATATGATACAGGAGATGGTCAGAGAGTGTAGACATGATACAGGAGATGGTCAGAGACTGTGGATATGATACAGGAGATGGTCAGAGACTGCAGACATGATACAGGAGATAGTCAGAGACTGTGGACATGCTGCAGGAGACTTTCAGAGACTATGAACATGCTGTGGGAGTTGTTGGAGACTGGGGATATGCTGCAGAAGTCAGTCATAGACTGGAGACACATTACATGAGACTGCTAGAAATCACTGTTAAAACATGACCACAGGGAAACACAGTTTAGGTTCTACAGGGGCCCCCAAGGTTCCTTACAGAAAATGCCAAAGGGCCACATGGGCCCCCCGAGCTGCAGGTTGGGCACCAGTGTAGAGGGTGGAGTCTGCTGGGCCCCTCCCACAGCTCTGCTCTCTGCACAGGCTATGTACAGCACAGTGATGATGTCACTGCTACGTTTACAAGGTAATATCTGGGTTTGCAAAAGCATTTGGTGCTCACAGAGTGTATTTATATCCTTTGTGGCTGTTGAAGAATATATTTAAATGGAATTCGGCTTTTAAGCTTTTCTTTTTAGAGAGAAATAAAAAAGCACACAGTTCTCAGACTAATTCGCAGAGCCGCACATCTAGTCCAGGACATAATGAAAGTTTATGTACAAGGCCCCGGTCGGTATCTCTGATGAAGCCGCACGCTTTGACATGTCAGCGTTAAGCAATACGTCGAAAAAGTAGTTGCCGTTCTTTAAAAAAAAGAAAAAAAAAAGAAATGGAAAATCAGAGTCGCAGCGCCAGGAGCCGGAGAAAGTGTCAGTGGCAATTTTTGTTTTTCTTGTCATTAGACGGCTAATTAGTCTTCCTCTCGCTCGCCATCCCCACCGCTTGTAGACTCGCGTTCCCTGGGACTCAGACTGGGAGTTGTCATAGTAATTTTTCTCCATGCCAGGAAAATGAAATGGAAATATGGGATTTTTTTTTCCCTTTTGCAGAGGTCCTGTGCAGCGAGCTATTATCTGTTTTAGCGAATCATTTTCTTTTCTTTCTCGGAAACTAAAAATAAAAGCCGTCACGCGCTTTTTAAATGGAATCCTTCGTCAACGGATGAAGAGAGAACGCTTACGCAACATGCATTAATCTTTACCGTTTGTCAGAGACTGTTTTAGGGTGGCGGTAAAAAGAGGGCGAGGGTGAGAGCCGCTGCCCACAAACGGGCTGGAGGGCGCTGTTCACACGCTGCAGCCGCGGCAAATTTAACTACTTCCCTACCGGGCCAATTCTGACACTTCTCTCCTACAGTGCATGTAAATCAGCATTTTATTTTGATAGAAAAGTACTTAGAACCCCCAAACATTATATATATATATATATACACAGTAGGTGTTTGTTTATTCATATCTTGCACTTCTCCTTTAAATTCGTTTTTGTCGCATCAAATTAAAAAAGGAAACATGGGCAAACTTTTTTTTTTTTTACATTTTTGGCTGCATTTTCTTTTTTTAATAGTCCGTTAATAGTGGATTTTCTGGATTTTCTGGATAGTGGATTGTTGCATTTGGGAAGGAGCCTGACAATATTGTTGGGATCCACCCAGCTGCCTGATTGACAGCTGTTTCTGCTTTTCAGTGCATTGGAGTGGATGCATATGGCTCCGCCTCTCAACAGTCATGTGATCTGTCAGCTCTTGGTCTTACAGCCGAAATGGGGTAGCTGTGCTGTCACACAGATGCTGCAGCATGGAGGTGAGTATAAATATTTGTTCATTAAGCCAAATAAATTGGAGGGGGGGGGGCACACCTTAGCATTCTCACATTTATATGCCATAGAACCTTGTCCCAGCTCTGGACAGATACATAAAATAAAGGAGTGTGGTGCCTATAACCATTGGCGTGCGCACAGTGTGTGCCGGGTGCGCCTGGGCACACCCTAATCACCCGGTGCAGTGCCGATTCCCCCTGCTTCCTGTCTCTCCCCTGCAGTGCTGCCAGCTTCCCTCCTCTCCTCTCAGGAGCGGATAAGGGGCTAGTAAATATTTAATGAACACAGTGAATAATTTGTACCGATCGCTACCTGTCTTCATTCTTAACTGAAGCATAGTAAACTATGTTTGCTGCAGAGAAAGGGACAGGGGAATCTCTGTCCTCAGTTTCTTTCTCTGTCTCAAAAGTGAGACATCAGGGGTTTGTTTAGACCCTTGATATTTAACCAATTTACAAGCCGACCTCAATGCTCTGTCTAATTGGGTGACTATGTGGCAGATGAGGTTTAATGTTGATGAATGTAAAGTTATGCACTTGGGGGCTAAGAATATGAATGCATCATACATACTAGGGGGAGTACAACTGGGGGGATCCGTAGTGGAGAAGGATCTGGGGGTTTTGGTAGATCATAAGCTCAATAATAACATGCAATGCCAAGCTGCGGTTTCCAAAGCGAGCAAAGTCCTTTCTTGTATTAAGAGAGGTATGGACTCCAGAGAGAGATATCATTTTGCCCCCCCTGTTCAAATCATTAGTAAGTCCTCTCCTGGAATATGAAGTTCAGTTTTGGGCCCCAGTTCTTTAAAAAGGATATCGGGGAACTGGAGAAAGTGCAGAGAAGGGCAACCAAACTGATAAGAGGGATGGAGGAGCTCAGCTATGAGGAAAGATTAGAGGAACTGAATTTATTCTCTCTTGAGAAGAGGAGATTAAGGGGGGATATGATCAACATGTACAAATATATAAGGGGTTCATATAGTGAACGTGGTGTTGAGTTATTCACTTTACGGTCAACACAAAGGACAAGGGGGCACTCTTTACGTCTAGAGGAAAAGAGATTTCACCTCCAAATACGGAAAGGTTTCTTCACAGTAAGAGCTGTAAAAATGTGGAATAGACTCCCTCCAGAGGTGGTTTTGGACAGCTCAGTAGATTGCTTAAAGAAAGGTCTGGATTCTTTCTTAAATGTACATAATATAACTGGGTACTGACATTTATAGGTAAAGTTGATCCGGGGAATATCCGATTGCCTCTCGGGGGATCAGGAAGGAATTTTTTCCCCTGCTGTAGCAAATTGGATCATGCTCTTCTGGGTTTTTTTGCCTTCCTCTGGATCAACTGTGGGTATAGAATTGGGTATATGGGATTGTATGATATTTTTTATTTTATTTACTTTATGGTTGAACTAGATGGACTTGTGTCCTATTTCAACCAGACTAACTATGTAACTATGTAACCAAAGCCCCATAATTAAAAAGTAATTACAAATTATGTAAAAAATAATACAAATAAAAAACTACTGACACCGTCCACTGCTCTGCTGATACAGTATACATGCGTGTGTGTTTGTGCTCTGGGGTGCACACCCTAATGCAATAAACTGCGCACACCAATGCCAATAACCTAAACAATTTGCCTTAAAAGAGAAGTATGGGATGGGTTAAATAACTAGTACATATCACATTAGTCACATATCAGCTAATCTTTTTTTCCTACCTCTTTTAGTTTTTACAGAATGTGCATATGAACTTTCATTCAGCTGGCAAAAACGGTCCACTTTCAGTTTGAAAAGTTCTCAAGGGGGTGTGTACATCTCCACCAACACACCAACACACCCCCTGCCTATGTCCCCCCTCCCCTAAGAGACGTGTCTGTGCTGATAGATAGGGAGAGGGAGGAGGGAGAAGGGAGGGGGGAGCAGCTACGCTCTATGAAGTCTCAGAAACAAGCAGAGGGAGGAGAGCCGACATCAATCAAGCAAAATGACAGGAAAGGGGGTGGATCCAGACTCTATATTCACACCATTGTCTGGATGATGCTGTATGAAAGACTGTAGAACCTCCCACAGGTATTTATCTAGATTTTAACAGAATGGGGGCACTTCTGAAAGGGCTGGGAGGGTTTATAGATATCAGCAGCTCACATAGAATAGATGTAAGCAAAAAAAAAAAAAAGAAACCCATACTTCTCTTTTAATTTTCATGTTTGGCTATTACTTTACCATCCACAGGTGAGAGCTTCAAGCATGCACCTTGAAAAGCAAATTTCCCTTTAAGGGCAACTCATGGGTCTTCCAGCAAGAGGTCTAATAGGCACAAAACTTTGCCAAGTCTAGATGCCCTCATTAATATAGAGATATTACATTTTTTTCCTCTCTAGTTCCTTTAAATTACAGGCTTCTTCATGGTGCTATTTCAGTCCCAAATGTTTAAAAGATGATATTCATGCAAGGACTCTCTGCCTGGTCTAAGAACGATTAAGTGATGTTCCTGCTGTGTCAATGAATGTAACGGAGAATGACATGCAAATCTTATGCAAATGTTCCTAAAAAAAAAAAAAAAAATGTCCCCATTTGTCGGAGCTATTGAGGCCTGGAAGAAAATCAGCAGAGGCAGAAAAATAGACAGCTTTTAATTTGTGGGAAGAGATTCATGAATTTTTCTTTCATCGTTTCTGATGTCCAAAGGGGTATCATGTCTGAGGAACCAGAACGGATTTCAAACCTGGTTCTCCGTAACCAGGAACGATTTCTCTGAATATCTCATAAACCGTCTGTCAGGTCTGTAAATTAAATCTTGACTTTCATTAGGGGACACAGTCTACCTTCTCAGGAGTTCAGTTTTTTTTTTTTTTATTAGTTCAAGGTTCACCGGACTCAAGAGAAAAGGCAAGATTGTCCTAGGAAATCAGACAGGAAGCTGTCCAACATCCCAGTTGTCACAGCGAGAGATGAGCCACATCCAAACACCACAGAGATCGCAGATCTAGACCATGACAACCACACTTGAACCTGTTGCCATGGGCAAAGCAAAGGTTGACTTCCAACAGGGAAATTGTTGCAGTGGCGGTTGGTGGGTTCTTTTTTTGGGGGGGGGGCGGCAAACAAACAACACCCCCCCCCCCGGCGGTGCGGCATTGTAACAGAACCCCCCCCGCGTGTGCGGTCCCCGGCACTTACCCGCTCATGGGGCGGGGCTGTGGTCTCCTCTCCTCCTCTCCTGGTGTGCGGGCAGCCGGCTCCGGTGGCCACTCCTCTAGCTACCTCCGCCGTGTGTCTCCTCTTCGGCCAAAGCGCTAGTCATCCATTAGGATCGCCTGCCGCTTTGGCCAATTGGGAAACAGGTCTCACAGATCTTCCTCCTGATTGGTGGGGAGGAACTTTAGTGTGATAATAGCGAAAATTCATTCGCTTATCGTCACACAACTGGGTGTGCTTGGAGCGCTCCGAAACCACCCTTTTTTGAAGCCTATTAGAGCCTCCGGTTTTAATTAGGTGCATAAAAAAAAAAAAGGACTGGCAGACCATGACCTTAACAATCTCTAAATGCTCAAAGAATGTTCTCATTTTAGAAAATGCCTACAAGGTACTATACAGGTGGTATTACACACCAGCTAGACTGGCTCGCTTCATTCCCGCCTATTCTCCTTTGCGTTTCTGAGGGTGCTCCCAGGAGGGTACCATGGCGCACGTTTGGTGGACTTGCCCGAAGGTGTGCAGACTATGGATCAGAGTCTACTCCCTTCTTCGAAACATGCTCCATACTGACCTCAAAAGAGATCCATACGAGGCTCTTCTCTGTAACCCAATTGCGGAATTTCTCCGTCCGGAATGCCAGTTGGCTATGCACCTCTTTACTGCAACTAAACTAACCATAGCAAGGGCATGGAAGACTCCAATACTAAGTTTTGAGGCAGTTAAAAATCGCATGGACGATATAATGGTTAACGAACAGCTGACGGCTATTCTCTCAGACACCCATGATAAGTTCCTTAGGGTCTGGCAGCCTTGGGTTGATTACTCTAAACCCTCAAGATTTGACGCCACTCTACTACGAATCTGAAGTGCTCTGGCTCCCTGCCGCGGAAACCCCCCCCCTCTTTCTTTAAACCTTCCCGTCTCTGCTCTTCTTCGACCCTGCTTTTTCTTCCCCCTTCTAGTATTTTCATTTATTATTCTCATCTTCAAAGCTATCAGGCCACCGGGCATAGGCCTTGAAGAGTTGGGTACATGTTAGATGTCTAGCACTGTTTATAGTTAGGCCCCAGTTCAGTTGGACTCTATAAGTATCTGTTGAACAATGGACAATGCCCTAGTGGCATTTCTGAGACCTACACATATTTAAATACCTTTATGTACCTAACTTTCATTTGCTTTTTACTGTGTTGTCTTTTATTATTTTCTTCTTACTAGCATACTTATCTCCTTTATAAAATGCTTTTTTGTTTCTCTGTTATGTTTATTCAAAAAATAAAAAACCCAGTCGCATTGGAATCCATGGTCCGGCACCACTGATATGTAGATCAGGGGGCCAGACGCATGGATAGGGGAGGCGGCGCCCGTGCGACCTCTATGGTTGGGCCGCCACTGAATTGTTGTATGGACAAGTTAAACTGATCCTTGGGGACATGCAACAAATCTTTTATTGGTGTCCAAAAATTCACATATCAATCATCCACTGCTGTTTGGTCACTGAAAAGTTTGTTGTATGACACTTGAGATGCCAGTCTTTATCATATCAAGTATGCCCAGGGCTTTTTTTCTCAAACAAAAGGTGCTGGAACTCAACCATGACCCCCCCAAAACCCCTCCCCCCACACACACACCTCACAAATAGTAGGAGGGTCTTAAAGCGGAGCTCCACCGAAAAAAAAAAATTAAAAGCCAGAAGCTACACATACTGCAGCTGCTGACTTTTAATATTAGGACACTTACCTGTCCTGAAGTCCAGCGACGTCCGCAGCAGAGGAAGAGCAAACGCCCCCACTGCCATCCTCGGTGAGGGAACCAGGCAGTGAAGCCTTGCTCTATCCAACTCTATCTCTATCTTCAACTTTTCCTACTAAGTTACTAGCAAAGAGAAAATAAACTTGTCTGTTGGAGTTTAACACTGTCTGGACATTGACCTTCTTATTAGAGGAAGTAGACTTTCCCTACACTCTAGGGACGAGAACCAACGGAAGGAGGTAACTCGCTGCAGGACCCAAAAACTGTTAACACCGCTCACCCTCCACAATATGGAGGATACTGGGCATGTGGCATGGTGTGTCCTATCCTGCAAGTGGAGGTAAGCAGGAAAAGGATCTGTGTGTTACAAGTGTATATTGATTTTATTTATTTTTTTGTACTATTAATGGCGGTGTTAAGCAACTTATAGCGGGACTGTGATAGCACGGCAAGCAATTTGATACTAACTGACACTAGGGGGGGGACTGACGAACTTTCACTGACTAAGGTTGGGTGAATGGTTTGGCCCGAACAATGGCTGTTCGCCACCTTTCGGGTAAAGACCCGAATTTGCAGGGTGTTCGCCTCACTGAACACAGTGCATTCTGCGCCCTGATTGGGCAAAGCTTTGCCCAATCAGGCTGCAGTAAAAGCTGGTTGTTAAGGCGTGGCGTCCTTAAAGAGGAACTGCAGTCTGCTCACATAATTTGTAATAAAAACATCTTTGCCATTCTGAAGCTTCCCTCCAACCACTTTGCATATTATTTTATATATACTGCGATTCTGTACTTTCCAAATATGCTGCAGAAATCTCCCTCCACTGAATCTGGCTGCAGCCATTTTTATTGTGGGCAGCTGAAGCTGCTGCCTGTTCACTTCCTGGATTTACACAGACACACAGAGGCACACCTCCAGCTCTGCAGCTCTCATTGGCCCTCTTATGACTCACCCCCCTCCCTTCCTGGCAAACTCTCACGAGTGTGAGAGAGAGAGCTGTGCATGATGTCATAAGCCTAGGCTAATGACCAGACAAGAAACAGGAAGTGGGCTGTATAAGGGATTTACTGGCAGAAAAAAAATGTTTTACTATCCAAAGTTAAAATAACAACAAGGGCAGAAGATTTAATAGATGGAAAGATGAAAAAATTACTGAAGGTCCGATTTAAAGTGGTTGTACACCCCATTCATGAAATTTGACCTAAGCATATATATATCTGTAGTGTTTACTTATCTCTGATGAAACAACTCGGTATATAAAGTCAACACATTCTGTAGCATTTTGCTTTCCGCGGCAGCATTCATCTTCTGCATTAATATAAAACATAATTGCCCTGACAATATTGTGCTCTAATTTTTCAGCTGTAAAATTAAGCACAGAAATCAAGTCATTAAGTTTGGTAAATAAACCCCCGTAGTTCGTGTCTGGTGGTCTCAGCACCCTCCCCAAACTCCTCCAGAACCAGCTGTAAATTCCGATACGTGGAGAGTCAGCGACTAAGAAAAAAAAAAAGAAAAGAAAAAGTTATTTTCACTAATGAGAAATAAATTAACTTCTATTATTTCAGCTTTGGGAACTGTCAGAGAGAATATTTTTTTATCAAACTTATTTGTGTTGATTAACAAACACTCTGCTTGATATGAGATTGGAATTAGACGATCACAAATACATTAACCCCGTCTTCCCTATTCCTTGTAGAATTTTTTTATTTATTTTTTCAAGCTGAAACTCCAAAGCTTTACTTCTTCTTCTAAAACACAATCCTAACCCTGGCAGAGACCACCAACTAACTCCTAAAATAAAGATCACATACACCATTAACCACTTCCATACTGGGCACTTATACACCTTCCTGCCCAGACCAATTTTCAGCTTTCTGCGCTGTTGCACTTTGAATGATAATTGCGCGGTCATGCTACACTGTACCCAAACTAAATTTTTATCATTTTGTTCCCACAAATAGAGATTTCTTTTGGTGGTATTTGATCACCTCTGCGATTTTTATTTTCTGCTAAAAAAATAAAAAAATGACCAAAAATTATGAAAAAAAATAAGTTTTTTTTGTTTCAGTTACAAAACTTTGTAAATAAGTAAGTTTTCTCCTTCACTGATGGGCACTGATGGGGCTGCACTGACAGGCATGGATAAGGCGGCACTGACGGGCACGGATAAGGCGGCATGGATGGGCACCGATGATGTGGCACAGATGGGCAACGATGGGCGCAGATAGGCGGCACGGATGGGCACAGATAGGCGGCACGGATGGGCACAGATAGGGGGCACGGATGGGCACAGATAGGCGGCACGGATGGGCACAGATGGGCACTGATAGGCGGCATGGATGGGCACTGATAGGTGGCACGGATGGGCATGGATGGGCACTGATAGGTGGCATGGATGGGCACTGATAGGTGGCACTGTACTGTACTAATGGAGGCCAATCAGTGCCAAACAATAATGCCTGCCAATCAGTGGTGCCCATTGTGGGCACTGATTGGCATCCATTCTGGGCACTGATTGGCATCCATTACTTGTAAATAATTAGCATCCCTGGTGGTCTAGTGTGGAATGCCTATAGGTGGCATCCCTGGTGGTCTAGTGGCATCCCTGGTGGTCCAGTGTGGGCATCCTCGGGGGGGCTGCGCTGATAATGGATCAGCACAAACCCCCCCTGTCAGAGGAGCAGCCGATCGGCTCTCCTCTACTCGCGTCTGACAGACGCGAGTGAGGAAAAGCC